>CM042028.1:87545000-90045000 GCA_023525975.1 Smallanthus sonchifolius | reverse complement strand
AAGAAATTGTATTGAATGAGATCAATGATATTGTTCATCTTCCTATGTATGCCGACAAAATAAGTATTGATAAAGAAACCTTCGACAAAATAGTGAATAGATCTCTATCTTTTATTCGGTTAAGGCTAAGAGGTATACCCTCACGCAAGGGTAGGCGTGAGGGCCTTCACTGCGTGATGGGTATTAGCACACCACCCCCTCATGCGTGAAGGGGCGAGATCATGTGTACGTGAGTTCCTTCACACGACCAAGAGACCAATATAGCCGTTATCTATCCGTTGGGGGAGGGGGTTTTGACCGTTGGGAATTTAAAAAAAAAAATACTATATATACAAACACAATCATATATATCAAATCATCACCAATTCAAACACAAACTTAATCAAAATGGCATCATCATCTTCCTCTTCATCTTCAAGCGACGAAGCGGCTCAAATGATGTTCCGAGCTTGGACATCCGCAATGATTACGTGGTGGCAAGAAGCCGAATCATCACAACCTTTAACACGAAATGCTCGTCTAAACCGAGAACGGTCGGTTGCTAACGCCCGACTACTACAAGACTACTTTAACGAAGGGTGTACGTATGACGAGGAGCACTTTGCTACCCGGTTTCGAATGAGACGGAATTTATTTTTAAGGATATTAAATGATATAGAGTGAGAGAGAGGTTCCTTGGTTCCGACAAGGCGTTGATGCGTGAGGTCAGGTTGGTTTTACCCCTGTTCAAAAGTGTACCGCCGCGGTTCGTCAATTGGCGTACGGAAGCACTAGTGATTCGTTCGACGATTACCTAAAGATGTCTGCCCGAACAATCAGGTCATGAATGTATAGATTTTCTAGAGCTATTATTAGATTATATGAAAGTAGATATTTACGTAAATCGTCGGCTAGCGACATTGAGCAGTTATATGCAGCGTATGAAGCTAACCATGGCTTTGTCGGCATGCTTGGAAGTATCGATTATACGCATTGGGACTGGAGAAATTGCCCCAACGCATGACGAGGGCAGTTTGCACGTGGTGATCATCCTAATCCGAGTATTATGCTCGAAGCAGTTGCATCAAATGACCTATGGATTTGGCATGCATTTTTTTGGTGTTGTCGGTTCCAACAATGACATTAATTTTCTTTGACAATCGCCTATATTTGATGATTGGATAAACGGGACCGCACCCGACTCATCTTTTGAACTTAGGGGACAATTTACCAACGTGGGTATTATCTTGCCGATGGAATATACCTCGAATATGCTGTAGTTGTCAAGTCGCTTACAGAACCCATAGGTGTTAAACGTAATACTTATAAAAAAGCGCACAAAGCGGCAAGAAAAGATATCGAACGAGCGTTCGGTATGTTGAAGTGTAAGTGACATATTATCCAACGTCCGGCTAGGTGTTGGTCTCAAAACAAAATTAGAAACATAATGTATGCTTGTATTATTCTCCATAATATGATTTTAGAGGACAACGGCTTAGCAATTTGTCACTATAACCCAAATAAAAAGGTGCATACGTACGAAGAAATTGACGAAGATAAAAAGCGAAGCAACCGTCAAGAAATACGAAGCCGAGAAGTTCATCATGCTTTGAAAGCGGACTTGATTGAGCATATTTCGAATGTTCGCAACATTAGTTTTTGTGTAATTTTTATTTATGTTATTTATATTTTTTATTTTATATAACTTTTATTTATCTCAAAAATGAATATTTTATAATATATGCATTTAATGCTCACTTGAGTTGGGTATACCCCTTGCCAAGTGAGAGCCAAGTGAGGAGTATACAACTCTGATGTGGCGCCTATGTGGCAGAAAATGTACTCTCACTTGGGAGAGCCAAGTGAGAGTATACCCCATATTCTAAGGTAATTTTGTTTTAATTCATATTCAAAAACGACGACATTCTAGAATTTCACGGCGGCTTATTCAAGCTTAAAATTTATTACAGTTATCGCTATTCGCTATTAAGGTACGAATTCCGTAGTCCCTCACTTTAGCATCGTTTCGTTACATCCTCGAATTTAAGTTCGTTATTGTTTACAAATTCGTATATAATTATGTTTCCATGATTTCATGCGTTAGATTATCCACTCATTATTGCATGTTTCGTTGACATGATTATGATCATTGATACTTTTATGATTGTTGACATTGCCATTGACCACTGTATGCTTCTCCTTTGACCTTTGAATAACCATTTACTATATGACCTTTGATTTACCGTTCAATGATTCAGCACCCGAGCATATCCGCCTATGGAGATCACAGGGTGTCATTATGGCACAATGGGTGCGATTAGTCCACATCGTCTCTACATTGTTATTGGTATGATAAGTAATGATATGTTTTGTTTATAGAGACGTATGGATCGATCCTAAGAAGTTACGTTATGTTTATTGGTGAGACATCAGAAGTGTACGTGCCACATTCGCGTCTCACAGTATGGTGCATTAGGGCTGCAACCAATGTACATAATTATATGATTATGTTTATGCATTGGCTCACATGGGTATTTCCGCATGGTATGCATTGACTTTGCTATTCCTCATCGCCTCACTAAGTATTGTATTGATTGAAATCACCATTTGTTTTTGCTAGCCATTATTATGAATTTGCTATTGTTACACTGTTATTGAGCATTGTTGACTCAACCGTGTTTTCTTTATGTTTGTTTCGTTTACGATCTTAGCAGGTACTCAAGGGCATCAAGCTGTTTGACGAGAGAATATGAAAAGATCAAGAATAACAAAGTTATATTAGGGTTTATTTTATGTCAAAGAACATTTATGTTTGAACTATGATAACATTGAATGGTTTGGTTTGAAATAAATTGGTAATTATATCTTTTGAATTACCATATCGTGTGACACATTAGCCCTAACGGGTAGGGGTATTACAGTAGCATTCATCAAATTAATTCAAAATAGAAGGATATGGATATGAAGATGTCGAAGTTCAACGCTATATACAAAAGCAAGTTGGCCAATTGGCGAAGCGGTCAATCAGAAGAGGACATAACAAAGGCGACACATAGACTGTATAAGTTGTTCAACAAAAACAGAGCCTTTACTCACATGTCGACATGGGACAATTTTAAAAATCACTCGAAGTGGATTCATGTTCCTCTCATGGGTGAGTTTGAAAGCCAATCATCTAAAAGATCGAAGATGTAGGTCGCGAAGACCGCATTGAAATGGAAGAACCCAACATCAACATCATCAATGGACCAACAAGAATTACTTAACATGGTTTCTAACTACACTAGCTTGAATAAGGAAGATATCGACGATAAGAAACGGGTTCTAGCGGAGTGGGTGAAACTCATGAAATAGGAGAAAGAAGTTAAGACCCGAAAAAGTCGATGAGGCGGTGCGTTACATGCAAGAACAAAGATATAAAGTTTTTGTTAACGCCTCATGATCACTTGACTGGGCCAACTTTGAATGTGGTGCTATCACGTAAGTGTGAAATAACACAATGTTAAGGATGAGAGTTTTAATTGACCGGTGGTTGTTTTTTATGATTTTTTATTTATTCTAGTAATTTTTTTGTTTTTTATTTATTCTTGTATATATTTTTTTTAATTTAATGAAATGTGTTTTTTAATTTAATTAATATTATATTTTATTTAGTTTTTTAAATTTAATTAAAAATGGTTTATGAATAGAAGGATGGATTCCACCCCTTTAGGGATAGATTGGTAAGGGATGGTCTTACGTGACACTAAAATGACTTCAGGGATGGGAGGGATGAACTCCACCCACCCTTAGAGCACCTCCAACGCTTATAACAAATAGATGATGTGGCCGTTTGAAATCCAAACGCATCGTTGGAGGAGGCCGTTTGGTGAGTGTCTGTTTGCCATCGTTTGGAATTCCAAACACAAACAAATGAGTATGGTGAGACCCCCTCTCTCGCACAATATATATTTAATTATTTATTTTTATAAAAAAGTGAGATTTAAAAATGATATAATATTAGAGTAAAAATAAGTGTTTTTAAAGAATGAGTAAAAATCTGATATAAGAGTTACGTGTTTGTTGATGTTTGTTATATGATATGACATCTCATGTGTCTTGTTAGATCGAGCGTCTGAGATGCTATTGTTTCTTTAGACTTGGTGAAGAAAAATCATATGGAACAAATTTGGATTAGTTTGACTTGTTTATATTCTTGACCATCGTGTGCACCAAGAGTCAGAACTGTGAAGGTCAGACTGAATCAACAGCGCACACACGCCACGAATCATGCGGCAGAGGATCAAAACCTCATCCGAAAAAAACTCTTAAAAAACACCAGCGGAAACAAAAGCCCAATCCAAATTCCTCAAATACAGGAATACAATTTCCAAAATAAATATTAAAAAAAAAACTAAACTCATATTTTTTCTCGACACCATTCTAATGGAACCGGATGACCTTGGTCTGGGCTCTTACTATCACCACCACCACCCACAACCGCAACCACAACCGCCAACGCAACGCCACCCGCACCCCCACCAACAACAACCTCCCTCAACCATCCCCAATGGAATGCTACCAACCACCAACAACGATCCCAGACCCTCTCAGTTGCTCTATCCTCACAATTCCGCTCCCTCCGCCGTCTCCTCTCCGTTAGAGACCGGCGTCCGGAGAAAGAGAGGCAGACCCAGAAAGTACGGGATGCTGGAGCAAGCCGCGGCAGCAAAGAGACTCTCCTCCTCGTCTTCTCCGTCCACCTCCGTTCCCCCCTTATCGCCGCCGAGCAAGAAGGACTTATCTTTGGGAGTCAGTGGTTCATCTACTACTTCTTTTAAGAAATATTCTATTGGTATGTTTCTCTTTCATCTTTTTCTATTTACCCTATACGAATACAATTAATCACTTATGTTGTTTTGATCTGAATGAGAGTTTAAAGATAGTTTCTTGAGTGTTATTCTTGCTATATTTGAGAGCTTTTATGTGTTTGTTCTTTATTATTTTTCCATGCTTGATTTGAGAGCTTGCACCATTGCAAGGATAATCTTTGCGTGGTGCAGATTGAAAGTGAATGTGCCTATGTTTTATCATTGTTTCTTTCTTCTCTTTAAGACTTTAACCTTGTTATTGACATGGGTGTCATGCATTGAGGCTTTCGGTATGATTATGACAAACTTTAGGCCTCTTGGGGCTAAAAACATGCGACCTCATGCTAACATTAGGCGTGAGGCTCCATGGCTACTCGCTAGACAACCACCTTAGGTTAAGTTTTAGCAGTGTTCATGTTGGAGTTGTTAGTATGTTCAGATTAAGTTTGACATCTTAGGCGAATCCCATATCGTTCTTTTATGTTCACAAGAGAGATACTGATCCGTAATGAATGCTATGCCTCAAATATCATCAACATGTTTTGGAATCATTAGTTGTGGATTAGAGGGAAACTCCACAGTTAAGCGTGCTTCAGTGCTTGGGTGGGAGTAATCCATAGATGGATGACTGCATAGGAAGTCTCCACCCGGGCAAACAAAAACAAAGCCTTGAGCTCATTGTTTGTAAAACAGACAATATTGGTTAGTATGTGGGGCCGGATTTATGTTAAGAACTACACTTGATTTTTTTTATATCAAAGATTCAAATCTTATGCTTTTGTATGGAAAATGCAAAAAATACGGGGAATTAAATTTCATTAGGCTGCAGAGTAATGTTTGTGAAGATGGGCTACAATTGTAATCAATTTCATTGTTGCATCTTTGATTAAGCTTTGAGAATTTCGCCTGCAATTTCATCTGTTAGCTGAAACTCTATATTCCATTTCTTTATCTGTTTTTCAGGGAACACCGGGCAAGGTTTTACACCTCATATCATTTCTGTGGATGCGGGGGAGGTATGAAATATGAATATATAAAAACCTTTCGATATAATCTTTGCTGTGGATGTATAATTTGATCAACACCCGGACACCTTTTGTTTTTGTTATCTGTTGGAAATTATCATAGAACATTGGCCAGAAAATAATGTCGTTTATGCAACAAAGCAAGCAAGAGACGTGTGTCCTCTCAGCATCTGGTTCAATCTCAAATGCATCTTTACGCCAGCCAGCCACATCCGGGGGCAACATTACTTATGAGGTAAACAAGTTAATTTAAACACTTTCATATGTATGTTCAGAAAATTAGTTAAGTATTAACCAGTTCATGGTTTCTAACTTTCTTTAATATCAGGGCCGTTTTGACATCCTATCACTCTCTGGATCTTATATACGTACTGATTTGGGTGGCACGGGTGGATTAAGTGTCTGTTTGTCTAGCAATGATGGACAAATCATAGGAGGCGGTGTTGATGGGCCGTTGATAGCCGCAGGCCCTGTCCAGGTAGTATTCTTTTAGTTTGAGTCAGATTATAAGTGGCCAAATGGGAGAGTCAGGCGAGTTGGGTAACAGGTCAAAAGGGGTAATTTTTGGTACGGGTCTAGTCTGATTGGTCTGTTAGAGATAAAACATAACCTAAATCGATCTATTTATAAGTAAATCATAAATGGATGGATTTGGCACCTCTTTTTTGATGTACTGTGTTGATGTGCCTTTTATGCTTATTCTTTGATTGTGTCTTCAGGTGGTTGTTGGAACATTTTCAATTGAGGGTAAGAAAGAAAGTGCTGCTATTTCAAAAGGTGATGCTTCTACAAACAAGTTGCCCTCACCAAATGTGGGGCCGCCATTGGTTCCAAACTTGAGCTTCCTGCCGGGACCAGATTCTTCCGGAAGAAATGTAGTCGGTGGCAGCGACGAGCCACAAAATATCGATGGGTACCAATTTATGATCCAGAATCGGAATGTGCCTGTAAGCGATTGGATGACTAACAATGATTCTAGGAACCCTGCTGGTTATGACTTTTCGGGTAACCTTAATCAAATCATAACTCCTAATTATGATAAAGATAAGTAAAGTGTCATTTTTGTACCTGTGGTTTTTTATCCACTTTCATTCAAAAATTTTTGTTTAGCTTTTTCGTCTCTGACTTTTCAAAATCTAGCCATTTTCATCCATCTGACTTAAATCAGGGGCAATTTGGTCTTTTCAACTGCCTTTCACTCTCTATGGCATTCAAGAAGGATTTTTAAAAAGATCAAATTGTCCATGATTTAACGTTAAAATGTAGACGGAGTTAGTTTGGTGGATGAAAATGACTAGATTTTGAAAAGTAAAAAGCTAATTTTTTTTTGTATGAAAGTGGCTAAAATGGTCAAACCACAACGACGAAAATGATGTGTATTTTTAACTGTTTGATGGTGCGGTTTTGCAGGACGGTTGAATCAACAGTCACCAAAGAGCGGCGATTATGATCGTTTTCAAGACTGAAGGTTTTGTGCAGGATGTGGTGGGAAGTTGTGACTCGTTGCATCATCATTGTACAGTTAACCCAAAACGTACTTCTCTTTTGATGTGTATTTTTAACAGTTAGCAAATGCTTTTCTTGAACTTTGCTTTTGGATTAACACTAATGTATCTAAAATCATGTTTAAAGTATGCAAATTTCATTTTCTTTCTTATTATCAAAATCATGGTAGTAAGAAGTGGTGATATTTTAAGATTGTCACAGTAAATTGAATACAGTTTATTTGATAATTAAATAAATATATTTTAAAACAAAAGTATAGTTTTGATTTTAGAGTGTACACTATTAGAAATATCTCCGGTCGTTCTCAAGCTATAGCCGACTTAGTTGGCCCCTGAATGTGAAATGACAGTATTGCCGTTTGGTCATTACCATTCACATAAAGAATACAAAATGGAGTTCAGCAAAGCTTGTGTCATTATTGGATATCTTTGTCACAAAGAGAGACCCATTAATCCATTATAAGTGGCAATAGAGGTGTACATTTTGGTTTTTTCCTCAACTAGTTCGGTTCTGATGGGATATGACTCAACATCCCCAAAATTGTAGCCCGGAAAGAGGTAAAAATGAGGCCACACCAAATCGTCCGGAAATGGCCACAGGGACAACACCATTTACGACCGGGCGTCGCATGATATAAGCCGGGCCACATGCCTCGTCATTAAGACGGCCCAAGGCCTGGACTATAATCTGACAAAACCCAACGGTACCCTGCAGGAGCATTAAATGATAAAGATATTATGACACATAGAATATCCGGTGTCAACCTATTAACCTTGAAGAATGAAACTGATACCGATCGAATAACGTCGGTGCCATTATACAACGGTTTTCTATCCATGTTTCGGTCTCCAGAACCGAGTCCCACAACTTCATGTTAATATTACCGCCGCAACGTTCGTAACAAAGTTTGCAAAGCGGTATTGACATCCTGCCGTAACTTGCGGGGGCCAAATACTAGTTACTTCACAAAAGAATAATTATGATTATCAACGTGAAACTTAATGACTTCAACATGTTTTAAATAGAAAATGGTAAAAATAACATTTCATTAGGGCATCATGACATCATCAGAACACTTGATATTATCATACCGCCTGTATAGTTATCGAAAAAAGATAACAAGACTAGTATTGTATCTGTCAGTGGTGTATGCGTCACACCAATTGCTTCTATGTCAGTCAGAAAAGGTAATACGACCCGTATTAAATATATCATACATCCTCGTTTGAGTGAAAAATATACCACATAAGACCCGTATTAAAAAAAAGATAATACGACCCGTACTGCATCTTATGTTTGAATAAAATAAAGTTGATGTACTCAAACTTCTACATCTATTAACTTAAAATAATATTGAAACATTACATTTGAATAGACCAATATTTTTTTATTATAGCTTGAAATATATCTCAGTGGTTAAGTTATACAAATTATAAATTGATAGATGTATATAATTTATTTATTTATTATTTTATGTGGAGAATAACAACACACCAAATAGTGAAATCCAATTTTGATTTGTTCTCCTTATATTTATGTGTACGATGTAAGAAATGCATGCTTAGTTTGAATTATGTAACATGGGTTAGGGTGCAGAAGAAAGAATTGAAGTTATATCATTAGCTTCACTCTAGTGACTAGTCTTAAGGGTTGTTTGATAGCCTCTTAATGATTCTATTAAGATGCTTATCTCTGAATTGGTCAGAGATAATGGTGTTTGTTTCGCTAAAAGCCTACCTCTTAATGGTTCAACTTTGGAACCATGCTGAACCATTCAGACCTCTTAATGGTTCAACACTTAATAGTTCAGATTTTACCAAACAACCCCTTAGTCACTCGTAGAAAACCCATACTTGTAGAAAAAGGGAATTGAATTGTTTAAAATTGCTGGGCTGATTTTGCCTCAAGAGTCCAGCCCACCATTATCTTTATGGAATTCAATAGTTCAGTCTCACAAGCAAAAGAGGAGGGCCATTAGACATGAGCCATTATCAAGGTTCAAATTATTCTAGAGATGGTATGACTATTGTATGAGAGAAGAAAGAATTTATTTAGAGTTTGATTTTTAATTTTTATAGTTCGTTTGTATCTAAAAATAAGCTTACTTTTTTTAATTATATTTATTGGATAAATCTAATAAACATGTTAATAAAATAATAGGATTAGGGTGCATAAGCTTTTGAATATATACTTTTTTAGATTTTTATCATTATCAGAAATCCGAATAATAATAATCAGCATAAATATAATATTTTTATAATAACAGTAACAAAAATAATAAAATGAGATATCTTCTTATTAATTTCTTTTTAAGTATAAAATGCTACATTTCATATCCTTATCTTCCTTTTCCTTTCTTTTGATTTTCATATTTATCTTGATGAGGATATCATAAGATTTTTTTCAAAAAAAGATTAACATTGCCCATAATAATAAAAATAATATAGACTAAAAAAAAAAGACTTGGAGGCCCGCTAGATTAAAACCTCCGACCACATATTTTATAAGACAATCCATGCTATCTAGTCCTCGCGGCTTCTTTACTCATCCTTTCCTCTTACCTTTACTACCTGTTATGCATACTAAAAGTCAGCTAATACTGATGAGTTCTATCTTTATTTTAACTGTAAACTTTCTTTTAGGTAGCTTAGTTTTATAAAATAAAATAAACTTTTCTTTCTTTTCTTAAAAAAAATGTTGGCTTACTGTAAACTTTACAAAGTTACAATTTATAAAATCGTCCCGTTACATTCTTTCTTTAAAACCTTTCAATCGAGAAAACCAATTAAGGTGTCCTCCTTTGCTCTTTCAAAACATTACTTTTCACTCGTACAGGACAATTGACTATCACATGCTTTAACTATCACATATGGATCATTGTCCGAGTACAAGATCCCTTTCTCGCTTACACCTCAGGGTAGGACTTTCTCGCTTACATCTCAGGGTAAGACTCCTTTAGCTGTGGCCACACCTCGGGGTGAGACTTTCTCGCTTACACTTCAAGGTAAGACTCCTTTAGCTTGCTCACACGTCAGGTTAAGACTTCTACATTAGCTTGTTCACACCTCGGGTGAGACTTCTATTTTAGCATGCCTGAAGGGCTTTCTACTATGAAATTATATTACAACACATAAGATAATGCAATCACATAAACATTACGTAGCCAAATAACACATATTAACATATAAGCATATAACCTGTTATCTGTCACTGTCACTGTTGAGTTGCACCGAAGTACATCTCCTTTAACTTTCTTTACTTTCGTTCATTACTTTCTTTAAAAAATTTCTTTCAAAGATAGTACTATACTCTTTATCTTCTTTCTCTTTCTTTTTGTAAAAATATATTTTTTATAAAAACTATACTTTGTCTTTCAAAACTTTTTGTTAGTATGTATGCCAGTCTAAAAAACATAAGAAAAAGGGGTAATAAGAACTCACCTGCTCTGTTCTTACTATTACAACTATTTAACTGTATCTTCTAGGCGGAATGCTAGAAATATGTAGTAAATCAACGAGTTGAAAACTATCAACAAAATATCTAGTGTCGCTGGCACAAGGTCAGTGTCGCCAAGGGACATAATCAGTGTCGCCATAACTTGCGTTCAGGACTTAGTGTCGCCACACTCACCATCTATAACCCCGACTAGTGTCGCCACATGAAGGTGGCGATACTAGTCAGTGTCGCCTGATGAACAACTTTTCCAAACAGGCCCGTTTTTTTATTCAAAATCATAACTTTTTACGTCCAAAACGTTTATCTAGCTTCCATGAAGCTAGATCTAAGCTTTAACCAACTTTTCACACGTAAAAATTCGATCTTTATGTTAGAACCCATAAAAACTCTAAAACCCACTTTTCAAACAGAAACTCAGATCTTGACGAATTTGTTACCTTTTTTCACGTGATTTATTCTTCTCTGATCTTCCACAATGATCCAACAACGATCCTAGATCAAGATGGAGGCTTGTATGAAGACTTGAAGCTTTCTCTCTCTAGATTCTCTCTCTAGGAAAATGAAGGTGAAGATGGTGGAATGAGGAGGAATAGGGGTGGCAGCTAGGGTTTATGGCCCTCCCCCCTTCCTTTTCCATCTTTCTCTTATACCCAATTAGCCTTGGTCTTTATTGTAACATTTCTAATTTTCTTCTAGTGCAATAACCAATGTTTCAATTCTAATCCTAGTGTAATAAATTGTTTTTATACAAGCATTTAATTCCACGGTTTCAATACAAATTCTTTATTTTTGCATTTACATACATTTTTAATTTTAAATCAAAAAGGATACTATATATATCCTACAAATTTCAGTCCATATGTATAGATATATAAACATATATGTATTTATTCATATAAAATATATGTGTTAAACACATTAATTTTTATAAACTTAGTTATTCATAAAAATTTATAAAGTTTTAAAGATTGAAAACTAAAATAAACTCATGAATATAAATATATACTTATGTATAATTTTAATCTAGTAGTGGACTCCCAGTTTGAACCTCACTCTAAGAATTGGACCATCGACGATAAATTCTGACCCTATTCTTGGCCTATTTTGACTTTGAAAGTCAAACAACCTAAAACCTTGCAATTCAAGGCTATTGTCGATCGAATCTGTCACACCCCAACCGATGGCGGATTATACGCCGGGGCGGACGCGGTTGTTCAATAGCACAAGGTTGACTATTAAAGTTTCGATATTTCATTAAATAATAATTTAAGATTCAATACAAGGAATATAACAAGAAATACAACGTTTAATTTATAAGTAGACTAGGTCCAAAGCATCCTATGTGATCACAGATAGGCCTCATGATGTAGAACCTGAAACATGTGAAAGAATCTGTCAACTACAAAATAGTTGGTGAGATACAAAGGTTTTGACACAGTTTAACAAGTATTTGAAAGTATTACAATTCACTATGATATATGCATTCTATAATGTAAGCATGAGAAAACAAGTATCTTAAACATTGTGCACATTCAATCCTCAACCAAGTTTAGGCATAACCCGCAAATTACCCTTATAAGTCTCAAGTCTCAAAGTTTTGGTTTAGTAACAAACACCAAGGGCTCCCCCTGAAGGGTCAATCAATCAAGGTGGATTGGTCAAATACAATAGATCTATCATTGTTACCATAGGCTTGATCAAAGTTAATGAATATGCTAGTTTTAAGTTTAATCTAAGCATACAAGTCTCGAGTTTAACATAAGAATAAGCATCTAGTCATAGTTTGTACAAGAATTGTATAAGTTTGAAGTTTGAACATGTTTCACCCCAAAAGAATGTAAATGAAAAAGAAAGGGGCTAAGTATACTCACATGGATTGATGAATAGTATCGGACACATATAAGTATTTGCAAGACTTGGAGGGAGAATATTCTCACGATAAGCCTAAGTATGCAAGTTTAAAGATTTAAGTATGATCCTATAAGTCTATAGTAAGGATCTAGGATTTTGAGATTTTGACTAGGGTTCCAAATGGGAGACGGGAATGATTGTGTTTATAAAGTTTAAGTCAAGTTTTAATAAGGTTTTGAATGAGTCATACTAGACTTGGATTCCAAAGTTTAAATAAGTTAATAGTTTAAAATAATTATTGTTTAAAATAATTATTTAAGACAAGGATTAAAGATAAATAATAATTATTTCAAAAGTAAAATAATTATTAAATACAAAGTATTTAAAGACTAAATAGTGATTAAGGATAAATAATAATTTTTAAGAATAAATAATTATTAAGAATAAATAATAATTATTTAAGAATAAATGATTTCCAAGGATAAATAAATAATTATTTACAAATAAATAATTGCTAAGGACAAATAATTATCCAAAAGAATGATTACTTTATCTAAAAATATAAATCATTCAAGATTTAAAGTATTTAAGAATTAAGTATTTATCAAAAAAATGTGGTTATAAGTTTAAATAATAATAAACATTTATAAGTATTTTAAATAAAGTTTACAAGTGTTGTAAAGTTTCTACTTTATTTTATAAAGTTTATAAGTTTATAAAAAAAATAAGTAAGGTATATTTATTCCTCCTGTTTTAAATTTATATAAACAAATAAGTTTATGTTTATATAAAATATAAGTTTTATGAAATGTATAAGTAGGTAGTTCATTAAATCTAGGTTTTTGTTTTCATAAGATCATAAGTTTATAACTTTCTAATCTTAATAACAATGTATATTTATTTCTTGTTTAAATAGATAAATAAACAAGTCTCGATTAAAATAGATAAAATGTAAAAATGCACAAGTTTATAAGTTCCTGTTTTCTAAATAATATATAAGTTTTATAAACTTTTAAGATTTTATAAAGTTATGTAAGTTTTCTGTTTATTAAAGTTTTTAATTAAAGTTTTAAAACAAAAAGGATTTATTTAGAAATTAAATAGTAAATTAAGTTTTCTGTTTTTATAAAATTGTATAAGTTTTATAAAGTTTAAACGTATCTTTTATAGATTTTAAGTATTTAAAACTTATTTTTAAAGAATTAACTTTTTATAAGTTTTAACTAAATTTAAATAATTAAAATATCTCAGGATGTAAAAAGTGTAATTAAAAATCGTTTTTATGTTTATAAAAACATTACAGATTTTATAAAAATAATTATAGATGTGAAAACTGAGTAAAAAGCATAATAGAAAATCAAATACTAAAACTCAGTTTACCCGGACTCGAACTCGGGTTCCTGTCCGGGTCGCACCTGCACACACGCACCACTAACCATTCAGACTACTGGTTCATTTGTTTAAAACGTGGAAAAGGAATCACTTAAACAGAATCCCAAACCGGCCCCCAAAGCATAAGAACCCTAGAATCAAGAATCCGTAAATGCACATCGATTAGCCCTCTGTTAATGAAATTAAACAGAGGGCTTCAAAACTATGCAAGATTTTGAGTTGATTGGCCATCGATTTTACTTGAAACGATGTCGAATTGAGTGAGAAAGGGCTGTGGTGGCTCGTCGGTTGTCGCGAGCTTTCAAACGGCAATGCAGATGACGAACGACTGAATTGAAGGTTTAGGTAGTTTCGGTGTGGTGATGTTGAGCTATGGCAACGAGTATTTATAGGAAATTTGAGCATTAAATGTGCGAACGGTTGGGGATATGGTGGTTGCGTAAAGGCGGATTGGATTCGGATTTGCGCTTGTTTAAAGTTGGATCCGAGCATTGATACACCTTGGGATGTGGTCGCATTCGCGATTGGAAGCCCGAGGCGTAGTGAATCTGGCCGTAATACGCGATTTCGTATGAATTGGGTGTAAACCGGGTGATGCGGGACTCGAACCCATGATCAGTTTTTGAATTCTAGAAGTTTGGGTTTGTGGCAGAACAGGCCCTTGAGGTTTCCAGGTTTTGCATTTTTGGGTTAAAAGTAGTTTCAAGTTTAAGATGAGTTTCAGTAATTGACGGTTTTGGTCCCTCGACTTTATAAAAACAAATATGTTTTATTTTCTTGAAATTCCGACTACGTTTCCATAAGCTTTATATCTTTACTATAAAAAAATAATTTCTAAGATTTATGATTTTCAAGTTTAAGTATTTTACGAAATAATTATATAGATTATTTATATAATTATAAACTCGTAAGGAATTTAAATGATATTTTATTTATAAAACACACATATATATATATATATATGTATATGTACAAGTGTAACTTGTTTTTCCTTGAAACTCATATCAATTAAATTAACAACTATTATTTAAGAAAATAGTTTTTTTTATAGAATTTCAAGTTTTGAATTGAAATTACGTGCAAAGGTTTAGGGAAATACAGGTCGGAAAATCCTGGATATTACAGAATCCAGCTGTTACTGACTTCCTATTTGTGCGAAATCGATCATAGACCAATCCCAGACTCAATTAAAGTTTCAATTTGTCCAAACCCACGGCTAAATTCAAAATTCGAACCATTTGACCTTCTTCAGTCAAACCACGAATCAAATCATTCCAAATCAAGAAATTAACATGTTTAAATCCCACAATTCACGCTAAGATAATCCTAACATGTATACAGACCTATACCACGACCCTATTCATCCAGGATTTAACCCAAATTACGTGGAATTCATTCTTCCAGCTGTCCACAACCAATTCATCTCAAATTGATTGATTTAGAGGGAATTAAACAATAAGAATCAATCCCACGCCTTCGCGAGCACATTTACAAACTTTCTAACCTGTTACGCGACTGCCTGGTGGTTTGCGCGCATATCCCTCCCAGAACCCACCCGGGTTCGAACCGGGTGGAGTTCTTTTTGTTAAAAATTATTTTTAAAAACAGTTTTAATAACTACGAAAATTATATAAAAATATTTTTATAAACCTAACATCTTTTAGAACAATTTAGTACTATAATTTACAATTTTAAACACAAAACAATTATATTTACAATTTAAATAGTTTAAAATCTCATTTTAATCATTTAAAAATACATTTTTAAATCAAAACATTAAATTCTAAAACCAAGTATTTAATTTTCTAATTTTATAAATATTGTGACAAGATTTTATAAAAATACATTCTTATGAATCAAAGTTTATAAATCAATTTTTTTCTATTAAACTATATATATATATATATTAGAGTTTAAACGATAATTAAACAAATAAAACTTTTTCTAATATATATTGAAAAATACATTTGCATTCCTTATTTTATTTTTTTAGAACAAACTACTTTAATAATAAATAAATAAATAAATAAATTTATTTATTAATTATCCTTTCAAATTAACAAATTCATGTAGGGTTTTAATTCGTACTAATATATATTTACCCTATATTTCGACACATTATTGTAAATAAATAAATAAAATAGATTTATTTATTTTATCACATTACTTAAAAAGACGCATTAATTTAAATAAATAAAAAGAAATTTATTTATTTAAATTATTTAAACTTAAACCCTAAGTCATAATTTTTTTTACATTAAACAAATATTTTAGTACACATCAACATACATACAACTTTTACATAGCTCAAACCTTTCTTAGTACAAGTCCCTACACTCACTCCTATTGAAACCCTAGCCTCTACCTTAGACATAATACACAATGTTAATACAAGTTTATACACTTCCACTCTAGGTTAACTTTGTGAGTTGCAATGATCACTTTGCTACCTATTTTCTCGTGCTATCTACATCTTTGATACAAGTGAGTTTACATAGCACCTATTTTATATTTTTATATTTTGGGGTGGAACATGAGTTTCAATTATACAATGTTACAAATTACACAATACAATTCCACCCTACATTCATGTGTACAAATTTGAGCCTTATGTTTGAGTACTAGGTTTGTAAACTATTTTTGTGTGCAATTTACATGTGCAATCATTAACTATACAAGCCGACGGTTAACAATGATAGATCTATTGAGTCTGACAAACCCACCCAGGTAGGGTGATTGTTACCGACAACACATTTTGGTTTTTGCATGCTAGTTACAAAGGTTTGATTGTATAATTTGGTTTCACAATAGTAACTCTCCATATTTGCCTTATTAACCATGATTTGTATGGATTGTATGCACACAACACAATGATACTTATTAGAGTCAAAACCTATGTATGCTCACCAACTTTCTAGTTGACTTTTTTTAACCGTGTTTCAGGTACGAATGTTTGAGTTGATCAAGTTTGCTACACTTAAGTTGTGAACCTAGATAATAAAGGAATTTGTTATGTATCTGAATTTCATGTACTTTGTTGGATGTTTGTTTGGTTTGAATTTAAATGTGATGGTTTAATTTATTACAACATAGTCAACCATGTGCTCATGAACAGTCTTCATGTCCCGCCCCGACGTTTCCGCCGTTGATTGGGGAGTGACATTTATTCCTTTGATCCCGTTTAGGAATAAGGTGTCGATTTTGGGATGTTACAGTTCTTAGAACCTTCGTGTACTCACTGATGAATATACTAATTTTAGGATTCTTATTTTGATGTTCTTTACATATTCAACGTTCATTTGAGAGATATTCTGATCATTCAAAAGAAAGCACATTCCCGCCAGCAAGAACCCTCAGTTGCTGGGGTTGTGGTGGTACTGTAGCCAGCTCGATCGTCCCTCGCCGTGACTTTCCGACAAACATACAACAAATCCTACCTTCCATTTTTGACATGAAATTCCAATCGAAACCTGTCTCCTAAGCTTTGCAACTAAGCCGACCCACCACCACCACCACCACCCCATCATCACCACTGCCGCCCCACTACGACCATCTCGCCTGAGATGAAACTTGGTAAAGAAAAGTACAGTTTTGATTGTTTTCACAGATATGAAGGGGGTTGCCAGAATTTGTTTTACAAAATTAGAGATATGAAGGGTGTTGCCGACGAATTTGATTGTTTTACAGAGGGTGGCCGACATTTCTGTTGAAAGAGGGGTTGTCGGCGGTTCTATCCGCCGACCGCAACACTCAGATCTCATTTTCCGGCTTTAGGTGATCTGAAAAATGTGCTTCATCAACCGCAACAATTGACCATCGGAGGCGGTTCATCCACCATCAAGGGCGGCGAGCTAACTGCCCATCCTTAACAGCGATTGACCCCCCAGTCTATGATTGTTAATCCATTACCTCAGTCGATTCACCGACGACGGTAAATCCGACGGGTATAGACGAGGAGTTGATTTCCGGTGAGGTGTCTAAGGTGGAGGAATGTGGACGTAGATGTGGGGTGGGATGAGGTGAGTGTTGGGTATAAGTTGTGTGGGGCCTAAATTGTTATTTATTATTTTTATTTGTTATTGAGTGGATTTTAATCATTTCACGTTAATTTAACAGAATACAACTATCAGTGTTAATGAATTGGGCCGAATTAACCAAAAAAAAAATGAAACACAGGAGGAAAAAAAGGAAAAATAAATGAAAGTTGCATAGACAAACAATAGGGACGAAACTGATAATTTACACTTTAATATATATACTAAGTGATGACAGAAAGATTATTCTACATTATATTATTATAACATAAAATAGTTATTTAAATTAAAAACATAAAATATTATATAAAATAATTAAATATACAAGGAGGAACAAGATTGTCTTCTACGTTAATTAGCGGTCCTGCAGACAATTATGACACAATGAATCGAACTTCTGGAAGTTTTCAAAGTCTTCACTAATTCAAACCATACGGTCAAAAGTTACCATATATATTTTTTTCTTATAAAATCACGTTTCATAATCATATCTAAAATAAAGTTGAACACTTTATCCATACCATTATACCAATCACCCGCATGATCCTAAAATAAAGTTGAACACTTCATCATATCTATAATAATTAGACCACTTATATATTGATGATATTTTACCTAAATGATGATTATTACTTTAGAATACTAACACTTAGGAGTTCGACGGTAATACGTGAGAGGCTTTAAAAACATAATTAATGGTAAAAACTAATATATTGAATACATAATGTATGATTGTATAAATATTAGATTGCATTTATTGTCTATTTATATTATTTGGTTTGATTATTGCACAATTTTTTTTAATAGAAGTGAATGATCATCTAATATGAAATTAATAGTTTTTCTAAGGTCTAGAAGTAAGAAGGATAAAAAACGTTACGATTTGGTGAACTCTGCGAAACAAATTCATAATTTAAAAAGAAAAGATCAAATTCATAAACATGCATACCATATCAACCATTCATGCAATTACCTTTTTTTTATAGAAGACTAAACTTTAACAAACTGTTTGATGATTCCAATTATTAGGGTAGTTAGAGCAGGAAAACCGAATGATAAAATCATAACTAAAAAAACCGAATCGAAATAATTGAACTAATTGAGAAACTGATACTTTTGCTATGATTGTTTTGATAATTGATTTTTATTGTTTGATTATGGTTATATGTGTGTAAATAATCGAATTAACCGAATTGAACCGACATTAAAATCTACATTTATATATTTTTTTTAATTTTTATAAATAATATTCTATATGCCGAAAAACTTTTATGATGTTTTTTTATAAATAACATATTAGTTGTCGCTAATTATTCTTCATAAATTGAAAGAATTGTATTCATTTAACCAACAGTGGTATCAAAGACAGGAAAGTCCTCTGATACCAACAGTGGTATCAAAGCCGAAGGGCTTGGTGATATTGCAAGTGCCAGTAGATTGAAGAAAGGTTGCAGGAACGTTAATGGCGTTAAGGTTGCAGCTAGCGGGCAAGACGGAGATGATGCAGGAGTCGCCACAGGGGCTAATCGGACTAAGGGCGTCCGAGGAAAACAAATTAGCCATGAAGAAACTAGTAAAGGGAAGAAACTGGTAGCAATCAAGAAGAAATCAATCACAAAAGGCTTTGCCAGACTTATGATTAACGATCGTAGGAGAGTAACTTTAATTGTTCGAAAAGTAAGGAGGATCAAGACAGGAACGAAGAAAACCAGTATGGGAAATCTGAAATCAAAGGGCAAGACCAGGGCAGTATTGAAGGAAGATAGACACAGGAACATAAGATGCTTCAATTGCCAACAACTCGGTCACATCACAATATACAGCCCAAGTAAGTATCTAAATGTTCAACACTCTCTAAAGATAAATGAATCTATGGTTATTGGGACGGATGGAGGGAGTTGGAACGACATTTAGTCGGTGAACACTTCTAGTAAACATCATAACACGGGAAATAGAAACTTGTTTGTTAAATTTAAACGAGATTTTGGGAGAGAAACACATAGGAATGAAAATGAATTTACTTTCATTCATGGACTCGAGGAAGTGAGGGTCATGGTAGATGGTAGATTGAAAACTCTACGGTGTGTCGGATATATCCCAATGGTTGACAAGAATACGTTAAGTCCGGAGAAACTTTACAAACAAGGAATATAAGTGGAAATTGAGGGTACCTAGTGTAGGCTCAAGAAAATGTTTTTCAAGAAAAGAAAAATGGATGATCTGTTTAGAAATAAACCAGAAACGGATTTGGAACATGAATACCTAGAAGAATATTATGAAAATCTTGCAAAAACATGACAAGAGGTTTCGGGTGACAATGGTGAAAGTAGTAATCAAAGGGAATGCATGGATGACAACATCAACATGGTTGATTGGGTTGAACGAGGCCATGAGGATGCCTACTTCAAAAGGAAAAGTGGGAAATGGGCACTTACTTGGAAAATCACAAGGAAAGTCCTGATCAAGCCGATGAGGAATTTAGGTAACAAATATGGGACTATGTGATTCAAAAAACAGGAAATCCACAAGAGAACTAAATCGGGTATGGTGCATTGGCTTCTTTGATTTACTAAAAATTCATGACTTGATGATGAAATATAAGGTGGCTTTCAAACTAGAGTTTAATAGGGTTGTTAAGTGGTTTATTGAAAACTACTTAAAGATCATGAAGAAGGAAAACTACCCCTATGTTGAAAAACGGGACAAAGATCAACTTGTTTGATCTTTATTTACATGTACAAGCCGAGGGTGGATATATCAAGTCATACATAGGAAATAGATGGGAATTGATTGCTATCAAACTTGGTTTTGATTGGAGCATTGCGAATGAACTTAGGTTGATCTATGTTCATTACTTAGATCTTCTCGAGTGGTATTATGAAACCATGAGGGACAAAATCAATCTAAATGGCAATGAAGAATGGGAATTAATGCAATACAAAGAGTAGGAGAGGAGAAAGTGGAAGAGACGTAGTGTGTGCGCCATTAGAGATTTCCCACCAAGGTGTGGTCCCGCAAACCATGTCAATGCAACCAAGCAAGAAACAAAGAACTCGAAGAAGAGGAACCAGAGGAAGAAGAGCCCGATGAAGAGAAGCTTGATGATACCAACAACGAGGATATGGAAGACTTCACTCTTGTCAAGAATGAAGATAGTGAAACCTGAAGAAACAAGGAATTGGATTAAGAAGATTAGGGGGGAATATTGGACTCTAATCTTGCCTTACTCCAAGTTGGTTTTTTAATATTTTTATTGGGTCTAGTACACTTGTGTTTTAAATATTTGTGTTAAACTTTGAAAGGGCTGTTTCCGGTGATCCGGAGCCCACGTCATGCATGGGTTTTGCATGGGTCGGCCCACGAGGCCAAAATGATGTTAGTGTCAGTTTGAAGGGGTCTGAAACGACGAAGCCTTGACTGTTTCTCATGAAACGTCACAACCGCTTCTTGGGATCGTTTCCTCACCTATTTAAACCTAATATATGTGTCAATGAACGGTTACACAATTTGTATGCTTTACACAACTCTTGGAAGAAAAGTTTACAATTGTAATTCATTGCTTTCTTACTTTCAATTATGAGTAACTTAGTTTTCTGTTTGAGTGATTCAGACAAGTCCTCTGATACCAACAAGTTATAGGTCTTGTTTTAGCATTTACGACATCAATCTATGTTCACCATAGTGCAATGTTTGAAGGTTAAGTTCGAGTCTTATGATAGACAATGTGAAATTGAGGGTCGTATGGTTATTGGTGTGCTTTTAAATTCTGTACAAATTTGAGTCAATGGTGGCAGGCATCCTAGTTGAAAACGTAAGTACGTTATTCGATCTTAGAGCTTAATTTGTACGTAGGTCGATCACCCGTTTTTCGGCTAGGTTGTGTTGGTCCCCTCACAAGTACTCACCATGTTGTTTAGTCAATATAGTCACATGCCGACTTGTAGAAATTAAACGTTCGAACAAAATTTTCCAGTTCAGCACATAAAAAAATTCAAAACAAACATCTTATCTTATTATTGATGTTGATTGAAATCTACAACGGTTGGCATGGTTATATATCGACTTGCAGAAAGAAATTGTTGATTTATGTTTCTCGAATATCCCAATATCCAATTCATTTTGCGTCTTCTAGTTTGACCTTGCCCAAAGACATACACTTGTAGTATGTTCGATCTCGACTATCTGATTTACAAAATTTTAATTAGTAAATTAATTTCATTTTTCTCGTGAGGTGTTTAAACCTTTAAGTAAGCAGGTTTATAAGAGTGATATGTTTTAACATGTTGTATATGTAATTTAAGTCTATCTAAACTAACTCGTATAAATTTAGTTGACCAATTGGAATCATATATATTTTTCTTTTTGTAAATCAACTCATTTCTTAAATGATTATCACCACAAGTCTTGTTAGAATAAAAAAAAATAATACATGAATATTGAGTAGTGTTTGAAGTTCAAAATCTTGTGGGCATGAGAGGTTCATGCACCACGTTTGCAAAAAGAAAAGGTAAACATATGGGTCATGTATTTTGAAATATAAGGTTATAATGATATTATTTGTATTACTTTTCTTATAAAAATAATTGAATAATTAGAAAGCGACACATCATTTTATTATAATAAATCAACGTTGGATGTAATTTGCAAGTTGGGGGAGGCATGTGGAGCCCTCTTTGGGTCATTCTCCACTTCATTACTTGCTAAAAAAAATAAAGAAATTTGATAGAAGATAGCCAGATTAATAAATGTTGACCGCCAGATTTTAAAAAATTGATAAAAACATAGAAATACCGTTCGCAAGATTATGGTATCCGGTATACCTGGGCGTGAGAATTCTCGCATGAGACAAACCCAAAATATTACCGTTTTCTAGCTGTTGAACGGTTATATTTTTTTTTTCTAAATTTACACTATAAATATCCCACCTTTACCTTTTTTTACACAAAAAAATATCCGACTTCTAAACTCTCTCTTACATTTTTATATTTTTTCTCTATCAAAATTAATCCTAACGATCCAAACAATGTTTTGAATTTGTTGCGTTACGCTCAACAACAAAACGCGTTCAACCGAGTCACTCAACAACAAAACGCGTTCAACCCATTCCCTCAACAACAAAACGCGTTCAACTCGTATATCCAACCACCCGTTCCAGGATACACATCGTATATGGGCCCAATGTTATTTCATCAGTCCCAATAAAACAGCCCCGACCCTGAATTTGTTCCCGAAACACAATAAATGCCTGAACCCGTTGAGCAGACGCAAGCAACACCAAGACAAAGAAAACACAAGAAGAAAACAATACAAGGAAGTGAATCATCCGGGCGGACCATAAGGAAGTGGGTGGCGACTGAGGAGTTGAACTTGGCAAAGGCGTTTGTCGATGAACTTGTTATTTAATTTATTAGTTTATTATTTACTTTTATTTTATAAGTTAATTTATTAGTTTATTATTTACTTTTAGTTTATTAGTTAATTATTTACGCTTTCTAAAAATTGTAGGTAGCGCTCAATCAAGCATTGTCCTATGGGAACGTGTAGGTAAAAAAAATTTATAACCTAATGGAGGAACCCGAGTACCGTACTGACTCCCAACTTAGTTCTAAATAGCGGGATATTAACAGAAATGTATTAAAGTTCCACGGGATTTATCAAGGTGCTGAGAGGAGCCGGTGAAGCAGTTGGACCCGGAACCGGTCCAGTTACGCCTACTTAAACCATTTTCATTTGAACCGACAGTTACAGGTTGGACTAGTAAACTAGATAAACCGGACTGGTTGGTTGAACTGGATTTCAAATATTTTTACTTTTTTTTTTACCTTTTTTCCTTTAAAATCCTATTTTCTAATTAATTTAGTATTCCATGATCTATGTTTTAGTTATTTAAATATTCATATTTTATTAAAATTGTAAATCCACATCAAAATATATAATATTTTCATATTTTGTTTTAAATTAGATATATATATATATATATATATATATTTAATTTTTCTATTATTTATGACGTTATCAGGTTGTTAAATCTGGTTCGACCGGTCCGACTAGTGAACCGGTTCGCTGTCCGGTTCAAGTATGAAAACATTGCCTAAATTACTATTACATTATATCATAAATTAGACAAACTAATGGGTGAACCCGCGTGCTGTGACGAGGGTGTTGAAATTTGTAAGACTAAGTTTCAACGACTTATACATTGGCATGCTCCCTGCGGTTTCAAATAAAACTTACATCGAAAACTTGGTTTAAATAAAAGTTTACGTTAAAACGTTGATAAAAATAAGTATGTCGCAACGACAAATTCGGATTTTATATAACAACATATTTTAAAATTTGTACGAGAAAAACAAAAAAAAGCTCAAAATCTTTAAGTTGTTACTTTTGACCGCTTGTACGTTTGTGTTTTGATAACTTGTATATTATTATGCATAACTCCGTTTTTGAATGAAATTTACAACAAAACGTAGATTAAAATAAGTATGTCGCAAAAAATATTCAAAATTTTGAAAAACATCATATTTTAAATGTTATACGAGAAAAACAAAAAAAAACCAAAAACATGTAAGTGAGCCATGTGTCAAAAGGTGGTTGGACAAAAGAAAAAAAAATAAAACAAATGCAAAAGTATATTGTATAAAGGGTTAGTGTAATTAAACTCGAGAGACCATATTGTAACTTTAATTTTATATTAATTTCACTCATGTTAAAATGTCTTGTACAATAACACTTGTAAATAGTGATTTGACGTTATGAACAGTAATTTATAAGAGTGCACTAACCTTTACAAATAAATAAATAAAAATATATATATATATATATATACACATATACAGGGGAAGTTTCAAATAAGAAGTGGATTATCGCTAAAAAACCTAATAAAGTATTTCTTTTTTAACCAAAACCGGGCCAAACAAACTCCGATTGAGCTCATTCCAGCGGCGTTGAAACCGGCTCGTCGAGGTTTTTGGGGTGGGGGGATTTAGGTTTTTGGAGAAGGGGGTGGGGTTTAGGTTTTTGGGGGGTGGGGGTTGGGGGGATTTAGGTTTTTTTTTTTTAGGGGGGGGGGGTGGGGGATTTAGGTTTTTTCGGGGGTGGGGTGGGTAGGTATAGGTTTTTTTTTGTGGGGGGGGGGGGGTTGGAGGATTTAGGTTTTAATGGGGTGGGTGGTTAGGTTTTTGGGTTTAGCTTTTAGGGTTTAGCTTTTAGGATTTAGCTTTAAGGGTTTAGCTTTATGGTTTAGGGTTTAACTCTAGGCTTTATTTCGACGAGCCGGTTCCAACGCTGCTGAAATTAGTTCAATCGGAGTTCGTTTGACTCAGTTTCTTAGGTTTTTTTAGCGAAAATTCACTTATTAGCGGAAACTTCCCCTATATATAATGTTTAGAATCGACATAGCTATTGTGAATTTGTAATGGTTGAGATCAAACGCTCAAAAAATCGTATATCTCTAAGATAAAGGGATGGCAATGAAACCTGAATCTGATGGGAAAATCTGACACTCGAAACATTTGGGAAGGGTATGGGGTCTGGTGATCGGGTATGCGACCGGGTATGAGAATATTTTTAAAAGTTTTCGTGGGATATATACCCGTTTACTCGACCCAATAACCTGCTAACATATACCCGTTTACCTTATATACCAGACATAGTTTTCTTTCTTTTTTATTTATTTTAAGTATATATAGCATATTTCTTTTAAGTATATATACCGTATTTATGTTAAATGTATATACCCTACATGAATTTCTTTCTTTTTTTATTATCTTAATTACTGCTTTTATATATATCCGATAGATACCCGACGGGTTTCGGGTCGGGTATACTCAATGAGTATCTTTTACAAACTAACGGGCCACATGAAACCTACGGGTATACCCAATACCCGACGGGTAATTACCCGATAGAAATCTGATAGGTTTTAGGCCAAATATGAGACAAACTTTATAATCAGGTATGGGGTTAGGCCTAGGATTTTATCTAAACCCGTTCCAAATTCGACCTATTGTTATCCCTAGTTTCACATCGATGATCCACTCTCGTTTGTATACCACAAAGTTTGCTTATAAGCCTTGTCATATATACTTTATAGATTATATGTTTTAATATATAACTCAGTTTTAACCCTTTTAATTAATAGATCAAATATTATGACGAAGAAAACAAATTAAAAATTAATGGGGGTTTAGTGGAGTCTTGGTCCACATGTCACATACGCCAATAAAATGCACACACTGTCACATGGCCATCCTCCAAAGTCAAGAAATCAAAGTTTGAAAGTCAGCATTATATATCAATTTGTCAATCCCAATCACGAAACTGGCCCCTGTCAACAACCAAGTTGGCCTATTTGAGCTTTGTACACATCCTCACTCCACAGTATCCGAAAGTGAAAAACACACACACACATATTAAACATTATATATTAAAATATATACAAATATACACATACTTAAAACGTGATAATCGATTACACTAATAGGTCCACGTGTCCCACCGCAAAGACAATGTGAAGGATATGCATATGGGTGGATACGGTATTAAGGTGATTTTTGGGTGTGTAACGTATGAAGGATTCCGAGTCTACTAATCAAGGTGAGAGTATATCTCTTCATTAACTTACAACTAATTTTAGACGCAACGTTGTACCGGATTGGACGTACCCTTGTAATCTTAGAATTCGTTTAATTCAATATATCGTTGTAACTGGTTTAGACATACCGGTTTGTTGTAAGCCATAAGCACTGATATTTAAAAAGAATAACTGTTTTGTCTCTAACATGATAGAGCAATTACTGCCGTTGAATATTCTTCACAAGATGCTTATGGAAGTTAACGTCAACATGAGTGATTACAAATTAGACTTATGACCAGCCGCCATGTCCAAACAAAAAAACCGTTTGATGTCCCTACTTCATTCACTCCTTCACAAGGGAGGACCCACCATATGTCAATCCGTTCATGCACCACCTTTACCTATAAAGATATCCTTTATAATTTCCAAATTTATAAACCAATTAATCTACTTTAAATTAGCAAAAAGAATAAACATTTCTTTCATCTAAAATATCCAAGCATGGATATTCCCTCCATTTTCTACCACTCCTCACCGGAAACCTCCTTCAGTTCCTCAGATTACTCTTCTGACTTATTATCTAATCATTTATACACCAATAACCACTTCCTCCTCCCTTTTAACGAAAATGACTCCCAAGAGATGCTTCTTTTTGGGGTAATCTCCGACGCCCAATCACCATATGATCACATTGAAGAAGAAGAAGAGTGTTTGGAGCCGGAGAAAGAGTGCAGTTTCCGAGGCGTGAGGAGGCGGCCATGGGGGAAGTATGCGGCCGAGATACGCGATTCAACTCGTAACGGGGTTAGGGTATGGCTTGGAACGTTTGACACGGCCAAGGAAGCGGCTCTGGCGTACGACCAGGCCGCGTTTGCTCTCCGAGGTTCAGCAGCGGTCCTTAACTTCTCGGCAGAGGTGGCCTATGAATCTTTAAGGAAGATGGATTACAAGTACGAGGAAGGGAGTTCACCTGTTTTGGCACTAAAAAAGAAACATACCATGAAGAGGAAATCATCAGTCATGAAGAAGAAGAAGAAAGAGAAGGAGGTTAAGGTTGAAAACGTTGTCGTATTGGAGGATTTGGGTAGGGATTATTTGGAAAAGTTATTAGGGTTATCTGAGAGTTGTAGCAGTAGTAGTTCTTTCTAGTTGGTGAAAATTAAAACATGCAAGCATTGTATTAATTTGTTATCTCACACTCTAAGGAAAGTACTTCTACCTTCGGAATATAGTTAACCAAGGTGTATGGTAAATTGGTGTATTTATAAATATCCTAGAAGATTATTTGATAAGGGGACAACCCACAACATATATAATAAAAAAATGTTTATACTTATTTTTTATGCTATATATAAATAACTTGGTTAATTTGTGTGTAGTACCATATAATATACATCTTCAATTTAACTTATTTTTTGTTGTTAAACAATTAATTGGTAAATGACATGACCTTTTTTCTTTAAATATTTTACGTGAAACACTCAAAGAAATTTCAAATTTTTCGTGCAACATTCAGAAACTAAAAGAAACTAGTTTTATACTCGTCCGATGGCCGGAAGATTTGACGTACTTTTTAATATGGAAAAGCTGTATATAACCTCTTCTCCTTCTCTTCAAGGGTTTTGTAGCATTTCTCATATTTAACGATGAACGAATCGAACATAGCCTTCACTTCATCATCGGTGCGCCTGGAGGGGGCGGTGCAGAATAACATAGTTAAAAAAAATGCAAATTTCTTTGTTATAAAACCAAGCAATAAACACAAAAAAGGGAATTATTTCGGCTTATTCGAATGCCTCTTCGGCTTCAATAGTTGGCCCGGTTCATCTATAATACAAAGAAATTTGTTTATCCATCATTATGTACCTATATATTATAACCTTAGATATGCTTCATTCATTGGTAATGCTGTTAATTGGGGAAGTATCAAGAGAAAACTACAAAGTTAGGCGAAAACCGAGAAAACCACTAAAAGTCAATCCAATAATTTTTAGATTTTTTTATATTTTTTTAACTTATTTCTAAATATATTAATGTAATATTACACAATTTATCAAAAAATTATTTTACGTATACGTAACCGCAATTTTTTTGTTTTCTGTTTACGTATACGTAACACATTACGTATACGTAAGCCAATACTTAAATAATTTTTTGATAAAAATGTGTAATATTACATTGATACTCTTATAAATAAATACAAATAAAAAAATAAAAAAGAAATATTATTATATGATTGGTTAAAATTGATTTTTTAGTAGTTTTCTTAGTTTTTGCCTAACTATATGGTTTTCTTTGAAACCCTCCCCGTTGTTAATTAACAGAATACTAAACGCTAATCATGTCTTAAAGTAAAAATACATTTCACTGAAATAGAAGCAAGCTGCAACATTTAAAAAAGAAAGACAAAACAGAAAAAAAAATTACATTTGATTAAAATGAAGATAACAGAAAACACAAGCTATCAATCCGCGCAGCTACAAACACGGTGACAGTATAGTTTCAGTGTAGATTGCTCCATGGATAGATTCACAGGTACTGAGCAGGAAAATCGATCCGACTTCATCTGAAGTTAAGTCCACATGGAAAACTTCTCCCCACCCAAACACGGCAAGAAATATGCCACCTAAATTGTAATATTATAAGGACACCACCTACAACATATATAATAAAAAATTGTTTATAGTTATTTTTTATGTTATATAAATAACTTGGTTAATTTGTGTGTTGTACCATATAATATACATCTTCAATATAACTTATTTTTTGTTGTTAAACAATTAATTGGTAAATGACATGACCTTTTTTCTTTAAATATTTTATGTGAAACACACAAAGAAATTTCAAATTTGTCGTGCAACATTCAGAAACTAAAAGAAATTCTTCACAAACCCCCTACACAAGGGCGAATTTATGTTTGTGGTAGGGTGGTCCTAGAGCAACCCTTTCTGTTTTAATATTGTTATTTAAATATAAATTATGTAATAATTTGTTTTACGACGACCTTTGACATTTTAAAAGGACTCCCTTAATTAATATTTTAAAGAAAACAATTGTATGGAACCTAAACTGTTAATTATGGTCATACAAAAACCACTATTGTTTAACTGAATTATGTATATGTTGTTTTTTTTAAGGAAGAACGAATACTATAAGCCCGGCCACCCGGGTAAACCCATTGGCGAAAGGCTATCCACGCCTGCGAACGAAGACAGCGCTGGTGACCCTGCCCGCCCACTATTCCAAGGGAAACCCAACACCAGAAGGTCCACAGTGGAAAAACCATTGGCCAACCTGAGCATATTGCACCAAGTGAGACTCGAACCTATAAGCTATACATCGGAAGACCATGGGGGTGTCTCCTCCCAAACTAGTTGATCTCTGACTCATTGGGTGTTGGTTCTAAGTTCTAACCTAAACATTTCGAATCAAGTAAACAAACGCGTCCTTGTCAAAGTTTCAAATTCACATAAATCAATAAAGGAACAACCACTCTGTCCTCTACTGTTCTGCTACTGAAATTGTTGTCTCGACTTCAAACTACAAGGTCGAACAGTTCACTTCATTTATCAATGATTTTTTGTTCCTTTTTTCTTGTTTGAGATGTGTACTAACTTATGTCTTAGGTGGTTTGATTTCAATCCAAATTAACTGATTTATGCATTGTTTGGACTTTGATACTTTGATTACGTTGATAATTTAATTTAATTAATTACACTACAAGAAAAACGGATATCATTTACAAACAGGATCCGTTATTAGTTACCGACAAATCCCTATAAACCCCGCCACCCCTGAAAAAAAATAGAAAAAAGGAGAACTAAAAAAACTGCGGGTAACCCGTCGCAGATTACATACGGACACCCTAGCCCAGGAAATTGAGATTATCACCAGTGGCGGATCCAGGAGTCAAGAACTACGTTGATAATGGATTCGCTCCATGGGCTCAATTATCATAAATAAAAGATGTGTGAGACAATGTTAGGATCAAGAAGTCAAGAACTATCCACTCGATAAAAAGTTGCAAGAACGAGATATTGATGACAATTTTTACAGATCTGGTGAAGATGAAGGCGACGGTGGGTGGGAGGTGCAATGGTGGCGGCGGTGGGTGGGGGGGGGATCGGTGAAGATGAAGCATATCTACATCGATGATTTTCTGATGAAGATGGTGGCGGATCGATGAAGATGGTGGCAGATCGATGAAGGTGGATAGGTTTAAGAGGGGGAGAAAGATGAAGATAAAGATCAAATCTTCATCTGATATGTTTAGGTATGAGGGAAGGAGAATGTGTGTGTTTATATAAATATATATATATATATATATATATGTATATATACTAGTAGGAAACCAGTGCGATGCGACGGCAATGACAATTTACAACGCGAAACTCGCCCAGTCCGGATAGCACAATGTAATTACACAAAAAAACTATAAAACTATATTTCTTGTTTTTTGTCTGCTACCTTCGAATTCCAAAACAACAGTTTTAAATAAAATTTTACACACAACAGTGAAACGGTATCATCTCCTCCCATTAAAGGAAGATACAGTTACAGTTATTGAAGCCATTGAAACTACATTATGGTCTATGAATTCAGTGTGGTTGTTGCAAGTGTTAGATACAGTGGTAGTAGATGAAGCTTCCACGATAGCTTCATTTGACTGAAGAGTGTCACTCTCCATTTTGTCACACGAGCCAGGTAGAGCATTATCGGATTCAATTGTGTTTGGTAGATTTGAAGTAAGTGTATGGTTTTCAATTGATGAGAACTGGAGCACCAAGTTACATGTGATGTGTCTTACAATTGAGCCAACATCAAACTTATGTTTTAAAACTCTCAGTCTTTTATTTAAATAAAGAAAAAATTCAAAAAACTTTGTTCTACTATTCATTTCGATAGCTTTTCAAAAAGAGTAATATAATTGGCTTATGTTCGGCTTGTTCCCTCTAGAGTAGCTTTTCGGTTACAACTATTAATGGTACCTGATGTAGGTCTAAATATCCCGTGTTTAAGAGTCTATTTTGTATAGTTTTAAGTATTTTACTTTGTATTTTGAGTCAGTTTTACGTTATACTTTGTAGTTGTGTCTGTGACAGGTAAATGTGCTAATTGAATGGAAAACGAGACATAATCGAGAAGGCATCAAAGTACAGGGGGTCAAAGAGCAAAAAGAAGAAAATCATGGACCGCGAAGACCTGGGAGAGAACTTTCGCGACACGCTAGGAATTGAAGAGTGAGCCCGGCTAATTTTTCCTTCACGCCACGCGAAGGACTGGCCTGAGAAGTTCGTGGTACGCGACGGGCTGGCGAAACAGCCAAAAAGCCATAATTTCCATATTTAAGCAAATCAAACCCTAATTCGCAAAGAACTTTTGATCAGAAGAATTTGGAGAGGCTTAGTGCGATTTTTCAGAGCTATAGATCAGATGAGATCATCAATTGAAGCTATGTCCGTGTGTTTGACAAGCATGCGCGGCTAAACTGCGTATGGCTTCCTCTGGGTGGATGGTTCGTATAGGTTTCGTGTTTTGATTCAGTTTGTTATGATTTTGGATCTGTTAGTTTCTGACAATAACTTGATAGATTGATGTATTAGTTGAATTAAACAGTTTATATTTGTGCTTTGAGTTTTCTGCTTTACAATCTTGTTCGGTTGATGATAAAACCTAGTAGCAGGGTTGGGTGACTAAAAGGGGTTAACTTGGCATTTATAAATTGGGTGATTGGATTATACTGGTTTGTGACGAAACTAGTTGTATAGGTTTGCTGACAACAGTCTATCTTCAATTACTATTTTAACTGATTTTCTAACACTATGTCTATGTGGTGTCCAATTGAACAATTGAGTTTTACATAAACCTAGAACCTGAAGTTTGGAGGAAGTTACATCTTTATTTAATTTGAATTTTATTTAAAGGAATTTACTAAACTAAACCAATTTATTCTTTTAACCAATTCACTGCGGATTCGACAACCCTACTTCCCTGTCTATAGTCTAAGTAGCTAGGAGTAGTTTTTAATATAATTTTTTATTAGCCCCGACGACAACGATCAGTACCAGCATTCAAAGAAGCTCGATTGTTTTAGTATCTTGTTGGCTTGATTTCTGCACGAACCGTATATTATGGTCAAAGGTTTGCTGATAATCAACCGAAAACGTTTAAAACGGTTCCGGTAGAGTGCACATATGCGGTTCAAAACACTGCAAATAGATCAATGAGTATAAGTTTAGTATGTCAGTATATTGGAAACCATTCTTTAGATGTAACATTTCAAACACACATTACAAAACACAAACACAACGGAAATCTAAAAATTATAATCATAAACAAATTAAAAAAAGTTGCTGCTAATCAACTTCCCCTGTATATATACCCCGCGCTATGCCGCGGGAAAGCAATTATTAAATATGCTTGATTTTATGCTTGGTTGATTCAGTCTACGTTTATCTAAAGAAAATTAGAGTTTATCTGGAAACGGGTCAGATGGGTGGGAAGTAGTGGAAAGTGTATTTTGTTTAAAAAGTAGGTTATTATTAAAATAATATAATATTTGTAAACACTACATTTTAAAAAAAAAATAGTAAATTTGGATAAACGTTTAAATGAGTTCAGGACAACCTGACATGTACCAAGCTTATCCATCTAACCCGTTACCCAACGTGACATTTACACTAACTAATCAAGTTGTATCACCGAGCAGGAATAAACACCAATGGCTACAAAAGTCCAGCTGTTTAAGAGTTGTCATAACAAAAATAATAAATTGCCTAGAATCTTTAAAAGATAGTGTCAATGAAACGATCAGGGGGCCGGTGAGATTGCAATTTATAAGAAAACATGATATATAAATAAGATCCTGAAAGAAGGTGATATCGTTAACACCAATGAAACAAAGATTCCCGTAGATCCGGGAATAAAGTTGACCAAGACTAAGGGAAGAAATCTGGTAGACGCAACGCAATATAGAAGTTTGATCGGATGTCTTAGGTATCTGTTACACACAAGGCCAGACCTATGTTATTCAGTCGGATTACTCATGAGTAGATTCATGCAAGAACCAATGGTGCAACACTTGAAGGTGATAAAGCAAGTAATACGCTACATCAATGGTAAAAAGGAGCATGGAATCATATACAAGAAGCAAGGAGGCTGCAAGATAACAAGTTATAGTGATAGTAGTTATGGTGTAAACACTGATCAAGGAAAAGGAACTACGAGGTTGGTATTCTATTTTGGAAAATCACCTATAACTTGGAGCACTCAAAAACAACAAACTGTAGCATTATTATCCTGTGAATCAGAATTCATGGCAGCTACTGCAGCGGCATGTCATGCACTTTGGTTGAATAGGCTACTCAGTGAAATAACGGGCTGGAAGGAAGAAATGATAACTCTGAAGGTAGACAACATTTCTGCAATAGCACTCATGAAGAATCCAGTCTTTCATGGAAGGAGTAGGCACATAGACACACTAACATTTCATCAGAGAATGCGTGGAGAATGATCATATCAACGTGAAGCACATCAGTGGTGAATTACAAAGGGATGATATATTAACTAAAGCACTTGATCAGATCAAGTTCATCATTATGAGGCAAATGCCCGGAGTTTAAGATCTACGACAAAGCAATGACTGTGATTAATGGGGTGAATGTGCAGTTAATCCTGTAAATTACTTAAAGTTAAAGTTTAGGGGTCGTAGTGTAAATGCTAGAAACTATGTTTAGTATGTATTTAATGTTTATGTAAAATCTATGATGTAGTGTGTCAAGAGCCAACACTACTAGAAAACTAGGCAATTGCGACCGCACATCTCGGTCGCAAAATTAGCGACCGATTTGAATCCGATTGTATAATAGTCATAAAATTAGCGACCAAATAAGATTTGGTTGCAAATTTTCCGACCGCTTATTTTTAGTCGCAAATCCGTTGCCAATTTTGTGACCGTTTATTTTCAGTCGTAAATTTTGCAACCGTTTAGTTTCGGTTGCAAATTTTGCGACCGCTTAGTTTCGGTCGGAACTTTTCAGTCACAAATCTGTCGCAATTTTTGCGACCGTTAGTTTCCGTCGCAAATTTTGCAACCGCTTAGTTTCGGTCAGAAAATTTCAGTCGCAATTCAATCATCAAGGTCAAACATTAATTTTCATTGATATCAAATATTTTATAATTTATAGGAGGAAAATAAAATATTTATAAATGTTAAATAATAAAAGCCTAAAAATAAAAAAAAATAAAAATGTTGTGAGCTCGTATGTGTGAAAACCATAAAAACTAACATGTTGCCATGGTTGAAAAAGAAAAAAAACTATAAACAAAGCGTGACATTCACCGGGAATCGAACTTGGGTGGAGCGGCAGAAGAAAGCAGGACCCTATATCATTGCATAATATAATCATTTCATTGAATTTGTATAATTTTCAAATTGCATTCATATTTGAAATTCTTAATAATACTAAGAATTAAATACGGTTTAAGTCCCTGTATTTTGACATAAATAACCATTTTAGTTCCAAAGATTAAATTTGACTTTTTTATTTCAATAGTTTCAATTTTGTCTCAATCTAAGTCTACACATTTAACACCGTTATTTTTTTTTTCTGTTAACTTTAATAAAAAAACCAAAATAGCCTCCTTAATAAAAAAATTAAATTAAATAAAAACCTTAATTAATAAATCTCTCTCTATTTTAATTTTAGACATATTCAAACTCTCTAAACTGAGATTCCCCATTTCTTCTCCATCGATCTTCATCAAATCCTCAACTGAAATTGGGATTTTGAATCACAAATTTTATGCTTTTAACTCTAGAACAAAATAAATATAAATACTTCTCTCTTGTCTATGAAAACCCTACACATTTCAAGCAGAAGCAGGAAGTCGATCCAGATTCGTGGTGGGTATTCATCGGCAGAGCATCAACAAAGAGGAATGTGATGTTGGAGAATCAAGCGAAAAACAGAATCATAAAGAGGGGGGGGGGGGGCAACGGTGGCGGTGGTTTCAGATCTGAAAAACCATGGTGTGGATGGTGAAGCCAAATAGAAAAAAAGGGAGAGGAGGCGGCGGTGGTTTTGTTGGGACATGGCATCGGCGGCGGGGGTCTTGACCGACGGCGGTGGTTTTGACCGGCAGTGGCGACGGTGGTCTTGGCGGGTAGAGGGCTGTGTGGGTTTGATTTAAGGTTAGGGATCCTCCTGTGTTTGATACTCTGGATGTTAAGCCCTTGTTGGCTTTTGCGGTGTTAGGGTTCTTGACTTTTTATAAATGCATCATTGTATATATATATATAGGGGCATGTTCTTTTGAGAACCAACCATATGTTGAGAACCAAAAGAACCGCACAAAACGTGTACATATCGCTTTAGTGAAAAAAGTAAAATTCAACAACAATGTTTTATTTATCTCTTCCCACTCTTAGTTTGAGTTTATCTCCTCTCTCCTGAATTTTTTTAAGAAAAGTATAAAAATATGCATATATGCATTCATTTGTGCATATAGTGTGAGTGCATATATGCATTTAAAAAAACGACTATAAATTCGAGGTCTTTTAAAACCAAACCTTAAACATATTGAAATGTACATGAATTCTAGTCAATTTATATTATAAATAGAGGAAGAGTTAATGCGGTTCTCACGGTTCTTAACATATTATTAGTTCTCAAAAGAACATACCCCATATATATGTATATATTTATGTATTTTTTTAATTCTTAATACCAAGGATAGTTTTGTCCTTTTATAAAAGTACTAACAGAAAACATGGATAGCATTAGTAACTTGGACTTAAATTAAAATAAAATTGAAACTATTACACTAAAAAAATTAATTTAAACTTTTAGACTAAAATAATTATTTGTGTTAAACCAAACGAACTAAAACCTGATTTAATTGAAAATCTACCGACTGTCTCTCCACCTCTGCCCGTCCATACTTCTCTCCCCAATTTTCTACTCTTTTCCCCGATTTTCTACTCCTTTTCTCTCTCTAAAAACCGTTGAGTTCATGGAGAAGGTCTCCGCCTCACTCTCCGACACTGAAGAACTCACCGTCGAGGAACGCAATCTCCTCTCTGTCGCTTACAAGGACGTCATCGGCGCTCGTCGTGCTTCATGGCGCATAATCTCTTCGATCGAGCAAAAGGAGGAGTCACGCGGTAACCAGGACCACGTGGCTGTCATCAAGGATTTCAGATCGAAGATTGAGAAGGAGCTTTGGCTGTCATCAAGGATTACAGATCGAAGATTGAGAAGGAGCTTTCAGACATCTGCGGCGGGATTTTGAAACCGCTTGATTCGAAACTCGTTCCGTTTGCGTCTTCCGGTGATTCGAAGGTGTTTTATTTGAAGATGAAGGGAGATTATCATCAGTACCTTGCCGAATTTAAAACCGGCGGTGAACGGAAAGAGGTAGCCGAGAGCACTCTCAATGCCTATAAAGCTGCTCAGGTTAGGGTTTCTACCTTCTATCTACGCATATAAAAGTTCTCTTACTTTATAATTTGATTTGTGCCCTGTAACTCTAATTAGGTTTATTTCAATTTTAGATTTACGGAATACAGAAGTAATTGCTTCGTATTAATGTAATCGATACGTAGATTTGCTAGTGTTACTTAGAATTTAAAAGTATATTTATATGATCTCATTGATTGTGATTGATAAATGTAGATTTACATATTTTAGTTAGGGTTTCAACTTTCAAGTATGATTGACATAGGTTTTGCTCAAAATCACAAAATGAAAGCCCAGCGTGAAGAAGCAGAACTTGTTTAAAGCCCTACACATGCCAAAAGAATACCTGAAGAAGCTAACTCAATGTTACTTTTTTAGTATGATTGACCTAGGTTTTGCTCAACACTTTGTTAGTCTTTTTGAATTTTGACTATTAATGACATGTTTCTTGGTTAAATTTTGTCTATTAAACAGGACTGCAAGATGGATATCCCCTGTAATCCCCAATTTTCATCTACCAGTGCCCAGTTTCGAAGTTAAAAACAGTTATTCTCATTGGTCACACCATCTATTGCTTTGGCACATCAATTAAGGTCAAAACACCATTTCCTTATTTTCACTCTTTTTACTGCTTTGCAGAAGTTTCAACCCTTTCACTTGTCATTAGGGCTGTAAACAAGCTGAAATGTTGAGGTCGAGCTTTGCTTGTAAAAAGCTCGAGATAGCTGTATGGAAGAGCAAGCTTACCTTTGCATCTCTTACGCATATTGATATATAAACTCGTTTAGTCAAGTGTCATATTGTAAATACTAGGGTCTAGTATGGAAGAGCGAGCTTACCTTGGCTCAGTCTCGGCTCGTTTACAATCAGCCGATTTCAAGCTAGCCTCAAGCGTTTTGAACAACCCTACTTGTAATGGGTCGATTTGCGTTTGACCCGCCATCTTACCATCTCAGGTAACACCGGAAGCCAACTCAACCCCAGAAGCTTTCATTTGTTGGTTGTGTTTTCAGGAAGCATGTATGGTGAAATTTCTCTCACACCACAATGAAAAGCTTCTGAATGATGTTGCAGTCTTTTAAGAGCACGGTGTACGCAATAAAGATAAACTGAAAGAAAAACCTTCTCATGAAAAGCTTCTGAATGATGTTGCAGTCCTTTAAAATCACGGTGTACGCAATCAAGATAAAACGAAAGAAAAACCATCTCATAATTTGTTGTAACTTTTTTAGAAGTTTCTTTGTATAATTACTTTATTTTTTTAGAAATTCATGAATTTGTATGTTAGTTTGAATATATATAATCATTTTATTAGATTTTTGATGCATTTGGGTTGATTTGTAATTGAATATTTCTAATAATTTAAATAGATTTGTAAAGAATTCTAAAAAAAGGATTTTTTTTTTTAAATTGTGTATCGAATTTGCAACTGATTTGCAACCGAAATCTGGTCGCAAAAGAAAGCGGTTGCAAAACAGTCGCAAAGAAGGTGGTCGCAAAAGAGAGCCGTCGCAAATCAGTCGCAAAAGAAAGCGATCGCAGATCAGTCGCAACATTCCGGTTACAAGGCGGTCGCAAACCGGTCGCAAATTTTGCGATTGCATTTTCGGTCGTAAAGAACGGTCGCAGCTTAACGCCGGTTGCAATTCCGGTCACAAATTTGGATTAGCGACGGAGGTTTTTGCGACCCCCTTTCCGGTCGCAAATATGTCGCAAAACGCGTTTTGCGACCGGAAAAGCGGTCGCAATTGGTCATTTTTCTAGTAGTGCAAAGATCATAACCTACAAATATCACGTGGCATGAATACGTGATTACAGAATCGGTGCCATCCAAACATCGCAACCCTAATGGCAACATTTCATGCATGATCGATGGCTATAAATAGGTTTCCAAGTTTCAAAATTTGTAATCAACAATTCTCATTCTATGCAAAGTTAGTTTATGATTCATTGATCAATTATTGTGTTTAATCCAAATCTGGGCAACAAACCAGCCACGATTTGCGACCGTTTCACCGGCACAAATGGTCGTTTTGGTAGTAGTTGATTTTCTTGATCTGAAAACAACCCGAAAAGTCGATTGCATGGTGATATAAACCACATTGTGGTGCATTTGCAAGTTTTGTAATGTGTTTTTTTTAAAAGGGCTAGAAATGCATCCCTTATAGACGATATAACGATCTTTTCATACACTACTAGAAAACGAGTTGATTACTGACAAAAATTTTTGAAAAAAAACGGGTCGGAAGTTCTGACCATTTTTCAACAACAATCTGACACAAGTAAATTCCGACAAACTATGTTTTTGTCAGAAATAGCCTTTACCGTCGAATCTCCGACCAAAATTTTCGTCAGAAAAACCTTTATTTTCTAGTACTGATATTTATGGAGGTGACGCAGGTGTTAATGTGTTATACATCTAAGATAAACCGGTTAAGTAGGATTTCAAATCCTGAACTTGCATGTAACTTGCTAACCTCCAATAAAATTTGACTTTTAAGAATAAATATATTGTTCACTGGTTAATGATCTAGATATGATGTAATTGCATTGTTTAAATCATATTATTTTTATATGCAATCTTCTTAGTTTGATAAAACTGTTCAGCTTTGAATAACTAGAATGTTTAGATGATGTCATGACTTCCCTTGCTAATATGTTTGAGGAAACCAGGTCAAGAAAATAACTATCCTATCTTCTTCATTTAGCATCACCTATATATTCTCAAGAACCAACACCAATTTATTGAACTGAACTCATCGGTATAATCTTTCAGAGGTTTACCACATGCCATTTTGAATGTGCATATTCTCCTCCTGAGATATATACTGTTAGCTAGGGACTTCATCATGTATAGGATGGCAAAAAGGCATAAGTTTAACCACATAAGATGATAAATGGGTGTACGCCATACCCGCTTACTAGTGGGTATTAAGTAACGGGTACCTGACGGCTATGAGACACGGTTTTGAAATCCGGTTTGGGAGTGAGATTATCAGAACCCATCCCAACACACTCTCAAACACGATCCAAACTCCTGTTGTTGAGGTTTTCCTTCGACACCTCTCGCTAAACCCTGTCACCAAGACTCGGAGTTAGCGTACTATATATGTCTTCTCTTCATAACATCCTCGTTTTTAACCTCCCTAAACCAAACGCGTTTTTACTATCGAGTTTCTGCAATCCAAATTTTGCAGAAACTATCCTTCAATCTTAATCGATTACGAGCAATTGCCATCTTTGAAATGAGTCGTATCCAAATATGATACCAATTGTGGAAAATGAATCTCTATCATTTCACTCTAAACACCAAAGAAATAAGATTGCAGAATATAATTGAAATGAAAGAAACGTCAACAACGATTTCTTATTGAATCAACGACTATGAAGAATTACGAAATTGAAAATTCAGCAGCTCTAAACATTCTCTCCTCACCCTTTAAAACCTCAAACTGCCCACCCTAAAAAGGTTACAAATAGTATCTAAGAGAAATATAAAGATCTAGGAGAATTGACAACTTAGCCCCCTAACTACATTAGAGTTAGACTAACATAGTCTCGTCGGCACAAACTCCTCGTAGGCACCAACTCCTCATCAACACAAACTTTTTATCAACATTAGTTCCTACCAACACACATATGCTACCAACGATAATAGTTATTTCGTAGTAGTTGCTACCAACCAACTACTCTTGCCAAACAACTTTGTTACTTCCATCACATTGCTACTAACCTTGAATTATATTTATGTTTGAATTTAATTAACAATACATTCCAACACGACTCAAAAAGGGGTCTAGTGGTGCATGGTGATATAAACCACATCGCGGTGCATTTCCAAGTTTTGTAGTCAACTTTCTTTATATTCCAGCAAAAAAATGCACCCTTATGGACGATGTAACGATCTTTTCATACTTAATTATGAGATGTTATAGATCTAAGATAAATCGGTTAAGCAGGATTTCAAATCCTAAACTTGCATACAACTTAATTTTGATGCTTTTGTTGCTAACCTCCAATTAATGAAAACTGACTTTCAAAAAGAATTATATTGGTCTACCGTTGCGGTCTAGGTCTGATGCAATTGCATTGTTTGAATCATATTATTTTTACGTACATCTTCTTAGTATGATAAAAATTCTTCGCATTTGAATAATTAAAATGTTTAGATGATATCATGAGATGTAATAATATTTTGTTTTAGATGTTTTTAGAAAAATCTAATCCAAGGTGTGATATCAGCATTAGTCTTGTGACCAGCCGCCATGTCCAAACAAAGTCGTTTGACCATCATGGGCTCTTGCATTAACTCCTCTATGATGACACGACCACCGCCTTTCCTATATGTACACAATAACAAACAATTAATCAATATTCAAAACCATAAAAAAATATATAAATAAAACCAAATTCACTCTTTGATCCAAAATGAATCGCCTCTTTTACCCGGAGATCTCCTCCGGCTTGCCGGAGTACTCCTCAAGATGTAACTATCCACCCACCGATTACAACCACTTCCTTCCCTTTAATGAAAATGACTCCCAAGAGATGCTTCTTTTTGGAGTAATCTCCGACGCCCAACCACCCCACCACATTAAACAAGAAGAGGGTTTGGATCAGCCGGAGAAAGAGTGCAGTTACCGTGGCGTGAGGAGGCGGCCGTGGGGGAAGTACGCGGCGGAGATACGTGACTCAACTCGTAACGGGGTTAGGGTTTGGCTTGGAACGTTTGACACGGCGGAGGAAGCGGCTCTAGCGTACGACCAGGCGGCGTTTGCTCTCCGGGGGTCAGCGGCGGTCCTTAATTTCTCCGCAGAGGTGGCGTATGAATCTTTAAGGAAGATGGATTACAAGTACGAGAAAGGGAGTTCACCGATTTTGGCATTAAAGAGGAAACACACCATGAAGAGGAAATCCATGATGAAGAAAAAGAAGAAAGAGAAAGAGAAAGAGAAAGAGGTTAAGGTGGAAAACGTTGTCGTTTTGGAGGATTTAGGTGGGGAGTACTTGGAAGAGTTATTAGGGTTATCGGAGAGCTGTAGCAGTAGTTGTTCTAGCTGGTGAAAATCAAAGCATGCAAGTTTGTCTCTTTCTCACACATATTTCTATCTTTGGAAAAAAAAAGTTAAAAACAGGAATGTTGATGTAGAGAGGATAAATGATATATCATATATGTAAGGTGATGTAAATTTCATAACAGGAACTAAGAGTTACTTGTAAAAAAGTTGCATTGTGGGAGGATTGACATAACTTAATATTCCATATGTAATCAAATAAAAAGTTATGTTGATCAAAATTTCATGATAATGCCATTCTTTTAATTTATTATTAAATTTTGATCAAGTCCATTCGGGTTCCTACTTGTTTGTTATGAACAACTTAATGTTTGTATTAGATGTTTTCATTTAATTAGTGGGTGTTAATGGGCTTGAATTAAGTGGTAACACATGCTTTGATTCTGTGTTGCAAAGCATCTCAACTTCCTTTTGTTTACCATGGTCTCCAAATGGATGCAAACATGGCTGGATGTTCCAGTTGATCACACGATCATCGAGATATTCGCAAGAAATTCTCTTTGTAGAAAGCAAAAGAGTAATGTTATGATGTTCGTCTAGCTTAATAAGACCGGTTCTTGGTAACCATGGTACATACGTTTTCTCTATTTTTCAAGCTCCTCAAAAACTTTGAATGGGCTGGAAGCCATGAGAAGGAACTTCATTTCGATCTGGTAATTGGTGGTTCTATTAAGGATTGAAAAGTAGTTTGGATTGCATCTATCGAACAAGGTCCTATATGGAAGGCTAGGCATTGAAGCTTGTCCCCTAGCAACCTTGCTATGTGGTACTGAAGTGGTGGACTGGTGGTGAAGATTCAAAGAGGAACCACATGCACTATGGTGCAAGGTAGTTAAAGCAAGTGATGAAGAAAATTAGGCCCATCTTTAAATCATGTTCCCTTAATGTATCCAAATATGGAAGCAAACTATATGTTAAGTTAAGATAGATGTTAACAAATTAAAGATCTCCAAAAGCGTATCCTCTTTGTTCATAAAGAAAGTACGAAATGGAAACGGCACATACTTTTGTTATGACATTTGGCTTGGCAGGAAAATCATGGGAAATAGTTAAAATTAATTATTGGGATTTGAGATGAATATTGATAATCCTAGACCCATACGCAATTATAAGACCGCGCCCCATGCCCGTTAGTCACCTGTTACTCAATACTCATCTAGTATGTGGGTATATCCGTAGGTATTGGGCGTACCCGTTTATGATCTTAAGCAGTTAAAAGTTAACTATTGGATGTCAGTCCATTATCCAAACCTGATCTTAAATTCACCTCAGCAACCGACTTAAAATCTTAAATATTCAACTACACTTCTAAACCAAAAACCTGCGTCAAATGTTTTGGGTTTTCCGGAGTTAGGTTTTTTTTACCATGGATATTGGAAACAATGGTACCCACACTTATACTCATTGAAAACTAAACACAACTGACAGATCCCACTGCCTAGATAACAATAGGCTCCAAGTTGGGTAACGAATTAATCAAGGCTGATTAAAATTGGGGAAGTACAAAGAATGGATTTATTAGTCATCATGTTTCTATCGGACAAATCGGATACCTGGATCCGTTTGTTGGGTGATTTCCAAATTATTTAAGTTTAGTTCATTAGAAAACAGAAACAATTTCGAAAAAAACACGCTTTCAAGTGACAACATGTGACGAGGTGCAATGGAACTCTTTGCTCCCGAAAAGGCGAATATTTATATCTTCCTAACCCACTGCTATGAAAGATTACCTACTCGTGTCAACTGGTGTCAATCTTGATAAAATAACAATAGATCTTCACTCCACATGATGCCCGATAATAATCAAGATATATAAAAGTATATATATATAATCATTGAATGTAATGCTGCTAGAGAGTTACGGAATGCAATTGCTAAATGGTGGAAGATTGATATTGGTAATTTCTACATCATAAAATCGATGTTTTCCATTGTACTTAACTCCCACTACTATAAAAACGAACATTTACAATCTCCAACAAACTGGATTATATGGAGCCATGGCCACCGACCAGTTACGCCTTCAGTGTACAAAAACCTCATAGCAAAACAAGTTGTGGTGATGTTAAATATTCTATCTTTTCTTTGGTTTTCTTAATAGAGATAGAAAAAGGTAATGTCGATCGAGTAGTTAGATTGACATTCTACTCCACCTAGGCGTAAGCTTTGTTGGAATCAATTGATAACATCGATTGTTGGAAGACAATCCAAAGACTCTTTTATTAATAATTGAAGTGAATTTCAAAACAAATAAATCTACCATCTATTTATAAGCTATCAATACTAGTTGGACTCAAACTCAAACTAAAACAAACTTTCAAAAATTAAACTAGATAGATAGATATGATCTCCTCCTTGCCACCCCATGAGATCTCCTTGCCACCCCGGTATGCTTCTTCGAATAGGATTAGTAATTCGTTCATTCACCCCCCTAATCCTGTTCCGTACCTCCCAAATCCATTACTCCAAGCAAACTTCGCATCTCTTCAAACTTAATCCTTGGTAAAGTCTTAGTAAGTATATCGGCTCGTTGTTTGTCTCCACTAACGTGTTCTACTTGAATTTCCTCTCGCTCAACACATTCTCGGATGAAATGGAATCTTGTGTTTATATTCTTGCTTCTTTTATGAAACACAGGATTCTTTATCAACGCTATGGCCGACGTGCTATCAACCTTTAAAGTTACAACCTTTTCTTTAATTCCGGTCAGCTCACTCAACAGCCCCCTCAACCACAGTGCTTGACACGCGGTGGCCGCCGCCGCCGCCATATATTCTGACTCACAAGACGAGAGTGCTACCGTTTGTTGTTTCTGTGAGTTCCACGAGATAAGTGAGTTTTCAAAGTAAAAACTCATTCCTGTGGTACTTCTCCCATCAGTTTGGTCCGACCCATGACTACTGTCACAAAAACCGAACATGTCTGCACTTCCTTCTCTGCCATATTTTAATCCATGGCTTGTGGTTCCTTTTACATAGCGTAAAATTTGTTTTAAGGCCTGCATATGGGACTGCTTCGGTTCCTGCATGAACCGGCTCGTGACTCCTACTGAGAGACTCAAGTCAGGTCTCGTATGTGTCAAGTACCTTAGGCTTCCGATGATTTTCCGATACTCCGTTGCATTCACGGGTTGCCCATTTTCATCTTTAGTTAATTGCAATCGTGACTTCATAGGATATTTTGTTGAATTACATTCACTCATTCCTGCTTCCTTGAGTATCTTATTTGCATAGCCTTCTTGTTTTACCTATATTTGGTTCTTTTGTTGTATAACCTCTAGACCCAAATAATAAGAGAGTATGCCAAGGTCTTGCATATCAAACTCTCCTCTCATTTGCTCTTTAAACCTGTTTATCTCTATTTGGCTTGAACCCGTGACTATTAGATCATTTACATATATCCCTACGATAACTAGGTCACCTTTGTCACCCTTCTGTACACGGCTGTTTCTTTTGAACATCGGGTAAAATTCAAAATTTTCATGGTTCTGTCAAGCTTCTCGTTCCAAGCTCGTGGAGCTTGTCGAAGCCCATATAATGCTTTATTTAATCTATAAACCATGTTCTCTTTACTAGGAACCACATAGCCTTCGGGTTGCTTTACGTGTACAACTTCTTTTAACTCTCCATTTAAGAATGCCGATTTTACGTCAAGGTGATATACTAGCCACTTATTTCTTGCTGCAAGTGCTAGGATCAGTCTTATGGTTTCTAGCCTTGCTACCGAGGCAAATACTTCATCAAAATCCACCCCCGGCTCTTGCACATACCCTTTAGCAACTAACCTTGCTTTATACTTTGTTATCGACCCGTTTGCATACCTCTTTATCTTGAATACCCATTTTAACCCTATGGCTTTACTTCCGGATGGCAGGTGACATAATTGCTAGGTCTTGTTTTGCTCAATTGACGTTAATTCTGCTTGCATAGCCTTTTGCCACTCGGTATTATTTTTTGCTTCTTCAAAGTTATAAGGTTCATCATTCAGTAGTAAACATTCCTCTTGATGGAGCATGACATAATCATTGAACCTTTGTGGTACTGAACTTGTTCGAGTTGAGCGTCTTGGCCCATCTTCATTGCTGCTTCCGTTTTCGTCAATAGGATCAACCAGACCCGGGCAACCTGTTTGTGGGTCTGTGGGCTGCTCGGATTAAGCCTCTTCTTCCGTTTGAGTTTCTGTTTCTGACCTATTTAGTGGTGGCTCAGTAGAAGGGTTGTTTGGCACAGGCCTTTCACCTTCTATTACTAACTCGACCCATTCTGACCCTTCACCTATTTCCATGTTGTTTCTGCATTGAGCCCATTCAAACTTTGTTGTTTCTTCAAAACGTACATCTCGGCTTACATACAACTTATTTTGGATTGGATCATATAATCTATTCGCTTTGGTTCCGGGCTCGGTACCCAAATAGACTACTACTTTACTTCTGTCATCCAGCTTTTTCAAGTGGATACATGGAATCTTCATGTGTACTTTGCAACCAAATACACGTAAATGTGTTATGTTTGGTTTTCTTCCATGCAAGGCATCATACGGTGTAACGTCTCTCAATGCTTTAGTGTACACTCGGTTTAGGATGTATACTGAGTGTCTTACGGCTTCGCCCCATAGACTTTGCGGAAGTTCCATGGCCTTCATCATACTCGTTGCGTTCAACATAGTTCGGTTTCGTCACTCTACTACACCGTTTTGCTGTGGTGAGTAGGGAGCCGTAAACATACTTTTGATCCCGACTGCATCACAATAGGTGGTGAACAGCTTGTTGAGAAATTCACCGCCTTTGTCGCTTCGTACTGCCTTTACCTTTAGAGAGTGCTCTAGCTCCACTTCTTGTTTGAACCTTTTAAAGATGCTTAGTGCTTCGTCTTTATTCTTTATGGTATAGATCCACATGTGTCTAGAATAATCGTCCACAAAGAGCATAAAATACTTATTTCCTCCTAGTGTGGGAGGTGAAATCGGTCCACATAAATCAGTGTGGATTAGCTCTAATGGCCTGCTTGCTCGGTGGGTCGTTTGTTTTGGAAACGGGTCTCTTGCTTGCTTACCAAGCATGCAAGCATCACATATGTGGTCACCTTGTATTGCATGAATGGTTCCATGCACCATGTTTCTTGTCTTCATATGGTTAATGGACTTGAAATTAAGGTGTGCAAGCCTAGCATGCCAAACCCATGCTAGGTCGTCCATAGAACTAAAAAGACATACCGGTGTTCCAATCTTCAAGTAAACTTTGTAAAGCTGATTTGGACTCTTCGGAACCTTCATAAGCAACTGGTCATCTTCCTCATACAACCATAGATAATCATTGGCTATCCAAACTTTATACCCATCTTCAGTTAGCTGGCCAATGCTAAGTATATTACTACATAGATCCGGTATGTAGTAAACATCATCAACTACCCGTTGTTCTCCGTCTTTGCAAGTGAAAACGATTGAACCTTTGCCTTCAATCTTGACCTTTGACCCGTCACCAAATTTTAGCAGCCCTGTTATCCCAAAGTTCAGTTTGGTGAAGTGTGATCTTCGTCCGGTCATGTGGTTTGAGGCACCGTTGTCTAGGTACCAAACACAGTCATCATCGGATTCGTTTTCATAAAGTTTAGGGTGTACCTTCTCTTCATTCAATAGGACTTTATCTCGTACTTCTTCGACCGACGCCATCATTAGGTTTGGGGCCTTAGGTTCTGTTTGGTTAAGGTTTGCTTCTTGATCGGTTTGCTTGGTGCATTCCCATGCGAAGTGGCCATAGTTGTTACAATTATAGCACCGAACGTTTTTCTTATCTCGTCACCGATTGTTGTCGCCGCCTTGTTTACGGGTCTGGTTATTACCATGGTTTTCTCCCGGTGGTTGAGACCTTCCTCGTCCCCTACCAAAACCACGTCCTCGTCCTCTTCCACGGCCACCCCGATCCGACCCACGACCACGACCGGAATACGTCCTTCTGGTCTGATCGCCCCTCTCGGACTCGGTGAATAAGAGGCTTCCCATCTCAGAGGATGTCTCTTTGCCTTTGATTCGCTCCTCGAAAGCTTTGAGTCTGCCAATACAGTCTTTGAATGTCATCGTTGACAGGTCCGCCCATTGTTCAATGGTTGCAATGATGGCAATACATCTGTCTGGTACACTATCCAACAGTTTCTTGACAAGATCCATGTCCTCCAAGGTTCCCCCTAAACTGCTGAATTTAGTGGAGAATTCTGAGATCTTACAGGCGAACTCTTCGATTGAGTCTTTATCGCTCATCCTCAAGTTTTCCAAATCACGTTTAAGCGACTGGAGCCTTGCTTGCTGCACACGGTCTGCTCCAAGGAATCTAACTCAGAGTGATTCCTATATTTCGCTTGCACTTCTGCTCCGAGCAACTTGCATCAGAATGTTTTCGGGTAGGGCTTGATAGAATATAGCCCTTGCCATCTTGTTCTTCTTTTCTTCTACCGCGTTCCCGGTCACCGGATCAACCGCCTCCCACAACCCTTGGGCGTCAAGGATAGACTCCATGATGATTACCCAGGTATTGTAATTCGATTTTGTAAGTTTGGGACACTGCAAGGAGGTTGCGCTTGATTCCCGGTTAACGTGATTCACTGTGGGTCTATTTTCATCTCCCATGGCTTTTGATCTGATCGGGTTTTCTCCGGAATTGATCACCGAATTTTGAGCAGTGGTTAAACACCCCACCGTTCTTCCTGATCCGTATGATTATGCACCTCACACGTGATTGATATTCGAGCCTAGTAAACCTAGGGCTCTGATACCACTTGTTGGAACCAATTGATAACACCGATTGTTGGAAGACAATCCAAAGACTCTTTTATTAATAATTGAAGTGAATTTCAAAACAAATAAATCTACCATCTATTTATAAGCTATCAATACTAGTTGGACTCAAACTCAAACTAAAACAAACTTTCAAAAATTAAACTAGATAGATAGATATGATCTCCTCCTTGCCACCCATGAGATCTCCTTGCACCCCCCGGTATGCTTCTTCGAATAGGATTAGTAATTCGTTCAAGCTTAAATGCCTTGCAATCTTCTTATTTTCTAACGACATGCTAGTGAGTAGTGAGCAATTTTATTGAGAAAATTATGTAAGAAAAGGAAAGAAAAATAAGTAAAACGGTATATAAAACAAAAAAAAAATTATTTCTTTTAAGACAATGTATAAGAGACGACTTTAGGGGACAATAGGATAGTACTTTTTTTCTACTGCTCGGGACTTTGCATCCCCTACAAGTTGTCTTTGATGAGTTAATGTGGTTATGAATGACTTTCAACGACATTTGCTGTTAAATCATTAACTTCTAAACACTTTCTGAATTCTGAACCACAGGACACTAGTATAAACAATTAAACATGCATTGTATGCATAAAATCTAGGTACCTATTAATCGTTGACACGCAAAAAGTCAATATCAATGAATGGAAAAATGTTATGGTTTATGAGTTCATTTAATTATTGGCCACATTTTGTTATTTTTATTTAGTTTTAAAGAGCTAAATTGAAATAATGTAATGATAAAGGTTATTGTTGATAATAGAAAGTTGAAAATAAGATTAACAATATAAAAACTAAGACTATTCAAATCTAGAGAAAGTGAGAAATTCTTGTACGTATACATCTTTCTCATAAAATACAGTAAAAATTAGCATATTTCTCATCCATTTTTTTTATTATTTCAAATGAGATATTCTAAATATCCAACTCGATAAATCTTGTATACTAAATTGATTTATATTTATATAAATTTGTATTTATATTTATTTAAACTGTCACGTTGCATCAGAAAGTTTGGAACAAGATTCATGGTTGGTGTGGCTTCCCGACTATGGCATGCGACTCAGTGAAAGAATTACTACTTAGGGCAGCTAAAGTTTATGGAGACAAAGAGTACAGAAAAACAATTCCATCAATCACTCTCAGAATAATTTGGTTTCTTTGGAAGGCGAGGAATGTGAAGATATTCAAGAAGAAAAACTAAAGCACCGAAAAGATTTTCGAGGAGATTAAAGCTAAATGTTACATTTGGATCAAGAATAGGGCAAAATGGAATTCTTTAGATCGGAGTACATGGTGTTCCTTTAATTTGTTCAAATAATTGGACTGTATATGCTCTAATTTCTCGCTAGAGCTCTTTTTCTGAATAAATTTTCTGTTTGGCCGGCCAATTTTTTTTTTATATAAATATGTACTCATTTAGATTATTTTGTTTAGAGTTAATTACACAAATAGTCTTTGTGATTTGCGAAAAGTAACATGTTTGTGTACTAAGGGATTAAAGTAACAAATTTGAGTTTTATGCTTTCAATTTTGTAACAAGTTTGGGTATTAAGGCTAACTTCCGTTAACTTTTCTGTTAACTTGGGGTGAAATGGCCAAAATACCCTTTTACTTTAAATCCTTAGTACCCAAACATGTTATTTTCCACAAAGGTATTTTACTCATTTTACCCAAACTTAATAGAAAAATTAACGTAAGTTAGCCTTAATACTCAAACTCGTTACAAAATTGAAAGCATAAAACTCAAACCTTTTACTTTAAACCCTTAGTACTCAAACATGTTACTTTTCGCAAATATAGGGACTATCTGTGTAATTAACTCTTTTGTTTATTAATTTAAAATATAAACTGTTTATGGAATAATTTGTAAATCAATAACGTATGTTTAATATTCTATATTTAGATCAATTTAAGATCTCGATAGTCGTCGATAATGCTATTATATAATTGCATTGGGTTTTAGTTAGAATAAATTTAACTATAGATGATAATTATTTAAAAGTTATATGATTTATTCGAAACATGATAATAACATGTAAATCAAATTAAAATGAATTAAAAATAAGAGCAAATTACAAATTACGTCATTTAAATATTGGTTCAAAAATGGTGTGTGTGTTCAAATCATTGCAAAGACAAGCTAGGTTTTGATGGTATTTAGGTGTGAAAAAATTTGTTGGTTCAAAAAAATTAACCTTTTGATTAAGATTACCAGAAATTAAGGGGGTGGATATATTAGGAAGCTATTGCTCTTCCTTGATTATTATTGTTTCTTGAATACCAAAGAAGTAAATTTAGTTTTTGAAATAATATCCTGAATTGAAATTTGAATCATGAATTAGTTGAATAAGATAATTTCATTTCCATTGGATCAATCAGATTTTTTTGACCGACTCGCATGTCTCTAATCCTAAATCTAGGGATTACGACTAAAAACATAACTTATGCTTATTTAAAATATTTAATTACGCAAGTGTCGACATAGAAATAAAATAAATAAAAAGTATTGGCCAACTAATTTTAGAGTAAAGATCAAATAAATAGTTAAATCTGACCTTAATAGGAATTTCATCCCGACACAAAACGTAATTAACACAAAGGTTCGTCGGAGAGCTTAAATAGGATAAGAAAAGCATATGGAATTATATATACATATATATTCTATATACAAATCCCCTTTTATAACAAAACATAAGATTTTGGTGCTTGTTTGTCTTATATTTGCTATCAGCAACAAAGAGAAGAGTCAAGCGTTTGGAGCTTAATTAGAATAAATTATGAAGAAGCTTGATACACAGGATGTGCTTTTATTCTCAAAGAAGGGTGTGTTCCAAAAACACGAATAACGCATTTCAACAAGCACAAGTTGTGTTTGCTACTCAATTCGGAGCCCTATGGAACCAAATAAAAAACATGGGTGTGTAATTACACCCAAAAACACATGCTATGTACATTTCACATGTCTACTAATCCTACGTCAATTACTCTTAAGAGAGGGGGGGGAGGGGGCGACGGGGCGGGGCTAAGTCTCCTATTTGTAGAAACATGAACATGAACATATGTTCTTGTTTGTTTGTTTGCGTTTGGATTGATGAACATGACTGGTTAGATCTTTACTATTTACTTAGGTAGACAACTTTTGACAAAATGAATGTCTATTAGATTTGTTTTATGTAGAATATATCAATCACTTTTTCATGTTATCTTATTATTGTTTATTTATCATGATGAATGTGTGTGTGATTACCTTATCTTGTCAGTATTATCATGATCTTAGATTGATCCCCTAGGGTTTGTGGAGTTAAGCTTTATAATCTTACCTTGGTTAAATTGCAATACAGAGAACTCTTAAGCAGTTTAAAAGATAACATGATTGTACACATTAAATGTTATCATAATTAAATTGTAACAAAGAGGCCTCAAGAGTGATTTCAAAATTAATTAATAGCATAGTCATCCCAAAGGCCAAAGCCGAAAGAAGTCAAACATGAAACACCTCACTTCATCTGAAATCAACCTAAATATTCATAGTTTACTTTAATCATCATTAGTTTAATTACTTGTTTATGCTAGTTGAAATGCAAAGCGAAAATTAACACAAATCAAACATCACCAACTGATTATAAAAATGCAATGATCAACGATTACAAGAACAAAGAATGAAATTGACATGAACAAGGAAAACCCCCAAATTCAACAAAGAATGAACAGACCTGCAACTAAGAAAGTTGACAACTAATACCCCTGAAGTTCCAACTATGCAGATATTACACATTTAGTCCCTGAACATTTACAACCACACATTACAATCTCCCCCTTGGTTTCAATGTTCTCCCACATTTAAAAGCTTTAAACGCAACTGAAATTTGGGACCAGGCAACACCTTTGTCATGATATCAGACATATTATCTTTAGTATCAACTTCTTCAACTCTAACTTCCTTTGATTGTATTACATTTATAATAAAATGTAACCGAACATTAATATGTTTTGTACGCTCATGGTATACTTGGTTTTTGAAGAGATGAATGGCCCCTTGATTATCACACCAAATCATTACATCTGCTACACTTATCCCAAATCAGACACAAATCCTTTTAACCATATTGACTCCTTTACTGCCTTAGTCAAAGCCACATATTCTGATTTTGTAGTTGATAAAGCAACTACCTTTTGAAGTGTAGACCTCAAACTAACCAGCCCATCAAACACCATGAATGCATACCCAGTAACAGACCTTCCCCTATCCAAGTCTTTGGCATAATCAGAATCAACATAGCCTTGAATTGTTTGCTTTTTATCTCTGTTACTACTTCCAAAAACTAATCCAATGTCTCTAGTCCCATGTAAGTACCTTAATATCCATTTCACTGCTTCCCAATGAACTTTCCCTAGATTTGACAAGTACCTACTGACTAGTCCTACAGCATAAGCCAAGTCTGGCCTTATGCAGACCATCAAATACGTGAGACTGCCCACAACATTAGCATATGGGACTTTATCCATTCTTGCCTTCTCATCATCTGTACTGGGACACCTTTGAAGAGACAATTTAAAATAAGATGTAATAGGCACACTCACAGCCTTGCATTGATCCATAGAAAAGTTAGACAAAACTTTATCAATATAAGATCTTTGAGACAGCTTTAACTTTCCCATAGACCTATCTCTTTTGATTTCCATGCGTAAAATATTTTTGGCATTTCCCAACTGTGTCATTTCAAATTTATCCATGAGCATTTGCTTTGTAGATTGAATCTCATGCAGGTCTTTACAACACACCAACATATCATCAACATACAGAAGGAAATAGATATACCTACCACTACAGTATTCTTTGAAATAAACATAAGAGTCATACCTGCTTCTACTAAACCCATTTGTGACCATATGTTCATCAAATTTCTTGTACCATTGTCTTGTGGATTGTTTTAACCCATACAATGATTTATTCAAGAGACAAACTTGATGTTCATTAAATTTCTTGTACCATTTGTGACCATATGTTCATCAAATTTCTTGTACCATTGGTTGCTTCATATATATATACATATATATATATATATATATATATATATATATATATATATATATATTCTCAAATAAATCTCCATGTAAGAATGCAGTTTTTACATCTAACTGTTCAAGCTCAAGATCTTCAGTTGCAACTAAGGACATAATCACCCTTATTGATGTATGCTTTACACATGTGAGAATACTTCGGTATAATCAATCCTAGCCCTTTGGGTAAAACCTTTGGCCACTAATCTTGCCTTATATCTAGGCGTTTCAACACCCTCAATCCCTTCCTTTAGTTTTAAAATCCACTTGTAATCAACCATTTTCTAATCAACTGGTTTATCTACTAGTATCAAAGTCTTGTTCTTATGTAAAGACTCTATTTCTTCATTCATTGCAAGCTGCCATTTTTCTTTATCAACTGATTTTATGGCCTCATTAAAGGACAATGGTTCATTTGAGCTTTCTTCTTCCGTTGTTGTGAATACAACAACAGTTATATCATCACTATCTCTAAATCTAGCAGGCACACTTATATTCCTCCTTGGCCTTTCTTTTGCTAGACTATAGCTGGTACTTTGTTCACCAGTAGAAGCACTATAACCTGATGCCTGATTACTTATATAAAGTAATCCATCATCATCTATATGTTCTAGCTCCACCTCAATTTGACCTTCCTGACTTTCTATCAACTGATCTTTATCTTTCCTAACCACTTGCTTGTACAAAACATTCTCCTTAAAAGCTACATCTCTGCTTATAACCACCCTAGGACTGCCCTCATCAATTCTCCACAACTTGTAAGCCTTGACTCCTTCAGGATATATCCCACAAAGACACATTTTACTGCCCTAGGATCCAGTTTTCCCTGTTTGACATGAGCATAAGCAAGTGACCCAAAGACCTTTAAATGACTATAACCAGGCTTTTTCCCAGACCAAATCTCCATAGGTGTTTTCATATCAATTGCAGAAGAGGGTGATCTATTTACCAAGTATGCAGCAGTAGATACTGCCTCAGCCCAGAAATTCTTTGGCATTCCAGCATTGAATAACATACACCTCACCTTGTTGAGTAAGGTTCTATTCATTCTCTTTGCTAATCCATTCTGTTGAGGGGTTCCAAGCACAGTTAAATACCTTATTATACCATGTTCTCTGCAATAATCATTGAACAACCCTCCACAAAATTTAAGGCCATTATCTGTTCTTAGCTTTTTCACCTTCTTCTTAGTTTGATTTTCAACAAGACACTTCTATTCTTTAAAATTTCTGAAAGTCTCATCTTTACTTTTCAATAGATATATCCATACTTTTCTTGAATGATCATCAATTAAGGACACAAAATATCTAGCTCCACCTAGAGAAGAATATTAACCGATAACTATTAATAATGTTATTGATTATTATTGGAGCTGATAAGTATTAGGAATATTCTAGATATACATTATATTATTTGTGTAATATTTGATTTGATCTTTTCCTATAATAGCTCCTAGAATGAAGGCATGTATCAAGTCCTATATATAGGGACATATTTCGATTCTAATGAGACACAGAAAACAATTGCCATAAACTCTTTTATGGTATCAGAGCTACGGTTCTGCAATACCCTAAAAAGTTTTCGATAACCTGGAGGAGCCGCCTCCTTTCCGATAACCTGGTGATCCATCACCATGACCAAGCCAGATGACGACAGACCCAAAGCTGATGATGCCAACTCTTCAGCATCCAAAACAACCCACCTACACCCCGCCTATTCTGTCACCAACATACAGACCAAGATCCGCACCCTCGACGGTAAAGAATTTACATATTCTCCATGGACCAAGCTCTTCATGCTTCACGCTGTTGCCTACAAAGTTCTAGACCACATAGACGGCACTGCACCTCCTGAAAAATCCTCCGAGGGTTACGATTCCTGGAAGGAAATTGATGCTCTTGTCCTTCAATGGATTTACAGCACCCTCTCCACCGACATCTTGTTACGAGTTCTGGAATTACACATCACCGCCCGAGAAGCATGGTTAAAAATTGAGAAAATTTTTATGAGCAATAAAGGGTCACGTGCAGCAGCTCTGGAGGGCGAATTTTGCAATTTAACGTTGGAATCGTGTTCATCTCTCGATGACTATTGTCACAAAATTAAAGACCTTGCTGACCGTCTCAACGATGTCGGCAATCCAGTTTCAGAATCTCGTCTCGTGCTTCAACTCGGTCGTGGACTACCTACGGAATACGGTCTGGTTCGTACCCTTATTAATCAAACTTCACCTACATGGGACGTGGCCTGCAATATGTTACAATTGGAACAACAATCTCGTACCGCACAAGACAAGCCCACCGTGCTTGCTGCTCCGGCACCACAGGAAGCAGCCGCCCCAACTTCTACACACCCACATCCTCCCTCTACATATAACCACTCAAACTTTAATTCTCGAGGGGGTGGCTCGTACCGGAATCATAGAGGAGGCGGCAGAGGCTATAACCGTAATTCAAGAGGCGGACGGGGCCGGGCCAGATTCTGGAACTCCGGCACCCCAAACACACAACCATTTAACATACCCTACCCAACCTATGCCTGGTGGCAACCACCCCCATGTCCATACCCGACCCAGCCCCCAAACTGGAAACCGAGCCACCTAACAAATTCTGCCCAGAATGGTCCTTCTCCAAATTCTGCACAGGCTCATATGATGCAGCCCCAGGTTAATCAGTTTGGTTATGATGCCCTAAGTCCATCGGATCTTCAGGCTGCCTTCGCTAACTTACACCTCCAGCAGCCGGACCCATGGCACATGGATACTGGTGCCTCTTCTCATGTTACAAACGACCCAGGTAAAATTCGAACACCCGTTTCATCTACTGTACGCAATATTTTAGTAGGCAATGGTCAATGTTTACCAATTCGCAGGTCTGGCACTGGTTTTCACTCTCTTCCTAACCGTACTTATATCCTTCCTCATATTCTTTACAGTCCTAATATTATTAAAAACCTTTTATCTGTACGCCGGTTCGTCCGTGATAATGCACTTTCCATTGAATTTGACCCATTTGGTTTTTCTTTGAAGGATTTACTAACTGGAAGGATTCTTTCCCGACACAATAGCACGGGCGACCTCTATCCCTTCACCCCACCTGCATCACTTGCTTCTGCTTGCCTTCTAGCTTCTACATCTTCCCACCAATGGCACGACCGTCTTGGCCATCCCGGTGCTCAAGTTTTGAAGTTACTTACAACACGTTTTATTTTTCCATGTAATAAAGACAAGTCGTCTAATTTTTGTCATTCATGTCAACTTTCCAATAGTAAAAGATTGCCTTTTTCTAATTCAAATTCTTTTACTTTTGCACCGTTTGACATTATACATTGCGATTTGTGGACTTCGCCAATGAAGAGTAAAACCGGTTATAAATATTACATGGTACTCATTGATAACTTCTCTCACTTTGTTTGGGTATACCCGTTGAAATATAAATCCGAAACTTTCCCAACCTTTGTCAAATTTCATCGATTAATATCCACACAATTTAATCGAAAAATTAAAACGTTTCAATGTGATCTCGGGGGGGAATTCGACAATCACGATTTTAAAACATTTGCACATAAAAACGGTCTCTTGTTTCGATTCTCCTGTCCACAAACCTCTTCCCAGAACGGTCGAGCGGAACGCATGATTCGCCGACTTAATGACATCATCCGTTCCCTCCTCTTCCACGCTCATCTTCCACCTACATTTTGGGTGGAAGCTCTCCATACCGCTACCTACCTTCACAACATCCTACCCACCAAACGCCTTAATTTTTATACCCCCACGTTTGCACTTTACCTTCGTCATCCGACCTATGATCATCTACGCACCTTCGGGTGTGCCTGTTATCCTAACACATCCGCCACTCAACCCCATAAATTACACCCTCGTTCAGTTAGATGTATTTTCCTTGGCTACCCACCGGACTACCGTGGATATCGATGCCTCGATCCTTCCAACGGCCGAGTCCATATCTCTCGTCATGTAACGTTTGATGAAACACAGTTTCCCTTTGAAAAACCTTTACCTCCTCCCGTTTACAGGTTCCTTGAGGACCTTCCACCTCCCGGTTTCCATTCTCACCAATTTCCAACTCCCCCCACCACTACCAACCCAACGACCCAAAACCCACCTGCTACCACTCCATTTTTTACCTACAGTAGACGGCCTAGACCACCACCGCCTACAGCGAATACTACAGCATCTGCTCCTCCCCCCACCGTCACTCGTCACCCCATGGTCACTCGCTCTCAATCCGGAGAAAAATCCACTCCTCAGGCTCACTTCCATTCTACCATTTCTCCTGTCCCTACTTCGTATTCGAAAGCTTTTGCGGACCAGAATTGGTTACATGCAATGCAAACTGAATTTAATGCGTTACAGGAAAATGCTACATGGGAATTAGTTCCACGACCAGTTGACAGCCCGGTTATACGTTGTATGTGGTTGTTTCGGCACAAGTTTAAATCAGATGGTACTTTGGAACGGTATAAAGCTCGGTTGGTAGTCAATGGAAAATCCCAAACGGTAGGGATTGATTGTCAGGAAAAATTTAGCCCGGTCGTTAAACCAGCGACGATTCGCACGGTCTTATCTCTTGCAGTATCGCGTTCATGGCCAATCCATCAACTAGACGTTAAAAACGCCTTTTTACATGGCGATTTGACGGAGACTGTTTTTATGCACCAACCACCGGGGTTTGTTGATCAGCGACACCCGCATCTGGTTTGCCGGTTAAAGAAATCGTTATATGGCCTAAAACAGGCTCCACGGGCTTGGTATACCCGCTTTGCCTCCTACATCATGACCCACGGGTTCAAGAGTAGTAAATGCGACAACTCCTTATTTTTATACTCTAGTGGTGGTGAAACGGCTTACTTGCTTTTATATGTCGATGATATTGTACTTACGGCTTCCTCCGATACAGTTCTCCGCTCCATAATTCAGACTCTGTCTCGCGAGTTTGCTATGACCAATCTGGGCCAGCTACATCATTTTTTGGGTATTACAGTTAAACGGGATGCAACAAGTTTGTTCTTATCTCAACCCCAATACACCAAAGAAATCATTGATCGTGCATCCATGACAAATTGTAAGCCGTGTGTGACCCCAGTCGACTTAGCCGCTAAAATTAGTGCAACAGATGGGTCTTTATTTCATGATCCAACTCTATACCGCAGCCTGGCCGGGGCACTTCAGTATTTAACCTTTACCAGACCCGATATCACGTATGCCGTTCAGCAGATTTGCTTGTTTATGCATGAACCCCGTGATCCTCACTTCGCTTTCATGAAGCGTATCATCCGATATTTACAGGGAACACCGGACTATGGGATTCGTATAACCAAGTCGCCTTGTCATAATCTAGTTGCTTATTCCGATGCCGATTGGGGAGGTTGCCCAGACTCACGACGTTCCACTAGTGGTTATTGTGTTTTTTTGGGGGACAATCTACTATCCTGGTCCTCAAAGCGCCAACATACAGTTTCTCGGTCCAGTGCAGAGGCCGAATACAGGGGGGTAGCTAATGTGGTCGCTGAGGCCACATGGATCCGAAATCTTTTATTAGAACTGCAGGTCCCGTTACAACGAGCCACAATTGTGTATTGTGATAATGTATCAGCCGTTTACTTATCAGATAACCCGGTCCAACATCAACGTACCAAACACGTTGAGATCGACATTCATTTTGTTCGAGAAAAGGTTCGCATTGGCCACATCAAAGTCTTACATGTTCCAACTTCACTCCAGTTTGCTGACATTTTCACCAAGGGCATACCTCGACAGCAGTTTCAGTCGTTCCGAGCCAGTTTGCGCGTTGGTCCTTCACCCGCTTAAACTGAGGGGGAATATTAACCGATAACTATTAATAATGTTATTGATTATTATTGGAGCTGATAAGTATTAGGAATATTCTAGATATACATTATATTATTTGTGTAATATTTGATTTGATCTTTTCCTATAATAGCTCCTAGAATGAAGGCATGTATCAAGTCCTATATATAGGGACATATTTCGATTCTAATGAGACACAGAAAACAATTGCCATAAACTCTTTTAAAGAAACCCTGGTAGGCCCCCACAAATCTGTATGTATATAGTCTAATACTCCTTTTGTGGCATGCACTTTCTGCCAAATTTAACCCTATGTGATTTAATCCTACCATTTCCCATACTAACCTTACACCCACCCTTTTCCAAAGTCCCAAGAGAAATTAAGTTTCTCTTTAACTCTGGTATGTATCTCACATCATTCAAATCAATAGTAGATCCATTTAGTAACTTAAGAGATACAGAACCAATACCTTTAATCAAACATGGCCTATCATCTCCAAGCTGCACTGTTCCAAGTTCTTTCATACTAATCTCTTTGAAAATATGCCTTTAATGACACGCAATGCGTGTAATGAAAGAGGGTAGATCGCCCTATCAAGAATAAAGATGACACACATTTACGACACACATTTACGACACACAATGCGTGTCAAGGAAGGCCCTGTCAAGAATGAAGATGACAGCATTCATGTGTCATAAATATGTGTCATGGTTTTAGCTGTTTTAAAAAATTATTTTTTTATAGAATTACTAATTTTCACATTAATAATTAATATGTAATAATACAAAATAAAGTACATAGATGGCAAAACAATCCGTTTTATATATACTAACAAACATTACAAAAGTTAACAATATTTCATACAACATTTCCTAAACTAATGTTTTTGATACAAAATTTCACCTAATAAAGAAGTTTGTCACAAAACTCGACCATTCTTCCTGAATTTCATATTTGATTCTATGCTAATAGGAGTCTCTGGACTGGCATCATGAGTGTAAAGTTCCTCTTCCATGATGGGTTATCAATGCTTGTCAGCAGCTACCTAAAATGTATAACAACATTGAGCAGATTTGCTCATCATATGCAGTTAAGTAAAAAAAAGATGCCAAAATATTATGGTTGAAGAAAGTGTATTAACAAGCTGAATCAAGCAATCTTAGCTTCCATACACGTGTCTCAGCAGAAAATACTTCGCTTAGGCCCTGTGACCTCAACCATCAATCTGTTATCATTATCTAACACTAATTAACTGAATAATGTTTAAGTTTAAAGTTCATGTTAATAACTATCCATAACTATATCCAACCAACAGTCGCTTACTTTCAGATAGAAAGTCTTAGAGAACACACTCAACAAGTAGCAATTCACATTTCAAGAAACTTGATGTGTATCTTTTTACCAAATAATAAAAATTTCTTTATGGTACATACCTGCAATTGAGGACCCAAAGAGCAATTATGCATGTCCCTGTTAGGGTAGCCAAATCAACTATCTATGAAAGCGTCAATTAGACAAGTCCTCAAATGGAAATAGCCATGATAAAAAAAATAAAATAAAATAAAATTAACAAAAAAAACTGAATGATAACTTTAGATTATTTAATCCACAAAAAAGAAAGAAAAAAATCATGTAAAAAGAGTTATACATTGTCCACAACTTGGTTACAAACATATACCAATGCATCAGAAACGCCTTCCTTCAGCATCGGTGTTGTTTATCACTTTACCTAAAACTGATATTAACATTGATTATATAAAGTTCTTCATTTATACATATATATAAAGTTCCAGTTGTTCTTCGTCCATGTTACAGCATCCACCACATGATTTGCTCATTGCCTCCCAGTTGCCCTGCCAACTCCATAGTTCAATGAATTGTGAAGTATATCTAACAATGATTTAAAAGAAAAAAAAAAGACAAACTTTAAATAAATTTTATATAACTTTAACAATGTTGACTTTATTTACTTGATACACTAAATGGAAACTTTTTGCAAATTTGAGCCTTATTATGAATGAAAACAATATATGTTGCTCAACATAAAAATCAGACCAGAGTCCGTGACCTTTTTATGTAATTTTCCATCCAAAAAACAGAACATGAAAGAATACGGTTGACTTAAATTAGTAGCATCACTGCCTTGCTATAACCGTATAACGATGTAGCTTATCAAGCAAATAAAGGTACAGATATATAGAGATTGTTGCATAGCCGAACACTAATCTATAATTGCCTACTGAAATTTCATCTGTTTCAAGGCAATTTAACTTTTCAAAACCAAATTTTGTTAATCATATTGCTCAACTATGCAAACAAAACAATTAACTACATCATGTAGTTGGATACAAGGCACTACATGACCAAGATTACTTACTCGCACACGGTTGTCAATGAAGCAGACTTAGGAATTAAGATGAAAAGATTCAACAAGATGATAAACCAAACTCAAAACTGATGCAACTACTGCAGTAATGCTTATTATAAATAATTCATATCTGCAAACAGAACAGAGAAACAATGCTGAAGCATACTTATACAAAGTAACTCTCCAAAACAACTAGCATTTATAGCTATATTGCCTAACAAAGATAGCTAACTCATAGTTCTCCATGCGGCATGCACGAACATGATGTACTATGTTGTAAGGGACTAATAAGCAAAATAGTATAAAGAAGATATTTCAAATAAAAAAGCAAGTCCAAGTTACAAATTTAAGGCCCAAGCCATCTTGCAGGGCTCGATGTCGATAATAGATGCAACCTCCATCACTCCACCCACTGTTTTATACACCAACAGATGTTTTTACAATATCAACATGATTTCTTAACTCAACACAATGAGAGCCAAGCACAACACAAAATCAAATCAGGACAAGAGAACAGAAACTCGGAAAAGCATAGTACAGAGTTTTTTTTAAATGTAGTTGATTATATAAATAAACCATCTACAACCTACACATGATTGTAGCACAAATGAAAACTGGAAGATGAATATACCACAAAACATATAAAGATAGGGTTAGAATGAAGATATAAACATTAACATGTAGGTAGCACATGGTTGTAAAAATCGCTAGGCGCTAGTCAGGCGGTGGGGTGGGGCCTAGGCCTAGGCGGGATTAATCGGATTGGAATTTTTATATGTAATTTTCAGTTTTTTATATATATACACACATTTTTATATGTAATTTCTATAAAAATGTTCATTTTTAAACCACACCAAAGGTTTTCGCCGGAATTTGGCCGGAAATTTCAGGTTTTCGCCGGAAAGTTCGCCGGAATCTGGCCGCCTAGGCCCCGCCTAGGACCGCCTAGGCCCGCCTAGCGATTAATGAAGCGATTTGGCCAAAATTACTCCTCGACCGGCCGCCTAGCGACTATTCGGCGCCTAGACGCGATTTTTACAACAATGAGGTAGCACAAATGTAAGTTTTACCTACCCCAGCAATATTGGGATTAAATGCTTATTGTAACACTAGAAAGCTTAAATCAATGGAAAATAGAACAAAAAACACATCAAACTATTCTGCACTCTTCACATTACAAGGAGAAACAAAGGATGCACACATCCATGGAAAACTAGAAGAATAAATGCTTATACCAACCATGCACCAATAAATTAGTTACAGATTCTCAACCAATAATCATAATAACATATCAGCTTGATCAAAATAAAACGATTGTTGCTATACTAGAACCCTACGAAATTTAACTCCTATAACACAATAACACACAATTATACACAAAAATTTAAAAAATCAGCGTTGAAATGTTGCATCTCTCAAAATATGAAGCAAATCAAACAAATACACAAAGAGAAACAAACAATGCACTCATCGAAACAACGATGACACCAGACGTTTACCAGAAGATCAGATACCGATTTCTCATGGCTGATGGTGAAATTTGCTTGTGGATCGGTGTTGTTTTCACCTTGATTAATTAGAAGAGGGCTTGATTCCTCGGAATTGGCCATGATTTCTGAGTAAAACGACGAGAATTTAGGGATATATGAAGCAGGTCAAAAGATTTTGTTTACTTTTCCTACGTTTTTTTGGATTGAATTTGAGGAGAGAATGTTGAAATTAGGGCAAAGGTAGAGCCATCATCATCTTCCTCTCATCTCCGGTGAAAAGAAAATCGTTGGGGAGCTAGTTAGGGTTTTGAAGATGAATCGTGCAGACAGAAGCGCTAGGTTTTCTTCTTATTCAACTTTCAGAGTTCAGCGCGCAAAGAAAATGAGCGGGGTGTTTAATTAAAAGATCACACGCATATTAAATAAGTGTATTTCGTATTTTTTTAATAAGACATTAAAAGATAGCACATGTTTTTGCTTATCATAGCTTGCGTGTCATTAAAGCCCATTTTTACTAGTATGACACTAAAACGATAACACACACTTTTACGCGTCATAGTTTGCGTGTCATTAAAGCTCCATTTTCTAGTAGTGACATCAACACTTTCATACCCATCTCCTGAATCTTCTTACTGCTGAGTGTTGTGCTTCCTTGAAGAAGTTGACTCCATCTTTCTATTGTTCTTATCAGGAGAGTCTCTTTTGAGATGTATGTCTGAGTTACAAACATAACATCTCCTCTTTGATTGAGACTTGGACCTTTGCGCATTCTTTGGCTTAAAGGATTTATGTTCTTGTCTTCTTCTCATATACAGACTGTCACTGACTTCCTCCTTTCCATTAGATTTTTTCTTCAATTCTTTTCAGTTTAAGGCTGCTAGTACCTCCTCCATAGATAGAGTGTCTCTCCCATACATCAAGGTATCTACAAAGTGTTCATAACTTTGTGGTAATGATGTCAAGAAGATAATTGCTTGATTTTCCTCATCAAGATTCACATCTATATTTTTCAAATCAATGACTAGCTTGTTAAACGCATCAGTATGATCCTCCAATATCTTACCAGGAACCATCTGGAATGTATACAGTTTCTTCTTGAGGTACAACCTGTTAGCCAAAGATTTAGTCATATAAAGACTCTCCAATTTTGACCATATTCCTGTTGTTGTAGTCTCCTTAGACACCTCACGCAAGACCTTATCTCCTATACAAAGAATTAGGGCACTATGCGCTTTCTCCATTACATCTTTCTTTTCTTTATCATTGAATGTTGCCGGAAAATTAGCTTCTCCGGCTAGCGCATTGACTATCCCGTGATGAACTAGCAACGCACGCATTTTTAGCCTCCATAGGCTAAAATTGTTCTTGTCGTCAAATTTCTCAAGATCAAACTTCCTTGATGCCATCGTTCACTTCCAATCGAATACCAACTGCTTCAATTGAATCGATCGAGTCACGGGGCTCTGATACCACTTGTTGAAATGCAAAGCGGAAATTAGCACATATCAAACACCACCAATTGATTATAACAATGAAATGATCAACGATTACAAGAAAAAATAATGAAATTGACGTGAACAAGGAAAACCCCCAAATTCGATTAAGCCTTGCGCTTGAATCTCTAACGACTTATTAACAGACCTGCACCTAAGAAAGTTGACAACTAATACCCTTGAAGTTTCAACTATGCAGATATTACACATTTAGCCCCTGAACATTTACAACCACACATTACAATGCTTAATTGTATTAGGTAAAAGTTACTGAAACGTGTACATGTCTACATTTAATAACTTATTATATATACTCATCTTGAGTGGGACGAAAATACGTTTGCCTAAATTATCTTATTTTCCCACGAGCTTTTTCTGACGATTTTCCAACAAAGAAAACCTCGTCGAAAACCCTTTAATATTTAGTAGTGTTTCTCGTCAATCTTTTTTAATTTTTTAATCAAATTTGATTTATAAGAATAATAACATTTCATTAATAATTTAATTTTCAAAATAAAATGTATTTTTTTTTAACGGCAAATCCTACTTTTACTCTATCCTAAATCTACACCATGTCTCAAGTAAGACTAGAACCAAACACCGCTTTAAAATAAAATGTTTTAGAAAGGTTTTATGTAGGGGTGAGCAATAACCGAACCGTTAACCGAAAACCGACGAAACCGAATAACCAAAAACCGATTTAACCGAAGATCGGTTATCGGTTTTTTTTGTACCCTCGGATAACCGAAATTAACCGAACCGAATCGTCCATATTTTCATATATTTCTAGCTTGTATACCTCAATTTCATGTATTTCATGTTTTTTACCTTCATTTCATGTATTTATACATCTATTTCTTGTATTTACACATCCATTTCATGTATTTACACCTCCATTTCATGTATTTATACCTCCATTTCATGTGTCGCTAAGCAAAAATTATAGCTGAAGTTTGGTTTTGGTTATTAACCAAAATTAACCGAAAACTGATCGGTTAATAAAATAGATTAACCAATGGCTTCGGTTACGGTTTTGTTTAAGGCTAATAACCGAAGCGAACCGAACCATGCACACCCCTAGTTTTATGCATGTCACTATCGAATTCCGGTAACAAGTAACCTGGTATTGTGGACTGTGGGGACATTTAAGTTGGGCTGGTGGATACTGGGCTCTTTCATTTTGTTGATGGGCTGGTTTAATGTTTTATTCATGATTAAAAATAAATTATTCATTTCTTATTACTATTTTTAAGATAATAAAAGATAATCTGCTTCCTATAATGTTGTACATTTTTAAAATTTCTCAACTAAAAATTTGTTTCAAGTCTATTCACACGTTAAGTTAACCTTGAAAATAAGAGTCGGTGCCATTGGATAACAATAACCATCAAAATTATGTAATTTTTGGTGTAACATTAAACAATATTCCATCCATTTATATTAAATTTGGACGAATATGGACTTATAACGCTTAATAAATATGATACTGAATAATAAAGGTAAGTGTGAATGAATAAAGAACTTTTTATGTATATGGATATTGGAGTATTTGTATTGTTTAGGATGTACAAGTACGTTAAGCAACTATGATCACATCGTAAAGTAAAGGATGAATATCATGTTAGTGATTTTAGTATCATCTAGATATTTTGTATAATTGGGTTTACTTAATGACCAAATGAAAAGTCATATTGAAACATCAAACGAGTTGAAAAGTGAGGAGTGCACACTCGTTTTGATGATCGTATGATTGTTGGTGCTAAAGACACCTTGTTGTTTTAAAGGGGCGAAGTTCACTGAACAACGGGGGTCCGGGGCAACGCCCCTGGTTAGCAAGGTTCTAGGGGTGGCAGCGCATAGTGGGGTCTAAGGAGTAAGTTTGCTCCTCCGGAATAAGATAGTTCATCCAGAGTAGAATGGCTCTCCGGGGTAGATTATTCCTCCGGAGTAGAATGACTTAGCAGTTAATAGTTGACAGTTGTGCCGGTTTTCAACCAATAATCGTCATGATGCTCCATTGCCTTTGATTACTATACATGCGAATTTGGTCATTGTGAGAAATACAAAATTCTTAACAGACTTTCACATATTCGTTCTAGAATATCTGATTCTTATCTGAATGAATTATGTGTATACCACGGAAATAATTCAATCTGAAAGTGAACTATCATGATTGTCAGAGAATCCAAGTCAAATCATATACATGAACCCATAATTCCTACCTATCATTATTGTAGTGTGATGAGAAGTTATATTAGAATCACTTAAGATTATTGCATGTGTGTGGCAAGCAGTATATCAGTTGGAATTGCCAGAATAGTATAGTAGCATTGATAACACATTTCATATATTACAATTATTATGGAAGTGTTTAGCCAATGAGATTACGCATGTACCCTTGGAGGATATGGGAATGATGATAGGTTTAATTACGTGGAGAAAATGGCCGTGAATCAATCCTTAACCATAAGATTAAGTAACTTCAAACTAAGACAATAAATCAAGTTAAGGTGCAAAAGAAACATCGGATGAGATCAAGTCGGAAGATATGACGAGGTTTTATCCTTATATGTTTAATGTGTAATTTGATTTCAAGGACAAAATCTTAACTAAGAGGGATATATTTGTAACATCTCATTTTGAGTTATGAAATTTGGATATTAAAGTTTACATTTAAGAATGTTGGTGATCTCATCTAAATGTAAAGGTTTAGTTACTATTATCTAATAATCATTTACAGTGATCATAAAACAAAGTTAGTCACAAAATGCAAGATGGGTTACTATATCATCTAATAATCATCCTTGGTCTTAAACTTCAAAGGAATCTATGGTAAGTAATCCTTGATCCAATTCCAAAGATTGTGAGTTGTTCTTGAGACTATGATTGAAATATGGAAAAATTGTGGTGTAATCGGGTGTTTAAAATGAGTTAGAATTGGTAAAAACTTACCGTATTTTAGTATTCGATTGGATTAAGACGAAATAGCAACTAATCTGTCAAAACTGAGTCTCTAGGCTTCATAATAGGGTGTATACATGAGAGTATGTGGCCGTATATACTGAACATGATGGTAAACTGGAGTTTAAAGAAAGTTTATAAAGCTGTTTATGTTGTCGGTTGGTAAACGGGTGAATAGGCTACTCCTAAAGAAGTCTATACGATTTGATATGTTGCAAGGTTGGTATATAAGGGTATAGGTAATGGTATAAGGTCGTATAGTGTTACCGGAATGGTATATGAGAGCATAATGATGGTATACGACTGTATAAGGTGTATATTGGATGTATATGAGTTATATGCTTATAAAGAATGAGTCTTTAACAAAGAAAATTGACATTACATAAAGTCAACAATTAGGAGGATGGACTCGTGCGATCGAAGGATATTCAGATACAGGTGAGTATTTACATGAACTGAGCATGAAAGTATACATATCTGCCACGAGTAGGCTAAACATGGACTATAAATATTATAATATGTGTATGTGACACGAGTTGGTTTAACATGGGTATAATATTATGGGGGTATGCCACGAGTAAGTTTAACATGGGGTGTGCTTTGTGAGTGGCTTATAATAGGTGTGATATTATGTATATATATGCTAATATGCTATGAGTACTTAATGATTGATGGAATATATGTCCTTGATATATTTGAGGCTAAATAATGAATATTCTGATTGGTTATCTATGTGTGATTTCGTAAGGTTGATAAATAATGAATTAAGTTTCGTTGAGGCAAAGGATTCACAACGACTATGTGATCCAAAAAGAAAACTTTAATTTACAAGGGTGCTTGTGATCATTGAGCGAAACGTGTGTCATCGCGAGTAGGTGAAGACACAAGTATCACCGTAGGTAGGTGATGTGTGTATCACCGTGCCTAGGTGAACACGATATTGGAGAAACGAGTATCGTCGTTGGTAGGTGATGTGTGCATCACCGTGAATAAGTGAACACAATATTTAAGAAATGAGTATCATCGCTAGTAATTGATGCGTGTATCGTCGCGAGTAGGTAAATACGATATTGAGAAAATTACTAACACTGTTAGTGATTCTTGTACTTTTGCGAGTTGGTGGATATGATAATGGGAGAATTGAAAGGGACCCGGATTCACCCATTGAGTGTGTAAACTCACTTAGCGAAAGCTAACGTTGTATGTAGACCTGACAATCTTGGGCCAAAGTAAGGGAAATGAGTTGGTTTGGGTAAATAATTTTTGTATTTTGGGTTAAATTGGGTAACACCATAACAAAGAATGAGCTGAAATGGGTAACACCTTAACACATCCTGGGTCAAGATGGTCGCCTAAAACCTATGTAAATTTAGAATGAGTTCAAACAGGTAACAACGGGTCAATGACATGTTTGAGGAGAAAATCACTTAAGATTAACATCGACACCACCACCAATCGCCTCTTGCACCACCACGACGCCACCGTCACCAACAGTCGTCGCCGCAACGCCACGACTAGCAGCGGAAAAAAATACAGCAGATTTTGGTATTTTTCTTTTCGAAGACACCTCATTTCAACCCGAGCAACTTTTTGGTTACAACTCATTCTAATCCGAAACAAATTGATATTTTTTTAGTAACGACCCGTTTAGACCCGAACTCATTTGAGCCATAACCCGTCCTGACCCGAACCCATCCTAACTCAAACCCATTCTGACTCATTATCCAACAAAGCCCAACCCGGCCGTTCTGCCGGACATAGTTGTATGTGACATATACATTTAGGTAAGAATCATCAAGTCACCGGTTGATTGAAGACTAGTCTCAACATGGGATTCAGTACTAGAAAACTATGCATATGAGACTAAAATTTGCAACCGTAAAATCCGTTGCAAACTTTGCAACTGATTTGCGATCGAAATCACACTAGTCGCAAAATTAGAGACCACTTTCATTCCCGTCACAAAATTTGCGACCAACAAAATGTTGTCGTTAAAAAAAGGTCACAAAATTTGTGACCGCTCCATTCTGGACACATATTGGTCGCAAAAAACGGGGAGAGATAAATTAAAAATAAAAGTAAATACCAGTCGCCAATCAGTAGCAAAATTGGGACTGTTTAATTTCAGTCACAAATCAGTAGGATAAAACCAAAAAAATAAAACTAAAACCCGGTCGCAAAAATTACATCCGTTTAGTTTTGGTCTCAAATCAATGGGAAAAAAATCGTTTTGGTCTCAAATCAATGGGAAAAAAATAAATTCAAAATAAAAATAAATTCAATCGCATTTTCTATCGTAAAAAGCCATTTGTGACAGAAAATGCCGTCGCAAGTACATAGTTTTCTAGTAGTGATAGCGAACACCAAGTTTCGAAAAGTAATTATCTTAAGTGTCAAACTAACATGTCGTTTAATGTAAATAATTAGAATATTTTTGTATGGTTAATAATGATTAAAGTTTGACATGTTATAAATAATAAAAACGATTGATTAAAAATTCAGAAAAAAAAAATTATGAGCTTAAATTCCATGTTTAAATTTAGTATCGCGTCTGAAAACTGGGTGTTACACGTCACATTTTAGGAGTTTTTCATCTTCATGCGCTTACAATTACAACATTTATTTGCTGGTATATTATTAGTTTTGATTAAAGAGATTATTTTTAAAAACGCTATTGAGGTTTTAACTATTTTTTAGATAGTTCTCATATATTTAAAATATATATCGATAAACTTTACTCCGATAATTATAGAGTGTGCCCATTTGAATAATTCAAACAAAATATTGCCACTGAAAGTGATATAAAGTTTATTGACCAAAAATGTGTATCAAGTTCATAGTATCACTGACAACGATGCTGTCATGTGTTCACACTTCACACATTAACCACGGGCTTTGGTCCAGTGGTATAGGCAACGAAGATTCAACCTGCCCACGCAGGTTCGAATCCGAGCCGAACCGGGTTTTAGTCCGGAGTGCGTTTCGCTAGCGGGGTTTGGCCCGTGTAGCGGCGCAACTGCTGTTAAGTGGCAGCAGACTCCATGGTTTCCCGGTGAAAGCCTAGCCTCTCGCTCTGAACCAGCGGACCCGGTTCAGACAACGTAGTGGTCAGGTTAAGGGGTAACGGGTCTCCGACTTGTCGGAGATGCGACTGCCACTTAAAAAATGAAAGTCGCCTTTAAAAAAAAAACACTTCACACATTCCTCTCAGAATATTTAATTTGTAAATCAATGTTTTTAAAAAAGGTAAACTAACTTTAGACTCGAAAGGATCATGAAAATGTATTTTTAATAGAACTTTTGGTCATTACAATGACGTGGAGGCAACCATCATATAGTTAAAAAATATTAAATATCCCCATCAATATATTTTCATTGAACTTAAACTTTAATGATAAAAGACAAGCTTAAAAACTAAGTTAATTTGACGCTTTCAAAACAAGTTAGAGTTTTTAATAATATAATATCACCCTTCTACGTACTTTAAGTAATTATTTTTACCATTTTGGATTTGTTAACGCATTTCTATTCGTATATCGTTTTATATATTAATTTTAGCAAAGTAATATATATACTTTAGTGCTGTATAAATCTTGACTAGTATAGTTTACGTACAAAACAATTCCCTTGTCATTTCTTCACACTTTTGTGAAGATTATAATTTTCTTTATCCAGTATCAAGTGTGTAAAAACCAATTAAATATGATTAATTAATTAATTTGCCTTAATGTTTAATTAAGGGTTGTACAAACTACAAATTAACTTATATACTGTTAAATACAAAATCATTTTATTAAGTGAAATAATACGGTTATGTATTACGAATTTTTCAAAGGAATGCCAAAAGAATTAACTTACAAAAAATTTCTTTAAAGAAAAAAAAAATAAGAATCATGACAAGAGGTGAAACAATCAAAATTATAAGCTGATGTTTCAAATTGGAGTGGCGTCTGACCACTGACCAGAGCCACCAAATCTGCTTTTTTGACCCACACGTGCATTTTCTCGTTTGAAAATCCCACTATTCCATTTTCAACTCCCCTTTACAATTTTCTTCAAATATATATAAGTTATAACCCTATTCTCCAACTTCCACCAAATACCAACTTAAGTTTTAACACACTCATTGAATCTTATCAGCCCAAAAAGATCCCAATTTTAATATAATGGACTCTTCATTCTTTTACAACACTTCAAACCAATACCTCCCATTCAATGAGGATGATTCCCAAGAGATGCTCCTCTATGGAATGCTGCCTGAGTCATCTTATCATGACCATTCCTCGCACCTGACCGCGTCTAGTTCAGCCGAAAAGACTGGTTACAGAGGGGTGCGTGCGCGGAGTTGGGGAAAGTACGCAGCCGAAATAAGGGACTCCACATGGAATGGTGCTAGGGTATGGTTGGGTACATTTGATACACCTGAAGATGCTGCTTTAGCATATGACCAAGCCGCATATGCCGCCAGGGGTTCAATGGCAGTTCTTAACTTTCCAGTGGAAACAGTTTCTGAGTCCCTTCAAGCAATGAATTACAGGTTTGAGGAAGGTGATTCTCCTGTGTTGGCGTTGAAAAGGAGTTACTCCATGAGAAGGAAAGCTGTTATTAGGCAAAAGAAAAGAAAAGAGATGAAGTTAGATGAAGATAGTAAGAATGTGGTGGTGTTTGAAGACTTGGGTGCTGATTACTTGGAGGAGATTTTGAGTTTGTCTGAGAGTTCACCTGGTTCTTGGTGACTGGTGAGAATGAACAAGCAGAAGATACAGTATAAGCTCAGTGTGTGTGTATTGACCACCATGGTTGTTTTTGTCTTCAACTTTTAGTATGTTTGCTTGTAAAGTTAAAGTAGTTGATAAGTCGATTTTTCACGTGGGATGTTTTCCTCTTTAAGTCATATCTAACATGTTCGTTATTGGAGATAAGAGAAAGTAAATTATATAAGACAAAAGTTTAATGATTATTTGTATATTTAATGTCTCTAACATCCCAACAGCCAATCACATAGCCATCAATATACATGTATTGTGAAAAGATGAAGTAATGAAAGTATATACTTCTTTTTTTTTTAAAGGCAAAGCAAACATCTAGACCATCCCGGGTAATCCGATGACTAAAGGTACCCTGCCCCGTGAGCGCAGACGGCATCGGGTGGCCCAAGCCTTAACTACACCTTGACCCGGGGAAAAACCCGCTAACCCGCCCGCCCGAAGGCACGACAGCGAGTTAGCGGTAAAACCCATTCGACTCAGGGATCGAACTTGCGTTGCCACAAGTCTCCCTTCATAGCCATCAATACCACCCCCAAAGTTTTGCATGTGGGGATTAAACCTGTGTCTCCTATGGAGAGCCCAGACTTCCTACCACTACACCACTTTGAAAGTAGCGAAAGTATATACTTCCTATCCGGTAACTAATTGTAGGAAAGTCATCTTAAAATAAATATAAAAACACTTTTATAAATTAAGTTACAATACAGAAATAAAATAAAGTGATAAAATTAAAATAACTTTTGCAACTTAAATAAAGAAAATGCAAGAACATAAAACACTTTTATAAATTAAATTACAATACATAAATAAAATAAAGCTATAAAATTATAATACCTTTTACAACTTAAATAAAAGAAATGCAAGAACAAGATGAAGAAAGTTGAAGCTATGATTCGTATTCAATACGGGTTCTTTAAAACAAATTTTAAGTCTCTCAAAATAACTCGTTTGTTTCCCAATGTACAACAACGGAAGTAGTATTTACTGTCGTAGTTTGATTCGAGCACCCGAAATTGTGCCTTGAATCGAAGAGCAAGAAGCACAAGAATGAACGGAAATAGCTTTGTTGTGCGTATTTTAGAATTTCTGTGAATTCTAATGTGTTTTACAACTAAGGAGCACATTAGTATTTATACTAAAACGAAAATCGGAACAACTCCATCAAGAAATAAGTGGAAAAAATAACTAAAGTTAACCATCGACATAATTGACCAAAAAGTCGATTACACACTTCCAATATATAGGTTTCATATATCAAATTCTGGATTTTCTAAGAGTCGTGTGTATCACTTTCAGATTGAAATAATTCGATGATTCACTCAAATTTATCAATCGGATAAAACTAAGAATAAAGAGTAAATTACATTTTTCGTCCTTTAGGTTTATAGCAAATTTCACTTTTCGTCCTTAAACTAAGGAAATAACATAAAGCATCTTTATGTTCATATTTTGTAACAGTTTTCATCATTTCCTCTAAAAAATTAACAAAAATGATCATTTATACTCATATTTTTTAACAGTTTTCATCCTTTCAGATATAGAAGGAAATTAGAGGAAATGATGAAAACTATTACAACATATAAACATAAAGGATGATTTATGTTATTTCCTTAGTTTAAGGACGAAAAGTAAAATTTGCTATATATTTAAAGGACGAAAAATGTAATTTACTCAAGAATAAATCTTCAGAAAAAAGTACCAAAACTATGATGATTTTCATGAACCAGTTATTTGACCAAAAACAGTTTTCATTGTTATAAGTTTCGTGACTACAAACTTATATGTATAGGTCTCAAAACTCGTCACTAAAGACCTCGTTGCCATAGACCAACCTATAGCGACGATTTCTAGTCGTTATACGGTTGTCCCCATAAAGACTTTCCAATTAAACAATGTTTTATTTTAATTAGTTTTATGTCTGTAGATCGAGACGAGAAATCGTTGCTATAAGGTAAGCCTATAGAGACGAGAAATCGTTGCTATAGGGTCTTTCAGAATTTTTGCGGATGCCTAAAGAGACGAGAAATCGTTGCTATAGAGTCTTCCAAAATTTCTTTTTTATTTTTATTATTTTTTTAGTTTTTCTAGGTTTTAAACAAAATTAAATAACATAATTTAAATATCAAAAATCTGAAAGTTCAATTACATACCACCATAACATGTATCAAAATATTCAAAGTTCAATTAGAACCATAACATATATCAAAATATTCAAAGTATCAAAGTTGAAAATACAAATCAAACGAAAAAAGAGTTAGTGACAAATGCTTCTCGACAGATTAACGGCAAGTTACAGGTTACACTCCGTCAGATTTTGCAGATATATACGCGGGTTGGGGGGGGGGGGGTAATTGGTTTGGGGTCGAAATGAGGAAGAAGCTAGAAAACTAGTCTGCGGTATTTAGGTTTAGGTCAACCCTATAGCGATGATTTCTCGTCCCTATAGGTGACATAAAATGGTGTCGTTTTTATTTTCCGTATTTTAAGAGCTTTTAAAAAACAAAAATTAAATAATAGTTAATTAAAAAAACTTTTAAAAAAACCTATAGCAATGAATTTTCTTCCTTATTGATGTCGTAAAAACGACGACGTTCTTTTTACTGTATTTTAATAGCTTTTAAATAAACAAAAAATAAATAATTACCTATAGAGATGATAAATCATCTCTGAAGGTTAATCAAAGTTGATTAAAATACTTTTAAATCAAATGTTATATATGTTATACCGAATAGTCTTTGTTTCAATGGTATACAGATGTGTTAAATTGGTGCTCCTCCCCAGGAGTTCTAGGGTTCAAGCCTCGTGGTGGACATTGGTATTAGAATTATGAGTAATTGCCATTAAAAAAATTTTATATACGTTTTAGTTTAAGTTTTACTGTACTTTCAGTGATACATGGACGTATTGCCCAGCCGGTATAAGAAAGAAATAACTATGAAAGATTAAAGGAATACTTAATAATGAAATAATTAATGATGCATATAATGTTTTTTTCACATATAAATTTCAGATTGGAAATAAGATAAAAACAGTTCATCACAAAAAAAAGGTAAGCTTTTGTTAAAGTAAATAAAATTCCCACTCCGCTCAAATCAGTAATGTTTGAATTTTGACTTGTACAAATATTAGTGTTGAAAATGCAACAAAGAAAATGTTGACTGAAATTGATTGTTACTTGCAATAATCAAAAGTTAATCTCAGTTGCAGCCCTACTAGTGATCATGATCATGGTCCCACGGTGAAGTTACTATATTTCAATTCACAGAAATATGCCGAAATTCAAGGTGTTTCACTGTATTAGTAACGGAATTTTATATTACCAAAGGGATTTTGATATGTAATAAATCAGTCACAGCTAATTTTCCTACACATTTATAACAGAAAATTTCAGCCCTAAATTAGCCAAGAATATCTAGCGGATACCATTGAGGTTGGTGGGTTCAAGTCTCACTACCACAGGAATAAAGAAATTTATCTTTCAAAAAAAAAAATCTAGTGGATATATTTTACGTTAGATTTTCTGTCATAAATATACTTGTCATTAATAAATTTTGCTTCAGAATTTGTGATGAAAAATAAAATAAAATAAAATTTTAAAAAGTATATTTTGCACGGAAATTAAATAAATTTTGCGATAAGAGTTAAATAAAATTTTTAAATAAATTATTCCATCGTAGAAACCTTCACAAACTGTCTTAAAATCCGTCAAACATATAGTGACACTCTTTTCTCTTGAAAAAACGCTATCGTCGCAAAGTGATTGCTACAACATGATTTGCGACGAACCAAAACCCTTGTAAATCCGTCACAAGAGGATGTAATATTTGAGAAGGTTTTGGTCAGTTGGTCATCCAAATAATCGATTCTAGGGTAGCGTTTGAGCATTCTTAATTTGTTTCAGTTTTATTTTGAATTAAATGTAATACTGAATGATGTTTTGTATGTGCTTAATCACCATATAACAAGAAAGACTAACCAAAGAGTGAGGTGAAATCATGGTTCAGGGAGCATGACCAATCCAGCCCAAAAGCCACCAATTCTACTTTTTTGACCCACACGTGCATCAACCTATTCCTTTGAAAATCCCACTAACTCCCAATATCCCCTCTATTTTCTTCATATAATAATCGTATCTATCTGCCTATATATAACACCTTCTCGAACGTAACTACACCAACTTAAATTTGCATGATATCAACCCAACAACATTTGCTAAATATTCCAATGGATTCTTCATTCTTCACATACAATTCACACGAACTCTTTCCTTTCAACGAAAACGATTCAGACGAAATGGTTCTTTTCGGAATGCTGAGCGAGTCCTCTTACCATGATCATGATTCATCGAACCAGACCGTGTCTAGTCATGCACACAAGACTAATAACTACAGAGGGGTGCGTCCTCGGCGGTGGGGCAAGTACGCAGCAGAAATAAGGGATTCGACGAGAAACGGGGCTAGGGTTTGGTTGGGTACGTTTGATACACCTGAGGAAGCTGCTTTGGCATATGACCAAGCTGCATTTGTGGCCCGGGGGTCGTTGGCGGTTCTGAACTTTCCGGTGGAAACGGTTTTTGAGTCCCTGAGAGCAATGGATTATAGGTTTGAGGAAGGGAGTTCACCTGTTTTGGCATTGAAAAGGAGTCACTCAATGAAGAGAAAAGCCATGGCTAGAGAGAACAAGAGGAAAGAGATGAAGTTAGATGAAGATGAGTATGATAAGAATGTGGTGGTGTTTGAGGACTTGGGTGCTGATTACTTGGAAGAGATTTTGAGGTTGTCGGAGAGTTCAGATGGTTCTTGGTGAGAATCAAGGACCAGGAGATACAGTTGAGCATCAGTGGTTTAGCTCTATGTCTGTTTTTTTGGTTATCTTAACTTCTTTTTCTCTATGATTGCTTGGTTGTAAAGTTAAAATGAAAGTAATTAATGGATGAGTCAATTTGTTACGTGATGTTTGGATGACACGGGTCCACCACCTGCCTATATTTAATTCACAGTTTATTGTTAGAGCATGATAAATAAATAAAAAACAAGGAAAAGTGATTAATTGAATTCATACAATCCATTAGGGTTGGTGACTCAGTGGTAAAGACAACAAGTTTGAGTAAGTCATGGGTTCAAGTCCCACTCTCACAGAAATAAAGAAATTTGTCTTTCAAAATTTTTTTTGAATCGATACCGACTTTAGTCCGGGTGTCATACCCCAACCGCAAGTGAGGGTGATGTGGAATGTGTGGTGGGTTGCGTTAACAATGTAACACCACCCTCATTCATCTCTTCCTACTTTTACGAAACAACGGTAAAGATCCGCCGCACTCATTTTGAAATTAATTTTAACCCTTATAAATACCATTGGACTAACCGTTGGGCAAAGCTAGGCTCCAAGTAAAAAAATATTTTAGAAATTAATTTTAACCCATATAAATACCATTTTACTCTTCTAATTTTTGCATCTCTTTTTTTACACATATCATATTATCTCATATCCCTCTTAAAAAAAAACGAATCCAAACAACCCAAACAACTCGTTCAATGCTAGTAATCTGTATTTCCGATACTTTGATCTGTCCATGTTTTAACCTAATCCCCATTCCCCAAAACCCGCAATTAGGATTTGTCGGGTGGTCCCAACATAACTTTCAACATTTCCAACCCGATTACGTCCCCTAAACCCAACCCTTTAAGAGCTCCAAAAGGAAGTACTCTAAAAAGCCCATCACTAGATGAAGTATGGGTCCCGCACCAGCTCAACCATGGACTATTGATGAGGAAATGGCTTTGGCCCGTGCTTGAGTCGATGTTTCGGAGGACCCCATCAACGGTAATATTTTATTTTTGTGATATTTACCTTTTTAAAGTTGCATACTAATTTTATTTTATCATGGAACATTTTGTCCAAGCGACACTCGAACTCATGACCTTTTTATTATATTAAAAAGAAATTTAAAATGTGAAAGATGAAGTAAAGTGAAGTATGGTATAACATAGGGTGAATGATGACGAAAGATGCAAGAAAATAAAGTATGAGTATAATACATAGCGTTACCGTGCATAAAACAAAAACAAAAAAAAGTTAAACTAGACTTGTTATGTAAATAGAAAAAAAATCGGTTTGCATACAACATCTTTACATTTAAATGCATCATTTCCTGAAAATGTTTATCAGATGTTGCAAAAAAAAAACACTAAATTTTGTTATTTTATGACCTAATATTCTTATATTATAAGTGATTTACATATAGAAGAATGCATTGCTATTTCTGAGAGGAAAATTCACCTAATAATAATCAAATTTCTATCTGTTTTGTTAATGGCATTTAAAGTTTTTTTATCTTTAAAGTCACGCAACTTCCGTTACACTATTATTTAGTAAAAAAAATTCAAATTTAATTTCAAGTATGAGTTACAGTGAAGAAAAAAATCACTAAATAATAACCAAATTTAATAACCGTTAAATTTAAGTCAATTTCAAAAAAATTATCAATAAATAGTAACAAAGATGCATATATGTTCCATTTAAGTTATTTACTTTAAAAAATTAATATTTATAAAAAAAAATAATAAGACTGGAACACTTAATGAAGTTGAGTGACTTATTTAGAAAAGAAAAAAAAACTTTGAGTTAATTTAGTAAAACATATAATAAACTTGATTACTATTGTATAAATTTTTCCTCGGTTAAACAGTGTTATTAACTGGAATTTATATATCGACGATGTGAAAATATTTGAGAAAGAAAAGGTTGGGGTGATATTAAAAATGCTAGACACTTCGTTTTGTAAATCTATATCTATACTATATAATAAATAAATGTTTTTTTATGCCACGTATGGTTTCCACATTCATTCTCATCATTTTTTTCTCGCATTTCTCTCTTATTAAATACACATCTATCTTTTAATAATAATATATTTTTAAAGAAAATAGTAATTATACTAATAAAACAATTTATTTAAAATTATCACTTATTATTAGAAACTTTGAAATCTAATTATATAACTTTTATTTTCAATCAAAGAGTAATGAAAGTCAAATTAAATTAAATAGTAATTAACGTTTTTTTGAAACTCAATTATATATTAATTTTTACATATTTTGAATTTTGTTTTCTATCCTTAGTATATGTAATACATTTTTACACCTGTAAAATATATATAAAAAAATTTAAGAATTTAATGTATTGATATTTTTAACCCCGTGTGTATTACACGGGTTCTAAATTAGTCTTGAATATATAAGTGAAATAATTTGTGGATTAGACTTGAGTAGTTAAACCACTTTGTTGGCTTACTTTTTCGATTATGTTTGTTTAATTCCTTGTTTATCTTTATGTTTGATGAGGAGTTGATCCAAAAATTAACGGACTCCTACTTAAACCAGCTAGAGACGGGAAAGCATAGCAAAAAAAAGCTTAAACTTAAAACGGACATATCTTGGACTAGGATTGGAGTTACATGGCCCATAACCAGTTACCGGAAAGATATTGTCGAACGATCATTTGGCAAATGGCCAATTTAGCCCAACTTTCGGACTCTAAATCCTCTATTAAAGGCTCTGATTTCATTAATTGTTGGTTTTTCTAAATTATAGCTAATTTACTATCTTTCATTTTTACTGTGAAATGTTAAATCACTAAATACATTGATTTACATGCTTATTTATGTCTCAATTTCGCTATTTATGAGTCGATTTGATAATTTGAAATTTGGTCATACTTGCCAAATGTATAATCTCCTTACAAAATAACGCCTCTTATAATGGTTTAAGTATTTTATTTATCGTCAAATTTCCTTTAAGATACTTCTCTGTTTTTATATTTGCTTCCACTCTACATCAATATTGATTTCAACTTTCATGTTAAGGTGTCCCACAAATCCATAACATATTTATGGTTTAATTATGGTGATTTGATTCAAAAGTTAACCAAACTTTTATGAAATAATGACGCAGAGCGGAAGCAAAATATAAATTAGTGAAGAACTCAAGCGTTTTTTTATTGAAAAATAGAATAATTTGTTTATTACATAAGGTGCCCTTATATAGGGAATTTTAATTTTGACAGGTTTGCCAAATTTTCGAAATTATAAATCAATCAATTAAAACTGAAAGTGAGAAAAAAATAAACGCGCAAATTACATTTACATCAATCACAAATTTACGCGTTTTGGCATAACAAAGGAAAGCGTTGAAAATAGAGAAAATTGAGGAAAATCATTGATTGGTGAAGCCGGGTCCCTTAATGATGGAATTCGGCTCATCGATACCTCTCTGACCACTAGTTATGGGCCCCGTAACTCCAAACGTAACCCAACTTATACCCATTTCAAGTTTGGCCATTTCTGCCCTGTTTCCCCCTGTTTAGTTGGTCGAGGTATGAGTCCGCTAACTCCTGGACCAACTCCTCATCAAATAACTGGACACCAAATATGATTAAGAAGTCCTACAATCCATTACGTATTTATACTTAAAAGATATATATATATATATATATATTTACATATAGGGAAGGGTTCAAATACTAACCAACTTTTTATGTGATAACCGTGCTAACCACTATAAAACAATCACATAATTTATAAATTATTTTTTCTTTTAATTGTTAAAATAATATTTAAGTATCTTGAATAAACATTTTCAACGTAAATACAGAAACGATGAGTCTTACGTATACGTACCAAATAATGTTACATATACGTGACACATAGTGTTTACATATATGTAACATTAACATAATGATAATTATTACATATACGTAACACTATGTTTGAGAGTGGTTATCACGATTATCACATAAATATTGGTTAGCATTTGAACCTCACCCTATATATATATATATATTGTATTCGTTTAAAGTTATGAGGCATGTAAGGTATGGAGAGAAACGTTATGTTAGGTATAATTTCAAAATATAAAAAAAAACATGTGTTTTTTCTGGATGAGGCTTAGACAAAACAGAAAAGAGAAACATAAAATTGGTTCGCAACAGTTTGGTGGTTTATAAATTCACACCGACCAGTGTGGTTTGAGAAGTGGTGACGATTCGGTCGGTTCGTGTCAGTTGGTTCCATGGAACACACAAGAACGGATTAGTCGCACCTATTGAGGGGTTGGATTGTCAAAAGGTGATGGTTCAAAATGTTATGACTTTTCAGTCTTGACTCTTGACGTTACCAATGAACTAATGCGACTCTTCATAAAAGTTCTATTCAAAGTAATTTCATGGCAATTCAAAAGGTCACGAAGATGCATGTGTACTAGTGAGGAGAAAATTATTTTGGATACATTGTACCAAAAACGTTGTTTCTCTTATTCTAGATTAATAGATAATTATGTTTGTACGGAATATGAATTCTAGTTACTTGAATTCATTCGAACTCACAAAATTCAATCTATCTTTTCACCACCCATGCAATGTTGTTAACTTTTTTACTTGTTACTTGTATTTTGGAGAGTGATTCCCCATAAACTCAAATTTGTTCAATTGAACGACGATGATGAAATTGTTTTAAATATAGAGATCACGTACTAGTTTAGAAGCAATAAGTTGTGGTTAGATTATCGTTTCGGTTTGATATATAACTCTAATAACCAAAACGTATTAACTAACCGAACCCAATAACAAAGTTATTAAGGCGGTTTGTCCGACTCGTGGACCCGATTTAAAATTTAAAATAAAAATGTGTCCCTCATTTTACAAGATTTAGTCTAATGTTCGTAAACTAAAATGTATAAATTGCGGGTACCATTAACTCACAAGTGATCTCCATCCATTCGTTTCACCATATACTCCGGGACACATTAGAAATACAAATAAGAGTTAACTGTAATTTGCACCCTTGTGATTTAAATGCGCTGACAGGTTGCAACCCTGTTTAAAACAAAGTGCAATTTAACCCCCGATGGTAAAGTTTCTCTTTCATTTTGCAACCCTCCATCAAATATACATCCATTCCGCCGTTTAAAAGAATGTTAAATTGCACTTTGTTTTAAACAGGGTGTAAATTGCAGTTAACTCTATAAATAAAGCAACCATTTTGATTGGATAGTTGCTATTTTTTTGTCGGTATATGCCTATGTTTCTAGCTATTAGAGTGAACAAGGGTTAGTAAGTGACTAATTTACTTTATAATAAGAAAGCAAAAGCGATGTCAAATGGTTTTAGAGTCCAACTTAGCCGCCAAAGCCATCAAAACTTCTTTTTTGACTCACACCTTTGAAAATAAATCCCACTAACTCCCATTTTCATTTGTTTAAGCACCTTTGCCGGCCTATAAAAGCCCACCTCCACTCAGACCAATTTCTAATCACTATCATTTTTATGTATTCTTCAACTCTTCCCTTACACATCAAACAATTCCTACCCTCGATGAAAACGATTCCCACGAAACGGTTCTCGTCTAAATGTTGTTTGAATCCTCCTGTCGTCGTAACAAATCATTAGACCAAAAGATCGACGTCATGTTAAGATGACAAGATTAGCCGTAAAGGGGTACGTAACAAGCTACAACCCTTATCCTTTTATATTTTTGTAATTAATCTTGTTTATAAAAGTTTCAAAATAGAAGTTACTTTCTTAAAGAAATTAAGAATGAAAAATGAGCATAAGAAACATGCATAAATATGAAGAACGAAAGAGATACAAACATTGAGACGGTCATATAAAATTCTAACTTCAAAACATATGAATGTTGGTGTTATATTTATAAATGATGATAAAATTTAACCCGTCCTACTGACCACCCGAGACTGGTCTGCTTTGTGATCTTTTATGGTCAAGAGTATCAGACCCGCATAAAGAAGTCAAGGACTTTCTTACACGTTTGGTGCCGATGTTGTCACAGAGTTTCTACTCAACATGAACTTGATCTTGTTTGCAGCGCTCACCAGGTTTGCAAATATTTGGATACAGTTGACTTGTGAGGAATGGACAAAACTTTAGATTAGGAACTGCATAATAATCTTTGATATTGTGAAAGAAATTTATAAATTTATTTTTCTTTGAATAAATGTTACTAATATGAAGAAATGTAGGTGATCAATCCGTAACTTGTTCCTTGTCGATTTCGAACTTGGAAAGAATCTATGTTGACCTCCCAAGTCAAAATGAACTCAAAGGTGGACTTTGTTATTGCAGATGTAGAAGACAGGTATGAACCCATTACTGCATTACCTAGTGGTCTAGTAGTATGGTCTTTGTAAATGCAAAGTTAAATGGAATTTAGTTATTTAGGTGTAAAAATTTGTTGTTAAAAAAATTTAAAAAAAAAATAAAAAGACAGGTACGAGTTCTTTGCCTTCAGACATATTGTAACCATATTGATAAACTCATAAAGTTTTTCATTAAAATAAATTCATAGGTGTTATTGATGGAAAAACGTAACCGACCACAAACGGTAAACAACAACTGCACGGAAGCAAATCTCGTTTGGTCAAAACTTTCCCGACCCGAATTAACCTGTTAGGATGCAAACAAATATGGTATTCCAAAATAACCAAAGCAGCCCCAAATCACTATGCAAATAAAATAGAGAGACACCGAAATTTTTAGCGTGGAAAACCCCTCAAACGAGAGAGTAAAAACCACGGGACTACTAGAGCCGCTTCAAATCCACTATCACCAAATCAAGAGCAATACAAAGTCTTCTCTAGATAAACTAGAGGCATACAATAATCATCATACACTTGGAATCACTAACATCAAGCATATGGAAACATAAACATAGACAAAGGAGAGGGATCACCAAATAGAGTTACTCCAAGGCTTGATCTTGAGCACCCCGTTTCTTCTTTCTGTCAAACGAACCCACACCCAATCATGTCTCTAAAATGACAGAAAGGCAAAGCTTCCCTAAAACCCCCTTTTCTTGCTCTCTGTTCTCTTCTTCGTGAGATAGATGACAAAAATCACTCTTACTCAGACAAACAAAAAGTTGTTGTCATAAAGTGGTAGATGGCTCAAGACATTAATTACCATCACCTAACAAAACTTTTTTTGTTGAGATAATGGATAACCTAGACAAAGAAAAAACATCATCTATGTTGTCTTCTTTGAGATAACTAGTAGGCCACCATAACCCGAATGAACAAAAACACCCATCTATGTTATAGTTGTTAACAAACATTAAAGACTAAGACTTTAATGCTCCCAACCCCCTTTGACTCTTTGGGGTTTGTATGGCAGGAGCAATTAAGAAAGCAATTTAAATTTTTTTCTTTTTTCTTTGGGTTAAATGATAAAACCCACATGGGCCAAAAAACCCAACAAATCTCCCCCTTTTTGGCCTATGAGGAAGAGCTCGCCATCCTGGCGATCGAGCAACAGATCTTCAACTTTTCCCTTGCCAAAGCTTTATTCAACATATCGGAACAATTATTGATGTCGCTCAGATGGTCTATAAAAACTATGAATAAAAACCTGATCTAGACTCCGAAGTAATAAATGGAAAACCTATGAACTAGACCGCAATGTCAGGCAAGTGTACCTATCGAGTGTAGCACAGCTTAACGGTAAACTGAGTTATCGAACCCTAGAGACACTGAATACTAATACTAGACTCTGACACAGACTAAAGATTGATTTGGTTTGGGGGGTTTACTACACTACTATTAAACTAATGAATGCAGAAAACTAAGATCGACTCAACTAATCAGACAAAGGACAAAGGTAATATCAAGAATGGGAAGAATATCACCTAGGTCGGAATCTTACTTGCAAAGCACAACTTCTATCGGTTATGGAAACTATAATGGATATGGGTTTCTAAGAAAACAACTCTAGACAGCCTAGTGGATCCCTAATCACTCTCAGGGTGTCACCAACTAAGGAACCTAAAGACGTACTAACTCACCAGATTTGTTGGATCACTTCTCAGGTATTTCCAACTATGATAAAGTACCCTAATAGACAGATTACCTCTCAGTCTCTCCTTCCACCAATACACTCGAAGAATGCACGGGGTAATCTCAAGATAACAACTATGACACGAATAGCACTAGAAACCTAATACCGGCTTCCTCTCAGACAACTAACACTCGGATTCCTAATGACGAAGATTAAATGCCTAATTCTCACCTCTCGGGTATTGAACTAGAATACACATTTAATTCTAATCAGCAATCAAAGACAACTCCTATGGCTACCACGTCTAGCAAACCACCCTAATCACAAACCCTAAGATCTATGACCAAGACACGCTGATCAAACTGGCAGACAACCACAATCAACGCAAAGAATTGAAATCAAACACAAGATCAGATCTAAACATGCAATAACATCACAATTATCAACTCAAGATCTTTTATAAAATCATAAACCCATTAATTGAATCCAAAAACCGATAAAAATCAAACTTTAACAAGTATTCATCATATGACCTAGGCAATATCAAAGTTTTAGCCTAGGATCATGTTCAAACAACTAAAAACAAAAGTATAAACAAGATTCATAGTTTCAAACAAAGCTAACAAAGATAAAAATCGAATCTTTAACACCTAGAACGCTTAAACAACAAACCCAGATTCAAAAGCTTCAAACTTTTACTCCACTTGACATCCAATCACCCAAAATCGCCCTAATGCTCTCTCTGGACGGCTAAAAATCAAACTCCTTGCATAATGGGATTAAAATTCTATTTAAATTGGAAAATCAGGGTTTTGCGGAAATTAGCTCCTTCTCGTACCGCGAAACAATATGGCCAGGGTCCTCGCGTACCGCGAGGAACAAAATAGTCGCGGGCGTATCTAGCTTCCCTCGTGTACCGCGAGGACATGAAATTTCAATTTTTGACTTTTGTTCTTCCGAATTCATTCTCTTGCTCGGTTTCTTCACGTATTCACTTGTAATCTTTACGAGCTCCTGCAAATAAGACAAAGGCTCAATAGTATACAAAAACGACTCAAAACGAATAAAAACAAACACAAAACTAATCAAAAATGCACAAAACACTATGAATAAAGATGTGTGCTTTGCACTACATCTTCATACTTAACCTTTTTTCGTCCTCGAAAAAGCTGTAAATGGAATCATAACCCAGATCTACTTAATAAACATCAATTACCAATTAGCAGAATATACTCACGCGTGAAAAAACAATAATCAGTATTTTTATACGATTAAACCCAACACCAACTTTCAAGCCTCCATTACGTATTCTAATTCAATTTATACAATTATCAATCAACCTATGTGACTCACACTCAGAAGTTACAACTCTACATAATCCCGTCTCACGATCATGTTTAGGCACGAATCAAACCATATAGATTTACCCTAACACGTTAAACTAAAATTTACAGGTTTTTAGAAATCAAGATGATCAATGAATGAATGGATGATAATGAGCATTATTAAGCAAATTAACTTCATCTAGAGGCGTTTCAACCAAGTCACTATCCCGGAAAGTAACACATAGACTAATTAATAACAATGAAGCACATAAGAATCAACCCAGTGGTGTTTCAATCAGGCTGGAACCCGACGTGTGACACGTAGGCGAAACTTAGATTTCAATTAAATAAGCTCAAGAATTATGGAATTATGGATGTGGGCGCCACCGAAACTCGGATTTATTCTCATAAAAAGAGAGTGGTGTGCCATGAAATTTCAAAAACCTCTAAATTTTACCTTAACGTAGTACCTATTAACCTATGTTGACAGTTTCAGTTTTACCATTACTCTAAGATGAATATCCACAAGATATCATGATTTAATTCAGTTAATTCCTAAGTAACAATCACAGGATATTTAAGCTTTACTAGCTAGCTGGGTCTACCAAAACATCACTAATTAAACACGTTTTCTATTATTTAACCATTTAAACTCAACAAGCAGATCCAGTTGTACTATCATTTTCCATTTATGTGCAGTTATTTCCAAGGACATATTTTTTTTCAAATTTTTTTTAATTTTTTTTGTATTTTTGAATTTTTTTTATAAACAAGACAAACTAGCTAAACTATACATTCACATCCCCACACTTGAAAGACACATTGTCCTCAATGTAAAGTAAGACACAACTAAAAATAAAAATGCAAAAATAAAACAGAAACAGGATGCGACTTAGCTGGTCATGATATGATCTTGAATAAAATCCAACTTCGTTCTTCCTCGTGTGCACCGTATAGCATTTCGGTCGCGGTTACACATCAGCTGCCGGGTTTCCTTTACAAACTTCATATAAGTGATAATCGTTCCTGCCCGAATGGAGATTGAGTATGGGCGGATTGACAAAACCTGCAAAATAAACCTCACAACAAACCCGCAGGATTAAACTGACTCAAATTAAAATAAAAGACTCGCTAACAATTGAAAGACTCAAGATAGATAGCATGCGGAGAAACGTACTCAATGGGTGGCAAAACACATAGACGTGAATGCCACAGCAAAGTAGATCATCGGTCACGAACAGTTTCAATTTCCCATGGTCGTGATGGTCGGTGTATGAAGTGAATGGTAGATGGACGATAATGATGGTGGTGATTTGGATGAATGAGAATGGACGATGCGGGTTTCCATGGGAAACAAGTGAACAAAGGTTGATTCAGGAAGTCCCCGCGTACCACGAAGAGTTATGGGCCACTCCTCGCGTACCGCGAGGAAGTGGCTTTTGAACCGGCCATGATGTTTGGCTTTCGCGTACCGTGAAAAAAAAGCAACCAAACCCCTCGCGTACCGCCAGGGACCGTTCTTCACAGAAAGTTATGAACTTTTTCCATTTTTTATACTTAGAATATTTTTGCCTCTCAAAAATCCTTTTTCACCCAAACTCACTAAAACCCTGTCCCAAGCATAAAAACGAATGTAGAAATACCTGGAACTTCATTCCCGATGATTTTCTTCACTGAATCAAGCGTGAATTCCTGCAAAACACGACACAAACACACATACCGAAAAACACAGAAAAAAGACACGGACTCAAACCAAGTAATGCACACAAACTCTACATCCCAGGCACTTGCCCGAGACTCAAACAAGCCTATCAGGAGGCTTCTCCTTGATCCTAACCGGCACCGCCTTCATCCTTCGCGGTCTCCCGATCCTCCACATCACACGACTACCAACTAACCTCAACCATCTACTAACACTCTCTCTCAAATCAGTCCACCAGCACTTAAACCTACCAGGTCCAAAAATGACCTTCATCATGTATCCCAACAAGCTATCACCCTTACACGTCCCCACACTTGGGGTTTGCATTATCTCTAACTCACCTATATCTCCTAACACACGAAGTTTCTTGCGGGTTGGCCTAGACTTATGGGTTTTAAAACTAGGGGTTGGGTCGGCAATCCCCTCCTTAGAACAAAGACTAGGTGAAGGTTCAGGAATGAGATTTTCCATGGGTGTGACCTCTAAACCTCCACTAGGATCTCCGGGATCCTCCACCATGGGAGCCTCACAAACTACCTGCTCCACTTGTACTAATATTTCACTCAGACTGTAATCATCATCGTCAGCACTTAGGAACGAGGACCCTAGCAATTTCCTTTCAAACTCCTCTAACCAATCCGGAGGCTCCTCTAACATTCCTTTATCCAAATCATCCTCTAATGGATTTGAGTCCCGATGATCATCCATGGAGGCATCAAGCATGCACACGGAGTGGGAGTGGCTATGCTCGCCAACATCCTTCATGGACTCTATAGTATCAAATGTAATAGCTTCATCCCCCACATGAAGTATGAGTTTCCCGTCAAAGACATCGATCATCGCCTTGGCGGTACGTAGGAACGGGCGTCCTAGGATGAGTGGGACTTTGTCATCCACCTCCATGTCTAGGATGACGAAATCCACGGGGAATACAAACTTACCTACTTTTACTAACAAATTTTCCACAAATCCCCGTGGATACTTGACTGAGCGGTCAGCCAAGGAAATGCTCATGTGCGTAGGATGCGGTTCATAGTTTCAAACAAAGCAAACAAAGATAAAAATCGAATCTTTAACACCTAGAATGCTTAAACAACGAACCCGGATTCAAAAGCTTCAAACTTTTACTCCACTTGACCTCCAATCACCCAAAATCGCCCTAATGCTCTATCTGGACGGCTAAAAATCAAACTCCTTGCATAATGGGATTAAAATTCTATTTAAATTGGAAAATTAGGGTTTTACGGAAATTAGCTCCTTCGCGTACTGTGAAACAATATAGCCAGGTTCCTCGCGTACCACGAGGAACAAAATAGTCGCGGGCGTATCTGGCTTCCCTCTCGTACCGCGAGAGTTTCTTCTGGGCTTCTTGCGTACTGCGAGGACATGAAATTTCAACTTTTTGACTTTTGTTCTTCCGGCTTCACTCACTTGCTCGGTTTCTTCACATATTCACTTGTAATCTTTACGAGCTCCTGCAAATAAGACAAAGACTCAAAAGTATACAAAAACGACTCAAAACGAATAAAAACAAACACAAAACTAATCAAAAACGCACAAAACAATAGGAATAAAGATGTGTGCTTTGCACTACATCAATTTTCATCGGTGTGAACTTTATCAAGCTCAAACAACTTACCTTCAAGACCATATCTAATCCAATGATACCTCACATCAATATGCTTTGTTCTTTTGTGGAACATAGAATTCTTAGCAAGGTGAATAACACTGTTATTATCACAAAGAACCACTTAGCGCTGTTGCATAAAGCCAAGCTCTTGCATAAATCTTTTCAACCACAATAGTTCTTTGCAAGCTTCTGTTGTTTCCATATACTCAGCCTCGGTGGTGGACAAAGCAACACACTTTTGAAGTCTTGATTGCCATGACACAGCTCCCCCTGCAAAAGTCATCAAATATCCAGAAGTGGATTTCATGTTGTCCTTATTTCCTGCCATATCAGAATCCGTATAACCAACAAGAATAGGCTCTCTATTTCCAAATGTGATGCCCAATTTGGAAGTACCACGTAGATATCTAAAGATCCACTTAACTGCTTCCCAATGCTTCTTACCCGGATTTGACAGAAACCGACTAACAACACCTACTGCATGGGAAATGTCAGGTCTTGTACACACCATTGCATACATCAAGCTTCCAACTGCTGAGGCATATGGAACTATATCCATTTCTTCAATCTCCTTCTTAAAAGAAGGGCAATCTTTATCAGTTAGCTTAAAGTTGGGAGTAAGAGGTAAACTGACCTCTTTGGCTTTAGCCATGTTGAATCTACAAAGCACCTTCTCAATGTATTGCTCTTGTGACATGTGTAGCTTCTTTGAAGCTCTATCTCTAGTAATCCGAATGCCAAGAATCTATTTTGCTGGCCCCAAGTCTTTCATAGAAAATGACTTGCTCAATTCTTTCTTCAGCTGAACAATTCTTTTTGCATTCTTGCCAACAATCAACATGTCATCAACATAGAGTAGTAAAATGATGAAATCATCATCACCAAACCTTTGAAAGAAAACACAGTGGTCTGAAGTAGTCTTTCAGTAGCCTTGCTCCCCCATGACTGACTCAAATTTCTTATACCACTGTCTTGGTGCTTGTTTCAACCCATAAAGACTTTTCTGAAGTTTACAGACATAGTCTTCTTTACCCTTAACCTGAAAACCTTCACGTTGCTCCATATAGATTTCCTTATCCAAGTCACCATGAAGGAATGCTGTCTTGAAATCCATTTGCTCAACCTCAAGATCAAGACTAGCTGCCAAACCAAGAATCACTCGAATGGAACTCATCTTCACGACTGGAGAGAAAATCTCATCAAAATCAATACCCTTTCTTTGACCGAACCCTTTGACAACCAATCTAGCCTTGTACCTAGTCCGTGAGGTATGTTCTTCAGTCTTCACTTTATAAACCCACTTGTTTTTCAAAACTCTTTTGCCCTTAGGCAGTTTAACCAACTCAAAGGTATTGTTCTCATACAAGGAATTCATCTCATCTTGCATGGCTTCAACCCATTCCCTTTTATGCTCATCTTCCATGGCGTCGGTATAACACTCGGGCTCTCCCCCATCAGTGAGTAAGACATACTCATCAGCAGAAAAATAGGTGGAAGGGTGACGATCTCTTGTAGACCGCCTGAGTGGGACAAAAGCTGGCATATCTGGTACTGGTAGTTCAGGGTGGAAATCCTCACCCGGCTCTAACTGCTATGGAATATCAACATTATCAGTACCATGTTGTTCATCATTTTGAACATCATCTCCATTATGTGTCTCGGTTTGCTGAGGAGGAACCGGATCCAAATCAGTAAGATCATCAGTTTGTTGAGGAACTATCTTTGTCTTCTCAATATCTTTCAAACCCTAATATTCCATGAACACCACATCACGACTTCTTATGAGTTTCTTCAGAACTGGATCATATAACCCGTATCCAAACTCATCTTGCCCATAACCAAGGAATATACAAGGCTTAGTCTTCACATCAAGCTTTGATCTTTCATCTTTGGGAATATGCACAAAAGCCTTGCATCCAAAGACCCGCAAATGACGATACGAAACATCTTTGTTACTCCAAACCCTGTCAGGAACATTAAAAGACAAAGGAACACAATGAGTTAGATTAATAACATGTACCGCCGTATTCAAAGCTTCACCTCAAAAGGAATTAGGTAACCCTGCATGCGAGAGCAGAATCTAACCCTCTTAGCCAATGTTCTATTCATCCGTTCTGCTAAACCATTCAACTATGGTGTCTTTGGAGGAGTCTTTTGGTGCCGAATACCTTTCTCTCTACAATAAGCATCGAAATGACCAATGTACTCACCTCCATTATCTGTGCGAATACACTTAAGCTTCTTCCCAGTTTGTCTCTCAACTAGGGCATGAAATTGCTTAAACACATCTAATACTTGATCTTTAGATTTCAAAGAATAAGCCCAAACCTTCCTTGAATGATTATCTTTGTAAAGGTATTATAGTACTTTTGCCCCAAACACCTCTGTATATGTCTTTGTAACCCTATCTCACCCTTTTACCCATCGTTTGCGACCCTGTGGTTTTCTAACTCCTTGATCAGCAAATAGAGCCACCTTTAAAGATGAACCCTTGTTTCCACCGGCAAATCGTAGTCGACCATCCCTCAGCGGGGTAGGCCGTGAAGTGACATCATCATCCTCTAGTCCATCTTCTCGCCGGACCATGACAATGTGTTGCTAGATAAGACAAAGAATGATGATCCTACACAGCCGATTGACGCCAACGATCTGTTTGGTAATTTTGCCATAGGTTATTGAAAGAAGTGGTTTCATTGACACATGTGGTTAACAACTAACAAGCAATTTATGTAGATAAAGTTGTATTTATTATATAGTTTATATGTAAAAATTAAGTGGGGATGGTTGGTGGTCGATTAGCCACTGGCTTAGAGCATCATCAGTGACGCTTGCTCGCTAGTGGAGCCCGATGGTGGTTCTTCAACTCATGGCCCAGCTCTTCGACGTAGGACGACAGTAGCATTCAATTTTGTATAGTGATTATTAAAAGTTGCACTACAAGCGCATACCAAACCCGATACTTCGTACCTCTGTGAGCTCGATTTTGAAGATGACGATGAAGAGTATTGGGAAATTGTGGCTTGATTTTTTGAAGATGAAGATGACGATAGCATGCAGCTGTTCTAATTAGGACCGTTGGGGAAGACGAAGTTAATGAAATTAGGGCTCACATGTCTGATATAAAGGCAACAAGGGTAAAACAGACTTTTGCAACATATGGATGTTTGACGGAGGGACGCAAAAAGAAAAAGAAAGTTTACCATCGGAGGTTAAATTGCACTTTGTTTTAAACGGGTTGCAATGTGTCAGCGGGCCTAAATCACAGGGGTGCAAATTGCATTTTTCTCTAATAATAATAATAATAAACCGATAATGATAATCAGTTAATATGCCCATGCAAATTGTATTTGGCCTTTAACATGAAGCTTAGACTGAAGAGAATCAAATCGAGGAGCGGAAAATCCTTTGGTCAATAAGTCACCAATATGAACACGAGTGGGAACATAGCGGACCCGAAGACTCTAAGCAACCCCCATGTCTTGGTTAAAGTGTGAATCAATCTCTAGATGCTTGGTGCAACGGTGAAAGATCGGATTAGCTGCTAGGTATGTGGCACCAAGATTGTCACACCACATGGTGGGTGGACTAGGTAGTGTAATCCGAAGTTTATGCAATATGGACATAATATAATGAAGATTTACTGTAGTGTGAGCAGAAGGTCGGTGTTCTACCTCAGTGCTAGATCTAGCGTGTGTGTTGTTTCTTGGAGCTCCAACTAATAAGGTTATGTCCAACAAGAAAACAATATCTAGTGGTAGAGCAGCGATCATCTGGGGATCCAACCCAATCAGCGTCTATATAGGCATGAATACTAAGGTGAGTGGACATGTGAAGGGTGAGTCCATGAGTGATAGTCCCCTTAACATATCAGAGAATACGTTTGACTTCGACCCATTGAAAATCAGTAGGGTGCAGTGTTGTAAAAATCCGTCGAGGCGACCGAGTACTCGGTGAGTACACGCTACTCGGTAGTGTGCCGAGGCGATTTTCTTCAGCTCGGTAAACATTACTCGGAATCGGTCAAAATCACTCGGAGTTAGTCGGTCCAATTCGAAGCTAGTCGGTCCAGCTCGGACAACTCGGTCAAGTTGGATTTTCGTTGTTTTTCACCGATTCTTGTTGGCTTTTCGATGTTTTTTATGGAGATATCTTAGAAGACGAGAATTAAATGACTACAATGTCTATAATATTAAATAATAAATATTAATTTTTGAAATACTTTAGTATTTCAACATGTATCATTTTGATTTATATTGATATTTACGTATTTTGTTATAAATATTAGTAGACTTATGATATTTGACATATTTATAATTTCCCAAAAAATAATTTCTTGATCTCGGGATAAGTCAAGACAAGATATTGTGGAGAACCAACTATGCTCTTATATGTCAACGATTTAGCTAATAGATGAAACTAAATAATAGATAAAGAAATAATAATAATAATAATAATAATAATAATAATAATAATAATAATAATAATAATAATAAACCGATTATGTTAATGTAGGCACTTTTATAAGTATTGATGAGACTCTAATATGTTCCTTCAAAATATTAAACCAGTAGAAATAAAGGAAACGTCAAAAACTATGATCATCCACCAAAAGCTAAACATTGTTAGATCGAAGTCAAGCTAAATTTGCACTCGTTTTGAGTTTTGACCATTGTTCAATTTCAATATAACAGCTTTTGAGAATGTCAATAGTCCAATGATAAAAATCGTTTTTCAAGAGTAATTATGGGCCGGCCCATGTTAATTTGAGTATTTATGTTTGCAGTTTGTAAAATTTAATAAATGTATTAAATATTTGTTTAGATGGTTTAATTTTAAAGGCTGTTTGAAGTTTGAACCATAAATGGATGAGTCCCACCTAATTGGCAATTTTTGTAAAGTTTGGGTGACAGCATTCAATAAATTTAAATTTTATTTTTCAATAAATCTCACCATTATTAGAAAAAAATGACATACAAGTTTTCAAACTCAAGAAAACTGAATGGAAATCTAGAAACAGCATATACCCTAACCAATAATTAAGAAATAAACACTAGTACACAATTGTACTTTTGAGGCGATCAAATTTTGTTTTTTAGAGCGGTTTTAAAGAAAACCGCCTCAAAAAAACCTATTTCAAAACAAAACTAGCGATGACAGTGTTACTAGTTGGCCCGTTTCTTATCAACCTTATGAAACTTTTTGAAATCTATAATAAATTTATAAAATAAAAACTTTTTCAAATTTTGTTGACATAACATTTTAAGGGACATTCACAAGAAACATCATCTGCGGAGATCTGGCACAGATTGCATCCCGACACAGTTTTGGTGCCACGAATAATGGGAGAACAAGTCACGTGACGAAAGAAAACAAAACATGTGACAAAAATTTGGCATGCATGAGCGATTAGATACGTACTTGTGCTTCTTCACCTAGTCTCAATGCTTATCCATATGAACCCATTCTATTGGTCAACTGAAAATCAGTAACGAGGACATTTTATATGCTAAAGTTTATAGCTTAGTGGCAAAGGTGTATACTCAAGATTTCATTAAAATGGGGAGGTATTGGGTTCAAGTCCCATTTGTGACAAAAAAGGGGGTCTAGGTTGGGCCGGGGGTTTTCTCACCTATGGTGGGTTTCCCCCTGAGGGAGGTGGAGATGATCGGGTGGGTCAGTAGACCGTCAGTGATCCAAATTGCCGTTAAAAAAAAGTAAAAATATGTGATTTGTGTTGGGAATAATTTTATACTTTCTTTTGACTTGGTTTCAAACAGTACAGGTCGCATCAATTTGGTTAGATAGCACCTGTTCAGGATTGCGATTGTTCAAAGGTTCGTGCATGTTCGATTGTGGTTAGGCATCACTCTCGTTCATGTTGATTGGATCAAAAGATAGTGTTGGCTTGATTCAAATGTACGTCGTGACTTCGCAAAAGCATCACTAACTAGAGACAATTGAAGTATCACCAAACGAACCACGATGACCATTCTAAAGGTCACAAATTACCTGTCATTTAAACGTATTAAAACTTAGAAACCTGTCACAAGATTCTCCACTTACATCGAAACCTTTTCGTGACATTAGCGAATGTTCATTGGTAGTTTAAAACTTACCTCTTGAATTACATTCATTGTAAGGACACTCCTTACAAAAATTTCAAGACTAGTTTAAAATTTGTCTAACAGTGTGTGTATATGATAATGTGTATTGCGAGAACACGTAAAATAAACTTAACAATTCATTTTTTTCAATCTTAAAGAATGTAAAAGTAAAAGAAAATAGTATAAATGTAATGTTTATTGTTTCTCACTCGTATCTCCTAAAATTAAAAAAAAAATTAAGAAACTTCATTTATGTATATAACATACACACGTATTGGTTATATTAAATGATACACAATTAAATAAAAAAATATATATGAACAAAATAGTTTGTTGGTTTTATGTACATAAACGTATGCATAAATATGCAAAAGAAGTATATAAACAATTGATAAAAGTTAAATAATTTAGATTTATTCATGTCATTTTGTAAATATTAATTTAATGTTAGATACTCCATATATATTATAATATTAAAAAAGCTTTCATATTATTCTGGTTTACCGAATATACTACCATAGTCAAGTCAGTCTTTTAACATTAAAGAACATCTTGTTTTTTTTTTTCAATTTTGTGGAATTTGATTATTAATTATTAATTACATTTATTTATGTTTCAAGAAGGCGAAAATTTTAGTCAACCTTTAAAACGTCTGAACTCTGAAGTCGACAAATCCAACGGCATGCACATCCACGCCTTCTAGAACTTTTTAAAGATAATAATAATGTAAATAATAATAATAATAATAATATAGTTTTAAAACAATAAATAAAGAGTTTTGGTTTGAGAGAACATGGAAAAGGGGACCATGTGTCATGTGTGTAGAAAGGGAAAAATCGAAAATGATATGTTACTTGACTGATCCTTCCAAAATTCAAACCATGACTTATTAACACATAGGTCATAGCCCTTTTTTTTAACTTTCTTTCTGGACCATTTATTTTATCCACAAAAATAATCAATGAATGTAAAATTAAACTTCTCATTATTATATTATAAACTATATTAAAATTAAATCCAATAAAAACATATTTATATAATAATCATATTTTTAGGCTCTCTTAGTCTTTTATCATGTTTAATTATATATTTTTGTGTATATATATATATATATTTATACACGATATTTTGTTTTTTTTTGTTAAATTATGTACTAACTAGAGGTAGAACTTATATTTATTCACATACTAGGTTAAAATCCCGTGTATTACACGGGTTGAATAAATATAATATTATATATTAAGTAATAAAAAATTTATTTTTTAAAAACTCGTGTTTTACACGGGTTGAACAAACCCATGGAATACAATATAATTTGTTAACACATACACTCGTCAAAATATGTCAGGAGATTTATTTATTAATATAATATATAGATTAGTGTTTTTTTTAAAATATATTATTATTAAAAAATAGAAGCTATTTAATAAGAGAGAGACGATGAAAAAAATGATGAGAATAAATGTGAAGATGACACATGACATAGAAAACTTTTATTTATTATATAGTATAGATAGTATAAAGAATTTATATACTAATTAATATTTATTTATTAGAATACAAAAGCAAACTAGATAATATTTTATATCCTGAGGATAACATGTGTGATCATCATTCGACGAAGAAAAAAAACAAAAAGTAACATAAAGGTACATATGGAATTACATAGTTAAATGATATTTTTTTAATTCCTTCGTTTTTCTTGAACTTTTTTTAATCTATCAACAACCTTTTTAACAGAAAAACAGTTTTATTAGGGCTCTTTAGTTGTAAAATATTTATATTTTAAAATTAAAAAGTTGAGACGATGTTTACTAAAATCACTTTAGGACAGGGATATGTTAGTTAACAATTTGAATAATAGATTATATCTCCAGTACTCTGTTGTCTAACCATGATGATATGCATAAAACATTATAACGTATGAATAAGGTGTTAATTAACTTTGTCAAAAAATATTGGATTTTTTATCTTTTTATTTTTGTTAAAATTTCTTTCATGAGAAAGAGTTTAATCGTTTAGATAAGGTGTTAACTTTGACACATAACTCACCATACGTTTGTGACTTGCTATATTAATCAAGAGAGATTAGATTTACCTCGTTATCGTGGAAAGCTACGAGACATAAGATTTCTTTATTTCTTCCTTTGGCTTTAACCTTTATAATGTTTTCTTTCTAATACTTCTCACTAATAAGCTAGTGATCACGTTTTCTCTTCTCATTAATTAATGTAGGTAGTGATCATATTTATTGATTCTCCCTGATTCTGGTAGGGATCATCACTCATAACTACAACATAAGTGTTTGACCGTACATATTAAATGAGTCTTAAAAACACCTCTTCTCTTTCTAATCTTGATTATGCAACATGTTGATGATAAAGAGTAAGAGATCACTTAGAAATTGAGTTAAAAGCCTTTTGTTTAAGTGGTCAAGAGGCAGTCTCAAATGTAGGATGAATGTTTTTTTAATAGTGTAAGAAAAGTAACCCCAAGAAAAGTCCTAGGGCATGACGGTTGAACCACTGTTCGATCGATCATGGATGCCCATATTATTTTTATCTCTTTCCTTTTTACCTGATTTTTAGTCTTTCAAAGAATTTCGATGTCTTGTATTACAAATAATATGTGGACGCGATATTGACTTGACTAGATTGTCCATGTATATTACGGTCGATCCTTGGTTGATTCGTGGTATCGATCATGGTTTTTTTCATTTTTGTTGCTTGGTTCCTCGTATCAGCCTTGGCATGTCGGAGCTTGGTCACAAAACTAACTCTCGTGCCAAAATAACAATGATGTTTCATGTCTTAGTGTCAAGTACTCAAAAAAAATGTAGATACGTACTTTATATGATAGAAAACATAAGTAGACCAAAGTTATTTACAAACCGTAAAAAATATATTGAATGAAAAAGAACCATAAATGACCCTTAATAACAACCAATAATAAAGATATATACAATGATAGAAAAAGGTTAGGTGTCACTTTAGATTATAGCGATGCTTGATTCCACATTGGATTGCACTTTTGCTTTAGTGCTAAACGGGGAGGATGATGGTGCTGGTCTATTTTTTCTCATCAACGTCCCACTTCATCCGTACCATATAAAAAAAGGATATTCCATCCCGATGGTGAGGACCAGCCAACTTGATAAAAAGAACATCAACGTAAAATTTTCAAAAGGGAAAATTATACATCTTGTCATGATCTAAGATTTCTCGAATATTAAATTTAAGATGTAATATCTTGATTAAAACATTAACCGTACAGTAGTTGATATATAATATTGTATAAGATTTTTATAATTTATTTTATATAGTTTGTATGAATCAAATTAAGATATTTATTGTATAAGTGGACTTTGTGAATCCCAGTTACCTCAAAGTCCAACATAACGGTTGCTTATATAGTTAGATATGCTTGTGATATATAGGAAACGGAATATCTTTGACTTGAGGGTTAAGCTTTCATGATTCCTAGAAGCATAAACCAAGGTACAATTAAAGATCCTCCATTAACAATCAAAAAGCAATTCCTCCAAGTCGAAAGGAAAAAAAATAAAATAAAACGAGTATAGAATGTGATGGTGATATGTTGATCAGTTCTTTCACATGATAAAGGAAAACGATATTAAATATAAACGTGTACCTGGTAATCCAGTAATGTTGGAGAGGGAAGACGTCATGATCTTGATAATCCCGTTTAGTATGTATTGTAAGGATGGTTTAATGTGAGAGGAGACTCGCGAACTTGAGAGAGAGAGAGAGAGAGGACGAAATCTTTATGGTGTAAGTGATTTCGTGATTAATGATTCATTCACCATTAACCTCTAATAAGCTCTCTGTATATACATCCAATGGGAAACTATTAAGGATAGTAAAGGTAATTACGTCAATCGAATAATTATCAATTAAGTCATAGGGGTAAATAAGTCAATGATCTTATAATTAATAAATGACAATGATGGCCACACAATAAAAGTGAGTCTTATATTCTCCCACTTGGCCGAGTGATCATTTATGATGAGCATTAGTAAGTTTGGCCAGATGTTAATACTCATTTTGATTCTAAACCGAAACTATAGCAGAGAAATACAGTTATTGAATTAATATTAAACTCAAGACCCCCATTAATCATACTACAATCCCAAATTTAAAACTTAAGTGAACTTAGGATCAAATTGACAATTAAGCCTTTAACGTTGATTTGTATAATTACTGTCTATATGTCTTTAGGCATGCATGGACATATTAAGAGACAAACAAATTCAAATAAATGAGGAAAATTCATAAAACGTAAGTAAGTACAGTATGCTACTAAATAAGGTCTTTTAGAAAAGCCCATCTTTGAAACATGTTCTTCGAATACTTTAGGAGGGAGACCTTTAGTCATCGGATCCGCAAGCATAACTTTAGTACTTATATACTCAATACAAAGATTATTTTCCTTAACTCGCTCACGAATGAACAAGTACTTTGTATCAAGATATAATCCAGCTCTAGTCGAACTGTTACTGTTCGAGAAACTAACGGAAGCTGAGTTATCAAAGTAAAGCTTCAATGGTCTAGAGATGGAATTAACTACTTTAAGTCTAGTGATAAGATTCTTTAGCAACATGCCATGATAGGTCGCATTATAAACAGCGATGTATTCTGCCATCATAGTGGATGTTGTAGTCAACTGTTTCTTATGACTCTTCCATGATATAGGTTCGCCGGCTAACATAAAGATATACCCCGAAGTGGATTTCTTGTCATCCTTGCATTTAGCAAAGTCAGAATCAGAATAACCAACCACTTCTAAACTATCACTTCTTCTATAGGTCAGTTTATAGTCTTTCGTCCCTTTCAGATATCGAAGCCCTTTCTTAGCTGCTTTCCAATGATCAAGACCAGGATTAGTCTAATAACGGCCTAGCATTCCAGCAATATAAGCGATATCCGGACGAGTACAGACTTGAGCATACATAAGGCTACCAACTACTGATGCATAAGGTATCATTCTCATTTGCTCTTTTTCAACCTCTGTTTTGGGACATTGGAATGAACCAAAAATATCTCCTTTAACTACTGGAGCTACAGAAGGAGAGCAGTGCTGCATGTTATAATGTGTGAGGACACGCTCAATTTAAGCCTTTTGAGATAATCCTAAGATCCCATTGACTCTATCTCGGTGTATTTCGATGCCAATAACATAAGAAGCCTCTCCGAGATCCTTCATGTCGAAATTACGCGAGAGTAAACGAGAGTAAACGCTTCGACTCATGCAACATGTCTAAACTATTACTTGCCAATAGAATGTCATCTACGTAAAGGACAAGTATAGTAAAGTTGCTCCCACTCATCTTGAGGTAGGTGCATTGATCCACTTGGTTCTTAATGAAATCTTGTTTCTTCATTGTCTCATCAAACTTCAGGTACCATTGACGTGATGCCTGCTTCAACCCGTATATGGATTTCTTCAACTTACAGACTAGATGTTCTTGACCTTTAGGTTTAAAGCCTTCAGGCTATCTCATAAACAAGTCTTCGTTCAAGTCGCCGTTGAGGAAAGCGGTTTTGACGTCCATCTGATGTAGCTCAAGATTAAAGTGAGCTATTAGGGCCATCACGATCCTTAATGAATCCTTTTAAGAAACAGGAGAAAAGGTCTCTTAATAGTCGATTCCTTCTTTCTGAGTGAAACCCTTTGCAACCAATCTCGCTTTGAAGCGTTCAATGTTTCCATTTGGATCCAGTTTAGTTTTGAAGACCCATTTACATCCTACGGGTTTAACTCCGTTGGGTAATTCAACTAAATCCCAAACATCATTTTTCTTCATGGAGTCAAGCTCATCAATCATAGCTTTATTCCATTCAGAAGACTGATCACTGCTAATGGCTTCATTATAAGAAGTAGGATCTGTAAACTTTTCGGCATCCATTTCAGCTTCAGTCAGGTAGGTAACATAATCATCAAAGTTAGTAGGTCTTTTAGACCTAGACGATCTCTTGAGTAGATTATCGGGTTCAGCATTGTCTTCATGTCGGTCGTTTGATGTTCCTTCATTCTCAGGATAAACGGAGTAGAATTAAGTTCTGTGTGTATGGGAAGTGGTGCAGTGACGTGCGGTGCAGCGTCGTGTACAAGAGGAGTAATCGGAGGTAAAATAAGCGACGAATCCCCCCCCCCCCCGCTTCTTGTGCTTCTTTCAAATCATGATAAGGATTTTCACTTCTCCCACTGACCTTAAAATCCTCAAGGAATTTAGCATGCTTGATTTCTACAATACGAGTGACGTGAGAAGGAAAGTAGAATTTATAACCCTTTGAGTGATCGGGATATCCGATGAAGTAACAAGTGACTGTTTTCATGTCAAAATTCTTTAAGAAATGATTATAGAGTTTAGCTTTGGCAAGACAGCCCCATACTTTCATATATCTTAGACTAGGTTTCCTTCCTGTCCAGAGTTCATAAGGAGTTTTAGGGACAGATTTCGAAGGAACTCTATTGAGTATATGAACAGCTACTTTTAAGGCCTCGGTCCAGAGGAATGAGGGTAAGCCTGAGTTGGCTAACATACTGCGTACCATGTCCATTAGGGTCCTGTTTCTTCTCCCAGCAACACCGTTCTGCTGAGGAGTACCAGGCATAGTGTATTGGTTAACGATCCTCTGGCCTTTACAAATTTCATAAAATGGACCAGGAGCCTGACCCATATCAGTATGTCTACCAAAATATTCACTTCCTCTATCTGATCTCACAACTTTTATTTGAAGATCAAGTTGTTTTTCAACTTCAGTTTTATAATCCTTAAAGGTTGCAAGTGATTCAGATTTTTCTTTAATAAGATACAAGTACATATAACGAGAATAATCATCGATAAAAGTGATAAATGAAGTATGTCTAGTTATTCTAGCGATAGGATAAGGGCCACTGATGTCAGTGTGAATGAGTTCTAATAAATTAGAGCTCCTGGTGGCACCTTTCTTATTCGCTGCTGTCATTTTACCTTTAACGCATTTGACACATGTTCCAAAATCATTAAAATCGAGAGAGGGTAAGACTTCATCCTTCACGAGCCTCGATAAACGTTCTCGTGAAATGTGGCCTAAACGTTGATGCCACAACATGAATGAAGTTTCTAAGTCTCGTTTTCATTTAGTCTTTGTTAAGTTATCATTGATATTATATGATAACAAAGACTTGGAAAATTCATCATCTAGTTCTAATTTATAGAGACCACCATCCAGAAAACCACGACCAAACACTTAAGAATTAAAGCTAATAGTAAGTTTGTCATGACCATGAGAAACATCAAAAACGTCTACGTCTAACTTTGGTCCTGATACAAGATTCCGAGTAATCTCAGGAATATATAAGGTATCATAAAGTTTAATACATAAACCAGTTTTCATTATTAATTCTAAGGTTCCCACGGCTGCGACAACTAGCTCCTTCCATTCCCCAGTTTAAGTGTTCTTCGGTTTCTTTCCAGCTTCTGGATTGTAAGGAATCCCTGAGTATAATTGTTTACATGAACCATAGAACCAGAGTCAAACCACCATGTGTTAGTTGGAACATTTAAGTTAAAGGACTCAAGTATCATATTAAGATGATTACCTCTCTTAGTCAGCCACTCCTTGAAGTCTGGGCATTCTTTCTACTTATATCCGGCCTTGCGGCAGAACCTGCAATGAAACTTCCCTTTGGAGTTCTTAGAGCTGGAAGCAGCACTTGAATCTTTCTTTTGGATCTTTGAAGATTTCTTTTTTCAAAAATTTCCCTTCCTCTTCTTAGAATCACCAGTCATGAGGTAAGTCGCATCGGGTTTCTCCAGCTTCAGGCGTTCTTCCTCTTGCACACACATAGCAATCAACTCACTCATCTTCCATTTCTATTTCTGAGTGTTGTAATTGATCTTAAATGCTTCGAAAGATGCAGGTAGAGAAGTCATAATAAAGTGCACCAGGAAACCATCACTGATCTCCATTTCAAGTCCCTTAAGTTTATGGGCCATGCTGTGCATCGTCAGGATGTGCCCACGAATACCGTTGATACCGTCATACTTAGTAGTCACCATCTTCAGAATAATAGTGCAAGCATGCGCCTTAGAAGTTCCTTTGAATTGTTCTTCCACGGAAGCTAGATAAGTTTTACCATCAGTCGAATCTGGAATTGCTCCCCTGATGGGGATGCTGATGGATTGCTTTATGAGCATAAGAGACATTCGGTTGCACCTATTCCACTTCTCTTGGAGTATCTTGTCGTCAGTGGTACTCTAATCAGTGAGAGCAGGGGTTGCAGCCTCTCTCGGTGCATAATCAAAATCCAGCATTGCGAGATTCAGCATTAGAGAATCTTTCCAAGAATGAAAGTTGGAGCTGTTAAGAGTTTCAATTCCCATATTGGGAGCTGCAGTGAATTTAGATGAGAAGAATAAGATACATAACTAAATAGAAGAACTTAGAGTGAACTTATGGGTACTAGACTAAGGCAGGTGAAAAATAAGGACCATTATACTAAGGAAGCTGTGATAAAGTCTATTATAACACCAAAATAATAAACTAATTAAGGTTTTACTTAAACAATTAGTTTTCGCTTTGGCTATGACTAATTATTTAAGCATTAGCAACAAATGAGGTATGCAAGTTAAATGTAACACATCACCTTTGGGCAGAAGTGAGACATTTAATTTGCACATAATAAGTTTGCAGGACACAAATGCAACACATCATCTTTGAACAGAAGTGAAACATTCATGTATTTAAGGCGGGTGTCCTGTGAATATCTAATAATTTAATGATATACTAAGTGACAATGCTTAATTAGACTTGAATAAATTTACACATGTTTCACATCACCTTTGGGCAGAAATGAAACGATTAGGTGTTACTCAAATAAATTAAAAGTTTGTAAAACATTTAAAATTTAAGGTTTCACAAAAAATTATAAAAGCATTAGTTAATAGCAAACCCCCTGTTAGCGTGGATCCCCGCGCCGAAAATTTTTTATGGACCCGAGTACTTTTAAGGACCCGAAAACGTAAGAAGTCGAGTACTTTTAACATGAGCCGTGAACCTTTGAGTAGCCGTGAACTACTATAATTAGTCGTGAACTTGGTGAGCCGAGAACCTAGTAATTAGCCGAGAACCTTTCAAGTAGCCGTGAACTTTTATTAGCCGAGAACTCTTAGATTAGCCGAGAACTTAATACAACCAAGTTCCCCGGAAAATTGAGGTCACGGAAAATTTGAGGTTCATGGGAATATGAAGGTTCACGGGAATAAGAGGGTTCACGGGAAAAGTTGATGTTTCACCGGAAACTGAGGTTCACGAAAACTGATGTTCACGGGAAAGATGAAGTTCACGGGTGAAGCAAGGGTTCACGGGAAAATTAAACCGACAACTAGTTACAACGTGAACTTAAAAGGAATTCCGAATGCTTTATGGAATTCGAAAATAATGGATATATTTTAGGGATGTCTCTTATTTTGAAATTTAGGTGTTTAATTATATCCAAGATTTGTTAGTTCAAAAAAAAATTAATTTAAATACTTTATACGAAAACTTGGAGATAAGGTTAAACAATTTTCGGAAACAAGATTAATCCAAAATATCCTTACCAAAATAAGTGATTTTCACCAAAATTAAGAATGAATACTCAGGAACAGTCGATGAACATTAGAACTGTTCTTGATTAATATCATGTTTTTGGTCTGGTATCGAAATCATAGAGCACAATTTTAAGGATTTCAAAAATTATCAAAAGTTTTATTGTAACATCCCGAAAATTATGGTTCCAATGAATCAGGCTAGTGACCACCCCGATTTGCTATAACGTGCCATGAGTAACCCGGGATTGTTCGTAAAACTCTAGTTATCAAGGTTTGAGGAGCCGGGTGGCGTGTTATTTGAGACCAAAGTGTACGAAATTGGAAATACGAGGACCTGATGTAAACCCTAAAAGAATATATATCATCTTTTGAGTAAACCCTAGGCCATTTGGCCTAGGCTTGGGATTTACGGCAGCCGCAAGGAAGGGAAAAAGACGCCGGCGAAATCAGGGTGCCGACGACAGTAGTTCGCGGTGGTTCGGAGCACGGGACGTCACGCCTAACCAAGGTAAACCCACATACTTCCTTTTTAATCGTTGTGTGAGTTTTTGTGGAACCCGACTAGGGTGTGGAGGGGGTGTGGTCACGACACACAACGAGGGAGCGGAATGGAGCAGTGGTAATCGACGGCCACCCCACGGGTTGTGATCGGCGGCTGTCATGGCAGTAATGATGGCAGGGTTCAGCGGGGGTTAGCGATGGAGACGAAGTTGCATCATTTGACTAAGACGAAAATGAGAGCGAAGGAAAGGGCAAGGCTATGGACGATGATAGGCTCGGCTAGGGTTCTACCCTATTAAAGGGTTGGTCATATGGTGGTGGTCGGGCGAGGCATACGGTGATGAGTGGTGGAGCAAGAACCTGCTCGGGGGACGCTAGGGTTTTGCATGGTGGGTTAGGGTTTTGCATGGCAATATATGTGTGTGCATGGGAACCCAGTCCGAGTACGTGTGAACTCATGGGGCTCGGGTTTTCATGATCATGTACGTGCATGCATGCACGTGACCTATTTAGGTATTCGGCTTCCAAACGGGTCGAGGACGATCCGGTTTGGGTAAACGTGTGGAATTAGAGTTTGTGGAATGAAAGAACGAGCTGACGTGGCGGCGTTGGGGTTATATTTTATGCATTATATGATAAATTTGTAGAGCGTTCTAATCATGTGATCACGCTTTTGTCAGGTTTGGGATTCGAACGTGGACGGACGAGTTGCAGAGCAAGGACTGAAGCTCGGCATAACCAGTGAGTTTCTAATCCCCTCTTTTAAACGTTTTACTGTTTTGGGGCTATCGTACATACTCACATGTTTTATTAAACGAACGCATTACGAGTTATGATTTAAACGTGAAGTGTTTTATGAGATCATTATGTAATAATGAAGATAAGGGTCGTCATGAGGTCCTTAGGATGGGTAAACAAGAGTTGTGATGATCTGTGTGCGTCATGTTATGAGTTAGTTGGGGTGAGTCGGGAATCTAGTTAAACCTGTGATGGTTATATGAGGAGTTAGCATGGGAATCTGTAAGTGGTTCGTTAACGAGTCAAGTAGACGCTAGTATGCTGTTATGCGTCGTGTGCTTGTTGTTGTGTGTATGGTGTTGTTGTCCTCGTGACACGATGGGTATCGTGTTTGTATGAGTCTATGTGGTGTCCATAGTATGTATGGGCTAGAAGTCAGTAGGGTGATTGTGTGTCGTACAATTACCTATTCGGTAAGAGTTGGGTAATGTGTCTGGACGTTAGGAGGATACGTCTAAAGTAAGGGTTGTATTTCATATGTAAGTGATCCGAGAAAGGGTGGTGAGTCGTAGTACATGTCAGGTAGTGTCATGTGTATATATGTGTTGCTTTGTGTGCTTGCATCGTTGTCCGTGTATACGGCTAATAGTGGTGTTGAGGACGGAGTCCTTCGAGGTCATCATTGTACGTGTGACGTGTCAGTCGCTGTATGGTAGATGATATAGTCACCGTGTGGTGGCTGGGTAGTCATCATAAATGATGAGTGTGTCTATATGTTTAGCGGCGGGGCCATGTAACAAGGGTGGAGTTGAGCTTATGTCGAGCATCCCGACGGGGATAACCCTAACGAGTGTGAAGTGATGAGGTATGTATTTGTATGCTGATATATGTGTTCAATTGCATGCAAGTGATAAGTTATATTGATTTGTGTATAAGGTGATATTGATGTGATGAATAGATGGAATCAATGTGGTGTGTCGAGTTAGATTGACCGTTGTGTCGGGCTGAGTACATTGTGTACAACTGCTGAGTCAGTTGATTTATGAGAGTCCTAGTTAGAACTGGTAAGTCGGTGTCTAGAGGTATGATGGGTTAACCAGTGTATGGTGAATATATATGGTAAATTGTGTGTTATCAGAGTAGTAAGCTAGATCTATGTCGGAGAGACTTACTGAGTTAAAATGGTGGGTTGAGTCTGGGGTAGTGAATCCTCCGGGATATTGTAAGGTAACAGGGTTATCTATATGATGATAATTTATAAAACTATTTTCTAAGGACCAGAGGGTCTCGAATGGAAATAAATATAAAATGAGACGAGTTGGCTTTTGTTAGTTTAAACTATTAGAACTCACTCAGCGTAGCTGACTTTGTATGTTTGTTAGATTGTTTTACAGGTGAGTCTGCTAGACGAGGTATCTTGGCTTGGGAGTGGGATACTCGGGTTAGTGCGCATGCATTCTTTAGGTAACGTTATGATAATTAACGAGTTTAAAGATGATACTATTTTGAGAAAGTCTTCCGCTGTTTATTTAAATGAAAGTTAGATGTTTTTAAAGAGTTTAACCAGTTATGAGAACCAACTGTAGGGTGCCTGGTTTTGGACATTACATTTATGGATCAAAACATGTTATTCAGATCGGAAAAAGCAAAACGTCAAAACCGAAAACTTTAGGTTTAGATCCGAGAACTTTAATAAATCATAAAAATAATTTATTTGATCCAAATAAGGGATCAAAACAGGTTTTAAAAACGGTTAAACAAACAGATCTGGAAACGTAAAGGTTTATAAAAACGTTTTTCCCGATTCATTCTAGTTTTAGGGAACGAAAAAGGACTGATTTATCAACATATGCTCTGATACCACATGTTGATGAGTTCTTTAACATGATAAGGGAAAACGATATTAAACATAAACGTGTACCTGGTAATCTAGTAATGTTAGAGAGGGAAGATGTCATGATCTTGATGATCGGGTTCCCGTTTAGTATGTATCGTAAGGATAATTTAACGTGAGAGGAGACTCACAAACATGAGAGAGAGAGAGAGGACGAAATATTTATGGTGTAAGTGATTTCGTGATTAATGATTCATTCGTCATTAACCTCTAATAAGCTCTCTATATATACACCCAAGGGGAGACCCTATTAAGGATAGTAAGGGTAATTACGTCCATCGAATAATTACCATTTAATTCATATGAGTAAATAAGTCAATGATCTTATAATTAATAAATGACAATGATGGCCACATAATAATAGTGAGTCTTACATGATATGCTCAATTATCCCCATGATAAACATTTAATATCAAACAATCTTAAATAGATAACTCTAGCCATAATTTTTAAATAATGATACAGACTAGTATATATAGAATCAATCTTTTGAGGCGGTGAAAAAGAGCCTTTAAAGCGGTTCTGTAAGCGGTTTCCAAACCGCTTCAAAAAACCGTTTCCTAAACCACTTCAAAAAAAACTTACTTAAAAAAATATTGGCAGGAACCCTAGTCGCAATCGCCAGAGTTGTCAGATGTTGTGGTTAGGTCTTCAAATCATCGTTGCCACTTCCGTTCGAGGTGTAGAGGATACCAACAAAATCATCCCGTAGACACCACCAAGGCCCACTCTCAACAACAAAATGGACATTCGACATCAAAAGTCCTACCAGTCCTCACCCCCTTCAGTCTTCCCCATTGGTGGTGTCTGCTTCCTCCTCTCTGGTCTCATCCTCACCGGAACTCTAATCCCCACTCCACATTTCACTTGAAGCGGTTTGTATATTTCAATATGTTTAGGCGGTTTTCGTTAAAACTGCTCCAAAAAAAAAATTTGTATCGCTCCAAAAGAGTGTTTCCGTACTAGTGACAATAGTTTTTTAAAATTTCTGTGTAAGTAAAATTTTAGAAACCAGAGTGTGGACTGTGGCTTGTAAACAGATCATATGTTTGAAATAATTATTTGTTGTTGAAGATAAGATACAAATCAGTCATGAAAGAAGATACGTTCAAGCTTTACTTGATGTCTTGATCGGGTATCCCATGCGTATGGGAAATGTGTTGGAACCGTTAAAAACAAAATAGTTGTTTTTTTTAACACGGTCTTATTTGAACGGTATCTATTTTGGACCGAACCCGTTTAGACCCAAATCAAATAGAACTTTTTTTAGTTTGCATGATCTGAAACGAACCAGGTATGACCTGTTACCCAGCTTGACCCGCTCATTTGCCAGCTTAATTTTCGGTACCAAGTATTCTTAATTGTAGGGTTTTTAATTTTTATGTTTTAGTTTTAAATTTCTTATTTTATCATTTGTTGATACACGTCAGTCATTTGACATTTGAACATGTTGTATTATCGGTCTCTTTCTAGATACAATGTGAATTCAAAGTGTTGAAAGGAACAAGTGCATGGAGGGTCAGTTTAAGAAAATATATTTATTTAAATAAATAAGAAAACACTTTTCTCTAAAACTAACATGGTTTCTATCAAAGGAAAAAAATGGATAGGTGACATGTGTGATCTTAAAACCGGCCTTATCATTATTTATTTGATAAAATGTTTTCTTGAGCTTCTTAAAAACAATTTGTAATCATTCAGGCATCGAGTTACTTATAAAAAAACGGCCTGCTAAGTGGCAGAACTTTAACAATTAAATTGGAGGTCGAAAATATTAAACATAAAAAAATCAAAAAAATTTCACAGATTTAGGTTTTTTGTCTAGATTAGCTTGGCTCAAACACTATAGCTAATATGAGATAAACGTAGTAGGCCGAAATCAATACTTTAAGCAAAAAAAAATGGGAGAACCTGACCCCCGTCGCTTAATGTTCCATCCCTGTATTACATTGGAAAACAATTAGAGATTTTGAAAAAAAAAACTAATTAATTATATTCCAAAGTTTAGTTATTATTTATATATTCTTTTTTGTTATTTTCTTTTTATCTGATACTTCATCAAAACTAATTAGTTACATTCCAAAGTTTAGTTATTTTCTTTTTATAAAATAATAATGTCTTGTTTCATGCTCGAGATATTTTTACAAAACAATTAAGTAGGTGTGTGCAATAATTACTTAAAGAGTTAATTACACGGATAATTCATGTGGTATACTTATATTGCATTAATGGTACCAAATTTCAGAAATTACATGGGTGGAGCTTATTGTTCACTCAACCGTAACACGGGTGATCCCTGGGTTAGATGGACTTACACTATGTGGTATACCCTCACGGGTGGGAACCGTGAGGGGCTTCATGGTGTGAGTGGGGTCACGAACACCCCCCCCCCTTATGGCGTGAGGGGGCTCACGGAAGAAACACTTGGGTGAGGGGAAGAGGGTGAGAGGAAGAGGGTGAGGTGTCAGTGTGTGATTGGGAAGAGAGAGAGGTGGCAGTGACGTGAGGGGGCTCACTTGGGTGAAACACCGCCCCCCTCTTGCATGTGGGGGGGCTCACTTGGGACCATCGTGAGAATATACCTCATATCCTTAGTATTGGAGTTATATTTTTTTTTAAAATGACCAATGAACTTGTAGTGTCTTGAGTATTAAACAATTGAACAATTGTGGAAAGAAAATGTAAATCTTCCACTCTTGTTTCTTCAAAATGATTATTGTATGACTCTTCGAAACATTATGATGATGAGTATGAATTAGACAATAAAAATTGATGAGAGAATATGATATAAAATGTGTGATAAAATTTAAGAGAGAATTATAAAAAATAGTGTGAAAAATATAAACATTTGAGATGGTATATACAGGGTTAAAATTCTAAACTATATATTTTTTTTACAAATATAGTTGTTTGAAACGGCAATATAGTCATTGTAATCGGTATTGGCTCGGCAATAACACTCCAGCATTGAATGGATTTCTCCGGTACCGGATGAGAAGGGGTTGTATACTATTGGTGATTTTAGTGTAATCAAGTTATTTAATGTATTTGGATTTACTTGGTGAACAAATGAGAAATCATATAGAAACATCAAACAAGTAGAAAGTGTGAAGTACACACTTGTTTGATGATCTTATGACTTCTGGTGTTAAAGATACCTTGTTGTATCAAGGAGGCAAAGCCCACTGAACAACGAGGTTCCAGGGGCAGCGCCCCTGGTTAGCAGGGTCAAGGGGCGGCAACCCTTAGTGGGGTCCAAGGGGCAACGCCCCTAACTGTGGTTAAATTGAGTTTGGAAGTGAAAAACTACTAAAAGTTAGTCTTCCAGACCAGATTGCTCATCCTGAGAATCCAGACAATCACAACTACACGAACCCAAAATTCCTACTTACCTACCTACACTAATAACTAACATGATGTGTGATCCTAAGGCTAAAACCGCCCATACAATTTTCTATTATTTATTTGGTAAAATGCTTTCTTGACCTGCTTAAAACAATTTGAAATATGAAGGCATGGAGTTACTTTTAAAAAGATGGCCTGTTACTTTAAAATTTGATTTTAATATGTATCATTTTTGAAAACTATTAGAGGTTTTGATTAAAAAAACTAAATAATTATATTCCAAATTTGAGTTTTTATTTGTAAATTCTTTTATGTTTTTTTACTTTGTATCTGGATACTACATCAAACACATATTTTTAACTCTGAATAATAATTCGTGCTTCTTGCTCGAGATACTTTACAAAACATTAGACTGTTCATTGATTTGAAATATAAAATAGTTAATGAAGCATGGGTGTACAATAATTACTAAAAATAATGAATACTGAATATTCTTACAAACCAGAGGTGCAGCCAAGAGGAATCATCTAAAAGATTAAAGAATAAAAAAAATAATACAAAGTGATACCTATTTCTTATTATTATTATTATTAATCCAAAAATACTATTTTTCAACAAGTAGGGTTTTTTATAACCTTATCACTATTACTTATTTAATATATTTATATGTAAATTATTTTGGGTTAAGAATACTTATTAAAAAAAAACATTTAGTTATTCCATTTGTTCTATTAAAAGAATAAACCAAACAAAATAATTGTGTCATCTCAAATATTGAATCTTTAAAATTATTTAATTTTATCTAAAACTTCCCAAAAAAAGTCATTTCAAGTTTTCAACTTCAAAACTCACAAAAAAAAAATCAAATTATCAGATTCCGATTCAAAAATTTTAACCTGCTTTAATTAATAATTAATTTTTCCTGATTATTTCTTAAGCAAACAAATTTTGATGCAAATCCATACCACTCAGTTATTCAATCAAAGTATGAAAAACCAGATGAAGGAAAACAGAGGATGATGGCATCTTTCTACCATGAAACATTTACACCAAAACTTTATTCATCATAGCTCACTAATTTCTCTTTACTATATTCACAAGATCAAGATCTTCTACTTACAAGATTCATTCATGTTGATTTAAAAAAAAGGGGGAAGACAAGTAAACGCATACATCCTCAACTTCAGAAGATTCATTGAACTTTCGCTCTCTCTCTTTCTTTCTGTTGATTCATCAAGGATTAAAATCAACAGATGAAAAAAACCGTGTTGATTTCATAGCCAGGAGTTTGAGAAAGCGTTCTCTCAGGTTAGATCCGCCATAGATCGAGTTTCGCCTCCACTTACAACCCATGGATGCCCTGTAGAGAAACAAATTCACCAAAAAGATTTTAGAAATCTATACATATAAACCCCCAAAACATGTTAACAGGACATAATAATATATTATTGTTAATCAAATACTTACTCAGAACTTGCTCTGCTGAAAATCGTCTGGATACATTCTTGCAAAGCATTTTCCTCAACAGATCCTTGGCTTCCGGAGAAACAGACCGGAATAACTTCGTCGGAAACCGTAAATTCCCTCGCAGAACCGCCTCGAAAGTATCGGCCGGTGTTTCACCATAAAACGGAGGAACTCCGGCCAACATTATGTATAAAATCACACCGGCACTCCACACATCGACCTTCTCATTGTACTCTCTCCCGGACAGAACCTCCGGCGCAACATAGTACGGCGTGCCTACAACTCCGGTCATCGTCCCTCGCTCATTCATCCCAAACCACTCCGCCGATCCAAAATCCGCCAGCTTCAGAGTCCCTCTGAAATCAAACAATATATTATCCGGCTTAATATCTCGATGCGCGATACCTAATCGATGACAGTATCCAATCGACGAAATCAACGGAGAGAAAATCGAAGCCGCTTCGGACTCGGAAAAAACTCCGGCGCGTGCGGTGATGACGTCGAAAAGGTCCGGAGAGTCACAGAGGTCAATAATCATATGGACATAATTCTCCTCTTCGTATAAACGATGGATCTGGACGATGTTAGGGTTTCCGCCAAGGATGTGGAGGATTTTAGGTTCTTTCTGGAGGCACTCGCGGTCAGTGTGATCGGAAAGGAGGCGTTTGTCGATCGATTTACAGGCGAAAGTGTCGCCGGAGACGTTGGAGTAACAGCGGTAGACGATCCCGAAGCGACCTCGGCCGATCTCCTTGCTGAGTTGATAGTCGTTGTGTATAACTTCCTTCATGTTAGTTGAGATGATGGTTGGATGGTTGTTACGGAGAGATGAAGGTGCAGGTTGGTTTTATAACAGAAACCTTGGGCCCCGAGTTATGGTTATTAGATGCGAATATTCGTATTCATCAAGGTAAAAGGATTTTTGGTGTGTGATTAGAATAATTGTATGTACATATTGCATTGGATATTGTACATTGATCATTGTAGCTTTGGATTCGTCTTTTTCCAGCTAATACGTTTCGTGGAATATATTTGTTTGGTATGTACGAGAGAATTTTCATTAAAATATTATTTTTATACGTTGTGAATCGTATTTTTATTTATTTTAATTTAATCATTGTTGTTAAAAAAATTGTCATTAAAATATATACGTTTAGTTTGTTTTAAGTACATTTAAGTGTGACTAATAGCTACTGACTACTATATTAAATCAAAAATTAATTTAAATACAACTATAACTCACCGTTTATTTGGCAAGGTTATTTTTCCCAAACTAAACGCTTAGATTATACTGAGTATGGTTATTGTTGTATAAAGAAAACATTTCTTTTCTAAAGAGAGAGATCAATTTGATTTTGTATATCTGTCGTAGTTAATAATTATAATAACATATCACAAAATTGATTACAAATAATTTTGTAAAATTCTTTGAGAATCTCTCAGTGTACTAATTTCAACTTAAAGATGTAACCACCTTTATTTTTCAGCAAAATATTTTTTCAAACTGTCATTTTTCCCTACTTTTTTTTTCACATAATTACTATATTTAATATTTATTTTTTATAACTAAATTATTTATTATATAAAAGTTTAATAAGTGGATACGTCGCTTAAATATCAGCTTTGAGTTTCTTTTAAATATAACGTAAAATAAGAAACTATTAATACATTTGATAAATAGAATAAACTACAACATAATATCATAAATCTTATGAAGTTTAATTATAATAATTTGATAAACTATATATATACATATATATATATATATATATATGGGGAGTATCAAATAATAAAAAAAATTCGCTAAAAAATCTAAAAAATGACAAAAACCTTAAAAAACGATATCAAACGAACTCTGATTGAGCTAATTTCAGCGGCATTGGAACCATCTCGTCGAACTCTACCATCTTAGCTTTTAAGGTTTAGTTTTTAAGCTTTAAATTTAACGTTTAAATTTTAGAGTTTTAGCCCTAGGGTTTATATTTTATGATTTAGGTTTTTTTTTTTTGGTGGGGTGGGGGGGTTTAGGTTTTTGGGGGTGGGTGGGGGTGGGTTTAGGTTTTTGGGGGTGGATGTGCGTGGGTTTAGGTTTTTAGGGGGTGGGGTGGTGGTTTTAGGCTTTTCGGGGTAGGGTTGGAGGGGGGTTTAGGTTTTTGGGGATGCGGGTGGAGTGGGCTTTAGGTTTTTGGATCCGGGTTAGGGTTCGATGAGACGGTTCCAACGCCGCTAGAATGAGCTCAATCGGAGTTCGTTTGATCCACTTGTTAGTATTTTTTAGCGAAAAACCACTTTTTAAAGGAATCGTCCCCTATATATATATATATATATATATATATATATATATATATATATATATATATATATATATATATATATATATATATATATATATATATATATATATATATATATAGGGAATGGTTCAAATACTACCAACTTTTTTATTTGATAAACGTGCTAACCACTATAAAACAATTACATAATTTATAAATTATTTTTTCTTTTAATTGTTATAATAGTATTTAAGTATCTTGAATAAATATTTTGAACGTAAATACGAAAACGATAAGTCTTATGTATACGTACCAAATATTGTTACATATACGTGACACATAGTATTTACATATATGTAGCATTAACATAATGATAATTGTTACATATACGTATCAATATGTTTAAGAGTGGTTATCATAGTTATCACATAAATATTGTTTAGAATTTGAACCTCGGGGTGAGTTCACTAGAAAACTCATTTAATTAAGAAAACCAAAAAACTTCTCATTAAAGGTACTGCATATGTATAGTACACTCAAAAACCTAACCCCCCCACCCAAAAACCTAACCCCCCCCCCCCCAAAAAAAAACCTAACCCCACCCCACCCACCCCTAAAAACCTAAACCCCCCACACCTCCCAAAAACCTAAACCCTCACCCACCCACCCACCCCACTCCAAAAACCTAACCTAAAAGCTAAACTAAACCCAAAAAACTAACCCTACTACACATATGAAGTATTACGAGGTATTTTTTTGAACGAGGACGACGTGTGGAACAAGGTCTCCGAACCAGTTTTTTAGTTTTTGATTTATATTTTGAGTTATGATTTTTTTATTATTATTTTTTTACCTTTAATAGCTAGTTTTTGGTTTTCTCATGAACAATGAGTTTTCTTATGATTATTCCCCTTTGAACCTCACCCTATATATATAAATATATATACATATATATATAATCGCATAGTAATATCTAAAAGAAAGATGGAATTATTCAAAAGAAAAATCTCATTTTTAGAACTAGAAATTGGTAATGGAAAAATTGAGTTACAACCACATATTTCTACAAAAATTCTTGATTTTCTAGAAAAGCTTACCAGTTTAAAATAGATTTAAGCTTTTTAGGCTTAGTAAATTATGCTAGAAAGTTTATTCATAACCTTTCAAAATTAGCAGGTTCTTTATACAGCAAAACCACTAAAAATGGATAAAGACAATTTAACCATGAAGATATTATCTTGATTAGAAAAATAAAGGAAAGTTAAAAAAAATTAGACCCTTAGAATTACCGCTCACAACAGATTACATAATCATAGAAGTTGATGGATGCAAAGAAGGATGGGGAGCAGTTCTCCTTTGCAAACCTAACGTTTACAGTTATAAAAAAAAAGAAAATATTTGTTCTTATTAAAGTGGAAGCTTCAAAACCGGAACCACTTGGACCAGTCTTGACTTCGAAATACAAGCATTATTTAATGCTTTAGAAAAATTTAAACTTTTTCTACATAAAGACTTCACGGTTAGAACAGATTGTGAAGCGATAGTTAAATTTATTAAAAATAATCAGAGCAGAAAGATAAATAGAACAAGGTGGATAAATTTATAAAACATTATCCAATGTAGTGGATATACTATACACTTTGAACACATAAAAGAAAAGATAATGGGATAGCAGATTTGTTATCTAGAAACATTAACAAACTGCTTTTTTTAGATGGATAAAAAGCAAAGAGGAAAAGGAAAGATGGTCATCAGGCCCTTACAGTCACAGTCTAGAAAGAATTCTTCGCCCATGAGTATTTCATCTAATGATGATGATGAAAATACAGAAAAACTAATGAGCCAAGCCTTTCAAGCTAAAAAAATATACAGTACTAGACAGGAAGCTTCTTTAAAAGAAACCCAAGTTCAGCAAAGTTTTAGACAGTTACCTCCTTATTTACTTAATTTTACACAACCTCCACAAAACCCCTTCACCTATCCTAAAACCAATACAAAAATTCTTGATTTTCCAGAAAAGCTGACCAGTTTAAAACAGATTCAAGCTTTTTTAAGCTTAGTAAATTATGCTAGAAAGTTTATTCCTAACCTTTCAAACTTAGTAGGTCCTTTATACAGTAAAACCACTAAAAATGGATAAAGACAGTTTAATCATGAAGATATAGACAGTTTTTTCATTGAACCTGAAGAAGTTCAGACTTTTTCACAGATTACAAAAACGAGTCATGGACAGATTATAAAGACACAAGAAGAAACCATTGCAAATCTACAAAAACATCTCATAAAGCAAGGAAAAATACACAGTCTATATATAGTCAAATTGAAAATAGCATTTTAAAACAGAAAGTTGGTATTCTCGAAGCAAAAAATATACAATCGCTACAAAAGTTTGAGAAAAAAGAAGGAAATTTCAGAAGCTATGATGCTTTTAAAGCCAGAATGTTAGACACTCCCTAGAAAACTTGTCTTAAAACTGTATTTGATCAATTTCCAGAATTCGAACAGATGGTATCACAAAAAATCTGTACAGAATTTCCACTAATATTATATGAGTTACAGCTTAGGCTTATGACGATAGCCCTCAATGAAGAAAAATATAAAGGGGTCACAATCGTTGAAAGAACTGATGACAATGGAGATGGCACTTGTCTTCTCTTTCTCCAAATAAACCTTAGACAGACAGACATGTCGCATAATTTAATTCTACAATTCTACCATAACGGTATGATTAATTACATTGAGTTAGAATTAAATACAAAGACAGAAGGCATTATAAATCTCTTTGGAGAAAAATTTGTAATTGCCACCGGGAATATCTCTACCCATATATTTCCCCCTTATATCGGCTGCAAAATCTTTTCCCCCTTTCCTTTCGCTAATAATCATACATACAGACCTACAAGGAAGAGAATGTTTATTAGTCATAAACTTTTCGAAAAAGATTATCTAAAAAAATTAGCTATAAAAAACGAGATTCAATTCTCGAATATCTACTGGGTCGACAACCTTTCCAGTTTACACCCTGATAACACTAGCCAAAGAAAAGATACTAAACAATTTATTATTCAGAACCAGAAGACTCCCTATTTTTCATCTGGCTTTCATTGGGAAAATTACCATCTTCTTGTTAAAGGACACAACATACAGATTTGGACAAACAAAAATTGGAACATGCTTCTTCCCTTCATTGGTGAGGGAGAATCTCTTGAACTACATCATATTATTAATACATAAGACTTTTGTGCCGAGATTGACTCTGACACCGGCACACCACCATCTATACCAGATACTCACAGAGACTTCTAGAAGATATATCAAAACGTATACACTGACGTCTCTGCCGACAAAGGCTACACAGAGTCTACACAATTATTTGTCCGACATTTCTCTGTAGATAAAAAGAAAAGTTTTTTGTTGTTTAGTTTCTTTAATTCTTAGCCGTTTCTTTTCCTTTTGTGTTTCTTATCTTATAGCTTAGTGCTTTCCTTTTGTTTGCCTATTTAAGGCAAACACATTCATTTGTATGATACACCAAGAAAAATCTATAGAATCAATCTCAGTTATGAGCAACTAATCTCTCTCTTTCTGGTTTCTCTAGTACACCCTTATTTTCTTATCCGTTTTTTTCTAGTTCTTCATACTATATCCTAAATATAAAAAAAGTGATTATGTCCGTTGCATATACTCGTTCATCCCGCTGTTCTTCTCGCCTCGTTCATCCCGCTGTTCTTCTCGCCGCATATACTCTTCATCTGCTGCAAATATACTGTAAGTTTTATGTTTGTTTTTTTTAATCCCTGATGCCCCAACCTATTTTTTATTACGGTTTTGAAGCTTACACTGTAATAAGAACAATTTTTTTCTTCTTTTTTATGACTGTAAAGGATAACTGCTACCCATCCTTCTTTGCATCTATCAACTTCTATGATTATGTAATTTGTTGTGAGCGGTAATTCTAAGGGTCTAATTTCTTTAACCCTTTCCTTTATTTTTCTAATCAAGCTATTATCTTCATGATTAAACTGTCTTTGTCCATTTTTAGTGGTTTTGCTGTATAAATGACCTATTAATTTTGAAAGGTTAGGAATAAACTTTCTAGCATAATTTACCAAGCCTAAAAAAGCTTGAATCTGTTTTAAACTAGTAAGCTTTTCTAGAAAATCAAGAATTTTTGTATTGGTTTTAGGATAGGTGAAGGGGCAGCGGCGTTGGAACCGTTTCATCGAACCCTAACCAGGACCCAAAAACCTAAACCCCCTTCACCTACACCCCCAAAAACCTAAACCCCCCTCCAACCCCACCCCGAAAAGCCTAAAACCACCACCCCCACCCCCTAAAAACCTAAACCCCCCACCCCACCCCCAAAAAAACCTAAACCCCCCACCCCACCCCCTAAAAAACCTAAACCCACCCCCACCCACAAAAAAAAACTTAAACCATAAAATCTAAACCCTAAAAGCTAAACCCTAAGACTAAACCATAAGACTAAAACCTTAAAATTCAAACGTAAAATCTAAATCTTAAAAGCTAAACCCTAAAAAGCGAAGAGGGTAGAGTTCGACGACACGGTTCCAACGCTGCTGAAAATAGCTCAATCGGAGTTCGTTTGATATCGATTTTTACGGTTTTTGTCATTTCTTATATTTTTTAGCGAAAAACTACTTTTTTATTTGAAACTCCCCCTATAGGGAGAAGTTCATTTCAGAACACTTAAATATTGCGAGAACAAGGGGAACAAACATAAATCGTTTATTTTTTTGATCCATGGTAAAAAAAATTAAAAGTTTATATTTCTTACATACAAATATGTATGTTTATGTACATAAAAACAATCAAACTAATTTTTCCATATGTGTTTATATATTTAAAAGTTTCCTACACATATGTAAGTTACGTGTAAGTAAAAAAACCTACACATGAATTATACATGTGTAGGTATGTATATAAACGAAAGTTTTTCATATTTTTTTGTTTGAATTTCATGAAAAACAAATAAACAATACATTTATATAATTTTCTTATATTTTAAAACTTTTTAAGATTGAGAATTTGAATTATCCGTTTTGTTCTGCGTGTTCTCGTAATATTTGGTGTTCTGAATTGAACCCTCCCTTATACATATAGGGAAGTGTAAAAAAAACCCACTACAGTTGAATAAAACTTGCAAACCCTTTGAAAAAAAAAATACAATTTTTTTTAAAAAATTTGGGATTGTTTATTTATATAAAAAAAGCCCTAGTCGTAAAAAGAAAATAAAAAAACGCCGAATAAAAAAAGAAATAAAAAATATGCAAAAAATAGCAACAATCAGCGTTTTTTAAGCATACGTATGCAATACGTTAGCATTTACATATGTAAAAAACGTCAGACTTAGAACTTACATATGTAATAAATGTCAGATTTAAAAAAAAAATTTAAAACCGCTCGACGGTTTTTTATAATTTTTTCACCAAAATTGATAAAATTGAATCTAAAATCCATCCCAAAAATAAAAAGTTTTTTTACATATATAACCACCCCCTATATATATATATATTTATATATATATATATATATATATATATATATATATATATATATATATATATATAGGAGAGAGTTATTCTACAAACTCTAAAAACTGTAAAAAGTATTTTAAAAACCCACCACCACTCCTCAAAAGCTTAAAACCCCCACCCCCCAAAACCTAACCCTCACCCCACCCCGAAAAACCTAAAACTCCCCACCCCAAAAAACCTAAATGCTAACAAAAAACCCTAATAAGCCGAAAAAATCGTCTAAAAACACCACCCCCCCCCAAAAGCCTAAACCTCCAACCCAACATCCCCAAAAACCTAAAACCCCCACTCCCCTCCCCAAAGCCTAAATACTAAAAGCTAAACCCTAAGCCTAAACCCCTAAGACTAAATCCTAAAGCAAAAAACTAATCTAAACCCTACAAGGTAAGATCGTAGAGTTCGACGATACGGTTCCAACGCCACCAAAATGAGTAAAATCGGAGTTCGTATGAGCCGGTTATGAACGTTTTAAATGATTTTTTACACTTTTTTGACTTTTTAGCGAAACCTCACACTATATATATATAGGGGTGAGTTCAATAAAATAATCATTTAATTAAGAAAACCAAAAACTACTCATTAAAAATATTGTATATGTGTAGTACACCTAAAAACCTAACCCATAAACCTAAACCCCCCACCCCACCCCCACCCAAAAACCTAACCACCCCACCCACCTTCTAAAAACCTAAACCCCACACCCACCCACCCCCCTCCAAAAACTAACACACAAAAGCTAACCCTACTACACATATGCAGTATTACGGGGTTTTTTTTGAACGAGTACGACTTGAGGAACAAGGTCTCCGAAGCAGTTTTTTAGATTTTGATTTATATTTTGAGTTATGATTTTTTTATTATTTTTTTTGTCTTTAATAACTAGTTTTTTGATTTTATCATAAACAATTAGTTTTCTTATAATACTTCCGCTATATATATTATATCATTTTATGTTTTTTAACTTACAGTAACTTATGTTTCATAATTATTTTTAAGTTTTCTTAAATAAGCATATTACTAACGAGTGAAGCCAAATTGAGCCATCCCTGGCCGTCCTAAACGAATGAAGAAGCAACGAACGGGGAAAGCTGAACCCCAGCATTGCGGTCGTCCGTGACCAATTTCATATGTCATCGCCACATCATGGTTTGTAGCGTCCAAGTGCCCCGCATTACGGGCCTTCTAATAAAAAGAATTTAAATCTTTAATCAACGTTACGTTTGTTGAATATTGAAAATTTTATTGATAAAAGGGCGAACCCAGTGTTTGACTTAGCTCCTGTATTTATGCATGGCACGGATTGTTTCGCAATTTAATGTACACAGGCTTACCTTAATACACTTTGTGTGGAAGGTTGTTTCACGATTATTGTTGTGAAATTAAAATTAATTGTTTCTTTCTCTTCTTTTATTTTCATTTGAAGTATATTATAAATTTGTATTATCTAACAAATACATACTATGGTTGACGTGGATATGAAGAAAAGTTTCGGTGACAGAAAGGAGTGTGTACGAACCGTATTTGTGCAGTTGATTGAAGTGACTGGAAGTTGTTTCGGTGCCTTTATAGACAAGAATCCGCAATTCCACACATGGTGGGGCACGCACACCGAAACCAATTATCAATTACGTATCCGCCCCTCCTACTTTCTCTTTACTTCATTTTTACCCCTGCAGCTTTACCTTTTTGTAAGTGTTTGATAATAGTTTTTTATCTTCCATCTCCATAACCATAATAAATGCTTACAAACATCTATTAGCATCAAATAACGTATTTACTAATTGGACATAACTTAATTGTCACGTCCTATATCTCATTTTATCATTTCATTATTATTGAGTATGGTTCTAATTAAGATTTGGAGCCAGAGTGAAAGTTTATAATGTGAAAGGACTATGATATAATATATATGGTAAATTGGGGGGTTAATTTTGAGATGCCACGTGGCCAATGCAAGTGTGGTAGTAGGACTTATTTAGCTAGTGAGTAGGGCAGGGCCTCTGTTTGTGTGTTCACTGGCTAACCCGAGGGGCCATTTTGCATCGTGACGCGGCGTGGTTATGCGACCAGACCGTTGGTTTCAAGTCCACATATAAGGGTGAAAGGGGTGCAATACCCGGGTGAAAGGGGGGTTGACCGAGTAGGCCGGGGTACAACGCCCCCTTCAATCCGAGTTGGCCGGGTTAAGGAAATCGAGTAGCTTAATCGAGTAAAATTACTCGGATGTGAGAGAGAGGAAGAGAGCCGTTGGAGAGAGAGATCCGTTGGAAGAGAGAGAGAGTGCCGTTTGGGATTTTTTTATTTAAAAAAAAACAAATTTTTTCCTATATATACTGATACTTTATAAACATAATTTTCATCTCATTTATATTGTAAAACTCCATTTTTTTTAACAAAATGTATTCATCTGATTCTAACATTCTTGGTTTGCCTTCGGGTTTATCCAATTCTAGTGGTTTTTGATGATTTTCTTTCCGACACTTCCGAATCAAGTGGCATTGAATTTTTGTTCAAAGTTGCCGCTGTGGCTAGCGAACTTGAGGATACGACAAAATCAATTAAAAAATTTGTACATCGTGATCATGGTCTTGCTAACACAGTTCTGTTGAAGGATTATAAGTTTTTTAAATTACATTTTACTTCATTCCCTACTATTACTATTATATTATTATTATTATAACTTTATTATGACTAATTTGACCTTTGTTTTGTTTTTAGTTTTAATAAAAAAAAAAGTTCTTAAATTAAAGAATCATACCTCTAAAATCTCTCGTCAACAAGTGCATAATTGATTATTATATATTATATAACTTTATAATGAGGTAAATTGAATTTTAATAATCTAAACTATTGTCTATTAGCCGATAATAATTCATACTATGAATTTGGCCGGTGATGGTGCTAACTATAACTTTTATTGTCAATATTAGTTTCAGTAACATAATTATCATAAATTTACGCTCCATTTATACTTGTTTACGTTCCATTTCCATTCCCTGTAGACCCGAAAGAAAAAAGTTTTAAAAAAGTTCAAGAGTCGGCTAGAAAAGATGTCGAACGCGGGTTTGGTGTTTTAAAATCTAAATGGGGGATAATTAATCATCCGCAATGTTCACGTAAATGTCAAAAAATACAAAATGTGGTTTATGCATGTATTATATTGCACAATATGATTTTAAAGCATGACGAAAATGCAATATCACCCAGCTATGTGATGGACCCTCCAACCAATGAAGTCGTAGACGATGGTGTAATTAATGAATTGCGGGATCAAGAGACACACTTTAGACTACTATATGATCTTGTTGAACATTTTGCTACACTACCGTAGTGGGCCAGCAACGATTCGGAAAACGATTATGTTTAATTTATCGGGGTTTTTTTTAATTTGTAACTTTTTTTGTTTTGTTATTTTTAGTTATCTTATGTATTTTTAATTAAATAAAAATATGTTTTTTTATTTAAATGTTAAATTTTTTAAAATGTTGGTGAGTAGAATGAGTTAAATGAATATGATGTTTCCAATGAAATCTGAGTAAATTAGTAAAATAAGTAGTTTTGAGGTGACAAAATTCTATTGAACAGTTTTGATGAGTAATGAGTAAATGGGTTGGGTGCCCCTTTCACCCTAAGTTACACGTTCAAGTCCACCACTCACATCAATTAAAAGTATGTGGATTTTCTAATAATATTATTAAACCCATCAAGAACTTACAATTTTTTTTAACATAAACTTATATATAAACTAGAAAGACCGTTGGTCATTTGGTGTAATAATAGCCTCATGACTTCCTATAGTGTAGGTCTTGGTTTTGAATCCCGGCCACAGCAAAAAAAAAGGTTTGTGGTCAGGTCAAGGGTTTTACCCAGTTGGGGGTTTCCTCCTGTGGTGGGCTGCCCTGGATGTTCTATGTGTTGCCCCGGGGAAACCCAATTATGCTAAAATATCTAGGTTTTGTCGTTAAAAAAACTAGAAAGAAAAATATTAAAAAAATAACATTTTATTTATTTTAATAAAATAAAAGATAAGATAAAGTAATATAAATACTTTGGAGGATCAGAATAAATAACTAATAAGTGAAGGGAAGTATATAAGCAATCAATAGATTCCGGAGTATAAGTGGTGTTGGATATTAAATCAATGAAAAGATGATGTGAGTGATAGGTACAATAATTCTAATATTTTATTTGCCAAATCATCTGCATCTTAATTATTTAATTTTCTTCACGATAACATGCCATGTTTGAGTATGGATTCATATGTTTTAATATTATTTTTTAGCAAATTTACAATATTATTTTCTTTTAAAGTTTTAATATATATTAAAAACCATGATGACCGTTTTTTATTTCAACAAAATTAAATAAAAATAAGGACACGAGGGACATGAAACAAAGCCTCACTCTCCTTATGAACACCCCACCTCATCCTCGATGTATGCCTACAAATCTGTCTTATTTTCGTATTCTTTCGTCTTTATCCATCCACACGATATAGAACACGATCCTTTCTTTTTAAAATTTTGTATATTTCTAATGCTAATCTTTATACTAATAAATAAAAATCTTAGGAGGACACGTGTCACTTTCTGTTGCATCTTTAACATGTTTTTCTCGCATCTCTCTTCTATTAAATAATTATATTAAAAGAATATATTTTTAAATATTTAATATAAATGTAATTATGGACGCTTATTATTTTATTATGGATAGTTATTATAAATCATTAACCAAATGAATTTAATATAAATTATCATTTACTTAAAAAAAATAATATTCAGTTGAAAAAAAAATGTTTTACAATTTTTAACAGAATTTATAACTATAGCGTCAAAGTACATTTTTTAAAAATATATTTTGACGAGTGTATGTATTAACATGTTACATTATATTTTATTTAACCCGTGTAATATACGGGTTAATTCAACCCGTGCAATATACGAGTTTTTAAAAATATAAATTTTTTAAAACTAAGTATATAACATTACATTTATTCAACCCGTATAATACACAGGATTCTAACCTAGTTATTAATAAAGAAAAGAAGTAGGAAAAATAAAGAAAAAAAACATATAAGGGCAACACGGGATATTTCTCAGTTCAGTCTATGCGTCACATGCTTAGAATCGTATGTAATACCCCGAGAGAATTCGTGTTTAATTGGTGCAGTTCGGTTCCGTTGAAAGTTAACATATTGGCATGGCGTGTCGAACTTGACAGAATTCCCACCCGTCAAGCGTTGTCTAGGAGGAAGGTGAACATCATTTCTAACTGTTGCCCGCTCTGTTCCCAGCACGTGGAATCAGCGGAACACTTATTCACATCTTGTTTCTATGCCAATATGCTATGGGGCTTCATTAGTACTTGGTGTAAAATCTCACATATTTTTGTCTTCTCTGTCAAGGATGTTATGGAACTCTTAAAGGTTGATCTGGTAGGTAGAAAGCACTTCAAGTAGTCATACTATCTACAGTTTTGTGTCTCTCGAAGCTAAGGAATGGAGTAGTATTTGGGGGTAAAAAAGTTTCCTTTAAATGGCTCTGTAAAGATCTCAAATGTTCGAGCTATTTGTGGGCAAGCAACAGGAAGGGAGTCGGGGTTATCGATTGGGAAAAATGATGTTCGTTTAATTTTTAGGGGTGTTTCGTCCCCCTTATTTTCGTTTATTTTTAGTTCTGTTTTCTTCCTGTTTGTATGGCTCTGCCTCTTGCTAGTTCTTCTAGCTTTGCTTATATTATTCTGCTTTTAAAAAAAATATAAGGGTTCTTTTTAGATTATGTACGATTCACCATGTAAATTTAATATCAAAAATTAAGTTTATTACAAGATTGTAATTAATAAAAAGTTAAAAATGATTGTAAGAAAAAAGGATAGAAAATTTATTTATTTTTATTTAAAACTAGTTTCACTCATTTTTTGTACTCAAAAAAACTTTTATTTATTATTATTTTTTTAAATTCTCCTATAAAATAGATAACTTATTCCTTTAATTTACGTATATCATTGGTATGTAAATTTTTAAAACAATTTTATCTAAAAAATAAGTTTGATGTACTATAATTTAACATTTATAAGAAACGTATGGTTTATAACAATAAACTTGGTCTAACACGCCCGTTATAAAATTCAACGTTTACAAGAAACCTATGATTTATAATAATAAATCCGGTCTAACTCGCCTGTTAGAAAATAAATGATTACAAAAATCATTTTTTAAAAATAAAAATCAAATGGTTGAATCAAACCATTCGTTTTGTATCACGATATTAGGATTTAAAATTGTGCTCCAATCTTTATAAAATCAAAACACCACGTTGTACTACGCACGTCATTTCCCAAAAAAAAATAATATTTGCAAAATTTTTCCAAAATCTCAAACAAATATTTTAATTTTAACCTTCAGTGAACCCAAATTCCTTAATAAAAGGTTTTAAAATTGAATCAACAATTTCACGAAAGTCTGTTTTAAGATTGTAGTAAATGGGTCACTTTTTATTAAAATAAAATAACGATACTCACGTTATACGAGGAAAATACACAAGTACAAAATCGTATACAAAATGGAATGAAAAAGATAAAAATACATACAAATTTTATACAATTCTAATCGTAGTCTTCCACAAGTTCGAGTCTTCGGTTGTAAAACGAACGAACTAATCTTTAACAGTGGTTGATGATTCGTATTCAACACGGGTCCCTTAAAACAAGTTTAGCACCTCCTTTAAGACGAATGCGTCTGTCTCACATGATACAACAACCGAAACAATATGTGTACGGCCGTAGATGCCCACGCACCCGAAGATATCACCAGCTAAACTAGGTATTTAAAATGGTAGAAAAAGATAAAGTTGGTGATAGTGGGAGAATTAGAGAAATCTCAAAATTATATGGACATAGTTGACAAAAATTTCCTATAGTTTTTCATCTCTTTTTATCTCTTGAGAAAATAATCATAAGGCTCATTTTATACTCATACTAAAAACTCTATTTTTAATATTTTATTAACCGCAATTAAACTAGTTTAATACGATATAACTTCATATTTTAATTTGTATTAACCACAAAAAAAGAGTTTAATACGGATTTATGAGACAAACCAAAACCATCATAAAATTAATGACAAGGAATTAAGTGTCAAAAAAGAAAACATTTAGGCCCCGTTTGGTTCAAGGATTTCTCTAGAATTGGAATTTGAATTGGACTTGGAAAACTTTTCATCCAAAATCGTGTTTGGTTGGTCATGAGATGGAATTGGAATTTGAAAGTTTTCCTTCACTCGTGGGATTTTCAATTCCTTCCACTTCTTGATGGAATTTGCAACATTCCAAAGGAATGTTTAAAATTAACCAAAAAGTCCTTACTCGTTCAAACATCTGATTAGAAGCTGAAATTGTTCTTTATCAAAATCATGAAAGGGAACGAGATGAAGACCACCAACTGAAATCAACCGAATAGAAATCAAACCACATATATCCCTCGAGGGATGAATATGATCTTCGTCAACACTTTTCATCATTTTCTTCACAGGTTCCATCTTCGTCGAATCATTTAACACATTTCATCTTCGTGTTCATCATTTTCCTCATCACACTTAATGTAATCGCAGGTTCCATCTCCGACAATAAGAAATCAACCTAAAATTGTTGTTGATTAAAATTACAAAGGACGAAGACCAAACAAACATAAATCAATCTAAAGATAAATCATAAACAAGAGATCTATCAGCTTCGAGTGATCAAATAAACTGATTGATGTCCAAGAAACTGTAATTATCGAAGAAATCCAAAATGGTTTATGTTAGACTTAGGTTGTCACACACCGGTTTCAGGACACCCCGGGCGTGTGACACCAGATTGGCACCTCCAATCTTCATTTATTTTTAAAATCGGAGTTGAGTTTCGCAACGGAAAATACTTCCAGGATCGAACGAGTTATAAACTTCAACCCAAGGGTTGATATTGTATATTTTTCAAATCCTGGGGATAAATAATCATTTTCATTTCTTGGGGATTTAAATACCCCTTCTGTTTACAAAACAATGGTCCACGACCATTTACATGTAGCCTGCATCAGCAGGGAATATAGATCCAAAAGGTAGTTGGTCTGTGCCTAGGGAGTTAACCCTTCCAATACCAATCCTCGTGGACTTAGGTATCTAGGGTTTTACCTTCCGACAGCTATCCTCGTGTATAACAAGGGAGTTCTCATGTCTAGGAAATCGTCATCTTAAACACCTCATCTTGTTTTTATTTCCTTCAGAGTTATCTACATGCCTAAGAAATCATCATCCTCAGCACATAGCCCTGTCAAAATCTTTTATATACATATTTATCCTCGTGACTATCCTGTAGGACTAGTCACACAGATAATCATTGATTACCTAATAACATTTTGGAAAATAAAACGTCAACACGAACGTTGGTGAATATGTCCATCAGGACTTAATTCTTTTGGTGCAATGGTAGCCCTAAGACTTCCCATAGTGGAGGTCTTGGGTTCGAATCCTAGCAACAACAAAAAAGGGGTCTGTGGTCAGATCAGAGGGTTTACCCAGTTTGGGGGGTTCCTCCTGTGGCGGGCTGCCCAGGATGTTCTAGGTGTTGCCATGGGGAAACCCAATCATCCTAAAATATCTAGGTGTTGTCGTTAAAAAAAACTTAATTCTTTTGGCAAATACAATATCAAAACATTTAATCATAATCCGGCGCACTCTACCATTCAGCGAAACTATTTCATCCGAGTGTACACACCACGGTATACACCAGTAATTTTCGTAATTGGATTGCTGGCATTACCAGACTTGCTTACTGCGATGTCCCATAACCGAGACCCCGTCTTACGTCCCATTACAGACAATTACCAGCCTCCTTATGTGAATTTCACCCGTAAAGGGTGTATCCCTTGATCAAGTTTTACGTATACTTATGGCCTGAATGCTTCCATATATGCCATTATGCATAAAACTTTTGAATACATGTATTTCCATTTGCAAAAGTAAAGCTTTCAAGGTTTTAAAAATAAAAGTAGATAAACATATTCACCTTAATGTATGACTTAGCTTATCTTAGGTGATCCTTGAAATGCTTAATGGAAACCTTAATACAAGTTCCTAGTTGGGTTAGTTTCTTAACGCACGAGTACGGAAATAAGTGAAAGTTGGAAAATAAGCGAAAGCTATATATTTTACCGTAACGAAGGCACGTGAATCGAGGAATGAGGTCAGCTCCAGAATTGTGGGAAGTGTTATGTGGTTTGTGTGTGCAGAATGAGATGTCAGATGCATCTATTTATAGGGCCAAACCCAGACCCGTAGCGGACCGTTAAGATGGGTGGTAGTGGTCTGCTACCGCCCGGGGCTTGCGTCAGCCCTGGGTGTCACTTCCTGATTGGACCGTTCCTATAAATACAATTGGCGGACCGTTACGGAGGGGCGTGGCGGTCTGCCACGATGACACGCGTCAGAATCCTACGCTGAGTCATCAGACACGCGGCAGAACATGAAATTGCGGCTGGATTGTGGTTAGCGGACCGTTACCCATATAGTGGCGGTCCGCCACCCAATCATTTCAAGGGGTAGCGTACCAGACTGGCGGACCTCTACGCCGGTGCACCATTAGCGGACCGTTAGGGTTTTCAGTGGCGGTCGTCCACCTACGCCTGATTCAATTCCTAAGGATCCCCATTTCCAGGGGACCTCTAACGGCTTTAACAGACCGTTCTGGCTGACGGTAGCGGTCCTCTACCCAGCCATTTTCAAAATTTTCAATTTCTCACCCATGTAAATTGGGAATTGGCAACTCCAATCTCTAGGGTTCCAGATTTGGAAAATTAGGACCTCGGAATTGGCTTGGTGTTTCATAGGGCTTCCCATATTGTCATGGTACCATCTCGATCGATGTCCAAGAAACTGAAATTAACGAAAAATCTTTTCTAAGTAGCGACCAAAATCGATTAAACTGTAGCCATCATAATTAATGGATTCCGGACATGGAAACCTTGCGATGGAATCTGGGAGGGACGATTGACATGGAAGGGAAGTGGGGTAAGGGTTTAGATATAGGGTAAACAGTCATTTGACTTTTAAAACTTTCTAATTCCTTTATCAAATTTACAAACCAAACACTACATTAATTTTCACGGGATTCCATTCAAATTCTAATTTATTCACAAAACATTCAACGAACCAAACGGGCCCTTATATTGCTTTATGACAAATATTTGTTAGCATTTAATCAAAAAGATGCAACAAATTTCTACTAAAGTCACCGAAGTTCCACATTTCGATTCCAACTATCAACTATAAGCATTAATATCCCATTTATATTAGCTTCGTTTTGGACACAGTTTGTTTCGTTGTATAGCTCTCATAAAATAGAACACAAATTCATAAAATAATAATTATGTTAATCGTAATTACATATAATTAGTTATATCCAAAGTTGGAAAAAAACTCATTTTCCCAATTATGAAAAAATCATTTTCATAATTTTTCCAATATTTTTTAAAAATAAACACCATACCATTAGACCACTAGGTCATGTGTACTAATAATCTTACTTGTTTACTAAATACAAGAAACAATATAGTATACAAAAATTACATTCAAATTTCTTTATATTTCTTATCAACGTTTTCTTCTGCTTTCCTTAACCATCGTAATAGAGCTGGATTTCCCTTAAAATCCATCCAATATCATCGTAAAAGAACTCGATAACTTTCTCACAATATTCTTTTTCCTTTTTTTTATCATGAGAAGTTCTTTGAATTTTGCGTATACATATTGTTTTTTGTCACAATCATAACTTTTTGATTTATGACCTTTTTAGACGTGTCATTGCGATGTTGCTTGTGTGTAGTCCATCATCAAATTTAATACAAATGAAGTTTGTCTTTTAGGCGTCCTGATGGAGCCATTGTAAATAAAGAAATCACCGTAAAAAAAGATGATTGAATTTTTTTTAACAACAAACTCATACAGCCTCCTAAATCTATACCTACTATGTGTACTATTGTAAAAATAAATTTCATATTGAAAAAAATTAACTAGGCTCCCTTTTAAATTTCTAAGAGTATCGTTTTTCATGTAGACACCCTTGTAAAAACTAAGCAGACACCATTTTATAAGGATGAGAAGAAGTTTAGATTCTTCAAACAAACGATGTGGGATGGAAGTCTTTGGGAAACTCATCATACCCTTTTATAAGGGTAGGAAGATGAAGGTTGGAATCTTTCAAAAGACGATGTGGGATGAGAGAACTCTTTTTATTAGCTTGAAAAGAAAAACCATGTAATGTGGGATGAGAGAACTCTTATTATTAGCTTGAGAATTAACTTAATTTTGTGCACTCACTGACTAAATATCCTGGATCCGTCACTGTTTTAGGTAGAACACCTTTGTTAACACCTTGGTACCATTAGGTTATAAACCCGTTGGTAATGTGCTATTTTTTTAGTATATATAAGTAGTTTAAGAGAAAGAAAACATAGAACAGAGATGAGAAAAAAATAAAAGAAAAAGTGAAGAAAATGGAAGATGATCAACAATCATCTAGAAAATATTTCTCAACAACACCTTTGAAGAAAAAGGACATGTCAAAACATGAAATCTAAGACTAATCTATACACTCCTTTAAAAATCACTAACCTTTATCCGTCTTCTTCACGAACTTCTATCACCGATCATGTCCTCGGAAAGGTGCAAGTAGGCTTGTAAACGAACCAAACATTCAGTGAACCGTTCAACAAGAAGTTCGTTTATGTTCGTTCATTTAATAAACGAACGAACATGAACACAAATTTTTGTTCATTTAATTAAACGAACGAACATGAACACACGTGCCGTTTGTTCATTTACGTTCGTGAACGTTTGTTTATGTTCATTCATTTATGTTCGTCTGTTTATGTTCGTTTAAATATTCATTCAAATTTATTTATTACTAATATTAAATTAAAATCAATTTGATTTTGATATTTTAAAACCCTTAAGCCTATATTAAAATCAATTTAATATATTTGTTTACTTTTAAAATGTTGGATACAAAGATTATGATACTTTAAACTTTAATTTAGATATTTACGTTTACTTTTAATTGGTGTTCGCTTATGTTCGTTCGTTTGTGAACCGTCCATTTAGAATATTAATGAACGAACATGAACACACTAATTTTCTTAATGAACGAACACGAACAAGAAATTATGTTCGTTTAAGTGTTCGTGTTCGTTCATTTGTTCAGTTAAAATTAAACGAACGAACACGAACAAGCCACGTTCGTGTTCGTTCGGTTCATTTACAAGCCTAGGTGCAAGTCTAACAAATCATGCTTAATCTACTCATCCCATGCTAGTTTGGGTCTGCCTCTACTCCTCGTACCGATGTTGACCTCTGTTTCCTCTTCACGTGAACAAACTATCTCAAACTCCCCACCCTGTTCCTATCTGAAATGCATGCCAAACCCAACCCCCCCAATTAACTCAAAAAACTTCATTCCTTTCCTGGTCCAACTTTGTATGCCCACATATCCACCTTAATATCCTCATCTCTGCATTTACCAACTTTCGCGCTTATATCTTCTTGATGGCCCAACAATCAATTATGTATAACATACCTCGTCGAATAGTAACCATATAGAATTTCCCTTCTAATCTAGTTGGGAACCTCTTGTCGCACAATACTCATGTGGCTGCTCTCTACTTACACCAACCTGCCTGAACTCGATGAGCTACATCACTGTTAATCTCTCTAGTTTCACTTTGGATGAATGACCCTCAATACCTGAACCTGGTTGTGTTCGAGACAACTTGACCTTGAATAGTTATTTGGGTTCCCTCTTCCCCGTTGGCACTGTTGAAGTAACAGTGAAGATATTTGGTTTTGGACCGACTAATACGTAAGCCTTTACTTTCTAAGGCTGCTCGCCACCCCTCTAACCCCCCATTTAGGTCATGTTTGTTCTTTGCCACTAACACGATATTCTTTGCAAAAAATCATCCACCATGAATGTCCTCCTGAATCGACTTCGACAACTCATATGAGATTATTGCAAAAAGAAACGGACTCAATGCATATCCTTGGTGGAGGCCCACCTCTACAAGGAAGAAACGTGTATCCCTCACCGGTGCCCGAACGCTTGTCTTAGCATTACCATACACATCCTAATTGTCTCGATATGCCTTTAAAGGATCCCTCTTCTCTCTACACTATCCCAAATCAACTGTCACCTGAGTTTCACGTCTAATTCTCGCCTCGATAACCCTTTCGCACAATTTTTATAGTATCACTTGATCCCCTTGTAGTTATCATAATATTATACGTCTCCTTTATTCGTGAAGAGAGGGACTAATACACTACTCCTCCTCCACTGATCTAGCATCTTAATTATTTTAAAAATAATATTGAACAAATTTGATAGCCACTTGACTCCTTACTCCGCCAAACACTTCTGCACCTCAATGGGGATTTTTTGCCAGCCAACCACCTTAGCCCTTTCCATTTTCCTAAGCGCTATCCTCACCTCTTCTACAGTGAAGTACTAACAATAGCAGCTATTTTGTTGGCGCCGTTGGATATTGGAGTCCTAACTTTCTTCTTGACGATTCTTACCACAGTTGAAAAGTTTATGGAAATATGTTTGCCATTTAACCTTGATGTCCCACACTTCACCAGAACTCGTCCATCCTCGTCCTTTATGAACTTCACGGCTCCTAAATCAAGCCTTTTCTGCTCCCTAGCTTTCACAGTCTTGAACATGTCATGCTCCCCTTCCTTAGTCTCGAACCACTTAATCATCTCCTTATAGGAAATGTTCTTTGCCTCCCACATAACCTTCTTATATCTCTCATTCAATCTTGTTTGTCCTCCTCGTTAACATAACTTAAGAACTCCCTAAAATTCTCTTATTTAACCCTTATCTTGCCTTTCCTCTTCATTCCAAACCAAGACTTATTGTGTCCCTGGGCTTTTCCCATTGTCATCCCTAAAGTATCATTCGTTACTAGTGTAATGCTGGTCGCCATAGTCTCCCACATCTGGTTTGCGTCTAGCACAGTCCAACGATACCCCCTAAGAGACCCTTATCCCTAAACAATATAATCTTTTCATCTCTCAAACAACTCAATCGAATACTTATTTCTCATTTCAATATATGCCACCAACAGTCGATGCTGGGACACTACTGTCTCCCCAAGTATTACCTTGCAATCCTATTACCTACTACGATATCCTTTTCTCATCAACAAAAAATCAATCTATGTATTACGCCCCCACCACTATAAGTAATCAAATATGAATCTCTCTTTTTAAATAACGAATTTAGAATACCTAGGTCATGAGCCTAAGAAAAGTCAATAAGGTCGCCAGAGCCAAAACCCCCCCATGCACCGCTATGAAACCATCGCTCTCCATACCAACGTGGCCATTGAAATCACCTTCGATGAATATTTTCTTTCCCCTTGGTATAGCCCCCACAACCTTGTTTAGGTGCTCCCAAAATTCCTCTTCTCATGATCCCCTAGCCCCACTTGTGGTGCGTAAGCACTAAGCACCGCCACTACTTCGTCACCTAACACTAGTCTCATTAACATGATCATATCATTGCATCTTCTCACCTCCATCACATTAGCTTGAAGTTCCTTAGCAACCAGAAAACCCACCCCACTTCTTACACCATCCAAACCTGAATACCACATCTTGTACCCATTGTACTCAACCCCTTTTGACCTTTCCACCTAGTCTCCTGAAGGCAAGCTACTTGTACCCTATGCTTTCTAAGCACGTATACTAACTTCAACAACTTACTTCTAAGAGTTCCTACATTCCAAGAAGCCAAACGCAAACTATAACCCCTCTTTTTACCTTCACATGCAACCCATCGTCCCCAAACACAAACTGAGATAAAGATTGAGTTGCATCTCATGTGAATTTAAAAACTTAGCACTCTTCACATGTGAACATACGTTTTACTTATTTAATTAAAGACCTTGTAGAAAAGTTAAAAAAAAGTGATAAAAATATATTAAGTGGGATGCTTGATTGAGGAGAAGAAAATTATTGTTTTTATATAGTTTCTTTAATTTAAGTATTGAGATATACTAGGGGTGTGCATTAAACGGGCTGGCCCGTGAAAGCCTGAAGGACCGGCCCGTTAAACCCGAGCCTGACCCGTGGTGTGTAATCAGTTCGGTCTTCGGTCCTATCTTTCATGGTTTATCGGTTACGGTCCCGGTCCAGGCTAAGCCCGCAGGTCTTCAAAAAAGCCCATAAACCCGTATGTATAGAACAATTACTATATGTATTTACCACGTATAATAAAAAAACCCTAATAAAATATAGCATATACGGCAGCGAGTTTATGTTGCATGAACTCATGAAGCATGCTTATGGTACATTCATATTAGGTTAAACATGAACTCATGAAGCATGCTTATGTTGCAGGTTCTATGACTGCTTGTTCATGCCAGTTTCCATTAAGGTTTGACTGCCACAATCTCACCCTCCCATTAGTACTAGAAGTTGCTAGTGTCATTCCACTGATATACTGCAAATATTTTAGTTTTAAAAATGAATGCAATGTTGTGCTTAAAAATAAAGTTTTATTAAAATAACTTTTACTCTTTTGATAATATCCTTCCTCTTTTCCTTATTCATCACCCTCAATTGAAGTTATTAACTAAATTATCTTGAGTCCTGGTTCTCCATTTAAATCTTAATCCATCAAAGTAAACCTTAAAATATTATGAAATATTTGAGAGAGAAATCCTAATGAGATAATATGAAACCCAAAGAAGTCAAATTCGAATTGTTGTTGGACTTTTTTTCTTTTTAAATATTATGAAAGGCTGTTTATACTTCAAATTTAATATTTATATATACTAAAAATAAAATAAAACCTAATAATTGGCACAATAATGCCCTAATAAAAGACGAATACGAGGCTTTAATTTATTATAATGTTTAGAGTTTAGTCCCCATTTGGACTTTACAAATGATATTTCATTAAGATATCCAAACTCTAATATAGTTAATTTGGTATTAAGTTTCTTTAATTTAATTTTTCAAAACGACCCATCAATAATTCTAGGTATCGTAACAAAACAAGTTTATGAAGAGTTTAAAAACAATATATTTGGTAATGATTAAAATCTTTATAGTAGACAACTTAGAGATTATGTCTACAATTTAATACCAATAATTGTTAAATGAAATTGGAAAGCTACATTTATTGTATAACAAAAGCACACATCTTTTCACCCGAAAATTATGGAAGGTAAAGTTGATCGTAAAGGATAAGACCAGACTATTGCATGATATGACTTCACTTGGCTAACATTTTGGAACCATGGTATGTATGTAGGGTTCCAAATGTTTACAAGCACATATATTTGGACTCGTGTCTATAGACGTGTGATTTTCAGACCAATTTTACAGCTCGGGTTGATTGGAATGGTTGTTGTTAAGACACTTGGCGTCTTAAAATCAATAATTAAAGGTAAAGGGATCATGATGTTATCAAAGTTTGATAAATGTCATGCCAATCTTTTATGTAATGAAGTGTTTTTTTTATTTAAATGTGAATAAGAATAAACAAAATTGATAATATTAATTAGACCGTATGGCTTATCGGGTCATTTAATTGTCAAATAATGGGCTGATTGCATGGGCTGATTGCTTACGCGTGTTTTGAGTCATTTAAGTCTAGTAGGTTAAGTAGGGTTTTTTGAATGTTTCTTTCTTGATTGAACGAATCTACTCTGTTGCGTCTTTTATGGTGAAACGTTGTAATTGCTGACTTATTTATAGCCCTCTGTTCCATGAATAAAGTATTGTGAGTTTGTTGATCATATCGAAATCAACTTGGATTCCTTTATAGCTCAAGTTCGGCTCAATATCAAAAATCAAAACTTTGGAATTGTAATTTGAACATAAATTTGTCTCAACAACGTAGGCCATGGACTTGAGATAGGATGTGTTCAATTAATCTCTGTTTAGACTTTAGAACATGTTTTACCGAAACTAGTGAAGACATGTTTACAAATCTGAACTGAAAATCGGATTCGGATATAGATGTATAAGTCATTCTATTTTCACCTTTGGTTTATGACAACTATAATATTATTTTGTATGAAATAAGCTTGGTCCGAGGTACATGATGAAGTGGTTGTATATAACAAAAGTGTATTTTGGACACGAAGTGGACTTTAGGCCCGGTTTCTTATTTCTTGGAACTTCTGTTTTGCGTCTTAGACCAACACTCCAAAAGTCCAACACCAAATTGCTGGGCAAATTTGTTAATTTTCTGGCCCGAAGCTAAAGGCCCAAAAATCAAGTGGTTTACCATTTATCCATTAATCAATAACCTATCCGACATACAACACGGCACGAAAAAAAAAATAGATTTTGGGTCAGCTGACATGACCCGTTTAAAAAAATAGGTCGACCCGAACACGGCCCGTTTAAAAAGTGGATCAACCCGGACACAACCCGCTTATTAAATGGGTTGACCTATTAACCCGTTAAGGGTTATTATAAAAGTTAGTATTTATATTTTAGAGATAAAAAATGTTAATATTTAAAGTTAGATATTTTGATTCCTAATTTTTCCTCTCACTATTAACTTTTAAAGGTGAAACTAATTTTCTCTTTTGAATCATCTCATTAACTCGTCACTTCCAACAAATTTATTTTATTAGTTTTAACTACCTATTCTCCGATTTTTCCATTCGTTTCTTCTAATCTCGAGCTAAATGATTAAACTCAAATTTGTTCATTGGGAATGAAAGATAAAGAAACAAAAACAATAAAAAAGACACCAATTACAAAAAAAGTTTCATTTTAGTTGGACTATTAATTGTTTAAATTTTTACTAAGTCACTAGATATTACTCATATTCATGAATGAAAACAAAGCGAGTCGACCTGAAACACGACCCGAACTTGACCCGATTTTAAGTGGGTCGACACGACACGAATAAATATATGGGTTGAAACCCGAAACCCATCAACATCCAACCCGACACGATTGACAACCTTACTAAAAGTAGCAATCATCACCCATTCTTTAAAGAGTGGGTTGATTTCGGTATGTATATGAGTTTATTTGAGTGATCTTAAATTAGTAAACAAGTCAAGTTGGTCTACTCAAATAAGTCAATAGGTCAAATATTGCGACTGAAATAAAACTTGTTACTTAAAAACGGTCCAAACGAACTAGCATCACCCATCACACACTTTTTGTCTCTACCACCTACTTGTTGTAGTCGGCACCGCGCCGCCATCACTTTACCATCTCCGCCACTACCAGTCCAACACTGCTGCTATCGCCACTCCACCGACACGCCGGCCGCCGCCTCCACCCACCCGCCACCCCAATCACATCTGTCTCCACCACCGCCACCCCGACATCACCCCGTAGTCGTTCCACCACCGCCACCATAGCCACCCCCACAGCAACCACTAGCCATCATAAAAAAATATAGCGGGCGAATCTATCTTGGTACATTTTTCAAAACGACTCATTTCAACAACCCGACTTCATTTTGACCGGAACCAAATTGATATTTTATTTAGAACAGTCTGTTTTGACCCAAACTCATTTTGCTCAAAACATGTATTGACCCAAACCCGTTTTGACCCGTCACCTGAACCCGCCCGGCCAGGATGCCAGGCTTAATATACACCCAAAACTAATTAAACAAAAATCAAGTAACTTTTTTCAACCACTTGGCCGAAGCTGCAGCTAAAGCATTAATAGGTTTGCAAGACTTGTGAATGACACCTTCCCGATGCAAGCATCGATTTACCTGATTATGTTGATTAACATTGTATTGGCGGGTCCTGTGAGTTTACTGATAATGGGTTATCATGGTAAAAAAAACAGTCTACAAGACTTAAACACCCAAACTGGCATAACATTCTTGTACCGTACGGAAATATGTTCCACAACCTGCATAGTGGGTATATGCTACTGAAAATTTATCTTGTTTATTTGCTAAGATTCAGATCGTATTCATTTCGCTTCAACCCAATTATAGCTCTTAAAAGTTAAAATCATACATATGCGATTTAAGACTACAAAAATTCTATGGCCATTCAGTGTTCAGGTACATCGACATTCCTAATAAAATTGCATTGTTATTCTCTGGATTGATTTACTCATCTGTAATATGAAGCCATGAAGTACAAACTTATAGAAGTTGCAGCAGTGACAATGAGTTCCTGCACATACCATGACATTTATCAGTCTCATGGAATAGTCATAGTGTATTATTTCAAATTGTTTTTATTCCACAAGAATCTGCTATTAGATCATTGATGAAAGGTATTTCAGACATCTGGTTAAAAGTCGAAAGCTTTTCTTTAATATTGCAAGAAAACACACACATAAGCAGCAATTTTGTGTATGAAAGAATTAATGGTCATACCTGGTTGTTATACAAGGCAACAGGGACATAACCCTTGAAATATTCAATCAGATTCACAACACCTGTATATCCCTGAAATAGAAAAAGGATAAACATGGTCATCGGTTGTCTAACCTTGACAAAAACACTTGTTATAAAATTTAAAAAGTAACTAATTTCACATACCAAAGATGCAAATGCTATACATCCAAAAGCGAGTGCAAGGGAACGTAGCAACCGTTTCCCCAATCGCATCATGCGTCCTTCATCCTCACCTTCTTCCTGCATCCAAAATCAGCTAAACCATAAATTAAAAAAAAACGAGGGATGAGATTTGACCTACAGTAAATGTTGTAGGCGCAGGTGGTTCGGATGCTTTTAACTTTTCAAAGATTCTGTATACAAATACAAAGGATAAAAACTGCACAGGCTTCCACTCAGCATTGCGTGCAATAAAAATCCAAGCAATCTGCGCAAAGAACCTGTATAAGCAAGTTTTTCCCCAAAAAAGCCCAAATGTGTGACGTATTATTAAGCCAAGTAAGAAAAAAAATATATACACTTACAAATGCAGCTGATATTGCCAAGTTAATCCGGATGTCCTTCACTTCAGACTTGGTGAACCTGAGAAAACAAGAATGTCATCCATCGTCATTTATAAACGATCAGATGATATGTTTTTCTTTCTTGCAAAGTTATAGAATCATATTCTGGTTAACTAGCAACAATGGGTATATTGTGCTTGGAATCAGTGAAGCGCTAGTTGAAACTTAGTTCAGATGTTGTAAGGATAATAGTTGTGAATATACCTTGGGCCCCAAGGAACAATCGGCTGCTTATCAGCATATTTAATATCCTTTGAAACCTTCACTTGTCATGAAAATACAATACGTAAACTGAAATTAAATTACCATGATTGATCACTGAGCTGCAAACTCAGTAAGGTATTAGGAAAAAATAAATAAATCTAAACCTTAACTGTGTTTTATATGAGGCAGCAAATTCTAGTATGTGATAAAGGCAACACCACATAAATTGCAGTTTAACCATAGATAAGCGAGACATATCAGAACACAAAAAACCTCGCTGCCATTAGGAGCAAATACATCGCAGATTCGCTGTAGGCATATTTCACTTATTTAATAATATATGCATGTACGGTCAAGTTTAAATTTTGAAACCAAAAACATCTATTAAGAATTTACACGGTTATTAGTTAAATGCACAACAGAAACTCTAGAGCAATCAGACAATGAAAACTGTAAATTTTGCAATGGAAGAAAGACCTAACACAAGTTTAACATTCAAGCAAAACACGCCTACATATATGATCATAAAACAGTGTAAATCATCTCATGTTTACTACTAAAGTAACCTAAAAGATTTAAGATGTACCTGCAAGGAACCAAATGTCACTCCCTTCTTTCGGTTTGATAATTGGGCCATCATTAGTTTGTCATATGCCTTCTCCAACTGTTTAACCCAATGTGTTCATTATACTTGTATACTATCTGTAACAAAAGGAAAGCACAATAAGAGAGATATCTGACATACACGCGCGGCAGCCGCCTCGTCCCCTCTTCTCTCAGCATCCTTGCACTTTCTCGTATAAGCTGCCTTCACCATATCAAACCCCTCAATGGGGTTCACACCAAGGACCTGTGAAGTATATCTATTTATTACTCACATCAAGTACATGAAGTTTGAAGTTCTTAAATCAATATAGTACCTCGTACGGATTTAACTCATTGTCTGAACTAGAGCTTCCAGCAGCCGAGGAAGCAGCAAAAACTATCCTCTGATTCACGCGAGCTGTAGAGAACCTGCAATTTCAACAACCAAAATTAAGTTGGAAATTAAGGAGAAGGGCATAGAAGATATGCTCAAAAGAATAAAAACAAACGAAAATAGTTGGTTCTTGATACAACTTACAAAAGGGGTTGAAATTTTGAAGGGTTTTTGTTTACCTTACAAAGGACGGAGAAAGATTGGCATGATTGAAGCAATTCTTCTTGGCATACAAACGAGAATTAGGAAGCTGTAAGATGTTGGATATTGCGAAAGCCATTAGTGATGGGATGATGATTGTGTGATCCTTTTAGGGTTCTTTTTGGATTTGCAGGCGCACTGGGCGTTCAGCCGTCCAGCCATATTCATTTCTTGAAGCCAAGATTACTTGAATGTCTTGGGTGTCCAATGGGTCCAAAATTGATCCATGACCAAGAGATTATTGTAACCCAAAAGTTTAAAAGCCCAAATTTACAACCCAATATAACATTTAGATGTCGGCTATGAGGAAAAAAAAGTGGGGTTGTGTGATCATTGGGCTAGTAACAAAACTCTTTTTTTTTTGTCTAGAAGTAGATAACGAATGTTTAGTTAGTGACCTAATTCAATTTGGAGTTGGGCATATAAGGGGAGGAGTTGAAGAGAAAGTAAATTTCGATTTGGAGTTGGGGTTGTGTGATCATTGGGCTAGTAACAAAACTCTTTTTTTTTTTGTCTAGAAGTAGATAACGAATGTTTAGTTAGTGACCTAATTCAATTTGGAGTTGGGCATATAAGGGGAGGAGTTGAAGAGAAAGTAAATTTCGAGATTTGTTGGAGGTAGTGAAACAATTCCAAGGATCTAATAAAAGAGATTTTTGATTTTGAAAATCAATGGCTATTGTGTTAAGGAAAACTATTGAAAGAAAGATCTTTTCAGAAACTCCATTTTCTACTAGGTGGAACAAGTGGCTTGTCAACATTTTTGTGTGGAGACTTTTTCTTGACAGACAGACTTCCTACTAGGGCCGGTATTAGGTATCGATATCCAATACATTATGTGCCCTCTTTGTTCTAGAGAGGTGGAAACGAAAGATCATATCTTTGGTAATTGCAAGGTAGCTTCTTCTACTTGGGATTCGGATAGGAGATGGCTTGATGTGGAAGGTCCGGAGAGCATGAATCCATACGCTTTCATAGATTGGTTTGACGGGTTTGCCATGCAAAAGAACAAAAAAGATGTATTGGATGCTATAGTCTTCACTACTTGGTGGGTAATTTGGAAAGTGTTTAATGCTAATGATTTGAGGTCGGAGTCTATTTTTGATTCTATCATCTTTTTCTCGGATAATTGGATAGCAAACCGAAATAGAAAATGTAAGTTAGCATGGACCGAATGGTTATAAAACCCATTTTTTAAAGTTTAAAATGGAGAAGTAAAATATCTATTTAAAAAAACTTTTATATTTTATAAATTTTATTGCACATAAAATAGAAAGTTATACATGCGATTATAAATAATGGGGACGGTTATTGTACAAAGGGCCCAAATCGTACGAAGGGCCCCCGACCGTCCGATTAATATGATCTACGGTTGGGGATAAAGCGGTGGCATAAACGTAATTACTTTGGAAAAATAACACGTCGTCCAGGTAAAAAAAGACATAAATGTCATTTTTTTAAAATAATCACGCAATTACGCGTTTTTTTTTACGTAATCACACTTCAAACGTGATTTTATTTACGTATTTCAACTTAATTTTACGTAATCACGCTTGAAGCCAAAGTCCAAACACATGATTTTTTTTACGTATTTCAATTTAATTTTACGTAATCACGCTTCAAGAAAAAGTCCAATCACTTGGATTTTTTTTACGTATTTCAATTCAATACCGCAAAGGAACATTTATTACGTTTATTCAATTTTAGGTAAAATTAGAACTTTAATTCATTTTACGTATTTCAATTTAATTCATTTTACGTAAAATTGGAACTTTAATTCACTTCATATAAATTTTATGGAAAATTGGAACTTTAATTCATTTTACGTATTTCAGTTTTACGTATTTCAATTTTACGTAAAATTGGAACATTTATTGAATTTTACTTTATTTTACGTAATTCAAATTTACGTTTATTCACTTTATCGGAAAATTGGAACGTTTATTCAATTTTACGTTTTTTTGAAAATCACGTTTTTTTTGAAAATCACGTTTTTTTTCGAAAATCACGTATAGTTAATAACTGGTATAATGACAAAAATATCATTCCCACTAAAAAATAAAAGAAACCTGCGGCGCGCTGACATCCCTTCGTATCCTTCGTACACTTTGGGCCCTTTGTATTTAATACTTTCCCTATAAATAATAATCTTTAATCTTTTGTTGTTGTAAAACTAGCCTAAAAGAAAAACAATATGAGAGGATATATAGGGAGAAAGAGATCTTTTATTAATTGATCAAGTATATAATACAATGAGATACAATATGATATATATATATGAGAGGAAAACTTGTTCAACAAGCCTGATCTATTTTAGGCGTTGATAACCATAATAATATATATTTATAACACTCCCCCTTGGTTATCAACTTTATATGCTTGGATATGCTATCTCGTTAAAAACCTTGTCAGGAAAACCCAGTGGGATAAAACCATTGCTAAGGGAAAAAGAGTGTAGCTCGCATTATACACAATTAACAACATACTTCGGGATGATGTTAAATCGGTACTTCAGGGCCGTAAGATAAACTGATGCTATTGGATCAGTTATGTTGTCTCATTAAAAACCTTACTAAGAAAACCCAATGGGAAAAAAACTTAGTGAAGGGAAAAAGAGTGTGACGTGTATAATACCCCCCCCCCCTCATTTATATATCCTTTACGTGATGTTGTTGATCTTTTGTAAAATTTCCTCAAAACTTTTGTAGTCAATGATTTGTTGCTTGATTCCTTGAAGTGCAATTCCTTAAGTTGACCAACGATGTGTGATCTTCATATAAAAGTTTTGTTGCCTCCTCTCGTAAACATATACCACAAGACTCACGATTGTGTTGTGTTACATGACTTGCATCTGCAAGACTAACTAAACTTGTTTCGATGGGTTAGCAAAATATAAACCCAAATCTTTCTTACCTTAAGGGTGTCAAAATATTTGTTTACCACATTCCAGTGTCTCCCCCTGGACACAGGGTATATCTTGCCGAATAAATGATCTATCTAATCTTGCATAGCTAGCAAGAAACATAAATGCATAATGGTACTTCCAAACCTAGATTTTCTCATTCTTTGAAAATGGTCATTCTGCGTATCACGTAACTTGACAACCTTAACGTACTTAGATGATAATCTTTGTCCATATTAAATGTTTCAACATCTTCTTAATGTCACTCGATTGATGGATAAAAATACCGTTATACAAATGTTTGATCTCTTCAAGAGATACAACAAACTTGTGATTGTTCTTTCAATAAAACATATAGATCATTTATTGCATATTTATATCTTTATATTTCAAGATAATCAGTGAGTCGATTATATCACACTCGACCCGACTATTTCAATCCATACACATAACTTGTTACAATATAATTCTCAAGATTGTATATAAATGCTTGAGATATTTACAATCCATCATGGGCTTCTTTTCAACTTGACTAATTATGCATGTGCATTCACTCTTCAGGAGTTTGGTACATAAACTTTATCATTTAGCAAATCAATTGCAAACATTGATAACATCTAATCCAATTCCAATCCATTTTGTACCATTCTTATATACTAAGATATCATAATCTCTATGTATAATTTCTTCCCTTAACGTTTATTGATGCACAAGGGTTATATATTTAAGATGTTTCAAATAACTTTAAAGCACTTAACTGCTTTAGGAAAATCATCAGGAGTTCCAGTTATATTCAATTCAATAATGCATACAACAAACATAATGTATACGGATCCGAACTTGTATTCAACAATCATAATGTTCTCGAGAACCTACTCTACATGATTTTAGCATTATAAATCCTTCAGGGATTTTCTTGTAAATTTTGATATCATCTGAGTCCTAACATTTTAAGATGCATATCAATTCTCTCTTTGTATTACCAGACTAATGAGATGTTGGAAGTCAATGCGTCCACCATCGGAGAATGTATCTCGTAATAATCAATTATAGGTCTTTGCGAAAATATTTGTGACACCAATTCTACCTTAATCTTTCTTTCATTATCTCACATAATTTCTTCGCATAAAAGACCTCACTTATATCCAACATATTTACAACTTCATGTATCTGGACTGCCAGTCCAAACCATTTCTATTTCGTGAGAGAATACAATTCTACCTCATTTGTGTCTTTCCATTTTGGCCGATCATTTCTACTTTTCATTCATAGGCAGATCTTAATTAGTGATCCACATCGTTTCAAGAGCTACATTATATTCAAAAGTATAACGACGTCGATTTTGTTTCGATTCCATACATTTCTAGACATAAATTAATTTACCGAGATCTATTTATTTTCAGGTACCTGAAGTTCTTCTGGAACCATCATGTCTGGTGTCTCTTCAGGAGATCATTCGGATGTACCTCGACTTAACCATCTTAATTACCTACTCCTTTCCAAGGATTTTTATTCTTGGAATCGACTTAGTCTATCATGTTGCAGACGTGCCATAGACTCATTATCAATATGTGATTGTCCTTCTTGGACACTAAAATTAATTGGAGCATTAGCAGCCGACATATGTGACTTAGTCACTTTTTTAAGGTTAGTGAATGTGTCTGGTAAATGATTCTTTAATCTTGGTAAATGAATTATCTTTTGAACTTCTATTTCACATTGTTTAGTTTGAGGATCAATGATAATTCATTCCAACTCATTCTTTTTTCAGCTGCTTTTAATCTCCCCCTAATGTTAGGATGTTAATTCATTAAGTGAAAACCAATATATTGAGCAATAAATGAATCATTCATTAGTGGCTTTATTCATACCCAACATATATTTTCAACCTCCTTTAAGGTCTCATCTTTGTGCGTTGTGGTGGATCAATTTCAATACATATACCGCACAACCAAAAATATTAGACGGGAAATATTTGGTTCCTGACCAAAAACCAACTATAATGGGGAGGAAATATTAAAACTCGTTGCCTTGATGTGAATTAATGTTACTGCATGCAAAATCTCATGTAGCCAAATATAAACATTAACTTTTGCTCTCATGATTATTGTCTTTGCAATAAATCGAAAACGTCTGTTGATCGTCTTCAACAAAAGCAATTCGTGTATTAGAAAGTTCAACACTTATTCCAATAATCATAAGTAACTTGAGAATTCAATTCGTCTTTATTACCAAAATAAATATGATAATCTGGAAAAACGTGCTTGCTATCTCATTAGCTAAGCAACAAATCATGCAAACTTTTGGTTGCAAATTTGATAACCATTTAAACGATGCATCAATTTAAAACACTAATGTAACATCCCGATTTCAATAAGGTGAAAAAGATATTTTTGTGGGGGTAATAATAAGTTGTTAACCGGACGAGTTGCGGTGTGAAACAAAATAAATGTCGGTCTATTACGTTGTTTAATTCTTATGGTGCGAGTTAACCTACTAATGGTGTTTGTAGTGTTTTAAATTCGTACTAACAGGGATATTAAAGGGGAAACGACTCGACGTTGGGGTCGGGAGAAGAAGAGAACAAAAAGTATACAACGGAGTTGTAAACCGTTGTGGGAGTCGTACCTCGGGGGTGAAGCTTGACACGCTTCGAGTTTATATATTCGAATCGTATTCGTATAATTATATGTGGAATGTGAGTCCTCACTTAGCTTCGGCTAATTAGTTATGATGGTGGTGATGTGCAGGTATGAAGAATCGTTTATATATGGAGGTGGTCAAGATACGTGGATTAAGCGGGTTGGCTTGGATTGCATATCTATGGGGATTAATTGGAGGCATTTATTTTGGAGTAATGGGAGGGTCAAAGAAGTGGCTTAACCCCACTTAAAAGATAAGTGAATAAATAAACCATTACCAATTATTTGGTTTGGGTGATAAACACATAATTAGATGTGTGTGTGTGTGTGTATATGTGGCACGGGGGATAATACCATAGAAATATTTGAATTGTGAGTTAACTAATCGTTGGGTGATGTCATGTGACAGTTTTGGATGGTGAAAGGCGTTGGTGATCAAGTCAAGGGATCAGGTCAACGGGATGTAGATTTGGAGTTGGCTTGGTGCATGATTTTACATGGTCGTTTTGTAAAATCTTTTCATTCACATTGTGCTTTTGTTTTGGCGTCTTGGAGTTTAAACTCCATATTGATTTATTATTTGTCGATGTGTCCGTGGATGTTTTGGTCACTTGGTTTGGTTATATTGGAGTCTAAACAAGTTAATGTTTCGTAAGGGTTGTCCATTTTACGAACGGGTCATGTCGAAATTTTATGAGAAACTCGTGTGCGTTTTATGAGTATTATTTGGGCGAATGTTGGTATAATATTATATGAGGTGTTCTTTTTGGTAAAATGAGTTCTTTATTTAAAAAGAAAAAAAAAATAATTTGTGCCTACTTTCCGCAAGGTGTTTAAAATTTTCGGGTGTTACAACTTGGTATCAGAGCCGTAGGTTGAGGGATTTGAATACACGGTGGTATTCAAACTCAACCTTTGTGCTCTTGATGGGGGAAACGTTGACCCGAGACTTGATCATGCAACCGAAGACACGAGGTTAGTAAAATTTCTATGGTTATCGGTTATTTATTTTAATATATATATATCAACAGGTGATTAGAGCCTTATGGCCAATGGGTGGTGTATGGGGGATGAAATGGAAATTTAATGTCCATTGCAATTGAAGTTGATATATTAAGGGGGAAGTTTAATGCTATGAACATTGACGGATATGAAACTGAAATTCATTGCTTTTGACACGTTGTGGTGATAATAAGAACACCTATGTATAGTGTGTTGATTGGTACGCCTGGCCAGTGTATTGACCAACACATGGATTAGAATGTTCTTAGTATTGTCATGATTATGTTGAAAGTACTGAAAAGTAAGTGGCCATATCCTACTAATGGTGTTAAATTTTGTTGTGACAGGAAAAGGTAAAACAATAGGATGCGGATAAGCGGCCATTGAATGGGATTGTCACTATTGTGTGACATTTGGCTGCTGATATGGTGATATTGGGTGTGATCGGTTGTAAGAGTCACGGTGGTGACCATCCGGATTACACGGACTGATCATCTGTGGGCGATACTACAGGCTGATCACCTGTAGGGGGCTACTTGGGAGTCAGATGGGTGTATTGTGACCTTAGTAGTGGTAGTAAATATGGGAGTCACATGGGTGTGTTGTGACCCCAATTATGAATTGGATGAACTACAAGGGTGTATTGTGACCTCAGTAGTGGTGGTAAATATGGGAGTCACATGGGTGTGTTGTGACCCCAATTATGAATTGGATGAACTACAAGGGTGTATTGTGAGCTTAGCAATGAAGATGTATCATGCTACACAGTGGTGAAACAACCTTAGGGTTAATTTAGAGATGAAGAACTCTAAAGTTAAAGGGACGGGGGTCCTGGGAGGTGTTGAGGCGGCAACCCCTAGGGAATTGGATACGGTGATCTCCAAACATAAGGGTGGAATTGCAAGTAAGTTAATCTTACTTTATTACTATTATACCTTCAATTTTGTATTGAATTTGTAGTACAAAATGGATTGGGGATTTCAAACGGGTAAAACTTAACAAGGTTGTAGATTGTTAAGTTAAATAAAGGAGTGATATGGTCTTAATGACCTACATAAAAGTGGTGTGGTGGTCTATTGACCAATATGGTGTAAAATGAAATGCTAAAAGCATAATATATAAAATAAAAAGGGGTGCTATAATCCTTCACAATGAATGCGTGTATGTTTAGGGGATATAAACACGAATACATGATATGATTGAGGGTTTGTTTTAATAACAAAATAGATGACTATTAAAAGGTGTAAAGTGTTTCCATACTTAGTAAATAGTTGTTTGTTTTTTAGTGTCTCCTAAATGGGTGTGTGTTTTGTTTACAAACAATGGGTTGTTAATGGGTGCTAATCTTGAAGTGGAATACTTCATGGGTGTAAATCTTGAAGTCAAATGTCTCGTAGGCGTTAAATGAGACTTAGTTCTCATAAATGTTAGTATGTAAATCCATTTGGGGTTATATTTGGTTGGGGGAAACTGGTATGGGATGTCTAACCATATAATACATGTCATAGGACGCATAAACATGTTGAAAAGTCGTTTAGGCTTAAATTTTTGGGGTGTTAACTTGGGGGATTTGTTCCAAGGGTTGTGTATCAATACCAATGATAAGTAAGGGGGTGTATGGTGCTTGAAGTCTTTGAACTTCATGGGTGATAACTTGAAGTTTTTGAACTTCATGGGTGATAATTCTGAGTCTTTGAACTTCGTGGGGGAGGATAATTGGAAGTTATGAACTTCCATGGGTGTTAATTAAACTCAATGAATCTCACGTGGGAGATAAAGGCGTTAAGAGGTTTTACCTCATGGTGGAAAATAATGTAGATACAAGGGGTTGAGTAATTTCACATGGACTTTATAAAATAACTGGTGTTTAATATGTTATATATGTTCTAAACACGTTTACATAGGAATGTTCCAGGTAGAATGAAACAAGTTAGTGAATCTTGGGTAACGAGCCTCATAAAAGGGGATGGTAGGACTTGGAGTTAAATATTCCATGGGTGATTTGAAGTTTAGAACTTCTAAGTAAATAATGGGAGGGTTGAGATCTTAAATCTCAAAGGCGGGTGAAAAATCATAAGATTGTGATCAAAATGAGGTAATGACTTCGAACTTGTCTCCCTTGGTCTCTGTGCTTCTATTGTAGGCAAGACAACCAAAGACCCTCATATGATCATAGTCCGGTTTTTTACCATAAAGGACCTCATATGGAGTCTTATTTTCGATCACACAAGATGGTAATCGGTTGAAAAGGTAAGCTGCTGTCAACACACACTCACCCCAATACTTGACAGGTAGATTTGCTTCAAACTTGAGTGCATGTGCCGTCTCAAGTAAGTGTCTATGTTTTCTTTCCACTACACCATTTTGTTGTGGTGTGTGTGGACAAGTAGTCTCCAACATAATTCCTTCTTCAGCAAAGAAATCCCTCATGCGGTTTGAAGTGAATTCTCCTCCATTATCACATCTCACCCTTTTGATATCCTTGTTAAACTGTACCTTGACCATTTTGTGAAAAGCCGTTAAGTAGTTGCTAGCTTCATCTTTATGTTTCAACAAAAATACCCAGACCGCCCTACTAAAATCATCCACAATGGTCAAGAAATAGCTAGCGTGTGAGAGAGATGGCGTTCGATACTTTCCCCAAATGTCGTAGTGAATCAACTCAAAACAATCATAGGTTTTGGTAACACTAACTGGAAAAGGCAATCTAGTGTGTTTGGCGGTTGAACAAGAGTCACAGAAATTGTCTTCAGACTTCAACGAAATGCCTTTAAGAAAATCCACATGACACAGTTTTGAATCAGATGCGTGACCTAGTCTTTTATGCCAAATCTTTGTAGTTACCTTCATTGCTTGTCTTCCTTCCCCCCCACCATTTTCATCCTATACAGACCGTCGATGCATCTTCCCATTCCAATCAATGCCCTCGAATGCAAATCCTGCATAACAAAGAACTCAGGGAAAAATATCACTGCACATTGCAAATCCTTTGATAATCTGCTAACTGACAAAATATTGCAATAAAAATCAGGAACGTGCAAGACTCCTCTAATGCTGGTTCCGTTCGGTAGGACACAATCTCCTCGCCCCTCAACTGCATCACCATTAGGAATAGTCACGGGTGGTTAGTGATGGCTTCTGGCTTTTCTTTTGAGTAAAGAGGCTTCATAGGTTATATGCTCGGTACAACCTGAGTCAACAACCCAATCGTCATTTTAAACGTTTTTGCTTGTCATATTAGCCTTTGGAAATACGTCTTCATCTCATGTGTTGGCACTTCCAAACAACCTCACAAATTGTTGATACTAACCTATTGTCAGGCCTGGTATTGGACATAAAGTCTCTTTGATTTGCTTGGAACTGGTATGAGATTTTGATAGAAGAAGATGGGAATCATTGATTGGTACCTTAAGGGTTTCTTCAACGGAAGCGAGTTGCTCTTTCTTTTCAGTCATATCGTCGGCTTTAAGCAATGAAACCGGCGATACTTCTAGGGTTTCTTCTACGGAAGCGAGCCACTCTTTTTTTCGGTCATGGCATTGACTTCAAGGGATGAAACCGACGGCTAGGTTTTTGTTGGTTATGGTGGAGCGGAGCAAGACCCGCTCTGATACCATTTAAATTTGATATGGGTAAAATTATATTCTTTCATTGATAATTGGAGAGTATTTAAATACAAAATACACCAAAAGTAGGGGCCATATTTTAGGCTACAAATCAGTAAATATAATGCAGAATATATGGACCAAAATAAATCAAAACTTTTACTCACAAACAACTTCAATTACATTTTTATTCAAGTAGAAACTTAACACCTTGACTTTTTTTTACGAACACGCTCACAACTCTACACCTACTCTACTGCTAAAATTATTACACCCGTATTTCATAAAATTTAAACTCATAACCATTTATTTGAAAAGTATACAACTTTACCACTTAATTCGTTGACTTAAGTTAGATTTAAGATAGTCTCTTTTGATAATATTTCTAACTAAATAAAAAAACAAAGAAAACAATGTAAGCGTTATAAATTACTTTGCCCTCCAAAGCATGTTAATATGCTATCCACGCTAAATATATCCATTATCGTGCTAAACATATTTTTATCATGTGTTTTTCTTATAAATAAAAATGATAAAAAAATCTATAGAAAAATATAAAATAAAAGTGAATATTCAAACCTAGTTATTTAAATATGAAGATTGAAGCAAAAGGGAATTTGCCAATCACATCTCAAGTTAGGCCCAAAGGATGAGGTTGGATGATTCAACCATTGATGGAAGCCGCCCCCTCAATGTTATCGACTCGTGCGTCCAATCAATTTCATGGGAATTAAAATATTAAAATAATAAAACTTATACTGAACAGTTTCATGTAGTTATTTTTTTTTTTTGGAAAAATTTTATAGATAAGTAACCAATTTTTTAAACTGATATAATTAAGTTATTTAAACTTTTTTTTATCCTAGTTTAACCATTTAACTTATAGGTAATGTGATAATCCTATATTTTTTTACCTGTTTAACAGTTTAAAAGTGTTGATGTGGTTTTTTCATTTTTCTTTTTTTCAGATTTGATGACATGGAATTTATATATACTTTTTTCAATATTAAAATTAACAAACATATCTTTTCAAAGTAATATTAAAAGATAGGTTTGTTAATTTTAATATTAAAAAAAGTATATATATTAATTCCAAGTCATCAAATTTAAAAAAAACCACATCACCACTTTTAACTTGTTAAACAGGTAAAAAAAATATAGGATTAGCATATTACCTACAAGTTGAGTGATTAAATTGGGATAAAAAAAAGTTTAAATAACTTAATTGAAACAATTTGATAAAGTTTTCCTTTTTTTTAAGGGTCATTTACATATATCCCCTTCCTAATTTCATGTATTACATATTTACCCAACCCCTAATTTTAATTACATATTTTCCCTTCCTAAAGCTTATATATTACATATTTACCCAATTTATTTAAAATAACTTATTGAATTACTATTTTACCCTTAATGAACCAATTAAAATACTATTTACATATATCCCCTTCCTAAATATATCAATTTACATATATCACCGATTTCAACCAAAACCAAGTCGATGCTTTAAGATGACATGATTAGTTGGAACATTTCGAGTAAAACTACACCCTTAAACTTTTCAACTTTCTTTACTTTTACATTTACACCCCATTCCATAAGTTTATTTAGTTTTTCTTTTTCATCATTTTTACTCCCTGTTACGCAAATAAATTTATGAATGTGAATTTGCACAATTCAAATCGAGGGGGTGTTACATACTTAAACCACTTGTCAAGTGAAAAACATTTACAAATTACCGATACTTAACTAAATTTAAATGTATCTTTGTTGAAACTATCCCAAATTAATTTTTTTCTATCATAAACTATACAAATTCCGGTGCATTAATGAATCAAATCGGTAACAAACGAACAAAAGTGGCGCCTCTATCGGTATTATTCAAATCATTTAATCCGGTAAACCAACAAAATAGCCCAATTCACACGAGGAAAAAGCATTTAATCGGATAAACCAAAAAAAAATAGCCCAATTCACCCTCATCCCCCCGCAAACCCTAGCCACCATCCGGCGAGAGAGCACCTGCGACTCCGGCGGCCAAGAACAGAAACCGGGTGAACCTTCATGCACTGACTACGATTCCAGTCTGCAGCTGAATCGGAAGCCTCCCTCACCATGAAACTTGTAGTCCACTCCACCGTGTTTGCGACCTGTCGACCCTTGCCCGACACCCTACCATCCGAAATCAACAACATGGAACCCCATCTTCAAGCATAAAAGGTAATTAATTTTGGCCGGAATCCAAGAAAGAAGAGGAGGGTTGCGGAATTCGGATGAGGGGTTGGGAGCGCACACCGTGAAAAACACACACAAGATTTTGCAAATGAGAGAAACTTATATCTGATTATTAGGTTTTAACATAAAAAGGTAAATAGGTAATTGTGTAAGGATTGGGTAAATATGTAATTGATTTTTATGGTTGGATATATAAGTTATTAAGAAGCTTAGGAGGGGGAAATATGTAAAAAAACTTTTTTTTTATATCAATTTTTACTCTAAATACCATCTTACCAACCTCCACTTATAGTGATTCAATCTCACACCATATTTATAAAGGATAATCACCAATATCACTAAGATATAAGATATTGTGCATATTATTTAAATTAGGTTACACACCCGTGTATTACACGGGGTTTGATTAATGAAATATTAAAAATTTATTAGTAAGTGAAAAAAACAAAGGAAATAATTGAGAAAATAAATATTAAATAAATAAAATATTTATAAAGTAAATATTAATAAATAAGATAATAAATAATTGAGAAACAATAGTTGAAAAAAACTTCAACCAGTTACTTATTTATTTGGTATAGCTTGGTCTCACAAGAAAATAAGCGGAAAAATTTTCAAAGGCTTACAAGAATCTTGAGCTCACTGAATTGTGACACGTGACTAATTACTTATTTATTAGGTATAGTTTAGTGTGAAATATAACTAAAAATTTATATTATTCTCATTATAATATAACAATCTAAATATATTTATTTGCATAAAATTTAAACTTAGTGAGACTTTCAATCGATATGTCTTCTCATTTTATACTACTTTTATTTTATTTTAACAGTTTGACCCGTTAGAGAAAAAACATAACTCAAATCGACCGGTTCATAAGAAAATAGTTCGAAGTTGCCACATATACAAAACATATATAAACATATACAAATAACTAAAATTAGTAATGATGTAAATCGAAATAGGAAAAAAAGAAAATAATTACTTGAATACTTTCGGCTATAATAATATGACAAAAACACAGTGACATTTAACAAATCATAACAAATATTAGATTTTTAAATATGTAAATATATGATTGAATGTTTTTTTTTATTGGATCTTAAATGGCTATAAAATCGTTTTCCGTTTGTAAAATTTATAAAAATATGATTGATGATAAACAAAATTTTGAATTCAAAAATCTGTAGGTAAAAATTCAAACGAAAATTGATCTAGTTGTCTAAAATAATGAAGTTTATTAAAATGTAAAAACAATCTGATAATATAATAACTTTTCATAATACAAATTTATTTTTTAAAAATAATAAATAACATTATTAACTATAACTATCCATGATTAATTTCATATTAAGCTTATTTAGTTAATATATAATAACTATCAATAAGTAAATTTGTTATGTTTTCTTAATATATATTATTTAATAGGAGGGAGAAACTAAAAAGTTAGTATTTAATAGGAGAGAGATACGGGAAAATAAAATGAGAAGGAACCAGGAAATGACATGTGTCATCTCAAACCTTTATTTATTAGTATAGATATAGTTTTACCTTAATCTTAATTAGTTGTTTTCATTATTAATCATTAAATATCCATTACCTCAAAAAGCATATAAGATATAAGATATAGTGCATATTTTTAAATATAGTTTTACATTAATCTTAATTAGCTGTTTTCATTGTTAATCATTAAATATCCCTTACCTCAAAAATGGGAATTTTCTTAACAACAATAATTAATTAATAAATTAAATTACCCAAAAAGTAACGGTATGCAGGGTTGCATGCATGGTGTATATATGCATGATGTGGCCATCTTATAGCTTGCCAACTACTGCGCTGTTTCGTGAGCCATCTATCTGTTCCGCTCTATTTCTTTTGACGGGTGTTTCAATTCCAACGGTACATCCGTTTTTGGATTCTTTCGATCCCACATGATGCGGTGATCTAATTTGGTTTGGTCTCTTTGATTCCATTTGTTTCCCATATTTTGTCGTCTTTGATTTTGATTCCATCAATCAATTCCGTTTTTTCTTGAATATTCCTTAAATTCACTATGCGAATCGATTAGGTCAAATTTGGAAGAATTTCAATCTGTGTATTAATTTTGACTAGTGCAGCCTTATAATCCTGGTAATTAGGATCCGTCGTCCCTAAAATTAGGGGAATTGCTTACTTATTCTGTCAATTTATTTGTTTGTTATTTTTTAACTTTTTTCGGCAGCCATGGTGAGCAGAACGATAGATCTCCGGTCCGACACGGTGACGAAACCAACCGAAGCAATGCGAGTGGCGATGGCGAAGGCTGACGTGGACGATGACGTTTTAATTTACGACCCGACGGCCCGACAGCTGGAGACAGAAATGGCCCGAATTACAGGCAAAGAGGCCGCACTCTTTGTTCCTTCCGGGACCATGGGTAACCTAATCAGTGTTCTTGTGCACTGTGAGAAGAGGGGAAGCGAGGTGATCCTCGGTAATAATTCTCACATCCACATATATGAAAATGGAGGGATTTCAACGATTGGGGGTGTTCATCCTAGACCTGTGAAGAACAATGAAGATGGGACGATGGATATCGATCTGATCAAGTCTGCGATTCGAAACCCTGATTTTGAGATATGTTACCCGAAAACTAGGCTTATTTGCCTTGAGAATTCGCATGCTAAGTATGAATTTGGATGTTGTTTTGTTAATGTTCTCTAGGTGTATGATGAAATGCCTAACAGAGATGATTTAATGATGCAGCTCTGGTGGTAGGTGTCTTTCTGTAGAGTACACTGACCAGGTTGGGGAGCTTGCAAAGAAGCATGGGTTGAAGCTTCATATTGATGGGGCTCGCATCTTTAATGTGTCTACTGTGAGTTAAAAGAAACCCTTTCATGTGCCTGATGTTTTGAAGCTTGATATTCACTTATCCATTCATTTAGTAAATTTTTTGTTTTAGGCTCTTAATGTTCCTGTTGATAGGCTTGTACAAGCTGCTGATTCGGTTTCGGTAGGGTTGTCTTGTCTTACTTTTATAATTTTTTTATATGCTCATAGGGAAGCCAGAATCATTGTAGATAGAGAATGTAGAGTCATTGGTTTAATTGTTAGGTATGCTTGTCGAAAGGGCTTGGTGCACCGGTCGGAAGTGTTATTGTTGGGACAAAAAGCTTCATTGCCAGGGTATCTTCTTGTAGCACTTGAAACATTTGTTTTGAACTTTTGGTTAATCATGTCTTAAAAGTTATAAACTTTGGACTTCATTTATGTAGGCAAGGATTGTGAGGAAAACCTTAGGGGGTGGAATGAGACAGGTTGGCATCTTATGCGCTGCTGCTCTTGTTGCTCTACAAGAAAATGTCCAAAAGCTTGTGCTTGATCACAATAATGCCAAGACTTTAGCTGGTAATAAAATACTTCTTCATAGATATTGTTTGTTTATAACCTTAATACTTTAGTATGAATTTTGTTTTCTAGAGGGGCTAAACAAAATCAAGGGTCTGAGTGTTGATGTAGCTTCTGTGGAGACAAATATTGTAAGCAGTATATGATAAAATAATAGTTTTTTTGAAGTATTGCTTCATGATCACATCTAAATAATGTTAGTTCTTGAGCAGGTCTATTTTGAGATCTTAAAGGGGTCACATATTACAGCACTGAAGTTAGGGAAAATTATGCAGGAACATGGTATACTTTTGATGCCAGATAACTCATCCAGGTGTGATCATGAACCATCTATCAATAGAATTACTTATATTGACAACTTTACTAGAGTCTTGATAAGTTCACAGTGAGTAAAGTCTATATATGACGCAGGGTCAGGATCGTAATTCACCACCAAGTATCTGCAAGTGATGTGCAGTACACATTGGCTCGCATAAAGGTACATTATATGTCACTGCGTAAACTATCTTGTCTATTCGTTATGCTCACTTGTTGCCCTCGTCTTTCAGGAAGCTATTACTGGAGTGACAGTTGAAAATGGCAGCAACTGAGGCAAATCTTTAACCTTAGTGAAGATCATTTTCTTTTTCAGTTGTAAAATTTTGTGTTGAAATTAGTTTCCTGTTGACAATTTGTCTTTAAAATTGCACCTGCTATTTCACTTCAATACAGTAATTAGTTATATATAGTGAAAGATAAATTTGAAATTCTATAAAAATAATGATCTGTATCATGTATGTATATATAGATGTAGAACTTGTGCCAGCAAAAGCCATAGAATAATAATCCGGTTTATTGACAAAAAAATGATAAAGTAACTGAATAAAAGATCAAGAAAATCTCAATTAGTTATTAAACAATATATATTTTAGTAACTTTTGGAAAGTAATAAAAAAAAATATAATTGAAGTGAACACTTGAGGTGAAATGGATTTGCTGAATGGGCCAAAGTGAGTTGGACTTGGGCCGTTGATGTTTGTTAAGCTTCTGTGTTGTATGAATTTGTGAAGGAGTATATTCACATAATATTAATATCATATTTATTTTAAAAGATCTGATAAAATGTGTCTTGTATAAAACGGGTTGTATTTAACAAGACATGTTCACCACGACTATGGAACCAAACACATATGTTTAACTAAATGTGTCATTTTTCTTAAGCGCCGGCATGTACATGTTTAATAAGTTAGTTACCTGACACAACACATTTAAAATGGTTAAATATAAGCAATTCAATAACATGAATAGCACGACATGTTTGACATGATTATTGATACAACTCATAATACATGGTTTAAAAATAATAAGACATAATTAATGTGGTAAAATAAAAGTTAACAAAGTTACTATCCATATTTAAATTTATAAAACTTAAAAATACGTCGTTTTGATAAACGAATTATAAACATGTTGCGTTGACTTACTTAACACGATAAGTTGAATGTGTTATGCGTTTCATAAACGAGATAAGCGTACCGCACCCTTTTAAACACGTTTTTAATCATATCATTAACGTGCCACCCTATTTATGATCCGAACACATTTAACTTCATGTCAAGTTATATCTTGTTATCAGATAGTATCATAAATTGTCAGCTCTACGTAACATGAACCACCTGAAAATATCTATGTTCACACCCTAATTTGAAAAAGTATATGTTTTCCCAATTCACTTTTTCGACATAAGAGTTAATAGTGTTTTGTGGTTGAACTTTGGTAATCTAGCATTTGCATTCTAATTCTTTTAGATCTTCAATGTCTTCATGGCAAAAAAAAAGATAGTTGCCCATCAATTCAATTCGGGTAGAAAGTTTGAAACCAAGTTGCGTTTGCATTGCCATACTGCCAAGTGACATCTACATCATCTCATTAATTTTCTTTTATATATATTTTTACATCCTTTACTTAATTAATTATAAACTTAATCATTTAAATAGCGATGCTAACTATATAGTACAAAATATAAATCAAAATTAACTGTTTTTGTAATTAAGTTTCAAAAAATGTTACCACCAGACTAAAACTAGAGAACATATTCACCTTTTTATAATAATAATAAAGTTTTAGTTAGTAATTAGTGTACTAATTAACATTCTAAATATCATAAAATCCAAATGCCAGTGTTTATTAATTAGTTGGGCTCTTGCTTCCTACGGTTTTGAATATTTGAAATTGTGAATTGTAGTGTGAAATTATGTAATTAGTTGATGACTTGCATGAAAGTAGGCAGTGCCGGTAAATCGTATGTATAAGTAAACCGGTTCAAAACCGCCGGTTCAAACCCGTTTGAAACCGGTTCCCACTAAACCCGTTTGAAGTCGGGTCGGGTTTCGGTTTGAAACCAGTTTGGATTCCAAACCGGTTTTTTTGCCCACCTCTAGTAGGCACCTTCAGAAAACCATGAATACAACCCATACCTTATCCATCACAAGAAAGTAGTTGAATGAATTAATCTTCCAAAAAAGGGAGATAACTCAACTGTCCGGAGAGATTTTGTTTTTTTTTCTTTTACCCGTTCAAACTGAAATGGATCTTGTGAACTCAAACGGATCCTAACCACTTTCATGAGGATAAAAGAAACAAACAAATTCAACTACAAACAAGTGATTAAAAACATGTCAAGTTCCACTTGTCTTCTTTAAAAAGTCTTTGACTCTTACCATTGGGCTACCAACCCAACTGGCTGATAATTTTCTATAATTAATTTGCTTTCCTTTTCTATGTAATTAATTTTCTTGAGTGCTATTAGCCGTAGATGTTACTTATCATTTAATTAATGCTCCAACAACCTTCTTTTTCGGACCCAAGGACAAGTGCCTCGAGGTAAATTTGTCCTTGTAAAATTTCATATTCAGTCGTGGTCCAAATCTAGGTAACGTCAAAATCTATCGGGTCAATGGAGTCATTATAAAATTCTAAATCGCGGTTCATGTTATAAAACACAGAATAAACAGACAAATGTATGTGAACATTTCATATTTGGTTTTAAGTTTTGAGAAATTATGTATTTTGTCTAAACTTATTTCATATTTGGTTTTAAGTTTTGAGAAATTATGTATTTTGTCTAAACCTTTTGCAATCTTGTAATGCGTTTGGTTCAAAACAATAAGTGGTGTTAAAATGATTTTAAAACTCAAGTGAAATGACCATTTACTCCTCGTTAAAAACAAAGAAAATTAAAATAAAGAACAACATAATTTTTTTTAACGGCGAACATTGAATGTTGTGACGTCACACCCCCCGTCATATGGGAGAGGCTCGTCCAACTCCGGCTAATATGTTGTCTTAACCAGACCCACTTGGCGTCAGAGTTGGAGAGCATCCAAAGAAAAATCCCACCCAATACGGCCCCTTCCGGGCTTGAGGGAGAGCCGAGGCTCGAACTCTGGATCGGCATGGGTAAAACCTTGGTGCATCAACCTAAGAACTAAGTCTCATTTGCATGCCTTAGAAATTAATGGGGAGAACAGGAATTGAACTTGGGTCACAAGTATCAAGTCCCGATCGATTAACACGAACACGGTAATTTGGATAAGCTCCCAAAGAATTTTATTAACTAAGAAAACTGACTCAAAAACTTGATTACAGTGATAACCCTAACACTTGAACATAATGATAACCCTAACACGATTAACACTTGATTACAATGTCAAACTCAAACATGATTTATATAGACTAACCCTAACTTGTTAGCCAAGACATTACCATACTAATTATAATGCAATTAGGAAACTTAACTAATTTAACCACAACTTGTCAAACTAGCCCCTCCATATTTACCTACACGTAAATACGGTCTTCCCATATTCACCTACACGCGAATATGGGTCCATAATTTCCAACAATCACCCCCGTAATTTTGGACTCGTATTGGACAAATCTTTGACTCCAAGTAATCCACTACCTTGTAGATTTATCAGCCAATCTTGCAGATTAAGCTAACATCTTGTAGCTTGGACCAACCGAACCCAAACTGACTTGTTTGAGTAGGTACATAAGCCCAACAATCACCCTCTAATTTCCAACTCGAAATAAAGAAGTCTTCAACGTCAAGCACGCCTTCTTTGCCTCGATTCTCTTGGAACTCCTCTTGATCTCTAGTTGTGTTATTCGGCTCCTTCCTAGCTCGAACATTCTTGTGACCTTGTGCTCGACTATTCCTTTGGTCGTAGGAGCTCACACCACCATTCGGCTGCGATCTTGAGCAAACACCACTAGCTTTCTTGGATCATTACATGTTCCTTTAGAATTTAGGCTTATGATGGCTCTATCAACTCTGTGACCCCGTCCCTGACCATTCACTCGGCCGAAAGAACTCGCATAACCACTCATCTGGCTGTGACTCTGGTCATCTGATTGAGCAAACACGAAGCACATCTTCCGTATTGAAGCTTCAAAACATACCCGGTCAAAACACAACTCGTTCGACCCGTATGAAAATCAAATCGTGAATGGAACCCGCTTGTCCAATTAAAGTTTAATGGTTAAACCAAAACTTGTTAAACCAAAAAATAATAATAGACCAACCTTTTTTTCTTTCGTCACCACCAAAAAAAGAAAAAAAAAACAATTTTGGCTTTTTTTGTTAATCAAACAATGATTATTATTCTTTCCTTCGTACGTCACCACCAAAAAAGAACAATCACTTTTGTTTCAACGAGAGCAGCACTTAAATCAACCAATAGCCATCACCAAAGAAATACCGCCGAACCACCGCCGGTCTCACCGATTGTTGAACTTACCTAGGCTGTGATCGCAAGAAGACCACAACCAATCTAAGTTACCGCCGATCTAGAAGCTATACCGTTAATCGATTCCGCCGTAAACCGAACACCGTTGCCGCTGATTCTCGTCAATCACAACTGCCGGATAAGAGCTTAACCTTGCTCTGATACCAATTCAAGTCCCGATCGATTAACATGAACACGATAATTTGGATAAGCTCCCAAAGAATTTTATTAACCAAGAAAACTGACTCAAAAACTTGATTACAGTGATAACCCTAACACGGTTAACAATTGAACATAATGATAACCCTAACACGATTAATACTTGATTACAATGTCAAACCCAAACATGGTTTATATAGACTAACCCTAACTTGTTAGCCAAGACATTACCATACTAATTATAATGCAATTAGGAAACTTAACCAATTTAACCACAACTTGTCAAACTAGCCCCTCCATATTTACCTACGTGTAAATACGGTCCTCCCATATTCACCTACATGCGAATATGGGTCCATAATTTTCATCAAAGTAACACCAGGTCTCTTCCTTACCACTCCACCACCAACTCCTTAGCAAAGAACAACATAAATACCCAATACAATCCAACATAAATACCCAAGGAAAAACCTTGGATCTTAGGTTCCTATGTGACAAAGATTCAACAAAAAAGAAAACCAAATTTCAAAATGGCATCAGAACCTTGTTCTCATATTTGTTTAGAGAAAAAAAAAACCAAACGTTTTCAAATATAAAATCAATTTATTGAAATTTTTTTGATTTATCGTAAAAATATATGATCTATTGTTTGTCTGGCATGTTGATAATTTTAGTGTCATCTAGCTATTTTGTTTAGTTGAATTTATTTGATGACTTAACGAGAAGACATTATGAAACATCAAACAAGTTGGTAAGTGTGAAATGCACACTTGTTTGATGATCTTATGACTTCTGGTGATAAAAACACCTTGTTGTATCAAGGGGCAAAGCCCACTAAACAACAGGGGTCCAGGGGCAGCTCCCCTGGTTAGTAGGGTCCTAGGGGCGGCAACTCCTAGTGGGGGTCCAAAGGGCAACGCCCCTGGGTGTGGTTATATGATTTTTCATGTTTTGTTATGTATCAGAAAATGATTCTGGAGGTGAAAACTGCAAAATGATGGTTATCCGAACCAATTTAGTCATGCTGACCAGTTTACTCCTTCTGAGTAGTTTACTCCTCCGAGGTAAGTTTGTATGCATTGGCATGGTTCAGGGCATGGTTCGGGTGATGGTTCAATCCATGGTTCGAGCCATGGGACGGGTCATGGTTCATGTCATGGGTTCGGGCATGGGTCGGGGCATGGTTCGGTTATTAATTAAACAAAATAATTTCATTCCTTGAAGGAATGAAAAAAACACAGATCCTTCAAGAAATGAAAATCATTAGAAATGAAAAAATCACATTAGTTATGTAATAGTTCATTCTATTTCTATGTGATACCAAACATGTTTTGTTTCATTCCAACATAATGACTCATTCCATTTCAGCCTCTATTCATGCATACCAAACACTACCATAAAGATAGTTTAAGAGAGTTAATCATAACATCATAACCTCAATTTAAAAACCCTATCCTTAAATTTAATTTGTCTTTAATTTTTAAAGATACATGTATCCCTTAATAACTTAAAATTTGTTTGACTTGTTCAATTTCGTCATACTTAACATAATCGATGGCTAATCAAACTAGGCGGGGGGACTTCCTCTCTCTATCCATCACTTCATAATTTATTCAACATCTAATCTTCTAGTCATTTATTTGCTTATGTTTTAAGGCATACAATATGAACATATGAGCATTTGTATTTAGGATTTATATAATATATGTTCACATTTTTTATCATCAAATAATGAGAGTGCATTTAGTAATATGTGATTGTGTATGTAACAGAATCAAGCATAAGCACAAGCCTCATTTTATCTTTAATCAAACTCAATTTGTAATAGCTTAGTTTCATCATCATTAATTTAGTTAATCGTTCATGTTTAATTAATTACATTAGAACAAAGCTACTAGAAAACACCTTTTTTTACATGCTTAATATCTAATATGTCGTTTGCAATAAGTGTTTTTGAATAATCATAAATAGAACATCTTTTAGTCATGGTGAAACTAGCTCACTTTTAGGAAAAAACTAAAAAAATTGATCCGCGTATTGCGGCGTGGCTGTACGATAATATTTACGTGTTTAACTGTATAATTAAAGCACACGCGATGTGGCGGGTTTGCAAAGCTCGTTACTGGCGTTGCGACGACGACAATGGCGTGACTAAGTACATAAAGAAACGTATGAATTTGCCACGACTCAGTCTTCGGCGCGATGCAACGGGTTTGCGAACCTCGTTACGTGCGTTGCGGCGGTGAAAATAATGTGACTAATTACATAAAAGAAACGGATGAGGTTGCCGTGACACGGTTATAGAGATCGAAAAATACATAGAGTGCAGCGCGAATAGTAGTTAACTTTGAAACGACAAATTCGTTAAAAAATTTAGTAACAAATTAAAAATAGAAAAAAATAATTTTTATAAACAAATATAAAAAAGAAGTAAGAAAAAAAAACGAAATTTGATGGGTGGAGTTGACACTAGCGTGCTTAAGTATATAAAAAAAACGTACGAATTTGATACGAATCGGTTTTGGAGATTGAACCAAAGATATAAAAAAGTATTATGTTTCGCACATTACGGCCTAATAATTTAAAAAATTAATCAAAAGAAAAGAAAAAAAATCTAAAAAGAAACCAAAAAACCCAAAAAAAAAAAGATTTGTTAACCTTAAAGACTTAACAATATGTCCATTAACCAACCCATCAAAGCTTGTTGTTGAGTAAAGATCGAAAAATCAAATAGAAAAGAAGAAAAAAGAATGGTTTGTTGTGGCCTCTCATTGGCCACCGACCTTATTAGCTAGATAAACACAATTAAAGCATAATGTAAAAGATAAAATGGTTTTCGTGGGTCTTAACATATTTATGCTTCTTAATTGGACGTTTCCCCATACATACATATTAAGATAATGGTGAATCCGCTTTTCATATAAACCTACAATAACTAGATTTAAAAAAAAGGAACGCAACATCAAATGTTTCAAAAGCCATTATCTCAACAAGTTTAGTAAACTAGGGGTGCTTTCAATACATAACCAAATTTATGTAGAGAACTACAAGAACCGCATAAGTATCTGTATCTGTATCCGTACACAAATTAATTTTCTATTAAACATCTCTCGGTTACACTCTATATGAAATATATAAAATAGAATGTGAACAAGTAAACAAAAACAGCATGAGGGCAGGGAAGTAGGTAAGTGCAAAGACTATTCAAACTTGGAGTGAAGCTTGCACCCACATGAAATGATTGAATAGAGGATTCACCAACCAACAACAAGAAATGCATGATCCAACTTGAACCACATGTACCATAGAATCCAAAAGAAACTTTCAAAACACAATTTAGATTGTGACACAAATATTGGCAGGTTATTTATAGGTACAAAAGTTGTGCACTTTTCTGTAAAATTTTCCTCTTTATTATTAAAAAACAGGTAAGTTCCCTTTATGTTGGTGAAATATTGTTGAGATATCACTAACCTTCTAGTTTTATCCAAATCATTCCAAGATTTTTGCATGAAAGACTCAAACCTTTATATGGTTTGAATACAGTTATAAGATTATTTTCATGTGTTTTACATGAAAGCGTTTAAATAATATGTTATATTTTTGTATAAATAATATATGGGTCAATGTGATGTAGTTTACAATCACATAAACATTGTTAACTTTTATAGAAAAGATGGTTAATATCTTAAATTTAAATATAAATATATATATATATATATATATATATATATATATATATATATATATATATGAATGTAAATAATAGTCTTTTTATCAACACATAATGTAAAGGATGCATATGAAAATTAAGATATTGTAACTGAAATTGAAAAATATTGGAGGTAACTAATATGTAAATTAAAAATAATTAGTGGGCGAAACCTGTGCGATGTGTTGGAGTTGTTAAAAATTGTAAGGCTCGGTTTCAACGACCTATACAAGAGTGACTAGTATTCACCCCGCGAAAAAAATTCACGTCAAAACACTGATAAAAATAAGCATATCGAAACGGTAAATCTGGAATTTTATAAAACATCATATTTTAAAGGTTGTAAGAGGAAAATAACTATAAAAACGAAATCTTGAAACAACTTCGACGGCTTATACGTTCGTGCTTCGATAACTTGTACATTATCACTAAAACTCCGTTTTGAATAAAATTTACACCGAAACATAGATAAAATCATAAAAATAAGCACCTCGCAATGGAATATTCAGAATTTTATAAAACATCATATTTTAAAAGTTATAAGAGAAAAACAAAAAAAAGTTATGAGTGGGCCATGTGTCAAAAGTTGGTTTTATAAAAAAAAAGAACAAATACAAAAGTCTAAGGTGTAAAGTGTAAGTGTAATTAAACTCGTGGGGGTTATATTGTAACTTTTGAGGGGGCATTGTAAATTTAATAATCCATGCTTAAATTGCATCTACAATAATGCTTCAATGTAAGGCCCCTTTCCCGGGTAACCTCACTTGTTGGATTTACTCATAAACATAGTCATTAATCACTGAACTTTTAATTAAAAACATTCAAACACAGCGGAAGCATACATCATTCAATAACATAACATAGCATAGCAGCGGAAGTCTTAACATTAAACATAACATTTTCTTAACATCAATAAAAGTGGGATGTCAGTCTCGTGCCGGGTAACCTTCACGCCTTCGCACGACCCTTCCTTTCTGTACCTGAAATGTATACTAAAAATCAGCTAACGCTGGTGAGTTCTAGTTTAATGCAATTAGGTATAAACATTCTTTTACTTTATAAATATGCATAATTATATATATACGTTTATATAAGTACACATTGACTTGAATTGCTTCTCATTTATCATTCTTCGCAAATACATATAGATATATATTCACATCATTGGTCTCATTTATTTTCATAACTTTTGCTTCTCTTTCTTTTTTATTTTGTGATTACATATACATATGCATTCACCTTTTCTTTTCTTTACTTTACATTCTTGGGTAATACACTTAAGGGTGATCAACCCGTCATTTGTTTGCGAATGTCACCAAGACAAACGCCACGGTCCACCGTCATGGTCCGCCATTCTTACAACCGTCCGGCAACTAGTGTCCGTCCGTCATTATCTTACAACCGTCCTACCGAAGTAGTCCGTCATTATCTTACAACCGTCCTACCGAAGTAGTCCGTCATTATCTTACAACCGTCCTACCGAAGTAGTCCGTCATACTTACAACCGTCCTACCGTCGTAGTCCGTCATATTTGTCTGACTGCCCTAAGGTATCCGTCTCCCACCCGAACTAATTATACAGCCGTACATCGATTTCGGGACTTACTCCACCGTAGTGGCCTGTTTAGTCTATCTTTCTAGACTTTCATTTCTGGCTGCATAATAGTCGAGTGGTCGTCCGTCTACCGAGGTAGCCGTTATCATTGTTCCATTCGTAACGTTTATTCATTCATAGCAAGCAATATATACATGGATATAAAGCAAGATTTCATTCTTACACATTGTGTTGTTCTTTCATTCATTCTATATAATCATACGATTCATCCTTTGTGCCTAATTCATTTCTGTATATATATGTAACATATATATTAGTATATCACGTATGATTACATTAGCGTTCATATCATTTATTCATTTAGTGTATACATTTCAGCCCCAAATCATTTAATAAGGTTTGCACATAACATAGAAGGGGGCACATAGAACTCACCTGATGAGCTACTCTAGGTTGTCCTAAACAAAGGTCCAACAGCGTCACTTCCGATCTGGATTAGGTAGTTAAATACACATTAGACCCAACCCCGACTCTAATGGTTTAATCATTCTAAACTTACTGACTTTACTTAATCAACCTGCTGCCTGCTGTCTGCTGCCTGCGCACTTAGTAAGTGCGCAGGGACTTGAAGTGCGCAGGAGTCTTCCTCCTGCGTACTTGGTAAGTACGCAGGGGCTTCCTCCTGCGTACTTGGTTCTTGGACCAAAAATCCGAAGTTCTTGCATGCAAACCCGATCATGCCAATCTTACAATTTTCTTTGATCAAAACGTGCGGTTTTCATTCTAGATGCTATTTCTAAGCTTATTATCAAGTTTCATCCGTAAAAACCTCATCTATTTAGCTAAAACTCGAGAAACCCCAACATGAACAAAAACTCAGATTATGGTTGAATCATTACCTGGATTGAAGTTCTGATTCGGAGGTTTTGCTCACGAGCTCAGTTGTAACGTGCTCCTCTAATCTCGTGACGATCCGTCGACTTTCTCTCTCTAGACCCGAGCTCCCTTTCTCTCTCTAAGATGGTGAAAATGAAGGTGAAATGAGCTAGTGGGCTGCCTTGCCCCTTTTATACCTGAGCTTCCCTCGGCCCGTTGGAGCCGAGCCCAAGCCCATCCGTTCTTACTTCGTTTTATAACGTTTAAATCTCCATCGTATTATTATTTACTTAGTTACTATTTTCGGGATGTTACATTCAAACACTTGTCAACTTGGATTTGATGTAGTGAATAGTACCCCCTATGAGAGCATCAATGGTTGTGTATTTAAATCTTGATAATTTTTGGAATAAAGTAGAGAGTGTGTTCAGCGATAAAAAAGTTTGAGTTAATTCCAGGAAAGGACATGGTGGTATGGCCATATTACACATTTAGATCCTAAGTTTGAAAAACTACAAGGTCGGTCCACTAGGTTTGAAAAAGTAACAAATATGGAACCCCGTTTGGATAGCCGTCAAAAAAATCCGTGCAAGTCCCCACCCCTTTTTAAAAAATAATAATAAAATATACATACACACAAACACAATTGTTAGATCTAGGGTTGCCAACCCATCCACCATGGCCATCACCACCCCCCTTCACTCCGACTGCCCCAAGCAACTTCCGGTAGAAGCGCCACACCGTCGCCCACCACTTCCGGCAGAACTGTCATCCCCACCTACCCTTCATCTTCACCTTTTGATAGGTGGTTTTGGAGAGAAACAAATTGAATTAGTGGTTTTCGATTTGATTTTATGCTGCAAAGGTGGAGGTTGGTGGTAAAGAATAATGGTGTGTGGTGATTGATAATGACGAACCGAAAGGTTAAGAACAAGATTCCACTGTCATCGATGCAACACCTCCACATGCGTGATTTCATCATGGTGATTGTGGTGGACTTGTGAATGTCGGTGATTGACGGTGGTGGTGATGTCGATTGGTAGAGACTAGAGTGGTGGTGGGGTCGATCGGTAAATAGATGAGAAGAAGTGGGTGGTGGGTCCCATTCTGTTTTTATTTTTAATTTAACTTAGGGTATTTTAGACATTTTTAAAAAATTAATAGAAAAAGTTAAAAGGCCATCCAAACAGTAATAAAGATATTTGTCTTTAAAAAAAATTAAGTCTTTTGGAACAATTGGATCCCGAAGAAGGTTAGCATTTTCGCCTGGTGGGTCGAGCTTGACCGTCTTCCAACCCTGGCTTCCTTGGTTGCAAGAAGCATTGCTGTGGAATCTGTTTTTTATAAAGTATGCGGGGTGAATGTAGAATCGGTGGATCACTTTTTGTCTCGTGTCACTTTGCCCGATACGTGACAACTTATATCTCAATGGTGTAATGTTCCTTTTTTGTTCGTCTTTAGTATTTCAGACTTGTTGGGTTAGTTCAAATACATTCAGGCTCCAAAGAAGAAGGCAAAGGCTTTTCATGAGGTTATTCTAATAACAATGTGGTGCATGTAGAAAGCGCATAAGAATCTCATTTTCAATCTCAAGCCTATTTCTCTTGCCCAACTAATTGAAGAGGTTAAGATCTGTGGCTTCCTTTGGGTTAAAAATCGTTCGGGGCATCTTTTTTAATGTGGGAACAGTGGCACGCCATTTCTTTTCCCTGTTTTTAGTTTGTAATGTTCTCTTGGTGGCTTGTTTTTTGATTTCCTGGTGTTTGTATTCTTTTCGAATCTATCAAACTGCTAGGTTCGATTATAATAAAATTCTTTGTTGGCCGTTAAAAAAAAACAAATTTAAATCAAACAGTTTATCATGTATAATAAGGATGTTTATAACCGTTAAAATCAAAACGTATCATCCAAATTGATAGAAGTCTCCTGGTTTGCACAATTTGAGATACATGGAGTTCGGTTTTGGTGGTTAGAAGGTTTACCAGAATACAATTTTAAACTTGGAACCTGACGTTTAGCTTTTTTTTTTAATTTTTTAAATATACACTTATGTATATATATATATATATATTATATTGATGAATAATCTTTATCAGTTTTAAAATTTAATACAAATTATCAATTTTAGAAAAAAAAAACCCAAGTTAAACAGTTAAATTGTTGAACCGCTAAAACCGTTCCTTCGGAACCACTCATCCAACCCGAACAGTTTTATATTTCATTTTCTAAAATCATAGTTAGTAGTTTAACGTAGATATTTGTTTTTAAAGACAAAATATATAACATAAACCATACATAAAATGTTTTTCTGTATTTTTTTCTCGTAAAAATCCAAAGATGAGTCACTTTTTATCTTTTTTTTTACCGACAAACACACTCTCTACTTTAATCCTATTCTACTCCTAAAATCATCGCACCTGCACTCTGTAGGATTTGATCCTACAACCATTGGGTTGGAAAATACACCACTTTACCACAAAAATATCATTTTGGGGACGAGTCACGTTTCATCTATTTTAACAAAAAAAATGGAACAATAAATTTTTTACACTTAAATACTATATAATTTTACACTTGTAAGTATATTTAAATTCACACCACTTTTATAGGGGACGAACATCATACTACTAGGTCACGGGTATCTATTTTAACAATTACTTTATTTTTTTAAATTATTATAGCAATAAAACCTAGGGAATTGAGCTACATCAAAGATCTATGAATAGGTCAACTACCGTTCATGACAAAGAGGAAAAAGTAGCATTTATGTTAAAATGTCAAATTGGAAAAGTCAAATTCATGCACAATATAAACAAAACGTAATTAAAAAACTTCAAAAGTCAAACGGTAGGGCTCGTAAATTGTCTCGGGTTTTACTAAACGGGTCAGAATGATACGTGAAGACACGATTAATACGGGTATTAAACCTGAATACAACATGACTAATTAAATGTGTCGTTTTTTAATCATGAACACGGACATGTGGAATAAAAGGGTTACACGATACCAGGGGCGGAGGTTTGTGAGGGCCTGCCCCCCCTCCTGATTTTTCGCTTAGTAGTGTTAATTTATACATATTCGGCCGTAAATTTTATAGTTCCGGCCCTCTGATAGGAAAAAAAATCTCGACCCCCTTGTTTTTTTCTCAAGCTCCGCCACTGCACGATACGACCTATTTAACAAGATTAAAGAATGACACGACATGAATCGTTTAACACGATTAAGGTTTAAGAGGTTTTTTTTATGATATATCATATTTAATTATTTCATACATTTAAAAATTTTAAAAAGTTATATAGTTTTGATAAATGGTTATAAACATGTGATGTAGACTTATTAAGCAATTTAATACGATTAGTTAAACGGGTTAATCGTCATAAACAGGTTTTGGCGGTTTCAACCCATTTAGACACGTTTCTAATTGTATCGGCCCATTTATGACCCAAACCCGTTTAATCCAAACTCTAACCCGCTTAACCTCGTATCATGTTAACACGTTGTGCCATTAATTGTTATAATGACCTTTAATTTTGAGCATATTTATTTGTTATAAAAAATAAAAATAACAACGATATAGTGTTCATGAGATTATAAAGTTAGGATAAATATGTGTTATCGTTAATATGATAGAGGTGGATACTATAAATAAGTATGGGTGATGTAATAATTATTTTTATATGTTATATAATATTCTATACTTAATTTTATGTGTTTTATATAAGTTATATAGTAATTTGATACTTAATATTTTTTTTTTAGGATGCGTCCCTGGTTTTCACAAACTGGTGGATTACATTTTAGGCAAGAGTATTAATTGCAGGTGTGATGTGGAGCATGCTCATATACAGACTGTTGTAGTTAGTTAATTAGATAATGACAGAGAAGATGAAATATATTCTTATAACATGCTCCCTCACACACTCCAAAGCTTTCTTTTATTTTACACTTTTTAACGATTTTAAGTTTTATTACCGACCCAAAAACCACAAAAAATTCTTGAACACCTATTTACTTATCTTTAAGACTAAGTGTAGTCACGTACACATAAGTGAACGTAGGCGTTAAACACTACGACGGGGGCGACAAACAGGGGGTGTTGCCCTGTTAACAAGCGTTGAAGTATTAGCTAGGGGGTGGGGCCAACTCAAAATCAACTTATATTATCGCACATGTAATAGCCAATTGTTTCATTACCAAATAAACGATATAAATATGTGATGAAGTTAATGCTCAACCTACGGGTTTCATTTTTTTTTTTAATTAAATTAAAGGTTGCATAATGTCGCAATCAAAATTGCTTTTATTCAGTCCATAGTTTTGTCAAAATGACCAAAATCAATGTCTCATTGTTTTACTGTTGTTTAATATTATAGATATTCTATTACTTACAAATCATAAAATGGCAACTCTATATGAATACTTTACAACTCTTTTATGCATGGCCACGTCATACTTACAAATCATAAAATGGCAACTCAATATGCATACTTTACAAGTCTCTTATGCATGGCCACTTCACATGTTTAATTTTTTTTTATAATTGATTATTTTATTATTATAATTAATTTTAAAGTTATTTTATTTTTTACGTATAACTTTTAAAATATGATATTTTATAAAATTTTAAATATACAGTTGCGACGTGCTTATTTTTATCTACGTTTCGGTGTAAATTTCATTCGAAACGGAGTTATGTGTAATAATATACAAGTCATCAAATTGCAAACGTTATACGTAAGAGTTATCAAAGTTGCGTTAAGGTTTCAATTTTTCATAGTTTTTTTTTCCACTTACAACTTTTAAAATATGATATTTTATAAAATTTCAAGTTTGACGTTGCGACGTATCTACGTTTCGACGTGAATTTTCGTAACGTCATTTTCAAACCGATCAGTTGTTTTAAACGTTTTTTTAAACCGTTTAGTTTTTTAAACCATTCAATGCTCATCTCCAAATATACCGTTACGGGGTTCCTCTTTTTTATTTTATCTACGTTACCCGTCGCAATGTTTACAATTTCTTTCATAAAAAGAAACAAATAGTGTAACTGTCCGGTGATTAACGTACGTACACGTACTATAACCCCATCCGTATCTATATTTCGAACCCACCGCGGAATGCGTCCTTATAATAAAAAAAGAAATGATTTACTCTTTCAACTTTTAAACTATTTACGTTTCGACGTGAATTTTCGTAACATTATTTTTAAACCAACCGATTGTTTTAAACGTTTTTTAAACCGTCTAACGCCCATCTCAAAATATACCGTTGTGACATTCTTTTATCTATGTTTAAACCGACCCGCCGTAATGCGCCGCCGGCATGCTTATTTTTATATACGTTTCGGTGTAAATTTTTTTCGAATAACTTCACTTTCTTATACAACAAGGTAAATTTTTTTTACTATCGAATATATCGCTGCAACGTGTTTTTTTTAACGTCACGTGGAATGTACCGTCGAGATTTGCTTACTTTTATCTACGTTTCGAACCCGCCCCGGAGCGCGATGGTAACCAACTAGTTTATTTATATGATGATTTGTGTTTCAATTCATTTTATTCAAAAAATAATTTCAACAAGCATAGCCTTGTATTCAATAAAAGTTACTCTTGCCGTTAAAAAAAATCAAGCTATCCCATTTATAATAACTAAATAAACACGACACAAAAAAATAAATGATGAATTGCATAAGATAGTTAAATAATACAGTTTACCTTTTTTATGTTTAATAACAATTTACTTCAAATTAATGGTTAATGTATATAACTTAAGTACTAGACGTAGGTTGTTAACTTGTAAATTTTTTCTGAAAAATCAGAAGAGGTTTGCCATTTTTGATAGTCGGCTTCCTTTTTATTGAAAGAAAAAAAAAATACATATGTTGTTAGATATTTTTAATAAAAAAAACGTCCATGTTTCGTTTACAACTATAATATTATAAAAATTGATTATCATTAAATAAAAGTCTACCTAGAATACATATGGAGTCAGAACGAATGATATATATTTTCGCCTGCTTCTTAAGATAGAAACGAATTGAATGAACAAGGTGAGTGAGTGGTCACCAACATGTTAACCTAACAAGTTGGCAACCGAGGAAGAAAGCAATTCATGAACAATTACCGGTCTTATTTGACCCAAATAATACTTATCAAATTTTAGTGACAGGGGCGGATCTACGCCTAGGGCAGGGGTACCTGTCGGTACCCCTCAACTTTCGACGCGTAGTGGGAATTTTCGACGCGCAGCGGGATTTTTTATTTTTTTTACGTTTTATGTATCCAGATACCCCTGAACGAAATTTTAGATACCCCTGTATTTTTTTCCTAGATCCGCCACTGTTTAGTGATTTACGGTAAGTACCGAAAGAATGCCATACGAACTAAATTATCTTTGGATCAAAGATTATCTATAACGGGGAATGTAAGGAAGTCAAAGATGAAGGTGAAAATAATAAATCAGAGGTGTTCACGATATGCTTCAACCAATCCGGTCAGATTGTGTGGTTTGGTTGTTTAGCGTTTTGAACCAATAATTTTACTTTTTTTTAAATCATTAGTTTATATTAAAAAATTTAAATTATGAGTATGGTTGATGTTCCAAAAATAAAAAGAAATATATAAATACTAAAAGTCAAACAATCGGTTCGGGTTACATGGTCGGTTTCAAGTTTTAATTCGGACTGAACCGTTAAACCGTCAAACCATAAAAACTAAACCGTGAACCGAAACATTTGAATCTCAAACTAGGTAAACTTGTCTACTTGAATGGTTCGATGGATTTCAGTGGTTTCAAACATCCTAAAACAAACCATGCATATCAAAAATAGGGATAGATATAGTTTTTTTTTATAAAATGTAAGGGTAATTATATAAATGAATGAATTATAGATGCTCGTTCATAAAAAATAGTTCTATTTAAAATTTGGGAATATAATATTTATTATTTTTTGAATGGCGGGAAATTTTATAAGATAACGATAAAACAAGCAAGGTGCTAGAAGTACAAAGATGATTCAAAAATTAAAGGTACGTTAAGAATTCTAGTAAAAAGGATGATCTTTGCCCTGTTTTTTACGTAACGGAAAATGTGTGTCGTTATCTCCTCCAAAATTCTATCTTACGCCCTGTTTCAGAGTTTCATTTAACAAGAGAAAAGAAAGGAATTGGAAGGAAAGAAAAAAATGAAGGTGTGCCAGAGTTTATTTTTTTACGAAAGAAATGGAAGGAAATAAAAAATGTGTGTTCCAGAGATTTTTTTTTAAGGAAAATGAGAGAAAGGGAAGGGAGTTTAGGTTAAATTGGAAGAAAATGAAAGGAAAAGAAGAGGAAAAGAAAATAAGTGAAAAGGAAAAAAAATGGATCATTTCTTTCCTTAAATGAATTCTGGAACAGAGCGTTAGTGTAGGATTTTGTTGTTGATCATTTTGTCGTTCCACGCCATCTAGATAAACCATAAAGCTGATAATATCATTGCTTGGAGAGCCTTCTTGCAAACCTTGTAGACTTCGAAAACCCAAGAATTACCATAACCGATTTCGAGGATGAGAGCTGAATCTTGCACTAGTAGCCAAATTTTATTCGATGAAGTTTGCAACCATACAATTCACGAGCATGTGATATGTGGTTTCCATAGTTGAGCCACAACCCACCTTGAGTTAATAATGCTTCACGTGTAGGCAGGGGCGGATACAGCTCATTGGAAGGGGGGTGGACAGGCACCGCGTAAGCTAGCCAACCCTCTATTAAAATTTCTAAAATTTGTTTGTAAAGACCAATTTAGGCTAATTCCGGAATGGGGAAGGTGCACACTACAAAACAAAGTTAAGGGTAAGGTGGCACACTGTAAAACAAAATTAAGGGCAAGGATACACTCACAAAACAAAATGAAATATTAAAACTCTGTTTTGACTTCATTCACCAGAAATAAGAAAACATGCTAGACATTTCCATTATTTTGAATCTTTTACATGAAACGTCGATTAAATATTTAGTTAATAAATTAATTTTTCTTATTTAGTTTATTTCTAAATGTTAGTTTTATTACTTACTAGTTTAGATCCCGTGTCTACACACGGGGTGAAAAATATCAATATAATTTTTTTTAAATTTTTATGTATATATTTTACAACTGTAAAAATATATTACGTATACTTAAGATTGAAAACAAATTCAAAATATGTAAAAATTAATATATAATTGGGTTTCGAAAATACGTTAATTACTATTTAATATAATTTGACTTTCATTTACTATTTAATCGGAAATAGAAGTTACATAATTAAATTTCAAAGTTTCTTATAATAAGAGATAATTTAAAATAAATATTTTTATTAGTATAATTAATATTTTTCTTTAAATATATATTTTTAGTAAATATAGAAATGCATTAAATAAGAGAGAGAGGCGGGAAAAAAAATGGTGAAGATGAATATGGAGGCGACACGTGGCATTAAGAAACCTTTATTTATTATATAGTATAGATTTGGTTAACCTATTTAAAATGATTATTAAAGTTAAATGGAATTTGTTAATCATGTGGTCAGAACACCTACATAGTTTCTTGTTTTATTTTACCCGACCCATTTTCGACCGACCTATTTTTTGCCATCCCCTAGCGGAAATTCCTGGATCCGCCGGTGTAGGAATCTTGTTTAAGGCAGCTCTCCAACCAAAGAAGGTTATTTTTAATGGTAACAGTTTTAGCTAATTGTGTTTATACGTTTCCTGTGTAAAAATCGATTTCTTGATGGAGGCCCGAAAGGATTTAACTGCAAACTTACCCGTGTCAACCCCAAGTTGGATCCAATTTTCTCTTCTATTTGGAAATGACAATTAGTAATCAAATTAGTACATTGATGGAGCTCCGTCATCCCCCGATTCCCTTTTTCCAGTTCCAAAACCATAATGTTGGTGATTTTAGTATCTTCAAAGTCATTTTAGTTTACTTAAATTTACTTATATTGATACGAGTTAGGAGGTGTAGAGTGTAAACTATATCAAGACTTTGTTAACTTCAGTACTTGTGAACCTCTAGGGTTGTTAGGGGTGAAGCCCCTAAACCATGGGGGTTCCAAGGGGGAAGCGTGGGGTCGAGGGTTGGCCCTTAGTGCCGTCCAAAAGGTAACGCCCCTAGCGGGGCGCTGAATGGTGAAAAGTTAGCTTGAAATCGATGATAAAAAAAAGTTCGATAGAACAATAACATTTTACTTCTGATGTTCAGTAGCAACTATGTAGGTCAGTAGTAACCGAAACATCTGTAGCAACTTTGTACTTCAGTAGGAACTATGATGGTTGGTAGTAACATTGTTACTACTGATCGGTGGTAATTAAGTTACTACTACAACCACTAGCTTAGTCTAGTGGCAAGGTGTATACCCAAGAATTCATTAAAATAGGGAGATCTTGGGTTCAAGTCACACTTGTGACAAAAAAAGGGGGTTCAGGCCAGTGAGTTTTCTCACCTATGGTGGGTTCCTCCTTAGGGAGGTGGAGATGATCGAGTGAGTCAGTGGCCCGTTAGTGATCCAAATTTCCGTTCAAAAAAAATCAAGTTACTACTAATTGATGTTTTCTACTGATGTTCCTAATGATCCAGTTATAATCATCAAATGTCACCTTTTTCAAGAAGAGTTGCAATGATTGATAATCATTGCAACTCTTCGTCCCCCCTATATAAAGGATTCATTTGGTCTGATTTTAGGATTGAAGTTCATCACCAATTATGATATAAGTTTTCATAACATAATTTTCATATTCATTCTTGGCAATTTCTCTTTGTTTTATCCAATTGAAATCTCGTGTGACTTGTGTACCAACAAAATATTTCATTTTGAAAGTGTCTCACAATTTTTAAAGAGATATCCAAGCAACACGAAAGTCAAAACCTACAAAGGGTTGTTTTCTTTTTTAATTCTTGATGCCACCTTGCAACTTTTTTCAGCTTCTAATTCGAAGAGGTTCGAGAGATGTCTTTTAAAGGATAACGCCCAATTATCCAGCTATAAGTGTGATTCTTCACCGTTCCCTACTATGACTTCAAATAACTCCTCACCTCAATCAATGTTTAGCTCCTTTGGATCAGTCTCCATTTTCGAAATGTTATTCCAATGCTATGAAAAACTTTTAAAAAAATATACATTGGTGATAGTTTAATTCTTATAAAATTTGTTTTATTCAGAGTATAACATAACACGTCATTAATAACGTACAAAAAGTCAAAACGGCAGGGAGTAAATCAAGAGTGTTAAGTGAGTAAGTATGCGATTAATGCTACAGGTGTGGGTAACCAAATGCTGTAATCCTCTATTGATTTAATATTAAAAAAAAAAAAAACTTTTCTTTTGTCAACTTCCCTTTACACACTCTTATTATCTCTTTCTATATATATATCCTTCATTCCATACCTCCCATCTCAAACACACACTCAAACACATACAGATGGATTTCCTAATGTTCTTTCTCAAATTAGCAGAATGGTTAGTATACCAACTGCTAGCTAATTCATGTTACAGAGCTGCAATGAAGGTGAAAAACCATGGCTTTTTCTTGTTAAGAAACCACCCATCTCACAAATCACCACACCATCAGCTTCCATTGTTCCCTAGCTTCACAAAGTGCTGCTTAAACAAAGATCAAGAAACCCTAGTTTCTGATATTCAAAACAGCCTATTATTAAACTCAAGATCTTTCTTTTCATACTTCATGTTAGTTGCTTTCGAAGGTGGTAGCATACTCAGGGCATTCTTCTTATTGTTATCCTACCCTTTGTTACTTGTTCTTGACCATGAGTCAGGGTTAAGGCTCATGATCTTCATCACCTTTTGTGGGCTCAAATTGAAGGACATGAAGAATGTAGGGAGGGCAGTTTTGCCCAAATTTTACCTTGAGAATCTAAACCTTCAAGTTTATAACTTGTTTGCATCTGCAAATAGTTATGGAATTAGGGTTTTGATCTTTACAAGGGTACCTAGAGTGATGGTTGAAGGGTTTTGTAAAGAATATTTGAGTGTTGATGATGTGATGGGGACTGAGTTGCATAGTATTGGAGGGTATTTTAGTGGTTTTGTGTCAAGTTCAGGTGTACTTGTGAAACATAAAGCAGTCAAAGAATGGTTTGGAAATGATAGAAAACCAGATATTGGTGTTGGAAGTTGTCGTCTTCATGATCAACTCTTGATCTCCCAGTGCAAGGTATGTGTGACCATTTGGATCATTCTTGAATGACTGTTTCTTTTGTTTATATGTTAAAAAAAAAAATTTGTTAATCATGTTAATGATGAGTCTTTGAACCCATAATTAAGTATCGGCTTAAGAAGTTAAAAGAGGCTCGATTAATATGAATCAGGCAAAACGACAACGTTTTGTATCTTTTATTTTATGGGCAGCTTCATTTAAGTATATACTTTCAACCAACCATCTTGAATTAATAATCTGTAACATTTGAATGACTAAATCTCATAACACACTGCCCATTTAGTGGTCCCTTGAATTTTTGTAGCTAATTTATCTTTTCATCTATTTTAAAAATTAAAATATTTAGATTCTTGAAAAAAGAACTTTTATATAAACATGTAATGTTAAACTTCTAAATTTTCAAATAGTTTAAGTATTTAATTTGTATTTAACATTTTCAATAAAAAGAAAATGTTGGTAAGTTGCTTTTCGCCATCCTAACCGACTTTCTTGAGCCAAGTGACGTGGCTTCATTTCAAAACCGGTTATTAACAGGATTCATGTGTTTGGATCTTTTTGTAACTTTTGGAACAATTTGCATTAATTAATCTTTTCATAATGATATGATCACAGGAAGGTTATGTGGTGAGCAAAGAAGAAGGAAAAAGGAGTGCAAGAACAATAATGCCACGAGAGAAGTACCCAAAACCTCTAGTCTTCCATGATGGAAGGCTAGCTTTCTTCCCAACACCACTAGAAACCTTATGCATGTTTCTATGGTTTCCTCTTGGTGTTTTACTTTCAATTATCAGGCTTTGTGTGGGCATATTTTTGCCTTACCACATGTCACGTATCGTAGGCGGTCTAACGGGTGTAAATATAACAATACAAGGTTGTGATTACTCATGGGAGAACAAAAACAAACAAACCGGTGTTCTCTTTGTTTGCACACATCGAACACTTTTGGACCCTGTCTTCTTAACCATGACCATTGCTAAGCCACTGACCGCCGTTACATATAGCCTAAGCAAGATGTCAGAAATGATTTCACCGATAAAAACAGTTAGGCTAACACGAGACAGGAAGCAAGATGGTGACACCATGCATGAGTTACTAAGTGAAGGTGATTTGGTTGTTTGTCCTGAAGGGACTACTTGTAGGGAGCCTTATTTGTTGAGGTTTAGCTCGTTGTTCGCAGAGTTAACCGATGAGATTGTGCCCGTTGCAATGAACACACATGTGACCATGTTTTATGGCACGACGGCTAGCGGGCTCAAGTGTTTGGACCCTATTTTCTTCCTGATGAACCCAAGACCAGGTTACCATGTTCAAGTGCTGGGAAAATTGGCTAAGGAGCTCACTTGTGGTGCTGGTGGCAAGTCTAGCCATGAAGTGGCTAACTATATTCAGAAAAAACTTGCTGATACTTTGGGTTTTGAGTGCACAAATCTTACTAGAAAGGATAAGTATTTGATGTTGGCTGGGAATCAAGGGATAGTTGAGGATCATGGTAAAAGTAAAAGAATTCCTTTTTAATATGTTAGTATATTCAAGTTGATTTCAAGTCTTTTGATGTTCACATTAATTATTATTTTGGATATATATTAAAAAAAATTAATATTGTTATGCTGAACATTTCATGTATCATAAATTTGATTTCGTTTTATTATCTTTCAGTACGTTCTTTTTTTTCAATTTGTATGGTGATTGAGTTGCATCTAGACATCTATGACATTGAACTAATATTGTTTAGTAAACCTCAATGTCTCCCATGACAAGACGAGTGGGGTTGAATATGGTGATTGAATTACATCTAGGCATTTATATATGATTTTTTTTTAACGGTCAAAGAATACTATAAGCCCGGCCACCCGTGTAAACTCATTGGCAAAAGGCCACCTACGCCCGCAAAATCAGACAGTGCTGGTGACCCGGCCCGCCCACCATTCCAGGGAAAATCCACCACCCGAAGGCCCAATGTGGAAAAACCCCTGGCCCACTTGAGACCAAGTGAGACTCGAACCCATGACCTCCACATTGAAAGGCCATGGGAGTGCATCCGCCCAAACCAATTGATATGGGGCTCATAGGTTATCTATATATGATATTGAATTAATATTGTTTAGTAAACCTCAATGTCTTATTGTCTCACATGACAAGATGAAAAACAAAGCAAAGTGAGATTAATCTACTCACGCTAGAAAAGCCACTTTCATTGATTGATTTATAGACATGAGCTCTAATATCAATTGTGATAATATCAATATCAGAGATCTCAAATGCTGAATTAGAAACACGAAACAACAACAACGATTAAAGGATTTTATTACCAAATGATTGAACAAGAACGTAACTGAAATAAGAAATAAGAATTCTATGAACAATCTATGATCTAAGCAACTAATTGAATCTCTATGAGAATAAGAGTTCTTAATCTAAACCCCCAAATTGAGCTTAACAACCTTTAATAAGTCTTTGAAAGTTATCTTCCAACTTGGCACAAATGCCCCCTGAACTATTGTAAACTTGTCAAAACCGTAATAAACTTCATGACATATGACTTGAACTTAATACCAACAATCTCCATCTTGAAGATCAAGTCACATTCATCATCCAACTTTTAAAGCATCCAAACACTGATCAAAGGCAGAACCATGCAATGTTTTTGTAAACATATCTGCATCACTATTGCAAGAATCCACCTCTTTCACTTGAACCTCTTTAGCGTTCACAACATCTCTAATGAAATGCAATCTCACATTAATGTGCTTGGTTGTTTCATGAAACATGTTATTCTTTGATAGCTGAACTGCTCCTTGATTGTCACAAAGAATTATAACCCATGTGATATCAACACCTAGTTCTTTAACAAACCCCTTTAACCATAATGCTTCTTTAACCGCCTCTTTAGTGCTATATACTTAGCCTCTGTAGTAGATAATGCTACTATATGTTGTAGTGTTGCCTTCCAACTGACCACATTCCCCAATACTCTGAAGGCATGCCCTGAAACTAGCCTTCCCCTATCCAAGTCTTTAGCATAATCAGAGTCTGCATATCTAAGTATAAAGCTTTCTCATCCGAACAGTCCCCATAAATCAAACCACAATCCCTAGTTCCATTTAAGTATTTCAGAATCCATTTAACCGTATCCCAATGACTTTTACATGGATTAGCAAGGTCTTTACTGACTAGGCTCACTACATACCCTATGTCTGGTCTGGTACAGACCATGAGATACATAAGACTCCCTACTGCATTAGTATAGGGTATGCTCTCCATATATACCTTATCTTCGTCATTATTAGGAGAATCCATGTTGGATAGTCTAAAGTGTTGTGACATTGGAGTCTTTACAGGCATACTTCCATCCATTGAATAATTCAAGACTTTAAGTAAATAGGAACTTTGTGAGAGCTTCAGTTGTCTATGACTTCTATCCCTTGATATTTCCATACCAAGTATATTCTTTTTCTCCCCCAACTGCTTCATATCAAACTCCTGCTTAAGAAGTTGTTTGGTGACATCAATCTCATCTTTATATCTTCACATGCTACCAACATGTCATCAATATATAGCAGAAGATACACATACTCTCCATCTGCATACTCCCTAAAGTGTACACAACTATCATAGCTACTCCTGCTCACCCATGTGACAACATTTAATCATCAAAACTCGTATACCACTACCTAAGAGATTGTTTGAGTCCATACAAGGGCTTATTTAGCAAACATACTTTTCCCTCTTGCCATTTTTCTATAAATCTCGGGGGCTAAGCCATATAGATCTTTTCATCTAAGTATCCATGCAGGAATGATGTTTTAACATCCAATTGTTTCAATTCCAAATCCAAAGATGCTACCACTGACGAAATTACTCTAATTGAGTATGGTGAAAATATTGATTTACTCTTTTTGGATTATATTTTCATCATATCCATACAAAGAAATAAAAAAAAGGTAACTTGTAATATGGTAATTGTGCAAGATTGGAACAGCATGTAAAACTTTAGAAACTAAAATGAGTCAATAAAAAGCTTGAATGAATAAAATAAAACAGATATAAAACTTAGTTACTTATTCTAGAAAGTTACCCCCCCCCCCCCTTTTCTTTTCCTGGTATACTATATAAGCTTTTTGTTACTGTAGTATAATACAGCTCAATATATGTCCCAAACTCACGTTTTTAAAATGCGATATTTGCTAAAAAGTCGCGTAAAATTAAAAGCAAAAATACAAGGTACATGTTAAATATGTCATATTTGTGGTATTGTGATAGTAGGATCATGAAAAAGGATGCGGCTCAAAGTAAAAATCCCATGAAAACACTATAATTATGTATGTATGTTAAATCTATTGTATTTTCTAATGTAAGCCTAGAAATAAGTAAAACTAGTATATTTTATGTGTGGGCTATATCATATTTTGGCTTTGACTACCGTTGAAACCAACAACTTTTCAAACCAAGTTTGAATCATGCTAAAGTTAAGCCCAACTCACAATCCAGTCATGAACTGATGGCACTATTTGTTAAAAAGGAAAAATATTTGGTTTACAAATCAGAGGATCAGCTTTTTATGGATTGCATCATCTCCCGAAATAGATTCAACAAGCGATTCGCCCTCCTCATTTACAGCCTATTGACAGCTTATGTATTTCCATATATATGTTTATGTTTAGCCTATATATTGTATATCAATCATTTGTAATCAATAAGAAAATAAAACAAGTTCAGCCCCAATCTCTGTCATACTCGACATCATGGTATCAGAGCAGTGTTTCTGGTTCTAGGACCAAACTGCTCATCATATACCAAAGCCTTCCAATCCATTTTTTTTTCCTTTTATCAAAAACCCTAGCTGCCATGTCCAAAGACGGTAACCCGGGTTCTGATTTATCAATTCAACTGGCCAATCTGTTCAAAAATGGCTTCAATCTCCAACCCCAAAATCCAAAACTATCCGATAACCTAATCGCAACCGAACCCGGAAACCCTAGCGGGGCTGGTTTCGTGACCAAGGGTCTTCACCGACCACAACTATCGCAACAAGATAAGACTCACCTGAACGACGGCCACAAAAAGGGCACCAAAAACGCCGGTCCGGAAAAAGAAGTCGCCGCCGCTGTGGGTAACACTGGTGCCACCGTCAACAGCGACGGTGACCTTGGCGGTGGCGGATTCGGTGGTAGCGGCTTCATCGGAACTCACCTGAACGGTGGCTTTGGTGGCATCGCAGCGCAGGGGGAGGAGATGAGACTGATTTCTCGATGGGAACAGGTGAAGGTTTTGAGGAAACCACCTTAGACTTCTCGATGGGAAAAGGGTTTGAGGAAACCATCTCACAACCCCTTTTCTAAATTCTCACTCTCAATATTTCAGTTTGGACCTGAAGATATAAAAGGGTTAAATGCATTTCATAATTCATTTACTTGTTATTTAAATGAGAGTTTTAATAGTTGCAAAAATAGCCAAATAATTGATGGAATGGCAAACATGGTTCAATTCTATGATGAAAAACAAGATAAATCTTGGATATTTGATTGTGGTGCTACCGACACCATGACGTATGAACTATCAGATTTTATCTCATCATCCAAACCCAGGAGAGCACACATACAAACGGCAAATGGTGGAATTATGGATGTGAAAAAGGGCGGAACAATTGAAATTTCTCCGACGCTTAAACTTTCAAATTGTCTTTATGTTCCCGCATTATCACATAAGCTTTTGTCAATAAGCCAAGTGACAAAGGAACTTAATTGCACAGTTCTAATGCATCCAACTTTTTGTATCTTACAGGATATCAGGATGGGAGTAGTGATTGGCCGTGGCACTGAACGACAAGGATTATACTATGTGGACGAGGTGACTCAATCAGGTACTGTGATGCTAGCTCATGGAACTACAGACAAGGAAGCCTAGTTATGGCACAGAAGATTGGGACATCCGTCTACGGGTTATTTGCACATTTTATTTCCAAAATTATTTCCTTCCAAGAATATTCCAAATTGTGATACTTGTGTGTTTGCCAAAAGTCATAGACAAACGTTCAAACCTAACAATACAAGAGTTGACTTACCTTTCTCCTTGATTCACTCCGATGTTTGGGGTCCTGCCCCAATTACCGGAGGATAAAACTTTTGTTTCTTTCTTCTCTTTGTGGATGATTGCACTCGAATTATTTGGGTTTATTTTTTGAAACACAAATCCAAGGTAGTTGATAAGTTTACCATATTCTATGCTATGATTAAAACCCATTTTCAAAAAGAAATTCAAACCCTTCGATCCGATAATGGTGGTGAATTTATAAACACACACATGAAACAATTTCTTGAAACTAAAGGCATAATCCACCAAACCTCATGTGCCCACACTCCCGAACAGAACGGTGTCGTAGAGCGGAAGAATAGAATTCTTTTGGAAATAACTCGGGCATTATTGATTGAATCTCAAGTCCCTAGTAGTTTCTGGCCTGAAGCTGTTGCCACCGCCACTTACTTAATTAACCGTCTACCAACCAAAATTCTCAAACTAAAAACCCCATTAGAAACCCTCTCAAAACTCTTGAAAATACCTCATATCCTTACCCTTCAACCACGAGTTTTCGGTTGCTCTGTCTTTGTTCACATACCCAAGACCAATAAAACCAAACTTGACCCTTGTGCCGAAAAATGTGTGTTCGTTGGCTATGGCATAAATCAAAAGGGATATAGATGCTATAATCCAAAGACAAAACGTATGCACACAACTATGAATTGTGATTTTCTTGAAACGGAATATTATTACACCTCCCAACACAGTGTTCAAGGGGAGGAATGTTCAGACACACTGAGTTGGTTGCAAACTGTCCCATTCATAGAAGAAGAAATCACTCATAGTACCGAAGATGAGTCACTCTCAACCTCCACACAACTCGAAGTGCCAATCACCAGTGTCCCTGCCTTTGAGAACGTCCCTTCCATCCTGATATCTGAGGTAAGTAACTCATCTGATGCTTCTAATGAACCTGTAATTAATGTTGATAACTCATCTTCTAAGGATCATGTTTCTACTCATAATAACCATGAGAATGATCAAACTGAGGCTCCATCAGTTCCTGAAGAAACAACTGAAAGATATATGCTTCCTCCTAGGGCGAACAGAGGAGTTCCTCCTAGGGCGAACAGAGGAGTTCCTCCAAGGAGATATTCTCCTGAAAAAGAGGCTCGGAGCTCGAAATATCCTATGGTAAACATAGCCAAAGGAAATTTTTCAAAAGAAGCCAAGGCATTTACTCCATCACTATATTCTGAAGAAACTCCAACCACAATAAAAGCAAGCTCTAGAATCAAGAAACTGGAACGAAGCAATGAAAATAGAAATGGATGCACTAAGAAAGAATGATACATGGGAAAAATGTACCCTCCCGGTTGGAAAGAAACCAGTGGGATGTCGTTGGGTGTTTACTATAAAACACAAACCGGATGGAATGATTGAAAGATACAAAGCCCGATTGGTAGCCAAAGGGTATACTCAAACATATGGGATTGATTACTCTGAAACTTTCTCTCTAGTTGCAAAATTTGACACGATTAGAGTTCTCTTCTCAATAGCTGCAAATGAAGGATGGACACTTCATCAGTTTGACGTTAAAAACGCTTTCCTACATGGAGAACTCAAAGAAGAAGTGTATATGGAAGCTCCACCTGGATTCACGGAAAACTTTAAATACGGGAAGTTTGTCGTCTAAAGAAGTCTCTATATGGGTTAAAACAATTCCCCCGAGCCTGGTTCGGTAGATTTACTCTAGCTATGAAAAAATATGGTTTTAAACAGAGTAACTCAGACCATACTCTGTTTCTTAAATAAAGAGGCAAACTCATAACTTGCTTAATTATCTATGTTGATGATATAATTATCACTGGGAATGATGAAGAAGAAATGACAAAGTTGAAGACAAATCTGTTTGCAGAATTCGAGATGAAAGACTTAGGCAGACTCAAGTACTTCCTTGGAATTGAAGTACTAAGGTCAAAACAAGGGATTTTCATTTGCCAGAAGAAATATGTTCTCGACTTGTTGGCAGAAACAGGGATGATTGACTGCAAACCAACGGATACTCCCATGGTTGTGAATCAAAAACTGTATATAGAAGAAGGTGCGCAGTTAACAGACAAAGAAAGGTACCAACGGATTGTTGGGAAACTGATATATCTCTCACATACCCGGCCAGATATAGCCTATGCTATAGGGGTGGTCAGTCAATTTATGCACCAACCCCAAACCTCCCAAACCTCCCACATAGAGGTAGCCTGGAGAATTGTCAGATATCTCAAAGGAACAGTTGGTCATGGAGTCCTATTCAAACCAAACGGGCATCTAAAAACCCAAGTGTATACTGATGCTGACCGGACAGGAGACAAAGGAAATCGAAGATCAACGTCAGGCTACTTCACTTTAGTTGGTGGAAATCTGGTTACATGGAGAAGTAAAAAAGCAAAAGGTGGTCACTCTCTCAAGTGCTGAAGCAGAATTCAGATGAATGGCACGAGGAGTGACAGAAGTCTTATGGATACGAAAGCTTCTGACTGATATTGGTTTCCCACCAAAAGAAACAAGCAGGGTTATGTGTGATAACGAGGCAGCTATTCAAATTTTAGAAAATCCAGTCCAACGTGATCGGACAAAGCATGTGGAAGTTGACAGACACTTCATCAAAGAAAAATTAGAAGCAAAGATCATAGAATTGTCATTTGTTCGATCAGAAGACCAACTGGCAGATATACTGACAAAAGTTGTTAACGAAAGAATCCTCAACAAATGCTTAGTCAAGTTGAATTTTGGAGATCTCACTATTCAACTTGATGATGAGTGTTAAAAAGGCAAAATATTTGGTTTACAAATCAGGGGATCAGCTTTTTATGGATTGCATCATCTCCCGAAATAGATTCAATAAGCGATTCGCCCTCCTCATTTACAGCCCATTGACAGCTTATGTATTTCCATATATATGTTTATGTTTAGCCTATATATTGTATCTCAGTCTTTTGTAATCAATAAGAAAATAAAACAAGTTCAGCCTCAATCTCTGTCATACTCGACATCACTATTAGTATTTATCATTCATTTACCATGAGAAGTTAACATGTCTCTTTCAAATTTTTATTAGAATATTTTCTTGCTTTTCAATTAACCAAACAAACTAACCAATCTTCTTGAAAAGCTTATTTTCTAAGCATAACTTAAGATCCCAAAACTAGAAATTTTGTTTAAATCCACAAATATAAGCCTAGGTGGGTGGGTATACTATATTTGTGAAATATGTCAACAGCAGAGCCGGTTCTATATGATTTCTATTTTAAAATCATGGTTAGCGTTAGATTTTATTTTCTCTTAGAATGTATATAGTTGACTTTTATACGAGCATATGTTAATAGTTTTTTTTTAACTACTATACATTTGAAAACAGTGTTTATAATCAACAAAATTTATTTTATAAAACCATAGAAAATTTTTAATGGTATAAAACCAAAAAATATTTTATGTTAGATAAAACTTAGTTTTTAGAGTAAATTACATAAATTGTCCTTTAATGGTACTAGAAATTATACTCTTTGTCCTTTGACTTCAATAAGTACATCACAAGTCTTTTTTTTAGATACTTTTACACACCCTATGTCCTTTACACTAATTGGTGTTAAGTTTTTCTGTTAAGTGTAGACATGTGCAAGGCACATGAGGGTATAACGGTCTTTTTACTTGCAAAAGGACTATTTATGTAATTTCCCTTCATCACACACCCTTCTCTCCCTCGCTAGGGTTTTTGCTGTTAAGCTTCTCCACCGTCAACAAGGAGGCACAGGAGAGTTGGTATAATCCTAATTGAGTTCCCTATTCTTCTGAACTCGCTGCTTAATCTTTTTTATTGTTTGTGTGAGTCCACTCCTGGGTCTGACGATTATCAACCAAATGGCAGTTTGTTCAACCGATGCCTATGATTGTGAGTTCTTGATTGAAAAGGGGAAACGACGATGATGCAAAACAAACAATCAGGCTTAAATATCCTCCATCTCGTATTCCAACGTTGTTAACCCAGATCCACTATCACCTTCGGCCTGGTCATCTTGAAGGTCGATTGAGAAGGGGAAACGGCATGGCTGGAACGGACGGTGGACGGTGGCGGGTGAGATTTCAGGTGGTGGACGGTGGCTATTTGTTTAAAGCTAAACACATTGCTACCGGTCCTAATTGTTTGCAATTTCAGGCGGTGGGTGGTGGACGGTAGCCGGTGAGATTTCAGGCCGGTGGTGGTAGGTCTTTTAGGTCTGAAAATGTGGATGGAAGAGAGTCGGTGAGGGAGAGAAGGGTGTGTGATGAAGGGAAATTACATAAATAGTCCTTTTGTAGGTAAAAAGACCGTTATACCCTCATGTGTCTTGCACATGTCTAGACTTAATAGAAAAACTTAACACCAGTTAGTGTAAATGATATATGGTGTACAAAAGTATCTATAAAAAGGACTTGTGGTGTACTTATTAAAGTCAAAGGACAGAAAGTGTAATTTCTAATATAATTAAAGGACAATCTGTGTAATTTATATCTAGAAATAAAGAACTTGAAAAATGTATATTTAGATTACTTTATATATCAAATATTAAAAATTATTAAAATAAATAAATTATATCTAAAATTAAGAATTAAAAATAAAAAATGTATTATTATTTCAAATTAGTGAGGCGTCGTGAGAAATCGGAATATAACCTGGTTACTGTAGCTATAAAAATGAATTAGTTTAAAATCGTCTTAAAAAGTATATTAATTTTATGAGTAAATTACAAAAAACGTTCATGAGGTTTGGACCCGTTTACACTTATCGTCCTTGATTAACACCTTAAGCCACTAAATAATCTGATTGTAACAGTTTCCATCCAATTACAAACGACGAGTTAACGGTCTATTAAGTGAGGGGTAAAATGGACTTTTCGCCTAAAACACTACCACCGAAATTACCCCCAAACTTTCCCTTCTTTTTCATTTTTGTCACTGACGTTCATGGCCACCCATCTCCCGCCAATCCTCCCTCCGACAACGCCATTTCCATCGCCGTCGTCGAAATTTCGATCCCCAAAATCAACATTTCCATCTCGTTTCCATATCCGACATCTACATACGGCTAATCAGCTTTCGGTGGACCCTAACGAGGTTTTTGGTAAGTCCGTCGATTTCAAACGCATACAAGATCGTGTTTTTAAGTAAAAGTTATAACTATTTTTGTTATATTTCACATAATTACAGCAAGTGAACCTGATTTGTTGTGTTATGAGAACATTGTCGATTTGTTTGATGAACCTGATTTTCATGCTCCTAGTGTTCTGCTCTTGAACTTGGATGAGTGGTTTTGCCATGAAGATTTAGTTGATTTGTTTGACGAAGGTGTGGATGAGGTGCATATTGAGGTGGAGATTGTAGTTTAGGCTTAGTTTTCTATAAATATGTGTAGTATATAGTTATTTGGTATGTTGTATGGATATTTGGAAATATATGTAGTTTTATGGTATGTTGTAAGTTTTTGCATATGGATCATAGCCAAACTGAATTGAATAACTCAACTGAATTGGATATGGATCATAACTCAATTGGACTGCTAGTTTGATTGAATTGGATATGGATCATTGCCCAAACTGAATTGCATGTAAACTCAAAAGTCAAACACATAAGGATAACTTGCAACTTGAATTGCATGGCAACTCAATTGAATTTCAGTTGCTAGGGAAGCAACATGTTAGATTGATTTGCATATAGATCATAGCCAAACTGAATTGCAGGTCAACTAAAAATTCAAACACCTTGAATTGCAGCTGCTAGGAAACTAACAGGTTAGCTTGAATTGATGATGGATCATAGCCCAACTGAATTACAGGTCAAACCAAAAGTCAAACACCCAATTGGACTTGCAGCTTGAATTGCAGGTCAACCAACAGGTTAGGTGTTTATGTCAAACTAGTTGCATATGCTTGAATTGCATGTCAACCAACAGGTTATGTTAGGTGTTTGTGTCAAACCAGTTGCATATGGTTGAATTAGGTGCTAAGATTGGGTGGTGATTATGTCAAACAAGTTGCAATTTGGATTTTGAATTAGATGTTCCATCAGTTGCAGTCTCAAATTGCAATTTGGTTTGAGATTGGATTTTGAATTAGGTGTATATCAGTTGCAACAGGCTAGATTGCTGTCCATCCAACAATGGCTTTGAGATTTTGAAGGGAATGATCGAGAGGTTAAGACCTAGGGTTTTGGTAGTGAAGGGAATGATCGAGAGGAAGAGGGGGAAACCGGACTTCAAATTCGATGGTGAAAGGACAATTTTGCCCCTCACCTGATGTGCACATGCGCGTGGGTTAACAGAATCGTTAGTCACCGTGACCCAATTTGACGAAAACGGTTAAAATCATAAATGTGGATGACGTCAAGTGTTAAAAAGTTTCAAATTGGACGAAAAGTGATTTTGGTGCCAAACCTGAGGGACGTTTTTTTGTAATTTACTCTAATTTTAAAACTTAAATATGTATTTTCTTATGGGTATACATATTATATTTTTGTATAGATGTGTGAGGATATTTGAAAATTTTCACTTATCTTTAGGAAAGCTAATTTATCTAGTCTTAAAATCAGTTTTTTAATCTTAAAATCTCTAAACCCAATTTTAATCAAATTAGACTAAACACTAAAGAACATAATAAAACTATATCTAAACTAAAATTTTAGGAAGCCTAATTCTAAATCAGTAACGAAATCCAATTAATACAAAACATGTCAAACCCAATTCTAAATACTCTTATACCCTTCAATATACCAGAAAAACAGTGTTTTCAGTTGCAGACCGGTTGGATCGAGAACCGGTCATAGAACCGATCCAATTATGCCTCTTTGAACCGTTTTCATTTGAACCGCCCATCAGTTGGACCGGTGACGAGGTGGTTGGTCCGGATTTTTATTTTTTTGTTCTTTCAAAATCTCATTTTTTAATTAATTTAGTACTTCAAGTTTCATATTTTATTTATTTAACTATTCTATGTCATTAAAATTATAAATTCACGTTAAAACACAAAATATTTTATATTTTGTATCTACATATATAGTTTAAATTTTTACATTATGGCGTCATTCGGTTTTTAAATACGGTCCGATCAGTGGACCTATAGGACGGCCGTTTCGGTTCTGAAAACATTGCAGTAAAACAGGACCCAAAATTCTACCCGTAACCGGAGGCGTTGCTCACAGAGGACCCAGGCCCAGCAAGCGATGCTCCCCCTTAACTATGGTAATAGCGGCAACCTAACCTATCTTTTTCGTTAATTTTAACATATCAACTAAGTTGGACACATGTGCTTTGAATCTAGAATTAGGGGTGTAAACGAGCCAAGCCTAGCCCAAGCTCGACTAGGCTCGAGGTCAGCTCGTTTAGCTTACAGAGAACGATCAAGGTATTAGTTTGATAAGATAATGATCATTGACCGGCATTGAAAAGTTAAGATTAAATTTTATGGTATCAGCAACAAAGAAAAGTTAAGATCAAATCTCAAATGATGGCGTTAATGCCAAAAGGTTTTAAACACGCAATCGAAACACGTGCTTTGTCATCTAAATGGAGGTATATCTAGACTTCAATGTCATATCTCAATTTCTCAAGGTATGCAAACCGATTCCAACCTTCTTATGAAAATTAAATCTCCATGATCTATGGTATCCGTATTGGACACATACACATAGAATTTGTAGTTGGATACAAACAATATGAATGAACATAACAAATATGATAACTATGGCATCTTGTTAGCATAATTGTAATAAAATCAGATCCATCTCCACACATTATTCACTTTTGCCTTATGCATAATATCCATAATCATAGCATAAAAATAACAATAGCGGTAGTGGTTGAAAAAGAGTCGTGCTTAAACATGGTCAAACTAAATTGAAGCTCATTTAGTAATACATAATAAATGAGCCTATTATTTAATATTACAAATTTACATTACATAGTAAATATCATTATATATAATTATGACAAATATAACTAAATAATACATATTATATATATATATATAGGGACATGTTCAATTGAGAACCATGATTTGGACGAGAACCAAAAGAACCATGTATTTCTACACAAATGCATACATGCATCCTTACTTTATTAATGCACAAATGCATACATGCATCCTTATATTTGTGTAAAAATACATGGTTCTCGCCAAAATTTTGGTTTTTAATTGAACATGTCCATATATATATATATATAAAATAATTACTTATGTATATAAATAAAATAATTAATAAATAATAAACGAATCTAGCTCGAGTTTGAAAAAATATTCATCAAACCTAGCTCAAGCTTTAGGTAAGCAGCTCACAACGAGACAAGCTGAGCTATGTTAATTTAAACGAGTCGATCACGAGCTTAACTTATTTACGCCATTTAGACTTTAGTGATAACAAAAATGATAATAAAAACATCAAATATTAAATTGGAGTTCTTTAACCATCTGGTCCTGCTTGATGCTTGGCAGACAAACCAATTACAAAAGAAAATATCACGTAAACAAATTTAGATCTATAAAGATGAATTTTGAATCTTGGTTTCTTTTATCACCTATTAGAATGAATGTCAATTCCAAAAAAGCTATCGAAAACAAAAATTTCCCGACAATTTTGCGGTTTTTCTCTACTTAAAACCCCTACCAAAAACATCTACAGTAAGAACAAGCATGTTATGTGGATCAGAAAACCTGAAACTATAACTATATAAGTACCAGAAACTAAAATGAGATTAAAGGATTTACCAAGAAATCTTTATGGATCGTCATCTGGGTCGTTTAAGAATCTCTTCATTTATAAGTTTTGTTACCACTTGTTGACTGCTAGTTGAACCATCATTGGTCAAAACACTCAAAAACGTGTTTAACTCCTCCAAATTCGCCTTTTGTAACAGGCCCGAGATAATAGAATCACTGACTGTAGTCAAACCGTTGTTTTTGGTGGCATCGGGAATGTTTGGTTCCAGAATCTTTAACGAGTTGTCACCTTTGTTTTGTGATCCAGAGTGTATAGGGTGTGATTCCCAGTACTCTCTGCATACCTGATTCCTATCCACTGACTGAATACCCTTTAAAAATGAACCATCTTGTTAAGATGCATTTTATCATATAAATTCCTAGAAAGAAGTAACTTGTTTCTATCTTTGTTATAACCACGTCCATAAAAGAGAGGCATTGCAAATGCATATGACATTGCAGTTTTCATGGGACGAAGGGAATAATGCATCGGGTGTTTGGATGTGCGTTTTGAAAGTAATAATTATAATTAGCACCCCTCCTCAAATTGGAGCATAGATGCTAATCATGCCCAACTTATTACAAATAAAATTTAGAAACATGACCAAAAACCTAGAACAGGAACCTGGGACTGGAACTTAGATAGGAATAGGGCGGCAATCTCGAACTGGAACACGAGCAGGAAACTGTAACCAAAAACCGGGTCAAGATCAGGAAACCGGGTCAGGAGCAGGAAAATAGGTCAGGAAGAGGAGCAGGAATCCGAAACATGGCAGGAATCAATGACTAATAAGGGACCTGATTTGGTGAACAGTAATCTGGTACAGAATCTGGTGAACAGCTTCTTGCACGAACATTAAATTCCGGCATGAACAGTAAACAACTAATGTGGTTCTGGAACCCAGAAAAGCGATTCTTGAACGGAATAGGAACAGGTGGCGGAACTGGAACTTGAAAATGAAACTTCGAAGGAACAACTGGCCCCCTGTCTAGGATTTGTGTCGTACCTAGAGCCTTAGCTCTGATACCATGTAGAATAAACTGGATTAATATATCTGAATGTTGTAATTTACAATGGAGGGAAACCTAGAATATATATACAAGTGACCTAGAAACTCTAAAGATACCTATCTTGGGCCCCTGGGTTAAACAAAACTAAACACTAATAATTACAATTAACACTCATCTTCAAGTTATAGCATAGATGCTAATCATGCCCAACTTGTTATAAATAAAATTTAGAAACATGACCAAAAACCTAGAACGGGAATTGGGACTGGAACTTAGACAGGAACAGAGCAGCAATCTTGAACCGGAACACGAGCAAGTAACCAGGGGCGGACCTACCCTAGGGCCAGGGGCAGCCGCGCTACCCCTCAACTTTTTACGCGCAGTGCAAAAAAAAAATTTACGGTTTTATGTATCCGGTTATAAATTATGTTACCCCTCAAATTTTTTTAAAAGCTCAACACTTCATAAAAAGTCCAAAATTTTATAAAAAACCCAATACGTTACCCAAGTCCCCACATTTTATTAAAGGTTTGAGGTACTGGGTTTTAATAAAACATTTGGGCTTTAGCCAGCCCAAATGTTTTATTAAAACCCAATACCTCAAAGTCTCAATTCTCAAACCCAACTTACCCAAGCGGCCGGCCAAGAAGAAAGACAGAGAGAGCGGGAACTGTGAGAGCCAGAGACCGACCACTCGACCAGCCGCTCGACCTGAGCTGAGACCACCGCCCGGCGCCGCCTCCGCCAAACCCCAGTCCTCCGCCTCCGCAGTCCGCCCCTCCGCTGTTCGCCTCGCCAGTCGCATGTTACCGTAAAAAAAAATTTGTTTACATGAAAGTACGGTCAAAACAAAAGTTGTTTACATGAAAGTACCGTCAAAAAAATTTTTTGTTTCATTTACATAAAAGTACGGTAAAAAAAAATTCGTTACCCCTGAACTTTTGTTCTAGATCTGCCACTGCAAGTAACCGGAACCAAAAACCAGGACATGATCAGGAAATGGGGTCAGGAGCAGGAAACCGGAACAGGGATATGGCAGGAACCAATGACTAATCAGGACCGGATCTGGTGAACAGTAGTCTGGGACAGAATCTGGTAAACAGTTTCTTGCGTAAAAAGTCCTCTGGTGTGAACAACACGTCAGGAACAGAAACAACCGGTGTGGTTCTGGAGCCAAAAAAAACGATTCTAGAACGGAACAGGAAGCGGAACTAAAACTTGAAAATAGATCTGAGAACTGAAACTTGAAAATTTTCGTTACCCCTGAACTTTTGTTCTAGATCCGCCACTGCAAGTAACCGGAACCAAAAACCAGGACATGATCAGGAAATGGGGTCAGGAGCAGGAAACCGGAACAGGGACATGGCAGGAACCAACGACTAATCAGGACCGGATCTGGTGAACAGTAGTCTGGGACAGAATCTGGTAAACAGTTTCTTGCGTAAAAAGTCCTCTGGTGTGAACAGCACGTCAGGAACAGAAACAACCAGTGTGGTTCTGGAACCCAAAAAAAAACAATTCTAGAACAGAACGGAACAGGAAGCGGAACTAAAACTTGAAAATAGATCTGAGAACTGAAACTTGAAAGGAACAGGTATAGGGTAGTGGGGCAGCGACGCCCTGTCTAGGGTTTGTATCGTACCTAGAGCCTTAGCTCTGATACCATGTAAAATAAGCCGGATTAATATATCTGAATGTTGTAATTACAATGGAAGGAAACCCACAATATATAGACAAGTGACCTAGAAACCCTAGATATTCCTAGCTTGGGGTCATGGACTAAACACAGGTAAACCCTAATAATAAACTAATAATTACAATTAACAAGTCACAATAATCAAAAAATAGGCTCTAAACACAAATCCAAACGCCCTCATACTAGAACTAGAAGTTATGGTTTTTATGCAAGTTTTACCTGCAAGATTGAAGGTGATGAAAAACCAAACATTTCAATGCCATCAAGACTCCCAGGCGGCTGCAAAGGAGGAAGATTTGATATCTTCGACTTATGTTTCTTTGAGATCTCATAATTAACTCTCTCCCTAACCATTTCCCAACATTTTACCGCTGATAAATGAATAAATACTTCACTTGGATCATTCTCCAATGAAACCTAGGGGAAAACAAGTATGCATAAAGCACAAGCAGAACCAAAAATTCATAGAGTAACCAGATGATTTCTGATTACCATAAATAGAGATCTATTCTTTCCAGCATCAACAATTTCTGAAATGTAGTAGCACGTATCTGTAGGATCTAAAACGTTTATATACTTGACCCGACTCCTAAAACCTGCAACAAGATCAAAATACTCAAAATCACATTCTTAATGGAGTACAACAATAATTCCTGATGGTACAAGTTCTACAGGGTGTAGTGGGTACTTTACGCTACCTTTAGGGTAAATGGCACGGCTGTCGCACCATAACTTTCCGGATTGGACCACACCAAATTCAAGTGGCTCAACATTGCAGTTTATCCTTCTGACCACTTTTGCGATTCGCGGACCTTTTTGTCTACTGTGTCTATCCGGGTTGGTTTGTGCGTTGTTTCCCGGCCTTGAATTTGCATATAAACCAATAATTACAGTTTTGTCATTACTTTCGGACATTTGTTGCAACATCCCCCCTGCATTCTCCCCACTTAAGTTACTAGACCCTTTTGTAATCAATAAATCCTGTGATTTGCTAGAAGGGTTTTCAGAGTGAGACTCGGGGACATCTTTTTTCACTTGATATTCACTTTTGGTGGCTTGATTAAGCGGTTTTGATGAGTCATCACCCTCATCATCACTAAGCAGTATAACATCTTTGTGTAAAGATTCATGTGACATTGATGAATCCTTTAACTTCAAGAGATCTTGCCTCGTTTCTTGTCGTTTTTGCTCTTTGGTTGATGATTCAGTTTGTTTGCTATCTTTAGATGCATAGGTAGATAGAGAAAGTCCAAGATCAAGTTTTGCCCATCTGTAAATAGCACTCAATTTTCCCTCCAAAGCTTCAACCAAAATAGCTAAATCTTTGATGTCATAACGAAGAAGGAAAAACTTTGCACCCAAAGCACAAGAACAAAACTGTTTTGCATGATTTAAGCATGAATATTTATCTGGTGAACAGTGGTGGCAACCTGCAGCAGATAGATGCAAGTCAAAATAGCAAACACTGCATTCTCTCTCACTTGTGGCATCAAAATTTGCCTCCATTTTCAACGCCTGTGATGTGTTGCAAAGGAAATCCCTCCTCACACGCTCAATTTCCACGCGTGCCTACCAATAGCCAAAAAGAAAACATTATTTGAAAATGATTATCACTTTCAAGCTTCCATGTCTGTTAAAAAGGTCTTGGTATCTTTTTTAACTACCTTAAGTGTTTGGGATAGGATCCCATCTTTCCCACAAACGTCCTTCCATCTTAAGTTATCAGGTGTGTTTTTTCTGAGCAAGTTAAGTTCCCAATGAGCTTTTACAGCATCTCTTGCAGCTCCAAGCAACAATTTATCATGAGAAATTGAAGTTTTTCGGGCCTGTTCACGATACAACTCAATAGCATTATGACCATGAGGTAACCAATCAACGGGTGCCACATTCACAGCCTCTGCGCAGTTGAACCCACAATTGAACCCTGAATGATACGCTCGAGGAAATGTCAGAATGAACTCCCCTGGATTCTGAGCGCACCGAAAAACAGGAACTCCTTCTGATTTTAGTATTGATGGTGAAAGTTGGGTGACCTGAATTACAAATAACAAATTCACTTACATTATTCACACTATCATTGATGAAAGCCGTTATAGACATAAAAACCAGTCAACACACCAAGAAGATGATCAAATTTCTCACCAGTTTGTGAAGCAAGTCGGGTTGTTCAGCAAAAAGATTAGGTAAATGCTTTCTCATTGCTGCTTCCAGTTTAATGGCATCTTTCCCAGGTACAGCATACCACATCTTTGAAGCACCAAAATGCCTGTAATTCATTGAATATAAGTGATGATCTTCAACATGCTGTAAATAAAAAATAAGATTTGAGAAAAAAGAAAGAACATGAAAAACAATTAAGTATTATAACATCCATTGGCAATGGAAGTTTTTTAGAAAATCCAAATATTAGAAAGCAAGATCTACTCACCCAACAGAAAGATGAAAAGCACATTCCAATGTACAGCCATGGCACAAGAACACCAGATATGTCACTGCTCTCATAAGAGAGTAGTGACCCTGGAAGCCTTGGGAAGTTATTCAAATTCCAACCTGATCTAATGTACTTCTCATCTGACCCTGACACCTGGCAAGCCTCTTTTGGAAACCCGCTGCCAAATGTACCAGTTTCCAAGTCAGCACCATAAAGCACCTACATTGTCACAAGATGAACCGTATCAAACTACAGGAAAGAAAATACTAGTGTAGCATAGGCTATTAGCCGATCTAATAGTGTAGTATTACTTTAGCCAAGGGACAAATATATTCATCTCCTTTCTCCAATTAACAACTCCAATAAAAAACCTGGCTACAAATTTGAATGTCAAATAATACACATAAGCATTTTGGCATGGTTAGATAAGCAATCAGACACCAGAGTATCATTAGAGTAGATTTTAAAACAAAATACCAAAATGATTGGCTGAAGAGGTGGAAAATGGGTGTGCGAGCAGGTTGGATAATGGGTCAAAACAAGTAATTTAAGAGTGGACCAACCACAAACGCTTTTATGAACTATTAATATGTTAGATATGATTACCAAAACATTATTATTACAATAATAATCTAACTTTCTTTATAATAACGCGACTTCAGAGGTTTTGTGTCTTTAAATACACTTTAGATGACTTTTGACCCATTTGACATGTATCCTTTTTAGTTGAATACTTTATCTTATCCCGTTAAACATAATATATAACCTAAATAACACCATTAATGTTTGTCTTTTGGTAATTAAGCCAAAAAAAAACGTTTTTAGCAAGATACTTAGATACCTCAATTTCTTCGGTAGGACTCTCTACCATACGCCAATATTCACCCTCTATATCTTCTAAAGAAGGTTCCCGCAGATCTTTCATAACCGAGTCATCACATGCATCTTTAGCTGTTTCATTTCTTCTAAAATATTGGTTCTTGAAATCATCCGCATACTTATGGAACTCTTTAAGTGTGAATCGTGGACCAGGTTCAAAACCAAAACCAGATTCAGGAACCATCAGATCAACCGGAGCTCCAGTGTCTGACCCATGGGTCTTTTGATCTAACCCTAATTTCATGCATCTTCTCCTTTTCCTTTTCTTATGGTAATTAGGTCTCAACATTTGGTTCAACGAATCCCGATTCTGAAGTTTGTCAACCCTTTGGATACGAGTAGCAAATGTCGAATTTTCCAAAACATTCTTTTCCTTAAAAGGACATGGAGGTTTCCATGATGAAGGTGGTACAATACGACAAATGCCATATGTTTCAGCTTTATCACGTATCCTTGAAATGTACTTTAAGGTGTCTTCAAACTCCTGAAAACCAATTAAATTCAATCACGAAGTTTGTATTTGCTTTGTTGTTGAAGTTGTAATAATCAATTTATTAGATGTTAGTGCTTTTAGCAATTTGTGATTACCTCTTCAGTAGGGTAAAAAACAGGAGCCTCAAGAAGATCAGGCCTTCGAGCTTCTTCTGGACGCCATCTTGCAATAACCTGGAAATAAAAGTTCTAAAACTGAGTAACAGAAATGCAATAATTCAAACTCCAAATTACAAGGTCTAACAAATAGAATAACCTTTTGGCAGTTATTACACTCTTCACATCCACGAATAACCCCCTTAGAGATTTGAGTGCTCAAAGTTTGATTACGAATCAATACCTCAAGTCAAGCAATAACATACAGACACTATGAAATACAAATACAGTTATTTGATGTAAAGCAGAATTTGAAGACTAAACCTGCTCAGATTCAGACTCATCTCCTGAACTGCCATCAAATCTGCCATAATTTACCCCAGGTCTGGGCCTAACAGACCTCTTAATCTTTTCATCATCATTGGGTTCAACCCCTGACTCCTTCTTGACCGATTGCGGTTCAGAAGCACTTGTGACAACAGAGCAACTAGACCCAACTTTGTTATCATCTACCCTTTTCAGAGAAATGGCTGCAAATGACTCGAACCCTGGTGGGATTGAAGGAATATCTATGCTTTCTTCTTTGACATGATGCCTGAGGAGTTCAGTCCCCATCATGTAAATACTTCACAAAATCAATAATTCTCTGATATTCTGAGTAAATTGTCTGCATCGTAATCAAGTATAAGAAACACTTGTATATCCAACTAGTTTTAAATAATGTTAAGATTTCATAATGCATCTTCTTTGAACATCTTTTGCTTATCATGGTTGATTGGTTTCTGGTATGCCCGTTGGTTTTATTTTTGGTATTCAATAACTTTAAGAACACAATTACACTTCATAAATCATGATCAAGATAACAAACATACGTAATAACATCAAATATATCTTTCAAGTCTTGCAACAGAGGATTGGATAACAAACAAACGTATCCAGTATAATCCACTCATAGAAGAGCTATTGATAGGGTCTAGGGAGGGTGTAATGGGGCCGAACCTTACCTCTATCCCAGAGGAAGAGAGAGGCCGCTCCCGCTGAGACCCCCGACTCTAAAAAAAAGTAGCTAAAAAATAGTATAAAATATATCAAAGAAAAACAGAGCAAACAACCATACAATAGTACTCACAATGAAAGTTGTAAACTAGACAGATACAAAGAAGCACTCGCCCCTATGCAGGTACCTATACAATCTCTTAAAAGGTCTACAAAGTTCAAAGGAGATGAAGAGTCATTACCCCCAAAAAGAAGGTCAATGTTCCTTGACCATATGCAGTTCAATCCCAGATGCTGATCATACTCAACATCAATAAACCCTAAAAATGACAAATAACTCAAAACTGATATTCAGAATCATCAATCAATTTACTATTTAATCAATTGAGAAGGAAATAGATCTGATCCAACATGACCCAACCCAGATTCCCAAACTTACCCAGAAAACATCAATCAATTTAGGGTTACAGAACAATAATTAACAAAATTATAACAGAAGCAGTACTGACTCATAACCCACTTTTAGAAAAAGAAAAAAAAAATATATATATATATATATAGCGTTGACTTGGTCAAAATCCCTAAAAACCGCAGAAAAAAACAAATCACATGAACACAAGATAAGGATTACATGTTACATAAAAATCAATACCTAAATTGGAAACAAAAATCTTATGAACAAGAGGACAAAGGCAATTAAAATAACATAACCCTAGATAACATCACAAGGTCACAACAACACCATCATTGAAACTTGAAAATGGTTTGCAATACCTGGATGGAATTAATTAAGCACAACTTTTGGGGGATGGTATTAAGAACAACATATGGTAGAAAAATCTGAGATGGGTTTGGTTAGGAATTTAATTTTTGAAGGGAAAAAAAAAATCAAAAATGAAAAAATATTTTTTTACAAAGGTTTTGGTCCAACCAACTTAAAGTTTTGTAGGGGAGACATTAATTTTAATTAGATCTTTAATTACCGTTTTATTGTGTTAGCATGGGATGGGAGGGCCATGGATTTGTTCGTTGATTCAAGAAACGCGTGTGAGGGTAAATATATATAACTAGAAAATTAGCCCCGCGCTTCGCGGCGGCTAGAGACGGACCTTAAATGGTTGAGGCGGTGACATTAACATGACTAAATACACAAAAAAAGTGGTTAAGTATGTAGAAAAACGTATGAAGTTACGCCGACTCGGTTGTAGAGATCAAAACATAGATAAAAGACAATTATATAATGTAACCGATGTTTTTCAGTAGGTTTATGCCCACGAGCGTTGCGGCACGTTTAACAGCGAAAGAAATTAACGTCCTCAAAAGCTTATAAATTAAAGTCATAGAAAAACGAAACCGTTAACAAAGTTATCTCTTACGAAATAAATAAGCGTACTCGAAAATTTATATAAAAAAACAAAAAATTTACATAAATCCACATGTTGCAACGAAATAGCAAGTAATATTCCAAAAATTTTATATAAAAAAATGAATATTAACAAAGCCGTTAAAAAAATTTAACCAGTAAGAAGTTAGAAAAAGAAGGCAAAATCGTTTAGAAAAAGTAAAGAGTTAAAAAAATTCATAATAACGTTATATGCAAGTGCTTAGATAACTTGTACATATCACGTGCAACTCCGTACAATTACGTGTGTTACCTGCGCTACGTAATGGGTTCAAAGCATTGATAAAAATAAGCATGACGCAACGGTATATTAGTACTCATCCCGAGAAAAAATGCATGTCAAAACATTGTAAACGTAGATCCAAATAAAAAAAATTATGAAAGTTAAAAACAAAAAAAATAATAAAAAATCTAAGAAAGAAATTAAAAAAAATACATATAAAAAGTAACTTTATTAAGTTTGGAGGTTATATGATCACTTTATTAAAGTTCAGGGGTAATAATGTAAGTTGGTTAAACAAAAAGAAAAAAAAAAGAAGCTGACTAAAAGTTTAGGGTTAAAGTGTAAAATTACAAAAGTTGACAAAATTAATAAATAGATGACATCAATGCATTGAAGAGTTGTATTATATGTATCATTTTGCCTTTTGTAAGTATTTGAATTGTTTATATTATTATTTTTTTATTTTTTGTTGGAAAGTTTTTGGTTTACCTATGTTGTCGTCTATGAACACGGATGAGATTGACGCGTGAAGGGAATTGGATTGGACGGCCAAGATGGAGACATGGTCCTCAAGACCCTAATACCATGGGCTATATATGGTTTAGGAATTGGAATAAGATGAGAAATTGATTATTTGATTTCTTGATGAATTTAGGGATTATAAAGAAATTATCAAAATAATTGGTGTAATTAGATTTTTGTCCACATATTTGGGTTCAATTTAGGAATACCATTCTTATATTTTGTTTCTTACAAATTGGTAATTATGGTTTTTAAGAAAAGTAATTTATATTTAAGGTTGTATCATCGGTTTGGCTTTTATTTTTAAAATTACATATATGGTTTGCACGGTTCATTCATAAGTAACTCGTTTGGCCCGTTTCCCTAATAGGCGTTAAAAATGATAAGTTTTATGTAAAATGATTAATATGCCTTTTTTATTAAGGAAAAAAGAGTACAATCCACCCACACCCCACCCTGTCGGCACTACCTTGTCTTCGTGGTCGGCACCATTGTTGTTTGTAGGTTTCTTGATTTTGAGATTAGGTTGGATAGCTATTTGAATCATGTATGGAAGTCACTTTTAGATTAAAGTGCGAAGATCACTTAAATAGCTATTTGTAGGTAACTTGATTTTGAGATTAACTTGGATAGCTATTTGTAGGTTTCTTGATTTTGTTATTAACTTAGATAGCTATTTGAATCGTGTATGGTTTCTTATGTGTACCAAACTCTTAAACTAGATAAGACATAAAGTTACTTCCAGTGAACGAGTCATAATGAAACATTGCAACTCTTTATGAACAGGTATAGCGGTTGACGGTTATAACCGGTGCAACTGTTGTAGTTACATCAGTGGTAACTTTAGTAGAAAACATCATCAGTAGTAACTTTGTTACTACCAACCGTCAGTAGTAACATAATTACTACAGACCACTTAGTTTCTATTGATGCAAAGTTGTTGTTGATGTACTCAATTGGTACTGGTTGTTCAAAGTTTCTAATAATATTGATTGAGTGTGACCCACACCTCTTAACTCAACCAATGTATATTCTACCTTCTCATTTGATCTTAAGTAAATATAATTACATAATGACATTAATGACACTAAAACACCAACATTGTTCATGTCATATGTTGAAGCACCTTACTTTACCCTCATATCTCTAAGGTGCGGTTGGTTCGTGAAGTTCTTTTTAAAGAATTGGACCTTGATCGGATTAGATTTAGAATTTGAAGTTATCAAAAAAAGAACTTGAAGTTGACAAAAAAGAATTTGAAATTTAAAAAAATTGAAATCTATCAAAGTATTTTCAATTGTAATGAATTTGGGTGATAAACATATAATAAAGAAATTACAATCTATCACCTAACAACCACCTACCAGTCGCCGCCGCCTGGCCGCCATCGCCACCATTACTACTGTCGCCTACCTATCGTTCGTCATTAATGGCAGTGGATAAAAATGATGACGGGTGGCACGTTGACGGTGGCAGAGGTGGATGCGGCGACAGTGGTGATGTGGTCATTAGCTGGTGGCGGCGGCGACCAGGGGTGCGGATGCGACAACAGTGAGTGGCTGGAGATTCCAATTTCTTTTATTGAATTTCTTTCATAGTTTGTAAGGAATGTTGAAATCTTTTGCTTGAAAAAATCTGAGGGAATTAATTTAAATTCCTGATTCTAATTCATTTCTCAACCAAACACATTAAGAACAGAACTTAGATTCTAATTTCAACAAATTATGCGAATCAAACACATTCACAAATGAAATTCAGATTCCAATTACATTGAATTGCATTAAATTGTGTGAACTAAACGCACCCTAAAACCTTAATTTCTATCCCCAAAAATGTTGCCCAAAAACACCTAATTTCCTCTTCGTCATCTTTCTGACGTCACCACTCTATATACTTCACGCATCACCAATTTTCGGGAGCTGCATACAAAACAAAATCAATGTTAGGACTTTCTTCTTCAACTACTTCAACATTTCAAACATGCTTTTTGCTATCAAACTTCATCCATGTTAGGGGTTTTGTTCGGTTTTGAACAACAATTGATCCAAATAGGCGACGCCTACTCTTCCTTCTCATGCCCTTTCGGTTCTGGTAGCCTTCACACATAGGCCGATGAAGTCTGCCAACAGCCGTAATGTATAACGACCACTCATCCAAAATACATTTACGCCAAAACACAAAGTGATTTGATTCAGTACGACATTGGATTTACAAGATATGCTTTAATTTAGGTTGACATTTTCCAGGTTATAGTTCAAATTTTGGGGTTCTGATGGTAGGCATGTGGGTGGTGGTGTTGGTGGATGTGGTGTTTAAAAGAGGGGTTGTGGCATTATCCGATAGTTTGTGGTGGCATGCATAGAGGGTGACTTTTTTTATAGAACGACCAACTCACACTCTTTAATCATAATCCTAAATTTATACATTTTGTCAACCATGGGACTTGCATACTCAACCACTCGAGGATGAACACTTTTATCACACCCTGGTACCGCTAGACACATGCCCCTTGGTGCAAAGAGAGTAACTAATTTTGGTTTTTTGGTTCACAATTTAGAGATGTCTGGTTAGCTAAAAACTAAAAAGAAAAAAGAATTTTAAGATTTAAAAAAAGTAATAAGAATAAGAGTTTTACCTTTTAAGCCTACCACTACTGTATTTGTTAAATACTCACAACGACAAAATATTAGCTTAAACGACTTTATTATCCAAAACAAATAGGTCTATGTAATTTTTTTATAGCATCTTTATTTTCATTGTAATATTTTCGTAGGATTGTTATTAACGAAATGGAAGAAATTTTCAAAAGGCTTGGTTAAAGAGTATTAAAATACCATCTTTACAAATATCTAAAAGTCAAATAATACGTGAAATGTGACAAAAAAAAATCAAAATTTGGTCCAAGTGGATAAATAATGAGTTAGAGGGGATTGAAAGGCTATTTCAACAAACTTTAATTTCCGGAAATAATATTAAGTGTGTGTATGAGAGAGGGAGAGAACGAAAGTGATTACACTCAACTCCCGTGAATACGAGAATTTTTGGATAATTCAGATTAAAAATTTCGAATAATTCGGGTTCGGTTTCAGATTATGATTTTTTTTTACACGAGGGAGAGTGGCTACGGGCGCTGACCCTAATATTTTAACTTGTCGCCTGTCCATATCACGGAGCGCAGCCATACGGTCGGACCGGAACACCATTGCGAGATCTAAAACCCCATACACGTCTCCCTGCGTAACCCTAAAGCAACTCCAAATCTGTAACAATGAGGAGAGCTTCTATTCTCGCCTCTTCCTCCAGAGCCCTTCTGGCATCCACCGAATACACCACGCTCTTCCACTCCGCCTCCTTTTACGTCGCCTCCAATGCCGGCTCTTCTCGTCGGTGGCTTTCAACATCCACACGATCCAAATCCCCAGGTGGTTACTCCCGTGCTACTAAGTTTTCTCTGTCCTTAGGTAGTCTCGCCGCCGCTTCCGTCGCCGTTGGCAGCTCATCATTATTGGTGGAAGAAGAGGCTTGTGCCAAAGAACCTGTTAAACCTGACCTAGCCCCTAAGGAAGTTGTGCTCTACCAGTACGAAGCTTGCCCCTTCTGTAACAAGGTTAAAGGTATCATTTCCCTCTCTAATTTCGACATCCAGAGATTAAATTATTTATGTGTTAGGAAAATATTATTGTATGTTATATTTTGATTATGGTTGGTCTTTGTGTTGATTTATCAGCATTCCTGGATTACTATGATGTACCATACAAAGTTGTGGAGGTGAATCCATTTAGTAAGAAGGAGATCAAATGGTCTGAATATAAGAAGGTGCCTATATTGATGGTGGATGGTGAACCGTTGGTTGATTCCTCAGGTATTTCTTTAAATTATTAATCCACTATGAATTTGAATATGTTGATCATTATTATCAATGATGATCCAGATCAGATTTTGTTTACATTTAGTAAGTTAATTGGTATATCTTTTGAAGATACAAAGAGTCTTTCTTGCAGCTATTATTGATCAGATGGGGAACAAGATCAGTCCTGTGAAAGCTTCGTCAGTGGTCTCTAATGACGATGAAGAGAACAAGTGGCGCAGGTTTTATCTTTATTCTCTACCTAGTGGCTAAGCATATATTTATTTGTTCTTTATAAAGACAATCGGTTAAGGTGTTTTTCTATCGATTCTTGAACAACTTAGCATCAAAATATTAAGTTATGGGACGATTTAGAGGTGTGATGTGACAATGGTGCTAAATCATAGTGGGATAATGTAGGTGGGTTGATGATCATTTGGTGCATATGCTATCACCAAACATCTACCGGAACACTTCTGAGGCTTTGGAATCCTTTGACTATATTGCTAACAATGGTAAGATATGTATCGTTTTATTGTTGGCATTTGCACATTGCAATTTTGTTTGGTGTGTACAAATATAGACATATAATGCATCTTATTATCATTGGTTGCATTTATTGTTATAATTAAATGGGTAATATGTTCATGAGTTTAAGACCTATCGAGATTATATAGGTTATGCATGTTAATTACACCTAGACATATTCTTCATATTTTTCTTGGGATGAACTAAAATATGGTTCTCAGTTTGATAATGACACTAATTGAGCCAGATAACGCTAAACTGAATCGAATTCATATTTGAATGGTTGTGATATATTTGGGGATTAGAGAAAAGAAACTAGCATGGTTACCATGAAGAGTTTTGCCATATAGTTTTTTTTAAACTAATAGTCAAGTTTCTACTATTGATCACTACCTAGTGTTCCAAGTCTTTTAAAGGCTCCGTCATAGGGGAAATTGTTGTATTAGTCATAAACGTTTCATTTGGGTATACTTTATATAGGACGATTTTCAATATGAAAATGATTATAAATGTGGTGTTCTGCTTTTGTACTTTTAGGTAACTTCAGCTTCTATGAGAAGTATTCAGTGAAATATGCCGGGGCTGCTGCTATGTATTTTGTGTCCAAGAAACTAAAGAAAAAATATAACATTACTGATGAAAGAGCAGCCTTGTATGATGCTGCAGAAACATGGGTTGATGCACTTGATGGCAGAGACTTTCTAGGTCCGTTTTCTTGATGGTCATTTTGATTTTATTGTTGCAGTTAACATTGTGCTTATTATTAATCCAGGGGGTTCCAAGCCTAATTTGGCAGATCTAGCTGTTTTTGGGGTGTTGAGACCCATTCGACAGTTACAGTCGGGCAAAGATATGGTGGAACACACCAGAATTGGTGACTGGTACTCCAGAATGGAGCGTGCAGTTGGAGAATCTTCAAGAATAAAGGCCTGAATTCTTTGTTGCAGTCATTGCATGGAAGTCAAAGGTCAAAGCTAAACATGGGAAGGATAACTATTTAACAATAGGCAAGAACTGAACTTATTCATACATTTTAACTTCTATCATTCATGGAATGATTTGCTGCAAGGAGTGACCTCACATATAAGGGAAAACCATTGTTATTTTTCGTTTGTTTCTTATTCTTTTAGAGCTTACTCATTCATCAGTTTCATCTGCATTATTAAACGAGGATGTTTGTCCGCGTGCTGAGGCGGGGTATAACAACATACAATTTTTTTATGAATAAAAGCTTTAATCTTAGCCATAAATATTTGAAACATGGGCTTAATTTTTGTATTGTGTATTTATGTGATATACAGAGGGTTGGTGTGGTTTATCATTACTATCATTATAGGATAATATGTAAAGTAGTGATGTTATGTAACACATTAATATAGTGTAGGTCGGTGATATGTGTTATTCGGTTCAATTGAGAAGTGATCTAAATGTTGGTAGTTTGATTCCAGGGTTATTTTTTGTTGTGCAAGTGTAATTAGAAGGCTATTTTGAGTGGTTATATGGTGACAAAGTGAGAATCTATATCTATGCTATATAATAAATAAAGGTTTTTCATGTCACGTGTCGACTCCATATTCATTTTCATCATTTTTTTCCCGCCTCTCTCTCATATTAAATGCACTCTATCTTTGCAACGACATTATCAGATGCGTTCATTTACATCCTTTTATTCTTTGCAACCGCATTATCAGATGCGTTCATTTACATCCTTTTATTCTTTGCAACGACATCTAAACATAATATGCTTATTTCCACTTCATGATGACTTCTATGACCCTAATCTCCTTCATTGATCAATACGGGGTTCCCTGAGATCTTAGTCCAACCTTTCCAAGCAGTGAAGATATATTCTAAATGCTCCACCAGGTGTAACGAACTCAAAATTAATGTTTTAACATAAAATAAATATATTTTGTAAGCGTAAACCTGTAGGAATAATATAATACGTACAACGCCCCCGAACCATCTCTCTCGATTCACCAATCCAGAGAGATTTCATTTCTCCGATTTCTTCTCTTCTCTTCCATCGAAGATTCAGATTCACAAATCCCAACCATAAAAAATGCAAACACCCTCACACAATTACCCCTCTTCCTCATCATCCTCCTCTCCGAATTCACCATCTCACTCATCCGTCACTCTCCATTCCCTCCTCGCATCATCTACAGATTCATCATCATTCCCATCCTCTTCACCTTCTCCTTCTCGTTGTTTCGGTCTCAATCTGCTCGTAAAGGCAATCCACCAAGTCACAGCAGGATCAGTCGTCGGTGTTCCCTACATACAAAGAAGAAACCTAACCAGAAGAAGAAGACCGATCCACTTCAACAACCTCATCATCACCGCCCAATCCAGATCCAAATCCAAATCCAAGCCTAAAACAAAACGCCAGAGGACAATGCCTTCCAAATACAGAGACTCTGTTCTTCAGCCATTGACTCCTAAACGACGATCAGAGAGATCGTGTTCAGTTAAGATCATCGGTGAATGATTTCATTAGATCTGTTTTATTATAGTGTTATACATAATTCTTTTTGGAGGGAGTATTACTGTATCTGATCTGGTTCATTTAGGCTATCATCAATGGAAAAAAGTTAGGGTTTTGGAAATTGGGGAGTTTACGATTGGCTGTGCACCATTTGTAGTAAAATTGGTCATGATTTAAACTTGAATTTTAGATGCTCATCGAAATTAGCTTGGAAAGTTGATGATATGATAAATTTTGGTCTCTGTAAAATGGTTGTTTCATCAAATTTTGTATTTTGAGTTGAGATATACTGATCAGATGTCTGTTGCATTTTAGTGAATCAGTTCAGATGTTTTAAGAGTAACCAGGTGGTCTTTGATCCAACTGGTACAGTGGTACTTACTGAGTTTCTTGAATCAATAATTGTCTCTTAGCTTCAGTATGTTAAAATGTTGGCTTATTGTCTACAGAACTCATGAATGGATGCTTTTCTACATAATAGACATGCTATTAGCACATAATCTTTCATAATAATGATTATGTCATCTCTTTTCATTAACAGAAAGATGTAAATGTTGGTGATCGTCAAGGATCAATGCATAATATTTACGAATTATTTATGTTTCTTGTAATGTTGGTTTTTTGTTGGTAAAGGTAGACACTTGAACAGGGGTGTGAATAATGTCGGGTTGGCGGGTCAACAGATTCAGGTTGATGAAATGATATCAATGAATCCAAACATGACCCATATATTTATTTTTGTCAAAAGATTCATACACAACCCAGACACTTAAAACTGTGTAACCTGAACACGACATGTGTAACACGTTTATTTAAAATGGTCAATGGGTTGTAAACTTGTCATAATATTGTTGTTAACAGGTTGCTGGGTTGAAGTTATAAGCAGTACATTCTTTTAATTTTTTTATTTGAAGTTTAAAAGGGTTGACATGTTTAATTTTAATACAACCCAAACACGACATGTTTATTAAACGGGTTAGATTGATTAATCCTAAACCAGATTATTTTTATGTTGTGTTTCCGGTCGTGTCAAGAATTACCATCCCCTCGACTTGATGGTTTTTTTTCAAGGCAATACTTATTTTAGGCAATGTTCATGTTAACGATGTTCCTTGAATTTTATTCTTTTTGAAGCCCAGGTTTGATGTCCTATAGTTTGTCTCGTCTTTTTCTCACCTATAGTACTCTACCATTTAATATAGTGGTACACGCTATATTATACAATACAATCATACAATACACGTGAGATAAAGATGAGACACAAAAAGTAGGACAACATATCCAAATTCATTATGTTAGTATAACTAAAAAAAGTCATTGGTGACTTATCTATTCGCTATCGCAAACAAGTAATTATTGTAGTTGTAAATTTGTGCATTAACCTCATAAGATTTAATGTTTACTTCATTTTGAAGTTAAACTTAAGAATCGTGACCAAGAACTTTGAAAAGGGTATACAACTTTGAACTTTCTCAGAGAGTCGGAGTGAATCTGCATTGTTATGCACATTCTCTTGAAATTATGATGTCCTTTTTAGTATATGATTTTGTAACTATGCATCTTGAATCCACATGATGAAGGAGAATCTAGCATTTCAGAGCTTCATGACCAGATACTGATTTTTGCATGGGAACTAATCGGGTCAAAAGTGCATGACATTATGGTGATTTTAAATTGATTATAGAAATGCGAATACGTATTATTTGAAGAGATCTGAGTAGGGTTTATAAGATATGGATTTAATAGAGCAAAATATTTAAAGAAAACTAGAGCATCATGGGTCTCACAGATTGCAACCAAATACCACCATTGATATAGTAACAACTGCACTGGGTGGTGAAAAAATAACCCCAACAATAACTTATTAGTTAAAAATGCAACTGTTTCTCAAAATTAAAAGCACACCCATTAAACTACACCTACCATAGGCCCAAAAAATGAAACTTTAGGAGACAGAAAGTTTTGTTTGTGGTGAGGAGACAGAAATATAGGTAAGTCAAGAAAATCCAAAACACATGATTTGTGAGAGGAGGATATAATTCCAAAAATCAATAACCCTTGTGTCAAATGGATTCACAATGAGAGTACAACAAATAAACCACCTTCTAGTATTCACAAGCATAAAAAAGAATGTATATCAAGTCTGGAGATGAAAACACTTTCATCCCATTTATTCAACCAGTATTCTCACTTGATCTAAAAGATAGAAATATTGAAAATAATATAACATGATTGTACTTTTGAAGTTGCCCAGATTCAGCTTTATAACATAGCTCAAACATCACTCTTGTTGAATGCTCTCTCCAACCTCCTCTTGGTGGGAGAAGAGTGACAGCTTAAAGCTTTATTCTGCAAAAAAAATGATACAATCAGGTCGAGCGGGTCAAAACTTATTCAAATGTAATAATATAGTTTTTGTAATGATACTTAGCACGTTAATATTTTTTATATAAACTTCAAAAATAAATAAAGAAGTGTATAATACCTGTCTGTTCCTTCTGGATTTTGAAGACATTACTAAGGGAGATGTGCAAGAACTTGAAGAATCTGTGGCTTGCATAGTATGACTCCAGTAACTCCCAACAGTCCCTATGATTGGTGTCTCATCAGGATTACGACACGGCGACTTTCTTGGAGATGATCTTGCAGATATCTGTTTGACTTCATCAATGGTCCAAGCTCCTAAAATTGGTCTATCTTCAAAGCTCTTCCAAGAAGTTGCATCAGAGTATGAATATGAATTCCCTGTAGAATATTGACTTTCATCTTTGCTTGCTGTTATTGACTTCTCAGGGTCAACCAACCAACTCGAAAGACTAGTAGTTACAGCAGTGTTGTTTTTTACTTTCCCCTTCTGATCCGAAACTTTAAAGCTAGGATCTTCACTTACTGGGATAGGGATGTCTTCTTGTTCCAAGTAAAAATTTTCTTTTTCTTGGTGGAGATCAAAAGAAGGTGGTGGTGGCATTGCATTCAGTGTTTTCCATTGAGCAAGATTCTCAATTGGATTCAACAAAGAATCAATGGTTTGATTGTTATCATTCTCATTAGGGCAAGAAGTTGTTTTCAAGGGACTGTTGACCTCTTTATCATTAACTTCTACCGGACAAGACTTTGATTGCCTCCTTGGATCAATCGACAAAGAAAACAACAATTCGGATGAATCTTCTTGAATAACTACTTGATCTTCATCTTCATTGATTACACTGTTATGGTATCTATGCATGGGTGGATAAGATATGTAGCTTGAAACACTAGAATCCGAGATGGCTCGACTGTGAACCTCTGTTTTTGCTTCCTTCTCTCTATCACTTCCATTCTCAAGATCCATACGAACTCCAAAGGTTTTATTTTTTTCTTCTAGTACCATCTCTATCTTGTTATCGTTCTCAATTTCAACTTGAACCCCTGAACTATTTTTATTTTCAACAACTCCCAATTTTCCATTCTCCTTGTTGTTAACATTATCCCTCTCTTTTGCATTTTCAAGTTGCACAAGAACTCCCAATTTTCCACACTCTTCCTTCACTTTTTTCTCATTATCCTCCTTACTTTCCACTGAAAGAATTTCAACATGTTCAGTTGAGATATCTTTAATGATCTCAACATCTAAATCTATAGCAGGGGTCTTATTGTCACTTCCATTGATCACCTGTCCTTCACTATTATCCCTAAAAGTTCAATAACAAGAAAAGTAAAACAAGCAAGTAAGCAAAGCGCTCGATCATATCTGTAACCATGATTAAATATTAAACTAGCTATATAATTATCATATGTAACACTATTATTCACACAATCAATATACAATATTCTTTAATGGTCTCAACATCTAAAATAACAAATAAACAAATGTACACACACATAGCAGAGCTATTGGTAGGGTTCGGAGGCTGCTCCGGCTCCAAAAAGCTTTTGTTGAGTAAAAAATGTCTTTATTTATTTATTTTTGTCGAGTATAGAAATAAACGCATAAAATTACCTGGATTTTGAAACGGGGGATTGGAGGGATCCAATGTTTGTTGATTCTTCAGTTGGTACCTTGATCAAAACAGTCTGGCGATTCTTCTTACATCCCTGAAACAGAGTATTTATTGAACCTAGATTTGAATTAAGAAGAAGATAGAAACGATTAAAAAGTACCTGATCTGCAGAAGAAGAGGAGTATTTATTAAGTTTTTGATGCTTGGAGGAAGTGAAGCACGGAAAGAGTGAAAAGCAGCCCATTAGTTGCTGATGATAAATTCAATGGAGCTGCTGGTTTTGTTGGAGAGAGGAAGGTGAGGGGAAGAAGGAATAGGGGAGGGTTAAGGAATATGGAGCGTGTTTGAAAAATGTGACCGTTGCTGAATTAGGCTCTAATGGGGCCTTAGCCTTTACATCACATTTTATTTCAGTCCGTTTGAGTTGATAATTATAGTTATATTTCATTGTTCAAAATATTTCACCATAAAATGAAATTTAAATTTTTTTTTTTCTTAAAAAGTAAAGTTTATCGTTTTTTTTTATCTTGGTTATAAGTGAAGGAGTTAAAAAGTTATATGTTAGATTATGTGTATCATGTATTTTTAAATGAAGTTTATTCTACTTACTTCATTTGATGTAAATCTTTTAATAAAATTTTCGTGATCTATTTTAGTAAATCTTCTTTAATCAACAAAATAGGTAATCTTTGATATTCCTTTTGGCATCATGGATCTTAAATAAATTTTATCAATTTTAATTTGAAAAGAAAAACTTATTATTAACTCTTTAAACCCATGTCGGTAGGCCTGTAAACGAATCGAACGTTCAGTGAACAGTTCATGAACTGTTCGTCAGAAAGTTCGTTTATTTAATAAACGAACAAACATGAACAATTTTTTTTTTCATTTAATTAAATGAACTAACATGAACACATGTTTCGTTCATGTATTTAAGGTTCGTGAACGTTCGTTTATGTTCATTCATTTATGTTCGTTTGTTTATGTTCGTTTATTTACATTCGTTTATATCCATTCATTTATGTTCGTTTAAATGTTAATATAAAATTTCAAATATATATATATATATATATATATATATACATACATATATATATATATATGAGATGTATCGGTTGTAAACCCTATATTATTGTAAAAACCCAAAAACTCAATTTGGACCACATGTTTAGTTTCTATATATTTTATTGTGTGATTATAATTAAATCTAGATTTTTTATTTATATTGGAAAAAAAACATGTGGTGTAGATTTAATAGAGGGGTAAAAGAGTAATTAGACCTTTTTTTCTTTTTTTGTTTAAATCTAAGTAATAAAAAAAATCACACAATCTCTCTCATATCCCTAATCACAAAACAAACATCAATAACAATTTCAAGAGAATGTCTTTACACATGTGTAAAAAACCTTGTGTAAATTCAGTTTAGAACAAACACAACATACACACAAGAACGATTGAAGAACGTCCTTTTTAAACATGTGTAAAATCAATATACACAAATCAGCAAAAAAATCTACATTCAGATCCTTTTAAAATCTTGACTTTTACACACCGTCTTGAACATCGATCTTCTTATCATACTTTGATCACTCATATGCTAGTCTACACCATCTAAACATCAATGGCATCATAAAACACTCGAGACATGTGAAAATTCACATGAACAAAAACAGTTTACATATTTATATACACATTAACAAAAAAATATTTACACATTTGTAAATTTAATAATTCAGTTCATATGAACAAAGACAATTTACATATGTATATATACACGAAAAAAAAACTTTTTACACATGTGTAATTTTAGTTTACACATGTGTAAATCCTAGAAATGTAGATATGAAGAACAAAAACAAAGATTTAACCCGGTTTACAAATGTGTAAAATTAGTTTACACGTGTAATAACCCAAAATGCACATGTGTAAAACTGATTCAAAAATGCAAAAAGGGTTAATATGTGTAAAACTGATTCAAAAATACCCAAATAACTTTACAAATTATAAATAAATTATACATATTTACACTTTGAAAAAAACCCTTAAATACATATGTGTAAAATCAAATACACATGGGTAAAAACTCTTTTACACGCGTGTATATTCAATTTACACATGTGTAAAAGAATCAAAATACACGTGTGTTAAATTAAAATACACATGTGTAAAACCCAAATATCTAACACTTACTTGTATATCAAACCCTGTAGATCTTGAATCCTTATCTCAAACTCGATCCTGAACCTAAATCGTTGTCTAGAAGGATGTTATTGATCTGTGAATCTCTGTAAAATCTCTGTTGTTGCTCTTGAAATCTCGAACCCAACTACACAAATCAACCATTCATTTGTCTATATCAGTATATCTATCTATATCAGTACTAGGGGCGGCTCAACAATTATGGTGGCCTAAAGCGAAGTAAAAAATACGAGGCCCTTTCTATAATGATGAACCATCAGTCTTTCCTGTTTGTTTATAATAACCAAGTTGCATTTTTTTTGTGATATTAGGTACATAACTGAAAAAACCATATATATGTTATATACTTAACGTCTTTTTAGCTTTTCCCCAACTTAACTAGCAGATAAAACTTGGTTTTACAGGATATATCAATTGTTGTTTATGCAAAGTTTATATACAGCTCAGAATTATTATAGAGACGTTCTATTAGATATTTTGAAAGGTTCTCTAGTATATGATTTTAGTATGTTTTTAGCAGCTTTTTGTTCATTTATTAGTTAACTGTTAGTGTAAAATTTCAAGTAATGATGTAAAGTACATCTTAAAACTCTTTTGATGTAACTAAAATATACAACTAAATTATTTATTAATTAATTGATTATCTAACCAAAAGATGTAAGCAATTAACAACTAGACAAAATATGTAACCTGATTGGTGTATATCAATTAACAAAATGTTTAGCAAAATGTATGTATTTAACAGGCTTTAGCAAAATGCAATCTAACAGATTGATTAACAAAATGTAAGTATGTAATAGGCTTTAGCAAAATGAAAAATTGATAATGGGAACATGAATGTAGCATTACACATAAATAGACAAACAACATCGATAGACTACAAAATGTAACCTACTAACCTGGTTAGCAAATAGAGAATGAAGAACAAGTTTGAAGACAACAGGCAAGTAAAGATCTGTGAAAATTGAACAGAGTCACCGACCTTTCACCTCCAAAAATCACCGACCCTTCAACAGGAGATCGAGAGCGAGATAGAGGCGGAGGTGAAAGGGTAACGAGCCTTTAGATATGCCACTATTTGTACCCTAGGTCGCCGGATCTACCTTCTTCGTTCTTAGATTTTCATTTAAGAGCGACTATATAGAGAGAGACGATTTTCATATGTGAGAGAGAGAGTGGGGGAGAAGTGTGACAATCTCTAGATCTTTGTTAGAGAAATACATTTGATTTAGGGTTTTAAGGATAACTAAAAAGACACAAATACCCTTAGAGAATTAAAAAAAATTATAAATTAAAGAAATGAGATGTGTGACTAAGAAAGGGTTTATGGGTTTTCACAATAAGTAAGGGTTTTCATTTGATACGTCCCATATATATATATATATATATACTAATAAATAAAGGTTTAAGATACACACTTGTCACTTCCTCGTGCCTCCTCACATTGGTTTTCCCGCCTCTCTCTTCTAATAAATAAACATGTATCTTATTAAATAAAAATGATATTATTAAAGAAAAATACTAATTATATTAAATAATAATATATAATAGGAAATCAAAATATAACTAATTAAAAAAAATACTAATTTGTTATATACACACATTTCCACTTGATATATCTCGAGACGATCATAATAGTCTGACAAGTTATGATGTATTTATAAATTTATAAGTTATATCGTTTTCAATATACAACCCGTGTATACACGGGATTCTAACCTAGTATATATATATATATATATATATATATATATATGTGTGTGTGTGTTTGTTTGTATATATTAATGTTTTTATTTTTGCTTAATATTTTCAAATTTTATTTTAAACATTTAAGTTTTAATACAAAACCTTAGTACGTTGCTTTTCACATTAATGCTTAATATTTGTGTTCATTTATGTTCGTTTACGTTTGTTTAATTACGTTCATTTATGTTTGTTCAATTACGTTCATTTATGTTCGTTTGTGTTCGTGAACTGTTCGTTTAAATTTTAAACGAACGAGCGTGAACGAACACGGACATGTTCATTTTCTTAATGAACGAACATGAACACAAAAAATTCATGTTCGCTTATGTTCGTGTTCGGTTAAAGTTAAATGAACAAACATGAACATTTCTTTGTTCGTGTTCGTTCGGTTCATTTACAGGCCTAGATGTCGCGGAATAGTAACTTTAACAATAGGATGCCGACATGGTTTTTTTTATATTTTCATTTTTAACCCTTATACTATATATAATATATGTTTTTAGCCCGTTTCATTTTCTATTAATTTCGTTTTCCTTTAATAACTTTCATTCGTTAACTTTTTTCAAAAGTACGGAGTGTGCGTCTGTTTTTAATTTCTATAGAATCTATTTTAAGGCTATAGAAAACTTTAAGAGGATTTTTATATTTCATTCATACCATTTGTATTAAATTTATGGTTTTCGACCATCGTAAACACATGTGTCGCATCCTTTTGAGCATATCACGACTTTACGTTTTTAAATAAAGTTTCAAATGTTTTCAACGTCCCTGTTGTGACGTTGTGCTCATCATTCCCAACGTTTAAACGCTAACTTTTTTAACGTTTTTTTGGAGTGATATATAATGTTTTCAATAATAAAAAGTAATGAAAAATATAGGCTTATGACAGAAAAGATTTACGGTTTCACTTGATGACCAATACTTATCTAAAAAATTAAATAATTATTCCTAACTAGTATAAAAGCCCCCGCGCGTTGCTGCAAAAAAACCAAAATCTTTACGTAAACGACAATACTCGAAACCTTATATATAAAAACGAAGCATTTAAAAAAATTCACGTGGAAATGTCATAAAATAAGCACGTCACAACGGCAGTTTCGCTAAACGAAACCGTTAAAAAAATCAAAACAATATAAATATACTTTTTTTTTCTAAATAGTTGAAATATAATTATTATACATGTATTAATTTTTTGTGTGTATACTAATTTATTTAATTATTTGCAACTTCATTTGATCTGCTAATGAATTTTTTGGAGCATAAGTAATAACATTACGACCGTTGGCTATTTGGTGCAATGGTAGCTTAAGACTTCTCATAGTGTAAGTCTTGGGTTCGAATCCTGACCACAGCAAAAAAGGGGTCTGTGGCCAGGTCAGGGGGTTTACCCAGTTAGGGGTTCCTCCTAGGGTGGGCTGCCTTGGATGTTGTAGGTGTTGCCCCTGGAAAAAAAACTCAATTATCTTAAAATATCTAAGTGTTGTCGTTAAAAAAAAGTAATAACATTACGAACGATGTTGTTCTCGCTATTCTTGGTCCATTCAATACAACATAAGCCCAAATGGGTCAAACCTGTGGGCCAAACCCAAATGGGTCCAAGCCCATGAATAATAGAATATAATACATTTTTGTTTGCTTGTTAAACTTGGCTTTTGCTCATTCATGACATTGACGTGAGAGAACAATCGTTTATTTTTTTCTTTGAGTTGTAATTACTAATTATTGACTTGTACCTTAGGTATCTAAAGTTGTATTTCGCTTTGGATTTGCTCATGCAATAACTTTTTTTAACGACAAACACTCTCTACTCTACTTTTAAAATCACTACACCTACACTTCGCAGGTATTGCATCAAAGACCATTTAGTTGAAAAGTCTAATCTAAACATACTATACTTCTAAAATCACCACACCTGTCACTTTGTAGGATATGAACCCACAACCATTTTATTGGAAAATCTACTCTAGACCTACTCTACTACTAAAATCATCATATCTGCACTCCGTAGGATTTAAATACACAACCAGTTAATTAAAAAGTACACCACATCTAAAGCAATAACTATTTACTAGTTTATTAGTATTTGGGAATATTGAACCGTAAGTATCTAGCGACTTATTAACTTGTACATTCTGCAATAAAAAATGTACCCTGTTTTAACATCTCCTTCAGCCTTTTTAGGTTTGTTTTGTGTCCCCTATCAGTGTTTGTCTTCTAATGTTGTGTTGTCATATTAATGAAAACTCTTTTAAGATTACTTTTTTGAGTTTGGACTTTGGGTACCTCACATTCAGGAAAATAATGTGATCTTACTTGTATCCGTAACAAAATATAACATTAAAGATGGTGGGAATGATACCTTCTCACTCAAAAGTATCATCTCAAACCCACCAATGAAAAATTCATCTAGTCTTGGTCTTCGTCCAAATTCGGGGTGTTTCTCGCAACATGTTCCACAAAATCAAATCGAAGTCTAGTATGTGTAGCTACATTGTGCAACTCTGAAAGGACGTTATCGTCAATAACTGGTTCGACTGAAGGATCCCTTATGTAAACCAGTGATATTGCATTTCCGTCATCTTTTAAGATCATACTGTGCAATATCATGCACGTATATACCTCGTTCCTAATCTTCGCCAACTTAATATACCGGTTTGGTCGATGAAGGATACCCCATTTCACTTTTAGTACACCGAAAGCTCGCTCGTCATCCTTTCTTGCCGACTCTTGCACCTTCTTGAATGCCTTTTTCCTTACGAATTGTTGGAAATGAGAACGATTTAACAAACGTAGACCAAGTAGGGTAGATCCCGTCCGTAAGATAGTATCCATGTTTGTATAGTCGACCATTAACTTCAAATGGACACTTAGGTGCGGTTCCAAGCTCCTCGTTGGTAAAAAAGTGGCGATTGTTGGAGAACATTGATGTCGTTGTTAGAGTAGGGTGTACCACAAAACGCATGCTAAAACCACAAATTATTTGAAGCCACCGCTTCTAACAAGATCGTCGGGTATAGGTGATGGCCTATCATACACTGCCCGCGCAATCCGGTCGGACAATTTCTCCAAACAAAATGTGTACAGTCGATGCTACCGACCATACCCGGAATGCCATGTTTTTCTTCATGTGCGATGTACAAAAGTGCAATGTCGTGGCTTGTCGGTCTACGTATGAAATCTGCCCCATATAACTGAATTATAACATTACAAAAATACTCTAGGCATTCACTTGAGGTTCTCCTGACCATATTTAAATAGTCATCGGATTCGTCAGGAGGATTACCTGTTGCGAGTTGTTTAATCGCTGATGTGCATTTTTGTAACGCCGTGAAACTCTTCTTGTTCCTCGCGTCTTCACCCTCTTGAAAATATTCAAACCTATCTTCTACATCGCCAACTATTTTTAAAAATAACCTCTTCGACATCCGAAACCTATCTCGAAACGTCTCTTCTCCGTGTGTTAGGTTTTCGTTGACGAAATAGTCTTTTATTAGATTCTGTAGAGGTTGTTCACGATCACGGCATACATATGTCATTGATGATGTAGTCGTGTCTTCCTCTTCGGCTTGGGCGACAACATCAATTAGAAATTGCATATTATCGCCGCCGAACACGAAGTCGAGCGCATCATCCGATGAATCGAGCGGGAAGTATAACGTACGATCCATATTTTGGGTGGGGGTGGGTACAAAAAAATGGTTTATATATCAATGGTATGAGATATATTTAGAAAGAATGTACTTTGTTGTGTATTGAGTAGAATAATTGGTTATGTATTTATATGGGTTAAATTTATTTAAAAAAAATATTATTTTTTTTTATTTTTCCAACGGCTCTTTTAGCCGTTCAATGTTCGAAATTTTGATTCTTTCGTCGGGTATGGAAAGCTGCTCACCCTACCCGCTAAACACTACCCACTTGAACCCGCTAGCCGTGCGACGGTGTACCCGCATACCCGAGCTCGGGTTCAGCTCTACCGCTTTCCAATCCCACCACCCTAATAGTCAATAGAGGCTCATGCTATAAATTTTAAAAAACTAATTTTGTCACTCTAACCTAAACTCTTTTTAAAATACTTTTCAAGTTGTAAACTATAAGGCTGAGGATATCGGTACACACGTGTTATATGAATAACCAAATCATTACAAAGAATACTAAATCATTACAAAGAATACCGGTTGTAGTGCATAATTCGGCTTGTATATGTTCAAATAAAGTCATATCAGTTAAATCATGCTCCATAATGGGTAGTATATAATGATACAGGCTTGGGTCATATTTTTATAACTTTTAAATTTTAATTGTTTTTTAATTATTTGACACAACGTATTATATGTCGATATGCGTGTTAATTATTTGACATGACGTAAGATTTCGTAAAAACTTACTATACCGTTATATGTTGATTCATTTCATTATTCAATTCTTTCGTTTACAACACATTGACGTTCCGCCAAGTAAAATTAAGATGTCGTCTAACGGAAGTAACAAGAGAAACGGAAGAAGCAGAAGAAAAGAAAGGCGTCATAACGAGTCATCTTCTAATGCATCCGTCAAGGCCGAAACATTCCAACACCAGTAGAGAGCCATGCTTGGCATTTCAAGACTAGTCAGAACTGGTCTCGAAATGTTGTTGAGTTCTTGTACGACGAAGATGCCCCATTTTGTAGGATCTATTATATGGGCCTTACGCCACTTGACGAATAATTTGTGGGTACCCTTCTAGGGTTTCATAGAACGGTTCTATAGAGTCAATTGTAAGTTTTAAACATATACTCGTCGTATTAATGTATTTCAAATGGTAATAATTGTGATTTTATTTTACAGCATGTTCGGGCTTGAACAAACAAATTTATGGCTTTGCAGTTAGATGAAATACAAAGAATGGAGGAGTTGCAGGGCCAAGATCGCTGGACGATTCTCCTGTCTCAGTTTTTCGACCTAATAGTTGAACGATCAGTTGATGCCGACGAATATGGTGATGGGACGAGCGAATTATATCATACATTGTGGGAGGTTGATACGGTAAAGTTGTATCAGTTTTAATATATAAAAAAACATATTATTTATAGTCGTTTGTCTAAATGCATATATGCGCATATACTATATGCATAAATGTATGCATATATGCACATTTTTATACTAAAAAAATCTTAGGAGAGAGGAGATAAAATCAAATTAAGATTAGAGAGAGAAATAAAACATTGTTTTTCAGTTGTACGTTTTTCATTGAAACGATATATATACGTCTTATACAGTTCTTTCAGTCCTCAACATTCAGTTGGTTCTCAAAAACACGTGTCTCTCTCTATATATAAACTACTTTAGTTTAAAATTTAATATCCTTTACGAAAACAAGAATGATCCCAAACATTAGATGTCAGTTTTATATTAGGGAAAATCCTTAACATGTCCTTTTTACCAAAGCTTTTCCACATAATGTCCCTTTGACTTATTTTTTTCGAGAATGTCCCCTTCAACATCATCGGACCCGAGGGTATAACATGGTCGGGCGACAATGTTTAGAACCAATTACATCCCGTCACGTGTCCCAAAGGAGTCGGATTCACCCGTATATTTGAAAAAATCCGACGGTGTTTGAAAAAATCCAACAGAGTTTTAGCGTCGTCCGACAGTGTTTGAAAAATCCAACGGTATTTGAAAAAAGAAACTACCTCAACATTTTTGTAAAAAATAAAATAAAATAAAATAAAATAAAATCTTGTTTGAAAATAATTAATGATTTTATATAAATACAATGAGATATTACCTCAACATTTTTGTAAAAAAAAAATATATATATCGTCGGATCCGCCGGTGTTTATAAACATTACAGCAATTCCGTCCTTTTTGGGACACGTGACGGGCTTTAGTTGGCTGAGAACAGCGTCGGACGACCATGCTATAGTGTCGGATCCGACGGTATTAAAGGAGATATTCTCGAAAATTTGGGGTCAAAGGGACATTATGTGAGAAAGCTTTGGTAATAAAGATATTTTGAAGATTTTTTCTTTATATTAACTATATAGCTTTAGGTTTGAGATAACCTTGTAGGCCAATAGTTATAGGTTGGCTTCGGGTCACTTTTTTTTTGTAGCTGGTAAACCCAATTAGGGATCAATTCTCATTAGTTACAAATAAGAGTACAATGTGCCTGTGTTACAAAACATATATAATACTAGCTATAAAACATTTATGTTACATACTCCAAGCCGTAGGTTCTTAGGTAAACCAAACCTAAACTCAAAAAATAATTGTGAGTCTAAGTCCCTCTAGTAAATATGTCTACAAATAGGTTGGGCGAGGAACATGCACATGGACTTGATCAAATGCTACACATTTCACAACACAATGTAAAAGCAATCTTGACATGTTTTGTTCAATTTGCCGTATTTTATGTCGGGTTAGATGTTAATGAAACTACGCTCATGTGTTATCACAAATATACAACCTTGCTACATCAAACATATAATATAACTATAATAACAATTTATAATGCCTAGCTGCTTTAATAACATTCGCTTCACCTCTCTACTTAGCTAAAAACTAAAACGTAAGAAACCATATCGGTATTTGAGATTTGGAGGACTAAAAGATAAGATTCTCTTCGTGGAACACACAATATCTAGACCCGGAGCGAAAATAATATTTGAGATTAGGTGTAGTTTGATAATCGATATTTAAATGGCCGAATATAATGGAAGGACAAAAGGAAATGAAAGAAAAGAGATAAGGTATAACTGTAATATGTCAAAATCGTCGATAGGAGATTTATTTTGTTCACAAGAGTGTGATGGCCGTCACGATCACTAAAGAAGTTATTGTATTGTGTCATTTAATGCACCCACTGCAATTATTTCAGAGAATCATTCATACGAACAAGTGACATTAAGCTTCTCTATGCAGTCTTTCGATACCAATGAGGTTCTTTTCTAGTACCATTTAATTCCGTTCCCAATGTACCACGTAGGAGTTTAATTTTGATTCAACCTCACTTTAATATTATTTTACGGGAAAATGTACTCGATCCGTACTCGTACCCGCTTGTCGATTTTTATGAAACCCGTAACCCGTACCCTTCATTGCTTAAACAAGTAATCACGGGTCGGGTACGGTTTCTCTTATGAGTATTCGGTTATAAACCCGTTTCTTGCTCACCTCTAGAGTTTATTTCTATCCCATTTAGAGGTTTAAGTTTTGAAATTCATTACACAAGTGAAACACAATATGATAGGGGTCAAACCGTAATATTACCCCATTTTTTTTCTATTAAATAATGATAATTTAATAAACATCTAAAAGACTAAGAGCATTCATAGTAACATCTCAATCTCTATAATTTAACTAAATATTATCATTCTCTATCTCACTCACAAATACTTATTTTATTATTTTTTCTTAGACTTTTACAAAAATATAGAAATTGATGAATAGTGGATCACTATATTTAGAGAATTCTAATCACAAAACTCTAAAAGTTAAAGATGGAGATCCTAATGAAGGTGCAAAATAAAAGAAATCTCTAAATAATGGAGATGGAGATAGAAACTCTATTGTGAATGATCAACACACATGTTTAATTACACCAATTATTTACAAGAGCAGGGGAGGGGCATTCCTTGCGGTGTTGTCACACTGGCGTGGTTGGTCTCGTGCGGTGCCGCCTCACCGGCGTGGACGTGGTGTTCCTGCTCGGCCCCTCGCAGCCACCTCAACACCTTGTACCAACACACCCTATGGTACGAGAGAGGTATTCATAGCCTAATAATACCCCCATTTTCTATTAAACCATGATAATATATAATTTTATTATATGTTTATTTCATACCTCTAACTTGACCCGCACAAAAATAGATTTAACTAGAACCAAACATCACTTCAGTTTTATAAAAATTATTAAACCATACATTTAGCACATTCTGTTTATTAAAATGATAATTGTTTATTTCAATTACTAATAATAAACATCTAAAAGACTAACACACATGTTTAATTACAATCTACTCTAAATTCTGTACGATTATTGCGGTTAAGTTATCCATCTCAAAATAAATATACAAGTTTTAATGCACAACTTACAATACACAATAACTTTTGATCCTTTCAAACCAAAATGCCAAAAATATAGCAGAACTGAAAATGTCATAATAATAAAGTAGAAAAAAAACAAAACAAAAAAGCTAGTGGTTTTACCATTTGATCCTTTGGGGTTGTAAAGGAAAACCTAAATTGAGTTGTGAATGTGATGTTAGAGTGTAAAGAAAAAGTAGGGCCCCACATTGCCATTGAAGAACATATTCCCTAACCTACACATGACACCACCTAATCCTTTCTTCCTCCATACACCAGACTCTGCCCTCCACCCTGCACATACATACACATATAGAGATAAGAGAGAAGCAGAAGGCTGATGATATATGCTTCAACTCAATTCTGGGTTTCTATCTCCATGTGGTAAGTCTCCACACACACATATATCATATGTAATTATGTATATATATAAATGATTTTTTTTTTTAATTCTATGTAAGAATTTTTAGTAATTGCTGAATTATCATCTCATTACTGTAATAATCTGACATAATCTTTTATGTTTCAGAAACATAATTGGAGAAAAGATTATATTTTTTTCTGTAAATATAATCCCAATATCTCTTTTCTATACTATGATTAAATTTTTTTCAAAAATCCTCTTTTTTTCTCTATGAATTCAAATTTATATGTTCTTGTTTCTTGAAATACAACCTGCAATAAAATTTTTCTTTCTACATTATGATTGCATATTTCTCAACATCTTTTACTCTTTGAATTCCTAAAAAATAATTTTTTGCTACTTTGTTTGGCGAATATACATGCAATAATCTTTTCTTCCAATTTCTATGTTTGAAAAATAAAAAATAATTCTTTTTTTATGGTGAACAGAACCCCAATACTCTTTATCTGTTTTCTATTAAAAAATTATATTTATATAGTTTCTATTTAAAGGAGATGATAGAATTTTATGTGGTTTATTTTGCAGATAAAATGGAGGGTAATGGAAAATCATTGGAGAGAATGGTGTCATTGAAGGCTCTACAATTGGGAAATTCATTTTCATGCCAAATATGTGTGATTGGATTTCTCTGTGGAGTATGTCTAACTTCTCTATTTCTTGCTGCCCTCACTTCTTTTCACTTTTCCCCCAATTCAAGTTCCACTTCTTATTTTCTCAGTAAGTTTTTCTCTATTCACCTTAATTTATATATAATTATATGTTAAAAGATTTGAATTTAGGTTTCTTGAAGTAATTTGCATTTGTTTTCTAATAAATTTCTGATTTTATCAGTTTTATGTTAGAAAATTGGTGGAGTATTGGTTAAGTTAGATTATGACATTTGGAATCATAATATTGAAAGATAAACATATCTTGATTAGTCAAAAATGTACAAATGAGTAGTCCTTAGTACTCAAGGGTGTGTGATAGAAGCAAACTAAAGTTGGTAGTAGGTACTAGTTATTTTCTTTCCAAAAAGAAACAATAATAATAATAATAATCTACTTTAGATTATACTCCATATTCTGGAAATATATTTTAATAGAATTACTACTCGGATTTTATCTTCGTTGGTGACGAAATATGTCAAATTTATGAGCTAACATCATACACAACTAAAAGGTTCTGGGTTCTAACCTTGTCTAGGAAAATAAAAAGATTTTTATAAATTCTTGTACTCCTTCCAAATAAAGCTAAGAAACTTTAGTACCAGTATGTTGCCTTGTGAGCTAGGCTTTGCATAAAGCGATCACCTTAATATGCCTTTTAACTCTTCTCGTGATTCCTCTGTTCACGAACTCCGAGGTAAAACATTACTTTTTTTCAAAGACCCTACCATTTCATATATCATGGTGTACATTTCTTAGACACTTTTATTCTCTTTAGTTTTCGACACTTTTATTCTCTTTAGTTTGAGTATAACTGTTCGTACATATATAGATATAACCGTGCGTTATTAAATATATAGGCGTAATTATACCACGACTTTGTATGATTCTTCCACACACACAATATTGTTACTCAAGTTTTGAAGGATTAGTTTATTGACACAGATGATCAACATTGAGGAAATATTAAAGATACCATCAAACTTATGGCATGTTCATTGACTGTTATATGTAGCTTATTACATAAACTGAAAGACCTAACGAATTGGGGTGATTTTCTAGATGCATTTACGGCTCGAGAATGCGATTCTAGACCTGAAGCAGTAGAAAGAATGGTGATATCACAGAACTTAGTGGAGGTCCAACTCAACAACCAGGTCAACTCAATCTACTCTGCTTGGAGCACAATGTTAAACAAGTCCAACACCGGTGAAGCTATGTTTTCACAAAATAGAGTAACCGACGGGTCTAAGTTGCCTAGACCTCCTCATTTGGATAACTGTAAGTTGACGAGTGAAGCCAATCGGATTCTTGATAAACGAACCGAAGACGGGAAATTACCACCATGGACAATGTGGAAAGGTTTCTTGAATAACTACCCTTTTTCAGCAAAAGATGAGCAGCAAGGGTATAATGGTCATCAAGCCATCTCCAAAGGTGCTTACCCTCCTTGGGTATGTGTTAATTCTAAATTCTAATAGTTCCTTAACTTTTGGCTTTCTATTAGGTGGGACCCTGTTGGTGACGTATTATTAATCAACTATATACAGGTTAAAGGGTCAGACGAAGAAAACTATCCACTAACAAGGGAAGTGCAACGTGATATATGGGTGCATCAACATCCTGTGAATTGTAAAGATCCGAATGTGAAGTTTCTCATCACGGATTGGGAGAGAATACCCGGGTTTGGTATGGGAGCCCAGTTTGCAGGGATGTCCGGGCTTCTTGCAATTGCCATTAACGAAAACAGGGTGCTTGTCACAAACTACTATAATCGAGCCGATCATGATGGTTGTAAAGGTAGATAAACTTACAAAACACACAGAATTTCATCACGGGATCTAGTAGTTTCTCACTCTGGTACATTTCACATTATTAGGTGCATCGCGGTCTAGTTGGTCATGCTATTTTTTTCCCGAGACATCACAAGAGTGTAGGGAACGAGCGTTTGAACTCATGAACGAAAAAGAGGCATGGGAGAGAGGAGTCATTACAGTAAAAGAAAACTACACAACCAAGCAGATATGGACCGGCCCAATCCCGCGGTAGTTTTATATCAGTAACTTTAACTAGTATATATAGAATAACGAGAACCCCGTAAGATATTATTTATTATTAATCAACTATATATATAAATACAATGTGAATAATTATAAAAAGGAATACTAATCAAATCATATCTCCTAATTATAGTAAACAAAATTACAATAAACATTAACTAATATATTCTATTAACGTTTATTACAGAGTATGGGGTAGTCCTTGGAGTTACATGCAGACAACAACAGAAATCAACGGTACTTTAATCGGTTATCACCGGAGAATGGACTGGAGATGGTGGCGAGCACAGGTAGCTACATCACATGGTTCTACTTCATCTTCGATTAAACATTCCAGCATTTTCGTAATTAGTTTCACTCAACTATGTATCCAGGCTTTGCGTTACCTTATGAGGTTCCAAACAGAGTACACATGTGGTTTACTAAATGTAGCTCGACACTCGGCATTTGGATGGGAAGCTGCCGAGTTAGTTCACTCAACCAGTATCTCAGAATATCTCGAGGTTAGTTCATTCTACGTACCCTTTTGTTTTCGATTGTCTAACGCTATTGTTGACATGTAACTAATGATTTCAGGAAAGGACGAAAGATGCTAGATCTGCTATCGAAGAATACGTATGGTCTAACCACGAGTCATGGACGCCAAGGCCGTTGCTAAGTGTGCACGTAAGGATGGGAGACAAAGCATGTGAAATGAAGGTGGTTGAGTTTGAAGAATACATGTGTCTTGCTAACCGGATTAGAAAGCGTTTCCCTCATCTGAAACGAATTTGGCTGTCAACGGAGATGCAAGAAGTGATCGATAAAACGAAGTTGTATGCAAATTGGAAGTTTTACTACTCGAAGGTGAGACGACAAGTGGGAAACAAAACAATGGCAGTATATGAAGCAAGCCTCGGTAGAGAAATGAGCACCAATTATCCGCTTGTAAACTTCTTGATGGCGACCGAAGCTGACTTCTTCATTGGAGCCTTGGGTTCTACATGGTGTTATCTCATAGATGGAATGAGAAATACCGGTGGAAAGGTGATGGCAGGGTACTTGAGCGTTAACAAGGATCGGTTTTGGTAAAAATTGGATCTATGTAGGTTTGGTTGTTGAATCAATCGGTGTCGAATATGGTTCATGATAGGCGATAGTTTAGACTCAGGATGTGTACGTACGAGTTGCTGTGTCTTTTGGTTTTATCTTGTCTTGTGTACAGAACATCGATGTATAAAAAACTTATGGGTAAACAATCAATGTCAACTTACATAAAAATAAGGCATTGAATGAGTATGAAAACTTATACAAGAATTCGTATGTAAAATAGACCAAAGACCATCCTTGTATAGGTTTATAGGTCAGGAACCATCACAACTATTTGTTGAAACTTATAATTGTCGGTTATAATTGTCTGCAATCATTCAGTAATACCACTGAGTTACCACAGATAGCCCAGGTTGCCACTCATGCATAGTTGTTGACAACCCAGTTGTCGCTGACAACCAGTTACTGATGACAGCCTGGTTGTCGCTGAAACCAGTTACCACTGACAACCAAGTTGATGTCGATCAGTAATAGCTTACCAATGATGGATCAATTTACCACTGGTAATCAGTTACTACTTACTATTGATGATTAGTTTACCATGTAATTGTCATCAATCATGTAAATCCAAAGCAACTTCCAATCCTACACCAAAGGCTCTGCCTCCTTGGACCCATGAGGGACGCTGCCTCAGGACCCCTACAAAGGAGACGCTGCCCCCCTTGAACCCCCAAGGTTCCTTGGTGTCTAAAGTTATAATAGTATCAAACAAATGTATCCACGCCTCCTAACTTGTATTGACGTATATTATTATTATTTCACTTTGGTCTTAAGTAAATTCATTATACTAAAATGACATTGATGACTAAACTCACCAACAAATCAAAGAGTCATTTTAACAAAAATTAAAATTGAAGAGCAATAATATATAATTTAAACATTAATACAACATGTTGAAGCTGTTCCTGAGAAAACTACCAAAACTACTGACCGGAACAAACCATCACCAGATTGCATACAACAGTCAATCGAACAAGAACCCTAAATAACAATAAATTGAACCCGAGTCCATCAACAAATCACTCCAAATCTTCACTCAACTGCCTTGCGCCATTTTCAGTGCTTTTATCTGCTGCAGATTTCTTCTTGTGTTTCCTAATCTTGGCTTTCTTGGCCTTCATCCTACGTTTCTTCTCATTGGCGTCAACCCACGTGTAGTCTGTTGGTATGTTGAACGGGTCCGTTTCATCCCTGAAACTACGTCCCTCACTGTCACTTGATTGGTCACCACGGTTCCCTTTCATCCATGAGATCCATGATGTTGACCCCTCGGGTTCTTTAGACTTTGAATCTTGGAAATGGGCTGGGCTCGAAAGTGGTGTTGAAAATTCTTCTGATGCAGTTTGTAGCTCCTCGAATTTTGTAAATGTTACAAGTACTCTTATTGTTGGTACAATTGGAATCGCAATCTGCACTCAAAAACGGATATCTAGTTCATTTTAATTTTTACAAATTTTTGCTAAACATTAAATGTTACAATATATTCAAAAAAAGAATGTACCTTGACGGGGAAGGTACCGGTAGGTAGTTTAGTGGTTAAAAGCTCCCTTAATCTCCTAATGGCCTTCACCTTATTGGCTAAGATGTCAAGTAATGGCACAAGCTCGTCTGTTTTCAAAGGGAAATCTGGTGTTAACCAAAGAACGGGTCTCAACCCTTTTTTGTACTCGCTTTCATGCTTAAGATCGGTTGTTGATCCCTTTTTCTTTTTCTTTTTAACACTCTTATCTTTCCCTTTCTTAGACTCACTATTGTTGTCCTCTGTTGTCGTTTCAGATGACGGTTTTTGAGTTTCATTAAGTCTTGAAAACTTTTTTAGAATCTTTGAATCTTCGGGATCATTGTTTTTTGAACCCTTTTTGTTCCAACCAAACCAACTTTTCTTATCTTTAGTGTTGGATTCAGAGTTTTCACATGAGCCTGGGTCACTATTTTCGTGGTGGATCTGTTCTTCATCGTCACAAACGTTTTCAGAGTTCCCCATTTTAAGAGCAGAATTCAACTGCCTCTTTTCTTCAGGTGTCAAAACATCATCATACTCATCATGGTCAACTCCATTTTCAACTCCCCCGTGTTCATTGGAGAAAAGCTCCTCGTCTGTCATAGCACCCGGGACCCTTCTTGATTTCACGCTCACCATCACATGGAGCATATCATACACCTTACTTTTCCATGATCCCACAAGTTCTGTCCTCTCTTGTCTTCGCCAATTCAAATGAGGAACAAGCTCGGCTTGAGTCACATCAATCCCGGGCCGGTACATGTTGGTTTGAGACATTAATGCAACTTCATGAGCCACTTCAGCTTCTGAAGGTTGTGCACCCGCACCCTCTAATGCATTTGTTATTTCCTTTTCTTTATGTGAAAGAACAATCAAAGAACCAGGAGGTAAACACACGTTACCATCTTCTCGTGAATACCCATCTCCAAGAAACATGAAAGTTTGATCCGACCGTTGAATTCTGAACCCATCAAAGCCCGCTAGAGTCATATCAGCACGTAGATTCGACCCGCGTTTCCAAATCCGGTAAGTATCCGAAGGGGCAATCCTTCCTATAAACGGAATAACCAAGCTTTCAAAATGGAAAGTTATCTCCATGTAAAAATCACGAATACGGTTAGCCGATGCTACTATACGGGGAAGCCTACGACACCATTTAGCCCATGCCAATGGTTGATAATGGCGAGCTATGATCATAGCTATGTTTTCTTCTCGATTACAAACAGCTTCTTGAAGAGCACTCCATCCATGCTCGTTCTGAAGACTCCAATCTGCACCAGCAGCCATTAAAATGTCTGCAGAGATTGGATCCTTGAGACGAACAGCGAGATGAAGAGGGGTTTCCCTTCCAGGAACATCACGGCAGTCAATCACAGCTGAAACGGCATCAGCATCCAGCTCAGCAGCTACTGATTCAGCCTCGGTATTAACCGCACCGGCTTTAGCTAACCGTGGTAGGGTAGCGATAAGTTTCTTAAGGGCGGCGTGGTCACGTTGAACAACAGCTAGATGAGCAGGACTATGGGCATACTTGGAATAATCTTCCATTGATTCTTTGTGTGTTCTTAGCAATTGAATTAAGATAAAGGATTCACCAATTTTCTATACACCATCATAAATTAAAAATCCCCAATTGTTAACCTAATTTTGCTCCACATTGGGAAAACCCCAAAATTCGAAGATCATGTCAGGATAATAAGACATTAAAACCTTCAACTACTGTTTGTAACCTCTTATATGGTTCTTAAGCTAAAGCAATCTCCCCAAATCTGAAAACAGAAATTAAACAAGTTTTAACTAAATTATAACATCTATATCTTTAGAAACTCGATTAACACCACAGATCCATGTCGCACTTTGAGATTTTTGTTTTATTATTCCGTTTTACTAAGTTCGAATTTAAACGACCAGATAAGAAGAATGATAATGGAGAAACAAGGAAAACTTCGATTCTGCAAGTTAATTTGTGATTTGAAAGGAAGATAAGAAGAAATAGAGCAAGGAGATACCTGGAGAGAATGAATCGATCGAAAGAGTTGATGGATGAGAGATGTTCATGTGCTGAATCATCTTGCTGGTGTGTTGAAAGGCAACTCAAGCGGCTCAGATCTCTCTGTCTCTCTGTGTCCCCTCTTAGAATAATAATAAATCCAGAAATTACAGGATCATGTGAAGCTTAAAAGCAGAATATTGGGTTCAATTTTTTTGCCCTTACTGTTCACCAGAGGTCAAAAGGACAACGATGGCGACTAGATCGACGTTTACGATCCAATTTAGAAGAAGAGATAAAAATTCCCAAAATATCCTCTTTACCAACTTTTTTTTTATTTTATCTTTTTAATATTGTCCGACACGTCCGTAATAGAGTCGGACGACCGCTCGTATAACAAAGTTGGACGACCGCTCGTATAATAGAGTCGGACGTCTATGACAAGGATGTAACACAAACGTTTCCGCACATGTTGGGACACGTCTCATTATATTATTGGCTTCAAATACAGGTAGTTGACCGTATTATATGAGCATCGACGCCTATATTAAAGGGGACATTTTGTGACGGAAGAAAGTAAATATGATATTTTAGAAAAAGTAGCTCAAATGGATATTTTAGGAATTTTCCTATTTTTTAAACTAGCTGTGTATACTTTATTGTATTGTGTGCGGTTATACTACACTATTTAATAAATACTAAATATTATTTTATTCATTTTTTACATCAAAGTGATATAATATTCGGTTAATATAAACTTAATTATGTATTGTAATTCAAATTTATATACATATATTTTGTATAATGATCGTGGGATAAAAAAATTATTATTCTTTTAGAACAGCAAACACGCAACCATCTAATCATACTTCTAAATCTATACCATTGTCCACCATGAGATTCACATCTTCAACTTCATGGGAAGGGACATCACTAAGTAGACACTTAGATACCAAGGGACACACTCAGATACCATTAGGCTATAATAGTGATCGTGGGATAAATAAAAAGGGTTGTTTGTGAGATCAAAAGGCGAGTAGATTGTGTGTGTGTGTATGCTAGGTATTGAACTTGTATACTTCTAGCAATGCGTATGTTATATCTAATAAGATGGCAAGTCGCCATAAACTATTTAATTAATAAATCAAAATAGTAGTATATATATAATCGAATTTAACATGGTAAACCAGGCCATTTAATTAATAAATCGAATTTTAATTAATATACGATTATGAGGTTTTCACGTCAGTGTTGATAGAAAAACATGCAAATAATCACATCACTAGAGGGTACATAGTGAAGTATGTGAAAGAAAACAATAAATATGAACTAATTAAGAATTTAAATAAAAGTAAAAACACTTGTACTTTAAATAAACCAAACAAGTATTTTCACTAATCAACTTGTAAAATGATTAAAAGTGAAGGGATTTAAGCAACATATTACTATAAATAGATTGCTATATTAAACAAAGGGCGTACCCAATGCTTGACTTAGCTCCCGTATTTGCGTAGGGTCTGGGAAGTGGTCAGATCGCTTCACGATTTGATGTGTGCAGGAGACTGTTTCCACGAGGTCACAAAACAGGAAACCATTGATCGAATAAATAAGTAACCTATGTCGCACTTTTAAGTAAATTGGATTCAATACATTATTTACTTATTTTTATTATTTTGAACAAAATGAAAATCATAATGGACAAAATTGTACATCCATGTGAAATTAACGTGAAGCCACTTCATTTCTCAAACACTTGATATAATCATATGTAGAATAGCATAATCATTGTGGACAAAATTGACTAAACAAAATGTGACATGCCACAATTTCAGCTTTAACCAACAGATCTACACTTTTCGATGGCTCCTAGGATCTTTCGGTTTTCATAGTATCTGTTTACAAGCTTAAACACACATTAGGACATTACATAAAGTGGTAATAAAAATGTGAACTTCCACATATTAACCACTCATAAATCTGTATGTCTAAGATTTTCTAGCAAATAGCTCACATGTGATTATATCATCCATGGTAGTAGCAGAACTCCCGGCCCCGATTACTGGCACAATGTTGAAAATAGGTTCCTCACAAGTCTTCACCTTTTTGGTCTTTTCACTAAATTCATCAAATTTGCTTTTGATGATGAGTGATAATGTTTCATGGGAGATGTTGGAACTTGCAGAGAAGTAAATTCTCAGATTCTGCAAATCAAAAGAGAGATGAATAAGAATTGCATCCAAAGATAATGCAACACTATGAGACAGACATATAGATATATGTATATACATGTATTTATGTGTTTGTATGCATATATGTATTTCTCTGTGGCAAAAGAAACTAACCATTACATCGTCCCAAGAGAAGTAGTTTTGTGAAAGGACTTTATCAAGACGATATAAGCAAAATCTTGCAACTTTTTCCATTTTTTCCTCGGCGGTGATTATTAGATTATCATTACCATTTGTGGATATGTGTTCATTAGAGCAGATTTTGTCAGCAATTTCAGTTGTTATGGATAAAATGACTGCACATATTCTGCCATGAACAACACACTTCTGAAGACATTCATCATGCCATTTTTCTGGTTGAAAACACGAATCAAATGGATTCACTTCAGACATAGCATGATCATTAACAACTTCCTCGGTGTCGGTGTCATCCTCAACAAAGAGCATGGACTTCACCTCAACAAAAGCTCTACAAAATCACAACCAAATGAAAGTATTAAAAATGTTAATAATCCAGATCCAGATTATAAGTTCTTGAAACTTGGAGGCAAAATTTTTTAGTGTACCTCTTTGGCAGATCAGGGACAAGCACATACAAGAAAACAGGATTTAGCATTCCAGAAAGATGGTTATGTTTTAAGTTGAGTGGCTTAATTTGATTAACAATCTCGTTATGCTTTTCTTGCATATTGATTCTGTCCGATGTTGAAGTAGACTTTGAACAATAAATGACAAAAAGTATGGCTGATGTACTTATTGAACAGTTGAAGGATTTCGCAATGGCTTCACTGTTTATCAGGGCTTGTCCTAGTTCCGAAACGGGCCCGCCATCACATAGTGACATGGTTGGAGGGTCAAGGCCCAATTGGCCCGCCATGTGAAGTATCTCTTTATGCAAAGTTGCCTACAAAATAACAAAATATGACTAGGTAAGAGTTCCTCAAAGATTCATCTTGTCACCATAGAAGGGTATTGTAGACATTTTACCTGGCTATATGGACCAATACAGCTAGGGGCCCATGAGGAGATGCTTTGCACGTGAAGTACTTTTTTACTTTGATCATTTGCTACCAAAACTTCCACATAAGCATTCCCGAGGCCAACTTGTAACAGAGGAAGCTCAATTGTACTGCGGGATGGAACGCCAAAACGACATTTCTCTTGAGTTATAAAATTCACATATGCTTCATTTGCAATAGCAAACATATTCATATCTGAGATGTACAAATGAATGTAAACTACATCCTCCCAAGAAAAACCGTCTTCATTAAGTAGTGATTCTATTTTCAGCAAAATAATCTTCAAATTCTCCTGCAGATCTGACATGACAAAAAAAATAATGAACATACAAACTAAAACAAGAATTTAAGGATAAGGGAATTAATTGATTATCATTATAACTCACCAGCTGAAACTTTAGTAGAGTTCTGAAGCCAGCAAGATATGGAGAAAGTGTTTTCCTTTTTAGTTTTGGAAATATGAGGTTTACAGATTTCAAGTTGAGCCAAATCTAAGGCAACATCAGATGGGTGGGATTTGTCTTCCATTATTTCTAAAGATTCGGTTTGTACTTCAATTACAGATCCCATATTCTCCAGACAGAAACCATTAGTTCCATTAATGTCACTTACAGAAGCAGATTGTAATTTATCTTCACAATGGAATGCCAAAGGGTGAAGGATACCCACAGGAGCTATGGAATTTGAATCATGAAGTACAAGTTGAAATTCATCCAGAACAATTCGGGCATACTGGAATAAATCAAAGGTGAAAACACAAACATGAACAGAAATATAGATAAATACTACAAGTCAGGAAAAAAAATAATCATTAATAATTCAACAATTTTCATAGACACCAAAAAATGAACAAATTGGTCTCCCAATACTTACTTTAAAGAGGGGGCAATCAAGTGTTAATGTTTCGTATTCTCCACCTTCACCACATATATTACTTCCATATAATCTGCCATGAAAAAAATTACAGTTTAAAATTCTGATAAATAGGGAGATATAAAACTCCTTTTATGGGAGTATTATGTTAATAGCATACTCGTTTAACTTAAGAAGGTGTGGCCATAGGTGGGACATTTCTTTTCCCAAGTGCTTTGAAGGATCTAAACCAATTGCCGCCACCTAAAAGTTTATAGTCGGAATCAAGTTAAAAGGACATTAAAGAGAGTAAGATAGTTGCATACTTGCATACATTACAATTAAGTAACAGGAAAGTAACTTCAGAGTGAAGAGTCACAGGATTATACCTTTACTGTGATAGCAACAATCCCAGATTCAATCTGGTTAGGCCAACAAAAAAACATAGGAAAAGTTTAATAGAGGTGAAGAACATTTTAAGATATTGCCATCAAATATAATAAAACATTAAATTACCATTTGTTGTAGGAGCAATGATTGATCCAACTTCCATAAATATGCTAGAGAAACAAGCCCTAGTCTTGAACAAACATTTTCTACCCGTAATCTTTGATAATCAGAAGCAATTGCCCCAGATGAGACTGCTGTGATAGATGGTATCTGCTTTTTTACTTCTTTTAACAAAATAAACATGTCTTCTACTTCATCACCTGGAGTTTTGTTGTAGCTTAAATCATGGCGCCTAAAAATTTAACGATTTTGTAAGTAGGCAGAAAAAAAAAATAACAAGCCATTTGTCCACCTAGACAATACCATAAAAATAACATCCAGGCCATATAAAGAAGCACTTATATGTAATATTGATTCCTCTAAAAGAACATCCAGAAAAAAAAAACTCTGCTAAAATAGTTCAGATTAAATAGCTTGCCTTGTGCTTCCTTGTATCTTTCGTCTAAACAAAGGCAACCCCATGCAGTTTGCATAACTGACAACAATCTGATGGCCAACCTGGTACATATATATTAAGCAATGCAAACACAAATTAACACATAATACTAATATGATTGTCTATGTTTACTCAGTATTATTCAAATCCCAACAAGCTAAGAGAGAACTTGTATTTTAATATTGCTTCCACCAAGAAGGTTATGTAAAAAATATAGTTTGGTATACATTTAAATCCTTTTTTTCCTGAAATAGCATAGAATTTCATTTCAAGTAAATGGACAAGAAGCAAAAAACATGTTTTTGTACCAGCCCATGGTTTCCAACAGATTGCCCACTAAAACTTATTTTTATAATTTTATAAACCCTTATTAATCTATTAGTAGACCTAGATTTGCCCATGCTAAATTGGAGACTTCATTATTGAAGAAAAACTACACATAATATACATGTATATTGAAGGCTTCTAAACCTTGAGTGGATTTTATTTTGTATCAGTTAATAAGTATAGCTTTTTGAACATTTGTGCTGTAAATTTTTTCAATAAATATAAATGAAACCGTTCATCTTGATACAACGATGTCGGTGAATATTTATACTGAACTTTTAGGCTAGGCAGGACTAGATAAATTTGAAACATCATTTTAACTTCCAATATATCAATTTCAAGATACAACAGAATGCAATATTTCATTTTTGTAGACTTGTAAAGTATAAAAGTCAGTGTTTTTTTCAAAACAAATAAACAACCTTCACAAATATCCTTGGGTACCTGATTACCTGTAACTATAAGTAATATGTGCAAATTATTCCATACTGAATATTTGAATTATGAGCAATTTCACCCGACCCATGATTTCTGGTAGATGAGTTGCCTATGGGTACCCAACTGCCATATCTAAACAAATTGCATTCTACTACGGTACTACCAGAGATTCAATTCCTAATACTTATTATCACTATCTTTGTGTGTTATTTTATTAGAGAAAGGCTTACAGTTTGATACATGTAACTATCAAGCTCATCCACAGAATCGTTGACAGGCAATAAGTTTGCCAATGCAACAACCTACAATACAAACATCACATATTTAAGTAAAACTAAAAATTATTCCATATATCTACACACCAAGTTAAAAGTAATCACTCCATCCATAGAGTGCTAACAAATCAATCTTACCTCATGGCCATACTGAAGGCATTTCATCATGGCAAAACAGCTGTCTTTGCCACCACTAACTAACCCTACCACCTTCATCTTCTCTTTCTTTCGCAGATATATTTACGTCAACAGTATAAGGTTCCAACTCTTTTAAGACTAATACAAACTTTGATCACTAGCAAGTTGCCTGCATCCAGGAAACAGTTAAATAGATCCTGCTTAGTAAAATAAACCTTCTAGTATATTGACACATCATACTTAACAGTTGCACAATTTATCAGATCACAATACACTAAGCAAATAAATTAACACACACAGACACATATACATGGTAGTTACTGTTGGATGACTATTGGATAAGGTAATGTTAACCTTAATAGTGTTCCATTTCTCATACATAATTGGGTAGTGGTGAGATTAAAGAAGAATGATACCTTTGTAAATGTTGCAACCAATTAATTCCAACTAAAGCTTTCCTAGCTGAACCTGAAGTTCATCACATAAATGAAGTTATAAAATTAAACATAAAGGAAAGCCATGAACTTTTAACATCACAAAATTGACAACATATACATAAAACAAAGCATATAGATCATGACAACCTAAGAGAATCAGGAAATACGTATTCGATTTGCAATCCCAAATCGAGGGTTTTGATCCTTGATACAAAACCACACACATGCGAAGAGGAAAAGAGAATCAGCAACATACCATAACTTGAAGAACCTAAGAGAATCAACCCACAGAAGCCCTAATTCAAAAACCCAAAAAAATGTACAGAGACGAAGAAGGCAAAAGGAATAAGAACAATCGGTTCATATGAGCTAATCGAAACTAAAATCCCCCCCGATTGTATGCCAGAAGTCGGTACCTGTTAACAACAGCAACGATGCAAAAGAGTAGGTTGAACTGTAATATCCACGCGAAAAGAAGAGATGTTGGGGAAAAGGTTAAAAGGAATGGGATCGAACCCACGCCGTTCGTCTGAAAGCACAACCCACCAAGACTTGGCTAAAAATCTGTATTGTATGAAAATTTTAATTTAAAACCAAATATTAGTTATTTCTATGTTTCAGAATAATATAATGTTTAAATTGAATTTATAACCGACTACTTTTTTTTTTATAGATGGCATGGCACATATATAACTAGATTTAAAAAAATTATATAAACCTTTTAGAATCTATGGTTCAAGTTGTGGTTAGTGTATACACTCAAATTGTTGGGAAAAATACATTACACATATAAAATACATAAAAATGCTATTAGCTCGTGAACGATTGGCCCTTTATATTCGAGCCCAATTACTCTCCTATAAATTGGTGCTTAAAAACTTACATTTTCTTCCACTTTCCCAACTCTTGTGAACACCTTCTCCGTCTTGTTAGATCAATTTGGTTCTCATATACAGCATACACATAATAACATGATAGTTATATTTTACATACTATATGCTACAATCCTTACTGACGTAAGTGTCAGAGACAGGGTTGACAATTTTTAACACGGACCTGTTAACATTACATGGAGTTAACAAGTTTCGTGTCTTAAACAGGTCGGCACGTTTAAGATACGATAAAAATCATGTCTTAACACGCCATAACATGTTTAGACACGATAACAAACATGTTTATATTTTTAAATATTTTAAAAAATACAAATATTTATTATTTAGTTATTATAATATTAGTTACTTTAAACAAAACTCTAGTTCCATACCATCACCCATTCTCATCCCGCATCCCTCTAACAACAACAATCGTCTTCCTTCTCGGTTCTCTGCAACAAAACCCTAGCTCCCTCATCGTCCATGCTCGGCTGCTCCTCAATCGTCACTCCTTCCTGCCGCCGACGACCCTGGCTCCCTCATAGTCCCTGCTTCTCATTCCTCACTCCCTCCTGCCGCCGTCGACCCTAGGTCCCTCGTCGTCCCAGCTCCGATACTTTTGATCAATCCTGACGACCCTAGCTACCTCATCCCTCTTCATCCCGGCTCCCTCGTCTCTTCAATTGGCGGCCGGTTTGTAATCGGTGCTTAATTTTTTTGTAAGAAATCAGTGCTTAATTTTTAACTGGTTCCCTCATCCCTCATCGTCCCGGCTCTCTCATCTCTTCAACAGGTTCGTGTCTCTAAACAGGTCTTATCGTGTAACCTGTTTCTAAACAGGTTTGTGTTCGTGTCTAGAAAAAATGACCCTATTGGTTATCGTGTTTGCGTCTAGCACTTCAAGTAATCATGTCCTATCGTGCCGTGTCTAACCTATAATGTCAGCTCTAGACAGAGGGCCTCATCCTCAGGACCCTTCCAGCTGTTCATTTTCACTCAAAGTCGGGTTTTGGCTATGTAGTTAATATCGCCGATATATCACCGATATATCGGTTATCGGCCCCTCTCTAAAATATCGGTCCATGATATCGGTAATAATCTCGGTGGCGATAATATCGGCGATATTTACCGATATATCGCCGATATTTTAAGAAAACGATATTGTTGTTTTGACAGAGTTTCTCGGTTGAAATAAGTTGGCCCTTTTCTTATAAATTTTTGTCCCCAAAGCCCATTATCGGCTGACTAAAGGTTGGCCCAACTTGTACAAAGTCCAAAACCCATGCCTGTAATGTAACCCCACGACTCACGCAAGAACGAAGTTCTAGCGCCGCTCGGCTGTTGAGTCCGACCTGCAACGCTCCAATCGATCGAACTGCAAATCCTACTCCAATCGATCTGCTGAACTACAATCCTACTCCAATCGAGCATCAACAATTCCGATTTCACACCTGATTTGCAGAAACAATTGGATAGCTTGGTTGATGTGGATTCGGAGGATGATTTCATTGCTTACGATTAGATCATGTTTCTAATTTCTAATATAAAATATTGACATCTTTATGTTTTTGACTTTTGATTTGATTATTAATATTATATAATATATATATATATATATAAGTTTATGCATGGTATAAAAATTACCGATATCTCACCGCGAGAACCGATATCTCAGATATCGGTCCTTGACCGATAACCGATATTTTTCCGCATTAACTACATAGGGTTTTGGAACACAAAGAACAGCTCCATAGTCGCCAAGAATATTATAGACGCGGGTAACTACCGATCTCGCACTTTTTTTTACCGAGATCCAAGTCTTGGTAGCAAAAATGGCTAAAAATATATTATATTTAGTCAATATTAAACCTTGTAGAGAATTGAGTGAATTAAAATGAAGATCTTGGAAACAATCTATCCAACAACTAATTGAATATCTAAACCAAAAACTTGTTATTGGTTAAAACATTTAAGAAATAACTAAAAGAATAAAAGAAAAATATATATTGGGTGTTCATATTTCAATAGATCTTAAGTTTAAAGCTTGATCCAACAACCCAAGATGAAACCACAAACAACAAGACAAAGATTAGGTAAAGAGATTATTATACTTAATCATATCTTAAATGATAAGTTTTAGGCCAGTTTTGAAATGAATCATCAAAAGTAGAAAATAATGCATGTACAAATGAAAATACATGTGCATAATTTAGCATGGCTTGTATAATAAAAAACTACTTGTTTTATATTATTTTTGTAACTACCAAATATATAATTACCAGAATATATATATAAATGCACACAAACTGTTGAAAAGCCAAAGTACCAACCAAAAAGCAGAGATATGTCTTTCTATTACATACAGAAATCTCAACTGACATCAAAACAAATATGTCCATGGGGGAATTCAAAATTAAAACTACATCAAAGACACAAAGTTGAAACATAGCTAGTAACCTCACCAGCCTATGCCATATGAAAATGTTAATGCACATATTTTTTTATAAGATGTTATGAACATAACAAATCTTTTTGGAAGAAAAGAAAGCAGTTTCTCAAGACTGGTTAAAAAGGAATGTTTCCGGAACACTAAACTAAATCACCTGAGAATCTGAGCGACTTGATCTTACGCAACTTGGAAACTGGTAACCGCTTTTCACAGCTGGAAGATACAACTTTTTAGCTGTTGATAACAGCAGATTTATCTTCTGGAGATTAATCCTCTCAGCTTTGATCATACTTGATGACTGTCAAAAAAACTTTGCAGCCTTCTGATGGGCACCCCTCACCCCGTCTTAATTAAAGAATGTTTGAACTCGTCTGCAGTGAAAGATGATTTTGAGCGTAATCGGTTACTCATGGTGATTTAATTAGAATATAATTCTTTAATACCATAAAATACCTCAATTAGTAACTAGAAGGGGGCTTCAAGAGATTCACCCCATACATCTGCACTACCATTAGAGGCATCTTCAGCATCTTCCTCCATTGAAAGCCTAACGTACTCCCTATGTGCAAACCGGTCCCATTCTGTCAATGTAGGATTCTCACGTTCCTGTTTACAAAATGAAGTTTTACAGTTGTTTTTTAAATAAAAAGTTTGTTTAAAAAATGCTATTGTTTATAATGAAGATGGGTATGACACCTGACGGATGAGGAATGGATCACGACTTTTGTAGGCCATAAACTAGTTAAGATTAAACAAGATATTGAAAACACTGCCAGAAAGTTTGCTTCCTTTCAAGTCACGAAGAGTAAAACATCCATCATCCTGCACGAGTTATACGATTTTGGTTAGGAATACACGTAAAGAGAAAACGTAATGAACACAAACGAAAGATCAAAAGCTTAAAAACAAATGAAATTATTAGTAAAACTAAGTACCTTTGGTCCAACCATGTCAACTATCTGGCATAATATGTCCTAAAAAAGAACAGGCTCTTGAGCCATGCATTCCATGCGATGCAACTGCTCTTCATAGAAGAATTGCATTTCATTTTTTGTCAGGACTCCATTTCCATCCAAATCTATACACTTGAACCTAAAAAGAATATGGTTCTTTTTTATGTCAGTGATGAAAAATAATGTATAATATGAAAAGAAGCTGAAGATAAAAACCTATAACATAAGACCCTAATAACATATATACATGCAGTTGTATCACCCATGTCATACCAGTACTCAAGGCTTGGCTCGGATGATTTATCCTCTTCAGATAAAATAAAGTAAACAACATCTTCATATCCCATTTTCCCTTCAACCTTACTGGTGAACTTTCTTGGAACCTGATGGATCAAAGTTCAAATTAGAAGCAGATAAAAAAAATGACCAAATACATGTTTAAAAACTAAAATATATTATTGTTCTACAGAGCAGAACAGATAGTAGTATTCCGAACCTGGGAAAATATTCTGTCAACAATTCTGTAGGTCAATGCATGGTTGCCATATCTTATAAGGTTCTCTTTATCAATAAAAAAATCATGATCCGTGTCCAGCTCCCAGAATATGCAATATATCACATAGAAGTGCTCGTAAGAGAAATATCTGTGGAAACATATTATGTATAAGTATGATTACATTCTCACTTGTGATCGCCCCAAAACTAATAAAAGATCTTACCTCAAAACTTTGTTTATATCCTCTTCTTCGTCTGCATGCAGCATTGCAGCAATTAAATTTCCACGTTTCAGCTCCCTCAGGGTTAGACGACCGTTTCCAGCTCTATTCACGTAGTAAAATATTCTGTATATTACCGTTTCAGCTGATGATTGCAATCAAACTATACGTTAGTAACTAATTCAATATAATTTTTTTAAAGTGAGTTCGCATATATAAAATTAAAGAACATAACAAATAAAAGTGCACGCTGCATTTGTAGGGTTTTTATGCCCTTTTGTTCTTTTATCGTTGGCTACTATTAAATTCTGTTATGATGCATGTTTTTACTTGTAAAGTTACGTTTTCAAAAAGGAGGTCTTTTTGAGCCGGGGATCTCTTTGGGAGCAGCCTCTCTATCCCTTGGGATAGAGATAAGGTTTGCCCTCATCTCACCCTCCCTAGACCCTACTTATGAAATGGGATTTTACTGGATACGTTTGTTTGTTTGAGGAAATGCAATCAACATATACAATGCATCTATAAAAGTCGATGTCAAAAGCTCAAACTACAAATGCACCATATATGAACACTAGTTTCGAACTCCTCACCAGAAGGTAACAGCTACAGTGATATTTAACAAGAAAAAACATTTACTTATATATCATATAAAGTAACATGTTAAATGATGATACTGCATTCTGTGTCTTTCCATTTCCAATTAATCGCACAAGGAGCATATACACAGACACATATATTATTGCACGCACACACACACACACATATATATGTGTGTGTGTGCACACGAGTGTATGCAAGTAGATTTGTGTAGTACACATTCATTGCACACTAAGGTGCAACTATATACTTACTAATTTACACATCTTTCAAGAGGACTGCAGTACTACTATTTATAAGCTTCCCTAAAGTTGCATGTAAACACTGCATAATGGGCTCCTGTCCTAGCTCGTAAGATCAATTCTTTTATGAGATAATTCTAGTGTAAAAGTATAGTACATCCTTATCTGTATTGATAGTGTTTATATAAGATGGGTTTATTTGTTTTGCTGTAATCCAGTACTACCACAAGATACTATAGCATAGTAGCACCTTTGGAAGCCCTAAAGCCATACCAGAACTGATGCAGTGAGAACAGAAAGATATTTCAACCTGATATGGAACTTATGCATCAAAAGTAAATTGCACTAAAAATACTAGTAAAAAATTCACGATGAGACCAAGAGCTTTCTTTGAAGGAACTTCCTGTATTAATTAAAAGCTTTAACGATATTAATCAACAGAACTTTTATATGGATCTTAAAGGGCACTCGGTTGTAGATGCACACCAAATCAAAGAACAACTAAATAAGCATATTACCATCTCTTTTCCACTTTTCAGATATACATTATAAATAAATGAATAAAAGCATACCGTATCTCTCCTGAAATTCAGGTGTGCTTTGTAAGAACTCCAGACCTGGATGAGTTGCCAAAAGTTCACGAAGTATGGGTTTGAAGTCCTCCTATTTAAATGTTGTTTAACCACCACATCAAAAAATGGAACCCGTTAAACTAATACTAAGTACAGGTATACAGAAAATCCATATCTCATGGTACATTTTGTAGTGTTGATCCCTTCACTCCAAAAGTAGAGATGACTTTTGTGTTGAAACAACGGTTCCATGATAATAAAATATTACAAAATTAAAGCTTCTGACATTCAAGAAAAGGACAAAGCATGCTAAATTCAGACTTGAAATTCACATAGTAACATCAGTTGTGGAAGGAAGGTTTTCATATTCCTTTTCGAAACAAATATGGGGTTTAAGGAGGAATACATGAGTTAGACATCTCAAATAAGGTTGCTATGAACCCAATAGTCAACAAATGCATCCCTGCAAGCATGTTTAAGACAAATTAAGGAAGATAAAAACTAAATGCCATGATATCAAGCATAAGCGATGAGATCATACAACATATATTAGATGTAAACATAAGTTAAATTTATCATAATTTTAATAGAAATACACAATGGGTTAAGTTCCATGAAGATTCATGATGGCCTGCGCAATCACGGTTCAGACGAGCTATTCGGGTTCTTGGTTGCAACGTTTGATCTTGTTGTCACCATTGAAGTGCCGCAGTTGGAAAACCACGGAAAAACATTTTGTGGGCGGAATCGGATGAAGACGATGATGGTGACAACATTTTGAAAATTATTTTTATGTGTTATAATAGTTGTATGAGATGTGTGTTTGTAGTGTGTTAATCTATATCTATATCTATACTATATAATAAATAAAAATCATTTATGCCACGTGTCGCGTCCACATCTCTTCTCATCATTTTTTTCCCGCATCTCTTTCTTATTAAATACACCTCTCTTTTCATAATAATGATTTATAATTAAAGAAAAATATTAATTATACTAATAAAACACATTTATTTTAAACTATCTCTTATTTTAAGAAATTTAAAATTTAATTATGTAACTTGTGTTTTTAACTAAATATTGATGTAAGTCAAATTATATTAAATAGAAAATAATAATATATGGGTTTTTAAAGATATAAACGTATTATTACTAAGTATATAACATTATATTTTATCAACCTGTGTGATACACAAGTTTTTTAAAATACAAAATTTTTATTAGTAGGTATATAATATTACATTTTATCAACCAGTGTAATACATGAGATTTTTACCTAGTATATATATATATAGTGGTAAAAATTAATTAATTATTTTTTAATTGATTTTACCATTAAAAAACGGTCCTTAATACCAACGGCTAGCTTTGTGCAGTGAGAATTCCCATGCCCAAAAGTCACGCCCCCCATTCACACCAAGAAGGGGGCGGTGTTCCATCCCTTTCACCCCTTCAGGCCCTTCTAACGGGGGTATATCGAATACCCTTAGGAGTTACAATAAGGTGGACGAGCCACGATCCATACCTCGTGGAGGTTGTAGTCTAGTCACCCTTTTAAGTACCCAAAGGCCAAAGCATCACAATCAACTGTTGCGACTATCCTCTATATTTGTACATCAAGTAGTGTCTTAGGGCATTCCTGATGGAATCTCTTTCTCTAAAATTTAGAGATTTCCACTATTTTGCATCTCCACTAGAATCTTCATCTCCATCTTATTTCTAAAATTTAGAGTTTTATGAATAAGGATTCTCTAAATATAGAGTTTTACTATTCATTTCTTTATAAATGTTTGTGAGCGTATAAGAAAGACAAAAAAATTAATGAAATAAATGTTTGCAATTGAGATAAAGATAGAGATGGAGAATAAAATATGGAAATAAAATATGAAGCTAAATATAGAGAAATATAATATTTAGTTAAATTATAAAGATGATGATGTAGACTCTCTTAGCCGATATATTTAGAGGATATATATTATTTTAGATAGTCATTATCTTATGTAATTGTATGGTGATTATGTTTCCTAATTAGAGGTAGGTTATGATTGTATTCTCTCCCTATATAAAGGGATTGTTATTGGAAGAAGAGGCGGAGATCATTCACCATAAAATCTATTATGGTATCAGAGCCTGGGTTCTGAATACCTCGTATTATCTCTTCACCAATAATATTCCCAGCCAATAACCCTCCACCTACCTTCACCCCCAACCCCATAAGGCGGAGATCATTCACCATAAAATCTATTATGGTATCAGAGCCTTGGTTCTGAATACCTCGTATTATCTCTTCACCAATAACACATCGGCCACCCAACCCCATAAACTTCACCCCCGGGCCGTCAGGTGCATCTTTCTAGGGTACCCACCCGATTTCCGTGGGTATAGGTGCTTTGACCCTACCACCGGGAAGGTCTCTATCTCCCGTCACGTCACGTTTGACGAAAACACATTCCCATATACTATCCCTACACCGACATCCCGTTACTCATTCCTTGATGAGTCTATACCACCAGGCTTCACCTTTGCCCCAACCGTACCCACCTCAACCGACCCACCTGCCCGTTTACACTCAACCTCTCCATTCCAACATACCTATACGCGTCGACCTAAACCACCACAGCCACCTGCCGCCGTCCACACTACTACCTCGGCCGCCACCACAACACCTCAGCCCTCACCTCAGCCATCCCATCCACAACCGGCCGTCCCACCCTAACCCACAAACACACACCCCATGACCACCCGCTCCAAAGCTTACCGCACCCTTGTGACCCAAACCATCTCCCCGGTCCCCACTTCTTATACCAAAGCCTTTGCCGACCCTCATTGGATGTCTGCCATGCAGGCTGAGTTTAGCGCTTTACAGGAAAATGAGACATGGGAACTTGTTCCCAGACCGTCAGATCGGCCGGTCATCAGGTGCATGTGGCTTTTTCGCCACAAATATAAATCCTATGGGTCACTTGAGCGTTATAAGGCTCGACTAGTGGTTAATGGTAAATCTCAAACTGTGGGAATTGACTGTGAAGACACGTTCAGTCCGGTCGTAAAACCGGCAACCATACGCACCGTTCTCTCCATTGCTGTCTCCCGTTCTTGGCCGCTTCATCAGTTAGATGTCAAGAACGCTTTTTTGCATGGCACATTGAATGAGACTGTATTTATGCATCAACCCCCAGGGTTTGTGGACAGACGTTTTCCCAACTTTGTTTGCCGATTAAAGAAGTCTCTTTATGGCCTTAAGCAGGCTCCCCGTGCTTTGTACACCAGATTTGCAACATTTATATTATCACAGGGTTTTCGCAGCAGCACTTGTGACAATTCTTTGTTCACTTTTACGCAGGGATCTCAAACGGCTTATCTTTTATTATATGTTGATGATATTGTGTTGACCGCTTCGACCACTGATCTTTTACAGGATATTATTCGCATGCTCTCACGAGAGTTTGCTATGACAGATTTGGGTCAGTTGCATCATTTTTTGGGTATTAAGGTAACCAGACAGTCCGACGGGTTATTCTTGGACCAATCACAGTATGCGAAAGATATCCTTTCTCGTGCATCTATGTCATCTTGCAAACCCTGCACCACCCCAGTTGATTTATCCTCAAAACTTAGTGCTTCGGATGGTCCACTGTTTGCTGATCCTACTCTATATCGCAGCCTTGCTGGTGCCTTACAATATTTGACGTTCACTCGTCCCGACATTTCTTATGCTGTTCAGCAGGTTTGCTTGTTTATGCATGAACCGCGTGTACCACATTTTGCGTTTTTGAAGCGCATCTTACGGTATTTACAAGGCACTATAGACTACGGCTTCGCAGATCGACAACCGATTCTTTGGTTGCTTACTCAGATGCTGATTGGGGTGGTTGTCCCGACTCTCGCCGCTCTACTAGTGGCTACTGTGTTTTTCTTGGGGATAATTTGGTCTCATGGTCCTCCAAGCGTCAACCCACCATCTCACGTTCTAGTGCCGAGGCAGAGTATAGGGGCGTAGCAAATGCTGTGGCAGAGGCCACTTGGCTACGCAATCTATTACTTGAGTTATATCTCCCGCTTCGTCGAGCTACAGTGGTCTACTGCGACAACGTCTCAGCGGTATATATGTCGGATAACCCAGTTCAACACCAACGAACAAAACACATTGAAATTGACATTCATTTTGTTCGCGAAAAAGTTCGTGTTGGGGATATTCGTGTTCTACATGTGCCTTCCTCTTTGCAATATGCCGATATTTTTACCAAAGGACTGTCTCGTCAATTATTTCAGTCTTTTCGGTCCAGCTTGAGCGTTTGTCCAACGCCCGCTCAAACTGAGGGGGAGTCTTAGCCGATATATTTAGAGGATATATATTATTTTAGATAGTCATTATCTTATGTAATTGTATGGTGATTATGTTTCCTAATTAGAGGTAGGTTATGATTGTATTCTCTCCCTATATAAAGGGATTGTTATTGGAAGAAGAGGCGGAGATCATTCACCATAAAATCTATTAGACTCTACTCTGAATACTCTTGATCGGCATACACGTTAGTTAATATGCCAAATCATACTTATGTTATCAGTTATCCCCATTTAGTAATTTATGTGTTCCACCGTTTTTTTTACTCATATGCAACCAAGAGTGAAAACAAAGACTTGTTATGCAATTAACAAGGTTACAATACTACATTCATAAAATTTAAAGTGATGAAAAAATATCTAAAACCAACTGTCCAAACCAGTGTTTTCAGAACCGGACCGAACCGAACCGGTCAAGCTGGGAACCGGTTATAAACCGATCCGATTATACATATTTGAACCGGCCAGTTACCGACCGGACCAGATTTACAATTTTTTAATTTTTCTCTTTCAAAATCTTATTTTTTTTAATTAATTTAGTTTTCCACATTACATATTTAATTTATTTTAGTATTTATATGTCATTAAAATTACAAACTGACATCAAAACACAAAATACTTTTATAGTTTGCATCTATAAATAGTTTTAATATTTGTAAAATTTATAATGCTTTCGGATTTTTAAATCCGGTTCGACCGATCAGAACAAGGAACCTCTAAGATGACCGATTTGTTATCCGATCCGGTTCTAAAAACACGGGTAAAAACACCTCTCAAACCCATGTCCAAACATGCAGAAACGAGCGAAAGCAATATGGCATGCCCCCATGCGCCGCACCGCGGGCTTACCACCAGTAGTTTACCAGACCATATCTAATGTCACTCCCGGACACTTTGCTCTTTGACCTTTCTCTCTCTAAAAGTTTGCCTTCAAAAAGTAAATGCGCTTCACGCTTCCCACATCTCAAACTCCAAAATAACTCTCTGATTTCACTCCAAAACACACATCTACAGCTGGTATTAGCTCTCTTCTTCTACATCCATGCCACAATTTTTAAATATTTGGATCTATTTTTTATTTTTGTTTTTCCTGCTAAATCTAGGCTATTTGTTGTTTTTTTTTCCGGCTAAAATCAGGTCTATTTTGATTTTACGGAGTATTCGGAGCTCATGAGTCGATGATTATATCCTATGGTCATCAACATCTGGATTTTTGGTCCTGATTGAAGCTGGAGAAAGAAATTGCTATATTTAGGGTGAAATTTGTGCGGAAATTGGGGATTTTCAAATTACTGTAGCTGTTGAGAAGTCTAGGGTTTGTCAGAGGAGAGGAGAACGCTTGTATGAAATTTTGAAGGAAGGATGTTTTATTCGCAGTTTATATTAGCGAAAAAGGGTCCATTAGGGACGATATGGATCGCAGCGCATTTGGAGAGGAAGCTTCGCAAAAATCAGGTTGCAGATACTGATATCGGAGTCTCTGTAGGTATAATATATTGTTTTTCTTTTGTTTCCATATTTAATTGGTGAGTTTGGCTTGTTTATTAAAAATTGCCTCTGTTTGGAATTTAGATAGTTTATAAACAGAAATATCCTGGTTTAGCATCCAATCAGGGATGTATTTTATGGCTTGTGGTTTAAAGCTAACAGAACTTTTATGAACTTAGGGGTTTTCCTTTTGGAACCCTAAAGTCTATCCCCATCCTTTCACTGAATAAACTGCACTTTGTTGGCCTATAGTTGAAGAGAAACTAACATTTATCTTAGCAATTTAGACAAAAGAGGCTCATTTAATTGGGGATTAAGTTCTTAGTTTTTGATTTTTAGTTTTTTTTCTTATTCATTTGTATTTTTTAGTATTTTAGGGAAGAATTTGTAGATTCTTATTCCCTTTTGGAAGACAACGGAAAAACAAAACAGTCCTACCTATTGATACAAGAAGAATCAAGATACTCTTCCAATATGCATTCCTGTTAAATGGAACTTGTAAACATAAAGGTTTTTTTATTGATGATATATAAGGTTTTTTTATTCAAAGGTATTATACCCTTGAGTGTGAAATTATGGTGAGTGACTTTAGGATCTTGTGAATTGTGTATTTGTGTGAAAATAGGATGCTATAAATTTTGGGCTTGACACTTCATAACTTTCTTAGCATCAGACATTTGAAGTCTAAAATTTGTAGGCGGGTAATCAGATGGTAGAAAATGAATCTTAAGTGGGGTTCAGTGTCTTAACATATTGCAGATGTTTTTTCACATATCCCAGATGCACTCAGGATTTATAGCACTATTTGTAAGTTCAAAAGATATTGGTAAGGCACTGAATCCTCAAAAGACACGGGAGCAAGCATCCACAAGCAAATTCTTGAAAAAAAAAATTTATGCATGAAAGTGTGCAATTTATGTTTCCTGTATACAAATTTGTAATATAAACGCCCTTGAATCATATGAAGTGTGTATTTAAAATATGGGTATTATAAAATATAGTGTATTTATTTTGCCAATTGGTGTCCTTTGTATATATACTTTGGGAATGAAGCTTCATCTGAATTCTAATACTAACAGATTTTGAGAACTTGAAAGTTGAAAATGGTCTGATTGACCAGACTGAAGTATATATAAAAAATATTTGATTTTCTTAATTTAGATAACAAAGTCAGTGTTGTTAAGTGTATGGCAAAGCAGTGTTTAAATCTTATATTAACTCGATGGAAACTTTCCGATCTGAAAGGCTTGTTGGTCTCTAGAACATGTCTAACTTGAAATTTCTCTTTTATGGAAGTGTTACTTTTTACGTTTGGGTCTACATTGGACTTGAAAAAAAACAGAATCAAGGGCTGATTGAACTTCTGCTCTTAACAATTTAAACTGCTCCACCTGTTAATTTATTCTGGTTGGTTTTGACAGATTCAATCCTATTTCCTGAGATGCCTATTGCACTGCGGTTGTCCAGTCATCTTTTGCTTGGCGTGGTTAGGATATACTCAAAAAAGGTAAATTACCTTTTTGATGATTGCAGTGAGGCTTTGCTAAAAGTCAAACAAGCTTTTCGGTCAACTGCTGTTGACTTGCCACCTGAAGAAACTACTGCTCCATATCACTCGATTACCTTGCCAGAGACTTTCGATCTAGATGATTTTGAGCTGCCAGACAATGATTTGCAGGGGTTAGATTGTCACTATCTATCTTTTCAGGGGCTACTTTGTCAATTATAGCGTAGCACCTTAGCTGCTGGTCTTCATTCATCATCATTACTTTGTTGTCAATTTAGAATGGGTTTAAAGTTATAGGACAGTTTAAAAGAAAGTGTATTGTTCTTGTTACTTGTTAGGGTGCTGGTACTTTTCACTAATTTGTACTGATGTTTGCTTGCTGATATAAATAATTTGCAGTAATTATGTTGATCAACACATCAGTTCGAAGGACCAGATCACACTACAAGATACTATGGAGGGTGTTGTTTACTCTACATCTAAATTTGGACTTGATGGTTGGTTTCCATGTGCATAATAACAGACCTATTTAATTATTTCTGCAGTTAATTTGCAATTCTTATTCCTTTATTTTGGTTTCTGTTCATAGAGAGATTTGGTGATGATGATGTGTCTGGTTTGGACCTTGATGAGGTAAATATGTCTTGTAGAGTCTCGTAATCACCTAGTACTGATTAGGAAACTGAGATATTGGGAGCACGAAATAAGATTTATCATTAAAAAAGGTTCTGAAATTTTGAAAATTGGTGCAAGCAGGAACCATTGGCTGAGAAGGCTGCAACTCCTGAACTTGCTACTGGGGCATCAAATTCAGAGTATGCTCTCTTTCTCTCTCCGTACACACACAGTGTGTGTATATTACCATAAATTATTTCTTCTCTTTTTGGTATCATATTTTCATGTTCCAACATAAATATATCCTTCAATGTCAGTGATGATCCTGAGGCATCTGTCCATGCTAATGCTAGTGGCATTCTCAATGAGGTCCATAAAAGAACTTGAAATTATTTCTACTTTAAATTCTCAACCTCACATTTGACATCGTCTTATTTTTCTATTTCATATCAGGATTTGGATGAGTACGATGGAGACAATGAACCAGTTGACTATGCCCAAGCTCCATGTACTCCAGGACTATGGGAAGAACCAAATTTGTCCAACATTCAAGAAACTTCTGCATGTGATGATCATCAGGAACCAGAAAATCATGCCATAACAGAATCCACAGTAAAGGAGAATTTAGAAAATGTTTTCCCACATGAACATCAAAATCAATTTGAGTCACATGAGAAATCAACACCACACGTTGTAGAAACAGAACAGATGATTCATGATCTTGGTTCAACACCTTTTACAGAACCACTTTCAACTGAAACTGTTATTCCTATGTCTAATGATCCTGCCAAAGTGGAGGATTTACGAAGTAAAAATCTCAGGGACGGGCCGCCCCCTGGATTTCCAACCGCCATTAGTAACCATGAAAACTTTGTAGAATATCAAGGCATGTTAATACGTTTTGTATACTTCAAGTAGATCCTGCTAGCTGGTTTCAGAAGATTATTTTTTGGAAATTCATCTAAGTTTTCTTAATTTTACAGGAAATCAGGACCCTGGAGTTCAGACTGGCAATGATAGATATGGAAACTTTGTACAATATGAAGGCATGTTATGTATATTATAAGTAGATCCCACTAGCTACTTTCATGAGATTATTTTTCGAGTACCATCAAATTTTCTCTTAATTTGCAGGAAATCAGCAGAATACATTTCATCTTACCACTGAATTGGAATCAAATACTGGTAAAAACGATGTTGTTGGCACTCCCCAACATCATACTTCTTTGGAACCTAAAGATTCTACAACTCCAGTTCTGTTTCCTCATGACAACATGCCAAATTCTAACTTTCCTAGTCTTAGGCCATGTGTCACTTTCTTGAACCATGAAACTAATGGTAAGAAGTTGAAGTTACACATCTATAATCCAGTGTTGTCAATTTAAGTTATTTAACATCAAATGCGTGATTATTTTCCAGCTGAACAGCCACATGCAACTGAGGCATTGAATAGGAGCTTTACAGAAATTCATCATGCTGAAATTGATCAGAACCATCAAGTTCTGGTGGATAATGTAATTCAAAGGGATGTGCAATTAGAAAGCTTCAACAGCTACACTAATGACTTTTCTGCTCCTGTAACTCAAAGGGAGGTTCAAGTAGGAAACATCAACAGCTATGCTAATGACTTCCCTGCTCCTGAGAAACGGCTCTCTTTACCACATTGGCTTTCAGATGTACCCAAAAATTTTGTACCAGAAAGTACACCAATTGAAAAAGACATAACATCGGGAAAAAAACGCAGTTTCGCTGAAAGCTCAATGACTGATCAGAGTCTAAATTTAAATGAATCTTCGGGTTTATTCAACACAAATATGACTCCTCAGAGTTTAAATTTAAATGCATCTTCAGGTTTTTACACCACAAACACAACTGCCCAGAGTCTAAATTTGAATCAATCTTCGGGTTTTTACACTACAGACACGACCGCTCAGAGTCTAAATCTAAACCAATCTTCGGGTTTTTACACCACAGATACGACTGCTCAGAGTGTAAACCTGAACCAATCTTCGGGTTTTTACACCACAGATACGACTGCTCAGAGTGTAAACCTGAACCAATCTTCGGGTTTTTACACCACAAATACGAATGCTCAGAGAAACTTAAACCAATCTTCGGGTTTTTTCTCCACAAACACGACTGCACAGAGTCTAAATTTAAATCAGTCTTCGGGTCCATTCACCATGGATATGATTGGGCAATCTGTTGTGAACAATGATGATTTGTTATCTTCAATATTAGGTAAGCAGGCTATTCTGTTTTTTCTTCACTATGAGTTGATTTCTCAAATGATGATTTTTTTTGGTGTGCAGTTGGAAGAAAATCTTCAATACTAAAAATGAAGCCCAGTCCTCCCGTTGCGACAACGTCTACGAAACGAGGACGACCTGCTGGTTCCAAAAATGCTGCACCCAAAACTAGTGTTCCAAAAAGGAAGGTGCTCATGGATGATAACATGGTTTTGCATGGCGAGTATGTTCCATTTCATTTTATATTATTTGATTTTTTAATTATTAAATCTTCGTGCATGAACACTTATAAAGTTCCATTTCTTTTTTCAAACAGCACAATACGTCAGCAATTGATAAACACGGAAGACATTCGGCGTTTAAGAAAGAAAGCTCCTTGCAGTCGTTCTGAAATTTCGATGCTTGAGAAACAGTTCTGGGAAGATGAAATTTTTAGTGAACCTATATTTACTGGTGAGTTGTTTGTGGACTAATTCATAATGTCTAGTTTCTAATCTATCTGTTAATTTTTTTTTACTTTACAGACACCGCTGTTGAATGATTTACTTTATGCGCATTATTCTCCATCTTACCGTATTTTAACAATTAGGAAAACATAACATTTTTTTAGGTTGCTGGACTGACAATGCCTTATTTTACAGGGGTGTCTATCAAATTGGCGTCTTTGCACAATCAGTTATATAGTCTAAGTAAAATTTTTGTCTCCCATAACGACAATGCTTCTTTAGAAGGTGGAAAAGACCCAAAATCAATTTCCCAAAACAATGAGAAGGGGACACAACTGGAAGTTGGGCCAACTGTTCCGAGAGAAAATGCCAACTTTGACCCTGTTGCACAGCCAACTGAGATTCCTATGGTGACAGACAACCACACACGTGATAACAATACTGTCAATTGTGATTATTATGGAAGTCAACCACCACAGATGGCTGCAACTGAACATGTGGCAGAACCCTTCAATTCAGAACATGATATTTTTGGGGAAAGAACTGCAATGGAAATTGATCCAAAAAGCTTTCCAGATGCTGATATTGGAGTTTCTGTTATGCCAACCGAGGTTGAACCACCAACGCATGCTGATGTGGGCCCAAGTGATACTTTTGACATGTCAGCAGCAATGAGCGAGGTTCAGGTGGATTCTTCAACCGAAGCTCCAGGTGTCAATTCAACTGACAAAATAGACTTACAGCCTGTTGACATGGATATAAATAACTCTAAGCCTCTTGAAAGTAACACAGCTTCTGAAACAAACATTGATGTTGCTCCTGTTAAAGAAGTATCAGAAGAAAAACATGATCAAGACATTGAATATAGGAAAAATGAAGAAGAGATTGCAAATGAGGATGCAGCCTTAGCTTCAAATGTCGAGCCTAATGTTCAGAATTCGGTTTACAATGGTATATTTGGTGAAGAATATGCAACAGTTGCAGCATATGATACTGAAGTCAATCCGGTTTTGGAAAATGTTTCATTGGACGGAAGAGAAAATCCAGGTCATCATGTTACTTCTGAGACTACTGAAATGAATGTTGAAGATATCCCGGCCAGTAACCAGGCTAATGATGATGCAAGTGAAATTCCAAGTTTTTTCCACTGTTATTAAAAAATGATCAATAAAAAATTCTTATTTTGCATTCTTTGTGCAGGAGTTTACTCATCCTGCAGTTGAAAATAATACAGGTTTGCATTCTTACTTTTCTTTATTACTGGTTTCACACACTCTAATTACATCACAACATCAAATAGAATAAAAATATATCCTTATTGCATTATCTACTTCGTGGGAGTTGTATTATCATTTTTGAGTGGGTTGTTGTTTGTTCAGATTTCTTGAATTTTGATGATGATGATGCTGATGCTGATGCTGATGCTGGTGGTGATTACACGCATGATGAGGAAGCTACACGGGCCATTGACAACAGCGGATGGTCTTCGCGTACAAGGTATGTACACCCATGTTATTCTTAGGGTAACTTGTTAGTGAAGTCATAGTTTTTACACTTCTTTGACAATTTAACTTTGATGTTAGGGCTGTCGCAAAATACCTCCAAATTATGTTTGATAAAGAAGGAGAGTGTGGAAGGAATACGCTCGCTGTGAACAATCTGCTCGTTGGCAAAACACGCAAGGAAGCTTCAAGAATGTTCTTTGAAACATTGGTATGTTGTGCTTGGTTTTCAACTGTAAAATATATCCTCTTAATGGTTTATATTTATAACTTGCACTTTACAGGTTCTGAAGACGAAGGATTACATCCATGTAGAACAGGCGGATCCGTTTGAAAACATAAATATATTTCCACGGGCAAAGCTTTTGAAATCAGACTTTTAGTTATCAAAAACCAGTTAGCTGCTTGAAGGTGGATGATTGTTCTTACTTAGAAATCTGTTGTTTGTTTCACAAGTAAAGTAGTTATGTTGGTAGTTTTAACCATGGAGTTTATGTAGAACTTGTAATGGTTGTTAGAACCTATGGATTATATTTATTTGTATATACGTATATAGCAGTTAATCGACATGCTAATTTATTAATACTATTGTGTGATTTACTTCTGTTTGCCAACTGTAAACTTATTCATTTTTATTTTGAAGTTTGATAATAATAATTATCGCAGTAAAAATTATATATTTATTTTGGATGAAAAAGTTTTGACAAACAAGTGAATAATAAGATTCTTTTTAACAGCAATAAAATAAAATGAGTAACTAGAAAAACGGTTTCATGTTTTTTTTCTTTGTATTTAGAAAGTCACTTGTCATATTTATCATTTTTTTGTTTCACAAGTATGATATGATATCTATTTTTGGCAACAAACTTTTTAAATCTTTTAGGGGGTTAAACTGCTTAGTTTTAAAAAATAGACTCTTATCAGGATAAAAATTTTGTTTGGATATGAGAGCTAATAACTGTTTTAAATAAAAAACTACTTGACCTACAAAAAAGAAATCGAGTTTTTCATAAACAAAGATACCTGAAGTGCCTTTTTAGTTAAGGGTGTTGAGTTGGATACAACATTTAAATTCTGTACATCATCTTAATAAAAAGTATACATAAAAAGTCGTGCCTATTATATCAGTTTTAGTTTTTTATTTATTTGACCGATTTGACAATTTATTTATCATTCTTATTAATTTATATTTATAAAAATTAGCATTTTTAGTTTATAGATCTTATTTATAGTGATCGGGTAGAACTGGTTCGATTTGTGTTCGTATAGCGTATGAGCAAAAAAAAATATTTTGAATACAAATTTATACCGCAATGTCGAGGAAAAAATTAAACTTAACTTTGCAATCGACTTTAAAAAACGAACTCAAATTATGAGAGAAAGGCCCCGACCAGTTCTTAGATAAAAAGATAATCACAATTGCACTGCTGAATATAAGTCATTATGTAATGGTAGAAATGGGTTTCCTCGGGTGGCCTGGCTTAAAAGTATTCATTGTCGTTCAGAAAAAAAAAAGTTCTCTACTTTCTTGTTTTTCTTTGTTTTGGGGTGGAAAGTAATCAGATCTGATCGTATAGAAAATACACGTTTGGGGTTGACCCAGCACAATGTCTACGATTAACCAACCCTTCAGGCACCGGCCCTTCAAGTCAACATGTCTACGATTTCTTGGGGTTGACCCATCACAATGTTACAAATAAAAAATCACCGAACTATCACAAATATATTGATCAAATTCCAACAGTCTTTCAATCGTATGTAGAAGATATAAAAAACGTGTTAGGTGATGGAAATTGTGGGTTTCGGCCTTCGGGCGACAGCTTCTACTCTCAGGTATGGTGAAGATGAATGACTATTAATCCGGAGGTTACTAATTGATGAGATGGTGCCGTTTAAAACACATTACAGAAAGGCTTTCCACGACGAATACAATAAGGTGTCTTCATCCTTAGAGTGGTCGGGGCCTGGTTTTGCGCCACAAAAATACTGGATGATTATGCCAGAGACGGGGTTTTTGATTGCGAACAAGCTTAACGTAATTTTTCATTTCATATCGAAAGAAGGTAATAACAGTTCGACATTGTTTCCGCTTTGGAGAGGCCCTGACCAGTTCCCAGATAAAAAGATAATCACAATTGCACTAGTGAATAGAAGTTATTATGTAATGGTAGAAATGCAAGAAGAGTTTTCAATGGGTTTCACACACAACTTATGGATACTAAGGAGTGAAAGAGACGCAACCGAATGGGAAAACGTATTTAAATAACGTCAAAAGCTTTATAAAGATTGGGTGACAAAACCTGATAAATATGAAGTTATAGATTAATTATTTTTATTTATTAATAAGTTTGATTGTTCTTAATTTTATTTAAAATTTAATCTTTTTTAATTTATTAGTGAAATTTTGATTGTTGTTAATTTTCTTTTGAGATATAAATTAGTTAACCTAAATTAAAACAAAAAGATTACATCTTTTGAAAAGACTGATTTAACCACTTTGCTTTCTTTTTATGTGATGGTGCAAAATACCAAATTAGTGGTGTATGAATCATTGTTCATTTAGTTAATTATGTTTCATATTTTAGTTTTCAATTACACATCTTTTTATGTTATTTTTTTTATCGACGGATAAAATTATATTAAAAATATAACAATACAAGAAACTAAACATACAACAAGACTTCCAATCTTAAAATTGTACTTTTGCTCTATTTTTGACCTATAAAAACGTATTCGTCATATGAATGTAAAAGTGCTCAACTGACGGTTGAGAATCCTTCCCATGCCTTCTATTTGAACATAATCCATGCCCACCCCAAACAATTTACTTTCACTAAATTAACTATGAGTCTCGATGCTAAAAAGAAACATCTTAATATTCTAGATAAGTTAAGGAAGTTGGAGGACAACGAATCCCCCATGAAAATTACACCATCCGCATAGAAAAGATGGGATAATATTGGTCAGTTGTTTGGTGTTTTGATTCTGTGAAGATACATATATCGCATCTCTTTTGAGTAGCTACGTGTAACTCCTTCATGGCTCCATTGCGATGAGCCGATGATGAATAAATATGATGCTAACGGGTCGCTTTACCTACCCCCTATGAAATTGGAACTCCTTTGTCGCTGCACAAAATAGTTGTAATTGTTGCAGGTAACATGAATCAATCAAGAAGATAAAGAGAAAACTAAGCTTTTTCATTAAACGAATTTTGAGGTGTTAACAAACTAATCCAACAAACTTCTACTTATACAAAACAAGAATACAGAAAATACAAACTAGCCCCTCTACTACTTGAAATTATAGAAATAGGCTAAACTTTCAACAAAACTCCCTCCTAATTTCAAGTTCTATTCTTTATATCTTCTACTCCCAACAAGAACCTCATTTCACCAAATTTCACTATTGGTAAAGCTTTAGTCAAAATGTCTGCCCTTTGCATACTTCCACTAACAAAGTCAACTCGAATTTGACCTTTTTCTATGCATTCCCTTATAAATTGATATCTAGTGTTTATGTGCTTTGATCTTCAATGAAAAACAGGATTTTTCATGAGAGCTATTGCTGACTTATTATCCACATACAACACTACAATATTCTCCTTTCTTCCTGTGATCTCCTTAAGCAACCCATGTAACCAAACACATTGACATGCTGCAGAGGTTGCAACCATGAATTCAGCCTCACAGCTAGACAATGCCACAGTTTGTTGCTTATGAGAAAACCAAGAAATCAAATTCCCATTCTAGTAAAATACATTCCCTGAAGTACTCTTGCCATCATCACTGTCAGTAAGATGATTATTGTCACTATACCCTTCAAGAGTACCACCTTCATTTCTGCCATACTTAATGCCAAAAGTCAGTGTCCCTTTGATGTATCTAATCAAATGTTTCACTGCTTTTAAATGTGCCTCTCTGGGCTCTTGCATAAATCTGCTCAAATAGCCCACTGCATAACTCAGATCTGGTCTTGTTTGAGTTAAATACCTTAGAAAGCCCACCAACTTTCTATACTTAGTTGAATTTACTTCTGCCCCACCTTCTGTCTTATACAGCTTCAGACCTGGTTCCATAGGTATTTTTGTTTCATTGCAATCTTCCAATCTAGGCATCTTTACTACCTTACTTGCATATGCAGTTTGCTTTATAACAATTCCTTTTGTACTTTGCTCAACTTCTATACCCAAGTAGTAACGCAAAAAACCCAAATATGTCATTTCAAATTTAGACTTCATCTGTTGCTTAAAAGTTTCTACTTCCACCAGATTACTCCTAGTTACAAGTAAGTCATCAACATAGACACCTATAACTAGTAATGATCCTTCCTTTGACTTGGCATACACTGCATGTTCATGCTGGCATCTTTTGAATCCTAATTCTTTCAAAATTGTATCCAATCTCAAATTCCATGCCCTTGGTGCTTGTCTCAACCCATACAGAGCCTTTGACAATTTGTATAATTTTGATTCAGCCCCTTTCTTTTAATACCCTTCAGGATGCTTCACATACACATTTTCTTTCAATTCTCCATGTAAGAATGCTACTTTAACATCCATACGAAATACTTTCCAAGTCAGTTTAGCTGATAGAGCAAGAATCAGCCTTATGGTCTCTATTCTTGCCACTGGTGCAAAAGCCTCTTAAAAGTCTGTGCCCAATTGTTGAACATATCCTTTAGCCACAAGCCTTGCTTTGTACTTAGTTATTTTGCCTACAACGTCTCTTTTTACTTTATACACCCACTTCAGGCCAATTGGATTACATTTCAGTGGAGGACTTGTCAATGCCCAAGTCTTGTTCTTTTCAATAGCATGAATTTCTTCATCCATTGCCCTTATCCAAACCTCTTCTTTCACTGCCTCTTGATAATTCATTGGTTCCCCTTCTTGAACAAGTAACAGTTCAACATGATCATTCTCTTCTTGCCTGTTAACACCATATCTAACCCTTCCATCTAGTACATAATCATTCAATCTTGTACTTAAAACTAGAATTCTGCTTGACCTTCTCAACCCATTGTCATCAAGCTCTTGTGAACTTGTCTCCTGACCATCAGATGGCTCTGTCTGTGCATTCTCTTGGACTGGTCCAGATGTACTATCTCCTTGATCTCCAAACCCACCATTCAGATTCAATATATGACTTTCAAAATCATTATTCACACATAAATCATTCCAGCTTGAGCTATCACTGCCTTCTTTTCCAACATACTCAGACCAGTTCAATTTCCTGCTCTCATCAAATTGCACATCTCTGCTGACCACTATTTTTCTATTGACAACATCATACATTCTATGAGCCTTTGAACCTGTTTCAACCCCTAAGTAAACCATAGGCATACTCCTATCATCCAACTTCTTTAAACCAGGCTTTATCAGTTTTACATGACCAACACATCCAAAGATCCTCAAATGTTGAAGATCTGGAACTCTGCCTTTTAATGACTTATAGGGAGTTTTATTCTTTATTGCTCTTGTAAGACTTCTATTCAACAAATACACAAAATGTCTCACTGCTTCTACCCAAAAATCTTGTGGTAATACCATAGCTTTCAGCATACTCCTAGGCATATTTAAAAATTGACCTATTTCTTCTCTCCACTGCCCCATTCTGCTGAGGAGAATAAGGTGCTGTCAACAACCTCCTTATTCCTTCCTTTTCACAGAATTTCATAAATTCTTGAGATAGAAACTCTCCTCCCATATCTGACTTTAAGGACTTAATCTTACATCCTAGTTCATTTTCTACTTTGAACTTAAATGAACTAAAGACATCAAATGCCTGATCCTTGGTCTTCAACATATAGACCCACATGTATTTAGTGCAATCATCAACAATAAGCCAAAAGTACTTGTTACCTCCCTGAGTAGTGGGTTGAATTGGTCCACACAGATCAATTGAGACTAATTCAAGATGTCTTGCAGCTCTATAATTAGACTCCACTGGGAAGGATTGCCTTAAATGTTTCTCTGCTAAGCATGCCTCACAGACTTGTGCAGGATTCTTGATTGAGGGAACTCCTTGTACCATATTCTTACTTGTCATTATTCTTAGAGATTCAAAATTAGTGTGACCCGTTCTTCCATGCCATAACCAAGGCACACTATCTACCTTGGCATGAAAACATACTGGTACCCCTATCTTTAATTTTATCTTGTACAATATGTTAGGTGATCTTAGCACTTTCATTAGCAACCTCCCCTTTCTGTCAAACATCCATAGGAATTCATCTTTCATTCTCACTTCACAACTACCTTCAATTTCTTGGCCAAGACTTAAAATGTTACTTTTAAAATGAGGAATAAAGTATACATCAGTCATTAACCTTTGCTCCATTCCTTTTCCTTCAAGAACAACTGATCCTCTCCCTTCAATTATTACACAAGATCCATCACCAAACCTGACTTTTCCTCCCACTCCTCTATCAAGACTAGAGAACGCTCCCTGATTCCCAGTCATGTGGTTAGAGGCACCATTATCCAAGTACCATTCTGATTCTTCAGATAGTTCTGACTCATAATTGGCCGGAACTACCTTATGCTCATTCAAGAACAACATTTCCTTCTTGATCTCTTCACTCACAGTCATTAACAGGGCTGGTTCATCTTCCACAGTTTGAGTCAAATTGGCTTTTGTATCCTTTGCCTTTAATCCTGGACACTCAGTGGAATAATGTCCATAGACATCACATTTGAAGCACTTTATTTTAGACTTATCCTTTTTCTTAAAATCTCCCTGCCTCTGTGACTTTGAGTGTTCATTATCTCCAAATCTCCTTTTTCGATTGGACTTATAATTCCCACCCTTCTGGTACTTGTTGGTTTGATCATTCTTTTTCCACTTCCTCCCCTTTGAATCACTATCTTTCTTTGACTGCCATTCAGGGTAGGTGAGTAGTAGTTGATCATCCTTAACTGAACATGACTTATTCTTCATGCCAGTTCTTTCTTCGAATGCCTTTAGCCTGCCAATTGCCTCTTGTAGAAGCATTGTATCCAGATCCACAAACTGTTCTATGGAGGCTACTATATGAATGAACCTTTCAGGTACAGAGTCAAGAAACTTTCTTACCATCACTTCTTCCTAAAAAGGTTCACCAAGGTCACTGGCTCTTGAATAAATTGCACTCAATTTGCCGGCGAATTCGTCTATATTCTCCCCTTCTTTCATCCTCAGGGTTTTGAATTCATTCTTCAATGTCTACAATCGGGCTTTCTTGACCCGATCAACTCCTACAAATCTGGTCTTCAGTGAATTCCATATTTCCTTGGCAGTTGCTAGACTAGCTACCTGAAGTACCAATTCCTCCGACATCGCTTGGAACAGGTACGCAATCGCAGCGTTGTTCTTCTTGGCGTCAACTTGAACACCCGCACCAGGTTCAATTACTTCCCACAAGCCATGAACATTGAAAATTGCCTTCAATTTTACGGCCCATATGGTGTAATTGGTGGTGGTAAGAAGGGGACAATGAAGCAGGATGGTTGTGAAGTTATCCCTAATCATGATGGCTCGATTGTTCTCTGCGTCTCCTATCTTCGTTCTTGATCCTCTTTCGTATTTCCGCCCGTATCACAAATCCAGATTCAATCCTTCGAATCAGAGAATGGCCTTTGAGATATCGAGATTCGATCCTTCGAATCGAGCTTCCACCTGAAGCTCTGATACCAATTTGTTGCAGGTAACAGGAATCAATCAAGAAGATTAAGAGAAAACTAAGCTTTTCATTAAATGAATTTTGAGGTGTTAACAAACTAATCCAACAAACTTCTACTTATACAAAACAAGAATACAGAAAATACAAACTAGCCTCTCTACTACTTGAAATTATAGAAACAGACTAAACATTCGACAGTAATTATATTTTTAAATTTTAAACTATAATTATAATTATTTTGTCAAGGGATTGATACAAATAAAAGTTTAAGCTTTTAGGCACCAACCTCTGCTTTAGTTTCCAACTACTTTTTCCAAACATACTTATAATGAATATAATTTTTTTTAAACGGATAAATATTGGTCATAAGGTAATATATGCTATACGACAAATTGTCATTCATTTATCTACTAGGTTATATAAAATAAAATATATTCTTATTTTTAACTATGTATGAAATCTTCAAATCCTATTTGTGTTGATATTTTATAGTAGATGTAATAATTTTCAGTGTATTTACCGAAGGCATTTGTCTTGCCTTCCAATCAATATGGATTTATCTATCTCAATTTGTAGATATCCATAGAAGTAGACTTAAAATATATATAAATGAATACCTATATGAATATATTGTCTATCACTAAGTGAAATCAATTAAATTTTCTTCATGAACACTTGGTGTGTAGTAATATTAATTATTTTCTCTACAATTTAAACCTTATTTTATCAAATGAGTAAATTATCGTTTGAATCTATGTGGTTTACACGATTTAACACAATGCGTCCCTAACATGTATTTTTAACGCTTTGAGTACATGTGGTATACAATCTGTAACACTCTGAGCCCCTAAGCCTAACTTCGTTAAAAAATTCCGTTAAGTTTAGTTTCGACATGGGTAAGATGGTAATTTACTTTGCGTCCCTGCTGGCAAGACTGATATTCACACGAAACTACTAAGTTCACACGAAACTACTAAGTTCATACGAAACTACTAACTTCACCCGAAACAACTAAAAATCCAATCTTTAGCACCAAAAAATCAATCCAAAATACATACGCAAAAAACCAATCGAAATTACTAATTTGACAAAAAAAACAATCGAAACTACTAATTTGACCAAAAAAAACCAATCGAAACTACCTGTCGTCCCCGCCATATTCAATCTGAAAGTTGAAAAGGAACTAAACTTAACGGAAAGAATTTAACGAAGTTAGGCCTAGGGACTCAGAGTGTTACATATTGTATACCACAGGTACTCAAAGCGTTAAAAATTCGTGTTGATAATTTACTCTTATCAAATTTAAGAAGTATGGATTAAGATAGGCAACCGATTATCATTATCATTATCTTTATCATTATCATTATCATCATCATCACAATCACAATCACATGGAGGTAGAAAAATGATGACTAATGCGCTTAGTAATAATACGAAGTAAGATGAGTTCGTACAAATAATTTTAAAGTACATCTTAGAACCTAGCGGTTTCACCCCTTAACATATTACTATTACTTTTTAAATTATTATTGTATTAAATGTAATTAAAAAAAAGAGTAAACTTTGATTTTGATTCCTGTGATTTAGTCAAAATAACGGTTTTGGTCCAATATTTTTAATTTAACTTTTTTGACCCATTTGGTTACCTAATTTTCTCAATTAAGCCCAAGTCACTAACAACGTTAGTTTTTTATTAAAAAAAATAAAGACATTTTAGTCTTTTTATATATAAGGGCTAATTGTGTTATTCTTTTAAAATAAAACAACTACTATTTGTGTAAATTAATTAAAACAAAAAAACAAGATCTTTTTCATCCACAAACAAAACCCTACAACTTGAACTCCCCTCCCCATCCCACCACCAGCCATCGTCATCATCCACACCCACCTGCCGGAAAACGGGAAGAAGGCGTGGTCTGTTTAACAAGGAGAGGGCGGCTGGGCTTCAAGGGCGATGGCAAAGAGGGTGGGGGTAGACGATGGACTACAATCACACCACAACGATTATAACAGTGGGCTATCCCAAATCAAACAACCACCGCAACCCTCCGTCTCAATCCCCGTCATCCCCGATTCTAACCAGAACTCCCAGCGATTTGCAGGTGGCCGGCGATTGCAGGTAGCCTCCGATTTACCTATTTGCAGGTGGCCGACGAATTGCAGGTAACCAGAGCTCCCTTCGATTTGCAGGTGGCCGGATTTAAGGTCGATTGGGGTCGATTTGCAGGTAAAGATGAACGGGTGGGATTTGGAATCGAGGCTGGAGGTTCGTGAGGTTAGTTTCAATAAAAAACAGGTGGGATTTGGAATCGAGGCTGGAGGTTCGCCGGTGGCTTTCATGTTCGCCGGTGGTGGTGGTGTTTTGAAGGATTTGAAGGTGGGCGATGAACAAAAGGGACGAGGGTCTGTGTAGATTTTGGGTTTAATTATCTCTTCATGAGGGTTTGTGTAGATGGTTGGTGATGAACAAAAGGGACGAGTGAGTATTTGTTTCTTTTTTTAGACATGGAGTTCAAATGAGTGGTGGCAGGAGAGTGAGTGGAGACAGACTTAGCAATTTATATACCCTTTAATTTAAAAAAAATAAAAATGACACAACGGTCAGTAAAAAGACTAAAATACCTTTTCAATTAATAAAAAAAATTAATGGTGTTAATGAGTTGAACTTAATTGAGAAAATTAGGTAACCACATGAGCTAAAAAAGCCAAATTAAAACTATTAGACAAAAACCGTTATTTTGATCAAACTACAGGGGCCAAAAGCAAAGTTTACTCTAAAAAAATCATAAGTAATAACTTGATTAGAAGATTATACACATTTTAATATATTTGAAATACCATTTAACTTATGAGTTTTACACTGGTATTATTTATTTTATAGATCAGGTGACGTCATCATACATGTCATATATATGATGAACAAAAGTTATACGACAACTATTAGTGGTGTACGTCGTCACATCAATCGCTTATTTGTTAGTTAGAAAGCTATACGACCCGTATAAGAGAAAAACTCATAATTAGGAGTGAGCATGAACCGGGTTATGTCCTGCAGAACCGGCTGGACCGACCAGTCTAGAACCTTTTATAATACTATAAGGTCTAGTTACGGGTCTCATATTTTGTGCCAAACGCGTTGTAGTTTGGTTCCGATTCCAGCCCGTTTGACCCATATCAAAACCGTGAGAGACAATACTTAAATGACTTATATTTTTTAGGAGGGTAGCGGTGTCACTGCCTACACCTCAAACAAGACGATTACAAACATAAATCGTGAGCGACAATCCATCTTGCAGTCATTAGAGTTCGATCATAATAGTTCAAGCATTAATTTGCACACAAGACTAAATTCGAAAGGAAGAAATCAGGTTAACGAAGACAATGATTTAAATAAATATGACGAGTTCGCAAAATGTAATTATTTTTATTTTATTAATCACTTTTTGGTGTTTTTCTTTAATTGCTAATCATTAGTTTTTTTAAATGTTTTTGACAAAATCGGTTCGATGAGGATCACATAAAGATTGAAGAAAAACATATTTTGAAGTTTGGGGGAAGATTGAAGAACTAACTGATATGTAAATATTTTTTTGTTCTACAAGTTTGGTTTTGAAGTTTAACATACTATCAGTAGATATTTGACATATTGTTAGTTTGATTTTGGCATATGGAAACTGAGCAATTTACAAACTTTGTATCGACATATGTATTGAGTTTGTAGTTCAAAAACGTAAAAGGTCCAAGCTTTTTATAGCCTCAAAACTTAAACAATTCTTACACCCTAAACCGTGAGACTGGACCCGCCAGACCCATGAAAACCGTAACCGACCCTTTATCTAATAATGGTGTGGTTTAGATTTTTCAGCCTAACGGGTACGGTCCCGGTCTTAGTCGGGTTGGTTCCTGACGGATTTGAACCTTTAATCAACACTACTTATAATACATGTATAAGAAAAAATCACAACTAGTACGGACATAGTTTTCACAAATAGAAAAATATAACTTATTTGTTTAAAATCAAAACATCTAAAATCATGGAAAAAGGAATGGAAAAGTAAGGCCTTGACCGACCTAAAAAGTGAAATCATGCGCATAAATTAAACGGTGCACCTAAAAAGAATAAAGAAAAAGAGTGAAATTGGGGGTTTGGTTTGTTTGTAACCCTCTGTCCTCCCAAATAAATCTCTCCACAAATCTACCTTTTCATCTCTCTCTCTCTCTCTCTCTCCCTTCTCCGATTCCGAATATCGCCGGAGAGTCGTATAAGAGACTCGCCTGTTCTCCGATTCAACTCCGAATTGGTTTATGAGGTATCATTTCTTTCGCCTTTTTCAATTCAAAATTGGATCTTGTCACCCCTTCCCTAGACTTTCAGATCTGCTCTTTCGTTCTTTTGATTCAATTCGTTCAAAACAATTTTTTTTTTTTTTCATATTTGGTTATTGTTTCTCGGTAGAAACGGAAAGTAAGGATTTCGTAGATTCGATTGTGTGTATATGTTTATTTATATGCGATCTGTTATTTTGTATATTTTTGGATGTTATTTGATATTTGGTTTTGTGTTTATGCAGCTCGAAGGAGAAGCCCACTCTTGGGTAAGTGTTTTTTTTTCTTAACAATAACATATCTGATTTTTTGTTGTTTTTTCATGCATTATTTGATGTGCTATTTAGACCTAATTAAAACAATTCAATGATTTCTTGTTAAGGGTTAATTACTTTTTGAGTGTGTTTAATGCAATTTTGACTTTCCCCTCTTATTCATAATATTTATCTTAGTGTGGTCTTGTTGTTCGCACTCTATTTTCTTAGCAATTGTCATTATTGTGCAGAATTTGACTAATCTTGCTGGGTCAATTTTTAGTTTATAGATCATCTGCTCATATTTTAAGTTTGTGATTTATCGATTAATTTTTCTGAACAAGATGCAATCTTTATTAATCTGATTTGGGTTATGTAATGAACTGGGTCTATAAACTATAAGAAGTGAACTAAACTAATTTGTTAGCTAGTAAGTAATAACTTATAACCTCATGCTGGTGGTTTCAATTTCGTTTTCTTTAAATTCCAATATCAATAATAATTTGAGTCCAAATGTTAATTTTTTTCCTTATTTATTCTTTTTTTTCTTTGTCATATCTTATATTCTTTTTGACAATTTTCTGATGGATGGGAAAACTAAGAAAAGTTTTTTTTTTCTTATAAGAAAGTGTTTTTGCTTTAGTTTGTATTCAATTCATTAAGTTGAATAAGACCTCGGGATTCTCTTTGTGTTCTTGGTTTATTAAGGTCGTCGGTGCATCTTTTACTTCATTGATAACTTTTACCATTGCTTCAGCAATGTCTTCATTCAAGTTTATGGTTTTAATTTTGATAGTTGATACTTTATTAAAGATATAAATTTATAAAGCTGGAGGATGAATACGTGGAAGAAGATTTTTTTTTCTAGAATAACTACAACAAATTAAAATCACATGTGATCTCACCAAGGGCAAAGCATCCACTCAACCAATTTTTTCTCAGGTTCCAGTTAAAAGTTAAAGTGCTACAGCCTAAATGCTAAACTTCACTCACTGGTTTTGTAGTGGACCTGTTCATGGGACCAAATAGTATTATCCATGAATGACATGATAGCACATGAATATTGGAGGATAGTTATACAAATATATTAAACTTTTTCACTGCACAAATGTATATCGTGTTTTCTTGCATGTATCATCACAAACAAACACTTCACCATGGGAGACTTATTAACTTTCATGTTCTCGGTTACTTAACAATATTTATCTGTACTTGTAGTGGACAGCGGATCAAGACCCGCAAACGGAATATTGCAGCCCCTCTGGACCCTGCAGCATTTGCGGATGCAGTGGTCCAGATTTATTTGGATAATGCTGGTGATCTGGTATTGTATTAAATTATTAATTTAACGCAATCAACTGTATTATATACTTTCATGCTCTCTTTCTCTAGTTATACTTTTTACACTATTCCAACATCCGAGCTCTATGAAACCTCTATTCATTTGCAGGAACTAATTGCTAAGAGCATTGAATCTTCAGACCTTAACTTCAACAGATATGGTGACACCTTTTTTGAGGCAAGAATCTTAACTTCATTTCTTTCTTTTTAGTCTGTTTGACCCAGGTTCTTCAATTTTAAATTGCACATGCGTTGTACTATTTTTTCAGGTTGTCTTTACTGGAGGGCGTACTCAACCTGGAACAACTAAGCCTGACGAGGGGGAGCGCCACCCGTACTCTATATTAGACTGCGAGGCTAAACGTGAACTGATTTTGCCGTCTGTAATCTATATTCAGAAGATTTTGAGGCGAAGGCCTTTCCTAATAAAGAATCTTGAAAATGTCATGCGAAGATTTCTTCAGTCACTTGAGTTCCTTGAGGAAAATGAACGAATCAAGCTGGCAATTTTTACAGCACTTGCTTTTTCCCAGAAGTTGTCTGGTCTGCCACCAGAGACTGTCTTTCAGCCACTTCTTAAGGATAACCTAGTTGGAAAAGGGCTGGTTCTTACTTTTATAACAGATTTTTTCAAGGAATATCTGATTGATAATAGCCTTGATGATCTTATTTCCATTTTGAAACGTGGCAAAATGGAGGACAATTTGCTCGATTTCTTTCCGTCTGGGAAACGATCTGCTGAAGCTTTCTCTGAGCATTTCACGTAAGTTCAAGTTTGTGTATGTGTGTTTATTTCTTAAAAATGGTCATCATGGGTAGGAATTTATTTGTAATGTTAAAACTGCAGCAAGGCAGGGATGGCTTCTTTGGTTGAATACAATGACAAGAAAATCTTTGAGGTGAAGGTTAAAGAAATGAAATCTGCATTAACAACTCAGATATCAGAGGAAGCTGATCTCTCTGAAGTGATAGAAACAGTGAAACAACATGTTAAAGATGCCAAGTTGCCAGAACTTGAGGTTGTGAGGATTCTTTGGGATGTTCTGATGGATGCTGTTCAATGGTCAGGGAAGAACCAACAACAGAATGTTAATCTGGCTCTCCGACAGGTAAGTTATAACAAGATCTTGATGAAAAAGCAGGCATAATCTTCTGTTAGTTTTAATTTGGTGATTTGATTGTGCAGGTGAAAACATGGGCAAAGTTATTGAACACATTTTGCACAAGTGGAAAGCTTGAGCTAGAATTGCTTTACAAGGTTCAAGTTCAATGTTATGAAGATACAAAATTAATGAAATTGTTCCCTGAAATGGTGAGGTCTCTTTATGAGCAAGATGTTCTTGCTGAAGACACTATACTTCATTGGATCCGTAAAGGAACCAACCCGAAAGGAAGGTAATATAGTTTTATGCAAAATTATATTTTAAACCTTCTAATCATGTGAGCATAAAGACTGTAAGAAGAAAGAAAACCAAGAATTTAGATATATTGAATGCATTTTATATTCTTGTTCCATAATGGTGCAGGCAAAGCTTTGTGAAGGCGTTGGAGCCGTTTGTGAAGTGGCTGGAAGAGGCAGAAGAGGAGGAATAGGCGCGATCTTGTATTTGCCTATCTTTTCTGCTCTCCTTAATCAGTGTGTCAAAACTTGAAATTTTCTGTCTGTGTTTTTAACTTTGTTTTAGCTGCTGTCATTTGCCAAAAAGTTTTATGATTGCTTGGATTGGTTTTAATAATTGGTGTTTGTTGACTAATCCTATTGAGCATATGTGTGATGAGTTGTGTTTTTATTGATAATTGGGGTCACTTTTTGGTGTCTTAAACACGCCTCAGTTGTACAGAAATTAGGATAGTACCCGGAGTCCAAAAGCCCATTTGGACTGTAGGTCTGGTGAGGAGTTCATCTATAATATATTTTTCTTTTATTTTTTAATATAACCAACATAATAATATAATATTTAAATTTTATGTAATTTTTAAAATTAATTATAATGTAATACGGGGATTTTAAAATATTGGTATTCTATTTAAAAGTTAAAACTGATTTTATATTGATATATTTTAGTCATTTTTCTATTTTGAGCCAACACTAAAATATCCATGTTCTTTAAAGAACCTTTTATCGCAACGTAAATTTTGGATAGTAATCACAAAAGGATTCTTAAGCAGTAAAATAAATTTATTTTTTGAACAAGAAACTGGTAGGTAAATTATCCAAATACACATTAATCACTTTTACTTGGAGGGTTCAAAATAGACGGTAAACGGTTCACCACCCATCAAATTAACCGGAACCGGAACCCAACAATCTCTTCTGTCCACGGATAACTGTCATCATAATCAACGGTTTTCATCGCACGCCAAATAATACTGTTACACTTGAAACCCGACCCGAATGCAATCTGCCAAACCCTGTCTCCTTTCTTGACCCGGCCCTTTGCCTCCACGTAAGCCAGCCCATGCCATATCGAGCTGCTGGAGGTGTTTCCGTACCTATACAGCGTCATTCTCGACGCCTCCATGGCCTCGTCGGAAAACCCTAGGGTCCTCTGCAGTTCGTCGAGCACCGGCTTCCCGCCCACGTGAGGGATGAAGTGCTCCACCGCCTTGCTGTAATTAGGTATGTACGGCTGGATGTTTAATGCCGGAATGAGTTTTCTCGCAATGTAGTTTATCATGTATGAGTTTCTCTTTCATCGGAAGGATTAGGTAACCTACGGTGGTTAGGTTGGATTCGATGGTGGCTATGGCAGAGGTGAGAAGGTCTTTGTTGATATACAGTTGTAGGACCGATCTGAACTTGATGTATTGGTGTGTACTGCGTGAAGAAGTTGATATTTGGAGTTGTTGTGATCGGAGGGGCGGTTGGAGAGGAGGATGGCCGCGCCTCCGACGCGGAATAGGCAGTTGATAAGGAGCTTGGAACGGTCTTTTCCGAGGTACACGTTTTCTGTGATGCTTTCTGTACTTATTATCAACGCATAGGAGTTGTGGTGCACCTGTGAATATCAGAAGTTCGTTAAGTTAGTTACTATCAACACATAGAAATCACTTAAGCTTAACCAGCTAAGAAGGCTACATTTCAACGGGTACAAAAAAATCTTAAGGGGGTCGACTAAAAATCAATCAAAATCAATTAAAAAACATCATGTAGCATGCAGATTAGATTTCAATTGACGGCCGTGATTTTTTTTATTGATTACGTTTTCTGATCGGTTGATTTTGGATAGAAAAATAATTTTAAACTGAAATCATAGTCCTAATTTGATTAAGAAGTTTTTTAAAAAATAAAAAAATAAAAATATGAAATCACAGTTGACAATTACGATTTGAAACTCTTGTTGGCGGTGGCGGCTGAGACGCCGTCAAGATAAATCTCACTTGACACGTACACAAGATAATTTAAAATAAAAATGTTTATTTTATTTTATTTTTGTTTTTTTAAATGAAATCTCACTTATATGTTTATTTTAATTTTTTAATCAACTCGTACTTGCCAAGTGAGATTTCATATTTTTATTATTTTTTAATCAAATCGTAGTTGCCAAGTGAGATTTTATATTAAATTGAAACAAGTTACCACGTTTTTGTCCTTTTTTTTCAACATTTTAATCTTAATTGTAAAAGTATATTTTGAGGAGGTTGAAAAGTCAAAGTATTTGAATTTTCATAAGTATGTTTTAAGAATTCTCTCTTTTTTTTATTGGTTAACGTTTTCTGATTGATTGATTTTGAATATGTTTATTTTTTAGTGAGAAAAAAGTCAATGTTTATTTTGTTAAAAAAATGGGTCAAAATGTTCATTCTCATGATTTTCCCTTATTAACATACGATTACATGAAGGAGCTGTTTAGCAAGTCCTATTGCGAGAAGTCCGGCACTGCATCCCATCCCGGTAAGATTGTAAGATGTTTTCTCTAAACTTATACTTGTTAACCACAATGCTAGAAAGAGATGGCATTGTGTTATAAATACAACAATTCACAATTAATATCCCAATATCTTCACATATTACACCCGTTTTTGCTAGAAGCATGTCTACTGCACCAAAGACGGTCATCTCGACTTCCCTTCTTGCAGATTTCATCGACAGATGATACTTTTGATCAAAAAAGATCCCTGCTAAATAAGTGGAGTCACCAAGGCCAGATCTTTCCAACGTTTTCTTCATGAAATCCAGTATTTGTTCTGAGAAGTATCCACTTTGTATTGCTTGTTTCATCACAAGCTCCTTTGAGGCCTTCTGAGAGGTTGGAGGCTTGTAACAAACGAAATCAATTAAATAAATTTTGGATGAAGTTTTTTTGGTGATGAAGAGGACAAAACATAACAGAAGAAGATTGCATATAATAAGTAGGGCAATGAACATAACTTTTGAATTTAAGAGATCCCAAGACATTTCTTTAGGTTACGATGTGAGCTTTTATGAAGGGAATTCTAGTTACAATTTCCTAGAGATCGTTGCAGTGAACTTATATGCATATAAAACCTAGGGGCCCTGCCTGTTTTGGAAGATGTCGTATAATTAATGTGGGAATAGGTAGCCGGGGCGGTTTGATGTTTACTTAGGGGGGCTGGTTCCAATGTTTAGATCATCTCTAGTGTAACAAAATTCAAACACCCATAAATGTGTCAGTCAGTTGACATATTAGATTTACATTAATAATTCAAAAACATTTATTTATTCTCCAACGCTACCTCCTTTTTCAATTACAACTATATTGCTACATTACTATCCACTTTTACATTTATTTAAACAAAACTTGTCAATACTTTAAATTGGTTAACCACCTAAAGTTAGTTATGCTTATTAATCATGGACCACATAAAACTGTTTCTGTAATCACCGGTGACAAACCAACTCAAGATAATCATGAAAAGTTGCTTGTTAAGCATGTTATATGTTTATCTGTTGGTTACACAACATGTTATGATTATTACTATTATTATGAATATTATCTTTATTATTTTTTACAATTATTATTATTATCGTATTAATTATATTCGAACGATAATCAAAAAAAAAAATGAAAGCCCTAATTAAATTTCACAATAGGCCAATGGAATGACAGATTCAACACTCATTTTAATAATAATCTATATTATATAGATATAATATAATCAATATAATACACGTGCTGATATCTTTTTGAGCATGTTTTTATCTGTTGGTTACACGTGGGCGCAGGGCACCTTTCATGTGATTAATCTAATATTTCTATAAATAAACTTTGTTATTTTCTAATATGCAGATTCCCGCTACATCACACTGCGTGAAAATTACTGGTTAACTTTATTTCACTTGACAAAAGTAATAACATTAAAGTTTATTTTACTAGACTATTCTATGCAATTTTACAAACAATTTATTAAAACTTTGTAATTTACTTTATCTTACTTGACATAAGTAGTAAAATCAAAATTTATATTATATTAAAGAAAATAGTATTTTATGATATAATTTAATTACGTAAGCTTGGTAGAAAAAAGAGAGAATTTCTGAATTATTAAATAGGAAACGGTCTTATAAGAAGAAATATGTTACAGCCTCGTTGATATTTGAGCATTAGCTGGTCAACCAAATACACTAAATGATTGTTTTATGACATTTTGACCCCACAATATATTTGACATTTACCTCCCTCATACAATTCACGTGTTTAACTGTTTAAGGGCATAAATGTCTAAATACATTTGTGTGTTGTGTATTATAAAAATTCAAAATATGTATTTACACTTATCCCTTCGAATTAATACTTAAATAGAAATTTGTTACCAAATTCATAAACATGAAAGCAATTGATCCATTTATAAGCAAGACAGACAATCTTTAGATTGTAATTTCATTGCAATGATTGACACAACTTCACAGACACCTATTTTGTCTATTTAACTTACCATTTTTATTGCAAGATTATAGACAGAATTGGCAATTTTACCATGGTTATTGATGAATCCACTTTCATCCAACTACTGAAAATAACAGGAACCCGGCCCGATTGGTGCAGCACGGCCCGGCACATCCAATGGAGCAGCTGCAACCCCTCTTTGATTTAACAAACACCTAAAATTTGATATCCTTGAGGTCACTTCATTTGGGTCTTTAGCAAGTTTGTCAGGATGTGTCCACAACCTCTCTTTAATAAAAAAAAGATAAAAAATATGTTAATAACAGAACATTTTTAAGCAAGTGATCATAAATTTTCCCAAAATAGATTAATATTATGTGAAACAAAGTTCAGTTACCTGCAGCTGCTGCAGCACGTGGCCATATGGTCTGTTCAATATCTGACCCATCTATATGTTCGCCCCACGCGCATACTTCACCACCAATAACTAACTTTTGTTGCTCGGGTTTTGTAATATTTGTAAGGGGTTCATTCATATAAACCGTTTGCCAATCATTATCCAAGTGATCCAGATACCACTTGTCTTGGTTGCTTACAATGCACCTTAATCCAGCTTTAACGACTTGCTCAGCAACACCACCCCCGAGCCTATTAACAGATTTGAGGAAAAACAATAAATCATTAAATCTTAACAATAGTTTCTAACAATGTAAGTTTAAAACACATACCAGTTATGAACCACTGTTTTTCTATCCAATTTACTGCCAAAATGGTTGAAGGTTTCCTCCCTATAAAAGAATACCAAAATTGGGATGTAAATATGTAATTTTGACTATTGGTGTAATATGAGGAGACTGTAAGGAAGGTATGACACACCAGTTTATAACTTCATAACCATGAGACAAAGCTATCTTTTGTGCCCTCAAGACAAAATACTCATAAGCTGTAGATTCGTTTAAACCCTTCTGTTTCAACCTGTAATACAAAAGGTTGGTTTAATTTCATTTTCCATTTTCAGATGGTAAAAAGTTTCAGAGAGATTGTAGAATATTTACCATTTTCGTATACGAGGAGTTAAGTTCCAGCAACCTGAGATATTAAACTCCAATAGTTATATCACAAAAGTCAAACTATTTATTCCTATAAAAGGTGCACACAGTGATGAAAAGTAAATTTTGTCAAATTGCCTAGCTATGAATTATTTGCATTATTATAAATACAAGAATTCAAATTTTAATGCTGCATAATATTGTGAATGAGAGAATGTAACATAGTAATTCATGAAAATCAACAACTTACTGGTGTCAACTTCATCACCTCCCAAATGAACAAACCTGTACTTGAAAATCTTACTGAAATCTGAAACGAGGGAAATAATTCTTAATCAGTTAATTGTCTAGATTCCCTACAAGAAAAACGACCGGGTGCACCTGAGAGAACCCCATCTATCAATTTAAACGTGAACTCGTTGCTGACATCAAGTGGCTCCTGACAGGTCTTTGATGGCCATAATGCAGGGTAACCAATGCCCCTAATGATGATAAGTGTTAGGTTTTGCAACTTTGTTAGTATTCAGCATTGTAGTAAGAACATTATAAAACCAAAATGAGCATAAGGACGAGGATATTTTAATATAAGGATTACCAGGATCGAGCATGTCCAGGAACATCAAGCTCAGCAAGCACATTAATTCCCCTTCTTTGAGCATAACTGCAAAATGTAACAAAAATAAAGAAATGCATGATAGAGTAAAATACTCCGATTATTGTAAATCAAAATGAAAATTTACTTGCCTCACAATATCAGCTGCAGCAGCCACTGTATATCGTTCTGGTCTGGAATAAGCACCATTCCATAGTTTTGGGAATGAAGGTATCTCCAATGGGAAAGATTGTTCGTCTACAATGTGCCAGTGCAGAACATTCTACATATGAATCAATAAAAAGATCATAATCATGTTTTTCTTCTTTCAGAATTTTGTTCTAAATACTAGGAATAGGACATCTTTAATTCTGAGTCAAACTCTTTTAAGTCAAAGTATAAACCTGATAACTACTGTATATTGATTGCATTGATTTTGATTAATAAAATTCACTATTTATTTGTATTTTATTTGATCAAGAGAAAAATTGATAGTATAGGGGTTAAATTTGATAGCAGTGACCAATTTGACCTTTTATATATACAGCATTTTAGCATTTTTTATGGTAAGCCCCCAAGTTAAGACTTACCAGCTTTGCATAAGCCATAGAATCAATAACTTTTTTAATCATTGGCAACGGCTGATAATGCCGGGATGTATCTGCATCATTGTCACAAAAACTCAGTATAATCATATATTAGTAAACAATAATTATCCCAATAATGATGCTTATGATTTGATAATACATTAATCATGTATTTCAATGCAACAAGTTTCAAAATATTACAGGTCTTGCAGCCAACTCAGTTCAACAAAGTAAGATGGAAAAAGTACTTTGCTGAATAGATGAAATAAAACTATTAATACTAAAAACTGGCCTCCTTGGGACAGTCCACCAAAGAGTGTATCTAAAACTCCACTTCACAACCATATGATGACAAAAACTCAATGAATTTATCCTGTTAAATAGTAACAGCAACAACATTAGGAAGGGGAAAAGAAGAAAAAATCATCTTACCGATTAGGAGCCCTCGATATGAGAAACGTGGTCGATCAGTAATGCTTATTGGTGTCTGACTAACTACAAGCTTTCTTGTATTTAGGTTAAAATGGCACAATTGACTGAATGTCTGTCATATTATTGTTAAAAGAATTAATAACTCAACACCAATAAAACCATCTTATATCTCGACAAAAATTCTAAACGTGTGAGACACAACTAGTAACCTGCAGCGCGTGTAGAGCTCCATAAACAGTAGCCGCCTGCATAAAAACTTATCCAAATCAAAAAACTTTATATACATGAATATACACAAGCAAAATAGTACAAGTTATAGCTCGGTCAAAGTGTCGTCGACACCAACCTCAATATATGCATAATTTGGATTCCCTTTTGGATGAATATTTAACTTGTAGGACTCATCTACACCATATTGCAGCTACACATAACAGAACTATATATTAGTAACCAAATCCGAATCAACAAAAAGGTCGAAAATCGGCAACCAAATTCACGAATAACAATACTTTATCATCTTCGGAAAGGATAACCACATGGATTCCCTGTAAAAGGACAGATTGATCAACTTTTTTCCCATAGTTGTATTCAATAACATTGTTTGATGTAACAACATCAAGTAACCTAGTGAATCCATCCTTCAATATGCCTGCTTTATCTTTGTATTTGCTCCCATCAATCTTGAGACCAAAGTCCTTGCTTATAATTAGGGTTTTATTGCCATATTCAACTGATTCAGGCATAGGCCATATGTTGATATTCTTTGGATAATTAGCTCCAAATACCATAATCAATTGAAACATAAGGCCAAGACAGATGGATTGCCACGTCATCTTTCCGTCTCAGCAATTCCTACCAATAAAAATCATCCAAAATATGTTGATTTAGTATAAAACATTTCAAAACCAGGATAATAAATTAATAAGCAAATTAGCATGAATTTCCCCAAATTGATTGTTGCAGAAAGAAGAGTTTTAAGAGAGACACTGCCAAAAACAAAATTCATCATCATTGTATTCATCGATTACTTCCATTTCAAACTAATCTCCATCATATCATCCAAAAAACAATGCATATCCATCAAAACTGAGAAACAACTAGAACAGAAACCAAAATTACAAAATACAAATCTGAACACACGACTGTGAAATAATCATATAATAATAAAATAAGTCTGTAAGATGAACATTTGAGCACGGACCTGCGACGAAAAGGTGGAGGGAGAATAATGCTGTGGATGAGAGAGAGAAATCGAAATGTAGATTTATAGATCTGTAAAGTATCTCCGCCCATATTCATATTCACATTCATTAATTATTATTTTATATTATTTTGAGAATTTCGATTGCGGATTGGTTTTTATTGCTCGTTAATGGCAGTTGGTGGCGATTCTTTTCTTTGTTTGTATTCCCAATTTCATCCGCCATATCTGTTTTCACTGATTGCGATTCACGTTTAGATGGCCAAATATGTTATGAAATTAGTATTTTAATAAATAAAAAAATGACGTTATAAATGAATTAATAAGTCATCAATTACAATATGATTCTCACGAGATATGGCAATAATATTACATTCATGATATTTTTGTATAAAAGCATCATCATATTCTATTTCATTTTTATTTTTTTTTAACGGTGAACATTGAATGTTGTGACGTCACATCCCTCGTTACATGGGAGAGCCTCGTCCAACTTTGGTCAATATGTTGTCTTAACCGGGCCCACTTGGCGTCAGCGTTGGAGAGCATCCAAGGAAAAATCCTACCCAATACGGCCTCTTCCGGGCTTGAGGGAGAGCCAAGGCTCGAACACTGGATCGGCATGAGTAAAACCCAGTTGCATCAGCCTAAGCTAGGCCTCATTTGCATGTCTCAGAAACTAATGTGGAGAGCATGGATTAAACCTGTATCACTAGGAACATCAGGTCTCTCCCTTACCACTCCACCACTAGCTATTCTATTTCATTTAAGTCTTGCAAATTATTATTTTAATTAATATTTAGAATGATCATTTATTGTATTTTTTTTAAAACATTTTATCTTTAAATTTAAAGAATTTTATTAATTTATTATATTATATTATGTAATGCATGTCTACGATACATATTAAAAAAAAGTATAAGATACGTAAAATGAGATGCTAAATCTCAACTCGAGCAGATAGCGGACAAAAGTGTAACTGAGTTGTGATTATTAATTGATTGAGTATTAATTATCTTTGCTATATCTGTTATTATTTAGAGTAAACTTGAATTTGCGTTCATGTGGTTTACATCGAACATCACCGTTCATCCCTCGCTTTCAATTTTCGCCAATCTAGTCCATGTTGTTTCCAATCGAGTCCTTACCCCAATCTACCGTTAAATTGATTTTAAAAAAAGTGTGTAAAGACCATAATACCCCCCATTACTTCATCTTCTCCAAATGTTTTTCTCCTTTTCTCACGACCATGCCTGCAAATCTGTTACAACCATCGCCACCATGAACACAAATGTAAAGGAGGAAAACATTTCAAAACTGTGTAATGCTGTAATGGTTTGCAAACCCGATCATTTCAAACCTTGAAATAGAAACAGAGGTAAACTAAGATCATTTCGATTTCAAACCTAAGATCATTACATACATACATTTAGGGGTAAAATTTATCACAAAAAAACCCTAAACAAACACTGATCTATAACTTCACCCTATAATATTAGGCATCACTAACTTACTAACAATCTAACCTATATTTGTTGTCGCATTCAAACTCAAAGTTGAGGTTCCAGTTGAACAGGAACTTCAAGATCACCTTGCAGTGCACCACAAGGTGTGTATGGTGTCGGTTATCCTCATTCCGGCTACAACAAAAACCAACTTTAATAAGTTCCAGGTGGTTGTAAACAAAGTGGCTGTAAACACAGATTGGGGCAAAATGAAGCTTACCTATGACATGATCGTTCTCTAGAGTTGTCGTAAATCTGATTGGAAGCACCATCGTTCTCTAGTGCGATCGGTGGGACGGTGGGGGTAGGGAGCGACGTGGGTGGGATGGATGGCCGGTCGACGTTGAGATGATGAGGGAGGAGAATGAAGTCGGGTTGGGAGAGGATGAGGGATGAAGAGTGTAAGGAAATGGTTGGTGGAGGGATGCAATTGGCAACAAATGAGTGTGGTGGTGAGAAAAGTCCGAATTGCCCCTCCACTCTAACAGTCCGTTAATGGTTTTTAACGGGAGTTGTAACGGTAGTTAGGGGGAGGGACTCGATTGGCAACAATTGGAAACAACTGGGACTTGATTGGGGAAAATTGGAAGTCATGGATGAACAGTGATGTTCGGTGTAAACCACATGGACGCAAATTACAATTTACTCTATTATTTTTTTTTGGAAAGTAAAAATTTTGTGATTTTAATCTATAGGCATATAGGTCTATAGAATTAGACAATTATTAATATAATCTGATTAATTACTCAAACTTTAAAAATAAGTTATAATATACATTTGAAGCCACCAGATAATCATTTTTATAACTTGTTTCCAAATCTTATTAACATTTTTCTAGCCAAATGATTATAAAAAGGCTTTTTGTGTTAGTAATTAACTTGTGCTTATTACTTGTTAATATATGTTTTAGAGTAATGGCATATCTGTTTTTTTTATAATATTTCTACTTATCATTCTAACGATAAAGTTATAGGACATGTGACCGTCGTTTTTTTAACGGCAACACCTAGATATTCTAGGATAATTGGGTTTCTCCGGGGCAACACCTAGAACATCCAGGACAGCCCACCACAGGAGGAACCCCCCAACTGGATAAACCCCCTGACCTGACCACAGACCCCTTTTTGCTGTGGCCAGGATTCGAATCCAAGACCTCCACTATGGGAAGTCTTGGGGCTACCATTGCACCAAATCGTAGATGATAAAAAAGAAATAAATAATAACAATGTCATAATTTTTGTTGTTACGATGGTGGATTATAAGGATTTACTAGAAGGATATGATAGAGTTAATTTTGTTTTTTGTCCCTTAGGTTTACCTACTTTAACCAGTTGAGTACGAATTCTTGTTTTCTTCTTAAATCATGGCTTGAGGCTTTCATTTTGTAACAGTATGAGTTATTTTTGGCTAACGGAGGTTAACTTTTCTGTTAACTTTTTCTAAAAATGCCAAAATACCTTCGAGGATTGAAATGGTTAATATAAGATAACCTTAAATTATTATTTTTAGTATATATATATTTCAAATAGTATCTACAAGAGTTGACACACCGACCTCATGTTGAGATCCAATTTGATTATAATATTATATTGATATGCTGCCGACTGAGATAAAGAAATACTTCATAGAAGATCCATGTAACTACTTTGTTGGAAGCTGGGAACAACTGGCTCCTACTTTACATGAACACGACTCATGTAATTTCTAACACTTTCAAGTAGATGGTATATCATGTTCATACCATCTTGCCCTCTAATATGACATTTCAGAATATCTTTGAAATGCATAGTATAGTGTTAATTTAAAACGAGAGGATTCTCTGTTAACTTCAACATAGCTATAGACGAGATCAACAAAATCTGAATAAATGATTCTAGATGTATAAACGAAGATGACCGAGTAGATTCATTACAACAAACAACCCCGTTTACGTATGACGTTTCACCACCCCCAATATATTTTTACTAGAAACGGATTAATGGAGGAAGAGAAATACACCGTGGTAATTTCTTGTTAGATTATTTTGGAGAATAAAAGTTTTGGAGGATTTTGAAACTGAATATATCAGTATGAGCACGTCAATGGAGAATAAAAGTTATCTTGGTGGTTGTAGTTATTTAATAAAGTGGGTGTGATAGGTTAATTAAATTTGACTTCCGTACACCCCATTTAAGGAAGTGGGTTGACCTAATGGTTTAGTTTAATTGGCGTTAGTAGTCGATATAAGATATGCCATTGATACGTGGGTCTCAATATTTAATATGACAAAGCCCTTTTGTAAATATTTAATATAAATTTAATTATAAATAGTTATTATATCATTAACCAAATGAATTTAATGTTAGTTAACATTTATCAATTACATAAAATCTCTATTATAATAAAAGACTAAATTTTTTGTCACTTGACATCACCACATTCTCAACTCTTTTTTCCCCAAAAACCACATTTACATCATCTATTTAATCTTTTTATATTTACCTCATTTTTTTTAAAATTACACAAATAAACATTTTACCAAATCAATTCACCATTATTACAATTGACTCACATTTTTTCTTAAATTATAATCAAAAGTGAATACTTAAAAAAATCAAGAATTAAAAAATACGAGTTTTTAAAGTTTTAGTATTAAAAAGCGAGTTTTTTAAATTTCATTATTAAGAAAACAAAGTTTTAATTTTACATATAAAATTTGAAAATACTACTTTTGTATTTTAAATAAATACTAGATGGAGGTTCCGTTCGTTGCGGCGGCTTCCGAGCGATACTGTTAGCTTTTATCCACGTGTGTTGCCGCGTGTGTTGCCGCGTGTTAAAACATGGAAGAAATTAACGTCCTTGAAAACTTATAAAATAAAGTCAAAAACTTTAGGTAAACTCACCCTGCGCAAAAAGAGCATATAAGATTTATGTATATAAATTAAACATGGCAAAGACCGACTCAGTTTTCTCCATCCAGCGGAGTAGACCTACTGCTCCCTCAGCTCCACTAAAAGTGTGGGGCTTGCAGTCCATAAAGGTCTTGTAAGTGCAGACCTGCTGATTGTTGTGCGGACTCGGATGAAAGACAAGGAATATGTTTAGGGATATTGGATTCGGTAATGAGTTTAGAATGAGTGTTGACTCACTAGAGTCGACAAATGATAGATTTACCTCCAACCGGGTTGGCTGCTAAAGCTTCAGCCACACGTTCATTTATCAGGGCCGTGAGTTCGGCCGCGGTCAGATTGATGTTGCCACGACCGCCCCTTACGCCCACCTCGTCGTCTAGACATGGTCTTTACATTCACAAATATACAATAATGAGAAAAATATATCGCATATTATTATCATACAAGTACAAGTAAATAAAATAAAATTAACCCACAACATCTAACATTTCAGTAATGATCATTGATAAAATAAATTGTAAAGGCTACAAAGTAATTTCAATCAAACATCAAAATCCAGAAACATCTGTTGGATGGTAACAACCCTGCCAATCTAGGTTAAATAAAAGCAAATAAGTAAAATAATAGATTGTCAATCGTCACTGCCAACTGAGGTCACATCAGAAACATCATCATCATCCTCATTCGGCTCCTCCTCTAGCGAATCCTCCTGTGCAACTCCTGCAGCGTTGGCAGCCTCGAGCTGCCCCTCCAGCTCCTCGATCCTAGCTCTCGCTGTCTCGAGGTTAAGATGTTGCACGTCACTTGTGCCTGTAGCTCATGGAATGCTGTCACTAGGTTATCGTGTATTGTGTTTGCTCTTGCCTGACTCTTAGTCAGCTTCTCTACCCTCTGATCAGTCTGATGTCCACGCTGCAACAATCCAATGATCTCACCTGCAACCTCACGCATATTACCTATCTCTTTGCCCATCCTCGCCACTAGGGTAGCAAAGGCCTGCTCCAGTGGGTACTACAGAGGTAGTAGAGTCTCCACAGAAGAAGTGCTAGCTACAAGGTATGGGGGCGGGACCCGCTCTCGACGGACCCAACTCCTGATCCTGTCTAGGTACCAATCCCAATCATGTGTGTTACCACTGACACGCACGTGGAAAGGCTCGTCATACGCTATGGTGTCATCAGTAGGTGTCAATCTCCGCCTCTTAGGCTCTGGGGAAAAGGTACTGTAGGAACATCGGTTCCTGAGTGACTTGGGTGAAGTAGACATCTCCTATAACGAAATGGATAAGTGTTATGTATGAGCGTAGGTGTTGTGTAAATAATTTAGTGTGTATGGTTGTAGTCTAAGTCTACTACTAATGCAAACCTAGTTCACTAGAACCAATGCTCTGATACCAATCTGTCACACCCTCAAAATCCACCTTCAGGGTTTTACCGTGAGGCGCGTGGCACACCAGGATCTCAGTCATTAGTTACACGGAACGACTATATATGAATTTGAATAAAATACCATTGCTGCTCATAGTCACGAAACAACAATCTTTAAGTTTGAAAATGTTGCGGAAGCGTAAATAAAATCTAATGCAAGTAAAATCAAATGCGCAAAACAAGGCGCCCAAACCATGCAGTTTAAATAAATAAAATAAGTTCAGTGTTTGAAATATGATGGGACTCCATGCATGTCCTATGCTCGTGCTCAATACCTTAACGATCTGAGAAAAACATGCTAAAAGTGTCACACACAATGGTTGGTGAGTTCACAAGTTTGAATGTAAGTATTAGTTTGATGTTTGCAAGATAGTGTAAATAATGTATAACGGTAGATATCTAGTCTATGTCATGCTACTACAAGTGTTTCAAAACTGAAGCTGACTGTTTGTGTTTGTTTGCCTTTCACCATGTCTACCGAACAACGACAAATGTTAAGGTCAATATTACACCCGTTCGACCTCCAGTCGAGTTAGCGCGACTAACGCGGGTGGGGCTTGTCAAAACCTAGTAGTACTACTCAAGATTAACTCGCTATGTTCCAATACTAACGGTTCGAGAATGTAAGGACTTATGTGGTATGTTTGCACTTTAGTAAGAAAGCGATAATACAATAAGACAATATCCAAAATGTTTGCGAGCATGTTTTCTCCCCAAAAAGGAAAGTAAGTAAAAGAGAGGGGTAGTGAAACTCACCTTAGTATGCGTGTAGATGAAAGCTAAGTGAAAAATGTTAGACCTCTAACTGCCACCTAAAACCACAGGTCTATAAGTGTGTGTTCGTGTATGTGGACATGAACCCTTAGTATCCAAACAATACCATTGTTTAAGTGTTTTTTAAAGATTTACAAATTTGACTCAAGTTTGACCCGACAACCCGTTGGTGACACGTTGTATGAAATTATGTTTGTTTAGAATAACACTACTACATTATACACAAATGATCATGTTGTAGCACTTATCAACAAATCCTACTTGTTCTATCAAGATAGCAAGTTTCCAAAATTATTAGGTTTCTATATATAGCAGGTTTTTATAAATAGAAAGTTTCTATAAATAGTATGTATGTTCGAAGCTCGTGTCTTTCAGAAACTATTGTTACAAATTATGTTTGACATGTGAATCTAACAAGTCCTAGATGGTTAAATAGATGGTTAAACATGTAACACACACCTAGAATCTAATATGTTGATCACATCACAGTTTAGGGTTTCCTTTTACAGTCGGCTAAAGATAACACACACGGTTTCTAAGGTTTAACACATTACAACATGTTATTATGTCCTACATAACATAGCTCTATCATCGAATTATACCACAAACGTCTAAATAACCATATATGACCACTTTTGCAAATTAAAGTTTCCTTATTTAGCAAGTTTGTAAAACCGTGTTAGGTATTCAGAATCTGATTTCACAATTCATCTACACATGTAACAAGTAATACATAAACCTCATTACATTATATAGTTCATGCTAGCATGCAAGTTTCAATACCTAAAAAGTTTCCTTCTTTAGTAAGTTATGCTTAATTCACGTGTTCTCTACAAAACGATACTTTCACATGCTTCAAAACTTCATATATATTTAATCATAATCATTCTACATCATCCAACAACTCATATTTAACAAGTAGTTTCAATTAAAGTTTTCTCTTTAAGGAAGTCTATAATTTCTAGCTTGTTTACTGAAATTCAAAACACAAAATCCATTGTATACTTTCCAACTAGCATAAATATAAGTATAACAATTATCATACACATCAAATATGAATTCTAGAAATCACAAAAAGTTTCCTTTATAGGCAAGTTATGATTTTTACAACTAGGGTTTCAACAAAATCATCAAATACATGTAGAACAATGTTAAAGTCATCATCTTTTTTATAAAAACTCATGTTTGGATGCAGGAGGGTTTCAGTAGAAATTCTAGAAATCAAAAAGTAACGAAATCGAAGGAAACGACTTACGTAGGATTGTTAGAAACGTCTAGGGGAGTCCAAATACGCGTTCAATTGCAATATTGGAGATCAAACGAGAGTGCTTGGGTTGCTTTGTTGTTTACGGCAATGAAGGGGGGGGGGGGGGCTTGGGTCGACGATTTGGAGAAGAAAAGGCTAGGGTTTTCATTTTTTTTAAAATTCCTTTTATAATATATTCCATGAGTTTTAAATTTGAATAAGGATAATCATGGGCTAATTTAAATGGGTTTTCAAATTATTTTATTTAATCCCCTAGATAAAATTGTTTTAAATAATTATTTTTATGAAAGCTCCATATCTATAAAATAACCAGTAAAATTTATATCTGATAATTCTACGCCATTACACGAAAATTCACATAGCACATAAAATCACATAATTTATATAAAATAATTGTTCGCAATTATTTTTATTAGTTCACCAATGTTCCGGGTTAGACTCGTGTGCGATCCGGTAATTCTACGTGTTTGTGCGAACTGACACATCTAACTAATCCAAATTAAATGTATTGCATGTGTGAATGTTCGAGATAATTGAGTTTGAATAAATAAATGTTTGTGTTAACGGAGTTAACCTGAAAATGCCGGATGTCACATCTTATATTAAATAATGATGAAATTAAAAGAATATATTTTTAGATATTTAATATAAAGTTAATTATGGATAGTTATTTTATTATTAACCAAATAAATTTACTATAAAAAGAATTATGAATAGTTATGATTTCTGACTTTTCATATAAATTTAAAATTATGTTTGTTAAAATATTAAAAAAGGAAGAATAATGATAAATAATTGTTTTTATAAGTGATTTCTAAAACTTTTAAATAATTTAATGTGGTTGGATGGTTTGAATGGTAAAAATACAATATGCCAAATAATAAAAAAAACAGGCGGTATTTAAAAATCCAAGTTTTTTTTCTTCGTATTTTTTATATGTATTTATATATTTATAATTGTAATTTAAGTTACCTTATTTGTGTTAAAAAGATATTTAAAGATCTAAGTACACTTTAACTGATTAGCATTTATCAATTATATAAAAGAATTAATACCAAGTTAAAAAAAAAAATTCTATAAATTAACTTAACATAATTTATAATTGTCATGCAAAGTTCATTTTTAAATACATATCTTGACGATTATATGCGTTAACAAATTACATTATATTTTTTTCAACCAGTGTAATACACATGTTTATTTAACCCTTACAATACATATGTTTTTTTTAACCTTTTTAATACTAAGTATATAACATTACATCTGTTCAACCAGTGTAATACACATGATTCTAACCTAGTAATTATTACACAGTTTTTAAAAATAATGTTTTAAAATTTAACTTAACAAAATTTATAACTATCACGTCAAAGTATATTTTTTTAACGACATTTTGATGAGTGTATGTGTTAACAGATTGCATTATATTTTATTCAACCCGTGTAATACACGGGTTTATTCATCCTGTGTAATACACAAGTTTTTAAAGATATAAATTTTTTCTTACTGACATTACGTTTATTCAACACGTGTAATACACGGGTTTCTAAAGACATTGCTTTTTTATTACTAAGTATATAACATTATATTTATTCAACTCGTGTAATACATCTCTCTTACATTATTTATAAGCATATTTATGATATAGGCTATTTAAAATCTTTTATTAAAAATGTTTTCACATACTTCATAAATAAAATCCATCATCTATATTATGTGATCCAAAATCGGCTATAACCATGGAGATTAGAAATGTCTAAACTTCCGGTCATTCATTTAACGTAAAGAAGTTGGGTTTTCGACAATAAAAGTGATAGAAAAATGGGGATGAGAGAAATGAAAGCAACATATCAATTCAGAAAAAAATAAAATAAAGCAATCCCAAAACACCCTTAAAATAAGCAGGTATTAAAATGTTTATTTAAAATTACTTATTTTATCTTAAAATAAATAAAAAAAAAATACTAAATATGAAAACATAGATAAAATTAAACATATCGTGAAAAAGAATCTAAAAACAAAAGGTTACACAATTAGACTAAGAGAGATAATAAAATTATTGAGTAATAATAATTATAAAAGTTTTCTTTTCACATATATATATTTTTTGAACGACGCTGTTATCAGACTCAGTGGCATGTCTTTTCATAACCCAGATATATATCCATACCTTAGACGAAATTACAACCGTCCATTAAATTATTTATAAATTTATAATTGTATATTAATTTAAATAAATATTAAAAAATAAAAAAATATCTTAATAAAATTATTTATGTTACACATAAGATTCTTTACTTCATTTAGTTCGTTTTAGTTATAAAATTGATTAAAATTCATTTGTAAATTCTTTAAGTAAAATAAAAAAAATTCAAGGAAAGTAAAAAAGAAAAGGAAAAGTAGATCAAAAGAAGAACGTCGGGCGGGTTGATCTTAAATAAAATTTATATAGAAGCGTAGATAAAAAAAGCGGCAAAAATATGTTTCAAGAAAATAAAAAAAATCCAAAAAATAATGAAAGAGTTAAAATAAAAAAACTCTAAAAAAATAGGTGGCATATAAGGGAAAAAGGTAAAAAAAAATCCAACGAAAGTAAAAAGAAAGAAAAAAATAAAGAAAAGAAGAGAAAAAGAAAACAAAAAACCCAGGGGAAGGGGTGTCGAGACTCAAACACGGGTCTGGTGGAAGGAAAACTAACACGTGAACCATTGGTTACGTAGCCTTTAGGTTTATATTCTACATCCCCCTATTTACTATAAACATGCGAAGTGGAAATTAATAAGAAAAAAAGTCAAACAGAACCTACCACATAATAGAACCTTATTAGCTGAGGTTACTGTTCGTCGACATCAACTTTTAATATAGTATATATTTTGAATCGGCTAAAATAGCAAAGTTGTAAAAGTGATCGAGAAGATTAAAGTATACGTTTATTTATGGATCAAAAAGAGAACGATATAAAGTCTTTAGAGTGAGATAGTGTAATTTTAATTCTTTTTCTTAATGTTTTATGTGATCTATCCTCTAGTATATTAGTATATTACTAGAGTCTTGATATATTTTAGTTGCTTTGCTGTTAAAAAAAGTTGTAGTCAAAAGTTTTGGGATTTTAAATCAACAATAACGAGTAAGTCAAGTTCTACATAAAAATAATTATAGTTTTAAAAACCTTAAATTTAAGATAACATGTTATCCGTTATTTAGCGATGTGTCACAATCTTAATGAAGGACTTGACAAAAGAGCCGACATGGAATTTACACGTTAGTTAATAATCTATACTAATAAATAAAAGTTTGAGTTGGACACTTGTCACTTTCTCATGCCTTCTCATATTAGTTTTCCTGCCTCTCTCTCATAATAAATGCACATGTATCTTATTAAATAATAATAATGATATTATAAATATATTATTAAAAAAAAATACTAATTATATTAAATAAGAATATAGGAAATCAAAATAAAACTAATTAAAAAAAATATTAATTTGTTATATACACACATTTCCACTTGATATATCTTGAGACGATCATAATAGTCTGACAAGTTAGACGATCTTAATAGTCTGACAATTTAGGACGTATTTACAAATTTATAAGTTATATTATTTTCAATATACAACCCGTGTAATGCATGAGATTCTAACATAGTCATGTATATATATTTTCATTTCATACCTTAACCATCGTTATCCTCCATAACCGACCCTCCCCTTCCCTTGTTTGTAGAATTGTAGCCACCACTTTATACACATAACTTACCTCGTAAGTTTCACAAATCTAAATCGTTTCACGACTTATAAGTTTCAAAGTGTGTTGTTTTTCGGGTTTGTTTCTAATTTTCTATGACTTTAATTTAGATTATAAAAATGAAACGTATAGCAGAATCAATATGAAATGGAAAGGGTTGAGGGGGTGTAGATGCGACAACGGTGAGTGGTCGGAGATTCCATTTCTTTTGGTGAATTTCTTCACAATTTGAAAGGAATTTGAAATTTGAAAGGAATTTGAAATTCTTTATTTGAAGGAATTTGAGAGAATTAATTCTAATTCCAATTCTTGTCTCAGCCAAACACATTGAAAAAAGAATTTAGATTTCAATTCCAACAAATTCTGCAAATCAAACGCATTAACAAATGAAATTCAGATTCCAATTCCATTTAACTCCAGTGAACCACATGCACCCTTACATTTGTAGGAATTTGCACCCACATCACTTTTGTGAGTGTAATCACCAATGTCATAAGACCACAAGAACGAGAACCATTAATCGTTCATCTACTTAACCTGATTTGTATGCTAATAAAGTGTTCTCAGCAACATGCTTCTTATCACCTTATGTCTTTTAACTCAACGCAATATTGGTAGTAATCACCTTTTATCTTCGAAGTAAAAAATATATATATATAGATTGAGCGGAGGATGTAAAAGGAATAAGATGCAACCATGCAATTGGGTCGAGCCTAAATTTGCAAATTACAATAAAGGATTATAGTTAAGTTGTAATATAACTTAAGAGGTTTAGAATACATGTAATTATGGACTCAGATCATTAAAATATGCCCAAGGCTTGAAATTGAAGTTTGTACATCGACTTAATGAAAGGGCCAATTTGATGGGTTAGCATACATGTTCAATAAAATGTCTAAACATTTCAAACATTAGCATTATGTATTTATTTCTATCACTAACTTAAAAGGCATCTCACACTCCTTTCATTCAAGTTTCCTAACATTCTCCTCTAAGTCGACAACCCATATACCGACTTTCTTAGATGTTTAAAATGATGTAAGTTCAATAAAATTAGACGAGACTCTCCCATATGACGAGGGGTGCGACGTCACAACATTCAATGTTCGCCGTTAAAAAAAAACAAAAGAAATTCACCGTTCTATATATAAAAAAATAATAATAAATCACCAAGTAAAATTGGAAAAAAACGTTCTCCCACGTCATATTCGTAACTCATGATTCATAATTCATAATTCATAATCCATAATCGTATAAGACGAATCCTCTCCACCTATCTCCCACCTTCTCTCACTTACCATTTTCAATTTTCTCCCAGCACAAATCATTTCCAAAACGATAACAGACTCGCGATCTCTTTCCCTCCATAGATCCTCTCCTTTTTCTTCCTCCACTTTGATTTTTTCAACTTCTTTCTACGCGTTTTTGGTACAATTCAGCCATGGCTGCCAGGCACCATGCCGTTGATGACCTTTTCTCATCGTTGAACTCATCGCCGGCAAGTCCTCAAGTCAATTTCGGTAGTGATTCGCCCAATTTGATTAGTTTCGACGACGACGGCGACGAAGATTACGATAACACCCCTACCACTAGTAAACCTCTTATGGTTTTCGATCGGTTCTACGATTCTTCATCGGAAGACGGATTTTACTCAACCGGAAGTGGCGGCGGCGGTGGTAGTGCCGGTGGAGATAATTCTCTAGTTCATGCCGCCGGAAATCGGCTGGATTACATGATGCAGTATCTAGACCGGAAGCTATTGACGGTGGATGGAAAGGAGAATGAACTTAAACAGGCGTTACCGGAGTTTATAGGTAGCGGCGGAGGGCGTGGGATGTTCAAATTACCGATTAAGGCTGCTGTACGTCCTGGCCGGCCGCCGAGTCTCGAATTCCGGCCACATCCGCTTAGGGAGACACAGATTGGGTGTTTCCTTAGGGTTTTGGAGGGTACAGGGGACGGGAGGCAATTGTGGGCGGGATCTGAGTGCGGTGTTAGGGTTTGGGATATGGACGATGTGTATTCTGCAGGGATGGAAGAGGGGGAAGGTGAGGCGGAGGTACTGTTTTATGAATCAGTGAGGACGTCGCCGACGTTGTGTTTGGTGGTTGATGATGGGAATAAGGTGGTGTGGAGTGGGCATAAGGATGGGAAGATTAGGTGTTGGAAAATGCTTCAGTCTTCTGATGGCCCTTTTAGAGAGTGCTTTTCATGGCAGGCTCATCGTGGACCTGTTCTATCCATAGTTATCTCATCTTATGGTAATATTATCTTGCAGTTGTGATTTTCAAATTTTTTTGATACTGTTGAAATTAAGCAAAAGTATAATGTTATGTATTTGATTAAATCTGGTTTTGATATCTAAAGTGGAACTTTTAGCACAGATTTATTAGTTGACAACCACAGAATTGATGTTCCTAAATTGTGTTAGGGTTTTAATATTCAGAATGATATGTTCCCATATTGTATTAGTATGTACTCTTCCCTCCCTTGAAAACACACAACTCCATCTTCTGTTGGGTTTAGTTCCAAATTAGATTACCCTATTGAGGTTTGGAGAAACTAGTGTTCGTATGTAGAGGATTATGAATATTGAGGTTATATACTTAAGGAGCATGACTTTGGCTTTTTGTCAAATAGTTCTGTAAATCTGTAACTACTTGATTTTTCCTTCATATCTAAACATTTGGTATTGCTGAAATACCCCTAATGAGCACTATGGTACGCACAACCATCTTTACAGATTCTCTCATAAGAAGTCGTATTGTACGAGTACGACAATGATTTTACCTATTGTCGGGATAACAAGTAATTAGACCTAATCAACCCTTGACATTTGCTTTCTGTCAAATGGGTACTTAATATAGAATTACTTTGGTCACTTGCTAAAGTGTTTCTATATGTTGTGAAGGCCCTTAATGAACAACTGGTGCAAAGCATGATTGCTTCTAAAAATTTTCAGATAATAGTTTATAGAATATTACAGTTTACCCCTAATAACTATTGATAAGATGTTAAAAGTCTCATCGTTTTCGACAATACGTGTTCTTCTTCAACAACCCTCCTCAAGAATAACAAAGAACCAACAAATTCTTTAAGAACAAAGCAATAACATGTTCTAGAGATAGATTTCGTTTGTCTGCTTTATTCTTTTGAGTTTCGAGTCTATTTGAAATGTCAAAGTACTTACAGAAGGACTTATTGTTTTGCTAATTGTTTGTATTCTGTTTTTTTTATCTCATACCAGTTGGTTCAATCTTTAGCATATTAGCTTATTTTGGAAGTTATCTTAGTGCTGTAATGAGCTAATTTGACCTGAAACACAGATTGGTCTTAATGTGGAACAGTTACTGCAATGTGTATGCTCTTGGTGACACACTATTTGTACCTTTGCTTAATTTTAGTTGCTTAAGTTGGGATGCTTAGGATATTTAATCTTAAATGTTTATCACATCACACATTTAATACAGCTTTTCCTTATGTAAGCAAGTCATTATCTGCAACTTTCTTCTTCTTGGGTTATATGGAATTGAAAACCTCTGATGCTGTAAGCTTCCACTCTGGAACACACACACACATATTTGTACATATTCGGATGAGGAGTAACTATAAACACGAATCTAGAACGTTAAAAATGGATACTGGAACAATTATACAACATATAATCAAACTGCATATCATCTGGTACTCTTAGGATATATTCTAGATAAATAGGGTGTTCATCTGATTCTGAATTTCAACCAGGTGATCTATGGTCTGGATCCGAGGGTGGTGCAATAATTGTCTGGCCATGGGAAGCACTTGAGGCTCACTTATTGACAAGAGAGGAAAAACACAAGGCACCTTCGGCAGTTGCGAAATCATACATTGATCTCAAGAACCAAGTTACTGCAAATGGCATATCTTGTAGCATACTTTCAGCAGATGTTAAATATTTATTATCTGATCATTCTGGTGCAAAAGTTTGGAGTGCGGGCCCTTTGTCATTTGCATTATGGTAAGTGACTAATCTAGCGGTCATAGTTAATTTGCAGGAACTCTGATATAGTGAAATCTTATTCACAAGTCCTTAAAAATTTGTCTAACTGCAGGGATGCATACACAAGAGAGTTGTTGAAAGTGTTCAATATTGATGGGCTGGCTGAAAATTTGACAACAATACAAGATCTGACAGCAGAAGAAGAAACAAAGATGAATTTTGCATCTAATCCTAAAAAAGATAAATTACAAAGTTCAATTAGTTTCTTTCAGCGTTCACGTAATGCAATAATGGGAGCAGCTGATGCTGTTCTTCGAGTTGCAGCAAAAGGAGCATTTGGTGATGATGGTCGAAGAATTGAAGCATTAATCATAACTACTGATGGAACAATTTGGACTGGATCTGCAAATGGATTAATTGTGAAGTGGGATGCAAATGGAAACCGTTTGCAAGATTTCCAGTATCATTCATACGCCATTCGTTGCTTATGTACATTTGGGTTACGGGTATGGGTTGGGTATGCAAGTGGAACACTACATGTATTGGATCTTGATGGTAATTTGCTTGGAGGGTGGGTTGCACATGGCAGTCCTATAATTGATATGGCTGTAGGGTCGGGTTATATTTTTACATTGGCCAATGACGGTGGCATACGTGGATGGAGTATATTGACACCTGGACCTTTAGATGAAATATTATGTTCAGAGTTGTCTGACAGAGAATTATTATACACAAGGCTTGAAAATTTTAAAATTTTGGCTGGTACATGGAATGTTGCCCAAGGAAGAGCCACATATGATTCACTTATATCCTGGCTGGGTTCTGCAGCAAAAGATGTAGATATTGTTGCTGTTGGATTGCAGGAGGTTGAAATGGGTGCTGGGTTTCTTGCAATGTCTGCTGCTAGAGAAACTGTAAGATAGTTTAACATCATTAGTTTTGGTTTTTGTCTCTTAAAATTAGAATTTAACTCACTTTTAGTGTATACCTTCTTTTAAAAAGAACAAGCATTCAAATATTTATTCTCTTGATCAATTTGGGTGAATTGTAAAGTAATGACCACACCCTTTTCCACTGAAAGACGTCTTGATTTTGAAGAAGTTTTTTCTTTGGTGCAGATGCAGGTAGGTCTCGAGGGAAGTTCTGCAGGCCAGTGGTGGCTAGACATGATTGGGAAAACCTTGGATGAAGGTTCTAGTTTTCATCGTGTTGGTTCTAGACAGCTGGCAGGCATGCTTATTGGTGTGTGGTGAGTGTTTTGTGAGGATTGTTTATTCTTTTCAGGTTAAACCATGCTATCCAATCCTAACTTGGTACTGAATGTCATTTCAGGGTCAGAAATAATATCAGAGTTAATGTTGGAGATATTGATGTTGCAGCAGTTCCATGTGGATTCGGAAATGCTATCGGTAACAAGGTAACTGCTGCATTCCATCATATGCTAATTTACTTGTATTACATCTTTAATTTGATTTCAGTTATATTAATAACTCACTGGTGTGTACAGGGAGCAGTTGGTTTGAGGATGAGAATTTATGGGCGGATTATATGTTTTGTGAATTGTCACTTTGCTGCACATCTGGAAGCTGTTAACCGCCGTAACGCTGATTTTGATCATGTTTATAAGACAATGTCCTTCAGTCGGCCTCCTAATCTTGTGAATGCATCTTCTGGTATGCTGCCATACCTTCTTTTATCTTGCTTCCTTGCCACCTCATCTTATTCATTTTGGATTCTCTATGGTTCTCCTTTGGTGTCCGCCTTACTTTTTGCAGCTGCAGTCTCATCGGCTATCCAAATGACCCGCATTGAAAATGTAGGTACATATTTTTTTATAATTTTTTTCCTTCCTGTTGTAAAAATCTTGGTATTTTACCTGTTGGACCCAAATTGACATGCTTTCACATAACTGGGTCATGCTATTGCAGGCTATGGGCACCCTGTCTGTGAATGACTTGCCAGAGTTATCTGAGGCAGACATGGTTGTCTTCTTAGGTGACTTTAATTATCGTCTTGATGATATTTCTTATGATGAAGCACGAGATTTTATCTCTCAAAGAAGCTTTGATTGGCTTAGAGAGAAAGATCAGCTTCATATTGAAATGAAAGCTGGAACTGTTTTTCAAGGAATGCGTGAAGCTGTTATTACATTCCCCCCCACTTACAAGTTTGAAAGACATCAACCCGGTTTAGCAGGTATATATTCAAAACTAAGTTATCAAATAGTTATGAAGTTGCTTAATGCGAGACTAACTATTTTCATGTTATAGGGTATGATTCTGGAGAAAAAAAGCGGATTCCTGCATGGTGTGATCGAGTCTTATACCGTGACAACCGTCCCGATTCATCAGATATATGCAATTTAAACTGTCCTGTAGTTGCTTCGGTTTTGCAGTTAGTGCTTTACTTCATCTTGGGTGAATAATGACTATAATCTATTAATCTTTATCATCATTTGTTTGCTGAAAGCCTTGTTTTTCTTCAGGTATGAAGCTTGCATGGATGTGACAGATAGTGATCATAAGCCAGTGCGTTGCATCTTTAGTGTAGAGCTGGCTCGAGTAGACGAGCCAAAAAGAAGAAAAGTTTTTGGAGAAATCATCACATCTAACAATAAAATTAGGCGTATTCTTGAAGAACAATGTAATGTTCCAGATGCTATTCTCAGTACAAACAATATAATTCTTCAGGATAATGATACATCAATCTTGCGGATTACCAATAAAAGCGGGGAAGACAAAGCTTTATTTAAAGTAATATGTGAAGGTCAGTGTACTATTAAAGATAGGAAACAAGCATCCAGTCACCACTCACGCGGTTCTTACGGGTTTCCGCGATGGCTTGAGGTAAAATTTTGCGTCACTTATAATTAAACTGTTTTTGTATACTAAAGTTTATAAATTTATCTAAAAAAATATACGTACTTTTGATCTGTTTTTAAAAATAATGACATGTTAACTCTTATCCAGGTGAAGCCAACGGTTGGTATAATAGAACCGAACCATATTGTGGAGGTTTCAGTTCATCACAAAGGATATGAAACCTTAGAGGAATATGTAGATGGTGCTCCTCAAAACCAGTGGTGTGAAGATGTCCGTGATAAGGAGGTTATGCTGGTGGTTGAAGTGAGAGGGAGTTGTACAACAGAGAGAAAATGGCATAGAGTTCGTGTGCGTCATAACCACAGCTTGTCAGACAGGCCTATGCCTATGCCTATGGAGCAGAAACCTGACAACTCAACTCGTGACCATGCAAATGTACTTCACAGGTCTGACATCAAGTGGTTGACCGGTTCGTGTGATGTGGTTGACCATTTACGTGATCTGCATACCCCTTGAAGCTAGTCGCAAGTCGAGGTGGCAATCTTCTTGATCTTGATTTATATCCATTTTGACAAGAGAAAATGAGTTTGATCTTGCTAACCAAGTCTTCTAATCCTACTCAAATACTCAAAGATAATACCAAACAATAAACAAATAAATAAATACTTCCTACTTACTTATCTAGTAACTTTGCAATCCAACATTAAGTAACTTTGCAATCCAACATTGAATACAAGTCAATTTCTCGGCTTTATCAAGGACTTGAGTTTATCCAACCATTTAATTAAACTTCTCATAACCAATCTTGCAACCAAAAATACCCCTTGGACTATTAGTAATGGCGATTACAAGTTCGATTGTTTAGCATACGTATTGGTACATTTTGTATGATACTACGTTTTTTAGTATTTGAAAATATAAATTCATAGCAAAAGATGGACAAAGTGATCCATATAGAACTATAATTTAAAAAAACCTCTAATAATTTCATGTATGTCAAGCACACACGATACTACATATAGGATCCAATAAACGGATGGACATTTACACATATTGCTAATCACACCTCGTCTTCATGGAGGAGCATATTAGGTATCCCCTTAATAACAGGGAATCGGCGACCGGTCTCCGGGTAAACGAGCGCGACTTCTTCAAGGTGAAGCTCAAGGAGCTCGTGGTGAAATTTCTGCAGAAACTCATTGGAATCTACCGCCGTATGGTCCGGGACTTGGTCAGTTTTATGGTAATCAAGAGAGAGCATAGAAGACAGAGGAAGAGAAGTCTTGTTTCATTGCATAAACCCCTTATACAGACTCTTCAATGTACCGACCTAACCTAACCTAACTAAACTAACCACCAATCCGGTACTATATGAAACCATTAAACTTTGAAAATTAAAATATTATTAGAAAAAACGTATGTTGAATACAAATATTATCATATTTCCAACTGCTCCTATTATATTAAGAAAAAGTAAGACTACTAAATAAAGAAGAACGTTACAAAAAACCATGAAACCCCAAACCAAATTCGCTGAGACTTGGTAGGTAGTAACAAGCTTTTTACAAATCTCCGATTTGCAAAAGTCGTCCGCTAGGATATATCCTAAGAATTTTTCCCATTGGTATGAGACATAGGCTAACAAATACATGAAAACCAACGGTGATAGAATCAAAAGTAGCAGCTTAAGCGTGTCCCCAAAATAACTGCATATTTCCTCTATCGACCACAAAATCACGCCCGCCAAAATCAATAATATTCTCTTTATCCACCACCCAAGCACGCCCGCAAAATTCCTGCACATCACCAGTGTTTGCCACCCAACCACGCCCACCAAATTCCACAGTTCTAGTATCCGCCATTCAACCACGCCCACCAAATTCCTGCACATCTCCAGTGTTTGCCACCCAAACATTCCAACCAAATTCCACATTTCCAGTATCCGCCACCCAACAACACCCACCACATTCCTGCACATTTACAATATTTACTGATCAAGCCCTTCAATATTTGGTGAATAACATTCCGCCCCAACACCTTACATCCTTTATTATTGAGCAAACTACAAATTACGTCCTTTTAAGTATTACCTAAATTTCGTCCTTTAACCAAGGAAATTACAGAAAACGTCATTTATGTTTAAAAAACCTTGCACGTTATGTCATTTAGCCTAACCACCGTTAAATTTTACTCTTAAGTCAGGTCATGTGCAAGGCACATGAGAGTATTTTGGTCTTTTTACCGTAAAAGAACTATTTCTATAAACCCTTATTCATAGAAACAAATTACAAGAATAGTCTTTTTATGTGTGAAAGCCCCAAAATACTCTCATGTGTATACCACGTGACCAAACTTAACGGTCGTTAAGCCAAAGGACGTAACGTGCAAGGTTTTTTAAACATAAATGACATTTTCTGTAATTTCCTTAGTTAAAGGACGTATACTGAAATTTAGGTAATACCTAAAGGACGTAATTTGCTCTTTATTATTATGGTTGAAAATAGAGGGATATATGTAATTCTACCTATTATTTAACATCTAAAAAAAATATAAGCCTTGCATGCAGAATTTTGTTACTTTGTAAATTAAGCAGGGTCATGCTTGACATTTCGAATATATAATAATCTGTCTAGAGTAAGTTGCAATATGATAATTATTAAAATTCAGTAATCAAATTAAATATAAACTAAAGATATGTTATTCCAGTTTGTTTGTTTGTCCTTTTTTTTTTTAGATATTTAAAGAACTTGCATACTAATTATTTGAATAAACTTTAGGGCCATCTAGGATTAAAATAAATTTGAGGTGCTGCGTATCCTTTTTGTTTGTCCAATTTCGACTTCAGTTTAACCATACTTAACGAAATTACAGTTACTATTTACCTCTTCCTTCGTCCCATAGCAACTTGATCATCAATTTTTGTGTTCAGCTCAAACCTCATTGCCTGAAATTCCAAGTCAAGATGGCCTTGGTCATAGATCAGTAAAAGCCCATTGAAAGTAAGACCCTTTTCACCATCAATATATTTTTCATACAGATTGAAGAAGTCGGTGCAAACGCTAGGGTTTGTAGCAACTATGAGGGCCGCTAGTTCATCTCTGTTAAGACCACCGTCGTCGTTCAAATCAAATTGAAGAAAAATTCTCCTCACCTTCTCATATCTGCTCCGTTAAGAAATACAAGTACGGTGGTTATAATTTATTGGGGGTGGAGATGCTACAATAATTGACCGATCCATAACCTTTTTTTTTGTACGAGCACTACGTATAAAAAACCACCAACGTTTAAAAATTCCATTATTAATTTTGTATTTGTAGGGAAAATGAGTTTTTTTTAATAAATTAAATGATAAAATAATAATGGCGATACTCTAGTTAATCGTAGTGTTAACTAATAAACATGTACAGAGAAAGATCGAGGCTCAATATTATTCAAGTGAATATTAGGTTACAAATGAAGAGAAAACAAACATTAAATAGGAAGACTAAGCCTTACAAGCTAAATGGGTTAAAGCCCATAACAGACTTATTATGCTAACATCTCACTCAAACTCACAATGCAATAGAAATAAACATTGAGAGTTTGTCACACAAAAAACGAAACCTAGATGTCGATTGAGCCTTGGTGAAAACATCTGCAATCTGCAAGGCTGATGGAACGAAAGAAAGCGAGATGGTTCCGAGCTGAAGATGATGATGAGTAAAATGACAATCTATCTCAATATGTTTTGTCTGTTCATGAAAGACAGAGTTCTTGGCGATCTGCATAGCAATTTGATTATCACAATGTAATGGGGTGGGCGAGGAAACGACAACCCCCATGTCTGCCAGAATCCATCGTAACCAAACAATTTCACATGTAGTCACATCCATAGCACGATATTCGGCCTCAGTGGAGGACCTAGAAACAACATCTTGTTTCTTGCTTTTCCATGAGATTAAGAAATCACCAACAAAAATACAGAAACTAGTAGTGGATTTACGATCATTAGGATCACTATCCCAGTCAGCATCACTATAGGCACGCAATTCCAGAGAAGATGTAGAAGAGAACAGAAGAATTTGAAACTGAGTGCCACGAAGATATCTCAAAATACGAAGAACAACTCCCCAGTGAACAGAAGTAGGAGCGATAACAAACAGGCTAACCACATGAACAGCATGAGCGATATCAGGGCGAGTAACTGTAAGATAAACCAAACTGCCTACAATGGTACGATATAGGCTTGGATCAGATAGAGGAACACCATCAGTGGGAGAGTAACGCACGTTGGTTTCAAGAGGAGTGTCTGTAATTCTGTTATCAGAGAGCCTCGCACGTTGAAATAGATCAGAAATATACTTCGTCTAAGAAAGAAGATACCCCTTTTTAGATTGAGCTACCTAAATCCCCAAAAAATACCGTAATAATCCCAAATCTTTCATAGCAAAATGGTGAGCCAAGTCACGTTTCAAAGACTCAATGCTATCATAATCACCGCTTGTAATAATCTTATCATCCACTTATAAAGATAAGAGAATGCGTCCAGCATTCGTACATCGAACAAATAATGCTGAATCATGACTGCTAGGAAGAAAACCAAAGGAAGTGATGACTGTAGAGAATTTTTCAAACCAGGCACGAGGAGACTGTTTGAGCACATATAGAGCTTTTCGAAGCCGACAGACTTCACCGGGCTGATGAGCTATTCCCGGAGGCGGAGTCATGTAAACCTCCTCATGAAGATCACCATTCAGAAAAGCATTTTTGACATCCATTTGATAAATCTTCCACTAACGAACGGACGCAACAGCTATTAAAGTACGATCTGTCGTCATTTTTGACACTGGGGTAAAGGTCTCCTCATAATCCATACCATACGTTTGCGAATATCCATACCATCTGTATCGTTCAATAGAGTCATTAGACTTCGTTTTAATCTTATACACCCAACGACAACCAACCTTATGTTTACCTTGTGGTAGTGGAACCAAATCCCATGTGTGAGTCTGATGAAGAGCTGTGAGCTCTTCAGCCATAACATTCTGCCATAGAGGGTTAGAGACAGCCTCTCTATATGATTCTGGTTCAGACAGATGATGAATGCTCGCGATAAATGAACTAAATGAAGCAGAGTAGGCAGAGTATGCAAAGTCTGGTAGTTGAGTAGACTTACATTCACGAGTAGACTTTCTCGAGGGTGGAGGGTTTCTAGTTTCAACCAGCGGAGGATCAACAGTAGTACCGGATGACGTGGATGGTTCATGAGCTGGCACATCATGTGCAACAGACGTATCTGGAGCAGGCATATTAGGATCAACAGACGAATCTTGAACATCACAGGTTTAGACATCAATGTTGCTAGCAAAAGGATCAATGTTTTGAAGATCTAACTTAGGTACATCATGTGACTTAGTTGGAATCGAATAGAAAGGAATATGTTCAAGAAATGTAACACGTCTTGATACATATAACTTCTGACTTACAGGATCAAAACAACGATATCCTTTTTGTCCTTTGTCATATCCTAAGAAAACACATAAGGCTGACTTATTTGTCAATTTGTCTCGTTCAACATGAGGATGGAGAGCAAAGCAAGTACATCCAAAAACCCGTAACTCACCATAACCTGGGCGTTCATCGAAAAGACTTTCAAATGGAGACATCTCATCATTGTGAGAAGTAGGGATCCTATTAATCACATGTTGGGCGGTCAGGAGTGCTTCTCCCCAAAAGACACTAGGTACCTTAGCGGATAAAAGGAATGAGCAAGTACATCTAAAAACCCGTAACTCACCATAATCTGGGTATTCACCGAAAAGACTTTCAAATGGAGACATCCCATCATTGTGAGAAGTAGGGATCCTATTAATCACATGTTGGGCGGTCAGGAGTGCTTCTCCCCAAAAGACACTAGGTACCTCAGCGGATAAAAGGAATGAGCGAGCGGTTTCCATAAGATGGCGATATTTCCTTTCAACAACACCATTCTTTTGAGGGGTGTCAGTACAAGACGATTGATGTATGGTACCATCTGATGCAAGCAACTGAGTAAAATCATTAGAGGTGTATTCACCCCCTAAGTCACACCTGAAGCACTTTATCACTGCCGAATGCTACGTTTGAACATAAGCCCTAAATGTTTTGTAAATGTCAATGAACTCAGATCTACGTTTCATAAGGTACACCCAGGTATAACGAGTGTAATCATCGATAAAGGAAACATAATAACGTGAACCACCCTTAGTGGATACCGGTGATGGTCCCCACACATCAGAATGAACAATATCAAAGGGTGCAACCAATGAGAAATACTTTTATCAAAAGGTAAAGCAGAAAATTTAGCAAGCTTGCAACCACTACAATCAGAAATGTCACAAGTTTGTAACTGACACAAAGCACCTGAAGAAACCAAAAAGGACACATGTCCCAAACGAGAATGCCAAATATAAAATTCAGACGACAAAGGACTTAAACGAAAAGAAGATAAATCAACACCGGAGGCAGCAACACCAGGTGCAGGCACTTTGAGTTCTTCTAAGACATATAAATCTCCCACCCTACGACCGATCTCAATCACCTTCTGAGTGTGTTGATCTTGCATAATACAAACAGTGTCACAAAAGAAAACCCAAATTCCAGACTTACACAACTGACTGACTGAAGCAAGATTTAAGGCAAGCTTCGGAATATAATAGACATCATTGAGAGACACATGAGGGGTAGACACAGGTCCAACACCCTCTACCAACATGGATGTAGCACTAGCATACATGACAGAAACAGGCGAAACATGAGACAAAGAAAGAAACGAAGACAAATAGGGAGACATATGATGTGAGGCACCAGAATCCAAAATCCATAATGATGACGAAATACCTGAGGTACTAGATGAAGACAGTCCCGCAACAGACATGGCGGTAGGGTTGGCGGCAAGAAACTGTTTAAACTGTTCAAAGACTAGCAGATCTAGATCATATGGTGGTTTAGAAGTTTCTACATATTGTGGTGTAGCAGCAGTAAACTGAGGTGGTTTAAATTTCCATGAAGGTGGACCAGATGAACCAGCAGAAGTAGACGAGCGAGACGGAAATTGTCCACCTGATCTGTTCTGTTGTGGGGGCATCTGCAAGTTAGGATTCCTTCTTCTAAGTAATAACGGACATTGAGACTTCCAATGATTTTCCCTTTGCAGAATGCACATTCATCAAAAACAACTTTTCTCAACTTGTCTAGACTGATTAGGGGGGACGACAAACACAACTGGAGTAGTAGTTACTTTAGGACCCTTATCAACCTGAGATTTTAACCGAGTTTTTTCTGCAATCAACTCGTGAAAAACTGAATCAACGGTTGGAAGAAGGGAACGATGTAGAATCGTTCCACGCAATCCTTCAAAATCGGAACGTAATGCCATCAAGAATTGTACCAAACGTTGTTCCTCCCTTCGATCAATATAAGGTTAAATACCTTCAGTGCTGGAGATTTCGTAAGTGCCAGTTGATCCCATAAATCCGACGTAGCTTCATAGAAGTCTTGAATGCTTATCTCATTCTGTTGAAGAGCACGGATATCAAACTCCAACTGATACTGCTTGGAAAAATTAGACTGAGTATACATCCTTTCCAAATGATCCCAAACTTCCTTAGCTGTATCATACTTAGCCAACTGAATACCAATGGATTGACCTATAGAGTTGTTGATCCAAGTGATAACTTTAGAGTTATCTGTTTCCCATGTATCGAGAGCTAAGGCATATTCAGCAGCCTTAGACTTATCAGTAGGCTTTCCTTTAGTACCTTTGACATAACCCCACATATTTTTCCCTCGAAGAAAGTTTTTCATCACGTAACTCCAGTAGGCGTAGTTTTTACCATTCAGGCGAGTACTAATGGACAGAAGAGAGTCATCTTTCCCAGCCATATTATCAAAACAGAACGACAGCAGAATAAAGCAGAAGAGTAGTTTCGGGCAGGTAGTTTCTACAGCAGATAAAATTAGGGTTACCTAGTTTCGATGACGGCGGCGCAGATTCAGTAACCAGACAAAAGTGAAGGTGACGAACATGAAGACAAAAAATCAACAAGCTAGCAAGAGCAGCAACAACGAGACATCAACAAATAACCCTTCAACAGCGAACGAACCAAACAACGAACGAATCAACAACGGAGCGGAAGCGAAAAAAAAAACTTAAATCAAGCATGAATTGAGTCAGCTCTGATACCATGTTAACTAATAAACATGTACAGAGAAAGATGGAGGCTCAATATTATTCAAGTGAAGATTAGGTTACAAATGAAGAGAAAACAAACATTAAATAGGAAGGCTAAGCCTTACAAGCTAAATGGGCTAAAACCCATAACAGACTTATTATGCTAACACGTAGGACTTACATTAGTACAATACTCTATACAAAAGCGAATGAAATAAATATAAAATAGAATTTTATAAGAACAAAAGTTATTTGAACCAGTGTCTTCAACGAGAACTTCAACACCACTTTCTTGTAATATCTGCAAGAACAAGCAGACAAACGTTGACGGTTGTGGCTGAGGATTCGTGTTAAACACTAGTCCCTTAAAATAGTGTAAGCAATGTGTACTGCCCATCTCCACACGCCTAAGGTATCAACGGGTTAATGGTGTTTCGTGTATGTAGAAAAAGAAGAAATGGTGGTGGAATGAAGAATTAAAGAGTGTTCATCTCTGATTCATGTGAAAGGTTTTTGTGATTTTTATTTTAAACAATAGTAACTTGTTTTTCTAACCAACTCAAAATGAACTCTCAAGTCCATATTATAATCCCAAAAATTAGAAACCAAAACTACAAATTTAATTTTGTAATAAACAAGATTTTAGTTGCATTTAAATTAATTTATTGGTCAAATAAAACTGCCATTTTCCGCTCATGACCTAGTTGGGAATTGACCCGATCAGTTGCAATGCAGGCTGAGTTGCAACCGAGCCATCAGCAAGAACCGCGCTAACATCAGTGGCCATCGAGCCATTGCTCGAGCACTGTTAACTCGCGCGCAACACCAATCATCGGACCACTAGTCGCAGTTGATGGACGAGACCACGCCATCAAAGTGCCCAACGCCCAAGCTACTCGCACGTGCCCAACGCCCAAGCTACTCGCACGTGTGCACCCTTAAGGTCCCCACTTGTCTCTTCTTACTTCTAAGAAAACAATATCTAAGGAGGGCTCCCCTTATAAACGAAATAAAGTTTCTTCCATTTTTCACAGCTTTGGTTATTCCAAATACCCAATTTCAAATATCAATATCTCATTCATCTTAGCTTCGTTTTAGACATTTTTGATTCGTTGTGAACCTCTCACGTAATAAAGCACAACCCCTTAAATACTTACTTATATAAACCATATATAAATATAGTTATTTTTGACCAAAAATCATATTTTCACTAATTTTTTCAATAGTATTTTCTATTAAAGAACTTCAATCTTTCTTAATGAAGGCATCTACCACCTAATTTTATACATATAGATCCGTCATTGGTTGTAACCGTATACAATAATTTGCATGTATTTGCCATATTTAGAATTTGTATTATATTTTACCTGTCCCATATGCTGAAAGGAGGTTCTTTATAAATGTGGATTTTCAATCTAAGCGCTAGTACGTCATAATCTGTGTCTAAACCGCCTTCATCTTCGTAGATTTGTAATAGACCATCGCAAGTAAGACCTCTTTCGCCATCAATAAACCCAGAGTATGAACGGAACACCTCATTAGCTCCACTGCTAATCTGCTCTTGACTACAAAGGCCAGAGATTGTAGCACCAAAAAGGGCTTCTAGTTCTTCTTTGTTAAGACCACCGTCTTTATTTTGATCAAATAGTTGAAAAATTCCCCTCACTTTCTCTAAAATGACCTGTTAGATAAAAATATAGCAACATATTGAATGGAGTTAGAGGTTGTGGTGTTAAAAACTATTATGTTTTCTCTAACCTGGAAATTAAAATTTTCTAATTTTATTTTATTATATGGTATTGGAATTTATGACACGAGATTAATCTATAATTACATGTTATAGCATACAACTACTAATAAAATGATACATCGGTAGATAGAGCCATGAGGTTCCTTGCATTTGGGAAGAGCAATTCTATGCAACAGTTATCAACACAATTTAACCTATATAACATAAACATATTGTTTCATAGATTTTTTTTACTATTCCATTGTTTTCATAAAAAATAATGTATAGAACTTACTTGACAGTTCAATAATTCTTTAAGCGCTTTCATTACATCGTTCATTGTAGATCGTTGTTCTCGATCATCATCCAAGCATCGGTATGCAATTGCTGCAAATTTTTTGATGGAGTTCAAGTTCATTTCTTCCTTTAAACTAGGATCAACAATCTCATCCAAGCTGTTCTTCACGTAGTATTCTTTGGCCGACAAGGATGGTAACAAGGAGCGATGATTGTTTATAATATCGGTGCACAACCTCCCGCACAGAACTTCAAATAGTACAATACCGAAAGAATATACGTCAGATTTTTTTGTCACTACGGTAGTTTTACAGTATTCAGGTTCACAATAACCGTGTGTGCCACAAGGGCTAGAAACCACATAGCTATTATTTATACCTTTAAAACTTAACTTGGACAATCCAAAATCAGAAACTTTAGCAACCCAATTCTCGTCTATCAAAATATTTGCACTTTTTATGTCCCGATGGATTATCCTTTGATGCTTTCCAACATGATTGTGGAGGTAATCCAGTCCACATGCCGCATCAACACAAATTTTGAGTCTTTCCAACCATGTAAGAGTAGGAGTGGTATTGCTACGGGGTAGATATTTGTCGAGGCTTCCATGCTTCGCATATTCATATACGATGATATTCTCCTCTCCATCGTCACAATAACCAACAAGATAGATCAAGTTTGGATGCTTTCGACCGGAGAGCAACTCTATCTCTGTCAAAAACTCCTTTTCCCCCTGTCCATTCAGTTTATTCAACCGCTTGATTGCGACAGGAGTACGTTTTCCAGAGATGATGAGTTCTCCTTTGTACACCATTCCATATCCACCCTTACCTATAGGACATTCAAAGTTTTTGGTGGCTTTTATAATCTCTTCAAATGTTATTTTGAGAAGTTTCGACCTTTGCAATTGTGACATCTTTTTGTGTATTATCAGTTAGAAATGGGAGAGAAGGATTTCAGAAGCTTGAATAATTAATGAATAAGGCTTGTGATCGAGATGTAAAAAAGGAGATTTGTCATGAAATTTTGTCTAAGGAGGAATTAGATTTGAGTCTTCTTCTATTTAAAGCGTAGCGTGTTGTATTAATTTGTCTATTTGATGAAGGAATTAAAAAAGCATTAGATGACAGTAGGCGAACTAGTCGTTGTCATTGGATGGCTAGGTCTTTATATTCTTCATAAATCTCGTTCTCATATAGATTATGATCATCCATGTGTATTTTTTTTTCTTAGTAAGTTTTAGTTCTAAAAATTCTCTTGCCAACCTCTATATGTAAATGCATGTTAATCTTTTATCGTTTACTACAAGAAAAAAATAACAAAACATAAGTTCTTTAATTTTTTAATCCATAATTTATATTTTTAAAATTTTGTATTTGTTATGTACATTATGTATGTGTATATAAAATATCATTAAACAATTTTTTTTAAATGTTTTTTATATTTAAACATTTACCTACACATGTGTAAGTTATATATATATATGTACTATAACCTACTCATGAATTACACATGTGTAGGTTATATATATATATATAAACAAATCGTTATAAAAAAACCATTAAGTGGCATAAAAAAGTGTCACAAAAAACCATAAAAATTCCACTAAAACCCTCTGTAGGAATGAACGGGACACAAAAAAAACGTCACTAAAAGCACTAACACTAAAGCCTTTAAGTGGCACTTTTTTGGTCAGCCACTATAAACTTTTGGGCTTTCTTTTGCCACTATATAAAAAATGAGTTTTGTGACACAAATTTTGTCGATAAAATAGTTAAATATCCATACTACTTTTTGGGCTTTCTTTTTCCACTATAATTTTTACCATAAAAATCTATATTCGTCATCTATATTTGTTGATAGGAGAATATATATATATAGGGTAGTGTTCCTATCAAAACCCACTTTTCGCGTCTAAACCCTAAAACCCTCGCAAAAATTGATTAAATCATAATTTTTTTGGTTTAATAAAATTATTACATGAATTCAACGTCACATCTTTTTTTGCGTTTTTTTCAAATTCGTAAGTATGAGAAACGTTTTTTTCAAATTCGTAAGTATGAGAAAGTTTACACCGGTGTAAGTTGGTTTAATAAAAAAATACATGAAAACCCACATTCAACACCTAATACGTTTACCGAGAGCCAAAGAGATTGTGGTGTAGTGGTTGAGGTAAGGCCCGAAGTAGAGGTGCACAAAAAAACCGGTTTGGAAATCCAAACCGGTTCCGAACCGGAACCCGAACCGCCCCCTAACCGGTTTTGTGTGAACCGGTTTCAAACCGATACGAACCGCCAGTTTACAACCGGTTTAACCTATTTGTGCGACGAGCGGTTTACAACCGGTTTTTTGTGAACCGGTTTGAGAAACCGGTTTGGTAAACCGGTTTGAACCGGTTTAACGGTCAAAAAAAAAAAAAATAGCCGTTGGAAACGGCTATATAGCCGTTGGGACCAATTTTTGACCGTTTTTTTGACCGTTTTTTGACCCATTTTAACCCCCAAACACATTATAAATAGGTAGTGGGTGTTTTGGTTAAATCACACTTCTCAAACGCTCAAAAAACGCTCAAAAAATTTCAAAAAACGCAATGGCAGGTTCTTCAAGTTATGGTGTTTCCTCTAACGAAGTTAGCGTTGTGAAAATAATACCAACAACGAGGAACCCCGCAATTTGGTCAAACTACGATCTATGTGAGTTGTCTAACGGGTTGGAACCTTGATTGATAAAATAACTTACGATTTGGATTTGAATTCCGAAGATATTCATTTTTCAACCGTAACAAAAACTTATTTTAACAAATGTTTGCAAGATTTGTTTGATATTTATTTACATAAATATGGTACAACACAAACCCCACATGATACGATGGGCGCGGGCGCATCAAGTAGCAGCTCGAGGAATGTGAACTTAAATTTGTATAACGAAATGAGAAATGAATTTACTAAACGGGCTAGAGGGTCCATCCCGAGTAGCGAACTCGGAAGGTATACGGGAACAAACTTTTTATCATTTATGAGTCCGGATGTTTTTGAGGACTTTGATATTTTGGCTTGGTGGAAAGGAAACGAATCTACTTTTCCGGTCCTTTCCGCCATGGCCCGTGATTTACTAACCGTCCAAGCTTCCACGGTAGCTTCGGAATCCGTTTTTTCTCTTAGTGGCAGGGTTTTATCTATTCGAAGAACTAGACTCACTCCCGCGGCAATGGAAATGTGCATTTGCTTGAAAGACCATTTGGATGCGGTAGATAGGAGACAAGATAGGGCTTCGCTTGAAGAAGAAATTGAAGTTGAAGAACTCATACACGAATCTGAGGTTAACCAAGGATTGGCGAGCCCACTTACAAATGAAGAACTCGCCGAAGATGATAGACTACGAGGATCCACTAGTAACTCCGAGAATGACGGCTAATATTAAACAAAAAAACTCCAAAAAATAAAAATATATATATTTTTTTCTCGTATTGTAATGTTTAATATTGTAATGTTTTGTGATTTCCGAACCCTTACAATATGAATAAACGTTGAACTATATGTTTTTCTTTTTCTCGTATTGTAATGTTGTAATATTTTTTAATTTATTTTAAATTTTTTTTTTTAAAAAAAAAACCGGTTTAAACCGGTTCACCAACCCGAACCGGTCCAGAACCGACCTGAACCGGTTCAATAGGTTCGACATTTTATACTTGCAAAACCGGTTTAACCCGAACCGGTTTGGGTCAAAACCGGTTTAGTGTTTGCGTTGACCAAACCGGTTCGCGGTTCGAAACCGGTTCGGTTCAAAAACCGCCTTTTGTGCACCTCTAGCCCGAAGTCCCAAGAGACCCGGGTTCGATCCCTGCCACCACCATTAATTTTCTCGGCATCGCAAATGAGGCCTAGCTCTTAGGCTAATGCACCAGGGTTTTACCCACACCGATCCAGGGTTCGAGCCTCTGCTCTCCCTCAAGCCCGGAAGGGGCCGTATGGGGTGGGGTTTTTCCTTGAAAGCTCTCCAACTGTGACGCCAAGTGGACCCGGTTAAGACAACATATTGGCCGGAGTTGGACGAGGCTCTCCCATATGACGGGGGGTGCGAAGTCACAACATTCAATGTTCGCCTTTCAAAAAAAAATACGTTTACCGACACCTCTATATTTATTAACTACGTTTACGCGTTACAATTTATCAACATTGATAAAAAAGGTTTGAAAATTGTTCGTCAACTTAGAGCTAATGACCGAGCAAAGCCTGCATCACAAGTTGATAGTGAAACAATTTAAACCGAATATAAAACTAACCCTGAGGAGAATAATTGTACACAAAGTCTATATGCTTCTCGAAAAAATACCGGATCAACACCTCTACTTTAATATACAATGGATTATGGAAGAGGCACTTTGGAAGGTATCCCACCGGCTTTTCAAAGTATGAGAGGGTCAAGGACTTGATCACATATCTACGGCATTTGCTGTTAAAAAAAGAATATATATCTACGGCATTTAGTAAGACTTATTTAGTTATTTTTTTCTTTTTAAATCTAAAGTGAATCTTTCATCAGCTTTCTATTTTATATGGTAGTCGTAACACCCCGAATTTTCAACCCAATTTAATCTTTTAAACTACGTGGAAGTCAGGTCCCAAAACGATAATCAATCAAAAACAACATCGTTTAACATTTACAACCACAAGTTAAGACTTTAACAATTTCTAAAAGAAAAGAATTCAAAACATGTTTAAACGACCAACGAGATAATTAACAACAAACATGTGTAATGATATAAGAACAAATATTTCAAAACACGCAATTAGTAATGATATATACCGCCCATTGAATCCCCATGTCCATATAAGAACAAATAACCCAAAACGACAATTCAACACAGTTGGGCTTATGGGGCAGCGTAGGCAGTAACATCCAACCCGTTTACAATTCTGTATATGTAAACGTCTATAGACCTGTAATAAGACACCATATAAGTCCAACCGTTTCTACCAACATCAATTTGTTGGTTTACCCACCCCCATCTACGAGAACCACGACTCATTTTCACCCATAGAGCATTAAACGACTTTAGACCTGCATTAAACACTATACAAGTTCTATTATACTACCAATATCATTTTGATTATTTAAACACACCCATTACGAGAACCACAACTCGTTTTCCTACATGGAGTAATTAATTCCATATTCACCCGTGAAGTGTTTAACTTCATGTCACCCGTGAAGTATTTGACTTCATGTCACCCGTGAAGTATTTGACTTCACTATCACCCGTGAAGTATTTGAGTTCACTTACTCCCGTGAAGTATTTGACTTCACATACCCCCATGAAGTGTTTTAACTTCCAAAATCCATAAATTCCACCAATTCACCACAATTTCATATAATAGTTTGACTCTTTATCACATTAAGTCAAATTGCACCAAATCACCATATTTCATATATTAGTTTGACTCTTTATCACATTTAAGTCAAATTTCACCAAATCACCATATTTCATATATTAGTTTGATTTTTTACTACATTAAGTTAGTTTACACCAAATCACTACACATAAATAGAATTTTAGCTACACAAGTCTATTTACATGTTACTAACACCATATCTATTACTAAGTGCAAAACACTTACCTTTTGGGTTTGACGCCTCCGTTTGTTCCTTGATTATAACCATTTGATTACCTAAACAATTCCACACTCTGTTTAGTAATCTAAAGGTCTAACACTATCACCAATTAAGGTTTCAACACCCACCCAAACCTTATAATCTATAATCAAACTAACTTGGTTAATTAACCCTTAACCAATCCTCTATCACTCCATAACCAACAATCAACCCATCTGACCCGTTAATGTTCACCCAAGTTCACCTAAACCTCAATTTCATAAATCACCCATTTTGATTGTGGTTTCTACTAGGTTTAGTGTTTGTGGACATACCACAACAATCCTACACCTTTTAAACACCATCAAAAACCCCTAATTTGAAAATCCTCAAATTAGGCCCTCAAGAACCCTAATTTTCAAAACCTTCAATTTGGTGAAATTTAGCATGAATTGATTAAACCTCTAGCTTTAGATATGCTAGATAATCAATCCTAACCGACATTTGATTCACCAATACCTACAATTTATGTCTATTAGGGTTCATCCACCCAAACCCTTCAAGAATAAGATTTATGGAAAATTTTAGAATTTAAAAGCACTTATTTGATGTTATGAAAGTATTGTGCAAATCAACCCTTCAATCTAAGCATGCAACTTCAGATTTTGAATTCTTGATCAAGGCCTTCTTCTCCCTTCTTTCTCCTCTCTAAATCACGACACACACACATCTGATTAGAGTGTGTGTCGCCACCCCCTTACACACCTCAATCAGAATTGCTTTATTTACAAGTTCAACCCCTCTACTTGCAATTTAAGCCCTTTGCACAAAAACTAGTTAATTCCACCATTTGAAAAATACCTCCAACTTTCATTTAATAATAATCACACCCCTTATAATATGTTTAATAAATTATAGGACAAACTCAAAAGTTGGTTCATTACAAATCACTCCTCCTAATTTTGGGTTTCCTCCCCGAAACCCGTTCCACCAAATAGATTAGGGTGATATTTGAGCATCTCTTCCTCGGATTCCCAAGTAGTTTCTGCCCCCTTTCTATGTTTCCACCGAACCAACACTTGGCTAATCTGTTTATTCCGTAAGCGTTTCACCTTTCTAATATTCGAATGCTAGTTGTTGTTGTATGAAAATTCCACCAAAGGTAAATGGTTATCCCAACTACCACCAAAATCTAGCACATATGTTCGAAGCATATCCTTAAGAGTTTGAATCATCCTCTCGCTTTGTAACACCACGGGCGTACGACCAAACGGTTGGTACCCTGTTTTGAGTAATGCGCAGCGAAAAACCTTTCTTATTTTATAATCAAATCATAGGTTGAATAAAACATAACTTTATGTCCAGAGATTTAAATACTCCTTTTCGTACAAAAAATTCTTTTATAAAATAAACAACATTTACATCATTTCCTGTCTCCTTACAATTTTACAAAATTTCTTGTCACAAGGTTATTCCCGTCCTGTGTCTAGGGAGTCATAATCCTTTCAACATCTAACCTTGTTAAATACAATCATTCACGATTACCTTAAAACGTTTTAAAAATAATAAGTTAGCGAAAAGCTGGCTAATAATTTTAATATACACAAAATATTTTAAGCATGAATAGTATTAAAGCCTTTTAACCATAATTTCCCCGTAATCTACACATTCAACAGTATTATTTCACCTGAGTGTACAACCAGTGGATACACTGGTCTCATTGCTCAAGTAGGTTTACTACTTGTAACCCCATTTTTACGTCTTTTCCTACTACAGAGTCTGAACCAGCCCATTACGGCACTTTCATCCATAACATGTGTACCATTTGATCAAACTATACGTATACTTATGGTATGATTGCTTATCCATAGATTACCTACGAATTAAAAGTATTTAATACATCCTCATGCCACTTTTCAAAGATATAAATCTTTTGCAAGATGTTTTTTATGTTTTTTTGTTGATTATTGTTTTCAATAGTAGAACTTAACTTGAATAAAAATATAAAATACTCTACACGTTATTATTTTATATATAGATATTTTATTGCGTTGATATAAACTAATCACGATGATGAAACTAATTTAGTAGTGTATCCCCGTTACAAGCATGCTATTGCTAGCCATATTCAAAAATAAATATATACATTTTTTTTTTAAAACCGGTCACCTTTTTTTAGTTGTCTAGTAATTATATATTAGAAAAACAAATATTTTTTTAACACCTCTATAGTGTTAGACGGCTAAGCCTGTCACGTGTCACATGCTTATTGGCTCGTACTCTGACAAATAGAATGTTGACACAAAAATTTTAGCCGGCTAGCTTAGCCGTCTTTAGCCTTTTCGCAAGAACAATGTCCATGAAACAGTAGAATAAATAAGTATGTTCATTTTTAAGTATTTTCTTTGTCAAATGTCCATTTTCGTATTTTTCCCTTTTCAAAAACAAAAGCGAGTCAACAAAAACAAGAAAAAATACAAACGATTCTACAAAAACAGAAGCGATTGAAATTTCAAACCAATGATTCCACAGAAGCGATAAAATTTTTACAAAGGAATTCAATGGATTTTTTTTTTTAAAAATTCCAATATCCACATGTCCAGTATCCAAATTTCCATGAATGACTTTTCTAATTTGTCTAACATATGTTTGAAAATATCATGAAAAGAAAAAGGAGTTTACATTTGCAAAAAGAAACTGTTTAAAATTGCTAAGTAAAATTGTTAGATTGTGTGAGCAGGTGAAGCCAATACTTACGATTCCTATGGTTTTTTATATCGGAATTTGATTCGAGATTTTCGGGTTTATTTATAGTTAAAAATAAAAAATTGTTAAAATTGTATTGTTGAAAATGTTAATTACTTAATTGCGCTATAGAATATTGCTATAGCCTACAGATTATTGTCAATAACTGAAATTGTTTGCAGTGCTCTATATGCAAGATCCAAATTGATGGTGATTAATTTCTTTGTTCTTTGGTGTTAGAAGTATATTAACGTTAACCTTCATTTTCAACAGTTACATATTAATAATTCATCTTTAAAAAATTATAAATATTTATTCATTAAACCGCTATATTCTTTTGAAAACAGACTAAGTAAATTGATCCAAGAGTATAACATATATGAGATCTATGTGTAAAATCAATAAGTTAATTAATTAATATAATTTTGAAATAACGTCATAAAATAAACAAAAATAAATAAATTATTAAAAACTGTATTTTTATAAAATCAATAAGTTAATTAATTAATTAATATAATTTTAAAACAACATTATAAAATAAAAGAGTTAAAAAGAAAACATAAAGAGTAAATTACAGATTATGTCCTTTAAGTGTAAAATAGACAAATTTGCCCTAATGTGCGAAGCACATGACTGAACTTAACTGAAAAATTTAACACCAGTTAGTGAAAATGACTGAATATGTGCAAAGTTTTCAAATAAAAGACATACATTGTAATTAGTGAAGTCAAAGGACATACAAGTTGATATATAGTTAAAGGACATAATTTGTAATATCATAAATAAATTTACGAGAATTACAGTTACCTTATCCTTCGTCCCAAAGCAACTTGATCATTAATTTTTGTGTAAAGCTTAAACATCATTGCCAGAAAATCGGAGATTTGGTCCAAGTCAAGATCGCCTTGGTCATAGCTCAGTAAAAGACCATAGAAAGTAAGACCCTTTTTACCATCAATATATTTTTCATATCGATTGAAAAAGTCGTCAACGTTGAGACCCATTTCACCATCAATATATTTTTTTTCATATTGATTGAGAAAGTGATCATACCGAACGTTGTAATTTGTAGCAACTATGAGGGCCTCTAGTTCCTCTCTGTTAAGACCACCGTCGTTGTTCAAGTCAAAATGCTCAAAAATTCTCCACGCCTTCTCACATCTGCTCCGTTAAGAAATACAAGTATCATCTATTATTCATTTATAAATATAAATGGCGGATGCTGACTTTGGATGGAAGTCGAGGGGAGTACAGACTTTGAGTAATCTTGCAAAAACTGACTTTGGTAGTCACAATTATACATATAAGTCACTACAAACAGCAAAAAGGACTACCAAGGTCGATCACTTTTGCACAGATTCGCTCCTCCCTTGCGGCTTCCATCCAAAGTCACACCCCTTTGTGCTCACCTGTTTCTATATGCAAGTAACAAAACCACTTATTCAGGAGGTATTACTAAACCACCTTCAAATCCAAAAAAAAAAAAAAAAAAACTCTATTTTGAACATCTTTGATCCGTCACTAACAGAGATAATACTATGCATGTATTTACCAAATTTTAGAATTAGTAATATATTTACCTCCCCGGTGCTCTGAAACTGAAAATAGGTCCTCCATCACTGTGGGGTTTCACATTAAGCCCTAGTTTCTCATAATCCAGGTCTAAGTCGCCATCACCATCATCATAGATTCGCAACAGACCATAACAAGTGAGACCTTTTTCACCATCAATAAACTTGTCGTACAAACAGAACACCTTATCAGTGCTGCTGCTAATTGTCTCTTGACTACAATGTTTAAGGTCAAAGTTTATAGCAACAAGAAGAGCTTCTAGTTCTTCTTTGTTAAGACCACCATCTTCATTCCGATCAAATAGCTGAAAAATTCTCCTCACTTTCTCTAATCTGATCTGTTAGATAAAAATATAGCAACATATTTTACCGGCTGATAAATGTAAATTAACTATCTAATAAAGTAACATGCTCCTAATTTTATTTTATGTAATCCGAATTTATGACGCGACAAGTTAATTTTCTTCCCAAATCTGTGACTACATATACAATTACGAATAAAATGATAACATGAGTTATCAACACAATTTAACCTAGCTATATGTTTCATATATTTTTTTCAGCATTCCATTGTTTTTTCATAAATAAACAAATAATTTATAAAACTTACTTGAAGTTCCAATGATTCTTCAAGCTCTTTCACAACACGGCCCATCGGAGGTCGTTGTCCTCGATCAGCATGCAAGCATCCATATGCAACTGCAGCAAATTTCTTCATGGAGTCCAAGTTCATTTCTTCCTTTAAACTAGGATCAACAATCTTATCCAAGCTGTTACTCACGTAGTAGTCTTTGGCCGATGAGGATGATAACAATAAGCCATTAACCATAATATTGGTGCACAAACTCCCGCACAGAACTTCAAATAGTACTATACCGAAAGAGTACACATCAGATTCTTTCTTCAATATGCTAGTATTTTTGTATTCTGGTTCAACATAACCTAATGTGCCACAAGGGTTAGAAACAATACTGCTTCTATTTAAATCTGAATGTCGCCTGGACAGTCCAAGATCAGAAACTTTAGCAACCGAGTCCTCGTCTATCAAAATATTTGAACTTTTTATGTCCCTATGGATTATGATTTCATGATTTACATCCTGATTGTGGAGGAAATCCAATCCACGTGCAGCATCAACACATATTTTGAGCCTTGTCAACAACGTAAGAGGAGTAGTATTGCTACGCCTTAGATACTTGTCCAAACTTCCACCCTCCGCATATTCATATACGATGATTTTCTCATCTTGTTCGTCGCAATAACCAAGAAGACGGATTAAGTTCTGATGCTTGAAATCAGAGAGCACCTTAATCTCTGTCAAAAATTCCTTTAACCCTTGTCCATTTTTTTCATTTAACCGCTTTATTGCGACTCGCCAAAGATTTCTAGAGATGATGAGCTCTCCTTTGTACACCTTGCCATATCCACCTTCACCGATACAATGACAATCATTAAAGTTTTGGGTTGCTACTCTAATCTCCTCCAATGGTATTTTGAGATGTTCCACCTCTTTCAGTTGTGACATTTTTTTAAAGTATTATCAGTTTGAAATGGGAGAGAAGAGGATTTCAGAAGCTTGAAGGGGTTACTTGTGATCGAGATGTGGAAATTAATTAAGGAGTTTTGTCTAATGTGGTGAGCCTTCTGCGGTCAAAATAACGCGTAGCGTGTTGTATTTGATTAAGGAACTGAATTAAAAAAAAAATTAGGCCGTAAGCCAACTTGACGTATATTATTCGTACGTCCTTTTCTCAATCTCAATATATACGACCTTAATATTGTAACCATTGGCTGGCGCATTGCCAACCTGTATATGTAAATGTATGTTAATCCTTCTTTTAAAATTTTACTCCTAAATACCATATAAATTATGATTTAAACCCACAACACTTTTGTTGGGGCAACAGCAATCACCAATGGCACTAACCTACATATGCAAGTTGATAGTGAACCCCCGAAACCACTTTCTTTTCTGACAAAATAAACCAAGCCTAACCGGTCACGACATGTTGTTGATATTGATTGAGTTGGAGGGACTTTTGATTACTGAATCCATCCATAAACCTAGACCCCGATAACCTTCGTAACCAAAGTGTCACGACAACATCCAAAGTCTCTCAAAACATTGTTCATACATTATTTCCGTTGCAGCAACTATGAAATCTTCTCCATAAATAATAACCTGACAGAAGAACAAACACAATCTCATTCAGGCATTTCATCGAACATCTCGTCAGCATCTGTAAGTTTGCTACATCAATCATAACCTTGCGGAAGAACAAACACAATCTCATTCAGGCATTTCATCGAACATCTTGTCTGCATCTGTAAGTTTGCCACATCATTGTAAACAAAAATGAGTTAATCTTAGTTGAGGCAAATCGTCAAACAATTTATTTGCGTTCTAAACTAGTAAAAAAAAATTATGTTATCTGTCAGACAACCGTTTAACCATGTCAGGACCTAAGGCATGTCGAAGAGAAACTGGATCTGGTTTTAGATCAGATCGGGAAACTTACGAGAGCTTGATAATCTTCCAGTTCTGAATCCACCGCGATGTACCCCGTTTGGAGAAAACTAATTCTGAAGGAGTTAATCTTGATTTTACGAAAAAAAGAGGGGTCGGTTTGGAAGAACGTGAAAGTTGAAGGGGTGATCCGAAAGTAGTTAATTAATTAATATTTTAAATGTTTAGATAAACTTATATTTATCTATTAGTTTGTTAGAATTAGTATTAAATTATAATTGAGAGTAGTATTTGAGTATAATTAATATGGTTTATTTATTATAAATGGATGGTTAGGGTATATGTAAATTGTAAGTCAAGAATTATAATAAACAAGAAATAGTCGATTTTGGTTGAGATCAAATTTGAAGTTTCTGTGTTCTTGGGCCTGATTTCCAACAATTGGTATCAGATCTTGGTGTTTGCGGTTTTGAGAGTCGTGTTTCGCGAGGAGGAGGAGCCCTTTGGATGCAGGGCTGAAGACGAAGAAGGAGCAAGATCCGTTCTTGTTAAGAAGGTTTGAAGGAAGCAAGAACATGATCTTCATGAATGTTTAAAGGAAGCAAGTAAGAAGGAACAAGGAAATTTTTCTTGTAAAGTAGGCAATCAAGAACCCGTTTTCTTGGTTGAATGAAGGAGTAGGAAAAACAAGATCTTATCTTGTTTAGTAGGCAATCAAGAACCCTGGTTTTTTATTGAGAGAAGAAGTAGGAAGAACAAGATTTATCTTATTAAGAAGGTTATCAAGGACTCTTGTTCTTGGTGTTTTGAAGGAGTAGGATAAAGAAGGAATCAAGGAAGGAATCAAAGAAGGAAAGAAATAAGGTAGTTAAGAGCCAGATCTTGAAAAAGAAGGTAGTCAAGAGCCAGATCTTGAAAAAAGAAGGTAAGAAGGAAAGAATGTAAAGTAGGAAAGTTTGAAAGTATGAAAGAATGAAGCAAAGAAGGAAGGAAGGAATGAAGAGTTTCAATTTCGATGATGACGGCGCTAACCCCACTTCAATCTTGATCAAACAGTATCCGGAGAGTTCAAAGTCGAGGTTGCAACTATGAGTTCCTAAAGTGTTCAAGGAAGAAAGAATGTGGAAAGTGCAAGAAGCAAGTCAAAATCAAGATTAAGGGGGAGAATAAAAGAGTTAATATTAATTTTACGAAAAAAAGAGGGGTCGGTTTGGAAGAACGTGAAAGTTTAAGGGGTGATCCAAAAGTAGTTAATTAATTAGTATTTAATTAATAGTTTGAATGTTTAGATAAAGTTATATTTATCTATTAGTTTGTTAGAGTTAGTATTAGATTATAATTGAGAGTAGTATTTGAGTAGGATTAGTATGGTTTATTTATTATAAATAGATGGTTAGGGTATATGTAAATTGTAAGTCAAAAATTATAATAAACAAGAAAGAGACGATTTTGGTTGAGATCAAATTTGAAGTTTCTGTGTTCTTGGGCCTCATTTCCAACAAATTCAACCAAAAAGAAGAAAAGGTATTGAATAATGATTTGAGAACATTTATCCAGAGCCAAGAGGAAGATAGGGAAGAAATTAGTTTTTGCTTGTTCTTCATTCGTATATGTGGGGCGACGTGGGGGAGAAAACAGGGGTAAAAGGAACTGTCCTGCAGCCAAAAACGGGTCGATCTTTGTGAGATAATAATCAAGGTTGACATGGCATAATATAGGGAAAAATACGAAAATGGACATTTGACCAGGAGAATTATTAAAAATGGACATTGTTATTTAGCTTACTATTTTATGGACATTGCACTTGATAGCCGCCTAAAAATGGCTAAGCTAGCCGGCTAAAATTTCCGTGCAAACATTCTATTTGTCAGAGTACGAAACAATAAAAAAGCGACACATGGCAGGCTTAGCCGTCTAATCCCTTTAGCCGGCTTAGCCTCCGAAAATTTTCCCTTAATGTTTTGGCTTGAGCCAGCTCCCCTTACATCTTGGCTTGGTGGCTTTTTAGCCGGCTTATGTTTTTTTTTCAAATTTTTTTTTATATATAAATGATGTTTGTTTAGTTTTTAGTTGTCCTAATATCACAAAAAGTTGCATATGAAAAATTTTCTTAACACTCCTCCTGAGTACGTTTTTGAGAAGCATTCTGATGATGAACATGAGAATCCTGCTGCTGAAGATGTGCAGAATAACATTGCTGAGACTGAGAATCATATTGCTGAAGAAACACTGAATCCTATTGTTGACGATACTCATAATAACACTGTTGATGACCTTGCGTCTAAACAACAAGAAACAAGTAGAGTTGACGATTTATACGACTATGACGAAGATTGGGCGGTGATAAATGAATTGAATGAAGTAAAAGATGGAGGCGGCCGTTTTACTCCTAGTTGGGATCCATTTGAAGACGATACCACCGATTCAGACGCGCGTTGAAGTTCATAAAATTATTTTGTATTTTAATTTACTTTTATTGTAAAACCTTTAGTTTATGTTATCAGTTGAATTTATGTTTTTGATTTTTTTACCTTTTAATTAAGATGTGATAAAAGTAGTACAAAATTATGGATAATTATCAAAACAATCGATACAACAACAAAATTATCCAAAATATATTAATAGTTAAACAAAATACATACTAAAATATTTAAACAAACATTACTCTAAGTTTCACTCACGATAGTAGGCACACAACGGCAACTATAAATTTTATCTGCCATGAATCGGCGATATTTCTCAACACTGTCCCAAAAATCTCCATCTAAATCTAATGGTTTTTTCAGAGTTAAATGTTCCATTATCATACAAACTAGAACCCCAGAATTTTCAACAAGGTAACGGTGATTGCTTTGAATGTATTTTCCGTGTTTAATAGTGTGAACTGTTTCTCTGGTTTACCTGTTTTCTCCAGTAATGAATGTTCACTAACAAAGCTCCGAAGTGAACCACAAATTTCGTTACGAATGGGAAAATTAGGTGACGATAGGTTGCAGAATCAAAATTTTCAGTCCAGTACTGAATTATTTCTATTTTGTTCATATCAACTCCTATTAGTAACCAACTGTTTCTTTTCATAAAAAGTGGAACATAAACATGATCAACTTTCCACAACTTAGGAAAAAAAAGTTCCTGACCCATAGAAAATGAAAACATTTTTTTGGTTGACTGATTTAGCAAATGAGAATATAATTTCAGTGGTATAATCATCCACCGCAAATTCTCTTACGATTCTTGTTTCGTCACTTTAACATGTCTAATTCTCATAATTTGGGCCACCCATGCTTCTATATGCTGTAAAAAAAATAAAAAAATAACAAATATTAGTCAAATATTCTAATATAATTAACAAATTGGAAAAATACACTAATTTTTTTACCAGTTGAGAAAAAGATCCATGTTGTTTTAGACCCAATAAACAGCCCCAAAATTCGTTACCCAGTTTATTGGTTGATTCTATTAATGCCGAATAACAAAAAGGTGCCTCTCTGTTGTTATAAAACTCAATAACATTTGGGGACCAGCTTTCCGACTCATTACACGGAAATAACCATTTAGGTTTTTCTATGATTTCCGGCTCGTTCCGGGACGAAGATGATTCCCGAACACGCCTTTTCTGCAAACGTCGCCACTCAGTGGTGGTCCATTTTGACGCCAATGTAGCCGCTTGTGACTGATATTCTCCCTCGTTTTCCATTATTATCTACCATTTGAAACGTTAAACTACACTATTATAGTAGTAGAAAATTTAAAATTTAGGAATTTAAAATATGTTATAAAAATTTAAATAGCCGGCTAAAAATTGAATTAGATGGCTACAAAAAGTCACCTTACGAGCTAAAGTGAAAAATGGCGGTAAAATTTTGAATATTTTTAAAAAAATTTAGAAAACCGAGCTTCTTACATTTCCGATGCACTTTTTATGTTCCCGAGGCTAAGGCGGCTAAGCCTCCGAAAAATTTGGTATTCATTCACATTAAACGACTAAGGTAGCCGGTAAATCTGAAAGTCCACTAATATATTACTAGAAATTATAAAATTTATAATTTTTTATACAAATTTAAATAGGCGGCTAAAAAATGAATTAGATGGCTATACTTACTCAACTAGCTGGCTAAATAGAAAAATGGCGGAATTTTTTTAAAAGTTTATGTTATTCAGAGCTTCTTACATTCCCCATGCAATTGTTTATCTTCCCGAGGCTTAGCCGGCTAAACCTCCGAAATTTTGGTTTTCATTCTAAATGAACGGCTAAGTTAGCCGCTAAATCTAAACTGGCTATTAGTTCTTTGAATTTGATCTTACGGGCTAAGATAACCGGATACCACCATAGCCGCACGTACGCCACCTTCCCTTGCCACCGTGCTCGTTGATTTCTCAGTCGTACGCCACCTTCCCTTGCCACCTTCCGTCGATTTCTCAGTCGCTTGCTAATGTGCTCGGCGGATACCACTACATGGGTTCGTCAAATGAGTACACCCAGGTTTGTTTGAAAATTATTATCGATTTTAGGGTTTTTCGTTTAATTTAAAGATTGTAGGATTATAGGAATCGATTGTAGGGTTTTTCGTTAATCTAGGTTAAATTCACTAATTTTTAGTTGATATTATCATCTATAGGTTAAATTTACTATTTTTAGTTGATATTATCATGTATATTACAAGTTTTATGTTAATGGAAGGTTGAGTTTGTAATTACAGGTCCATATTGATCATTTACATTACAATTTGGCTACTAATATGGACTTAGCCGGCTAATTAAACTGGCTTAGCCTGCTATGTAAATATGGTTAGCCGACAAACTACTATGGACTTAGCCGGTTCATTGTATTAGGTGAGCCTGGTTTGTAAAAATGCTCCTTTAGTGGTTGAAGTAGAATTGTTTTTAATTATGCAGGCTATTGTGAAAATGAGGTGTTCACCATGTGTGGTTTCCCTCATCAGAGAAAAGCTAACATCTGAGCAGAGGGTTATTTGGGAGCGCACCTGTTTTAAAAAGTGGATAAAAGCAAGGTGCATCCTTGCCGACTCGGTAATAGTGCATATAATGTTTCAACATGAGATAAAGTCTGATCTGAACCCAAGAACGGATGGGTTATTTTATTTTGTTGGTGGGGAGGCATTACGATTTGGGCCACGAGAATTTTGTCTTATCAGTGGCTTACGATTTGGCAAACGAGATAGGGAAGTTCCATATTTAGAGTCCAAGTTGGAATTTTGGAGGGATCTTATGGCACTAGACGGGTCAAACGGGTGGTTTGAGACGGACTTAAGTACCATTTTCAATCGTATATTCTTGAAAATATATTTATGTCAGTTATTTAATTATTTAAAATCTTATATCAGCACATATGGGCTTGGTCTACATATATGTACTACTCTAGACCCCATGACGCCACCTAGAGTATACTGCCACCTTGGTTCGTACCGTGTTTGGAGCAACATGACTTTCAATACTCATCAGGCAACGGAGAACATGAACCATACCCGTGCATAAAATCATGTGATAAAGTATTTTTATCTTAAATATAAGACCTTATCCAATTAATTATCTCATTTTCTTATATTTATAACAAATACTTTCAGATTTTGTGACACCTACTACAAGTTTTTGGTGTAAATTCCTCCCCTTGCGATGGAATACGATTATTAGCACGAGGCCGCCCGGCTTGTCTTTTATCTAAATGTGGTGGCTTAAGTGTAAGGAGGTTAGTCGGTCTATCCCACTCAGATTCATCAGGAAGGGGATATATTACCCATTCGTACGTCCTTTTGTATACTTCGTTTGTAAACCAAGCCAATGCAAAGGAGCTACAATCAGTTTGCTTTAAGTATCTTGAAACAGAAAGTTGCCATTGTCGACAACTACATGTTCGACTAAGCAAATCCATAAAACGTTTATCATATTGGGATTCTACTTCAAATTTGCACGCGTCAACCCCACGTACAATCCATGTGACAAATTTAGATATTTTCTTTGAGACTTTATTCTCCGTCCACATAGTAAGCACATGTGTGTTTTTAGCTGTAAAATAAAAAAAAATCAACTTTTATTCTCCGCCCACAAATATAAACAAATACGTAAAATGGGAAACTTTTTAAATATATACAAATACCTGCAAGTTATTGCCTATTAAAATACCATTGCTCAACCGATTCACGAAAGAATTCAATGAGTTTGGTGATAGGCATCTTACGAGCAACTAGATAAAGCGTTAACAGACTCGGCGCTATTTGAAGTCATAATGCCATACCGTTGAACAGGAAAGTGTGCTTGTGCCCATTTATGCAAACCAACAGATAGTAACGTGTCACGGACATTAGGAACAGCTTCACAGAGTGCGTTGAATTGCACTTCAAAATCAGAAGTGGTAAAAGCTTTGCATGTCTTCCACCATAGGAGCTCGTTTTTCTTGGCCCTAGTAGATTTTAATCGTAAGTTCATCAATAAATGCAGACAACAAAGACCATGATGTGCATATGGAAACACTGTCCTAATAGCCAAGTCAATCGAAGCTGCCCTATCCGATATGATCACCAAATCTGGATTTTCACCGATACACTCTCTAATCTTTGATAAAAACCATATCCAATATTCACTGACTTTGATTTGCCAACACCATATGCAACAGGCAAAATCTGATTATTCCAGTCCATACCGACCGCTAAGAACATTGTTCCTTTAAAACTACCTTTTAGATGGGCCCCGTCAATAATAATTATCGGTCGAAGATAATGCCTGAAACTATGAATCTATAGTAAAAAATAATAAAATGGCATCAGTAACATGAGTAACACGGGGATTTATATATAAAAACTTTTAGTAAATACTAACCGCAACACCAATGGCAACAAAACACATTTCAAAACGGCTCTGAACGTCTGTTAAAATATGAGTGACAGTTCCTGGATTTGCCCTTTTCAAATTATGGAAATAAGCTGGAAGTTCAGAAAATGAATCATTACTATTACCCATCAATAAACCCAACGCCCATTCCTTCCCACACATGGCTTGTTGGTATGATAAAATAACTGGAAACCTTGAATTAATGTCTTTCATAATTTCTTTTCCTCTATACACACGTCCGCTATCCTTAAGTTGATCTTTAATCAATTCACCAACTACCTGTTTATTTGCTTTTCTTAAACGAGGGTAGGTCTGCGTTCGTGAACAAGTGTGTTGGTTATTGAACAGGAAACACACTAGACTAGCCATAGCTATATGCCTTAATACGCCACTCACAATCAGACGTAACACATGATGCATCAAACTTTTCGGTTTAGATATATTAACTTTGAAATCAAAACACTCTTTCAGACACAGTTTCGAAAGCTCCAACTTTAAATGATCTTTATCTTTAAAACACATACCTACATAAACATCACCCGATTTACCGCATGGCACACTTTTACTCTCTGTACCAAATTGAGCGGGGGTTGGGTCACGAAGCGAATCTGGCTCCCATGATGGTTCAAATGATGGTTCAAATGAAGGCTCTTGGGTCTCTTCAATCGAAAAATATTACCCCCAAAAATTTTTGCCTTTGAATAAAACTTGTATTTATCAGGCTCGTAATAATTTGGCACACAATTATCTGGATCATAGCTGGAACATTTAAATCAAACGGTAATTTAAATTTAGTTGTTGGTGAAGAGTTTGAGGTTGACAATCTACTAGAACCAACTGACCCACAAACTTTGTTAGACGAACAATTAGAAACCGGTTTCTTGTTCGATGAACCAACACCATTTTCTTAGACAACATACAACTTAAATATTTCATATGGATTTTTTTCAACTATACAAAAAAAACGAAATATCACCATCGTCAAATATGTCGATTGGATCGGTAAATGTTGACATTTTATACGATAATCTACTAATATCCTTAGAACCACAAACTTTTGAAAGCATACATAATAAAGAAGAGTAAGTAACATTGGTAGATAAACTTAAACCATGTTTTGCACAATCCAACGAAACATATTCAGCAGCACCACCAACAATATCCCATTTACCACCGCTATATATTACAATGTTCACAGACATTTTGCATGTATTACAAAACTTAGTCTTCAAACAATCATCAATGGTAAAACAAATATGATTTCTAAACAAATATCTAAACATTGTAAAAATTTTAAAGACCGGAAAAAAAAATTAAAAGGCTAAGGTCTACTTTTAGCCGCCTAAACTGAAGAAAATTTGAAAGGAGCCGGCTAAAAAGAAACCAAGCCAAGATGTAAGGGGAGCCGGCTCAAGCCAAAACATTAAGGGAAAATTTTCGGAGGCTAAGCCCGCTAATAGACGGCTATAGCCGGCTAAATGGATTAGACGGCTATAGCCGCCTATTAGCCGGCTAAGCCTGCCACGTGTCGTTTTTTTATTGGTTCGTACTCTGACAAATGGAATGTTTGCACAGAAATTTTAGCTGGCTAGCTTATCCGTCTTTAGCCGGCTATCAAGTGTAATGTCCATGAAATAGTAGGCTAAATAAGCATGTCCATTTTTAATAATTCTCCTCGTCAAATGTCCATTTTTGTATTTTTCCCTAATATAAATGCAGAGCCTGCCCTGACCAGGTGCGGGCAGGGCCCGGTTTTTTTAGGGGCTCAAATTTATAAAAACAATTTTTTTTATATATTATATATAAAAATATATTTAATATAAACTGAATTTAATAAAAAAAAGTTAACTAATAGGCAGGAGTAACAGTCCAAAAAGAATTATATTCACTAATGGGCCATATCCAAATTACTAAATTAGAATCCTTGAGCTATTAGAATTATAATTACTAATGGGCCATTTCCAAAGAATTATAATTACTTCATCGCATACTAGACCCATTATTCCATTAACATTTAACAATTTTACCTAATTAAAAAAAAACATACAACAATTGAGTAAACCAAAGAGTCGTCGACGTCTTCAAGTCTTCTGCCTTCGAAATTCAATCAAGAGAGGTTTTTTAATTGAATTTTTTGGAAGAAAAATCAAACGTGGTGCTTTAATCAATCGATTGAAAAAAGAGGACTCAATTATTCTTGATTTTTGGCGTTTTTTCCATCTCCAATGATAGAGTTAATGGATTAGCAATGATAGCTATTGAGAACGATTACTTATAGAGTTTGGATTATGAAAAGTTGATCAATAACTTTGCTACCAAGAATGTCAGGAGAGCCTCATGATTCGTTTAACTATGTAATTTATATTATTTTTCTATAATAACTTTGTGTTTGTTTATTGCTACTACAATTTTCATCGTATAAATGAATTCCTTTTTCATATATTTAAGTTTATATTTAAAATTTTTAGGGGACAATTTTCTTTAGTCGTACAGGGCACCCTAAATCTCAGGACCGGCCCTGTATAAATGGATCTAGAAAAAAATGACATCATAGAACATAACTTTGAGCATTGACATTTCATTTATCTTAGTTTCATTTTAGACGTGGTTTGGTTGTTGCGAAATCCTCACAACATAGAACACAATCATTTTTGCTTTTTCACATAAATTTCCAACAAATCATAATTAGGTGTTTAGAAGGAACTATGTTGTAGACTTCGTTTTATTTATAGGCATTTAATGCATACTTTTTACTTCTATGTATTGTAACTAAATGAATAGTGAAATAAAGTTAAAATTTTTGTTGTCAAGTCTGTATCAATCGGTCACGTATACCCCTTCCTAGGTGGGGTATGACACCGGTACATCCTAGTTAATTTAGTTTAGGATCAGACGATGGTATGTAAGTAAGTACATGGACTATGCTCTAGGTAAACATATGATCAAAATAAGCTATGGCTATGTAGGCGATTAAACATTGTTATCATAAATCAAGTCTTGTGCGAAAGTAACCAAACCTGAAACCAGAAATGATTGCTTATTTCTCATCTTAATAACCACTCTCTTGTGTTTTTGTGTGTTCATGTTACTTGCTTCTTACTTTCATTGCAAATTAGTTTAGCTTTAGTTTAATTCAATCTCTAATCAAACTTTTTGCATTTGCTTTTATAATCAAACAATACGTGTAATACCAAGCACATGCTCCAGGCATGATATGATGCCCTATTTACCCTAGACATCTAGATTATTTAGGTTTTTGTATGACTTAGAACGCTTAAAGCTAAGTAAAGCATTTCCATTCGATGGCGAGGAATATAATTGAACTAAATTTTTTCTATCTATTTGGATGTGTTATAAACCATTACCAATTATGAAAACCTTTTTATATAATAAAAAAAAAGAAAATCCTTGATCAAACCGTGAACCTTAAATCCATTATCTTTCTCTAGCCTTTTCTTGCACGGTTTCTTGGTGAAACTTTGCATAATCCATCCTTGCATCAATCTTTTTTAAAAGCCTCTTAATTGACAAGGTTATACCGGAAGGCAAATCAATTTCAATTCTGACTTGTCTTTCCCTCCCAGTTGAGTAAATTCAACAAAGGCTTAAAATGCAATTAATTATTAATTAATTAAGATTTTTAAAAAGCAAATTGAATAAATAAATGTATATAAAAAAATTCGACCTGCCGGATTCGAACCAGCGACCTAAGGATTTCAGTCAGGTGATGCCCACTACAGTCCTCCGTTCTACCAACTGAGCTAATGTCTGTTTATTTACAGCAATTAATTTATTAATTCAATCGGAATACAATAATCAAATAATAAAAACCTTTTTAGATGCACGCATTCTCATATCTCGTTTGTGTTACTCAATTATAGGTTGTATTAATTATTTGTTCCGATTATTCATAGTTTCTAATTTAATAAAAAACGAATTAGCTAAAAGAAAATAATAATCCAATGTTAAATTAAAATCACCAGGATATTATTTTAAAATGTGGTTTTGGTATTTGAATGAGTTGAATATGATCACTCCCAAAATAATCCTCTCGATAAACAATTGAATTATGTTGAACTGAATTACACAACCAACAAAACTAAAAAAGAAGTCTAGAACTTTTAGATATTCAAACGTTTAGTACATTCAAAATCAAAATCGACCAACACTTGTTTAGTTTTATGTGTCCAAAATGCTTGTACTCTAGCAAACTTTTATCTAACTGAATATGGTTATCAACATATTATACACAAAAGACATATTTCATGTCGAATTGGAGGCTAAAAGAAGATCTAATTTGACCTTCAAAAGTCAAACTTTGACTATTTGAGATGAGAAGATCTCTATTGTTTTGAAAGAAAGTGAAAGTTGAAGAAGTGATATTAATTATTAGTTTGAATGTTTAGAATTATTGGTTTAGTAGCTTAATTGTTTTTGAGTTTATTTAGTATTTGGTAAGGTAAGATTTGGTTGATTTAGTTTCATAATTGAGTCAAATTAGGTTAGCTTGGAGATTAAGTTAGGTTTAAGTCTCATAAGTCTATATATAATGGGTCGACGGTTGTAAGGGCTTTATATTCCAATTTTTCTAATTAATAGAAAAGTGTCGATTAAAGGGTTTTTGATCAAACCATGAGTTTTATGTTTGTATCCTTATGTTCATGTTTTGATTTGGGGCCACCAATTGGTATCAGAGTACTAGACTCATACCGTGGGTTCATGGGTTCGAAGTAGGAGGCAACTGCAGGTAATCGACAACGATCAAAGGGCTGATCATGATCCATGTGATCAGGCCGAAAGCAGGAAGAAGCAAGGGCATCGGGTTTATCTTTGAATCCGTGTAACGAAGCAAGATCAACAAGAATAAAGCAAGAACGTTACAAGTAGAAGCAAGAAAAACAACAAGTAAAAGCAAGAAAACCAGTAAGAACACAACAAGACAAGCAAGAAAGAGATTTAGGCAAGCAAGAAAGAAAGAATGGCAACAAGAACGAATGAACATCAAGATTAAAGCTAGAAAACTGTTAGGAACAACGTGGCGCAGCGGAATCAACACACACACATGCACAAACGATAATCACGCGGTACAGAAAAATAAACGACACAAGAATTTTACGTGGTTCGGTCCCGATGGGGGACCTACGTCCACGGGCTGCAACTAGGTTATTTCATTAAGCTCTAGGCATACAGATTACAATTACAACATAGGGTATTTATAGATTAAAACTAGGGTTCCTAACTTGTTCTCCAAGTTAGGCCCAAACCGTAGAGATAGGCCCATTAGGGCCGACCGCCTCTAAATGAGACTCCACACCTAACAATCTCCCACTTGGAGGCTCGAGCAATCCTCAATCCACCATCTAAGCAGACCCTATAACAGTAACTCCAGTAATCTTCAATAACAGAAATCCTCCAAGCCTCCAGTTTTAAGAACAAGCTAACACTTCACTATTAGAAGTTTCCAAGCCTCCAGCTCCCAAGAACAAGCTAAGATTTCAAATAATAAAAAGTCCTCCAAGCCTTTAGTTCCCATAAACAAGCTAATACTTCAATCCAATCCTCCTAGTTGCAGCAGCCAACTCCTCAATTACCAGAAGAGCCCGTTGAAGCTCCGCCGAGCTCCAACCCAGCAGTCATCACTGACCCGTCCATGGCAAAACCCGCCATTGACTCATCCTCAATCTCAACCGGCACCTACTCACTTGAACTACCGACTCCAGAGACTTCCAAAGGAAACACCACTCTCCAAAACCTGCAAGTACCATGGAGAGATTTTCCCATTCGGAATTCCGGTCTTCAAAACCCAACGGTGTTTTGAACTGTACCCAGAACACGTCTCATGCTCCCACTGTTCCCAAAACCCCTGACCTGGTTTAAACCTACGAATGCACTCAACTAACATCTCCGTAGCTCCAGGATTCACACTTGCAAAATGAATCCACTTAGCTCTACCCGATGCAGCGAGCCAAGACTTTAATACTCGGAAGTTGGTTCCCTTCTTCCAACGATACATAAACTTGTATCTTCCCAAAGTCTTCAAACAATAGATTCACCAATGCTTCACAGAGGTGAGTAATGAAGCATACCAGAATCTTGAACCCAAGAGTCTCCACTGCCTTCACTGAGTCCCAATGCATCAACCCAGACACATTCTCAGAAGCAGAATTTACTATCTTTGACATTGACTCTAAAGAATGTCCCACACCTCCATGCAGCTCCACCAAGTCAACTATGCTCAGCTCCCACTGTCCCTGTTATCCCAACCCATGACAAATGTCGTACCACTGATCACCACCGAACAAGAAACAACTTCACAGTTCTAGACCAGCTAGCCGGCAAACAGTTATAACAACAACAGAGCTTTCATGAAAGCAAACGGTACCAAGGATTCCGTAATCGTACACCCGATCATCTAACCCTAACCGAAAAAATCTTTCAACGGAGCAATATAACCTGACTTCCTTTTTTTTCACTTATGTCGTCACCAGCACACCCGTTGGTTCCATTTTCTCCAGGTTTATCCAACACCAGTACCCCATTCAAGTTCCATTTTGACAAACCCATCAACCAAAATACATAACCGTCAAACCTTCGATTACACCCATCCCGTCTTCAGCTATAACAATAGCAAACATGAAACAATCGAAACAGTGAAACAAACACAACACTTGCACGGGCTTGAACTTGACAGATGTTCTACAGAACATGTCAAATGACCGATTTGCTCCTGTAATAAACCTCGCAGACAAATCTAAACCTGAATATTGAATTTCACATAACCCGGTTCCTAAACAGGTGATAATAAACAGTCAACAGAAACTAACCAAGTCTATAACATTTACCCGACGAATCCAAGAGTTTTATAACCAAACCCTAATCGGCGGCTTCAAAGAGATTAACCCGGTACTATAAACAAAACCATTTATACCTGCGATATCATAACCCGAGACACCTGACCCGACGCTTCACCTGCAAACCCGAGTGAAACCAACAACTCCAAGAGATCCACAACAGAAACTCTAATTGCAAAATCACTCCAAATCAGTCCCGAACAGCCCTGTTTTCTCCAAAACATCCCTGTTTTTTCCCTTTTGCGTAACCTAGAGTTTGAAAAAACCCTAATTCCGGTGGCCCAAAAAACAAGAAACCAGGCTGCGAATCAGCCCTGGAACAGCAGCAGAAAAACGAAAAAATGTCTGGAAACACTGTTCACGCCGGAAAACACTGTTCACTCCGGAAAACACTGTCCACTCCGGAAAACAATGTTCACGCCGGAAAACATTGTTCATGCCGGAAAACACTGTTCACGGTGGCGGCGGTACTGTAGCAGCAGATCTGAATCAACTCTCGATCAGCCTCTACCCTTTTTCTCGATCGAAAACCGTGCAGACCGTGTGTAAATAACGAGCCAAAGCTCTGATACCACTTGTTAGGAACAACGTGTCGCAGTGAAATCAACACACACACATGCACAAACGATAATCACGCGGTACAGAAAAATAAATGACACAAGAATTTTACGTGGTTCGGTCCCGGTGGGGGATCTACGTCCACGGGCTGCAACTAGGTTATTTAATTAAGCTCTAGGCACACATATTACAATTACAACATAGGGTATTTATAGATTAAAACTAGGGTTCCTAACTTGTTCTTCAAGTTAGGCCCAAACCGTAGAGATAGGCCCATTAGGGCCGGCTAACCCTAATTAGGGCCGGCCGCCTCTAAATGAGACTCCACACCTAACAAAAACAACAACATCAAGTAATCACTAAGACTAGCAAGAAACAAGATCAAAGCAAGTCGAGTAGCAAGTTTCGCAAGATCAGAAGCAATATTCACAAGTTTAAAGGCAAGATCAGCATGAGCAGATTAATAATCAAATGGTTGATGATCATGAACATTGGCATTATGGAAAGGGACGAGGTGATGGAAATCATAGCCGTGGTAGGGGTCAAGGAAGAGGCTTTGGCAACATTGGCGGACCTACTAAGAGAATATGTGGGGGGGGGGGGGGCAGCCACCCTCCATGAATTTTTTTTACTGTTATATGCGCGTTAAAATCTCGATCGCCCCCATGCATAAAATTTTGAAATAGCCCCTGTTAGACATAATTAGTTCTCATTTGTATAATTTTGATTCGATTGGTCCTTTATTGTTTTCCTTCATTATTGAATGGACTGTATTGTAAATGTTTAGCTTATTTATAGCATTCTTTATCTCCATAATGAAACATGGAGAATTAGTAAATTCACATGGTATCAATCGGCAGGTCTTTCCCTTTTTTCATCTTCTACCCTAACCGATCTCCTCCTCCTTTCTGTCTTCATCACCTCCTCATCTTCCATGGGTGACTCCTCCTCCACCATGGATTCTACACTATCAATGAACACCGTGATGCACATGATTACAATTCGCTTATCCTCAACAAATTACCTACTGTGGAAAAGCCAACTCCTCCCGCTGCTTGCCTATCAAAACCTGCTTACACATGTCGACGGCATTGTCTTGGCCCCGACTGTTGATATTGTAACTGCTGGGAAATCTTCCCCCAATCCGGCATATACTGCCTGGGCCTCAGCCGATCAAAGGGCAATAATCTTGCTTCAAGCCTCTCTCTCTGAAGAGGCGTTCTCAGAAATCATTGGTCTCCCCACCGCTCGACAAATTCGGGTAGCGTTAGAGACTGCCTACAGCAACTCCTCGGTGGAGAGGGTTCAAAACCTTCGTGATCAATTACGCCAAATCTCCAAAGGTACCTCATCTGTTTCTGAATTCAGTCGTAAATTTAAGTCTATTTGTGATCAGTTATCGGCCATCGGTCAACAGTGCAAGAATTCGATAAGATTCATTGGTTTTTATGCGGTCTTGGCGCATCATTTGAAACCTTCTCGACTGCCATCAGGGCTGCCCGCCCAGCCCCTAATTTCCGAGATCTGCTTGCTCAAGCCGATGGGCATGAACTGTTTCTTAGTTCCATACATGGATCCACCCCACCCACTGTTGCTTTATTCAAGACTGTCCTCCTTTAATAGGGGTCGCGGTAACAGTATGTATAGGGATGGGAGAGGACGCGGTCGTCGTTCACCTCACTGCCAACTTTGTCGCAAAGATGGCCATTATGCCAATTCTTGCCCTCACCTTGCCACTTATGCCACGCAAACACCCGGTTCCGATACCGACTTAGCCAAAGCCTTTCATGCCCAATGCCATGTCTCTCCCACGGGACCGGACTGGTTTGTTGACTCCGGTGCCACTGATCATATGACTCCCTCTACAGATACTCTACCTCATCCGGCTCCTTATTTGGGTAATGCTAAAGTGTCTTTTGGCAACGGTAATGCTCTCCCAATCTCTCACACCGGTCACTCAAATTTTAATAAACATATTCAATTACGGGATGTTTTGGTCGTTCCAAAGATTACCAAAAATCTCTTATCAATTAGCAAATTGACAAGTGATAATAGTATGGATGTTTTATTTTCCCAACCCAACTTTTATATCCGGGATCGAACAACGAGGCGGGTCCTAGCCCAAGGAAGATGTGAACAAGGGTTGTATATTCTTCACAATAACCCTCAAGCGTTTGTGGCTACTTCCCGATCCAAGGCAAAAGCCTCATATGAACTTTGGCATTCTAGATTGGGACATGTGTCTTTTGACACAATTTTACTTTTGAATAAATTGGAACATTTATCGGTTACTTCAATTTTACCGAAACCTATTGTGTGTTCACCTTGTCAATTAGCTAAAGCTCACCGCTTACCGTTTGAGTTAAATGAGAAACGGTCACTACAACCTCTAGACATGATTCATTGTGATTTGTGGGGACCGTCGCCCGTTTGCTTGGTAGATGCGTATCGTTATTATGCCACGTTTGTTGATGATTGTTCCTGGTTTATGTAGTTTTATCCACTAAAAACAAAAAAGTGGTTTTTATACCGTATTCAAAACTTTTACGCAATTTGTTCAAACACAATTTTCACGCAAGATCAAGGTATTCCAAAGAGATGGAGGTACTGAATTTCTAAATCTCAATGTTCGGAAATTACTTGATGATAATGGCACGTTTCATCGCATCTCATGCCCTTATACTCCACAACAAAACGGGCGGGTTGAACGTAAACATCGGCACATTGTGGAAACGGGTCTTGCCATGTTATTCAATGGCCATGTTCCCCCGTCTTATTGGGTACATGCGCTTAGCTCCGCCGTGTATATCATAAACAGGCTACCAACATCGGTCTTGAAAAATAAATCTCCCTTTGAAATTCTATTTAACCGGGTTCCAACATATGAGAATTTTCGCCCGTTTGCATGCCGAGTATTTCCTTACCTACGGGATTATGCGGATCATAAACTTGCTCCTCGAAGCCTACAGTGCATTTTTCTCGGTTACTCGGTTCAATATAAAGGATACCGGTGTCTTGACCCCGCAACATCAAGAATTTATGTTACTCGTCACGCTAGGTTTGACGAGCATAATTTTCCTTTTGCCAGTGATAATATTGTGCATCATATATCACAGTTGCAATTGTCTAGTTTCTTGGAAGACACCACATCAACAATAGTTAATGATCAAATGCCACTGGCCCAGTTGCAAAAACCAAATACCACAAATCCATGTGGACTTTGTGATGAGGCCCAGACCAGTCCAGCTCCATCACACACAGACTCAATAGTCAACCCTTCTGATGATACCGAAACTGAAGTTAATTCACCTACTGAATCTGAAAATACTTAGGCCACAGCCCAACCGGACCAGCAACCTGTGGCTCATGCTCCTCTTATTGCCACTCCGATGGGCCATTTGGATCCAAACCAAGATCCCGCTACTGTTGCGATCTCAGTTGATGTTCAAAACTCGGGACACCCGATGGTTACCCGTGCAAAGGCCGGGGTCTTCAAGCCCAAACATAGGGCTGATCTGGCTCACACCAGCACCCACAAGCTGTTCTCTGCCCTCTTCGCTGCTGCTGATCCACGAGGATTTAAGACAGCTGCCACAAATCCTAAATGGGTGGAGGCTATGCACAAAGAAATGAATGCCCTTCACTTAAATGACACTTGGACTCTCGTCCCGCGGCTTTTTCGTACCAAATACCATGCCGACGGTTCAAATTGAAAGACATAAGGCGCGTCTAGTTGCTCAAGGTTTCAGCCAAGTTCCGGGTTTGGACTATTTTCACACTTTCAGTCCTGTTGTCAAAGCCTCAACGGTCCGCATTGTCTTATCCTTAGCTGTCATTAACCACTGGCAGTTACACCAGCTTGATGTCAACAATGCGTTCCTTCATGGTCACTTGGGTGAACGTGTTTATATGAAGCAACCTCCGGGCTTTGAGAATCCTAAATTTCCAGACCATGTATGTCGCCTTAACAAAGCTATTTATGGGCTTAAACAGGCACCACGTGCGTGGTTTCATCGCCTGAGTACTTTTCTGATTGCAAATGGCTTTGTATGCGGTCGGGCTGACACCTACCTGTTTGTTTTCAAACGTGACTCGTGCATTATGTACCTTCTTGTCTATGTTGATGATTTGATATTAACTGGCAATCAAGAACCCATCATCCGCTCGTTCATCACCAAACTAAACAAAGAGTTTGCTATTAAAGACCTTGGTAAACTGAATTATTTTCTTGGTCTAGAAGTTACTTATACTGATGCAGGTTTATTTCTTAGTCAGTCTAAATATGCCCATATTCTTGACCGAGCAGCTCTCCTTGATTCTAAACCTGTCAACACGCCACTTGCTGCAAATACGGCCTTTGTCATCCGTGGTGACCTGTATCACGATCTTACTCACTATCGGTCCCTTGTTGGTGCTCTCCAGTACCTAACCATCACTCGCCCGGATATCTCCTATGCTGTGAATCAGGTCAGCCAGCTTTTACAATCTCCGACTGTCTCCCACTATCAATGCGTTAAAAGGATCCTTCGGTATGTCAAGGCACTATGTCCTTTGGTATCACCTTTTCACGTCCGAAAACCACCACTCTTTTTGGTTACTTTGACGCTGACTGGGCTAGATGTATCGAGACACGGAGGTCCACCTATGGTTACTCAATATTTTTAGGTGGAAACCTTGTCTCTTGGAGTGCCAAGAAACAACCTACCATATCGTGTTCCGGTTGTGAATCAGAATACCGAGCTATGGCGAATACTGCGGCGGAAATTATCTGGATCACTCATTTATTACAAGAGCTCCATGCTCTCCCTTCTGCTCGACGGACCCTCTTGTGTGACAATCGGAGTGCCCTGTTTCTGTCACAAAACCCGGTTTCTCACAAACGAGCAAAGCATATTGTTCTTGACTATCATTTTATTCGGGAACTGGTTTTGTCTGGTAAGCTGCACACAAAGTTTGTTCCAACCAAGTTTCAGGTGGCTGACATCTTTACGAAGAGTCTTCCTCGCCATCAGTTTGAGTTCTTTCGGGGGATGCTTCGTCTCGGACCTCCACCGTTTCGCATGAGGGGGGATGTTAGACATAATTAGTTATCATTTGTATAATTTTGATTCTATTGGTCCTTTATTGTTTTCCCTAATTATTTAAGGGACTGTATTGTAAATGTTTAGCTTATTTATAGCATTCTTTATCTCCATAATGAAACATGGAGAATTAGTAAATTCACAGCCCCTGTTCGTCCCCCATGATATCTTTTTAGTGTTATATACACGTTATATATCACTAGTCGATTAAAGGGTTTTTATCATACTGTGAGTTTTGTGTTCATATCCTTCTTTTCGCCTTTTGATTCAGGGCCAACAAGCTTGGGTTGGTGATAGATCTAAAAAACCACATAGCAAGTTTAGAGTTTAGACGTTCATTCTGAGGTATGTATTTTCTTTTTTGACTTTCAACTTCAACAATTGGACTTTCAATTTATGTAGGTCCCACTTTTGGAAGTTTTGAACATTTGCTCTCATCTGGTGAACCATTCCCGAACCAGATTCCATTAGCTGTAAGTTGTTGATGTTCTATATGTGCATCTTGTAACAACCATGTGTCGGCTGGCTGGCTTTTGCACGATGTGGTGGATCTTTTAGATGTCATTTGGGTTGATGAAGATTTTTACAATTTAGTGTTCTAATACAAAATAATATTAGACAAAATTACAAGAATAATCATTTGTTAGTATATTTACAAGATATTGTAAAAGTCATATAATATTTTACCTCTATAATTATAAAATATTCTAACAAATTAAATGTTTTGAAATGTAAAACCTTAGACATGTCTTTTTTTAAAATAAAGTCGATACACGAAAAAGATAGTTACTATAGAAGAAAAAGTTAAAATATGGACACGTTTGTATATTTCAAGGAACTTTTATGATACGCCATTGAATGATCTCTTCTATTTTGTGCGTATAGATGTAGAAGTGTCTCACATGAGGACCGAAGTATAATATGAAAAAAACATAATATAATCTTAGTAATCATATTTTAAATTTTAGTAATTTATAAAAATCTTAATTTTTATTAGCAAAAAAGTATTATAAGGAAAACCAAACAAGTATTAAAAAATTAATGTCAATTATTTTGTAACTTTTAGGAAGTTTGGTAGCTTTCTGTTACGATGCCAACTTGATAGCACCACTTGAAACTATTTGGAGCCGTTAGTTAATAAAGAAGCACTTTTCCTTAAGAATATGTTTATCGTTTAGTGATTGGTTTTAAAACACGTGTTTGAGGCGTGAGACGCTAGAGGCCAGGGGCGGATTTACTTTGAACCCAGGGGGTGGGAAGGCACCCACTCAAGAAAAACTTGCTAAGACAAACTCTATAAGAAATTAAACTAAAAAAAATTAGGCACCCATGTATTTTATCTACAGGCACCTGAAAGGCACCTTACCAGAATGAAATTCCAGCTTAATCCTTGAAATCCACATTGAAATCGTGGTAGATGAAGATATAGTTGTTGGAAAAAGAAAGATGAAGATGAAGATATTGCTATTTGAAAAGAAAGATGAAGTTGCAGACTGTTTGGGAAATGAGAGTTTGTGTTTGTGTCTTGAAAAAGGGAAAATTTAATAGTATTTGCTTCTTAAAAGAAGGAATAAGTACACATCCATCCTGCTTCTCTTTTATATATAGTCATTATTACTTTTTCTTTTCTTAATGGTACTTATTATTAGAAATTATTTATCTTTAAAATTTCTTTGTTTTTATTAAAACTATATGATATCAAACTTTGTATTTGACAAATGTAAAATTAATATCATGCTTATAATGTCGTAATTTATACATTTTGATTTGTGTACCAATTCTTTTCAAGTAAACAAGTATGACATTGTTTAGGTTTGTTGTTAATTAGAAAAACACTTGAGCTTATGTAAGTCTCTATATATGTATATGCCTAGTTATATTGGTGTTTCATGTTTAGGTTACTATTAGTATGAAGTAGAAAAAAACTTGTCTACTTTATAATAAATTGATTAATTTAACATATAAGGAGCTCAAGCATTGTAAATATGACTTGTTGGTTGATATGACTGTTCTAGCCAAGCCGTTTTAACCAACCTGTTTTTTTACACCCGCTGACCAAAAATCTTGGATCCATCACTGCTAGAGGCAGTGGTACATTAGATCTATTTCTTTCTTCTTTTTTATTTAAGTCTTGATGTTCGATACCTAAACGCCTCGAAGCGTCTCACTCTTTTTAAAATCAAAATTTAATGAAAATAGTAACACAACATCATGAATTATTGTGTAAACATATAAGAGTTTAAAGAGGAAACAAATGAACCATGATAAACTTGATAAAGTTATAAACCGATAAATTCTTGTATATTTAAGTAAGCCCCGAAACCAACGATACATATATTTTACATTAGGTTAGAAATACATGTATTACATGAGTCGAATAAAAAAATATTAATAGAAAAAATAAAAGAAATAGTTGAATAAAAAATATATTAAATAATTTTAGAAAATAAATACACGATTCCTCACTTCATATCGATAAATATTTGATATTTATAAATATCCGATCCCGGAAATCCACAGAGCGTGATGGTCCAGACCAAAATTTGGCAGATCAAATACGACCAAACCAATCTTCATTCTCCATCCATCAAAACCCTTGGCACTTGATAACAACACACATTTGCAAAATACCTCACTTCCATTTCCTTTCCAAATTCAACGCCAGAATCAGAAATCAATCCTTAACCCTTTTTGACCGGCGCCTTCAAATTTCCGCCATTGAATGTGATCGGAATTGAGTAGATGGAGATCGATAAAGCTATTCGAGATTGCGATGATCGAAGGCTGAAGACCAAGTATAAGAACGCCATTTATGTAATACAAAGAGCTCTTGCCCTCTACTCGTAAGTTTCAATTCAAAGAGTTTTTTTAGTTTTAGTTTCCGTAAGATTATATTATTGGCTTTTAGGGATTCAAGACTTCAGATGTGGAAATGATTGCAGGCAAACCTTTGATGTTGTAGAATTGCATATTGCCATTGAATTATTAGGTTTAATGTGACTGGAATGATTTGGTTCTTATATATTTCTGAGCTTGAATTATTAGGTTTATGTTATATGGATGCCTCTTGTTAGCTATGGAGACTTGTGTTTAACTGGTAAATTGGTGTATGTTGATGGTTAATATCTTTTAATGGAGTTCGTATTATAGCATTTTGTTAACTGTATTGAAGAATATCTCCTGAAAGTGTGAATGTCCATTTCTGCATTAGAATTATTACTTCTATACCAGCCTTAGTTGCATATGAGAATCTTAGAATCTGAGGATTTTCTTTCTAAAAAGACTCCCCATTGCGGTTGCCTATGATTGTTTTGCTTCATTCAAATGCTTGTTTCACTTTACTCAACTCCCTGTCCCTATGGCCTTTCTGAGAGGTTGATATATGTTAAGTTCAAATATAGGTGACACTACGGTGATCATCAATGCCATGTTTCTAGTCGTTTGTTCATCATTTATTGATAGATATTCGTAAATGGTTGAGATTGAAAATGAGTATGTTTTAGTTACTTGAACTTGCCTTTAAAAGTTATGTGTAATGATTACACTTTATCATCATGATTTTGTAGAATTTCACATGATGTTACCACTGAGTTGTTAGGTTACGTTTGATGATAAATTTTTGGGGGTTCTTAGCCAATTGGAACTTAAATGTACCGTGTCTTCCTCTCATTGTTAGGGATGTAGGCTTTGTTCGGCCAAGGGGAGGGCAGCCGGCCCTAGCCCCTTTACGCAGAATAGGCAGGTTGCCTAAATTAACGTTTCTTGTTCCCAAAGTCTGTAACCCTAATCTAGTGATTATAAATAGATGGTAGGGCCTTTGTAATTCCCATAGCACAGAATAATAAAATACCCGATAGTTGCAGCCCTTGGACGTAAGTCACACCGACCGAACCACGTAAAATACTTGTGTTCCGTTTTCTTTTCTGATTGTGTGTCCGTGACATAGTGCTTGTGTGTATTCCGATCTGTTCCAAACCTAACACTCATGTAGTCTTTTTATCAATTTAGTGGTTTTTATTTGATCTTTTATCAAACTTTTTGGGGTATCTTTAGCTAGATATACATTTGTGTTGAAAACAGTAAAAAGGCACTATTTGATGGTATTGTATTTCTAATGGAGTTTATGACATCACATGGTGTTAATTATATATATATTATGACTTATAAGAGTAATGCTATATCCTCCTACTTTATGTGCAATTTATTTTCCTAACAAGGATATGATGACGTGTGTGTGTCCACACTCTTTTCTCTCTCCTCATCTCCTCTCTTCATTTTTTCATGTATCATAATCACATTGTTAGGAGGATAATTAGGCACAAAAAGTAGGAGGATATATCATTTCTTATATTATACTTTTAACATTAGCATGCATTAAACTCATTACATTTGTATACGTTAAGTTGAGATTTGAGACTTAGGGTTCACTTGATATCGTTTTCCCTTATCAGCATCGAAGAGGTCGCGTTCAGCTTCAATGGAGGAAAGGATTCAACTGTAAGTAACTATGCTCTCGTGTGAAACTTTAAAAAGGTAATTTTATTCTCTCGGTAAGTTCTAACAATTAGCCCTTCTTATAGGTTTTGCTGCACTTACTTAGAGCAGGATACTTTTTGCATCAAATGGAACAGGGACATTCAAATGGGGGTCTATCTGATGGTGAATTTACATTTCCAATAAGGACAATATATTTTGAAACCCCTTCCGTCTTCCCTGAAATCAATTCGTTCACTTACGAAACCGCTGCTAGGTAGGATATCAGTTTCTTTCTTATATTGCCTAGCTTATTTTAATTTTGCTTGATTTAGCTTTTAATATAATACTACTAACTCCATTCTTTAAATAAATGCAAATTGTCACCAAAATCAATGTTATTGATATCTTGTTATCCAGGAAGCACAGAAATGTTTGGTGTTTTTGAAAATTTTATAATTTGATTGAAACTTTGCCAATGAGGAAACGCAGCATTTATTTTACAACAACTTAACTATGCAAGTTGCTTTTATTTTCAACTCCTAGCATTTGATCATTAACATTACTTTGTTCTTGATGTTTCAGTTATGGTGTGAAGTTAGATATCATTCGGGAAGATTTTAAGTCTGGTTTGGATGCTCTTCTAAAGGCAAAACGAACCAGAGCTATTTTTCTTGGTGTCCGAATTGGTGACCCCACTGCTGTAAGCAAATTACTGTTAAGTTTTAAGAATCCTAGAACACTGAGATTCTACTTGTCCATTACCATGTGTTTTGTCTTTATCTATTAACAAAAGAGTGGTAAAAATCGTCAATCTTTCGCAGGTTGGTCAAGAGCAATTCTCTCCAAGCTCCCCTGGATGGCCACCATTCATGAGAGTGAATCCAATCTTGGATTGGTCATACAGGTGTGATTATATGCTTGCTTTCAAGTGGAGAAATTTACTTGGCAAAATTCTAATTTTCATATTAATATTTTCCTTTTCCTTTTAAAATGCTCTGCTTTCCGTGAACTTGTCCAACAGGGATGTCTGGGCTTTTCTTTTGACATGCAAGGTTCAGTACTGTGGTCTTTATGATCAAGGGTAATTTTAATTCTGATTCACATTATGTTCCTTTTCTTCATTAGGAATTTAGATATTTGGTTATTAGTCAAAGACGCTTGTTGAATAAGTCAAAAGCTGCATAATTTTTAGATTGAGGTAGTACTTAGTGATAACTCGTGGTATCCGTATTCATATGTATTTGTCAGTTTTGAAATCATTATAACCTTTTCCATCTTAACAGTTACACATCAATAGGAAGCATCAATGACACAATCCCAAATGCATTACTATGTATAAAAGATTCTGCAGTTGAAAAACAAAAGTTCAGACCTGCATATATGCTTTCTGATGGAAGATTGGAGAGAGCAGGTAGAGCAAGAAAGTTATCTTCGGTTGCCACCTGTGTACCTGCTACCAGCAACGGCCTGAAATGTGTGGAATCCCATCAGGGCAGCATCCAAACAGCCTCCATTGTTGCCGTGGGTGATGAAATCCTGTAAGTTCTTTGTTCTACTTTAAATAACTTGTTTAAAAGACGTTTTGATCAACTCTATACATGATTTAATAATTTAACGAAGTCAAATTGTAGTGTTTTGCTATGCCTTTACTTATATTGTTTGTTGCATAGCTCAGCTATGGAATTATTGAGGATCAACTGGGACCTTCATTGTGTAGAAAACTTCATTCAATAGGTTGGTTGGTCTCACAAATGGCTACTGTACGAAGTGAGGTAAGTCGTTTCCAGCATTTGAGAGTCTTGGATGCTATTATAGGGTCTTTTTTTTCGGTTCTTAGATGTGTAATAAACAACCCCACTTCAATGGAAAACCATCCATTTGTTCCATTAAAGTTTCAATAGTGGGTTGTAGCAAATCTAAAAATGATCAAATATAGATCAAGCAGCTCAATATAAAAAAACTACACAATAACATGCACATGTTAACTACGCAAAAGCATGGTCTATCTAAATAATTATCTCTTTCTTGTTACCTAATCAATGCACATGACATTTACAAACAACGAAAGTAAAAGTTTATTGACCCTGCATTTGTCATTTGGTTATTCCTTACAGGCAGATTCTGTTGCTGAAGAAGTCGAAAGACGAAAGTCCATGAGTAATCTGGTTTGTCATCTTTAATTGTGATTTCAATATGTTTAGCCGAGAAGGAAACGGGTCAAATAGGTTAAAGGTCGTCCGAAGTGAATTTATAAAGCATAAAACTTCCTAAATCACTTAACTCAAAAAATTAGATTGTTCTTGAAATGATATAATTTTGGTAATCATATCTGAAACACCAATTATTTACAGAACAAATTAAAAATCACAGACATAAAGTGTTTCATGTCAATCCAACCAAATCAGGCCGTTTTGACACGTAAAAAGTTACAGCTGTCTGACTTGTCCATTTGGTCACCTCAAAATAGTCACTTTGCAAAATGTAAGGTAATATTGTGTACAAAGAATTCCCTTGGTGTACAGTGAGGACCCTTTTTTATGTCATCTACTTGGCAATGGTCAATACAGGTGTTCATATATGGAGGGGTTGGCCCATTACATTCAGATGTTACTGTTGGGGGAGTTGCCAAAGCATTTGGCGTTCGTTTGGTATGTTTTATGTTTTGCTGCAATGTTTTTCTTTATTCATTTTGTAAATATCAAATCATGTGGGATAAGGTTTTTCTAGTGCTTTGCATCTTTAAATTTATCGATATATGTTCATACCAACGTGTAAATACAGGCCCCGGATGAAGAATACGAAGAATATCTTAGCCACATGTTTGGTGATAAGGGCACTGGCAACCGCAATGAGGTAATTGAATGCCAAACTTAGTAACATTACAGAAACTATTGACCAAAATAACCCTGCTTATTTAAATTTTTCTTAATAAAAAAAACAGAAATGTATTCTTGGTCTAAAATATGTATATTTATCAATTTTCAGATGGCCCAGCTGCCTGAAGGCATTACAGAACTGCTAGAACATGAGAAGCTTCCTGTTCCACTGGTATGTGTTTGAAGTTTGACATTAGTTTCCTCTAGGTCTGGCAAAACTGACCTGTACACCTGATTTTGGGTCATGATGGGTCTTTATAATGACCTCCCAGGTCATTCTGGACATGGATATTATTGAGAACGGGTTATACTAGGTAGACCTAAACCAAATTAAAATTGAGAACGGGTCAGGATGGGTAGTGAGTTAGAATTGAGAGGGTTCAAATGGGTAGTCAGTCACTTACAATTGAGAAACGGTTACAATGGGCAGTAACATTTTGATTATGATTGCTTTGATTTACCGGGAGAAGAACAGTCAAGACAGAGAAGTGAAACAAGTTGTGAAGGAAGCACAGTGATGGAAGAGAAGAAAACGCGATGAAAGAGGAGGAAAGATGGTGGACGATGGCGATGATGGCGGTCCATGATTAAGGTTGTCAGATTTGCGGTCGAACCGACAATCGGGATTATCGGTGGGGCTGCTAACACACGATTAGGGTTCGTAGCCAGCCATCATTTTATGGTTTTGGAAGTTTCACGTTCGGGGAAGAGAGACGACAGGAATAGTCGCCGGAAAATTTGGGGAAAGAGAGACAAGAGGGATAGTGTGGTAGGGATCCAGAGAGAGAAGGCGAGGTGAAGCAGCAGCGGTCGAAGCGGCTGGCGGCAGCGGCGGTGCTGGAATGAGGGTTGCGTCTGGTTGAGACGGCGCTGATGACTATCTCCTGCTGCTTAGGTTTATTAATTTCATCTAAAAGGAAACCACTTTGTCTTTGTGTTAGCTTCTATATGACGCTTTATTTGTTATTTTTTTTAAACTATTAAAATATTTATCAATCTGCAGTTTTATTTTTTATTTTAGAGATTATCAAATTTGTTTTGTAAATTGTTTTGTTTTAAATAAGCCGTTTTATACATCAGTGGTGTCATACTATAATTAAGATAATTTTTTAAACGGCCCGTTTCAACCCATATTTATTTTGGTCCGAACCCGTTTTGACCCGAACCATAATGACATTTTTAAAAGATGGCCCGTTCTGACCCGAACCCATCCTGACCCAAACCTGTTTCGACCCGTAACCATGCCCGACCCGCCCTTTTTGCGGGGTTTGTTATTGATTTTATAGCAATTTTTAGAAGTTAGGATAGATTTTATAAGAATTTATGATTATATTTTTTTATAATTTTAGTCATTTGATACTTTTTCTAAGTTGACCCGTTTCGATCCGTACCATATTTTGTCAAAACCCATCCTGACCCGAAAAAAATGACCTTTTTCTAAAGCAATCCATTCTGACATGAACCCATCCTGACCCAAACCCGTTACCCGACCCGACTGTCTTGCCAGGTGTAGTTTCCTCGTTTCCAAGGGACGCCATTTATGTTACATTGTTACTACAGTACAAAATAAAAATATACATTAATGTACTATTTTTATGTACTTTTAGTTTTGTTGAGTAGTTTCTATAATCGTCACTTTGGTTGATTGTCTTTGTAGATCAAGTGTCATAATGTGATCGTGCTCACCGCAACAAATGTTGATGAGTTAGACCTACAATGGGATGCTTTGATCGATTTAAGGTCCACTAATCTGCTAGCATCAACGGGACCATTTGTATCAAAGCATCTGACAACCTCACTCTCAGATGTATGTATATATCTATCTATTTTTTATTTTAATAACTACCTTCTTTGAGCTGTCCAAAAAGTGTAATTCCTAACTTACCCTTAAAATTATTGGTATTCATCTGAGCAGAACTTACAATTTGCCATTTAGGTCACACTTGCTCACAGTTTCAGAATTGATTTGATTTGTCTAAATTGTACAGAAAACAAAAGTAACTATGCCGGTTTGACCTAAAAAGTCAAACCATGCTTCCCATTTTGGATAGTTATCTGATCTCTAATCTTTTTATGTTTCAATTGCACTACAGTTAGAAGTTGCTAAGCCTCTATCCAAGATTTCTATCGAATTTCCTGATATCTACACTGGTACAAATACAATTTAATCAAGTTATGACAGTTGACCTTTATCTTTAGCCTCCCTAACTTCTTTTCTTGATCTTTTTGTAAATAAAATCAAGGGTGTTACCGTAAATCTAGAGCCGGGCCTCTCGTTATAACCCTTGAAGGGAAGGTAATGTGTTGTTTGGTATTTAATAGCTCTGAAAAACTTTTAATAAAGTTCTCTCAAAGTGCTTGCTGGACTGGTGTGCAGGATCAAGAAACAGTAGAGGCAGCCATGGAAGCACTGTCCAAGAAGTTATCATCTGGTGTCAAACAAATATCGGTTTGAGGGTTCATTTCTCATCATGCCCTGCTCATGACTGCACTTTAATTCATGTTTTGAGATAATGAAATGATTCAGGAAGACTTTTTCTTATGTTGAGTTGAGATGATTAGATGATAAGGAATTAGAAGTTCCATGAAAATGGAGGGGAAACTGGGAATGAAAAAGGGTTTAGGGATCAAATGACTTGTTATCAGGATGTATATATAGACACCAAATCTATTGGCTGGCATCATTGAAGGGCAATTGGTTATTGGAGGGTTTTGCATTTACCTTCTGTTTTCAACTTCATATGGGGGTTCTGGTTATCTTTAACTAGAGATGATGCTAATCTTGGGTTGCATGCGTTATGTGAACATCGGTATTTTTAGTAGTTTGTGACTATTAGAATCCTGTCATTCAGTCAATTACTTCAAGGATAACCAGAAACTTATAAGATTGAATAGGATTTTATTACTATTTTACATAGTCATATTAGAAACAAGAAAATGCTAAAAGTTTGGTGGGTTGCCTGTGATGTCTAGATGATCAACTACCTTTGAGATTTGGATTGCACTTGTTAGTGGTCAGCGTTAGTGGGTTGATCGCGTTGAATTAATAGAACTTTATTGTTCTACATGCTACACTATAGTTTTGATTAGATGTTCATATTCCAACCATCTCAAATGTTGTAATATTTGTTAAGAGGTTAGTTTTAGATGGATACTATCTACATTTCGAACGCACACTCCTTATTACGCAGGACAGTTCAATATTTTGTGTTATTGGAGTGTTATTAGGTGGGTTGTACTAACCGCATGATTGTATGTGGTGTTAATGTGTTATGCTCAACCTCAAACTAGACTTTGTCTCCATCTTCTGAACTTAGTCAAACGATATGTGTCAAATTCAACCAGCATACATTTCTAAACAGTACGTGCCTTCTCGGCATTATTGTGAATATATTGTCGGTGTTCACACATTCTCGTCTTTTGATAAGTTAATAGTTTCTTCGTGTTTTTATCTCCCTAATTATTTAGTTTTGGACATTAACAATAATACAACATTGACAATACAACATGATTGATTGTAATTTATTATTGTCCAAAAGAGGAAGAACTTAATAGAAAATACAGGTAATAATCACTTTCTTGAGAGTTTATACCTTGTCAAAATAGGCTAGTGATTATTTAGTATATTTTCTACCAAGTTCCTCTTTTGGAAAAAAAAAAGAGTTACAACCAAGCTTTGTTGTGTTGATAAGGTTGTATCATGTTGTTAACATCAGTCCGCTAAATTAGTAAAGGTTATACCACTGTGCACACATTTTTACTGTTGTTGGAATCATGGTTGTCAAAGGTGCACAAGGCGCTCGCCTAGGCGCAACCATACCGCCTTGTGCAGTCAAAAGGTGCTCCAACCAGATCCTGACCAAATTTAGCAAATTCCGGTCTAAACAAGTCTGAAGTCAAAATACTTGTTTCGGAGAATACCGTTTGTTAATGAAGAAATGAAGATGAGAAAATGAAGAAGATGCACAGTTTGTTAGTATTTATTTTTGTTTATTACCAGTTTTCATTGGTTAAATAAGCGAGTTTTACAACTCCATAAAGCTTTTTTGATTTTTCTGTCAAAGTTATGGCCTTTACACTTTTATGTGAAAGTTTGCTTTTTCATATTGTTCCACACGTCTTTACTTTTATATATTTTATTTTATTTGTTTGGTTTAAAATTATCTTTAGATTAAAAGGTTTCAAAAACTTTTTGTATTTGTTAGATGATTTAAATTGCTAACTATATTAGTTCTTTTAATTATATTTAGGGAGTGACACTAGTTTTATATACCTGTTACATGTTCTTTTAACTTCTTTTATTATTGTGTCTTACTTGTTTTAGAGGTGCACTTATTTTGCATCTTGCGCTAGGTGACAGGCGAGGCCTTTGCGTCTTGAGGACGCCTAGAGCCTTTTTTTTACCTAGGTTGGAATGATTAAAATGTTGAATCATTATGTGTTTATAATGAAGACGAGTTTAAAATGAGTATGTTTGTTAGCCTGCTGAGAATTGAAGGATAAATCGTTTTTAAGTCATGTAGGTAACATTATGGCTGATAACTTGTGTTGGCATCTGGTTGGTGACTGGTGAGTTTTAGTTGGCGGGTCAAAAAGTATAGAAGGAGAGAGAGGAAACTAACATAACATCAAAAAGAGATAAGTCGTTTAATTAATCGTGTCAAAAAGTTGAATCAAAAGCGAAACCTATTTATGACTTGCTTGTATGATATCATGACTACAACCAAAGGAATTAATATAAAATCAAATAAACTAAAAAAATACAGGAGAGAAAGGAAACTAACATAACATCAAAAAGAGAGAGGAAACGAGTATAAGATCAAAACGGATGCCTCTGGTGTTATAGCTTATAATATTTCATTTTAGTTGTAATTTTAATAGGTTGAAAACGGATGGGTCGGGTCAGCTTGAACCCAATCCGTTATTCAACAAGTTAGCCGCGTCGACCCATTTACAACCTGAAACCATTTAGCCTCTAAACTGTTTATTTTGTGCCGTTTTGTGAATTGCTATCCCTAGTGAACATGATCCCAAAGGGCATATTCGTGTTCACCTCATGTTACGAACTTTAGTTTCTTGTTCCTCGATTAAATATATTCTGTGATGTGTAACATTATCTAAAAGTAATTATTTCTAGCAGTAAACGAATTGTAAAAAGTTAAGCATTACAGCAAGTTCATAAATCAAAAACTCGAGTAGATAAACATTTGTTCAAAGAGTACATATAACATTTTATAGGCTTCATCAAAATACTGAAAAATAAGAAATTCTAGATGTTTCCCAGCAAGAAAAAAAAAGACAGACAAACAAACAAACACAGACATTTGACCCACAAATCAAAAGCTTGTAATGGTTCCTAGGTATGTTCTCAAGTGTTGTCCACCTTATCGCTTTAGGAAAACAGCATGCCTACCTTTAGAGTGAAAGCTTGTTTATTCTCCATGGACCGATACAAGGGACAAAAGAAATATTCTCGTGAAACTCTTACATTCAAGCTTTGGGTTTCAGATCCTTGACGGTCTCCCAGGTGAAGTCTGCATCATCACGACCAAAATGACCATACGCAGCAGTCTTCTGGTACCTGCGGTTGCCACCCCTCTTGAGGTCAAGATTGATAGCCATCATCCCTGGCCTGAAGTCAAAATTCTCCTTAATAAGGGCAAGGATGTCCTTATCTGGGATAGTTCCAGTCTTGTATGTGTCCACAAAAACAGAGAGTGGCTCAGCCACACCAATGGCATAAGACACCTGAACGATGCACCTGCGTGCAAGTCCTGATGCCACAATACTCTTGGCTGCTTGCCTGACAATGTAAGCACCACTCCTGTCCACTTTAGTAGGATCTTTCCCAGAGAAAGCACCTCCACCGTGAGCTCCCCATCCACCATAAGTGTCAATGATAATCTTCCTGCCAGTGAGACCTGCATCACCATGTGGACCACCAATCACAAACCGGCCTGATGGGTTCAGGTGGAAGATGGTGTTCTCGTCAAGGTACTGAGATGGGATCACTGGCTTGATCACATGCTCCTTAAGATCGGCAGCAATTTGGTCGTTAGTCACAGTCTCGTCATGTTGAGTGGAGATGAGAACGGTGTGAACCCTGATAGGGACCATGGCACCATTGTCATTGCGGTACTCAACGGTCACTTGGGTCTTACCATCAGGCCTGAGCCATGGGCAAGTGTTGTTCTTTCTCACTTCAGTGAGCTTAGCACCAAGCTTAGTTGCAAGGACATGGGTAAGAGGCATTAGCTCTGGTGTTTCATCAGTAGCATAACCAAACATGTGACCTTGGTCACCAGCACCAATTTCCTCTGGCTTCTTGGTGAGATGTCCATGAACACCCTGGGCAATGTCCGGGCTCTGTTGCTCGATGTACACTAAGACTTTGCATTTGTCAGCATCAAGACCAACATCATCAGATGTAAATCCGATCTCTCTGCAAGTGTCACGGACGATCTTCTCATAGTCTATAGTAGCCTTGGTGGTGATCTCACCAAAGACCATGACCATGTTAGTCTTGGTGCAGGTCTCACATGCAACCTTGCTGTCAACATCTTGTTCTAGGCAAGCATCAAGGATGGCATCTGAGACTTGGTCACAGAGCTTGTCTGGGTGTCCTTCATTGACAGACTCAGATGTGAATAGGAAGGTCTCCATCTCTTAACTGAAACAACAAGATAGTAGATTTTAGTAGTATACTATATCATAACCACTCACAAAAAAAGAAGTTTAAAGTTTTTCCAGAAACATTGGTTTGCTGCCACTTGGCTAAAGATTTCACAGCTAGAAAATTTCTATATGATTCTTATAAGTTTCAAATGAATCACAACTAGTGTTCGATAACAGAACATACTACGAATGTGAATGACAATGTTACAGGTCCACTATGTACATTAAAATGATGGAATCTTCAACTTTTGATCCACTAAAAATGAGAATCAAATTCCCAAATCTAAAGGCCTTTATTCCACAGATTCAAGATAAGGAATATTTTGATTTTACACATATCTCCTCATCAAAGCCTACATCAGAGCAATACTGTTCATATGCTTTGCACTAAGGGATTTAAAAACTTAAAGAACAACAATTCTCTAAGAAAATGTTGGAATTCAAACTACATAATCTGCTTAAACAAAGAATTCACAATTCAATGCACATCCAAGTTCTTATCCGGAAACATTTACAACCAAAATTGAACACGAAACCGTCGTTTTTTTAACTAATAGAGTATCAATCTAAATGATTGACTTAGACGTCATCAATATAAAAATATCACACGGATCTGGCCGTAGTTCTAGCTTATTAGCCCTAATTTTAAGATAAACGATAAGATCTGTCATCACATAAGCATAAAATATCTCCAAAACCAATGACAACAGATCGAATCACATAACTCAGATCTAACAAAAAAAAAACATGCATAAACTAAACAGGCCAGAAGATGATCTGGCATCTGCAAGTTGAATCGGAATGAGATGTAAGTGGAAGAAAAGGTTGGTACCTTAAGATATGAAATCTTGAGATCCAGAAATTGATGTAGGGAATGATGAGAGAGACGATTTGGTTACGAGGGTGGGGGTGTGTATTTATAGGAAGAGAAAGGGGTGCGCGTTGTACACCACCAACTCTTTGGATGTGGACCCCTCACCAACCCCGTTTCCGTGGGTCCAATTCACCAACTCTATCCACCACCAGACCACAAATTTTAACTTAGAAATAGTCGAGTGGTAAAAGGCAATGAAGATTCAACCTGTCTACGCAGGTTCGAATCCGAGCCGAACCGGGTTTTAGTCCGGAGTGCGTTACGCTAGCAGGGTTTGGCCCGTGTAGCGGCGCAACTGCTGTCAAGTGGCAGCAGGCTTCATGGTTTCCCCGTGAAAGCCTAGCCTCTCGCTCTGAACCCGCGGGCCCGGTTCAGACAACGTAGTGGTCAGGTTGAGGGGTAACGGGTCTCCGAATTTCGGAGATGCGACTGCCACTTAAAAAATGAAAGTCGCCTTTCCAAAAAAAAAAAAAACAGAGTTACAGTTGGGGTTTAATGTATATTTTTTTAGTCATGTGGATTCTGACGCATTTGTTTGTTTTATAAAGAAACAATTATGCATGAATCTTGTGTGTTTGTTATGTCACAAAATATTTAATGCTAAAGAATGAAGATGAGTCGAATGGGTAGTCATTTAAACGTATAATTGAGTCGGGATATTGCATCATCCCACCAATGTTTTTGGTCCATCTTTTTCTATTTTATGATTATTGATGGGGCAATAATAAAGAGAAAGAGATATTGGCAAGTCAACATTGGCAGGGTATGAGATAACCACTCAAATGTTATACATACCATTAGTTGTGAACAAGTCAAATGTAATACACTATTTAAGCTTCCTCTAATGGAGAAATAGACGTTCAACTACTCACTTAGAGCATCCATAGTATGAAGGGTTAAAAAAACGCCTAAATTGTCAGAAAACACCTACCCTTCGAAAACATTATTAAAAGCTAAAACGTGTTACATCAACACTACCTTTTACCTTTATTTTGAAAATCCAGATTATTCTTTTCATTAAGAGTAAACTACGGTTTTAGTTCCTGTGGTTTGCGTCAATTCCCTATTTTAGTCCATTAGTTTAAATTTTACCTTTTTAGTCACTGTGGTTTCAACTAAAGCCAAATGGCTAACACCGTTAAAATTTTCGGTTAACTTTTTGTAAAAACACAAAAATAACCCTATCAATAAAAAAACAAAAAAACTTAAAAAAATAAATTTATACATTTAAATATCCGGTGGTGGGATCTGTTAGGTTAGAGAGAGAGAGAGAAAGGTGGAGGTCGGTATTTTAGGGTCTTTATGGAATAGAAGAGAGTGAAGGTGGGTAATTTTAATAACAGTGGTATTTTTGTTTTTTCACAAAAAGTTAATAGAGAATTTTAACAGTGTTAGCCATTTGGTTTTAATTGAAACAAAAATGAAACTACAGTGATTAAAAAAGTGAAATTATAACTAATGGACTAAAATATGTAATTGATCCAAACCATAGGGACTAAAACCGTAGTTTACTCTTTTAATAAACTACATATTTTTATATTTCGTATTATTTAACTTAAGTTATATTTTTTTATAATTTCACTTTTTTATCACACCCTCCCCAGACCCTACTAATAGCGTTAGCTATGTGTGGGATTATACTGGGTACGTTTGGTTTGGTTTGGTTTGGTTATATTTTTTTATAAAAAAATATATTTTTTAAATTAAAAAAAACATATATATAAACATAAGTTGTTTTTTAAAAATATAATGAAAAAAAAACAGAAAAAAAAATCCCAACCCCTTCCATTCTCAGTAAACCCAAATTCTCCCATCCGCTCCCATGAATTCAACTGAAAGAAAAAAATAATAATAAAACCCTACTATGCACCCACCCAACCCTCGTCGACCCGTTCTTCTACAAAAATCGGCCCGCCTAAAAATGATCCAATGGCTACGGATGCCATTGGGCACCACATCTTCTCTAGAAACCCTTAAAACCATATGTTCATGCTCTTACTACATTTTAACTCTCTTTTTATTGTTCTCTTATGGGAAATCTTATTCCATATATTGTTCGACGTCCTTAAATCACGAATGTTAATATTGTTTAGTTGTCATGATCTTGCTGTCACAAGTCAAAGTCCTGTCACGAAAACTTTGGTTGCTACATTGGTGTCATCCATGTATAAATATGATTGTAGATATTACATCATCAAAGTTTGTAAACTATTTTCATAAAATAAAATGATTAAAAGTTAATCATATGTGTATATATGTTTTTTTCTTATCTTTTAAAAATATAAAAAATCACTTCCTCTAGTACCTTTTATAAAACCGTTCGCCTCACAATCTCACTTCTCACATACATACAAATCTCTCTCTCTCTCAAACTAATATGCAATTAAATGTCGCTCGAATAACATCAAATATTGTTACAACATAGTGCAAACAGTGACGGTAAGGGTAGAACTAACGGGTTTCAAACCTGTAGAGGTAGAACATCGTTAGCCTCATCGTAGGAGTGTATGCCATGAAATCCGTCCCGAAAGCAAGTATTTGGATGAGGTGTTAAATATTTAGTGCATACCAAAGGGCATGTATCTTGATGGTACCAAGGTGTTGAATTGTTGTCTCTCCCAAGTCTTTAAGGGTACAAATCCTATTGTTGACAATTAGTGTAGAATTATCAGTAGGTTTAGTGGATGTTTGAGTTCGTCATTCAAAAAAAGATATATTTAATATATAGTAATGAATACCTACATGGCAGTTGGTATTGTATTTATAATGTTGTGGTAGGAGGAGGGTGAGAAACAATTAATGCTTCGTAACATACCCTTTTTGACATTGTTGGTAAATAGTTGCCCGAAAGCAAGGCGGGTTATTGTCAATGTCATTTAACTTATGTTGGACCTAGCTACGGCATCATGATGTAGATGTATTTGCTAATGTACTCCTTGTATCCATGTAATCTCGCTCCTTGCTACCTTTCGTTTAAATTTAATAATAATAATCGTCTGCTGTTAAAAAAAACCTACGTCATCAAAGCGTGTATTTTCAAAAAATCATTGTCACAACAAATTTTTTTTTTAGTTGTCATATTCCTTTGTGGTGTCGCCGTTTTTACATGACTTATATTATCGTTATGCTTTGATCTTGGTGCATTTGAGTTTGATTCTATCTTATTCACAAACAACAAGAATTGATACACAAAGTGTTTTTATTTTTCTTCTTAAACGAGAAGATGTTTTTAATTTCCTAATTTCGGTTATTGGTGGTGATTTATAGATTGCATATAATGTGTTTGATTAAGTATCTCAGAAAGTTGGATTATTAACAATCCTTTAATTAAAACTTTTCAAAATCCTTATAAAAAACCATTTTATGATTTAAGGTAAAAAAAAAAAACCAATTCGTGATCTGGGTTTCTTCCACTAGTTGAAGCTGAACAGTTATCTTTTCTAATTTTTATTTTTTGACACTTTTTAAACACCCTTATATTAGATGCAATGTTAGACTACTCTTATTCATAACCCAACTATTTATTAAAAAAACTAATTTCTCTCTCTTTCTATTTTACTTTGCATAACCTAAATAAACCTATTTTTTCACACTAGCAACCCAACTAAACCCAAACCAACTTTTTATTAATACATATAATTTATGATTATTTTTATTCCACTAAAATTATTAGAAATATTAAAAGTAATTGTTTTATTTCGAAACAAATAAATTATTTATTTTAAATATAAAAAAATCACATTCAACAAACAGAGAATCGAGAGTGGATATGGAAGTATGCCAATATTATACTCTATAAATAGTGAAAGAAAAGTTACGAATTTTGATATCTTTTTATATTTTTAAATCAGATAATATTAAATTTTTTAAATTAAAAGTTTTTTTAATAAAAAACCTAACCAACCAATCAATTCTTGCCATGTGTGTAAGAGAACTAAAAAATATTCGGCTACTTTTGGTTGGTACTGTTGGGGTTTCGTATATGGGTTTTCAAAACAATTTTTGAGCAACGCAGCGGAATATAAAACTGTATGAACCAGTCTAGGCCAAAACCTAGACTGATTACCATGAGTCCAATTGCAAACCAATAAGAAAACAAACACAATCATAGGGGGTTTAGAAAATTATACCTTCCGTGAAACAGACTGACTTATCAAGCTCAACACATTGAGAACAACGATTCCAGTCGCTAGATCTGGATACACGAAACTCCACACAGATATGAACTCCTTCCACTACCAAAAAACTAGAAAGTTTGCGACAGCAAATTTCATAGAAAATTTGTCGGAATTGGCAGTTAGCGACAAGTTTCCGACAAAAACTGTTTGTCGGAAAAACCCTCGTAGGAAAAAAAAATCCGACAAAGTTCCGACTAATTTTCCAACGAATTAGCGACAAAGGTCTTTCGTCGGTAATCTCCGACGATTATATTCTTTAAGGTCTGTGACGAAATTGCGACGAGTTCCCCACAAAATAGTTTTTAAAATATTATTATTTTTTAATTATTAATAATAATACAAACAATAATAATAATAACTAATCAATAATACTAGTATTTAATTTTTTATTTATTATGATACCGACAAATTTTCGACAACTTAAAAAAAATTTCTGACAATTCTAAATTTTAAATTTTATTTTATAATTTTTCTAATAATACAATTTCTACAAATTTTCGACAACTTTTTTAAAAAATTTCTGACAATTTTCCTACAGTAACCTCTTTTTTGGTTTACAATACCGACAAGTTTCCGACAATTCTAAATTAAAAATAAATAAAAAACTAAAAAATTGCAGAAAAATAGCAAAAAAATTGTAGAAAAATAGAAAAAATAATTGCAGAAAAATAGGAAAAAAATTGCAGAAAAACTCTCAAAAAACATGTTTTAATATATCAATCACAATTTACAACCAAAAAACATACTTTAACAATTACTATTACTAATCAGCTAATTTTTTTAAAATTTCTTCAAGTTGTTTTTGTAATTTTTGCTCCTTTGCATCTCGTTCGGCCCGTTTTTGTTCCCGCTCTTGTTCCCTTTCAATCCGTTCTTGTTCTCGATCTCTTTCCATTTGTTCCAAACGGTTTTCCAAATTTTCTCGAGCCTCCCGTTCTTTTTGTAGTTCAGATCGAATATCTTGGACCTAAAATTTGTTAAAACATACATAATTAATACATAATACATACTTACATACATGCATATGCTCAAAATAGGTACGGGTCAAGACGGGTTGTGCTCAAATTATGTACGGATCAAAACGAGTTGTGAGCAAAATAGGTATGAGTCAAAACGGGCAAATCTAAAAAACATCAAATAAGCAACTTTCAACTTAAATGGGTCAAAATTACCCAAACCCGTTTTATGACACTATAACAATCAATTTTCTTTATAAAACTATAACAATCAACTTTTAATTTAAATAGGTCAAAATAACCCAAATCCATTTTATGAAACTTTAACAATCAACTTTAAATTTAAATGGGTCAAAATGACCCGAACCAACTTTATAAAACTATAACAATCAACTTTAAATTTAAACTAGTTTTATCCCCACCGCGTTTTGCGGCGGGAATTTTTTTGTTATCCGTAAGTATTTTGAATTACGGATTGAATAATTGCTTATTTTGCATGATTGAATTATGGATTGAATAATTGCTGGCTTTCGAGGTTCAGCCAAGTTTTACGGTTGCGTTTTCGGCTGACTGAACCTGCATATAACACGATTTGCCCACAGCAGCTAGTATAAATTTTACAAAGCAAGAGGCACGAACTGACAAACCTGCAGAAATATAGCGAAAATATAACCATGTTAACAGAGGTGATATACCAAAAGAAGCTGAAAAAAGAGGGACATTTAAAGCACACACGAACAAACCCGCATACAACCGGAGTAAGCAAGACCAGCTCACATCAATTCAGCAGATCATTGTACGGCGGCAGAGAAGACTGCAAAACAAAGTTTACAACTGTATGAGACTTTATGAGCAACCAAGTTTGAATATGATTGTTGATGATTGCCCATTACCATCATAATGCGTCTTAGGGTCAATGTCTCATGTTACAACATAAATGTCGTAATGGGTCCTAAGGTTTCGTCACATGTCCTAACGGTTCTTAAAGGCTTGTAATGGGTCATTAGGACTCTTAGTGGGACAATATGTTCATGTTTAACTATGTATCAGAGTCCTTGCCCTAATGAACCTTCAATTACCACCATCAATGACCCTGATTGATCATTAATTACCATGGTTGATCATCAATGACCCTAAGTGACCATTAATTACGCTAAACGATCAATGACCTTAGTTGACCACCAACTACCCTAATTGGGCATTAATGACCCTAGTTGACCATGAATTACCCTATTTGATCACAAATGACGACCATTGATCATCAATAACCCTCATTGACCATTAAGAACCATAATAAACCATGTTGACTATAGTTGACCATCGATCACCCTAGTTGACCATCAATGACACCAATAACCATAAATCACCCTAATTGATCATCATTAACCTTTATTAGCCATCATTTGACCCTATAGACCATAAGTATACTAAATTAACAATCAATGGTCCTAATTGACCATTAATGATCTTATGTTCGTAGCAATGACCCTAGTTGACATGAATTACCCTAATTGATCACAATTGATGACTATTGACCTTCAATAACCCTAACTGAGCATTAAAAACCATAATTAACCATCAATTACCCTATCTGCTTATGAACGACCCTAGACAACCATTAATGACACTATTTGATCCTAATTGACCAATAATGAATCTAAATGACCATCAATGACACTGATTGACCATTATCGACCATATTTGACTGTAACTAACCAATATTAACTAAAAATGGCCATCAATTACACTAATTAACCATCAATGGTCCTAATTTACCAATAATAATCATAATTTACCATCCATCGCCCTAATAAACTATCAATGACACTATTTCACCATCATTGATTATGACTGCCCCTAATTGATCATTAATTACCCTAAATGACCATCATTGGCCATATATGTAAGGCCACAAACCTTGGAGGCCTCACTTGTTGGATTTACTCATTCACAACAGTTTTTAAACTTGAATATCAAATAATGTAGCGAAAAACTTTCATTTAAACATAACAGTAACATTGTCAGACATGCGGAAGCGTAAACATTGTCTAAAACATTTATAACATAAATGTAACGTAACTGGATGCCAATCATCATATCAGTTGGGTAACTCATCATCGCTTGCCAAGTATCACCGTCCCTCAGTACCTGTCCTTAACCTGAATGTGCATACTAAAAGTCAGCTACGCTGGTGAGTTCTAACTTTACATAAAACCTTAGCATAATCATTTTTGCTAAAAACATAACATACATTTATTTAACAAAAGCGTAGGTAACATGCAGTAACTTAACATCATCAAAACATCGTAACATAGCATCATAACATAAGTCAACATGAACCGAATCTGCGCCTTCTCGTAACCGTCAATTCCACATCATCGGTTGGCGGAGAAACCCTGAGGCACGCCACCACTAGGCCCATCAACACCGTACCGTCCTTCGGGTGAAGAAATCCTAGGGCCCGATACCTCAAAGCCATTCAACACCAACCCGTACCTTAGACACTATTTCCCCGCAAGAAATAGTACCTTCCATTGGGGATCCCGGAAATCCCATGGGTGACCGTCGTCACCCCATCATCAACCAGTTGTACAACCATTAGCCAGCCACAAAGGCCCCCCGTAAGGGTAAGGCCAATACATACATACATACCTTAGTTCTCGAAGGAACTCGTGGCAGATTCGTTCATTTGTGACTTTCATAAAACCTTTACCTCATCACAGTTAAAGCATTCGTACGTTTTATTAAATAAAACATCATTTCATTAGTAAACCTTTCGTAAACTTCATTTGGCAAAACATTTCGTAAACACCGTTTCGTAAATATCGTTTCGTGAACGTCGTTTCGTAAACATCATTTTATAAACATCGTTTGCAAGTCTGCACACCAACCCAAAATATAATTTAAAATATTAAAAGAAGGGCTTCTAGAACTCAACTGAGATAAACAGGGTCAAAGTTCTTTAAAGGATCTTCTAACCTGTACGTTCACAACCTAATCTTATTTAATAAACTTGTCGGAAATAATTATATATTCTGACGATTTTCCGATAATTTTGAAAAGGTCTATTTTTGAAATATTACATAAAACAAGTTAACTTATTTAATAAATATGACAAACGAATTAAAAAAATAAAAAAACTACTTTTTTGGGAAACTTGTCGGAAATAATTATATATTCCGACGATTTTCCGACAAATTAAAAAAACTTATTTTTACATATTAAATAAATAAGTTAACTTATTTAATAAATATATCACACGAATTAAAAAATAGGAAAAAATATTTTTGTGGGAAACTTGTCGGTGGATCGTTGGAAGTAGCTTATAATTGGCGACGGAATAGCGACAACTTTATTTTTGTTGGGATTTTGTCGGAAAATTGTAGGAAATCTTATGGTTAATTTTTTGTTTTTTGTTTTGTTTGAAAGTTGTCGTTAACTCGTGGGAAATTTATTTTGTTGGTAATTTGTCGAAAACTTTTGTAGGAAAAACACATGTTTTTCTAGTAGTGTTCAGATTTAATCACCAAAGAACCCGTAAATTTGAACACTTTCAGATCCACCCGTAAAACTGAAACCCGACAGCACCCGAGTAATCCTACTCGCAAACTGACAGAACCGGAGTAAATCGGAGTAACAACGGTGGTGAGATGGCGACGTGACGACGTAAGAACCTGCGAACGATGACAACACTACGGAGTCGAAGAGCGGGGGGTGGGGTGGTTGGCGGCGGACGACGGTGATGGTGGCGGCGCAAATGGAAAAAGGGAATTAGGGTTTGCAACTCTTGCAAACTCTTAGGTAATTGTCACCCATAATCACCTCCTCTAAGTCTCTATTTATAACCCACTAACTTGATCCCCAAGTTAGGGTTTAGGGTTTAATAATTACAAATGTTATCCATATAATTATCACATAATTACATTTATGGATCTTCACTATTTTAATTGTTAATTAACTAACTATTAGTTAATTACTTATAATTATATCCAACATAATTATAGTTACAATTAAAAAAACATCGTAATTAACTAATAAATATGTTCCGAACATATTTTCCACCATTTTATTATTAATCTCATTAATAATAATAATAATTTCATAAATAATTATCGTGTCTAACCGTTCATTCGTCTTGATAACTATTTAATAAATAATTATCTCGCCTCAATATATATTCGTGTAATGGACTTTATTAACATTTAATATATCCAATTATTGTAATCACTGCCGAAGGTGTAACCTTTTGGATTTTATTAAGTTAACAGTATTGTCAAATATCTTTAATTTGACATACACGTCCAACAAGTGCACCCACCCGGTTGTGGAATTATAAATAATCTTTCCTTTTTTTATTTACTTTTTGGCCAACCGACCAAACCCAACCCTCACCGATAGGAGTAGTCTTAGAAATAATAATTCGGATCAAACAATTATGTTTAAAATTTTTGGAAAGCAAAACCGGATCACTCTATTGCAAACTCAAATTAACCTTATTAGATTAAACTTGATTTTACAGTTCAATAGTTCGAATTAGCTACCCAAAACATAAGATTTTTTTTATAAGAAGAAAATGGTAGACAATAAATAATTATTTTGGAAAATATTAGAAGTTAAAAGGAGAACATGTGAAGTAGTGGGTGGGGTGTTTATATGCACATGGAGGATCGTGAGACAATATTCAATGGCACATTCAATTCCTTTGATTGTCCATGATTCCACTTGTTTAATGCTTCACATCAGATCTCATGACTGAGTCATGCCCAAAATAAAATATTATGTTTTTTGTGCGTATGAGATCAGTTTATGAATAACAAACAAGTAAATTCTATTTATAACCTGAAACTAGGGAAATAAGTTACATATATATCCGCATAACTAATATTAAACATGTAAGGCTGTTCATATATAAAATATCTTGAAACTTGAATTTGGAGTGGGGAAAAATTGTGGAGATAACTACAAACACTATAATGAAAAAGTATATACAAAATCAGCTCACAATAAAATAAAGCTAAAATAAGCAATGATCATGTTACCAGCATATGCTACTATACTATGTCCATAACATTAGTAAAACTAAATTCTCTTTTAACTCTTAATTTGCAAAGTCGGTGACCTATAAGGTTTTTTTTCTTTTCTTTTTTTTTTCTTTCTCATTCTCATATATACCCTTTCAATTTTTACATTTTAAATAATACCTTCCATCTTTCTAAAAATTCAAATATACCTCTAAAAAAATTAATTTATTGTTGTATTAAATATATTTTCTTTGCGTCCCGGTATAAATTTTGTAATACTCATTTACAAAGTGTCTACCGCAACTCCCCCTCAACTTTGTAAAATGTCAAAATTATGTGTTTTCCCCACTGCCACGCCATGCCACATGTCACCTATCTTTTGAAGCTATATTTTTTTTTGGTTTTTTTACATTTCTTTTTATTTGACTAACCGACTCATCATAACTTCATACATTTCTTTTATTTACTTAATCACGTTTCTTTTTTGTGCTTAGCCACGTTATTGTCACTGGCACAACCGTTTGGGCTCATCTTCCCGTCGCAGAGCGCGGGGTGCTAATGTCACCGTACTTAACGGCGTTAATGTCACAGCTGCAACACGTGTAGCGAGATTCACAAACGCACGGACTTAATTATGTAGTTAACCACGTTAATTTCACTGTACGACCCCGCCGCAACGAGCGGGTCATGATTTCTAGTATAGTATAATTCACCAAATGATATATTTATTGAGATTTTACTAGTAAGAGCATGTGGTATGGGTGTCATGAGGCCCTTCGTGAGCAGCCTTCACGGCGTGAAGGAGGAAGCAACACCGCCCCCTTGATGGCGTGAGGGGGTGGGTGTAACATCCCAATTTTTAAGAAATGCAAATTTAAGGACTAAAATGGTCAATTGATGAAACCCTAGGGGGTTGAAAAGACATTATTTTAAGGTATAAGAGGTTGAAATATAATTGAATCGAAGTTCAGGGACTAAAAGTGAAAATTTTGAAAGTTAGACAGGTGGCGGACCGCCACCAAAGGGACAGCGGTTCGCTACGTAGGGCGCAAGTGAATAATGATGAGGTGACCCGTGTCAGCTGACTAGCGGACGCGTGGAACCCTATAGCGGACCGTCATTGAATCCTTAGCGGTCCGCCAACCGCAATAATACTTAGCGGACCGTCACGATAGAGCATAGCGGTCCGCTACGTGTACCCCAATCCTGAATAAGCCGCCTCAACGGGTGGCAGACCGTCACCCTATGTTTTAGCGGTCCGCCACGGACCCGTCGAGCACCCTATAAATAGATGGACAATGAGCTCGGTTTTAGACCATCCCACACAGCAAACACACATACAAAATACATAGTTAGCCTCGGTAAGCGTGCCCAGAAGTTCCGGTTCGCGTAGAAAAGTCCAGTCTCCAGCTTTTCGGTTCTAATACGCAAAAGATAGTTATGAGGTAAGGTTCCGACTAGTTCTTAAAGTCTTTGTTACTTTCACTAAGCTAGGAACTTATGATTAAGTAATGTCACGATGACTTAGGACATTAATCCAAGTCGTTGTGCTGCTTACATTAGCACGAAAGAATTGTGTGAAGGAGAAGGAAATTAGAGGTGAGTTCTATGAGGCCCCCTTTTAATGTTTTACTTTAAATGTTTTGGGCCGGTATGCATGCTAGAAAAATTTACATAAATACTATATACATTGATTTAAATATTTGGGATAGCATTCATGTTGTAAGAGGTTATGTATAAAACATGTCTAAATCTTAAAACTAGGTAACAGAGTATTCATGAGATATCAAAGAAGCGTTGGTAACCATCCGACCGGTATGTAGTTATCTGGCAAACAGAATGTTCTGTCTAAAGAAATAGTGGTGTATAAATCCCTCATGGACCCGTCATTCTTTCCTGGGAACATCTCTGTTGGAGGTACTACTCTGGTAGGATAACCACATTGTCTTATACCATGGAGAAACCTTTACGAGGATTTAGGATAAGGACTGGTTTTGAAAGAAATGGTTAGAATAGAAACTTGCCTTTTGGCATGATTTCACATTAAAAAGATTTTGAGAAAGAAAATGATTTTGACACGTAAAACGTTTTAAAACTTATCATGGTAATCCCAGATAAGTAATGACAGAAGAGTCAGGGTTTTACCTTGACTTGTAGAGGTCTTGACATTTATTGTTTTGACAAAGAGTAAAGAGAAAGAGATAGAGTTTTGGCATGTCAAACATTTTGACCATATTGGTTTGTAAAGAAAGGAAAGGTTTTGCCAAGTCTGGCCAAATGCCACATAATATCTTGCAACTTAAGACGTAGAGATATACTGCATTCCTTTGTGGAATATAGTATGGCACCTTGTACAATGGTATGTATAAGTGGTGACGACCGCTTGGAGGTTAACGTGACCTCGGAAATACAAGTGTGCAAGTTTAAAGTATTATGTTTGGGCAAGAAGTTAATGTGATATTTTAAATGCGTGTCATCTAAATCCATTTATGTATGGTACAGAGGTCAAAGATATTTTAACTAAAACTTAGAACTCACCAGCGTAAGCTGCCATATGTTTAAGCATGTGTATCAGGTAAAGACGTAGCCTCCTGCAGTAAAGGCAATGGGCTAGAGTAAAGGCATCTGATGGGCTATCTGACATTCTCCGATAGGCTGGCATTAGAATAGAAATGTTTGTACTTTCTTTAGAATATACATTAAGACAAAGTTTTATGAAATAAATATAGTATTTTAAAGTCTTCGCTATGTATGATCTCTGTTTACTATATGTTCATGAGTAAATCCGACAAGTGGCCGGCATCTCGGGTGAGCCGGGATGTGGGTGTCACAGTGGGTGAGAGTTTGGCGTGAGAAGTCTCACGGGAAGGGAGAGGTGTTGAGATCCACCAAGAACTGATTTTTAACAGAAAGATCACCTACCAACAACTTTGAATTGTGAAAACTTACCACTAACTGAATCTTGTTTGGATCTTGGAGGGTTTGCTGTAGTGTGCTGAGGATGGAGGAAGGTGAATTCTCTGAAGCCCGGGAGGATCTTGCTGCTCTGGAGAAGGATTATGAGGAGGTTGGGGCTGAGGGTGCTGAGGATGATGGTGATGAAGGAGAGGAGTACTAGAATGTTTTGTCTTTTTGTGTATGTTTAGATTGTGATGGATGTTTTCTTTGTGTGTGTTTGTGTCCATGGGACATATTTGTGCTTTTTTTAGTTCCTCTCTTCTACATGTTTTTTTGTTTGGTTTTATTCAAAGCATTTGATGCAACAATTGTTGCTCTAAACTTGAGAACTATTTTTACCAACTCAATTTTTATGTAACTTTTAGTTACGATTTTTTATTTTTATTATTTGAATGCTTATTTATGTCTTTTTTTTAATATAATTTTTATTTATGTTTTTTTTAATATAATTTTTATTATTTAAAAAAATATTAAATTAAAAATTGTATTTAATGCTCACACCACCCTCACTCACTTGAGTATTTCTCTTGTCAAGTGAGAATGGTGTGAGATTTGATGAAGATGACGTGGCGTCACGTGACAACCACTTTTTTCCTCACTAAATACTCACTCAGTAGAGTATAGCATATGCTCTGACAGTCAAAAGGGTAAAAATAAGAAGAAAGTACGTATGTTGACAGGAACAAAAGAAGATATAAGAACAAACTGAAATCTACAGCTACAGCTACCTATAACGTTTAAAGAAGAAAAATTTCGGCTTTCGAGGCAACACCCATATTTCAATATTCCAATTGGAAATTAAGTGTGTATCGATAATTAGTAACTATTAAAAAGCAACCCATGTGCAAGCTCTAACATTTTTTATATTTTATTATTTTTTTATAATTTACGCTTTTAACCCCTATTTTATTTATAATTTACGCTTTTAACCCGTTTAATTATTTATTAATTTCATTTTTCTATAATAACTTTCGTTTGTTAAACTTTTTTTAAAAAATGGAATGCGCCGTTGTTTTTATATATATTTTTTTCAACGTTTCGATAAATTTTACAACTGAACTGAAAGTTTCATGAAAATTGACCACAGGTTTTATTCGAAAGCCCTCTGCCACAAGACGAGCCTTGTATCGAGTGACCGCCCCTTTTGGCCCTTCTTTAACCTGTACACCCACTTGTAATCAATAATATTAGCATTAGGAGTAGGGTGTACTATGGACCAAGCGCCATTTTTAACAACAACTGAAAATTATTCGGCCATGGCTTGATGCCACTTCGGATGTTGGTTTGCAATGGTAAAGGAAGTGGGCTCAGGAAGAGATTTCTAGGATGTGGAAACATGGCTTGCTAGAAGGACTATGAGGAACCTGAGGTTTGGGATTTTGACGCAGATTGGAAGGACGAGTATGGGGAGGTGGAGGTATAGGAGGAGATTGTGAGGAGTTGGAGTTAGAAGAAGGGGAGGATGGATTGGAATTGTAAGGAGATGGTGGAGGGGTTTGTTGAGAGGTTGTTGGAGAGGATGGTTCAGGACTGTCAACGGGTTGCAGTGGAAAATCAGAAAAGGAAGTGTATGTGTTGGAAGGAGGAGTAGAATGAGAAGGTTAGATAGGTGTGGAAAATGGGAAGTTGTCCTCATTGAAGCGGGCATGACGAGTTATATAGATCCGATCTACGGATGGATCAAAGCATCGATAGACATGATGAGAGAGACTGTAACCCAGAAAAAATACAAGGTGTGGAACGGAAATCCATCTAGTGCTGATTGTACAGTAGAAGACAAGGATAACATTGATAACCGAAAACTCGAAGAAAGGAAAAATCAGGAGAGCTATTGAATAAGTGCTCAAAAGGTGAGATGCGAGAGAAGGTCCGGGAAGGCATGTGATTGATGAGGTAAACTACGGTGTCAAAAGCAAAATTCCAGAAGCGTTGAGGGACGGAAGACTGGGCCAGAAGTGTAAGGTCGGTCTCAACAATGTGGCGATGTCATCGTTCAACAATAACGTGCACTGGTATGTGGGCGGGATAACCTGCGAACGATGCCAAAAGATGTGCGAACGATGCCAAAAGATGTGAAGAAGGATGTGAGAGGGCGAATTTACCACCCCATTCAATTTGAACAGTGGAGACAGTTTTTGATAGTTGGATAAACATAAGATTTGTTGGTTAGAAGAAAAATCCATATATAGCATAAAGTAAAGGTGTCCATTAGAAGATAATATAAGGGCGGGACCCCAAACATGACAATAAACCAAGTAAAGAAAATATGAACTATGAAAAGTAACCCATATGGTAAATCTCAGCACCTTCATGTTTCATCTATGAACAACGTTGATGATAACTCTCCTGTTATCTGATAATGTTCATATTATCCAGTGTGACTATAGAGGCTCGATTAGCGATCAGTTCTTCTTCTTCTTCTTCTTCTTCTTCTTCTTCTTTAGTTCAGTCTCATTAATGGCATAAAAACGAGATGAGAAATGCCTTCACTGATGTCTTCCATGCACAGGGGTGGAAGAGAGAAGCCTATAAGGAATTAAGAATTATGATTATAAACTATATGACCACAACTTTATAAACATTACTGATCTAGTCTGTTTTTTTTTTCTATATTGTAAACCATCTGATTGGTACCTCGAGCTTCATTATGCCTAAATCCAATGTGAGGTTTGAATATTTATAAGCCTACTGATCGAAATTGTTTTAAAAAACCGATCGTAAAACCAAATTGATGATCAAATTCTGACAGTTTCACCAGTTTAAAACGAACCATTACCATCCTAATGCCCAATGCAACATCCTATTTCAAAATTTCAATGAATGAGGATTGTTCCTAGCGCATTGTGATGGAGATTAAAATATAAATTTTTGGATTTCGGTATGAAATATTTATTCAGTATGGGTTGATTTTTTTTCTTCTAACTTCTTTTATGTAAATTGTAAAAGTATACTGTGAACTAACATTGTGTAGTTCTATATAACTCGTTAAGATAGTGTGTATAATTCGGTATATCAAGTAAAAAATCAAGCAACTTACTGAAAATCGTGTCACATGGTTTGAGTACACTTGAGTGGGCTAAAACTTTTAATCGGGTAATCAGTTCGACTTCAGGTTAAGAAACACTAAAAATACACTTCTTGGTCGTATAAGTAACATTCATAATGTTTAAATGTTGTAAATACAAATTTAATAATAATAATAGCAGTAATATTAATAATTTAAAGATAAAAAAACATGAAGGAGGTGGGATTTGAACCCTATTTTCAATGACGTCTCCGAGATTTCGGGTGCCCCAGACGAGTACTAAAAACGGGCTCTTAAATATAATTTTTTTCCAAATATCGATAATAATTGTAATAACAATAAACAAAAAAAGTTATTGTAGCGATAAAAAATACAAAACAAAGTTAAACAATAAACAGAACAAAGTTAAATGGATCGAGAGACTCTCCTCGTATTTTTTGAAGCAAAGTTGTTGATCAATTCTTCACAATTGATACTATCTAATATATCGTTCTCGATAGCTATCATTGCCAATCCATTAAGTCTTTCTTGAGACATTTTCGATCGTAAGTACGACTTCAACAACTTCAATTTTGAGAAGCTTATTTCTACAGATGCCACTGTTACTGGAATAGTCAACAAGATTCGATATGCAATTAATGCATTAGGAAAAAAATGGATTTGCTTCAAGTATTTTAAAACATCAGTAGGTTTGAGAATATTATTAGGTAATATAATGTCAAACCACTTTAACTCCATATAAAGCTCAACACCATTAATATTTTATTCTCCTTCATACTTTAGTGCATCCTTAAGAAGAATACAACACGACTTAAATCCAAATACAAAACTTAATGTATAAGATGATACTAAAATCCAAAATCAAAATTGAATAGCAAAATCAAAATAAAAAAAACGAATACCCTCTTGTCGAAATCCACATATTAATACTCTTACTAAAATCTCCAAATTAATATTCATGTAAATCAAAAATAAAAAACAATATGGCTATCAATTAATATTCACTTACCGATTGAATAATTTTGGGATTGAATCGTGGATATTGAATCGTCAATTTTGGGATTGCAAAGAGTCGAGGGTTGCAAAGAACGACTGCCAAAATAATGTGCTTAATTGTTTCACATGATTATTTAATTATTATTTTTTAATTAAAAATTCACATTAGCATTTAAAAGAAAAGGAGTATTGTTTATGGGCCTTTCAACAAAATTAAGTTATTAGAGAGTATGGTAAAAGTTAAATAGTTGATAATAAGTTTATATTTAAATACTTTTTTAGGTTTTTATTTATGGGCTTCTTAACAAAATTTTCATCTACTTATTTTGGTTCTAATTTAAAAAAAATATATTTTTATATACACACATGATATTTCTTTTAAATTTGTGCCCTAGTGAAAACGGGCCCCAAGCGACCGTCGATGTCAGCTTGGGTTCCAAGACAACCCTGCTTATTTCTCAACATGAATGAAAAGGCAGCTTCTATTCACTAAATCAACACTCAAACTTTGTTTATCATTCACTAAATCAACACTCTAACTTTGTTTATCATTCACTAAATCAACACTTAAAATTGTTTATTATTCCGCACAAAAACACATGTTAGTTTACTTTGTTATTTGGAGGAGAATTAGTAAAAAAAATATCTAAGTTGATAGTAACAAATGATATATTTTTCGATTCACAAACACATGTTTTTTGAGGCTCACTCGAAACTTAAATTAGAAGATTAGTAAAAATATTAAGTTATAACTTTAAATACACTTCTTAGTCGATTAATTAAGTATCATTTATAAATAAGAAAGTAGTAACTAAATAATAATAATAATAATAATAATAATAATAATAATAACAACAATAACTAGGAATTTTACCCGCCTCGCGTTGCGGCGACGTCAAATTCCTCACGCTACCTCAATGGTAACGGCGTCCGCTATAGCCTAAAAAAAGAAGTTACTATTCATTTGCTAAGGTTTTTCAATAGTAAGAAGAAGAATAATAATATTATTATTATTATTGGTGTTGCTAGGTGCCTAGGTCTATACGAGGCTTCATCACTAATCCGGTGACCGGTAGGGTTATTAGTCTTGAGACTGGTGATAATGTTTCAGTATTATAGAGACAAATAAAAAAAGTGTTAAAAAGAAACCCGAAGCTCGTTCAACCATTTGAGATAAAGATGGGTCTGATTTCAGGGAGGACACCATCTAACTTGTTATACCGACAAGGGACCTCGTAAAAGTGTGGTATACAAACCATATATGAACATGAGTCAAATATAAAGACTTGTGCTAAAATTGCATGTAAAAGTGATCATGTTAACCTTCCAAGTTGAGCTTGTTATTCTTTTTTTTTAACGGCTAACACCAAGATCTGTGGAGAGTACCGGCAAAATTAACATCGTCAAGACTCGAACTCATGACATCCACAAGAGGAATCTAAGGGTTGTTTCTCGAATTTATCTTTATAGAGGAATCTGAGGTCGTTATTTATAGAGAGGAATCTAAGGGTTGTTTCTTTGCCTCACATGTGAGGAGACTTTAGTGGCTCAAGAGATTTCTTGGAAATAATAAGGGAAGTCAGAGGTGGCATGCATTAATATTTACCACTCTAGTTATTCGGAGGAGGAATCTAGTACGATGTTAATTCTAGTTCTGATTTATGTAAATACATAGTTTTTTATCTTTTATTTTATTTTAGTCATCGGTTGTTGGAAATTGGAATGTAATGTTTGGTTGTTTGGATGTTGTTGACTTAAATCATAGGTAGACACAACGGTGTTGACTCATATTCTTTGATTGTTAAGGTCACTTTGACTGTGCAAATCATAATATTTAGTCATAACTTTAAAACCTATTTAATAATTATGACATTTGATTTTTGGCCTATTAAATTAAAACTTATAATTTTTTTTTCTGCCATCATCTGCGTTAAATAAAACAGCTCTTTATAAGCAAATGGAAATTTTAAAAAAGCTTCAAATGATTTTGATGAAGAAATAATGGGTCGAAAAAGAAAGCAGACCAGCAAAATGCAAATTGGGCCGAGAAAGGAGCAGGTTGGCAACCTTGAGCCGTACCTTGTTAGGCTGAAAAACAAAAGCAGGCCAGACCTGCTGGTGGACCAGATCGCAGGGTCATGCTGTCCTCCGGGCCTCCTGACCCGTGTCGTGTGTAAATGTGTAATGTGTTGGTTTGTAAATTGAATATAAATCTATGATTATTATGCGATGGGTGTGTGATTGTTCTTGACAATAAAAGTAAAAGTTACGAGTGTAAATAGTTAAATTGTCGGTATGAATTATTATTGACCAATTGGTCGTAATTATTAAAATCCAATTTACCCTTTTTTATATGTTCTGAAATTGGCCCCTAAACCTTACTATATCGTTAACATTGCTAAAGTATTTCCATACATTATAGTTTAGACCTTGAACTTTGAATATTATTTGTCGTAGAAAATCACAAGAATAATCATTATAATATATCTACTTTATTTTTATAAAAGGTACTGAAATTTACAAACTTAATAACTTAAAAAAAATAAAATAGATACGTGGAAATCAAATACTCGTAAAATAGATACGTGTAAAAGTAAACACTCAACGATATTTCACGTTTAAATAAAAACATAAAAAGTTAGTAAGTTTATTGGAAGATATTTCTAGTAACACGTGAATATTTAACAGATATGTGAAATAATTTTATGTGTTTTTTATAACTAGAGAAATAAAAACTCTCAACAATTTAAAACTTTATATATAAATATATATATCCAAAAAGATAATTCTCATTTAATTGTTAATCGACAGTGCTATAGTGGTGCATAAAATCGGTTTATGGGCCAAACTGAACTAGTTCGGATTGAGTCAAACAAAGTCAAAACCGGTTCGGTTTAAAAACCGGTATCTAAAGGAAAACTAGATTGGATCCGTATCAAACCGGATTCAAGCTCATTTCATCCCCCAATCAGGTTTTCAAGCTTATATACCTAAACCGATTTCAAACCGGCGGATCGGATTGGAACTGAAACTGTTTCACTCTAATCAGTTTCGGATTGGATCAAGAACCGGTCCTGGTATGCAAGCTCTAGATGCAGATCTATAGGCTGATTACTATTCTCGCTAAATTGTTGATCTAATTATACAGCCGGGCAGCCAGCCCAGTCATAAACTTTGGCCCATAGTTCATTTATATACCAATTTTTATTTTGAATTCTCTCAAAATGTGATGCTTTTAGATTTTACTAGAGTTTCAATTCACATCAACAGTTTACCAATAAAACATTACGATCTTTGTGGCATTGAATTTTGGCACATAAGTTTTCAAATTTGTGTCTTGTAAAAGATATTTATGTATTTGGTTATACATTGTACATGCAATTATTAACCCAAAATTAAAAAAAATTCTGACAAAATAATAATTTTTTTACATATTTTCTTTAAGAAATCGGTAGAGTAGGAGAAATGGGCCATTCAATAACACATGGATTAAACAAATATTTGTTTTAATAAAAAACAAAATAAAATGTATATAGTATTCCAATGATTCAATCAAAATTTGTCATTTAGCGTGATGAAATGAGAGTGGCACCATGAACCCTGATCTCAATATAAGTGCTTGTGTGGTCACCAAGAATATAATCATTAGTCTATGAGAGCAAAGGCGGAAAATATAATAGTCGTGATTAAGGTGTTATAATTAGTTAAATACCTTTAATTAATAAATAAATCATCATGACATATCTTCGCTACCAAATTTACCCATCAAGATTTGTGACGCGGTGAAAAGACCTCGAGAATGTGGTGAGTAAGGCTACTTAACTACCGAGCCAGCTTCAGCTCGAGCTTGGGCTCGAAGTTAAATGAGTCGGTTCGGCTCAAAAACTCTTAATGAGCTGAAATTTAAGCTCTTGTTTGGCTCGGATAAAGCTTGCGACAACTTGCTACTCAACGATCCGACTTGTTTATTTTTGAAATTTTGTATTTCTTATATATATGGATAGATATAACAACAAAAAAAAAGGCTGGTGTGTTTTTTTGGTTATAAAAGTAATGACCTACTTAACTTGAGCGAGCCGACGGGCAAGCTCATCTTGGCTCGAGCTAGGCTCGAAATTTAAAGGAGACAGCTCAACTCGACTCATTTATTTACTAGCTGATTTCAAGTTATCTTCAAACAAGTTTTTTCAAGTTATTTTCAAATGAGCTTTGAGCCGCTAGCCATTTGAACAACCAAAGTGGTAAGCCAGGACCTTCCAATTAAAACAGTAATTAAAAGGCATGTAACCTAATGGTACCAAGGTGTTAAAATGGTGTCTCTCTTAAATGGTTGAGGGTTCAAGTCTCCTTATCAACAAATGGTGTAGATTTAGGAGTAGGTTTAGTGGGTGTGTAAGTTAGTCGTTAAAATATGAACCCGAAAATACCAAATCAAAATTGTTGGATTCATATTATTAGTTTTATTAATATCAAACAAAGTTTGGAGGGTATTAGTTACCGTCAAATATTTTAGTTTTTTTTAAGAAAAGTAGACATCATAATTACATGAATAACGAAGAGTTGGGTATCGATTACTAGAAATCCTGGAAATTAAAAAAATATTTGTTCTTTTTGGAAAAATCAGTTAAAAGTTTGGTTGAAAATAATTTCTGACAGTACGTGTTTTTCTAACCGGAATATATCTTTGTAAATCAGTCGCTGAAAGCATTCTCCAATTGATTTATGATAGAATTCCCGTTGTTAAAGGGTGTTACGGAGTATAACATTTAGGCTAAGGGGTATAGTACCCCATGGAAACAGTTCGTGGATGCTGAGTTGGCGAGCGTTGCCCGTGGAACACCGCGCCCCCTAGCGTGGTCCATGGGCGTGGGTGTTCTTCGTGGAGTTTTCCACGGGTGTGGAAATGGTGGGGGTGAGGGAGGTGGGACAAAGGATGTGGTGTGGAAATATGAGGTGCATACACGTGATATTTTCCATGTGACTGAAAAGTGGAATACCACGTCCCCTGTTTGTGATAACCGTGTAGAAATGATGTGGTGTCTACGTGACAGTTTCCACACTCAATTTTCATAAAGATATACCCTTCAGTCTTACGCATGAAATATGATCATTGGAAAAACATTAATTTTATTATTTAATTCATATGAAATTGATTTATATAATGAACGATGAGTGAAGCTTTAAAAATACATATAAAAACAATCACCGGTCCCATTTTCAAGGACTAATTTTTAGTGAAAAGATAAAAATACTAAATTGTTTAACTAAAGGATAGTTATTGTACATAACACATTTGCTAATTATACTATAACGCTAACATTAAAAATGTGTTACAAAATATTATATTTAAATGTCGTTATCTGTGACACAAAGGCCATTCCTAACAATTCAAAATGACAAAAATTTCCCGTTAAAATAGGAGTGACATGTCCTTCCAATACTTTAATATTTTTCAAGTTTAGATAAATTATTCAATGGCATGAAATTAACTACACAAAATCCCCGTTGACTTTATTATTTTTTTTTCAAATTGCTGTCGAGTTGAATTTTTGAAACTTCCATTACACCTAACCATTAATAATTTGGTATACTCTAGCCATCTTTCTTGTGTTTAATATATAGAGACATACTGAGAAAATTATATTAGTTTGGGCAACTTGGGATTTAATCATGAGTCATGATTTCGTTGTTTGCTTTTGTAAATGGTACTTAACGAGTGTTAAATTAGACCGTTTAGTGCCTTAAGTGAGTATCACATGAGGGTTATTAAGGGGGTTTAGTTTATATATGTAGAAAATTTTAATCTCATGATGACTTCAACTATATTAAAAACTTTATGATAATCGTGTTAAACGTATCGTGTCATTTGTGTTATTGAACTGCTTATATTCAATCGTGTTAAACATGTCATGCCATTCGTGTTATTGAACTGCTTATACTCAATCGTTTTAAACGTGTCGTGACATTTGTGTTATTAAATTGGTTACACTTAATCGTGTAAAACTTAATCATGTAAAACTTGCCGTATCGTGTAATCTGCTTATTAAATATGTCTGTGTTAGTGTTTAAGAAAATGACATGTTTAGTTAAGTGTATTGTGTTTGGGTTTACCAGTCGTGTTAAATGTGTCATGTCAAACATGACCCGACCCTTTAAAACAACATGACATGTTTTGCCATCTGTAAGATTAAAAAAGACCATATGATTATTGTAAATTTGTAATTAAGATAGACATCGGGTGCTGCTTATTCCGAATGTTGAACAAACATCAAAAGTTTTAAGTGGTGACAATATATTCAATGGTGAATATAGTACTTTTGGGTTTTGGGAATTTAATACAATGAATACACTGCTTTTGTATTCTTATTTAGAATATTGACTAGTGGATACTAATAAAACTTTAGTGTATTCATTGGTGAATATATTTCAATTCCGACTGATTTGTTTGTCATTTTTATTGTTCTTGTTCAATTTGTTCTATTTCAACTTAATCTCGTGCTACCTTTTTTTGAACAAGTAAGATTATTATTAAACAAGTCAGCGGGAAGCTGGATCCAAAAGAAGACGAATATGAAAATTACATAGCACCAAAACATACCCACCAAATAAAACTAAGAGCAAAGATTCTAAAAAAATGGCACTAAAATCTTGAGATCCACCAGATATGAAGAGAGAAAGACATGCTTAAAGTTGAAATAGGAACCATCTGACCTTTCTAATCTCGTGCTACTTGGATCCAATTTTTTTAACAAACTTTTAATTTACATTTGATATATCTCTTTTGATTTTGTTATCATTCGTTTCAGTTAATTTGTTCATTTTGCTTGATTTGGATCCAAACTCTGACTAATTCATCTTACTTATCCAGACGCACGAGGAAGAAATAATAAAATGATTGTGGTTGAAAGTCGATTTTACCATGCTGTTAAAACACATTTGATCGCAGCCGTGTGATGTTTCTTATTCTCACAAATCCAACGACACAAAAATAATTCTATTTTTTTAAATGATTCTTAAATTTTATTTGAACTCAACATATTATCTATCATGTTTCAACCTCTTAGACTTAGGCCGGCCACCTAATAATATATCATTTTCTTAGAATCTTGAAATAATTAATTTTAATAGATCTAAATCAAAGGTTTGAATATTCTAATCACTTCATTTTTCATTGATGATAACGTAAGTTTTTCATACACACCTATATATATCTATTAATTACAATATATATATATATATACATATATATATATACATATATATATATATATATATATATTGGGGTGAGTTATACTAAAAATGAGATTTTTCCTAAAAAGTACATGTTTAGGCATGTTGTTCATTTATTTTAGGCATGGTGTCATGTTTTATTTTTGTGAAAATATTTAAAAATTAAAAAACACCTTGCCTAAAATAAATAAACACCATGTATAAATATGCACTTTTTAGACTTTTTAGGAAAATCTCCTTTTTAGTTTAACCCAACTCTATATATGTTAACCATATATATGATATCTGATGTTTTTTTAATACCTTTTTCCATATATTTACTTTTATTTAACTAATACGTAATACAATTTATTTTCAAAAACATTATTATTAGATAGACAGTCATCCAATTCTTTTAATATTTTCATATTAAAATAATAATAATAATAATAATAATAATAATAATAATAATAATAATAACCACCTAGAACATGAAATTTATAAAATCTATTAACATCATATAAAACTCAAAATAAATTAGTATATAAAATCGAAATCACATATCAGTACCTTTTACTATAAATAATAACTTTTCAATGCAAAACAAAAGACATATATTTTTCTGTTTGTAATAAATCAAGGGTTTTATTAAGAAAGTGAATCATCAACCAGATGATAACCTAACTTTTAAATAAAGAAGTTTCCTATTTATTTGATAATTGGAAATAGTTGATGACAAAAGTAAACCCCCTAAGGCCATCCGGTATACACCGGTTTATCACGTCGTCTTCCAACGTGGATAGCATGATCACCCCATGATCTTCTCGGAACACCGCCCCCTCGATTATATTTCCAAGGCGTGCTTCTTTCCCGTGAATTTTTTCACGCGAATCATGCCCCAATTTCAAAGAAATATATCTGTTGAACAGATATATTTGTATTTAAATAAAAAGGTTTTTTATTTTTTTAATTTCATTCTCTCCATCTATATAAACAAACACAAAACCATAAACATTTTATCCCATCTTCTCTATACTACAAAAAAACTTATAAAATGTCTTCATCATCAAGCGAGGAAGCCCGGGTAATGACGTTCGGGGCTATGACATCGGCGGCGGTTAGGTGGTGGCAAGAGGCGGAATCGTCCTCTAGACCATTAAAACGAAGCGCACGTCTCAACTGTGACCGGACGGCTGCTAACACACTTTTACTCAAAGATTACTTTGACGAAGGTTATTTATACGGGGAGGAGCAATTTAATACACGGTTTCAAATGAGTCGAGGATTATTTTTAAGAATTAATACTGATCTCGAGAGAGACGTGCCTTGGTTGAGGTTGGGTTGCCTTCACCTCCATTCAAAAGTGTACGGCCGCGATTCGTCAAATGGCGTATGGTGCCGCTAGTGATTCGTTTGACGATTACTTGAAGATGTCAGAACGAACGATCATGTCATGTATTTACAAGTTTTCTAAAGCTATAATTTTATTGTACGGTAAGAGATATTTACGTAAGCCGTCGGCTAGCGACATTCAACAGTTATATGCTTTTCATGAAGCTAAACACGGATTTGTCGGGATGCTTGGTAGCATCGATTGCACACATTGAGATTGGAAAAATTGCCCTAATACGTGGCGAGGCCAGTTTGCACGCGGCGATCATCCTAGACCAAGTATTATGTTTTATTTTATTTTTATTTTAATTAAATATTATGTTTTATTTTATTTAAATGAAAATTAAAAAAAAAATTAACATTTAATTATCACATCACCACAATCACACGGGTATACCCCATGCTCTAAATCAATATTCTTTTAGTTTTAATAAGAAAGATTTCAAAATTGTAGTCTAACCGGGTTATAAGTTTCCAAATTTTAACTTTTACCTTATCGTAAGAGAACATTTTCAAAATAGTCCTAGGATAACATAAATGTAATTTAATGACGTCATAACTACTGTTATACAATTTTTTTTTCAATAAAAGTCTTATAATATAAGCACCTTAATAGGATGCTAATAACGATGGACGAGGATGAATGTGGATAAGCGTATGATGTCTTTGTAGATTGTTTAATATTTAAAAATTTAATATAGGAAGATGTGATCATATTATTTACAAAATTTTATACAAATTAATATTATTGAGTGGTTACAGCAGATGATATGAGTTACATGTACGTGCCAATGATTGGATAAAACAAACACATGTCAACGAAAAACAGGTTTAAATTGAAAATAAATAATGATTGGGGCACAAAAAGTGAAAATGATCGATATGTTGTTAGGTAAAGCAACATTAACAACTAATCTTTATAGCCTTTGAATATTGTTACCTATTTGGCTATTTTAAACAACATTTTCAACTACTCCGTATATGGATTCATACAAGTAATGTTAACTTCGATTAACAATTTTCTCAATCATTAAGCTTTATAATTTCATTTTATATATCGTTATAGGAACTTTATTCCTATACTCAATATTATACGGGGCTATAATTTCATTGTGTTTTTTTTAACCAAGAAAACAAATATTTTGTATCACCATGTTTGTCCATGACCAGAGGGGGTCCTACAAGAGGTTGTAGGTTCTAACTTTGCCCATGACAAAAAAAAATCTACTCTACGGTTGAATTATTATATGCGAGTTTTCCATTTTAAACCATGTAGGCCTACGAGTTGCTTAATTATTATATGCGAGTTTTCCCATGCATAGTTAAAAACAAATGAGGGAATAAACACTACCATGGACTAGGTGAAGGAGCACATAAGTGATGCATCTTTTTTTTCTTCAAAAGCACCCTATACGGCGTGCCTTAGTGCGAGCAAGTGCTTGAGAACATGACCACCATCTATGTGACACACCTATAGTAAATACATGTTTACATGACACACTTCCTATGGCTACCACACACCCCTGTGATCGCCTGCTGTCTTGACAGTTATTTACAGTAAGCATATATACACAACTCACTTTATTGTTTTTTATCTTTAGTGTTTATCCGGTTCTCTATCCTTAATGAGCATAGACCCACAACTTGTAACACCCCATAAATTCAACCAATTTTAACTTTTAAAAACATCAGCGGAAGTAGGTCCCATTAACATCTTTTGATAAAACAACTCATGTTAACTCTAATGAAAAGATAACACCAAGATTTGGTTTAAAAAAATCGCCCAAGATCCCGAAACAACAAGTTTCAACAATTGATAAGTCAACTACGACGGTTTGACTTAACCATGGTTAGATATTTATAAGTTCGAAAGTTTTACTACTTGACTACATTCATTTATACATTCAAAAGGTTTAAACACTCCTAAGGAGGCTTAAGCGTGCAACCGATGCACCAAAAGTTCATCCAATGAGAATCCAAGACTTGAAGCGCGACCCGAGATTTGACTGGAGCTTTCCTTACATAAAACACCCAAACAAAAACATTAGTAATGATAGACACCCCATAAGACCCTTTACAAGTCAATGCCTTAACTCTGGTCAAAACGACACTTTTCGGAAACATTTCAGCGCAAATCAGTGGGTTTTCAGCGCATCATGCTCTGATCAGCGCATAATGCTCCAATACAAGTGCATAATGCGCTGGTGTCAGGTCTGCACACACCAAAATCCGGTTTAAGGGTATTCCAGCCCTCCCGACTCGACCCCCGGACGTTTTGACAACTCCACAACGATATGCCATTATTCTGACAACATATAACACTTCCTTGACACCCCATGAGGATTCTTGTGAATCCATATCAATCAAGAAACAAATCAAATTTTAGTTAAAACTAACTATTCTACCATTTACATGCTCAAGGCTTTTAATTGTTGACACACCTTTGTGAGGTTCAAGACCTCAATTATTCATTCCCTTATGAGATTCTTAGATCTCAACTCCAAACCATATTGGTGTGGTTCTTTGACCACAACTCGACCCACTCATGTGAGGTTCATAGACCTCAATTACCGGCACCTTTGTAAGGTTCTTTGGCCTCATATTCAAACCGTCTTTGTGAGGCTCAAGACCTCAATTTCAAACCACCTTTGTGAGGTTCTTAGACCTCAATACCATCCGTCTTGATGAGATTCTTAGAACTCAATTACCAAACGCCCCTTCCCTTTTTATGCATATTCGACCTATATGATTTTCAGTTAATATCACTTACACACGAGTGCACATAAGTTAATCTACCAATCATAATGAACATACATAATGTGAGTAATCACTACTATCTACGACTACCAAGTAAGTACAAAGCTACAACTAGTGCAGTTCAAAGTCTTCAAACAACAACAACACATGTGAGGTTCATGACCTCAATTACAACGAATGGGGTTCTTAGACTCCAAATACCGACTCTAAACATACAAACAAGTGTCACACACGTTACCAATCCATCTTTATAATTCATACATAAATTACCAACATGTGGGATTCAAAGACCCCAAACCCACCCTTTTCGTTTGTGAAGTTCAAAGACTTCAAACCTCTATTTCACCCACAATCCTTGCATACAACATGGTCATACAAATACAATACTTAAACACATAAGTAATTCAAAGATTTTAACCACCATACTACATTGTGAGGTTTATGGGCCTCAAGCACCTAAAACACCAACCCCTTCATACATCCCCATATGTAAATCTACCAAATCAACAAACACACATTGCACATATGATATTTAACAAAATTAACATGAATATGAGTATGTGTATTTTGCTACCACCTATCATTACTAAGTAAGCGCAAAGCACTTACCTTTTGCTAAAGATGATCCCGCTTGATCCTCCAAGCTAGCTCCCTTCCTACTTGATCACCTATACGACACATTTATAATTAGTAATCCAATGATCACCAATTGACACCCAACACACCTTTGTGATCCAAATAACCTGTTTGACTTATAATAGTTAAACTTTCAAATCCAACAATTCACCATCTATGTTCACTATAAGCTTATGCCCACTAATTTAAACTTGGCTTATAGTTCTTTATATTAAACAAGTAAACCTTGTAAATCATTCAAATTTTCTACTAAACATTTTGGTTTAGGCATTTAATCAAACACCTTATGGGCATAAACTTTAAATCACCATTTACCATTCAAATTTTGGGGATTTCACCAAATGTTGTGTCTATTAACACCATAGACACCTACCAATCTTTAATTTAACATCCCCAAATCAAAACCCCCAATTTACAACTTAAGAACCCTAATTTCTCTTAATTAAAATTAGATGATTCTAGGATGTTAAACATGTCACACCCCGGCCGACGGCGGATTATACGTCGTGGCTGACGCGGTTGTTCATAAGCACATGATCATTTATTAATAAGTGATGATATTATTTCATCATAATTAAAGCATCCGTTACAAATAGCAATATAAGACAAGGAGTTCAAACATAACACAAAAGCTAGGTCCATAGTCCTATGTGATCATGTAGTGTCCTCAAACTAGTGCACCTGAAACATATGAGTAAATGTCAACTACAAGTAGTTGGTGAGTAACATAGGTTTTGACACCAAACAAAGTTAAATATAGTTTACAATTCAATATGTTCAAAGCATGTCTAAAGCATATATGTGAAAACATACAAGGTTCCAAGAGTACAATCAATTCTGGTAATGGAAAACTAGATACGCAATCTCACTGATTGCCATTTTGAAAAAGTAGTAAGATGTACACACAAAACCCGCCAAGGTTTGTGTTAACTGTAATATGGTACACACAAAACCCGCCAAGGTTTGTGTTAACTGGTATGTATCGGCTTCCCATATAAATGATCATAAAAGGTACCACCTTAGGCTTGGGTAGCAAGTTAATGATTGCACTGACATGAACACACGTAATGGTCACCAAGTAGTTTAAGACATAAAGCATAAAGACCATAGCATAAGAACAAATGTATTGAATTGTGTAAGTAAAGCATTTGTAAACATGTTTCACCCCAAAAGCAAAAAGAATAAAAAATGGGCTATGAAAACTCACATGTACAGAAGTTAGTAGGTTGTATGAAGTGCAAACGAAAGGTAGGCTTCGTGAGGATTCCTCACATTTAACCCACACAGGTAATTGCATTCTAGACTCAACGTATGTCTAATGAGAGTAGAGAATTTCAAGTGTATATGAGATTCTAGGGATCTAGGGTCGGATATAGGGTTTGTACGAGTTTTTAGGAACATATACGTACCAATGAATTAAATAACTAGTGTCTTCTGTTTGAAAATAAAAAGAAATAAATAAATAGTTTTCTTTTGTTTGTAAATGTATAAGTTAATAAATGAGTAAATAAATAGGTGAATAATAATTAGTTGGGTAATTTAAGTAATTAACTACATAAATAAATAAGTAATTAATTAAATGAATAAATAAATCCTTTTATTTATTTATTGGTTGGGTTTCCAAGAGAATTAAAAGTAAAAGTAATTATCTTATTAATTAATAATTAAATCAAAATTAATTATCAATTAAAGGTATAAAAGTATGAATTTTATAAAAATAGTTATAAAGAAACAAAGAAAGGTGTATAAATCTTTGTAAAGTAGATGGGTTTATAAAAATGGTCATAATCATATTATAATTGTAGTTTATAAACCATGGGTGTTAAAATGATTGTTTTAGATCATTTAGGTTTTTATTAAGTTTTTAAATCTAATAATTATGAAATAAATGGTTTTCTTGAACAAGTTAAATTTGCAAAAGTAGTTCGGGGTTTTATAGGTTTTAAAAAAGGATCCTATAAAAGTGATTTAGCTAATAAGGTCCAGTTTATAGTTATATTTTAAAACACGTGCATAAATAAAAATGTTCAAACTCCGGTCGTTATACGTTTGTGATAATTAGGATAGTTATATATAAATATTTATTTGAAAATGATACTAATGGTTAACTCTAGAAAACTTATGAAGAATTTGGTTTACAATGTTTAATTGTTCACTGAAACATTATATATATATAACCATAAAGGTAAAGTGTAGGTGATTTAGTCTTAATTCCCTTTAAAAAAATATTTGTAGGTAATAATATACATATCTATTTATTTTTATGTATATATGTTTGTGGGTAAAAAGGGGTTAAACAAGGCATAACCACAAAAGAGAGAAAAAGGTGCAGCGACCGGGTTCGAACCCGCGACGTCCTGATTAGGGGAGAAGAGTGTCAGCCGGTAGACCTGGGCTCAAAGCCTTGACAAGAAGTCTGTTCTGATTTTTAACATAAAGTGTCAGGCACTCTTCTTCCCCAATTCAAGAAATCGTAAACCCTAGTTCCCAATACACATCGAATCGGTTTCGATTCAAAGGGCTTTTATAATAGGAAGTTAATTCAAGTACTAGAGCATGATTTTTACCTAGAATTGATCCTTGATTAGCAAAATAAACGAGGTTTCTTCCCCTGTTGCTGTTCGCGACCGAAAGGAGCAAATGGAGACGAAAAATGGTGAATTTGGGTGGCATTCGACTGTTATATGGTTCAGGGACTTTGAGGTGTGATTACTACGCGCGTTACAGGTTTCAAACGATCGATTTTTATGAGATTTAAGTTGATGTTCTTGGCTTGAAAGCCATAACCGAAAAAGGACTTAAATGGATTTTAAACCCTTTGGTTAAGATCAAATTAACTCGTCCTAATCATTTATAACTGCCCAAGTAACGTGTAGTGTTACGTTTTATTTTTATTTATTTTTATTATTATTTAGTCAATTAGGTTAAGGAGGTTAGTGGATATTATTGTTAATTGGGGTGTCTTTAGTATTTTGTTTGATTATATATTTGGTATCGAATCATGAATGAAATCATCAGATTGTTTGAATTATTTTCTTCTCCTAATTCTTAGCTTTTCTTCTCCAATTCTGGTTTAACCCTATCATGTAGGCATGATTATCAAGCATTAACGGTTTTTAACCCGAACGATTGGAGCCACATTGCGTCGCGTTTGACTTCTTCCGGGTCAAAATCGAAGGAAGGGGGATGGATGAACATAATTTACAAATTGGTCCCTGTTGTTCCATGTCCTTAACATTTCAGGCTTAAACTAGGTTTTTAAATTAGAAAATGAAGTTCCAGAAATTTCAAATCAAACCCTGAACTTTTAATAAACGTAAAAGTCATTAAATCTTATAATTTTTATAAAATCTAATAAATGTAAATGTTATATTGAAATGTTACAATTATTTATATATAATTTCTGCAAATTAAAATAGTTTTATTTCTATTTATTTACTTTGAAATTCTTAAATCATGAAAATTTTATAAATCCAAATTTTTTTTTATATAGAATTTATAACTTGGATTTTATAGGTTTGCATTTATATATTTATATATATATATATATATATTTATCTAATAGAATAATAATAATTATTTATATAATTCCTTATATAAATGTTTATATTCTTTGAATTTGAAACAGTTGCAGTTAATATATACCCATGAAATGTAATTGATAAATGGGATACTTTCATAATACGAAACATATAATAATGAAATTACAAGTGCCGAAAAAAAAATAGACCGAAATTTCCTGGGGATTACAAAACACACTCCAACACCCTTAGACAAGCTAGATAACAAGTTATCTATCATCAATTTCACCAAATTCAGCTCCAAACACGATTTATACTAAAACCCACCAAGAACATTATTGAAGAAGATTCAAGGATGGAAAAATGCTTACAATTGATGTTTGGAAGAAGAGGATTGCATTAAAACCCATTGATTTCACATGCATAATCTCAATTTCAGATTTTGGGCTTCCCATTGTTGTTCTCTTAATGATCCACACCAAAACACACACACATATGTGTGTTTTACGTGACAACCCCCCCCCCCCAAACACAAATCAGGTTTGTGCAATTTACACAACAGCCCTTACACTTCTAATTTTGACTCTCTCTTCCATAACTAGTGAATTATATTATTTAGAACAAACCCTCCATATAACTTTAATCTAGTTTCACCCCTCGTACTAATATTAAGGAAATTAATATTAAATTTGGATTTTTGGTTCGTTACACAACTGACTTTATATTTAGTGACATGTTATTCTTTTCTTTTAATCTTTAGTGAGCATTCACACAATTTGTTTAATGATTTAATTTTGGATTAGCATGTTAGGGTTTGATTTTTGTTGTGCTAGTGAGTTGTGATTGGTGTTCGCATATGGTGGCTGATGATGGGTTAAGTGTAACATCTCACGCGAAATCCACATCAAACGTAGATATGAAAGATATTGGGTTAAATAGAGCCCATCTTCTTAGTAGACATGATGTTTTTTAGGGCCATAAGCTCACAAGTATAATAGATCATATCAAAACATTATAGTAAAACATGATTTGGTGATAGTACTATTACGATGGTAACCTCCTAGGAAGTTTGTGGCAAAAAAATGTGAGTCAATGGGGGCAAAACGAAGAATAACATGAATCTAATATAGGTGCAAGGACAATGAGCCCCTAAGGGGATGCTTCACGTTTGCAACACCTTAGGCGAAACATTTTGTACAAGAACACTTAAATCTCAATTTCATGACAGCTAAGTTGATGTTTGTTTGTTGCTTAGTGAAATTGATAAGCTGTCCCCTTAATAGGGTCGTGAGAGAGAAACATATTGATGCTTGAGTGTTTAGGGATACTGTGGACTCCAAAATTCTTATAGAATCTGTAACATCCATGAATTTCTCATACTTTGAATTGTGTAATAATATCATTTCAATTTCAGTTCTAGATCATTTCATTGTGTTATATTAATTATACATTCATATTATAACCTCACTATAGATATATACAACACAATATATCTACATACATATATATTTAGTTCATTTATTTAAGAATTTAATGTACATTATGTAGTTTCACTCCTTCATATAAACATATGGATGTATAAATATGATTAATTATAAATACATGACAATATATTATTAATAAACCACATAAAAATATTTTTTTTTAATTTCCACTCTTTTTATAAACATATAAGTATATATATATACGTGAGTTATTTAAATTCTATATATATATATATATATTACATTTTATAAATCATGACAATATATGTGTATATTATTAGTAACCTATATAAATAATTGATTAATTTGACATTTTTATAAAACACTTCAAACTTATAGTTTTAATTTTTATAGATTTTATAAAGAAACAAAATAAAATTAATTATATAAACACAAAAGGTTTAAAACAAATAAGCTTGGTTTGAACCCCCTTGAACCATTGAACCCCCTTTGAACACATTAGACCCCTCAATTTGAACACTCCTTGATTTTGAACCCCTTCCTTGCAGGTTTGACTTTGTAAAGTCAAACAGGGTCGAATCCTTGCAAATTCGGTTGCAAATTGCTTCAATTCAAGTGTTAAACTCCAATCAATCACGCGCAAATGATCACATGACTGTTCTAATCACCTATAACGAACCAATTATATCAAAAATCAATGAAATTGAGTCCAAACGACCCATAACCGTTCTTAATCAAACTCGACATCAATTCAAGCATTAAACGTGAAATTAGCCTATAAAATCTTATCCCACACCTTCATGACACTCACCACAAACTTTCTAAACACTCTTGGTCCCTTCATTTCATCTCCAAAGCTCTGTCGAGTTCGAGAATTGCCGATTCGGACACCTCTGTCGTCCTCCCTCAATCCGCAACCATTTCAGGTAAATTTTGTTCCATTAGTTTCGTTTTGATCCAAGGTTCAAAAGCCTCATGAATTCGTGGTCGATCAGTGTTGAATCGGGTCGATTTGAAGTTAGGGTTTGGGACGGGGACGATTGGGGAAGAAGACGATCGTGGGTTGGGTGTTAAAATGAATTTTCATCTGATAATAACCCAAGGACTTGCCCTAGTCCACCGATTAAAGCGTTTGACATGTAGGACTAAGGTCGCGGGTTCGAGTCCAGCCCCGCACCTCATTTTCCCTTTTTGCTCGCATGGAACCCGGATCCACTGCTCCTACTTAAAGCAATTAAGCAAACCATATTACCACTACCGGACCACTAGTCCAGTGGTTAGTTCCCTTGGCCTTCACCGAATAGACTCGGGTTCGAGTCCCGTGGTCAGTTTTTATTTTTAAATCATTTTTAACCCAAATTTATTTATAAAAATTATTTTATAAACCCCCAAGGCTCAGAAATATTTCATATGACCAAACCATTAATTTATCAAATATAAACATTTATTTAACCGTTTAAGAGATTAAAACCTAATAAGTTTTTAATTAAAAACTTACTTAATTATTTATTTAAAACCTTTAAGTGATACTTTTAACTCGATTATTTTGTACAATTTATATTTTTATATCTCATAATTTTAATTTAATCTAATCATTAAATTAATTAAAACGTTTTATCAATCTGATTATTAAATTAATTAGAACATTTTACCTCAAAATAGAATTTATTAAATCCAATTATTTACTTATTCAAATTAAATATTATATAACCACTTATTCAATTATTTGTAAACAAATTAGTTATCCATAAATACATATATTCAATTTATTATTAACAAAAATACTATTTACAACAAACAAATGCACACTCACCCAACCAAGCCCAGTTCTTTATACATTAGTCTCTTGAGCGTACCCTTGATACATATATATTATTCAAACATAGGTTAACCTTGTGGTAAGCTAATAACTTGTACAACTACTCGTTCGTGTGATTTTCAAGCTACATAATTCAATGTGAGTTACATAGCCCATTTTTTTTCTTTTCATTTTTACATCTTTGGGGTGAAACATGATTACACTCAAACTATTTGTAATTTATACAATTCAAACATTATGATCATGTGTGCAATTTGTGCCTTATGCTTGAACACTATGAGTTTCAAACTACATTTTACATACTTCAGTGCATAGTGCAAGTGCAATCATTAACTCTGTACAAGCCGACGTTAACAATGATAGATCTATTGCACCTGACCAATCCACCCGGGTAGGGTGATTGTTGCCGACATCACTTAAGGATAACATTTGAGTGTTATTCCCATCAGTCACAAGGTTTGATTGTGCGCCCCAATTTTAATTATAGTGGTTCTCCATAATTGCCTTATTAAAACATGTTTCATATGAATTGTACACAAACTCTGATAACACTTGTTGTGCTAAAACCTATGTATGCTCACCAACTATTTTAGTTGACTTTGTTTTCATCATGTTTCAGGTGCTAATAATTGAGAATCATGTTCAAGATGCTTTACATAGGATTTGCAGACTTAGTTAAATAAGACAATTGAATTTTGCTGAAGTACCTTATTTCTTGTTTGTCTATGTTTTTATGAAACAATTGTTATGGAATTTGAATTTAATGAAATATGAAACGTTAGTTTGATCATGTGCTTATGTGGTCTACGTGTCCCGCCCCGACGTATTCCGCCGTCGGTTAGGGTGTAACAGAATCTACTCTAGGGTACGCTTAAAAAATAAAACTTGTTATAATGTTTCATGTTGAATTAAAGTTATGCATATATAATAAAAGCATAAGTTTGGGTGCAAGAGAGAAACATATTTATGCTTGAGTGTTTGGGGATATTGTGAACTCCAAAACTCTTGTAGAATCTACTCTAGGGTATGTTTAAGAAATAAATCTTGTTATAAAGATTTTGCATAATAAAAGCACAAGTTTGGGTGCTACTAAACCGTATCATAATTTTTTTTTTAATAGAAGTCTAATGCTAAGGTGTCATCTTCTATCTATGTTCGTCATTATTTTTTTAAGTACCCATAAGCACAAAAGTCTCTTGTAGTAAGGCCACAAGGAATACATATGCTCGTCATACTCTATCTATGCTTGTCAAAGGGAGGGTAAAAAAGGAGAGAATGTGTAGAAATTTAGCGTGTGTTTGGTGGTGCGACTAGAAAGAAAAAAAATGTAACGGGAAAGCTTTCGATGATCAAACTGGTATTCATACTCGAAATTTCATCAAAGAAGATAACAAGATTTAAGATTTGTATTCTCAAACGCACATGTAAGTACTATCTTCTTTTCCCAAACCTCCATTGTTGCATGTTCAAGTTTCTTATGGCTTTTTATTTAATTCCACGAAATTGGATGCTATAAAATGTTCTCTATTACAGGAATTTCACACATTACATTTATGGATGAGTAAGAATCATTAATTTGATTGTTGTATTAACAATGGTTGATTTGAGATTTTAGGATTCATGTCTAAATTGAGGGTTTTGCATCAAATGTGGAGACGAGTCAAAATGGGTTGTTATAGGTGTTAAACTAAGTTGTTATATATGAACTTATATTCTGGTGCACACCAAGTGTTTGATAAAATACATACATTAATAGTTTTGATTCAATTTGATAAATTTGAGATTTTGACGTTAAATAAAGTTTGACCCGGATGAGCTAGTATAACAATAAAGTAACATATATGCTTTAAAGTTTTGTAAAATAGGCAAACATTATAGTTGTTTTCAAAACCACATTAGATTGTACAGTAGCATAAGGTTACGCCATGTGGCATAAGCTTACGTAACTTGGAAAACCAAATTTTGTGTTTTTGGACTTTTGCATTGGTTTACGCCCCTCTTACGCCGGAAGGCTAGTTTTTTTTGTGTTTGTGAGTGGAGTAAAGCTACCCCATGGGGAGTAAGGTTACGCCAAGTTGCTTTCCACTTTAGCTTTATCTTCAATTCCCTTTATAAAGGCTTTAAAACTTGCGTATTCTCCACTTCTAATATGCAAATATGAAACCTATGCTAATCCATTTCATGTGTATGTGAGTTTAGGTAAAGCTTGAATGCAGTGAAGAACGAATCAAGGTTAAGTTTAAGAACGAGGCGGTGGTTGAAAATCAAGGTGTCGGAATAATGCGTGAACACCTCCTTGTAAAGATAACTCTTTTTTTTGTTGAAACGTCTTTGATTATGGTGTCAAATGTTTTAATTACCAATAATGTCACATATGATATGATCACTATTAGCCATGGATATGTCCTAGTGATGGTTTTCAAACTAGATTGGTTTGGTTCTAACATGTTGTAAATTTATGGTGACATATATTGGATGATGAAAGTAAACCTTATGACGTTTTTATGGTTTAGAATTTTTTAGACCTATTTTCCGCATAAACAAATGAAGTGGTGTCTTTTAACATAAATAGGTGTTTCATAAGTATTACATATATGTAACTCTATGAATAGGATGTCGCTACTATTGAACATAAATAAGGGAAGATGTAGTGTTACATATATGTAACACTATATAAAACTGAAACCAAATAATCTTTTTTGATGATCGAAAAACTACAACCATTTGTTCATGATTGAAGAACTCCATCCAAATGTTAATGATCGCAGAACTCCAACCATATGTTGATCATCATCATCATCATCTTCATACTCGGTAACCAAGTTCATTATCATCTTCATCATAACCGATTTCTTGATTATTGAGGTTGTTCTCCGAGTTCATGACCATTTTCTTGATATCATACCTTGATTAAGTGATATTATATTACTAAGCAACACATTCTTTTCAGACCCAATAGTATGTTGAGAACCATGAGAACCACATAAGACGCGTACATACCGATTCAATGAAAGAGGTAAAATTGACAAACAATAGTTTATTTTTCTCTTTCCACTCTTTCTTTGATTTTATCTCCTCTCTTCTAAAAGTATAAAAATGTGTATATATGCATATACATGTTCATATAGTGTATGTGCATATATGCATTTAAACAAAAAACTATAAATATCATATTTTTTTAAATAATTCTTAAATATATTGAAATTCATATCCATTCTAATCAATTTATATAATAAAAAATTCAAGGATATGACGGTTTTTGTAGTTCTCAACATATTATTGGTTCTGAAATAACTCGCACCGTCATATCTACACACACACACACAAACACACTGTAAGGCCCCTTTCCCGGGAGACCTCACTTATACTTGGCAAGCAATATATGCATGGATATAAAGCAAGATTTCGTTCTTACACGTTATGTTATTCTTTTCATACTTGGCAAGCTATATATACATAAATATAAAGCAATATTTCATTCTTACGCGCTATGTTATGCTTTCATTTATTTATTTAAAAACATACTTGTCATACTTATATTCAGAATGTATTTTCATATAGCACATAACATAACATTCATTCATATCATGTATACACTCCAGCCCCAAAACATTTAAAATCATTTGCACGTAACACATAGGGGCACATAGAACTCACCTGATGAGTGGTTTCTGAAATACTCTTAGCCGGTCACTGAGCGTCACTCACAATCTGTATAATAAAGTCATACAAATGACACTAGACATTACTATGCTTGAACCCAGTAGTTTCGGGGGTGGATCATATCGAAACTATAGTAGTTTCGATGCATATGGAACTTTTATAAAAATAATTATTTAAAAATAACATACAATGAAACAAAATACGTCAACAAAGTTTAACTGTTTATTTAACTAGGTCCTCAATTTCCTATGTGTAGCAACTTGAAATAGGAACTCAAAGATTTGTACCTAAAACATGATAAAAACAATGTCAACTAAAAATAGTTGGTGAGTATACCTAGGTTTTGACACCACAAATAGTTTTCCAAATGTTTGTGTACAATTCATATGAACCATGGAAAATAAGGCATTTATGGAGAATCACTATAGTTTAAACTAGGGCGTACAATTAAACCTTGTGACTGATAGGCATAACACAACAGTTATCCTTAAATGTTAGGCCTAACACAACGGTTATCTTTAAGTGTGAGGCATAACACAACAGTTATCCTTAAATGTTAGGCATAACACAACAGTTATCCTTAAGTGTGAGGCATAACACAACAGTTATCCTTAAGTGTTTTCGGCAACAATCACCCTAACCGGGTGGGTTGGTCAGACACAGTAGATCTATCATTGTATACGGTCGGCTTGTACAGAGTTAATGATTGCACTTGCACTATGCACAAAAGTATGTAAACGTTGTTTGCACAAATAGTGTTCAAGCATAAGGCACAAATTGCACACATGATCATAATGTTTGAATTGTATAAGTTGCAAATTGTCACACCCCAGCCGGCGGCGGATTAAACGCCGGGGCTGACACGGTTGTTCAAAAGCACATGATCATCTATTAAATATGGTAATATTTATTATTCAAATTAAAAGCATCTGTTACATAGGAAAATGAAACGTTCAAAACATAATTTAAATTAAACTAGGTCCAAGTCCTAGGTGAGCAAGTAGTCCTCAAACAGGTGCACCTGAAACATGTAAGTAACTGTCAACTACAAGTAGTTGGTGAGATACACAGGTTTTGACACCAAAGAGTTAGTATATATTACAATTCAATATGTTCAACGCATGTCTAAAGCATATATGTGAGAACGTACAAGGTTCCAAGCGTACAATTCAAGCCTGATAATAGAAAACTAGATACGCAATCCCACTGATTGCCATTTTAAAAAGGGAGCAAGCGGATACTCCAAGTTATAGTTGATACCCAACAAAACCCGCCAAGGTCTTGTGGTAAGTTATAGTTTCAGTTTCCCATATAAATGATCATGTTAGGTACTACCTTAGGCTTGGGCTGCAAGTTAATGAATGTATAGGCATGAAAACACATGCAATGGTCATCAAGTAGTTCAAATATAAAGCATAAAGATCAAGCACAAGATATATTGAATTTTTTAAATAGATATAGTTGATAACATGTATCACCCCAAAAGCAAAACAGTAAGAAGAGCTATGTAAACTCACATTGCAATGAGTAGCTTGGATGTCACACAAGTATATTGCACAAATGTTCTAGCTAATCACAAGGTTAACCTATGTTTGATGGAACATATATATCAATGATTTGTACAACTGAAATAGAGAATCCTATTGTGCGAGGAGATTGATGTGAGTGTCCTCATTTTAATAATAAACTAATTATTTGAGTTGCAAATAATATTTTATGTAAATCTTTGATAAATATTTGTATTGTAATAAATGAAAGAATTAATAACGATGTTGTTTGTTTGTAATAATTATATAAACGTATGAATAAATAATTAGGTTTCTTTTGTTTGTAAATAAATACACAAATAAATAAATGACTAGTTTTCTTTTATCTGTAATTGCATAAATTAATAGATAGATAGATGAATAAATAAATGAGTAATAATTAGTTGAGTAATTAAATAATTTACTACATAAATAAATGAATGAAACCTTTCATTTGATTTATGAAAAACAAATGTTAAAAATAATGATTTAATTAGTTGGTAATTAAACCAAAATTTAAAGTATAATAATGTTTTAATTAATTAATAATTAAACCATAATTAATTATTAATTACAAGTATAGAATTGAGTTTTAAATGTTCTCATATAATAAAAATAAATTATATAAAAGTTTGTATAAATGTTTATAAAGAAATGAGTTTATAATCATAATCATAATTAGTTAAAAGTGGTTGTTGTACACTAGAATGGTTATCATTCCAGAGTAGTACCTCCAACAGAAAAGTTCCCAGGAAAGAGTTGGTCGGATCAGAACCCCGTCTTTTCCTAGCCAGAACTTTAATGTTTGCCAGATAACTACAAACTGGTTTGAAATTTACTCTATTTACATACTTAACCAAGTTTAGTTTGTGTTTGGAAAGTATATGGGCTAAAGTGAAAATATAAGTTTATGTAAAGATAGAAATTGAATATTAAATAATTTAACTTGAAAATAAGGATTTTTAGTAAAAACATAATTTTTGAAATTGAAAGGAGTAAGAATGATCAACCAAGCTTTTATATAAAAGCTTGACACAATTTTAATTAAAATAGGGCTTTTGATCTTGGATAGGTCTATGATTATAACATAAACATGTTAGGAATCATAGATCTAGCTAGTTATGAGAGATTTTTAAAGGAAAAGTATGAACAAGCAAGAATATAAGAAGAACTTACTTATGAATATGGAAACGACTTTGAATCTTGAGAGAGGGATTAGAACTTGATATGGTGTGAGAATGAGGGAAGAATGAGGGTCTATTTATAGGGTAGTATCATGGGCTTATTTACAAAATTTAATTTGTTATAGGGATTAAGATTGCAAAATATGAAAAACAGTTTTTTATTTCATAACATATTTCAACTTAAGTGCTCATAAATTTTATGTTCATGACTTCATTTCATCATAATTCATATTTCATATGTTTATAGATATAATTATATATTTATTTGTTTTATTTACCTTTAGTAATTTAAAAATACTAGCAATGTTATATTTTCATAATAAATTGTTTATATCATGTGTATATATATAGTTTTAGAAATGACTTAGTATGTACCTATATATTTATGGAATAGGATGGTGACAATTATTTACAAAGCATATAACATAAATATTTATTACTTATGAATTTGAAGTAGGTAATTAAGGTTCTTCATAAATGCGATTCACCAAAATAATGAACTTACATTGCCGGAAAAGTTAAAATAAAAGCGGGAAATTTCCTGGAGATTACAGTCTCCCCTACTTTAGAAAATTTCGTCCCGAAATTGATTAGGAAGAGGGTCTTGGAAACAGATGTGGGTATTTGGCTTTCATTTGATCCTCACGTTCCCAAGTGAACTCAGGGCCACGTTTGGATTCCCACCGAACCTTAACAATTGGAATGCGACTTCTCTTGAGTTGCTTAACTTCTCGGTCCATGATCTCCACGGGCTTCTCCACGAAGTGCATTGTTTCGTCAATGTGAACCTCGTCAAGTGGTATGTGGAGATTCTCGTCAGCTAAGCATTTCTTTAGGATTGAGACATGAAATGTTGGATGAACGTTACTGAGTCCTTCAGGTAGATTGTAAGGCCCCAAACCCGGGAGGCCCCACTTGTTGGAATTACTCATTCACAAACAGTTCTTAAACATGAATATCAAATAACGCAGCGGAAAAATTTCATTTAAACATAACTTAATCGTTGTTCATACATGCGGAAGCGTAAATGTCACACCCCGCCAAGGCGGAAACGCGAGGCGCAACGTTCATGGTTTCCAAAGCATATGATTACCGCAAACACATACATGATACATGGATACATAAACAAATTTAAAGTTTTACATTACAAAAATGTAATCTGAGTTTACAAAAAGTTAAGATTTCACAAAATATGACTCAATTCAATGAGTTATACAAGGGAAATCCTCCTTGAGTAGTATCCATCGTGCATGCATGTAATCTACATTGCTAACCTTGAAATCACGTTCAGTTACCTGAAAAACATACTTAAAATCGTCAACACAAGGTTGGTGAGTTCACAGGTTTAATCAAATAGTTCTTTGCAAAATTTCATTGTTCGTAAATAGTTTCAGTTGTATGTGATAAACAGAATAAGAATTGTTGACCCATTTGTAAACTAGCTAGGAATACAAATAATATGTTCCTACATGAGGCGTAACCAAACCATGACAATTGTACACGCCCCTAATTTCGTTATCCGGTTCTATGCGGCCATAAATCCTCCAGATTGTGGTTAGCGCGACTAACCATGACCGGGAGACGTCACTCTCCATAGTACTATTCATAGGACCCTAGGCTACAGTTAATGGTTACTACGTTGTTCCAGGGGACTTTTCCGGCCTCAAATTGTTGTTCTCATCTCATGTAAACATACAAGTCGTGTCTTATTCTCTTGTTATCCCATAAAATAATTGTAAGTATGTTTTTCCCCCAAATATTGAAAACAGTAAAAAGGGGCCGTGAAACTCACCTTGAGTTTGTGTATATACTTGTGATAAAACTTGTTGTAGTCAACCTTGACTATTCGTACCCTAGATACCAAGGGTAAATTGTTGTTAAGACCAACGTCTTAATTGTAAATTGTTCACCGACCTTGTAAATCTGGTCGTTTTTGTTTGAATATCTCCTTAGTTGTTCAACACATGTTTTGTTATAAAATAGTTTTGAGTTACTGCCCAACTGGGACTGTTGTACAGGTGTCGAAACTTCTTAGTTTCGATTGGACAAATGTGCATCGAAACTACTTAGTTTCGATGGAGTAGTCAGGTGTCGAAACTTCTTAGTTTCGATTGAGTAAACTGGGTATCGAAACAACCTAGTTTCGATTGAGTAAAAGGTATCGAAACTCCCAGTTTCGATTGACCAACAGGTATCGAAACTCCTAGTTTCGATTGAGCGACATGTATCGAAACTCCTAGTTTCGATTACTGGACTTCTGTTTGACAGAATCAGTCCTGCATATTTTGTTTTAAAACTTGAATTTGACACTCTTTTCTTGTTATCTTACTTGCGTTTGAACATTTTGCATGATTGGCTCCGGTTTTTAAGAAAATAATATGAAAATATGGAGTTTTTACCTTTAAAACAGTGGCGATGATGATGAGAGAAAACAGAGATGATCTTGAATCTTTTGCTAAACCCTTTTCAGAAACACTTGAAAACACTGAATCCTGATGGTTTTTGTCTTAAAACTTGGCTTTGATTTTGAAGATAAATGGGAAGTTTTCCGTATGAAAATGAGAGAAAAATGAGAATTGTGAGGAAAGTGATTGAAAGTGGTATGGGTTTTATCTGAGTTTTTTTCAGTTATAGCATGGGACGAGTGAAGGGGGGGGGGGGGGTTCTCTGGCTTTTTCGGCCAAGAAGTCAAGGGGTAAGTGGGTTGGGGGTTTGGGTTAAAATAATCAAGCAATTTGGATTTTTGGTATTTGTTTATTAACTAGAGTTTTAAAGGAGTAGTTTAATTCGGTTTATTTTCCCCACGGTATTATAGTTTTATTCTAAAAATAATTTATTGACCAACTTAAAATTTGTGTAATATATATATACGCCTGGATATTTAATTTATCCACTATTGTTCGTCTTAGTCGATTTGTACTGGTACTTGCACCGGTAATTCCTAGAATTACCCAAGTATGAATTGAGACCATGTACGATCTTTGCTAGACTCTAAAGTCCTTGTTTGTGAAATTAAATAAATCACAAAAGTAATTATAATGTAAACTCGTTTATTGTAATGTAAACTTGTTCATAATGTGTACGGATATTGACCTGAAATGTCGGGTGTCACATTCTCCCCATGTTAACAGAATTTCGTCCCGAAATTCAATTTGTGTCATCTTGAACTGGTGTATCCTTAAACAAGGATGGGTATTTTGTTTTCATTTGGTCCTCTCGTTCCCATGTATACTCAGGACCACGCTTTGAGTTCCAACGTACTTTAACCAGTTTGATCCGACTACGTCTCAGCTTTTGAACCTTCCAATATGATATCTCAATTGGTTGCTCGATGAAATGAAGTTTATCGTCAATGTGAATTTCATCAGGCGGTATGATCAAAGTCTCGTCTGATAGACACTTTTTGAGATTTGACACATGAAACGTATCATGTACATTGTTTAGTTCTTGTGGTAGCTTGAGTTTGTAAGCTACAGGGCCAACTCTAGCCAGTATTTCAAAAGGTCCAACGTATCTAGGGTTGAGCTTACCACGGTTACCAAACCTTGCAACGCCTTTCCATGGTGAGACTTTTAACATTACTCGGTCACCAATTTGAAATTCTAATGGTTTTCGTCTGATGTCAGCATAGCTCTTTTGTCTATCTCGGGCCGCTTTCAAACGGTCCTTAATTTTGAAAATCTTATCAGTGGTTTCCTGGACAATCTCAGGGCCTGTCAAATGTTTTTCACCAACTTCCGCCCAACATAACGGTGAGCGGCATTTACGACCATATAAAGCTTCAAACGGAGCTGCCTTAATGCTCGTATGGTAGCTGTTATTGTAGGAAAACTCAGCTAACGGTAAATGAGTATCCCAATTTCCTCCGAAATCAATTACACACGCACGTAGCATATCCTCTAAAGTTTGAATGGTCCTTTCGCTTTGACCATCTGTTTGTGGGTGATATGCCGTGCTCATGTCAAGACGTGTGCCCATGGCTTCTTGTAATGATTTCCAGATTCTAGACACAAATCTGCTATCTCTATCCGATATAATAGAAATTGGCACTCCATGCCTAGCCACAATTTCCTTGATATAAAGCTTTGCAAGTTTCTCGGTTTTATCAGTTTCTTTCATAGGTAGGAAATGAGCTGATTTTGTCAATCGATCGACAATTACCCATATGGTATCATAACCACTGGATGTCTTGGGTAATTTTGTGATAAAATCCATAGAAATTTGTTCCCATTTCCATTGGGGAATTTCAGGTTGTTGTAACAAACCAGACGGTTTCTGATGTTCGGCTTTTACTTTTGAACATGTTAAGCACTTACTGACATATGTGGCAATATCTCCTTTCATATTGGGCCACCAATATAATTCTTTTAGATCCTTATACATTTTATCTGAACCTGGGTGAATGGAGTACCTGGACTTGTGGGCTTCGTCCATAACTAACTCCCGTAAGTTACCAAAACGTGTCACCCAAATTCTATTCATGAAGTATAAAGTGTCATCTGACTTTGGCTCCAATTGCTTTATCATTCCTCGTAAAGCTTCATTCTGAATGTTTTCTTCTTTGATTGCCTCATGTTGTGCCATCCGAATTTGAGTAGTAAGATTCGTATGAATTGTCAATCCTAAGGCACGAACACGAAGTGTTTTAACTCGTTCTTTGCGACTTAAAGCGTCCGCTACGACATTGGCTTTCCCGGGATGGTACTTGATATCACAATCATAATCGTTTAGTAGTTCTACCCAGCGACGTTGTCTCATGTTAAGTTCCTTTTGATCGAAGATATGTTGAAGACTCTTGTGATCAGTAAAGATAGTACATCTTGTACCGTAAAGGTAATGTCTCCAAATTTTGAGCGCAAACACAACTGCACCCAATTCCAAGTCGTGGGTCGTATAATTCTTTTCGTGTACTTTTAGTTGTCATGAGGCATATGCGATGACTTTGTCTCTTTGCATTAACACACAACCAAGTCCTTGATGTGATGCATCGCAGTATACGACAAAATTTTCGATTCCCTCCGGAAGGGATAGGATTGGTGCACTACACAGCTTCTGTTTCAGTAATTGGAAAGCTGACTCCTGCTTGTCACTCCAATCATACTTCTTTTCTTTCTGGGTTAATGTGGTTAAAGGCAAGGCTATTTTTGAAAAATTCTCGATGAATCGTCTGTAATAACCGGCCAAACCTAAAAATTGACGTACTTCTGTCGGAGTCTTTGGTGCTTCCCAGTTTTTGATCGCTTCAATTTTAGATGGATCAACGTGAATTCCTTCCTTGTTGATGACATGACCAAGGAAATGCACTTCTCGGATCCAAAACTCACACTTAGAGAATTTAGCGTAAAGTTTCTCGTTTCTGAGTAGTTCTAAGATTAATTTCAGGTGATGTTCATGATCCTCCTTAGTTCGTGAATATATTAATATGTCATCGATGAATACAATCACGAATTTATCCAAGTATGGCTTGCACACGCGGTTCATGAGATCCATGAAGACAGCTGGTGCGTTCGTCAAACCAAATGGCATAACTAGGAACTCGTAGTGACCGTAACGAGTCCTAAATGCTGTCTTTGGTACATCTTCTTCTTGGATTCTTAATTGATGATACCCTGAACATAGATCAATTTTTGAATAGAAGCTAGAACCTTGTAGTTGATCGAACAAATCGTCTATTCGAGGAAGTGGGTATCGGTTCTTGATTGTAAGCTTGTTTAATTCTCGGTAATCAATACACATCCTAAAGGTTCCATCCTTTTTCTTTACAAATAGGACCGGAGCTCCCCAAGGTGAGAAACTCGGTCTTATGAAACCTTTATCAAGCAACTCTTGTAGTTGATTTGATAATTCTTGCATTTCAGAAGGTGCTAATCGATACGGCGATCGCGCAATCGGTGCGGATCCTGGTACCAAATCGATTCGGAATTCGACTTGCCTCGGTGGTGGTAATCCAGGTAAGTCTTCAGGAAAAACTTCGGGGTAATCCCTAACGATTGGAATATATTCAAGTCGACGTTCCTTGGGTTTCTTTTCGACGACGTGAGCCAGAAACACGCAATAGCCTTTACGTAAACACTTACGAGCTTTCATGCAGTTTATCATCCTTAACGTTACTCCACTCTTCTCACCTTGAATCGAAAGAACTTCTCCGTTTGAGAGTGGGATTTGGACAATCTTCTCAAAACAAACAATCTCGGCATGATTCTTTGATAACCAATCCATGCCAATAACAACGTCAAAGCTTCCTAAATCAACGGGTAACAGATCTATACTAAATGTGTGGTTTTTAAGACATAAGGTACAACCCTGAATGACTTCTTCGGTATTAATTAATTTTCCGTTCGCTAATTCAATTGTATACTTTTGGTCTAGTTTACTGGGCTTAATGCCGAGTAGGGACTTAAAGTCATTTGACACAAAACTCAAATCAGCACCCGTATCGAAAAGTATAGAGGCATAGTGATTATTTATCGGGAACGTACCAGTGACAATGTTTGGATCTTGTCGTGCGTCACCAGCCCCCATCACAAATGCTCTTCCACGGGCCTGATTGTCGTTTCGGTTCTTCAACTTTGGACAGTCTTTTCTGAAGTGCTTTGGATTTCCACATTCAAAGCATCCCTGATTCATCCTCCCTGTTCCTGGGTTGCCCTTTCCTGTTACTTGATTTGTCTTATTAGAGTTTGCATTGCTCCAACAGTTATGGGCTAGGTGCCCATACTTTTTACATTTTCCACATTGAGTACACCTTCCACTGTGATGATATCCACACTTGTCACACCTTGGTAGTGCCCCAAGGTATCCATTTTGTCCCACAGTGTTGGCGACAAAGGCTTTCATAGTTTCAGGTCTCTTGTAACTTTGATTCCTGTTTTGATTACTTGGTTTTCCAAACCATTTCCTCTTTTCCCCCGACCTTCCTTCTTCGGTCTCCTTCTTCTCAAACAAACCATCACGTACAGCATTATCCCTCAGCTTGAAAGCTAGAGTTATGGCGCTCTTGGCATCCATAGGGTTCGATGAAGTCACCAGACTTCGGATTTGAGGTGCGAGACCCCATAAATATCTTTCAACCTTCTTGTATTCTGGGGTAACCATGTGTGGAACCAAGATTGCTAACTCATTGAATCGGTCAGTGTAGCCAGCAACATCATCTCCTGTCATTTGCAAATTCCACATTTCAGATTCGATCTTTTGTAACTCATTTCGAGGACAATATTCCTCGATCATCATGGCCTTCAGGTCTTCCCATGACAACTCATATGCTGTCTGCCTTCCCAAAGTCTTTATTTGTGAATTCCACCAGGTTAAAGCTTTATCAGTGAGTGAGCATGTAGAATACTTCACCATTCAGTCAGCGGTGCATTCACTGATATCAATCACTGATTCCATCTTCTCTATCCATCTCATTAGCCCAACTGCACCCTTGGTGCCATTGAAGTTACGGGGTTTGCAAGATAGAAAGGCCTTGTAGGAGCACTTTCTATTTGGAGCATCTGTAGAATTACAAGTCATAACGTCAATAATTCGGATCATGACCATGTGTTACGGCTTATTTATTCTATTACCTCCGGAACCTCCGGAACCTCCAGCTGTACCGCTTCCTCCTGCACCTCCTGCACCGGTACCACTGCCGTTTCCTCCTCCACTATTTCGATTCGCCTCATACTGTTGCATGGCAGCAGCTACTCGCTGTGCTATAAGTTGTTCCACATTTGGAGAAATTGTCTCGTTGTTGTCTCCAGTAGTGTTACGGGGTGTGCTACGCTTTGGTGCCATGACGTTCTTTCTAACATGTCAATTAAAAAGAAACAACATTATTTGACAATAATGATAGCACATGACATAAGAATACCACAACATCAAATGCAAACAACCATCATTACAATATAAACCATTACATACATAGTCAAAACATATATAGTACATTGTTCCCAAAAGATAAGGATACAAAAAGGATGGGTTCACATGACCACATCAGTACTAAAGTTTTTAAACTACATAATGTACTATGGGCACAACCCGCCCATAATAGGTTTAGAAGAAGAAGTGAGAGTACAATCCAATCATCATGGCAAGTCCTGCCATAACAAAGCTTGCTCTAGCCACAAATTCTGCAGCCAAAGTCCTTTCCTCCAGTGCTTCCACCATGTCTCGGACAGTGACAGTGAACTGCCAGTCCATGTCGGCTCTCAACTCCAGATAGTTAGTGGCATCCTGTATGTTTCGGGTGCGGTCATCTAGAGTCTGAACTCGAGATCCGAGTCCTTGACGAAGTCGCGTGGCTGCATCCCCCTGTGCCCGGATGTCATCTAGGAGATCATCAAGACGCTCCTCATGCGTACGAACGCGTGCTACTAGTGTAGGCACTGTGAGCTCTGTGGCTTCCCCAGTGTGGGGTAGGGGTGTTGGGGAGTTAGAAGACTCTCCAATCTCAAAGGTAGATGGGATGCTCTCCATCTCCCTCCATCGGGCCAGAGTACGTGGCATCCAACGGATAGTTCCCACAGTCGGGTGGTAGCAGGGTCTTTGCCTAGGTGGTTCTTCACCAGCCTCCAAGTCTTCTGGGTCACGGGCTGCTAGATTCCTTTTGTGTGGAAGTCGAAACTTCTTCTTAGCACTTTGCACCTTAACTGGTCCTCCGCTTTTCTTTCGGTAGACGATAGGCGGTTTTCCCAAGGCGACTTTAGGTGGTGTGGAGCTACGGGTTTGTACTTGATTTTTGGGATGTGAGGCGGAACGTTCCTCGTTTGATTCAGTGTCAGAGACGGGATCAGAATGTGAATGTGACGACATGCTTATGACTACAATATCCATATGACAAAATGGCTGGTCATGCAATGCTTATGCAATGAAAACGTTTTAGTGAGTCATTTAGATTATAGACTAGGTTCCAATTTAGATTCCTAGTTCACTATAATCAATGGCTCTGATACCAGTTCTGTCACACCTCGCCAAGGCGGAAACGCGAGGCGCAACGTTCATGGTTTCCAAAGCATATGATTACCGCAAACACATACATGATACATGGATACATAAACAAATTTAAAGTTTTACATTACAAAAATGTAATCTGAGTTTACAAAAAGTTAAGATTTCACAAAATATGACTCAGTTCAATGAGTTATACAAGGGAAATCCTCCTTGAGTAGTATCCATCGTGCATGCATGTAATCTACATTGCTAACCTTGAAATCACGTTCAGTTACCTGAAAAACATACTTAAAATCGTCAACACAAGGTTGGTGAGTTCACAGGTTTAATCAAATAGTTCTTTGCAAAATTTCATTGTTCGTAAATAGTTTCAGTTGTATGTGATAAACAGAATAAGAATTGTTGACCCATTTGTAAACTAGCTAGGAATACAAATAATATGTTCCTACATGAGGCGTAACCAAACCATGACAATTGTACACGCCCCTAATTTCGTTATCCGGTTCTATGCGGCCATAAATCCTCCAGATTGTGGTTAGCGCGACTAACCATGACCGGGAGACGTCACTCTCCATAGTACTATTCATAGGACCCTAGGCTACAGTTAATGGTTACTACGTTGTTCCAGGGGACTTTTCCGGCCTCAAATTGTTGTTCTCATCTCATGTAAACATACAAGTCGTGTCTTATTCTCTTGTTATCCCATAAAATAATTGTAAGTATGTTTTTCCCCCAAATATTGAAAACAGTAAAAAGGGGCCGTGAAACTCACCTTGAGTTTGTGTATATACTTGTGATAAAACTTGTTGTAGTCAACCTTGACTATTCGTACCCTAGATACCAAGGGTAAATTGTTGTTAAGACCAACGTCTTAATTGTAAATTGTTCACCGACCTTGTAAATCTGGTCGTTTTTGTTTGAATATCTCCTTAGTTGTTCAACACATGTTTTGTTATAAAATAGTTTTGAGTTACTGCCCAACTGGGACTGTTGTACAGGTGTCGAAACTTCTTAGTTTCGATTGGACAAATGTGCATCGAAACTACTTAGTTTCGATGGAGTAGTCAGGTGTCGAAACTTCTTAGTTTCGATTGAGTAAACTGGGTATCGAAACAACCTAGTTTCGATTGAGTAAAAGGTATCGAAACTCCCAGTTTCGATTGACCAACAGGTATCGAAACTCCTAGTTTCGATTGAGCGACATGTATCGAAACTCCTAGTTTCGATTACTGGACTTCTGTTTGACAGAATCAGTCCTGCATATTTTGTTTTAAAACTTGAATTTGACACTCTTTTCTTGTTATCTTACTTGCGTTTGAACATTTTGCATGATTGGCTCCGGTTTTTAAGAAAATAATATGAAAATATGGAGTTTTTACCTTTAAAACAGTGGCGATGATGATGAGAGAAAACAGAGATGATCTTGAATCTTTTGCTAAACCCTTTTCAGAAACACTTGAAAACACTGAATCCTGATGGTTTTTGTCTTAAAACTTGGCTTTGATTTTGAAGATAAATGGGAAGTTTTCCGTATGAAAATGAGAGAAAAATGAGAATTGTGAGGAAAGTGATTGAAAGTGGTATGGGTTTTATCTGAGTTTTTTTCAGTTATAGCATGGGACGAGTGAAGGGGGGGGGGGTTCTCTGGCTTTTTCGGCCAAGAAGTCAAGGGGTAAGTGGGTTGGGGGTTTGGGTTAAAATAATCAAGCAATTTGGATTTTTGGTATTTGTTTATTAACTAGAGTTTTAAAGGAGTAGTTTAATTCGGTTTATTTTCCCCACGGTATTATAGTTTTATTCTAAAAATAATTTATTGACTTAAAATTTGTGTAATATATATATACGCCTGGATATTTAATTTATCCACTATTGTTCGTCTTAGTCGGTTTGTACTGGTACTTGCACCGGTAATTCCTAGAATTACCCAAGTATGAATTGAGACCATGTACTATCTTTGCTAGACTCTAAAGTCCTTGTTTGTGAAATTAAATAAATCACAAAAGTAATTATAATGTAAACTCGTTTATTGTAATGTAAACTTGTTCATAATGTGTACGGATATTGACCTGAAATGTCGGCCGTACGACCACCGGTACGGCCACCACGTCTTCCGTTTCCTCTCCTTGCCATTACGTTCTATAAGACAAGAAATCCAATGTCATCACGCTAGTTAACAAATAAAATTCAATAAGTACTGTAAGATGTTAATATACACTGGCCATCTGCAATTAACCATTACACTACCTTTCGATTTCTATTTGACCACCTTTGTGATTCCATCAGAACACAAGTCCTTTCCTAACCCTTCCTAAGGCATACTACATACACATACTCTACTTTTCATACCTGATGCTGTGGCTCGAGTTACCCGTACTGGCATCCGCTTTCGGTCCCATTCAAAGTTTAAGTTTAGACACTGGGAGTGTCCGAATCTCTCAAACTATTGCTCTGATACCAACTTGTAAGGCCCCAAACCCGGGAGGCCCCACTTGTTGGAATTACTCATTCACAAACAGTTCTTAAACATGAATATCAAATAACGCAGCGGAAAAATTTCATTTAAACATAACTTAATCGTTGTTCATACATGCGGAAGCGTAAACATTGATTAAAACATATTTACATCATAACTAAACATAACGGGATGCCAGTCTTCAAAGCAGTCGGGTAACTCTTCATCTCTAGCCAAGCATCACCGTCCATCCTCATAACCTGCCTTAACCTGAATGTGTACACTTAAAAACGTCAGCTACGCTGGTGAGTTCTAGTTTTCGTTCGTTTTAAGAAATGGTTCATCATTCAAACATTCAGTAGGGTTTAACATTCGTATAAGAAAACTGGGCCTTTCATTCGTAAACCTTCGCACATTTAAACACGATCATTTGTTTAAATCATTAACATTCATTTAAGTCATACAATATTATCTAAAATCTGTATCGTTACGCGTCTCTATGTCCCCGTAGGAACTTTTAATGTTGTGGGCAACCGTTACGTATCGCCGTCATTGCCACAACCATACACTACGTAGGGTCAACCGTTACGTATCGCCGTCATTGCCCAACCCTTCAATGCGTGGGGTCAACCGTTACGTATCGCCGTCATTGCCCAACACGCATCTTTCCTTTGGAAATTAACCGTTACGTATCGCCGTCATTAATTTCCCATTACCATTCAATACGTGGGGTCAACCGTTACGTATCGCCGTCATTGCCCAACACGCATCTTTCCTTTGGAAATCAACCGTTACGTATCGCCGTCATTGATTTCCCATTACCTCGTTCGTTAGGATGATCGTCATCACCCGAGTAACCGTCGTTACTCCCTTACCAGTTGTACAACATCAAAACCATTGACATGCCACAGAGACAATGCCCCTGTTGTTCTTGTGGTAACTATGGCTCACTGTCCATAATTTACCACAAGGCTGGGAATCACATTCCCAGACTTCATTCGTCAATTCCATTCATTCGACAGATTAGATTTGTAATGACTTCTTTAAAACATTTGCCCCTTTTTGTTTTCTTTTCATAAAACCTTTCCTTCACTTTCAAAACCCTTTACCTTTTCATTAAACCATTTCTTTATAACATTCGTTCGTAAGCATTTCGTTCATAAACTTTCTTTCCATAAACCCTTCGTTCCAAATCAGTTCCTTTCGTAAACGTAGTTTCATAAACATCATTTTATAAAACATCATTTCATAAAACATCATTTCATACGTGTACACACCAGCCCGAAAACATTATATAAAAACATTTAAAAGAGGGCTTCTAGAACTCACCTTATTAGCTAGTCTTGGTTGTCCTAATCAATGGTCCAACCACGTCACTTCCGATCTGAATTGGTTACAAAACACATATATCAGACCTAACCTCGATTCCCACTCTTCTCAGCTGATATAGGCGAACTTAATGCTAAGTTCGCCTCCCCTGGCTTAGGCGAACTTATAAGCGAACTTAATAAGTTCGCTTTCCCTGTGGCCAAGCGAACTTAACCCAGGCGAACATAATAAGTTCGCCTACCCTGTGGCCAAGCGAACTTAACCCAGGCGAACATAATAAGTTCGCCTACCCTGTGGCCAAGCGAACTTAACCCAGGCGAACATAATAAGTTCGCCTACCCTGTGGCCAAGCGAACTTGCCAAACGAACATAATCAGGCGAACTTGATAAGTTCGCCTCCCCAAGCGAACTTGACAGGCGAACTTGCTAAGTTCGCCTGCAACATCAGTCATCTTCCCCAAAAGTCCCGAAAATTGCGGATTTGGGTTCGGTTATGTCAAAACTTCAACCTTCTTTGCTCAAAACAACCGTTTTTCATTGTAGATACTAAACCTAAGCTTATTCTTAAGTTTCATCCGTAAAAACTTCCGATTTTTCACCCAAAACCCGAAAAACCCTAAAACGAACAAAAACTCAGATTTAGGTCGGATCGTTACCTGAATCGAGCTTCTGATCTGGAGGTTTCCTTCACGAGTGCAAGAGACACGTTCCGGTGCAATCTTGTGCGATTCCGTCACTTTCTCTCTCTACGGTTTTCTCTCTCTAGAATGTCAAAGAGCAGAAGAATGAGTGCCTTGGACTATTTATAGGGAAGACCTCCCCAAGCCCGGTTCGCGACTGACCCGGTCCAACTTCGGCCCACTTGAACTCGTTAACTTTATTTTTCGTCATTTTGGGATGTTACAAGTCTACCCCTTATAATAGGTTTCGTCCCCGAAACCTATCACAAGTCAAATAATTGAGGGTACGACTCCCTCATTTCCGCCTTCGTTTCCCATGTAGCCTCCGATCCCTTTCGGTGCCTCCATTGGACTTTAACCAATTGGATCACTTTGTTACGCAAACGCTTCTCCTTTCGGTCTATGATAGCCACGGGTTCTTCGATGTAGTTAAGGCTGTTATCAACCTCGATGTCAGTAAGTGGTACGTGAGCCGATTCATCCGCCAAACACTTTCGCAAGTGTGATACATGGAAGGTAGGATGAATCCCACTTAACTCATCAGGCAACTCCAACCGATATGCGACTTCACCAACCCGTGCCATTATCCTGAATGGTCCGACAAACCTCGGACTTAACTTTCCTCTCTTTCTGAATCGTATGATTCCCTTCCAGGGCGACACTTTCAACATTACTCTGTCCCCAACATCAAACTCGATAGGCCTTCGTCGTCTATCCGCATAGGACTTCTGACGATCTTGCGCGGCCTTCATTCGCGCTTTAATCTGATCAAACCTTTCCGACATTTCTTTTACGACTTCCAGACTTCCTAACTCTTTCTGTCCAATTTCACCCCAACAAACCGGGGTCCTACATCTTCTCCCATACAACATTTCGTAAGGCGGCATGCCTATCGTCGTATGATGACTATTGTTGTAGGAGAATTCGGCTAACGGCAGATGACTGTCCCAACTGCCACCGAAGTCAATAATACAAGCACGGAGCATATCCTCCAAAGTCTGAATGGTCCTTTCGGACTGACCATCCGTTTACGGGTGGTATGCTGTGCTGATATTAAGCCTCGTGCCCATCGCCTCGTGAAATCTTTTCCAGAACCTCGATGTGAATCGTGTGTCCCGGTCAGATACGATCGTCAAAGGCATCCCATGCCGTGCTACTACTTCGTTGATAAACACTTCTGCTAACCTTTCCGACGAGAACGCCTCGCGAATAGGTAGGAAATGAGCACTCTTCGTTAATCGGTCCACAATTACCCAAATGGCGTCATGACCTTTAGCTGTGCGAGGTAGCTTAGTTATAAAGTCCATGGTAATGTGTTCCCACTTCCATTCCGGTATATCAAGTGGTTGAATCTTTCCATACGGTTTCTGGTGTTCGGCCTTTACTTGCGAGCAAGTCAAGCACTTGCTTACATACTTCGTCACATCACATTTCATTCCAGGCCACCAGTAGTCCTTCTTCAGATCTTGGTACATTTTATTGGTACCAGGATGGATAGAGTAACGAGACTTATGAGCCTCATCCAAGATTTTGGTTCTAAGTTCGCCACCCATAGGTATCCATACCCGTCCATAACGTGTTCTAACACCAAGGGTGTTATATTCCAACTTGTCCTGTTGGCCCACCATCCTTTCTCCCTTTATATTTTCTTCCTTCAAAGCTTCATCTTGAGCTCTTTCGATTTCTCTCATCACATCCGATGTTACCACCAACTGGTAAGCTTTCACTCTAATAGGAGTAGGCACATCCTTTCGGCTTAGAGCGTCAGCCACCACGTTTGCCTTTCCAGGGTGGTACATTATTTCACAGTCATAGTCCTTCAGGAGTTCCAACCATCTCCTCTGCCTCATATTAAGCTCCTTTTGTTCGAAGAAGTACTTCAACTTTTGTGGTCGGAGTAAATAGTAAACTTTACCCCGTACAGGTAGTGCCTCCAGATTTTTAATGCAAATACGACAGCAGCAAGTTCCAAATCGTGAGTCGGATAGTTGACTTCATGAACTTTCAACTGCCGCGACGCATATGCAATCACTCTACCGCGTTGCATCAACACACACCCTAACCCCTGACCCGACGCGTCAGAGTATACCACCAGGTCTTCACTGCCCTCGGGAAGGGCCAAGACTGGAGCTTGTGTTAGCTTCTCTTTCAATTCCTTAAACACCTCATCCTGGGTCGAACCCCATTCGTACTTTACTTCTTTTCGAGTCAACTTTGTCAATGGCGAAGCTATTTTCGAGAAATCCTGGATGAATCTCCGATAGTAGCCCGCCAATCCCAAGAAACTGCGGATTTCAGTTGGCGTCTTAGGAATGTCCCATTCACTTACCGTTACTATCTTTGCTGGGTCAACCATAATGACATTCGGGCCAATGACGTGACCTAGGAATTGGACTTCCCTAAGCCAGAACGCGCATTTGGAGAACTTAGCATACAACCTCTCCTTCTTCAGAACTTCCAATACTTCCTTCAAGTGACACGCGTGATCACCCTCATTCTTGGAGTAGATAAGGATGTCATCGATGAACACTATTACCGATCGATCCAGCATCGGTCGACACACCCTATTCATTAAATCCATGAACGCTGCGGGGGCGTTCGTCAATCCGAAAGACATTATGCGGAACTCGAAATGTCCATAACGCGTGCGAAATGCAGTTTTCGGTATGTCTTCTTCCCTTACCTTCAACTGATGGTACCCGAACCGAAGGTCGATTTTCGAAAACCAACTTGCGCCTTGCAACTGGTCGAACAGGTCATCTATCCTTGGTAAAGGGTACTTGTTCTTCACCGTTCGTTTATTCAACTCGCGATAATCGATACACATTCTCATCGAACCATCTTTCTTCTTTACAAACAACACCGGAGCACCCCACGGCGAGATGCTCGGTTGGATAAATCCTTTCTCAAGTAACTCGTCTAGTTGGACCATAAGTTCCTTCATTTCCACTGGTGCTAGTCGATATGGAGCCTTAGCCACGGGCTGGGCATCTGGTACTAAGTCAATTCGGAACTCAATTTCTCTATCGCGTGGTATTCCAGGCAAATCCTCTGGAAACACCTCCGGGTACTCGCGTACCACGGGTACATCGTCTAGTTCCTTCACTTCCTTACACTTGTCAATCACGTACACCAGATAAGCCTCGCATCCGCGCCTCAAGTAATCCGCTGCCTTAATCATCGAGATGACGTTTGGCATCGGGGCGTCACGATCTCCAAAAACCTCAACTTTGCTACCATCCGGAGCCTTGAGTTGGATTATTTTTCGCTTACATATGATTTGTGCTTCATTGGCAGTTAACCAATCCATACCCAACACAACATCGAACCCTCCCAAAACCATAACGAACAATCTGACAGGGAACCTATGACCTTCTATTTTCATCGTGGAGTTATCAACTACATCGGTCACTCTCGCAGTTCTACCCTCAGCGGTCTCTACGCTAAAGGCCCTTTCTAGCTTACTCACAGCATACTTTACTCTTTTACAAAAAGTCGCAGATATAAAACTCTTACTGGCACCCGAATCAAATAACACAGAAACAAGAGTGTTGTCAAGGACGAACGTACCTGACGCCACATCGGGATCCTTCCTAGCCTGATCCTGCGTCAGTGCATACGCACGAGTCTTTGCACGAGATCCCTCTCCCTTCTTTTCCGGGCCCTTTCCTTTCCCGGTTTCCCCCATTCTGGGCTTCGTACATTCTCGGCTCATATGGCCGAAATCCCCACAGTTGTAGCATTTGTAGCCTTGCGGGCATTCACGGGAGTAGTGCCCAGTCTTGCCACACTTAAAGCACAGACTAGATCTCAGTCTGCATTCACCTACATGTTCCCTTCCACACTTCTTACAAACAGTCGGCTCATCCACCCGAGCCCTTTTATCACGAGCCCCAAACATCTTTCCCCCAGTTCGCTTGTTTGAGAAGCTCGGTCTCTTCTTTTGTTCTTCAACGACAACAACATTCAGTGCCAGATCGTCAAATACCACGCCGCTTAGCTCTACTGCCGAATCATAGGTAGTGGGGGTGTTTGCCTTCACGTAGGTGCGGACCTGGTCCGGCAACCCTTGAATATAACAGGCAATCTTTCTCTCTTCAGTAGTGACAAGGTGTGGCACCAGACGTGCCAGTTCATTAAATCGGGTTGTGTATTGCCGGTGCGTCATGCTTCCGGCCTTCAAACCCAAAAATTCCCTCTCTACCTTCTCAATCTCGTTCCTTGGGCAGAAATTCTTGATTACCAAGGTTTTCAAGTCAGCCCACATCATCGCATCTACAATCTCGCTCCCTTTTGCCTGTCGTACACCTTCCCACCAATGGGATGCTTCCTCCCTCAAGGAGTTAGCAGCAAACTTCACTACTTGATTAGCTCGACACTCGCTCAGACGAATGGCAGCTTCCATACGGATCACCCAATCAAAAGTAGCCACCGCGTCCTTCTTCCCAGTCAGGATCGGCGGATCACATGCCTTAAAGGACTTATAATCACATCCGCGAGCAGGCGGTGTATTGTAAGTCTCATTATTTTGGGCACCAATTGCCGCGCTAGACCCACCCGCCCCATTGACCTGCTTCAATGCTTCTGCCAACAGACCTGGCAGAGAAGCCTTCATCAGTTCTGTGAACTCTCGAGCTATAGCTGCTCTCACTTCGGGTTCAAAAGTGAAAGGTTGTTCTTCAACCTCTGTCTACTCAGCTTCATGCACACTAACCGCCGGTTCAGTGTGAACACTTCCTTCTTCACTATACTCTTGGCGCGCAGGGATCCTGCCACGCCCACCATTTCGACCGCCGGTACGACCACCGGTACGGCCACCACGTCTTCCGTTTCCTCTCCTTGCCATTACGTTCTATAAGACAAGAAATCCAATGTCATCACGCTAGTTAACAAATAAAATTCAATAAGTACTGTAAGATGTTAATATACACTGGCCATCTGCAATTAACCATTACACTACCTTTCGATTTCTATTTGACCACCTTTGTGATTCCATCAGAACACAAGTCCTTTCCTAACCCTTCCTAAGGCATACTACATACACATACTCTACTTTTCATACCTGATGCTGTGGCTCGAGTTACCCGTACTGGCATCCGCTTTCGGTCCCATTCAAAGTTTAAGTTTAGACACTGGGAGTGTCCGAATCTCTCAAACTATTGCTCTGATACCAACTTGTAAGGCCCCAAACCCGGGAGGCCCCACTTGTTGGAATTACTCATTCACAAACAGTTCTTAAACATGAATATCAAATAACGCAGCGGAAAAATTTCATTTAAACATAACTTAATCGTTGTTCATACATGCGGAAGCGTAAACATTGATTAAAACATATTTACATCATAACTAAACATAACGGGATGCCAGTCTTCAAAGCAGTCGGGTAACTCTTCATCTCTAGCCAAGCATCACCGTCCATCCTCATAACCTGCCTTAACCTGAATGTGTACACTTAAAAACGTCAGCTACGCTGGTGAGTTCTAGTTTTCGTTCGTTTTAAGAAATGGTTCATCATTCAAACATTCAGTAGGGTTTAACATTCGTATAAGAAAACTGGGCCTTTCATTCGTAAACCTTCGCACATTTAAACACGATCATTTGTTTAAATCATTAACATTCATTTAAGTCATACAATATTATCTAAAATCTGTATCGTTACGCGTCTCTATGTCCCCGTAGGAACTTTTAATGTTGTGGGCAACCGTTACGTATCGCCGTCATTGCCACAACCATACACTACGTAGGGTCAACCGTTACGTATCGCCGTCATTGCCCAACCCTTCAATGCGTGGGGTCAACCGTTACGTATCGCCGTCATTGCCCAACACGCATCTTTCCTTTGGAAATTAACCGTTACGTATCGCCGTCATTAATTTCCCATTACCATTCAATACGTGGGGTCAACCGTTACGTATCGCCGTCATTGCCCAACACGCATCTTTCCTTTGGAAATCAACCGTTACGTATCGCCGTCATTGATTTCCCATTACCTCGTTCGTTAGGATGATCGTCATCACCCGAGTAACCGTCGTTACTCCCTTACCAGTTGTACAACATCAAAACCATTGACATGCCACAGAGACAATGCCCATGTTGTTCTTGTGGTAACTATGGCTCACTGTCCATAATTTACCACAAGGCTGGGAATCACATTCCCAGACTTCATTCGTCAATTCCATTCATTCGACAGATTAGATTTGTAATGACTTCTTTAAAACATTTGCCCCTTTTTGTTTTCTTTTCATAAAACCTTTCCTTCACTTTCAAAACCCTTTACCTTTTCATTAAACCATTTCTTTATAACATTCGTTCGTAAGCATTTCGTTCATAAACTTTCTTTCCATAAACCCTTCGTTCCAAATCAGTTCCTTTCGTAAACGTAGTTTCATAAACATCATTTCATAAAACATCATTTCATACGTGTACACACCAGCCCGAAAACATTATATAAAAACATTTAAAAGAGGGCTTCTAGAACTCACCTTATTAGCTAGTCTTGGTTGTCCTAATCAATGGTCCAACCACGTCACTTCCGATCTGAATTGGTTACAAAACACATATATCAGACCTAACCTCGATTCCCACTCTTCTCAGCTGATATAGGCGAACTTAATGCTAAGTTCGCCTCCCCTGGCTTAGGCGAACTTATAAGCGAACTTAATAAGTTCGCTTACCCTGTGGCCAAGCGAACTTAACCCAGGCGAACATAATAAGTTCGCCTACCCTGTGGCCAAGCGAACTTAACCCAGGCGAACATAATAAGTTCGCCTACCCTGTGGCCAAGCGAACTTAACCCAGGCGAACATAATAAGTTCGCCTACCCTGTGGCCAAGCGAACTTAACCCAGGCGAACATAATAAGTTCGCCTACCCTGTGGCCAAGCGAACTTGCCAAACGAACATAATCAGGCGAACTTGATAAGTTCGCCTCCCCAATTGAACTTGACAGGCGAACTTGCTAAGTTCGCCTGCAACATCAGTCATCTTCCCCAAAAGTCCCGAAAATTGCGGATTTGGGTTCGGTTATGTCAAAACTTCAACCTTCTTTGCTCAAAACAACCGTTTTTCATTGTAGATACTAAACCTAAGCTTATTCTTAAGTTTCATCCGTAAAAACTTCCGATTTTTCACCCAAAACCCGAAAAACCCTAAAACGAACAAAAACTCAGATTTAGGTCGGATCGTTACCTGAATCGAGCTTCTGATCTGGAGGTTTCCTTCACGAGTGCAAGAGACACGTTCCGGTGCAATCTTGTGCGATTCCGTCACTTTCTCTCTCTACGGTTTTCTCTCTCTAGAATGTCAAAGAGCAGAAGAATGAGTTCCTTGGACTATTTATAGGGAAGACCTCCCCAAGCCCGATTCGCGACTGACCCGGTCCAACTTCGGCCCACTTGAACTCGTTAACTTTATTTTTCGTCATTTTGGGATGTTACATAGATCCAATTTGTAGGCTACCTTCCCAATCCGCTCAAGGATTTTAAAAGGACCTATGAATCTTGGAGCAAGTTTCCCTTTCTTTCCAAAACGAACTACACCTTTCCAAGGGGATACCTTGAGAAGAACCAGATCGTCAACTTGAAATTCTAAGGGTTTTCGACGTTTGTCGGCATAGCTCTTTTGCCGACTTCTTGCTACCAGAAGGTTGTCTCTAATTAATATTATCTTTTCGGAAGTCTCTTGAATAAGTTCAGGACCAGTGATTTGTGATTCACCAATTTCAGTCCAACAGGTAGGAGATCGGCACTTCCGACCATAAAGTGCTTCAAAAGGAGCCATGCTAATGCTCGTGTGATAACTGTTGTTGTGCGAGAACTCGATTATGGGTAGATGTAAATCCCAATTTCCCTTGAAGTCAATGACACAGGCTCTAAGCATGTCTTCGAGAGTTTGAATCGTTCGCTCAGATTGACCATCAGTTTGCGGGTGATAAGCAGTACTAAGATTTAGTTGAGTGCCCAAAGCTGATTGCAAGGATTGCCAGAAGCGAGAGGTGAATCGTCCATCATGATCAGAAATAATATTGAGAGGTACACCGTGATGACTAACGATCTCATCAATATAGATTCGAGCTAGTTTCTCCACTCGATAGTCTTCACGTATGGGTATGAAATGAGCAGATTTTGTCAGACGGTCGATGATTACCCAAATGATATCATGACCACGAGATGTGTATGGGAGTTTGGTTATAAAGTCCATGGCAATACACTCCTATTTCCATACGGGAATCTCGGGTTGTTCAAGTAAACCAGATGGACGCTGGTGCTCGGCTTTAACCTTCAAACAAGTAAGGCATTTGGACACATAGAGGGCAATGTCCTTCTTCATACTAGGCCACCAGTATTGGGTACGGAGATCCATGTACATTTTGTCTGCACCAGGATGCACAGAATAACGCGTCTTGTGAGCCTCGTTCATGATAAAGGTACGAAGGTTGTCACGGTCCGGAATCCAGATACGATTTAGAAAGTAAAGTAATCCATTGGGTTTGGTTTCAAGTTGGAGTTCAGCACCACATGACATTTCGTCGTACATGTTTCCTTCAGTGACAGAAAGATGTTGTGCTTCTAGGATGCGAGTTTGAATATCATTTTGGATTCGAATGCTGTGGATCTTGATAGGTTCCTTACGGCTAAGAGCATCGGCCACGACATTCGCCTTACCCAGATGATAACGAATATTGCAGTCGTAGTCGTTTAGGAGTTCAACCCAATGCCTTTGCCTCATGTTGAGTTCCTTTTGGTTGAAAATATGCTGGAGACTCTTATGATCGTTGTAAACCTCATATTTGGTACCATATAGGTAATGTCTCCAAAATTTAAGAGCAAATACGACCGCACCCAACTCAAGATCGTGCGTCGTATAATTCTTCGCATGGATTTTGAGTTGTCGAGACGCATAAGCAATCACTTTACCTCGCTGCATTAGTACACAACCAAGGCCTAAGTGGGAAGCGTCACAGTAAACGACAAAGTCTTCGGTTCCATCGGGAAGAGTCAGGATAGGAGCCTCACACAGTTTCTGTTTTAGGGTTTGAAAGGCTTCCTCTTGTTTTGGTCCCCACTCGTAGGGTTTTCCTTTGTGAGTTAAGGCTGTGAGGGGTACTGCGATCTTTGAAAAGTTTGCTATGAAACGACGATAATAGCCCGCTAAACCTAAAAATGAGCGGACTTTGGTAGGGGTCTTTGGAGCTTGCCAGTTCTTTACCGCCTCAATCCTAGCGGGATCTACGTGAATACCCTTCTCGTTGACTATGTGTCCCAAGAATTGGACTTCCTTTAGCCAAAATTCACATTTGGAGAACTTAGCGTATAATTGCTCCTTCTTCAATAGGTCCAAAACCAAACGCAAGTGTTCCTCATGATCTGCTTTTGATTTTGAATAGATGAGAATGTCGTCAATGAAGATGATTACAAACTTGTCCAAGTACGGCTTACACACGCGGTTTATAAGATCCATGAATACCGCAGGTGCATTGGTTAGTCCGAATGGCATAACCATGAACTCGTAATGACCATATCTTGTACGAAAGGTTGTCTTGGGGATATCGGATTCGAGCACTCGTAACTGGTGATAACCAGAACGAAGATCGATCTTAGAGAAATAAGTCGTGCCTTGAAGCTGATCGAACAAATCGTCAATCCTAGGAAGTGGATAACGGTTCTTCACGATAAGCTTGTTAAGTTCCCGATAGTCGATGCACATCCGAAAAGAACCATCCTTCTTCTTGACGAATAGAACAGGTGCTCCCCAAGGGGAAACACTAGGACCAATGAATCCTTTGTCAGAAAGTTATCGGAGTTGACTTGAAAGTTCTTGCATCTCTGATGGTGCAAGACGATAAGGTGACTTGGCCACGGGGTTTGCTCCTGGCACTAAGTCAATACGGAATTCGACTTGGCGTATAGGAGGAAGACCAGGTATGTCTTCGGGGAAAACTTCAAGGAAGTATTTGATTACAGGAATGTCTTGGAGGTTCTTATCCTTGACTTTTCGTTCCACAATATGGGCCAAGAATGCCACACATTTCTTTCGTAAATACTTTTGTGCGGTAGTGCAAGACATAAGCTTGAGTCCTTTTGACGGCTTCTCACTATAAACGTTCAAAATTTCACCCGAGTCAAGAGGGATACGGATATACTGGTCAAAACAGACGACTTCAGCATGGTGCTTGGTCAGCCAGTCCATGCCTACTATGATTTTGAAACCTCCGAGAGTCATGGGAATAAGATTGATTGAAAAGTCATGATCGCTCAAGGTTAAGGTACAATCTCTAATAATGGTGTCACATGAAACAGAATAACCATCCTCTACTAAAATATCAAAGGGTTTGTCTAACTTAGCTCGACTCATAGCAAGTTGTGGTTCAAATTCAAAGGACACGAAACTCTTATCGGAACCAGTATCGAACAGGATAGAAGCATATTGCTGATTAATTGGAAACGTACCGTTCACCACATCGTTGTTGGCTTGAGCCTCATTGGCATTGATGTTAAAGGCACGTCCACGAGCTACCGGGTTTGCATTCCCCTGATTCACATTCCCTCGGTTCATATTCCCTTAGTTTATGTTTCCTTGAACCATGTTGCCCTGGTTTAGATTTGCTTGGTTCACAATGACTAGCCTAGGGCAACGGTTCCTAAAGTTATTAGGGTCACCACACTCGTAACAAGCGCGACCCTGGGCGATAGCAGCAGGAACAGGAACAGGAATACGACAGGTGTTAGCCCAATGTCCATAACGTCCACAAGTAGTGCACAGACGACATTGTGCGTGAGCAGGGTGGTGGATTTTGCAGGTATTACAAAGTGGTGAAGTCCCCGCATATTGTTTCTTGGTGGGGTTGAAGGCAGTAGGGGCCACTTGGGCTAAAGGAGTAGCGGGTGTGATAATGGCAAAATATTTGCCCTTCCTTTTCCTGTTATTAAAAGAAGACTCAGACTTAGTCTCCTTGGGGGGGTTCAGTGGTGGTTTTCTCAAAAGTCTTCTTGGCACCCTTTTTAGATAGAGTCCCTGCCTTAACATGATTGTCTGACTTGCAAGACGGATGGCTTCCTCGAGAGTGGCTGGGTTACTACCCAAAATAGTGTCCTGAATCTGCATGGGCAGACCATTGATGTACTTCTCAATGGCTCGCGAGAGAGGAGTGACCATATGTGGCACCAGTAGGCCAAGCTCATGAAAGCGGGTGGTGTAGGCAAGGCTTTCACCACTGTCTTGTTTGAGATCCCAGAACTCAGCTTCTAGTTTCTTGACTTTATTACGGGGGCAAAACTCATCTATCATGAATGTCTTGACATCCGCCCAAGGCAAGGCTAGTGCAACCTCAATCCCACGGTTTCTTTTTTCTCCATTCCACCATGTGAGTGCCCTCTTCTGGAAGACATTAGTAGCATAGCGAACCTTCAGGTTCTCAGGGCAGTCCGCATTGATGAAAGTCCCCTCAATTCTTTCAAACCATTGGAGCAGTCCAGTAGCTCCTTCGTTCCCGTAAAACTTGGTGGGGTTGCAGGAGTTGAAGTGTTTGAATGTACACTCGGGATTTCTCGGTGTAGCATTCCGGTTCAGCTGATTGACCATGGTCGGTAGGATTGTAGCCATTTGCTGAATGATCCTATCGGTGAGGTTGTTCCTACGCTCATGACGGGGAGGCATTCTACCAATGGGTGAATAAAAAGTTCATAAGGTGTGAATCATGTATAAGAGTTTGCAATTTAATCATGAGATGTTAGCTAAAACATGGATGGTACCCTAATGGGCACCTAGACTTATCAAGGTACTTTAAGTCTTTCTAATGTTTGAGAAGTCATGCGTTAGCCTATAAGTGGACACTCATCCCAAGAATTCCAAGGAAAGCATAACTGGTCCATCGGTTGATTTGGATTTATACGAAATGCTTTCCTAGACAGAACTTCTAGAATACAGGCATCCACCCTTCCGGATTGCACAAGTTCTCATTCATTAGTTAGAACTTACATACCTTTGATAAGAGTTTCATTCGGATCAGACTATTAAGTCTATATGTAAGTCTCATGTAGTTCAAGTAGTTCCAGATAGTTTCATGTAGACCCTTGAATATTGTAGTTCATGTAGTCACATCAAGAAATCAGAAGTAGCTAAATGTAGGTAAGTATGCATAGTAAGTATAGAGTGGAGTTCCTAACAAAAGACACGAGTTAGAATCATGTTTGGGACTCCTAGGTTATAGTCTAGGTCATGTGTCTAATAACCTAATTCCCGGTAACCATGGCTCTGATACCAATCTGTCACACCCCGGCCGGCGACGGATTAAACGCCGGGGCTGACGCGGTTGTTCATAAGCACATGATCATCTATTAAATATGGTAATATTTATTATTCAAATTAAAAGCATCCGTTACATAGGAAAATGAAACGTTCAAAACATAATTTAAATTAAACTAGGTCCAAGTCCTAGGTGAGCAAGTAGTCCTCAAACAGGTGCATCTAAAACATGTAAGTAACTGTCAAATACAAGTAGTTGGTGAGATACACAAGTTTTGACACCAAAGAGTTAGTATAGATTACAATTCAATATGTTCAACGCATGTCTAAAGCATATATGTGAGAACATACAAGGTTCCATGCGTACAATTCAAGCCTGATAATAGAAAACTAGATACGCAATCCCACTGATTGCCATTTTAAAAAGGGAGCAAGCGGATACTCCAAGTTATAGTTGATACCCAACAAAACCCGCCAAGGTCTTGTGGTAAGTTATAGTTTCAGTTTCCCATATAAATGATCATGTTAGGTACTACCTTAGGCTTGGGCTGCAAGTTAATGAATGTACTGGCATGAAAACACATGCAATGGTCATCAAATAGTTCAAATATAAAGCATAAAGATCAAGCACAAGATATATTGAATTGTTTAAATAGATATAGTTGATAACATGTTTCACCCCAAAAGCAAAAACAGTAAAAAGGGGCTATGTAAACTCACCTTGCAATGAGTAGCTTGGATGTCACACAGGTATATTGCACAAATGTTCTAGCTAATCACAAGGTTAACCTATGTTTGATGGAACATATATATCAATGATTTGTACAACTGAAATAGTGAATCCTATTGTGCGAGGAGATTGATGTGAGTGTCCTCATTTTAATAATAAACTAATTATTTGAGTTGCAAATAATATTTTATGTAAATCTTTGATAAATATTTGTATTGTAATAAGTGAAAGAATTAATAACGATGTTGTTTGTTTGTAATAATTATATAAACGTATGAATAAATAATTAGGTTTCTTTTGTTTGTAAATAAATACACAAATAAATAAATGACTAGTTTTCTTTTATTTGTAATTGCATAAATTAATAGATAGATAGATGAATAAATAAATGAGTAATAATTAGTTGAGTAATTAAATAATTAGTACATAAATAAATGAATGAAACCTTTCATTTGATTTATGAAAAACAAGTGTTAAAAATAATGATTTAATTAGTTGGTAATTAAACCAAAATTTAAAATATAATAATGTTTTAATTAATTAATAATTAAATCATAATTAATTATTAATTAAAAGTATAGAATTGAGTTTTAAATGTTCTCATATAATAAAAATAAATTATATAAAAGTTTGTATAAATGTTTATAAAGAAATGAGTTTATAATTATAATCATAATTAGTTGAAAGTGGTTGTTGTACACTAAAATGGTTATCATTCCAAAGTAGTACCTCCAACAGAAAAGTTCCCAGGAAAGAGTTGGTCGGATCAGAACCCCGTCTTTTCCTAGCCAGAACTTTAATGTTTGCCAGATAACTACATACTGGTTTGAAATTTACTCTATTTGCATACTTAACCAAGTTTATTTTGTGTTTGGAAAGTATATGGGCTAAAGTGAAAATATAAGTTTATGTAAAGATAGAAATTGAATATTAAATAATTTAACTTGAAAATAAGGATTTTTAGTAAAAACATAATTTTTGAAATTGAAAGGAGTAAGAATGATCAACCAAGCTTTTAAATAAAAGCTTGACACAATTTTAATTAAAATAGAGCTTTTGATCTTGGATAGGTCTATGATTATAACATAAACATGTTAGGGATCATAGATCTAGCTAGTTATGAGAGATTTTTAAAGGAAAAGTATGAACAAGCAAGAATATAAGAAGAACTTACTTATGAATATGGAAACGACTTTGAATCTTGAGAGATGGATTAGAACTTGATATGGTGTGAAAATGAGGGAAGAATGAGGGTCTATTTATAGGGTAGTATCATGGGCTTATTTACAAAATTTAATTTGTTATAGGGATTAAGATTGCAAAATATGAAAAATAGTTTTTAATTTCATAACATATTTCAACTTAAGTGCTCATAAATTTTATGTTCATGACTTCATTTCATCATAATTCATATTTCATATGTTTATAGATATAATTATATATTTATTTGTTTTATTTATCTTTAGTAATTTAAAAATACTAGCAATGTTATATTTTCATAATAAATTGTTTATATCATGTGTATATATATAGTTTTAGAAATGACTTAGTATGTACCTATATATTTATGGAATAGGATGGTGACAATTATTTACAAAGCATATAACATAAATATTTATTACTTATGAATTTGAAGTAGGTAATTAAGGTTCTTCATAAATGCGATTCACCAAAATAATGAACTTACATTGCCGGAAAAGTTAAAATAAAAGGGGAAATTTCCTGGAGATTACACAAATAGTTTCAAATGAAAATCATGTTTCACCCCAAAGATGTAAATATGAAAAGGGGCTATGTAAACTTACCTTGCAATGGGTTGCTTGAAGATCACACAAGTATGTTACTTGCTTGTAACATACTTTATTACTTACTTGTTATGTTGGCGTTGGCTACCCAGATTGACATCCGTGTGTTGGTCCCATTATCAGCTTGAGTCCAGACATTTAGGGATGTCTGAATCTCTCAAACTATTCCTCTGATATCAACTTGTAAGGCCCCTTTTCTCGGGAGACATCACTTGTTGGATTTACCTATAAACATAGTAATCCAAACTGAACTTTTTAATTAAAATCATTCAATATAGCGGAAGCGTATAATAAGTCAAATACATAACGTAGCAGAGAAAGTCTTGACATTTAAACATAAACATTGTCTTAACATAAACTCAAGCAACTGAGATGTCAGTTGTGCCGAGTAGCCGTCACGCCTTAGCACGCCCTTTCTTCTTTCTACTTGAAGTGCATACTAAAAGTCAGCTAACGCTGGTGAGTTTTAGTTTAAAAGCAATCAGATATTAACATTATTTTATAAGAATAAACATATATATATCTATATATGTATATAATTATTTGTACAGTCTTTACTTTACTACTTTCATATAACATTCATAGTTGGTACGTATATAAATACATACATGCTTATTTCTTGGTGCATATTCATTGGTCATACACATATGGGTGATCAACCCGTCATTTGCTTACAAAAGTCACAAAGACAAACGTTCTCGAACTACCGTCATAGCCCATTTACTTAACCGTCCGGCACTAGAAACCGTCTGTCATATCTTAAACCGTCCGGCAAACCTTCGGCCGTCCGTCTTTACCGTCTTACCGTCGTAGTCCGTCATATTCGTCTGTCTGCCCTAAGGCATCCGTTTCCCATGCGACTATTATTTATGCAACCATTATACTTATCAAAATAAGGCAATTGCTTCGATCGTCCATTAATGCCTTTCATACGTCCTAGCTGATGAAGGAATGAATATGTCCTGGTTGCAAAATAGTCACGTGGTCGTCCGTCTACCGAAGTAGCCGTTATCATCAAAGCGTCCATAACGTTCACTTATACTTGGCAAGCAATATATACATGGATATAAAGCAAGATTTCATTCTTACACGTTATGTTATTCTTTTCATACTTGGCAAGCAATATATACATAGATATAAAGCAAGATTTCATTCTTACGCGCTATGTCATGCTTTCATTTCTTTATTTAAAAACATACTTGTCATACTTATATTCAACATGTATTGTCATATAGCACATAACATAACATTCATTCATATCATGTATACACTCCAGCTCCAAGACATTTAAAATCATTTGCACGTAAAACATAGGGGGCACATAGAACTCACCTGATGAGTGGTTTCTGAAATACTCTTAGCTGGTCACTGAGCGTCACTCACAATCTGTATAATAAAGTGATACACATAAGGTAGTGCCCTAAATGACACTAGACATTACTATGCTTGAACCCAGTAGTTTCGGGGGTGGATCGTATCGAAACTATAGTAGTTTCGGGTCATGGGTTTCTATCAAAACTAGGTAGTTTCGATGGGTCTGCATATATCGAAACTAGGTAGTTTCGATAAGTAATTTATGTAAAATCTTAGTAGTTTCGGGTCATGGGTCTATATCGAAATTAGGTAGTTTCGATGGGTCTGCATATATCGAAACTAGGTAGTTTCGGTGGATTCGCCTATATCGAAACTAGTAGTTTCGATGCATTAGTCTTCTTCCCCAACCAGAAACCCTAGATCTGGCCAATTATTTCTAGTTAATCAAGTCTTGAACTTTTACGTTCAAAACATTCATTTTTCATTCATGAGCACAAATATGTGATTTGTTTCAAGTTTTATACGTAAAAACCATGTCTTTATGCGACTTAAACCCGAGCCTCAAAATGTGTAAAAACTCAGATTTAGAGACGATGCTTACCTCTTGGAGTCCGGTTTTTCGTTGCTATGTGTTGTTGTGATGTAGACAAACGATTCTCGAGCCTTTGAGCTTCTTTCCCCGCTTTCTCTCTCTAGAGCCGGTCTCTCTCTCTCACTTTAGAAACTTGCGCAGGAAGGAAATGAGGGGGAGGGGTTGGTGGCTGCTAATTATAAGAGTTTCCTTTCATATTTCGGGCCCATGGGCCGAACCTTGGCCAAGCCCACCTTGCTTTTTCTTTTATTTGTTTTCTATTTGTTCGGGATGTTACACACACACATATATATAATAAATTTAACCTGTATATTAAACTAAATTATTACTTTTTTTAGCTAGCAACTAAATTATCACCTACAACCACTAGCGTGGCTTAGTGGTAAAGGTGTATGACATTCACCTAAGTGGTGTTGGGTTCTAGTCGAACGTGAGACATTGAGTAATTTTGGAGTATAGTAGAATATGATTAGCTGTTAAAAAAAACTAAATTATCACCTACTAATAAAAACAAGCTTTCATATTGTAGTATTTCACGTTTTTATAAATTCAATTCATAGCTACCATTAATGTCATATTTAAACTCATCATAACTTTTAGTTGAAAAAAGTATATGTTATTATCCTCTTAACAAAAAGTAACAATTAAGTTTTATAAGTAGCCACATATTTCTGCACAATAGTACATTTTAGTGCACTCACATTGACTTGGTTCTACCATTTATAAAGAAACACAAATATGAAAAGAAATAAATTAAAGTGACCATCAACTTTTTTCTTATAATAAAAAACTGGCCATCACTTTCATACATGAATTGAATTCTAAGCAAAGACTTTGGATCCATTGAGGAAGTAGCACATTAAAGAAGACACCTCACGTAAAAAGGCTCTAGCTTGTGGATATTATATATATATATATATATATATATATATATATATATATATATATGGGTGGGTTCCAGATAACAAAAATAGTAATATTAAAACGAAAAAACTACTAAAAAAACCAATATTAACCAATAATATAGTAATATTTATTTTTTATTTTATTTTTATTTTTTTATAAGAGTATCAATGTAATATTACAATTCTTTATCAAAAAATCATTTAAATATTGGCTTGCGTATACGTAACCCATAGTGTTATGTATACGTAAACAGAAAACAAAAAAATTGCGTTTACGTATACGTAACCCATAGTATTACACATTGTTTTAGTGGTTTTCTCGGTTTTCGCCTAACTTTGTGGTTTTCTCTTGATCCCTCCCCTATATATATATATATATATATATATATATATATATTCATAAGATAATCATTATTTTTAAAAAACCAAGAAAATCATTTATAACGCTTAATTTTTTTTATCTATGGTTGAAATTAATTAGTTGTATTTTGATAAAATGATTAGAATTTATGATTTCTAAAATAGGTACATTACAAAAATTGACTTTTATAATTATCAAATTTAAGAACCAAATTTCCTAAACTATCTCTCTCTCTCTCCTTCTCCCTCTCCCTCTCCCTCTCCCTCTCTCTCTCCCGCACCCTTTCTCCCATATCTCACGATTTTCAAAGATCGTAAACAAAATCAAAAATCAAAATTACAAAACCATTTGTGTAACAAACCAAAAATCAAAAATATAATGTTATTTACCTAAATAATATTATAGGGGTGAAGGATGAATAAAATAAAAGTAAAGGTGTCAGTTTCATTTGAGCAAACTTGACTTTCTGGTAAAAAGGAGCAAAACTAAAAGTCTAGGGGCCAAATTGTAATTAAGACAAACTTGATTTGTCTTATGGAGAAGGTAGCGCAGAGCACACACACACTTGTGTGTGTTCTTGCGATTTTTACACTAGGAGACAAGGGGGAGAGGCCAAAAACTGGAATTGATGATTTGCATGAAGAATCTTGATGATTTGAGGTGTTCATATTCTTCCAAACATCAAGTAAGTAGCTTATTATTCTCTAAACCTTCATCAATGGTGTTCTTGGTGGGTTTTGGGTGAACCAAGCCTTTGGGGCTGAATTGGGTGATTAAAATGGTTAATAACTTGATAAAAGTTATAATCTAGCTTGATTGAAGGTATTGAGTGGTAGATAACAACATCTAAATATCCAATTTGATGATTCAAGAATTAGGGTTCTTGAGGTGAAAATTAAGGGTTTTCAAATTGATGATGTTAAATGGTGAATTAAGAATTGGTAAGTGTCTATGGTGTTAATAGACACACAATTTAGTAAGAAACCTCAATCTTTATGGTGAATTGTAAAAAGGAGCTTTGGTGTAACTTGGGTGAAATCCCAAATGGGTCATAATGGATGAATGTTGTTTGGGGAGGTTTGAAACTTGATTAAGATGTGATTAATCAAGTTTAGAATGGGAGAAATCCATAAGGTCTATGGTGAGTGTTAGACCTCTATTGGTAAATGATGAATTAGTGAATTTAGGAGATTGACTTTAATGGGTCAAACGGGTCAGTATGGGTTGAAGGTTAAACTGGGTGTTAGAGGTTTGGTTAAGGTTGTGTTGACCAAATTAAGTTGGGGTGTTGATCTTTAGATCATTGGTGTGTCATGAATCTCAATGTGGTGAATGAATTGAAATTGTATGATTACTAAATGCAAGTTGATTGCTAGGTAATCAAGGTATTAAGGGAGCTAGCTTTGAAGACCAAGTGGAATCGTCTTTAGCTAAAGGTAAGTGCTTTGCACTTACTTAGTAATGATAGGTGGTGGTAATTACACATATTTGATTTACATGTTGGTTGTTCAAATATCTTATATGTGTCTAATTGTATGTTGAAAAATAAAGAAATTGCATATGGTGAAAATATGCAAGGGTGGGTGCGTGGTGTTTGAGGTCTAAGAACCTCGCCTTATTGTTTGATGAATTAAGTTAATAAACTTATATGGTGAATTGGTGTAAAATTTACTTGTGTGGTAAAAGTCAAACTTGTATGCATAATGTAGTTGAAATTGGAGTAGTTGACTATGTGGTATATAGATCAAACTAAAATGTAGAATATGATAAGTTGGTGTAATTGACTTATGTGTTGTATAGTCAAACTAGATGTGATATATTGGTGTAATTGACTTATGTGGTGTATAGTCAAACTAGATGTGATACATTGGTGTAATTGACTTACGTGGTGTATAGTCAAACTAGATGTGATATATTGGTGTAATTGACTTATGTGATGTATAGTCAAACTAGTTGTGATATATTGGTGTAATTGACTTATATGGTGTATAGTCAAACAAGAGGTGATATATTGGTGTAATTGACTTATGTGATGTATAGTCAAACTAGAGGTGATATATTGGTGTAATTTGACTTAGTGTGGCATGAGTCAAACTAATATGTAATATGTGGTGATTTGGTGTAATTTGACTAATATGTGGTAAGAGTCAAAGTAAAATGCACTTGGTGGAATTGAGGTCATGAACCTCACATATGTCAATGTAGCTTGAAGTCTTTGAACTTCACTAATGTCGTTGTTGCTTGAAGTCTAAGAACCTCACACGAAAGTAATTTGAGGTCATGAACTTCACAAGGTTGTGTTGTGGCGTTTGAGGTCTTTAGAACCTCATATAGAGGAGTTTGAAGTCTAAGAACCTCACATTGTAGTTATTTGAGGTCATGAACGTCACAAGTCGTTTTGTGGTATTTGAAGTCTAAGAACCTCACACGGAAGTTAGTTGAGGTCGTGAACTTCACATAGTTGTTTGTGGCGGTTTGAGGTATTTGGAAACTCACAAGGAAGTATGGTAGGGTTGTTAGGTGTTTACAACATTCATGAATTGTTGTTGGTTGCTTAAAACGAATGGGGGTCGAGTCGGGAGGGTCAAAAAGGCTGAAATTTTGTAAAACAATTTAGCTGATTTTGGACCGGAGTAATTTACGGCGGGCCTGAGTAATTTACACCGCCCCGGAGTATTTTACGCCCAAAGTGGCCTGTTTACGGTCCTATTTACGCCCAAAATGCCAAAATATCGTTTTTGGTCGATTATTGTCGTAAGGGCCTGGGGGCTCATAAGGGGGTTGTATATCATTACTAATGGTTGTTTTATGGTGTTTTCTTGTAGATAAAGCTCCGGTCGAAGTCTCGGGTCACGCTTCGTGTCGGTTTGGATTCTCATTCATTTTCGTGGATGTTGGAGTTGGAACCCTTTGTTGGGATTCATTAAACTTGTTTTGAGTCATCTCTTAAATATTGAAACGCGTTGTTGTTTTAAGATGTCGGTCGAATGTTTTAAAACAAGTTATGTTGACATTTTGTTGTAATTTAACATGTGTTGTTTTGTCAAAAGTGTTAACTTGTACCTATTTTTCCCGTGTGTTGAAAGTTAAAATTAGTTGAAAATTTTGGGTGTTACAATTTGGGTTCATTGGAGCAAAAATAAGGAGGACGAAGCTCTCAGTTGGTTGTCAATTTACATATATGTAAATTAATAATTTATTATATGTTAAAGTTTAGATAACCACACCCACTGCACAACCCATATTAATACACCACACACCACACTTAACTTTCTTAAACAACACCAACCCAGTTACCAGTTCACCACATGTTAAAACTCACACCTACCACGTCACAAAATCAAATGTTACCTACACATGGGTATTGAATTTAGTTGTGCCTAACACAGTATCAACATGAGACCCACACTGTTTTGCCACCATCATGGACTTCACACACACTTACACTTAGTCAACATGTTTCCCCCACTTCAGGCTACAACGTCCCAAATCTTAGTTCAATACTAACTAAAAGACTTTAAAATACTTTTCCACACACTTTCGTTTAAAAACCAATGATTAACCCACTTTATTAATCAAACATGCAACCCGCTCGCTCTTGGCAACTAACTTACATAGATATGGTCATATAAGTTCATCAATGTCAATATAGTTATACCGGTTTTTTCATGTGAACTTATATAGACCTCTTTACACAAAACAAATTCATGTAAAGTTATTTATACAAGTCCATTAACACCAACTTACTACTATAACATATTCATATAAGCTCACTTATAACCACAATTCTACCTACGTCACCCTAATCATCAAACACATAAATCATTTCACACACCCACTGATCACACGCACACACTATTCACACACACACACACTGTAACACCCTAGGAAAACCCCACATCGGTAATGGATAGGAGAGATGTTGGGTTCATAAGGAATTCCCCACCTCAAATACCATCAACCCTTTTTGGGCGCATTAGCTGTGGATGAGACGAGAACTCCACAGTTAAGCATGCTCATGTGGAGTAGTAGGATGGGTGATCTCCTGGGAAGCCTCCACCCGAGAAACCAAAAACAAATTCATAAGCTCCTAGTGGGCAAAGCGGACAATATTGGTGGTATGAGAGGCAAAATGTTACAAATGGTATAAGAGTCACTCCTGTAACATTCGAGATGGTGGGGAAAACTTCATCGAGGATGATGAATCCCCGGGGGTGTTTAGGAGGACACCTTAGGCAAATCCCACATCCTTGATTGGGATGGTGGGGCAAACCTGATCGAGGACAATGAGTCCAAAAGAGGGGATGTTTGTAACACCCTAGGCAAATCCCACATCTGTAGTGGACAGGAGAGATGCTTGCTTCATAAGGAATGCCCAACCTCAAATTCCAACAACGCATTTTCGGCGTATTAGCTGTGGATGAGAAGAGAACTCTACAATTAAGCATGCTCAGGTGGGAGTAGTACTAGGATGGGTGACCTCCTGGGAAGTCTCCACCCGGGCAACCAAAAAAAATCCATGAGCTCCTAGTGGACAAAGCGGACAATATTGAAGATATGAGAAACCAGATGTTACACACACACACTTTAATAACCTACCATGTATATCAAAATCAACATCCACATATTAATGTACATGTAACAACTCTTAATTACTCACCAATGGCTTAATTTCATAAACCAAACCATACAGTAATCATGTTGAAACATTACGTGTCAGCAACAATGATTCGTATAACCAAACCACCACTTTAACATCATAATATGCACCACCACAATACACTATCAAGGTTAATTAACTCAATTAAAACCCTGATCAAACTAACCTTCCAAAACAGCCTCGAAAACCCACTTTAATCACTTATCGGTTCAAACTCGTTAATCCCATGTTTAATAGTTTAAAATCGATAACACACTTTGTATGTGAATCAGCCCAAAACACTTTAAAAACCTTAAAATAGGGCATATTAAACCCACCTAGATTGACTGAATCAATCACAAGCTTTCCACACATTCGTTCGGTCTCAAAACACCTAAAACCGTACATCGTCTCCGCTTTGCCGCTGCTCGTCGCTGCTGGCCACCATATATAACCACACTTTCTGGTTCTCAGTTGGCCAGCCATGAGTCACCATTCACACCACCTTGATCAGCCTCTCGATCGCACCAAAACCCTAGCCGATCCACCACATTTTCTCTCCCTAGCCCCTCTATATGCGACACCACCACCGCCGCTACAGCCTTGAATCGCCTTGTTTGACCACCTTAGCAACACCGCAACCCCAATATTGCTTGTCTTTGATCACACACACACACTTCACGTCTCTCTCTCCCTTCTAGGCTTACACCACCACCGTGTCGCCACCACCACAGTCATTGGATACCGTCCACAGCTTCTCACACCTCCTGTTTGGCTACCGCAACAACACCACAGTACCACCACTCACCATCGATTGCAACTATTCACCACCACGATCACCACTGTACGCCACCATCTTCCTTCTCTTTCTCTTTTCTCATCTCACTCTCTTTCTCTCTTTGAAAAGTCGATCATAAATGAGGGAGGGGAGAGGTTGGACGATAGATATAAGATAGAGATGGAGAGTTTGTTACGCACCAAGTCAAATCCCTTTTGAAATTCAAACCCTCAATCCCACTTAACCACACTTTACATTATCCTTATCACACTAGTTAATTAATTATTTAAATTAATTAATACGCATACATTTAATTTAAAGTTATCCCTCAACCCCTGAGATAAGATGTTAAACAAGAAACCTTATTACTTGATATAATTAAGTTTGAACTTTGAAATCTATAATTTTATTTATTTTCTTTGCATTTAGAAAAATAATTTTAGGCTCTCTTATATAAACCAACTTGCTTTAACCCCCTGTGTTACATGGGGTGAAACGTTAAAATTATTTTAATAAATATATTAACACCTTTTTTTATACAAATTTGATATTGTATTGGTAACTTTTCATTTTGTTAAATGTTAAGATTATATGGAGGAGAGTAATCAAAACATCAAAAAAATATATGAAAATACATTTCATAAGTGATGTACTTTTTTATAATACATTAAATTATATGTCAACTGAAACCTTACAATAACGATTTACAAATTTGAAAATACTTCATTATGTACAACATTTGACGTGGTATTGGTAACTTTTACATGCTTAACACCCACTAAATACAACAAAGAATAGAGTTTCTTTTCCTCAATAACTGAAAACATAAAAAAGTCAAAACCATTTGAAAAAAATGTCACAAATGGTGTGCACCTGATTGAAGCAAGTAGGGAGTCAAAGAAATCGAAGATAATCAAATTGGTTAACGATTTTCTTGCATAAGTTGTTTCTCCATTTTATTAGCTTCTTGAAACTCTATCTGCATTTTTATAGAAAACTTTAACATTTATGTTGTAACATATTTACAAATATTTAAGTTGTAATTAAATTTACGTATCAAAATTATATTAAATTTTTTTAAATCTCGCATTTTATACGGAAAATCTCACTAAACTTTTAATATTTAACCTATCATTTAAAATAAAATAAAAAAATACAAGTAAAATTTACATTTCAACAATATATCGTCGTTTAAATTCAAAATTTAAAAATCACACTCCTTAATATATCGACACAATTTAAATTTAAAAATCCAAAATTAAATCTGAAAAAAATTAGAATTGAAACCAAACATATTTTTTTGAAAAACAAATCTCATCATCTAAAAAAATGAAAGTTTAAAATATGATAAAAGTTTAAAAATAAATATTTATAAATTTCTTAATTTTAATTAAAAGCTAACTATTAAAATTTAAAATCAAAATAAAAACTTTATTTTTAATAAATGTCAAACTTAATTAAAAACCACTAATTAAATATTAGTAAACTTTATTCTAACACATATTTATTTAAAATGTAAAATAGTATTTTCAAATTTTATATTTAGAATTAAAAAATCTTGCTTTTTTAATAATAAAATTTTAAAAACTCGCTTTTTTAATAATAAAACTTTAAAAACTTGCTTTTTTTAAATCTCCTATTTTTTAATTCTTGATTTTTTAAAATATTCACTTTTTTTTTAAAGACGAACATTGAATGTTGTGACGTCGCACCCCCCGTCACATGGGAGAGACTCGTCCAACTCCGGCCAATATGTTGTCTTAACCGGGCCCATTTGGCGTCAGAGTTGGATAGCTTTCAAGGAAAAACCACATCCAATACGGACTCTTCCGGGCTTGAGGGAGAGCCGAGGCTCGAACCCTGGATCGACGTGGGTAAAACCCTGGTGCATCAGCCTAAGTGCTAGGCCTCATTTGCGATGCCGCGGAAATTAATGGTGGTGGCAGGGATCGAACACGGGTCCCTTGGGACATCGGGCCTTACCTCAACCACTACACCACAACCTCTTTGGCTTAAAATTTTCACTTTTGATGATAGTTTAAAAAAATTGAGTCAATGGTAATAATGTTGAATTGATTTGATAAAATGTTTATTTATGTAATTTTTCAAAAAAATTAAGCTAAATATGAAAATATTGAATTGTGAGTGTAAATGTGATTTTAAAGAGAAAAAAACTTATGAGATGAAATATGATGTTAACATGTGTTCATTTATTTAGTCTTTTATTATAATAAAAAATTGAGTATCAATTGGGTTTCGTGTAGCGGTATCAATTAAGTGTCCTTATTAAATGTTGAAGAGTTCATGGCTTATTCAAGACATAGGATGGATATCATGTGTATGCAAATTTTTGCCATTAAAAAATATAAGTCGGATTAAATTTATTTTACGTTCAGTAGATCAAATTAGTAAGCTAATTAGTTTAATAAACTTAAAAAAAAGTTAAAACGGGTCCATTTGGCCTGCATTCAAATATATTAATTTCCTTACAGTTATTGTAATAAATAGTAATCATTTTAATATATGAACATATTATTGATTTATATGATTAAAAGCTTTTCAAGAAAATATCCTACTAGTTTTGCTTCATACCAAATTTACAAGAGGTTTTTAAACTAGAAAGCCGTTTTAATTATTCAATTATTGAAACAATTATTCAAATTGATTTATAGATATCGAAATAATTATTGGAGTTTTCGTGAATTAATAAAGCAATCGTCCTTTGACTTGTGTTGCTCCCTCTCCCTCTGTCTGAATAGAACAAAACAAAGGTGATTTATAGACACCCACAAGTCTTCTTAAGCACATAATTCCAACCTTCATTTCCCCACAACTATCAATCCATTTTCTCCATTCCAATTTACAAACACAAAAGTTTTTTTTTGTGTGTGTGTTTGAGAGAGAGAGCAGAGAGGGAGATGGGAAGAGCTCCATGTTGCGACAAGGCAAATGTGAAGAAAGGGCCATGGTCACCTGAAGAAGATGAAAAGCTAAAAGACTACATACAAACCCATGGTACTGGTGGCAACTGGATTGCTCTACCACAAAAAGCAGGTATATATGTTTTTCAAACTACTTCAACTTCTTTAGCTCACTAGTTAACCGCAAATCATCACTTTATGTTGTTTCTTGAATCTAAAACCTACACTTACAGGCCTTAGAAGATGTGGAAAGAGTTGCAGGTTGAGATGGCTTAACTATCTGAGACCAAACATTAAACATGGTGAATTTTCTGACGATGAAGATAAAGTTATTTGTGCCCTTTTTGCTAGCATTGGTAGCAGGTATATATATATATATACCCTCTCTTAAGAATATGTTATAGTCAAGGGGTTTTTGTGTAGGGTTTTCAAGATCTAGAAGTTTTGATAGAGTGTATGTTATCGTGCAGGTGGTCAATAATGGCTGCACAGTTACCAGGAAGAACAGATAATGATATCAAGAACTACTGGAACACAAAGTTGAAGAAAAAGATGATGAACAGCTTTGTATCCATGCCTGAAATAAGAAAACCTATTCATCATCTTCAACCTTACAATTCTTCAACAAACTACAGCTACCCATCACTATCAAGTTTTCATACTAGTAATATCAATATTAATGCCCCATTATCATCCTCACCATCACTTCCACCCTCACCATATATCTATAGTACACATACTTCTAGATATCATGATCAAACCCTATCTATCCCATCTAGTCCTTCAACAGCTGCTGCTGCTGCTGTTTCTGATCATCATAATCATCATCAGCATCCAGTTCTACAATCACAAGATCATGGGTATCTTGGTTTGGGTGGGGTAAAAGACAGTTCTACCCTTGTCATGTTTGGAGGTGATCAACCTAGTTCCAGTTCCAATTCTGATGGGAGCTGTCAGTATGAGTATGGTAGTATAGGTCATGTGTATGATCACAACATGATGGGAAATATGAGGAGTGATTCTTACAAGGAATTTGGGGTGAATTTGGGTAAGGAAAAAGGGTACTATGGGGATTCTTCACTGGACTCCAGTCTTGAGGAGATTAAGCAGCTCATTAGCACAAATCTCTGCAGCAGTAACATTGACAACAATCTCAACTTTTTTGTTGATGAAACCAAGGAAGTAGAAAAAGTTAATATGTACTATTAGTTTTTTCGTCAACTATGGATGCCCAACATGGTCATCATCATGATCATGAACATCTTATTCAACATCATCATCATCATCATCACCATCACCATCACCATCATCATCTTCATCAGCACCACGAGGTCTCTAGTACTAGGGAAACACTGGTTTGTGAAAATTTTATGCGGTTTTCCCCACTTTATTTCTTTTTTAATATTATTCTTAGGGCAGTAGAGATGGTAAAAAATTGTTTCTTTTGTTCACCTCTTTCCTTTTTGGACATCAATATTTTTCACCACGTCTATGTCACTAAATTAAACTATATGGAGTCTATTAATTAATCCATAGCTATTAATGTAAAACTTATAATTCAATTAACATTGTAATAGGCTTTTCATAACCTTTATTTAATTGGGTTTATTGTATAAAATTTTGGGATTTTACAATTATTAATAATTGGGTTGATGTTGATCCTAATCCAGTCTAAAGAAATTTAATGTTTTCTAAAGCACATATATAAAATTATTGGTATTCAATAATGATATCTCATCGACATACTTAACAGACGTACAATTAATCACAAGAAAATTATTTCTATATTTATAGTTTAAGTTGATGTTGATCCGAATCTATTCAAATCTCGGATTACAATAAACTAGTTTATCTTGTTTTCTAAAAACTACTATGAAAAAGGAGGTTAATTATCACGGGCTTTAGGGGTAATTTGTATATTTAATTAGAGATATATGTTGTATTTTAAAAGAACATGCATATTGAGTAAATTATTAAATATGTGAACTAGCCAACCTTCACTGACTATGATACCCGCAAAAAACAAAATCTTGACTAGAAAAATCCAACTTGGGGTACAAAGATTTAAAAATTGACATAAAGAAATCCATTATAGAAGCTAGTATTTAAAATTAAAAACATCATAATCATAGTTTAATTAGAATGAAATAAAATAAAGATACATATATAAATCATGGGTATATTATAAATGAGTTGTCATCATGAAAAAAAAAAGATTTAAAAAGAACAATATTGATTTAATAAATCATTTTTTAAAGATGAATGCATTGACCTTCTAAAGAAATTTGTCTGATTCGGGGATAAAAAAAACATTAGATGGGTTCTTGCCAGCTAATTAAAAGTTTTTTCAAGATATTAGCTAAAAGATTTGAAGCTTTCATGGAAGCAAAATGCCTTTTGGGAATGTCGAGCGCATAAATGTCAAAAGGGGTTCACCTAATAAACCAAATTAGGGTTTGTATTGTATGTATGCGTGTGTTTGATTCATGTGTCATGAATCTGTATGTCATACTTTTGGAAAAGTGTTATATTCAAATTTATATGCTTGTCATGCTTGCACATAATTATGGCAATGTTTTTAGTCATGTTTCCCAACCTTTTTCGCCCACCGGCCATGACTGTTAATGGAATCCTTGGATCTTGTGCCTTATTGTTTCTCCGGTTTTCCAAGGTTGGAAAAGTTGTTTTATAACTTGTTCTAAAAAAGATTGAGATAAATCTGTTCCACGACGAATAAAGCTAGAGGGTGAAAACTTGCACACCCTAAAATTGAAATACCAACTTTAAAAGTTCGATTTATTATATACAGTTTGTAAAATGTTTCAATCGTGTAATTCAACTAAAAAGTAAGAAAAGAAAAACATCAATCTAGTATCGGTTTATAGTTTTTTTAAATAAAAATAACAAAAATACACTATTACAAGGTTGTGCTAGTCTAACATTACGCTACAAGATTATATTAAAACATATACTATATTTAAAGAGATTTATTTGATAAGTTGATTGTAACACTCATACTAGTTAATATTGTCTTCCAAAATAAGCTCACAGATTTGTTTTGATTACTCGAGTGGAAACTTCGCAAGTTCATGTATCCTCGAGTGAATCACCCTCGCTCTTATCCACGATCAGTGCACCTAAAACGCTTTAGTGTCATTTGGCGTTAGATATTCTTTATAGCTATCTCTCTTGTGATAGAAGGGGTGTGATTTAACTAAGGTGTCATGATTGTTAGCATAATGAATTATTAGACTATTTTGTATTGAGTTGGGTCTTTTAGTTAGCCTTTTTATTTATTAGTTATGTTTTATCTGATGGCTATATATAGTTCTTATTCATTTCATTATATTTGCACTTATCATTATAATAAAACTCTAGCCGTCTTTCCTTTCCTCTGTACGGCCGTAGATGTTTATCAATTAACAATGACTATATATATTTATATGCATTAAATCTTGCCTACTAATCTCTTATTCATTATTGGATTAATTTGTTGAATGAATCATGGTTTAATGCATATTCTATACCTTTTTAGTAAGTCTTTTTTGATACAGTTGTGTTCTCTTTTTTGTGAATGGATCTCGATCTTTTGTTTCTACTCTAAATGCATATGTACATATTGTAGTTTTGGCTTTCGATTTTACATGTACATGTGCATATATATTACACATATAATGCTCTTTATGTGAATTTATTTTGTAAATACATGTGTGATGCATTCTATGAAAATGTTGATGCACTCGGAAGCACAAAAATGGCACACACAAGAACACATGGAAATAATCAAATACTTCAATTCGAAAGCTTCATAAAAGAACGCTTTGATCGAAAAATTTCAATACGAAAAATAATTCAAACATTCTGATTAAAACCAAACTCTGACTCCCAACTTATAGATGAAAGTGATAATTCAAAACAGGAAAGAAATGACACAAATTAAGAACTCAAATTTCAAATAAAATTAAAAAGATAATGTAGAATCTTTAAGTCTTCATGCTTCCTTTGTGCCTCCACCACCGGCCCATGGACTTCCTCCTGGATCAGCCCTATCAAACGTTCCATCGGCCCAACCAACCCTTTCTTTCATAATCCGGTCATCCTTAAGAAGGCCTAACGGGTCTAAGCTTAACGCTCATGCGTCATCCTCTTCCCCTAAAAAACCTTCTTCATACGAAACGCCTTGGCCCACCATCAGATTCACTTCCACCCAATCAAAGTATTCCCCGGCCCAGTCCACCTCAAACATGTAACAACAAAATGCAAGCCCCGGAACAGTTCGACCAAAAAATTCTTCCCCCCACACACAACCCACTAGGTGCCATTCACCGACCCTTGCTGATAACTCTAAGGTCCAAGTGATCTTAAACCGTAGTCGCCCAACTTAGGACCATAACGATTGAACCCACAAGTGACCACCTCAAAGGTACCTCCAAGCAGGGGCCTTCCGCTTAGCATAAGAGCCCACACATTACCAGAAGAAGCCCAACCCTCCTGTAAACCCACAATACCAACTTCGGCCTCGAACACTACTGTTACCCTCACCCCCCCCCCCCCCCACAATCCCTAGTTCTGGCGCTGCCTCCTGCTTACTGAATTGACCCTAGCTAACGACCAACGACAAATGATGAACCACATCCCCCCAGTATCAAGGGTGAATACTTGTGTTTCTAACCAATTTCAACAACCAATGGTAAATAAAATCCGTGGGTACAAAAAAAGATAGTATAAATGTGACACTGTCTGCTCTCCTTCGTCCTTCCCATGTATCCACTCCCAATATGTCACCAATCTCGTCCGGCGCAACCCCTATAGGTAATGCATATGAACAAACAGGATAAAACGTACCACTAGAAATGATAATACGAAGCTTGCTAGGGTGGGGGTTACCTCATGTACACATCGTGTTAACCTTTCACAGGCTCAAGGCCGACGAGCTTTTATTATCTTCCCAACTGTCCCACAGCAACAACGTAATACTCACCCATCCTTACCAAACCGATAAGTGTTCTTGTACCCATTATGGACTCCTACCGAATTGCCATGGTCGGCCAAGTAAGAGATGACAATCATCCGTTGGCACCACCTCGCACCACAGCTCATCACTATACCGGGACCTAATAGAAAAACATACCAAGCATCTCTTATCTACCTGGACCGCGTTTCCCTGTCGCAGCCATGCAAGTTGATATGGATTTGGATGGTCTTCACACTTCAATCCAATTCGATCAACCATCTCGCGGGACACCACGTTCTCACAACTGCCCTCATCTATGATTACAGTACAAACCTTACCCTTGGAAGTACACGTGGTCCTAAATAGACTCTAACACCTCTACAAGTCGTTGTCGGTTTCAGTCTCAGTGGACATCGTAAGAGTCCTTTGAATGATGAGTGCTTCCCCCTGATCAGGCCCCACAACCTCGTCGTCAACGACCAGTTCTTCCCCATCCCCATAATCCTCATAGTCATTGTACACGGGGGGAATGTCGCCAGCTAGCACTTCTATCTATTTGTTAGGGCAGTCCCACGACATATGCTCAAGCCCATTACATTTGAAGCAGCGGACGGGTCGTCTTGTAGAGGGACACATCGATAGTTATAGTTATCGTGGGAGCCCACGCCCCAACCACATCCCTAGCTCCCGCCACCTTCGTCTTGCCCTTTTGCTGTTTTTCTACTTTCAAGGCTAACATACACACATCAGTGTAGGCCTAATATTGATGCAACTGAACCACATCTGAGATCTCGAGGTTGAGAGCCCTAAGAAACCTCGCGATCACCTGCTCCTTCTTTTTGTCCACAACATAAAGCATATGTAACATGCCAAAAGAGGCAATGAACTCCTCTACTGACATGGCACCATGCGCCGACTGATGAGGGAAGCCTCCTGGCAGTGGTTAGTGGCAGAAACTTCCAGCACATGATCTTCTTCATCTTTGCCACGAACTCACTTTCACCTTACCTTCCCTCTGTTTCTGTCTTTGGACGCTTTCCCACCATATGAAGCCGACTTCTTCAATTTAACAACCATAATTTTGACCTTCAACCGGTTAGAGATATCTTTGAGGTCAAAGATTCGCGCCACATTGTTGATCCAATCTATGAAGTCATCCACATGAACACTATCATCAAACTCCGGAATCCCAAACTTGAGACCTAGATCCCGTAGCGGATCGAAATACCATGGGGCTCGGTTCCTTCAGCGAAAAACCATGAATGGGTTACCGTCCTCTGTGCCTGGCCCGTTTCCATCCACCTATGTCTGTCTACGCTCTTCCGTCTGATTCTGCTTCGGTTCTAACTCCCTGATCTTGTCCTTCAACAGTGTGATCTCCTTATCCCACGGATCCGGTGCATCCCCGTCGTCGCCTCAGTCGGTGTTTCTACTCAAGGAAGGGCGACCTTTTCCATGAGCTATTTGATTAACAGTAGCTCTGATACCACTTGATGCACACGGAAGCACAAGCAAATGGCACACATAAGAACACACGGAAATAACCAAATGTTTTGAATCGAAAGCTTCGTAACCAAACTCTAACTCCCAATTTATAGATGTGAGCGACATTCAAAACATGATAGAAATCACACAAACTAAGAATTCAAATTTCAAACTGGGCGTACTATTGTAATAAAAATGTATCAAACTTCATTATAAAAAGGAATCAAAACTAGAAAGTTGGGTGCACTTTTGTAAAGAGTTGGCTTTTCCTTGACATGCCAATGTATTTTGGGTTTGTGATGACCAATCCATAAAAGTGAAAAAAATAATAATTAAATGATTATATAGTTAGATTCATGACAAACTAAAATGCATAAAATTCTAGTTTTAGTAGTATATCTTTTTTTTTTTTTTAAAACTAAAGCATAATAAAAATATTTGAGATTAAAAATTAGTGCAAATTACTTTTAGTTCCAATTTGAAAACAAAGCGGTGTGTAACTGTGTACATTGATTAGTTATTGATTTTTCCTCTTTTGTCCTTTTATACGCATATTTAAACTATATTATTACCTTTAGTTCCAATTTGAAAACAAAGCGGTATGTGTACACTGATTAGTTATTGATTTTTTCCTCTTTTGTCCTCTCATACGTATATTTAAACCTAGAATTCATATGCTAAAATCTAAGTCTTCATAAACAGTAATAAGCTCCAAACAATTTTGAAATTGGAAATAAGTTTTCATTGAATAGTAATCAGATCCAAAATAAATGTTGTAGAACTAATCAACTACAACCTCACATCTTTTCTTAGAGTCGCAACCAACTATTCTCAGCTAAAAACTCACTCACAATATTTACACATATATGGTGACCCTTCATCAAAGCCCTAGCTTTGGTCACCGACACCTACAACCTCTCCATAATCCTACTTCATCAAACCTAAAGGTAAGACATAAACACCCTAACTTGCGAATTTGACACCCAAATGTGCGAAAACGATTAGGAATCAAAAGAATACATATTATATATTCCATTTTGTATTTGATAAAATAAAATAAAGAAAGAAGACTTTTTATATTTCACCTTTTGCATTTTAATATAATCATTTGATTAACAAAATAAGATCATATTAAATGACTAAAAATGATTTCATACTTATTGACATTTCAAGGTTTTTATTATATATAGAGAGAGAGAGAGAGAGAGATTTTTATTTTGAATGTTATCAAGGTTGATGACCTTATGCTGTTGTTTGGTAGTCTACTTTTGGGATTCTGTGACCCCATCCATTTTTTAGTGCAAGTTTCTGCAGCTTAGCAGCCCTGTCTGTGGCTGCACTGAATAAGACCTCCACAGTTTCTAACTCATCATCACAAAACTGTTCTTCCACCATACTAACTGTCGGTTTTTTATAACTTTATTATTTATTATTATTTTTTGATACCTGTTAGCATCAGAAATCATAGTTTTTTTTGTTTTCATTTGATGAACAATTACCTTATATATACTGAAAATGTATTTAATTTTCACTTCTTCAATGTTTCACTTGACTTATCATTAAGTTTGTTTTCTAATAATCTTTGAAGTTTGGGATTTGTTAAATAAATTGGAATTTATCAAATGAATTATAATTTTAAAAAAAAAGACATTTTGATGTATTTGGTTGATAGAATAATCATATTTGGTTTGTTAATTTGTTAAAAAAATGGAATGTAGTAGCAACGTAGTGGCGGTAGGCTGATAGTTATGGTGGCGGCAGGGGCGGCCGTGGCGGCGACTATGAGTGCGGTGACGATGATGGTGGCAGGGGCAACTATGGTAGGGATTAGGCGTGACATTTGAGTGGAAAATTTCAATTTATTTTCCCTTCAAAACTGAAATAAATGTTGAATTTAATTATTAAATTCTCTTCAAATCTGAAATAAATGTTGAATCCAATTACTTGTGATACTCTTAATTAAGTAGCAATTGCCGATTCGTAGGACTATATAAGAACCGAACATTCAACAAACCATTTTTGAACCGTATACCAAGAAGTTTGTTTATATGCGTTCGTTTAATAAATGAACGAATATGAACAAGGAATTTTGTTTCGATTAACTAAATGAGCGAACACGAATAGAGGTCTAGTTCTTTATTTGTGTTCGTGAACATGTTTGTTTATTCGTTCATTAAGGTTTTTAATATTTTTTTTTTATTTTTACACTAACATTTAAATTAAAATTTTGAAACCCTAATCAAAGCTAAAGTCATTACTTCCCCTTTTATTCCTCAGGATTTTTCCCTCCACCAGCCTTCACCTTCCTCCACCAACCTTAGATCTCATGAGCTCACGAACGTCATGTTTAATGCTTCACGATTAGAGGTTTTAGCTTCCAAGTTCTTAATCCTAAACCACGTAAGCTTCTTTCTCCCATTCTTGTTACCACATTTTGTTTTATGGTTCAGAATACTCTTTACATGGTAAATTAAAGCTTTTATTGTTACAAGCTTTGATGATTTCCATTCTTGTTATTGTTACTGCTATGAAATATATATTGGGTTTTATGCATGGGTTTTAAAGTTATTTCGCAGCGAAAGAACATGCAACCAGTTCTGTCACAAACCAGTATAATTCAATCACCCAATTTATAAATGTCAAGTTATCCCCCTTTAGTCACCTAACCGTGCTACTAGGTTTTATTATCAACCGAACAAGATTGTAAAACGAGAAACTCAAAGCACAAACATAAATTGTTTATATTAACCAATACATCAATCTACTCAGTTATTGTCAGAAACTAAACAGATCCAAAATCATAAACAAACTGAATCAAAACACAAAACCTATACGAACCATCCGCCCGGAGGAAGCCACACGTGGTTTAGCCGCGCATGCTTGTCAAGCACACGAACAAAGCTTCAATTGATGATCTGGACTGATTTGCAACTCTGAAAATCGCCCTAAGCCTCTCCAAATTCATCTGCTTCAAGTTGTTTGTGAATTAGGGTTGGAATTGCTTAAATATGAAAACTAGAGCTTTTTCCTGTTTCGCAGGCCCGTCACGTACCGCGAACATCCTTGGCCCGTCCTTCGCGTGGCGCGAAGGACAGTCGGGCTCACTTCTCTACTTCCTCGCGTGTCGCGAACAATGCCTCTTCAATCTTCGCGTACCGCGAAGATCCTAAAGTCCAAGAATTTGAATTTTTACTCTTTGACCCCTGTACTTTGATGCCTTCTCGAGTATATCTCGTTTTCCGCTCAATAAGCACATTTATCCTGAAACAGACACAACTACCAAATGCACATAAAACGGACTCAAGATACAAATATAAACGCTTAAAACTATACAAAACAGACTATTAAACACAAGATATTTGACCCTACATCAGTAACAAGCACATTCTAAGTGTTCTACTACTTTGTTCAACAATCAGACATCCCCTTGAGATGAGTCTACAACCATGAATAAACGGATGGGACAAAGACATGGTCAAATCCATTATAATAATGATCCATGCATGCACACTTTTCTTACACATTCCAACTTTTAGGAAACTCTTGCTTGATTTGTAAATAAGGATTATATATTGATTAAACAAAGGAAGTAAACCCTTACAAAGAAGGTTGCAATCGCAATAGATGGAGAGGCAACTTGCCTTCTCCAATTTGTTTAAACACATATTGTATAAACCCCTTTAAACAGTTTTATATGTTATCTAGCATTGGTTTAAACACATGTTGTAAAAATTCCTTATAAAGAAGGATTCTTTAATTTACTTAAAGGAATTTGAGCGAATCATTTTAATTCTACTAACTTTCTAATCAAACATGATCATATGTACCCAAATTTTAATTTAACGCATTCTACCAACCGAACATGTTAGAAATAGAATTCATATTCCAATTTCATTTGATTCTACCAAATTCTAGTGAATTAAACTCTTGTAGATTTTGAGATGCATTTATTTAGCTTAAGTTTCAAGATGCTTAAATTTCAAAGTTCAAGGTTAAAGAGATCCAAAGATTTGTGTTAATAGATGGTAAAGAAATATACATAATCTTACAATACTCTAGATAATTGTTTGCCGTGCCTCTATTCATGAGATCAAGGATTCAAATCTTGCAAGTTGTAGGTATAGGTGGTTTCACATTATTTCCTTTTATCATTTCTTAACAAAAACTATAGAACATTATATAGAAACATATGAAGACTAATGGGTTATCTACTACTAAATACTACTAACTATGAGACTTTTAAGTTTCCTTTAACTACTTATTACTAAATAGTACTTATGACTCTACTAAGTAGTACGTAATGTTCTTAAAATGCCCTTTCAAGCTAAATATCATTAGTGATGTTTAGCTTGAAACAAATAACAAGAAAATAAAAATAACTTCATCAATCTTGATGACTTCATCTTCCAACAAACCTCTTTTTTTCTCAATTGTGTTTCATCTTCATTCTTCATTTTCTTCCTTCTTCTTCATTCTTTTTTTTTCTTCTTTGTGCATACTTCGCTGCAGTTTTTAGTCCGGTTTTAAAATTCAGGGTCGGTACATGATTTGAAATAGAAATTATTCAAATAAAAAGCGAAAATGGTTTGATCACCAAGAACGTTTGAATGCTCTGATACCATAAAGAAATATACATGATCTTACAAAAAAATACTCTAGAGAAATGTTTAATCTAGAAGGAAAGGTGTGTGATGTGAAATGAGTATTTCTTTTCTTATTTCTCAACAAAAAATACATAACTTTATGTAGAAACATATAAAGACTAATGAGTTATCCACTACTAAATACAATTAACTATGGGATTGTTAAGTTTTTTTTAACTACTTACTACTAAATAGTACTTGAAACTCTATTAAATAGTACTTAATGTTCTTTACTAGAAGGATTCTCTTCTAAATTGTAATTTAAGCTTTTAATTAATATATATTATTTCGGGAAAAGGCCCCACTCTGTGGCAACCCACTAAAAGCCCACGGCCCGTTCACCGGTCTTTAAGTCTTAACCATTATCATCATCACCACTATTAGCCCAATAAGTGCAAGCGCACGGCTAATTACTCGAGATCACCTTTTTAGAAAAAAAAAAACATTAAAACAATGTTTAATTAGACGAAACATCTAGTAAAATGTTTGACTATTTTAATACTTTAAAGGGTGAGGTAGGAAACAACATTTGTACAAATAATAAACTTGCAAAATATCAGATAACGAAAACTATAATTTTTTCCAGTTTTCTTTCTTTTTTTTCAACCAGATTTTGCTGGGTTTTTTTTTCTTTTTTTCCAATTTATTTTTTGTATTTTTTCTTTTTTTCCCTAGATTTTTTAGGTTTCTTTTTTTTTTAATGTTTCTTTTATTTTTATGTTATAAATTTTAACACTCCCGTTCTATTAACATTTCAAGATATACAACTGCAAATTATGACACCGTCACGAAGCGCAGGTTGTTATACTATTTTAATATAATTAAGCAAACAGAAAACAAAACATAAAATTTAGTGCTTAAATTAACTTAAAAAAATAGTGAAAAACATCTTCTAACACATTTGATTTGACTACTTTCGGCAAGTACACTCACCTTTTGATATCAAAATATTATGTTCTATAAGTACAAGTATTTTTCGAAATATACAAATAAACATTTTCGAAATAATCTAAACTAGATGGTTATACCCGCGCTTCACGGCGGGTGTCGTGTTCATTGTTACTAAAATTTAAATAAAGACGTAGACGTAATGATAAAAATAATGGTAATAAAAAAGAAACATAAAACTAAATAATAAAAAGGAAAAAAAACAAAATAAAAATTTACCGGTTCGGATCGTCGAAAACCATAAAATCGAATACCGATATAGGTTCCGATAATATCAATACCAACAATGATGTTGTTCGCTCATAATATGTTCGAACCGGCATGGTACCACAACGGTAACGGCACTCGCTATACACAACGATACGAAAAAACTCTATTTTGAATACAACTCCGTTTTTTAAAAAAATTATATCAGAATATTGACAAAAAAAAAATAAAAACAGCCGCGCACTCTGTATTCTGAAAAAAAATTAACGAACGAAAGTTATTAAAGGAAAACGAAATTAATAGAAAATGAAACGGACTAAAAGCGTACATTATATATAGTATAAGGGTTGAAATTGAAAAAAAAACATTTAAATAAAGACGTAGACGTAATGATAAAAATAATGGTAAAAAAAAGAAACATAAAACTAAATAATAAAAAGGAAAAAAATAAAATAAAAATTTACCGGTTCGGATCGTCGAAAACCATAAAATCGAATACCGATATGGGTTCCGATAGTATCAATACCAACAATGATGTTATTTGCTCATAATATGTTCGAATCGGCACGGTACCACAACGGTAACGGCACTCGCTATACACAACGATACGAAAAAACTCCATTTTGAATACAACTCCGTTTTAAAAAAAATTATATCGGAACATTGACAAAAAAAAACAGCCGCGCACTCTGTATTCTGAAAAAAAAAATTAACGAACGAAAGTTATTAAAGGAAAACGAAATTAATAGAAAATGAAATGGACTAAAATCGTATATTATATATAGTATAAGGGTTGAAATTGGAAAAAAAAAAACGGTAACGGCACTCGCTATATACAATGATACGAAAAAACTCCATTTTGAATACAATTCCGTTTTTAAAAAAAAATTATATCGGAACATTGACCAAAAAAACAGCCGCGCACTCTGTATTCTGAAAAAAAATTAACGTACGAAAGTTATTAAAGGAAAACGAAATTAATAGAAAATGAAACAGACTAAAATCGTATATTATATATAGTTAAGGGTTAAAATTGAAAAAAAAAATGTATTCCTTACTTGTACTATGTGCTGTTATGTTTGTATATTTATGAATAGTGAATTTTGTGAGTAAACCTAATTTGCTAATTAATACGAAGTGAATTATCAAATTTAATTTTCACGTGTATATAGAGAGACAAAATAGCATCATCATTCATCAATGGAGTTGCAGAATAAAATATTACAAAGGCTCGATACGTACAATCATATATAGCACAATTTGTTTTCAATTATATCCGTGATTAGTGGTGCACAAATCGGTTTTCTAACCCAAACCGGTTTAACCCGAACCGAACCGGTTTGGTTGACGAAAAGTCAAAACCGGTTTGGGTCTAAACCGGTTCGGGTTAAACCGGTTTCGTAGGTGGAGAATGACTAACTGATCAAACCGGTTAGGGTTGGTTACAAACCGGCTTCAAACCGGTTTCAACCCGGCGGTTTTAGCCTAACCCGAACCGGTTTGCTCCAAACCGGTTTATCCCAAACCGGTTTGCTCCAAACCGGTTTATCCCAAACCGGTTTGCCGGTTTAGACCGGGTAAAAAAAACCGGTTTTTTTATGCACCTCTATTCGTGATATATAGTTTATATGGATTATTTGGATACCATCGGTGGGCGGTGGCAGCCCAAAAATGCGACACAAGACCCAATCATTAGGCCCTTGAATATCAGTATTCTACCAACAAAAATGCATGCCCACTACTCCACTAGTACGTGGTGAGCAATATCAGGCCGACCCGAGAAACCCGAATAAAAAACCTAGACGGGTCCGATTACAGTTGACGAATGAATAAAAATTGAAGACAAAAGATTGATTTATGTATTATTTTTTGAAGATTTATATCACTATTAGTTATTCCATTTCACTGTTAAGTTTTTATATGGATCTATTATCCGATTACAAACTAAGTTCATACGTCACTGTTTGTTTACTGCCGAAGTTGTTAAATCGGTCCAAACTAAGCCCATTCGACCTATGCGAAACCGATAGACCAAGCCAACCCAATTGTTAAATCGGTCCAAAACCGATCCGATAAACCCGAGATCGACCAAACCATAAATGGTCCAGTCCTCAGGCGTCTTTATTCATCTAATTTGGTTTCGGTCCTGGTCCGGTTTGATCCGGTATGATCCGGTACGGGCCAATTCTTGACCCATAATAAGTCTTAGGCCTACTCATAAAGTTTTCTTTTATCAATTATATAAAAATATAATTTTTATTTAGATGATGTACGTACAAACGCCTTAAGTATTCAAAAGTTATGTTGGGGTTTTCTAAATTTAAAATCAACATCTTAAGCAGGATTTTATTTGTAATAAATCACAAAATACCAAAAACAAAAAACAAAAAGAAGAAGAAAAAGAAAAATAATTTGTTAAATCACATCTCTTTCTCTGAAGCACGAGCAAAAGGATCGGACCTACATGCAGAATTGGGTTGCATGTGTGTATAACCACTCATCTCCATTTTAATTATTGTACATGTGCTAAGACAAAACAACATTATTAATGAAGTTACAGAAGAAAGAGCAGAATGGTCATCAACACAAAGCCGGTGGTAGATGTACGAACCCCCTCATTTCTCATAATTTGAATCGTGTAAGTTGTACATTTGCAATATTACACACAGAATCAAATACAAAGTTAAAAATTGGTGTGATATATATATATATATATATATATATATATATATATATGGTTCTCAAAAGAACATACCTATATATAAGGGCATGTTCTTTTGAGAACCAACCATATGTTGAGAACCGAAAGAACCGCACAAAACGTGTACATATCGTTTTAGTGAAAAAGTAAAATTCAACAACAATGTTTTATTTATCTCTTCTCACTCTTAGTTTGAGTTTATCTCCTTTCTCCTGAATTTTTTTAAGAAAAGTATAAAAATATGCATATATGCATTCATTTATGCATATAGTGTGAGTGCATATATGCATTTAAAAAAAAAGACTATAAATTCGAGGTCTTTTAAAACCAAACCTTAAACATATTGAAATGTACATGAATTCTAGTCAATTTATATTATAAATAGAGGAAGAGTTAATGCGGTTCTCACGGTTCTTAACATATTGTTGGTTTTCAAAAGAACATACCTATATATATATATATATATATATATATATATATATATATATATATATATAATATAGTAAATATGGATCATTGATCAAGATAATAAATGGTTAAGATGATTGGGGGTGTCATGGTATATAAAAGAAACTAGTGTTAGAACCCGTGTATTACACGGGGTTCAATAAAAGATATAATGTCAAATGAGAAAATGATTAATATAATTCATAAATGAGTAAATAATTATTTGTATACAACGTATAATGTTTTATTTGAAATATGTCCATCCTTATTTAAGACTAAAAGTTTTAACCAGTCTCTGCTTTTAACTCTGGAAAGTGTAACATACAATTGCCCATAAGTGAAAACCGGTTGGCTCAGTAACAATTAAACCCTTGATAGCGACTGAACCCGACTCTTATTTATCGTCAATACGAAACAAATAGAGAGTGGAAACTATCCTCTTTGTAGCTTGACAGAAATTCGTTTGTCTGAAGGTGTCAAATTAATTCTTGGAATAAAGATACGTGTTTCAATATTACTACCAGATATCATCTCCGCCTCAATAACACGACTACCGAGAGATATGACTTATAATCTTGTTTCTTTACATTAAAAAAATTTTGTTCAATATTTCTTAAGAGCATTACTGTCACACAAACTAAACTATAATTTGACAACCCTAAAAGTTTAAGACCATTTAGAACATCATGCGAGTATAAACTTTGTTGAAATTAGAGTTCAAAAGTTCTGACTGGCATATACTATCTGACTAAGACTCAAAACATATGTAACATGAAAAAAAACTCCAGTAATGCAACATATTTTTAAATCAAACAAGCCACTAAACAAAACAGAATCAAAATTAGCAACATATGTCCTTAGAATCGTTGACGACAGTCATAATTCGGTGGGAAAACATAAATCTTTCAAAACCCATAATCCTAAATCTATAAGTAGCTGCTGATTCTTATACATATTAATTTTCTAAAATGCAGAAGCCAAAATTATAAATATTTTTCTTTTTTAAAACACACCTCACTCGTTAATACTTTCCTGCTCTTCTTGAGGACCTGCATGAATTCTTCATCTGCTTTACTTCTAGATTGGGACTGTTTTTATGCATCCATAACGAAACAGAAAATAAAAAAATTCCAATTAGCATTAAAATATTATAAAAGGGAACAGTTAAATATATAAAAAACAGTTTGGCTGCTTAACAATGAAAAGAACACTTGACAAAAAATAATTTATGCTCAAGTTTCTTAACAACCTATCTACTCATGAGTTGCTTGATTACACACATATATGAACAAAAAGATCCTACAAGTCTTAAAAACGAATAATTGAAAGAAAAGAAAACAGAAAGCATATATGCCAACCTACATTAGTCAATAAATTGAAATACATTTGAATTATGTCATCAAACAACTCATAATAAAACATAAAAAAAAATCATATCTGAACGTCCAAGTTTATGTATACACTCAAATGCAACAATCAATCTCATAAATAGAATAGGCGATAAAAGCTTCTAAATTTCCTCTCTTTGTTTTTTTTGTTTGAAACCCATTGACTGTATTTGATCTACAGCGACAATATATTTTTAATTAAGAAAAACCCTAGTCTTTGTACATAACAAAGTTAACATGGTTACTGGTACGTCAATTGTCAAACAACTGAGTATGTCATGGTTTCAAGTTGCATTCAAGGATCGTGTTTCGCATACATAATCACATGCACCAATTCGCATCCAATTTCAACAATATTGAATTTGGAGAAGGTTAATGTTTTATTAAGTAGTATAGATAGATATAGATTAACCATATCTTACAGTTTAATAATCTTTTTTTTTCTTTGCAGATTTCATAAAAAAAACCTACATTGACACCTGCATTTAAAAGTTATCATAAAGTTAGGAGTTCTAAATCAGAGATTGAGTTAAAGTGCCTTCTATTTATACAGAGGACATAAAAGAAAGTGAAAGATCATAATAGCACACTGTAAAATGCAAATAGAGAAGTCAAAAAATAATTGTGCAGAAGAATTTACTTGGATCAACATTAACTGTAGTATGGTTGATTCCAATTGGAACATAAGAACTATACTTAAGAGGTCCCCTGCCATTGATCAAAACTCCATATGCAATACAAAGCTACTTTCCAGCACCAAGAGTAGCTCAGAGTGTCTTGTTACACAAGAATTAAAACAATACATTAGAAGTTACACAGAAATTGAATTTCCCATTTACTACATATTGGTGTTGCGTGGCATGTAGATTTATCTTCAATTTGACTATTCAAAAGCTCAAATGGCATCTTTATTTAAAACACTACACATCTAAAAAACAGAATAAGTTTTACATACAACTCAAGTTTTCACAATGAACTTTTACTTGCTTTTGAGTCCATTAGTCAAACTACTTTCCATTCATTAATAAGTTTCATGTGGTAACTTTTGTTCATAATTCAAGTTAGTCAGGCAACAATAAAAACTAAGAAACCTCAAGGGTAGAGATGCAATCTCCAGAATGTTTACCAATTTAGTCTCCAGAAATTGCCCAACAACAAAAATTAAGGAACTTTAGATGATCACTCCAACAACCTATCAGATGTGTATTTCAGATCATACCTCTCTAATCCCATACATCTATTTCAATCTTCAATCAATAAATGCATTCTGAAATAAATGAACATATGATCCTAATATTCACATATTTACTCTCTAGTGCCTTCTTAAAAAGATTGTGGTAAATGTATGTTTTAAAAAAAATAACTTATGTTTTAGTAAGTGAAGATTTTATTTGCATAGATACATTTTTTTATTATTTAGTCAATGGTAACATGTTCATAATAGGTCTTGCAACCCAGATTTTTACAATATTGAAGCAGACTAACTTGAGACATGTATTTTCATGGTATAAAACTCGAATCAAACATAAATTTTAAATAAACCAGAGAAATCGAAAGGTAAGTAAGCATATGAATCACATACTTTATTTTAGACTTTAATGCTTTGCAGCTAATACAGTGTCGGTATGAAGCTAAATCCCTGCAAGCGTTAGAAAATCAAAATGATGGTTTTATTACCCAAGTCCCAACTACAAAAAAAAAATCAAAATGAAGCTAGGAAAATAAACCGCAGGCATGAAAACAGCAATTTCTTCGACATGCTCTATTTGATCAAGTGTTCTGGGCTTGAACATTGTGTTGAAGTGGTTATTCTTGAAGAACACAGTTGACGTTCTTTTAAGCCTCCTTGCAAGGAAAATAAACTACAGGCATGAAAACACTTATTATTATAACTAATTGATCTGCATGGAACAATGAATAAACTTGTTTACTATGTGATGTTTTCGATTCTTTTTAGAAACCTTAAATTTTATGGATTGATATCATAACTAATTTTAAAACCTACACCTCTAAACCAAACACTTTCTATGACTTTCATTCCAAACCCTTAAACCAAACACACCCTACAAAAACAACTTTAGAATTAAATTGCATGTACCTGTTCAGAAAATAGAGCCCCATCACCCATGTTATGTGTAGCTACTTTTCCAGCAATCATATTCCTATCTGTTTTAATAATCATACTGCCACATAAAGTCTTTAGCAAGTCAAACTTTCATTTATTTTGATAAATATGTGAAATTATAGACAAAATTTCAGTTAAAATCAGCATGCCCAAAGTTATATTAATGAATAAACCAACAATGGTTGGCATTCTTTTAGTGTTCTAGTAGAATCTGGGAATTTTTTTTTTTTTTTGGAATTAAGTTGGCAAAAACATATGAAAACAAAAGGTGAATTTGTTAAATAGAACAGGAATACATATAATTAGCTAAAAAGTCAATTTGTTATCAAATCTTTTTGATATTGAAGGTATTAAATGGAGCATGAATACATATAATTAGCTAAAAAGTCAAACTTTAATCAATTCTTTTTTATCTTGAAGGTACTAAATGGACCAGGAATACAGGTCGGGTTGGTAATGGAAAAGCAGCTCTTCTCGCCATTCATTATTCCAAGGAACAACCTGACCCCCATACAAGAGCACCTAGACAGAAAAGGATTAAAAACGCCCAAATCGAAAAAGTAAAAAAAGGTTTGAATCGAAAAAATATTAACATAAACATGAAAGAAATCGTCCCAAATCGAAAAGCGGCTAAATCTAGGGTTGGATACAGGTAAAAAAAACAAATCGTAAATCAAAAAAAGGTATGAATCGATTGAAAAAACGCATAAAATATACCGGATATCACCAAAAAAGCAATCATACGGATGGCGTTAAACAGAATAATCATAAATCGATACCAAAATAGAACGAAATTGAAAAAATCAAACAAAAATAAAAGATACCTATTGATCGATCAATGAATGCGATGATAGGATGCAGCATTGCAGCCGCTAGATCTTCAAAGGGAGAATCAGAGATGGTGAAGAGAGGACGCGATGAAGGGTGGAAGCGGGGTAAAATTAGGGTTTATGGGATTAGGAAAGAATGATACGATGGCCAGAAGCGGGTTAAAAGATGTAAATAGAACCCGAGAAGATGTATGCGGATCGGGTTTAGATCCGCGTTTATTTGTTAAACGGGTATTAGACATTTGGGCGGGAAAAAAAGTGAGGTGCAATGTGAAGGTGACATGTGTCCCCTCATTTTACTTGTTTATTATATAAGATAGATTGTATAAAAGGTGTGGAGGAATAATATAGAAAGTACTACTATTGTTAACTTTTATCTACTTTAATTAATTTTTTTAAACTCAAATAACTTATATACCTTTCATTATTTTTTTTTTAAGTTGCACCATAAAATCAAGAATTTTATTAATTTTAACATGATCATAATAGTATTGCTATCTAACTTTTATAAAAAAAAAATGTTTTCCTATAACCATTTTGCTGTGAGTATTAAGTAGTGTAATAGTGTAGCGCAGTATATTGTTAAACTGTATTGAACTAATTCTTCTGTTTTGCTTAAATAAGAACATGACATTAGCAAGTTTGCACAACACCGTGCGACGCTTTCTTATTGATTGAAAAACGAGAATGAATATTACATACCTATCTATTTATACTACTCTGACTTGTTAATCAAGACTTACCAAACTGACTCAAATAAGTAATCCTAAATCTACTTAAACTGACTTAATTATCGTTGGTCATTTGGTGTAATGGTAGCCCCAAGACTTTCTATAGTGGAGGTCGTGAGTTCGAATCCTGGCAACAACAAAAAAGGGGTTTGTAGCCAGGTCAGGGGGTTTACCCAGTTGGGGGGTTCCTCTTGTGGTGGGCTGCCCTGGATGTTCTAGTTGTTGCCCCGGGTAAACCCAATTATCCTAGAATATCTAGGTGTTGCCGTTCAAAAAAAAACTTAAACATTAATTCAAAATTATAAAGGATAAGACAAAATAACAAACTTAATCTTTAACCAATCATGATTCATCCCCACATAACCGACTCATGCAAAAGTCGGTTTTGTATTTTCACACTCCCTCTCAACGCCGACTCTTCTCTTGCCCTGCTTGTACACAACTCTTGCATCTTCGCACTTGAGAAACCTTTTATCAAAATATATGCTATCCCATGAGTTAATGTCCACATACACCAAATTGACTTCTCCTTTCAACACCTTATCTCGAATAAAGTAGTAATTAACTTCAACTTGTTTTCATTCGAGCATGAAATGTAGGATTCTCTGCTAGTTTTATTGTTGAACGATTATCACAAAACAATTTTACCTTATATTCAACCTCTTGATTTAAGTCTGTAACGATACAGAGAATATTAGCATGACCCATTGTAACACTTTCGGCAAATCCCACATCAGTCGTGGCCAGGAGAGAATCCTGGTTCATAAGGCATGCCCCGCCTCAAATATCATCAACGCATTTTGGGCGGATTGGTTGTGGATGAGAGGAAAACTCCATAGTTAAGCATGCTCGGGTGGGAGTAATTCAGGGATGGGTGACCCCTGTGAAGTTTCACCCGGGAAACCAAAAACAAATATATGAGCTCCTAGTGGGCCAAGCGGACAATATTGGTGGTATGAGGGGCCGGATGTTACAAAGTCCTTCATAAGTTGTAGAAGCCACATCAGTTCTTGAGCCTCCATTGTTGATGTTCGATACTCGGCTTCATTGGTTGTCTTTTACTACACCATGAAACTGTACTAGCTCCGATTAAGGATACATAGCCAGTAGTTGACCTTCCGTTGCTCGGTTACCAACATAATCCGCAACACAAAAGCCTTGTAATCTTGCTTTTGGCTCTCTCTTAAACTCTAGTCCATGACCAACAGTATTCTTGACATACCTTAACACTCTTCGTAACGCAAACATATAAGGTCTTCTAAGAGCTTGCATAAAGCGACTTAGTAATCTAACAGCAAACGAAATATCTGGACGGGTTAGGGGTATAGTAAATAAGATAGCCAACCATCTTGCGATACTCAGTCGAAATAGCCAGTCGGGTTAGGGATAAGTAATACGCTACATAATTACGTAACTTAATTACATAGCGTGTATATTTGGCGTGTTACGTGCATCAGATAACTGCTTTATTGTTTAGTGTATAGATTTACCGTGATCCTAGCGTAAATTTGTTCTTGACGCAAATACCCCTTCGCCCAAACATGTGTCGTATTCCGGTGGTTTTCGTACGCTTTTCACAAAAATAACACTTTGTATGTTATCTTACCTCTATATATACAAAGTGTGAAAACCAATGAAAACCAATCATATAATTTATAAACTATTTGATCCTTATCCTATATATATACATAGATATAGGGTCGTTCAAAAGGGAACGACAAAAAAAGGGGAACATGGGGAACAGAAGTAAACCGACTCAAATAAACTCCAATTGAACTTATTCGAGTGGTTATCTCACCTCTATATATACAAAGTGTGAAAACCAATAAAACCAATCATATAATTTATAAATTATTTGATCCCTACCATATATATATATACACACACACACATACATATAGGGTCGTTCAAAAGGGAACGGCAAAAAACGGGGAACAAAAGTGAACTGACTCAAACGAACTCCGATTGAACTTATTCGAGTGGTGTTGGAACCGACTCGGCGAACCCTAAACCCTAATGCTAAACCCTAAAATCTAAACTATAAACCCTAAAAGCTAATCATTCAAGCTAAACCCTAAACCTTAAAGCAAAACCCTAAAGGCTAAAATCTAAACCTAAATATATAATAGGGTTCGACGAGCTGGTTCCAATACCGTTGGAATGAGTTCAGTTGGAAATTCATTTGAGTCGATTCCCACTGTTCCCCCCGTTCCCCTTTTTTTCAATCCCTTTTGAACCACCCTCTCTCTCTCTCTATATATATATATATATATACACACACACACACACTACAAAACACAATGTCTGTGTTATTGTTCATTGAACAGTAACATTTTATATATTTAGGGAGAAGATCATAAGAAAACTCCCTATACATGAGAAAAAATTAGAAAACTCCTATGAGCCAATCACGTAAATTTTAATAATTTTTCTATTTTTTAATTGAGACGGGTAGGATAGGGAAAGCCACTATTATTGACTTTTATTAAGTTTTTCTCTCTTTTTTTAAACCATAATAACTTTTTCATAAGTTATTATTATTTTTTTAAATTACACCATAAAATCAAGAATTTTTAACCTTTAATTTGAGTTATTATATTAAAAAATAAATAAATATTTTGTAGTTGGGTAATCTACGAGATTACACATATGTTATCTAGAGATTACATATGAGCAATCTCGTATATTACGTAAGCGTTTCAGAACCTAGGTAAGACTACATATATATATATATATGTGTGTGTGTGTGTGTGGATATAATCTCACAAATTACATATATGTAATCTCGCAATATAACAGTTTAAATAAACTTTTTGAAACCTGAATAATGTGCCAGATTACACATATGTAATCTCACAGATTACCCAGCTTCAACATGTTTTATTTTTTTAATATAACAATACTATACTCAGATTAAAAAAAAATATTTATTTTATAATATAATTTAAAAAAATAATAATAAAGCATAAAAAAGTTATTAAACATTAGTGGCTCATCCCATTATACCCCATAAATAATAAAATAGAAAATTACTTACAATTTATGTGATTGATACATAGGAGCTTTTTATGTTTTCTCATTTAAATAAGTTTTCTTATAAACCCTACCATATATATACATATATATAGTAAATCGGGTCTTATACGGAAGTGGGCAAGTGCCTTGCTGGTTCGCGCGACACCTCTTCACCTACAAGGCGCGTGTTCCATACCTAGCCCCCCTCCCCCTGCCGGTTCCACTTTTTTTCCCACGTCAACTTTTTAATTTTAATCTTTATAATTAACTTTGGGCATATTTTGTTTGTCTCTTCTAATTTTTAAAATATGACGTTTTACGAAATTACTAATGCACATTTACGATGTGATTATTTTTATCTACGTTTCGATATAAATTTAATTTTTAAAACCGATTTTTCGTGATAATGTACAAGACATCCACGCACGAGCGTACAAGTTATCGAAGTTGCTTCCATGTTTCGTTTTTATAGTATTTTTTTCGGTTTCCTCTTACAACCTTTAAAATATGATGTTTTAAAAAATTCCGGATTTCCCGTTTAGACATGCTCATTTTTATCGACGTTTCGACGTAAATTTTTTCCACAGGGTTAATACCAGTCTAAAGGTTGTCGAAACCTAACCTTACAAATTTTAACACTCTCCGTAATCGTGTAGGTTACACCCACTTATGACAATACAAATCAAATTACTTTTAGATAACAAAATGACAAAATGTGTATGGGCCAAAAATATCGAAAGTACGGTATCAGATGTATTTAAAAGGCATGATCACTAGGCATGCAAATATGGAAACACAACTCTATCCCACCACAAAATAAATTATTCATTTTATTATTAATATTCTTATAAATTAAAAATATTATATATTAATAATATTTATTAACATATTATTTTGCACTGCCACGAAAATTATACTTTAACTGATTTGATTAATATAATGGATTTTATTTGTCATTTACTTGAAATTCGAAATTAATTCATACGTATTTAATATTTTGTTCTTACCACAACAAATTTATATATTTGATTAATATTTAAGATGTTTTTCTTTATACGAAATTAAATAATGTAATTATTTCAAAAAAAAAAAGGAGCACATTAGTTATCATGCAAACCCTTTTTATCATTGGCATCTTTAAGGTCAGTCAACTTTTTGTCTTTTGAGGCAACCTCGGTGACACATTCATAGTTCCATTTTTAACCTTATAACTTTTTTAACGACAATTTGGATCACTGATCATCCCATCATCTTCACCTCCAGTGACGGATTTAGTATAGGGGCAGGGGTACCTGCCGGTACCCCTCAACTTTAAACGCGTAGTGGATTTTTTTTAACCGTTTTATGTTTCTCGATGCCACTGAACGAAATTTTAGATACCCCTAAAATTTTCTTACAAAAATCCCAACACTAACCTTTAAATTTTATAAAAATCATAACACTTTATAAAAACCCAAGAAATTTTAATAAAAACAATATTCTACTGATTAAACTTGATATTTGGGCTTTAATTAAACATTTGGGGTTTAATTTAAAGCCCAAATGTTTAAATGAAAATCATAACACTTTATAAAGCTCAAATTAAACATTTGTTGATCCAAAGCCCAAATTGTTGATCCATCTATATCCACCATCGGCTTAAAAAAATTGAAAGAAAGGAAGTCCAGACAGACCAAATGCACGATACAGACCACAGGGGGCAGAGGCCATCGCTCGCACACTAGTCACCACTGCCAATCCGCCGTCATCGCACACCAGTCACCACCGTGGCACCGCCAATCCGCCATCATCCTCAATCCTCATTAAGGTATTCTACTAATTTTGATTTAGGGTTTATATGCAATTTTTTATTTAGGTTTATATATGCAATTGGGTGAAATTGGACTTTAAAATTGAGTTTAGTTGCTTTTTTTAAATGTTATAACAACTTGTTATTGTGTATTTGATTATAGGGAAGAAGAAAAATTGTTTCATTTACTTGAATGTACGAAAAAAAAAATTCCTTGAATTTACTTCAATACAAAAAAAGAAAATTGTTCCATTTACTTGAATGTACGGAAAAAAAATTGTTTCATTTACTTCAATACCAAAAAAAAAATTTGTTTCATTTACTTGAATGTACGAAAAAAAAAATTTGGATCGATACCCATGAATTTTTTTCCTAGATCCGCCATTGTTCACCTCCCTCAAGAGGAAACCCATCATAGGTGAGAAAACTCCTTGACCCCAACCTGGACCCCTTTTTTTGTCACAAATGGGACTTGAACCCAAGATCTCCCCATTTTAGTGAAGTCTTGTGTCACACCCCGCCCCAAGCACCCCTTGGACGTGTGCGAGCCCGATTGGTATCACCTTTGACTTTGATTTAAGAGTTTTTATAAATACAGCGGAAGTCTTTTTCAAAAGGATCGTTTCAATATTCTTTCAACCTCAATGGTTGTATTTGTAAATATCAAAACACAGTTGGAAGAAAAAAGTTTTATATTTACTTTATAAACATAGGGATTTAAATACCTTTTTTCATTCTGATTACAAAACAGTGTTTGAAATCAAATATATCTACAGCCACCGGAAATAGTACAATCCAGGGTTGATCAATCCCCTGGTCCAATCTCCTTTTTCTTTTCTTTAGGATTTTCTATACACGAGGCCTGAGAATCCAACGTGCAAGTTTATCCTTTTCATAGGTCAGATCTGATGTCCGCCTCTCATATTTTCTTTTCTTGGGTCAGATCTAATGTCTGCCCATACCCCATTCTTATTTCAGTTTATTCATTTCCTGAAAATATTTTGAAAATAAAACGTTAGCGCGAACGCCGGTGAATACAATTATCTTTACACTAAAATCATTTGACACAAACAAGTATTAATTTCATAATCACAACTTTATGTTCAATCCATACATTCAGCAGGCCCGTCATGTTCAATTGCACCACAGTATACACTGACGTCATGTCTTATAACAAGGGACAGGTTTGCCTCCGAAGTTGTTATAAGACAAGCATCAGCCGTAATCCGGGAATTTCACCCGAGACCCGTGTATCCTTTGCAAGTTTTACGCATACCTATGGCCTGAAGGCTTTGTAGAAGAACGTTGAACATTATTCCCTTAACCTTTATTTGGCTATTTTCGTAAATAAAATGTTTGACACAAGTTTTCAGAGAGATAAAGTATTCACCTTGATTATGGGAATGAGCCTCTAAGTTTGGAAATTAAATAATCAACTTCTTAGCTTGGTTTCTCTAGCGTTTCGACCTTTCTATGAGCGTTTCTTTTTACACCGAGCACTACAACGAGCGGGAGTTGGACTGAAAGCTTCGGGACCGAGCTAAGGGGTCTCTGGAACAAGAAATGATAGTGAAGATCGAGTATGGGATGAGAGAATGGACTGAACTCGATCAACTATTTATAGGGCTGATTCTGGAGTCATGACGGACCGTTATGGGTGGTGACGGTCTGTCACCAGATTAGGGTTCGCGAGTCATCAGACACGTGTCACCGTCTGGTCGAATTATGGTGTGACGGACCGTTATCAGGCGTGACGGTCCGTTACGGAGTGATGCGTGGCGCACCAGGGTGAATCTGGGGCTGTGACGAACCGTTACCAGGCGTGACGGTCCGTTATAGGGTTTCCACGTGTCAGAATTTGTTCCTTAGTCACCGGATACATGGCGCATCATCAGGGTTCGCGTGCCCAGCCCGTAACGGACCGTTACAGTTGAATTTTTATGTTTTTCACTTTTTGAACCTTGATCTATAGGTTATTTATACTTATAGTCCTTGTGGTTTGTACCTTTGTCAAATCTTGGATATTTTCGTGGCAGGTGTTACATCTTGGGTATACACCTTTGCCACTGGGCTAAACTAGTGGTTGTATTTTTAACCTTATAATTAACTGTTACTTTTTACTGGGTAATAACTGCATTAATACGTCTGGACACTGAATGTTGGGTACAGAGGTGGCTCAGGGGCATGTGCCGCCGCGCGGGCACGTAATTTCGAGGGGCCTAAAATTTTTAAAATTTATATATATATATATATATATATATATATATATATATATATATATATATATATATATATATATATATATATATATATATATAGAAGGAATCAAGAGAAAACCACAAAGTTAGGCGAAAACTGAGAAAACCATTAAAAGCCAATCAAATAATTTATAGATTTTTTATTTTTTTTAATTTATTTCTAAGTGTATTAATATAATATTACACAATTTACCAAAAAATTATTTTACGTATTGTGTTTTACGTATGCGTAATCACAACTTTTTTGTTTTCTGTTTACGTATACGTAACACTATGTGTTACGTGTACGTAAGCCAATACGTAAATGATTTTTTGGTAAAAATGTGTAACATTACATTGATACTCTTATAAATAAATAAAAATTAAATATTATTATATGATTGGTTAAAATTGGTTTTTTTAGTGGTTTTAAAGTTATATTTTATAAAAAACTATAAAGTTTAAACCTATTAAACTATAAATTTTTTATAAAAAACTATAAGTTTAAACCCAATATTTTTATTTTGTTTATCTTTTTATTACATTTATTTCTATATAATCGGATTTTTTTATATGATTAAATTTATTTAAATATAAGTTCATATTCTATGGGCCTTTCTCTGTAGTCGCGCTGAGCATTTGAAATCTCGGAGACGCCTCTGGCTGGGTATATAAAATTATGAATGAACATATCAAAGTTAGACCGAGTGTAGTGACGTAACGTCCACGTACACATCAGTCAAATGGGGTGTTATACATCACGGCTGAGGCGCCAAAGGGTGGGACGTGAGGGGTTTAACAGGCACGAGAGCAGGGGGCTCTGTGTGAGCCAATTAGAAATGTGAGTGGGGGCGCAATGAGGGTGTGGGCGTTTCCCCACTACATATAGTCACATTAGTTTGGTTGAATGTCGGATTGGTGTCTCATTTTAGTTTTGATTGCATAGTTTAAGGGGCTGTTTGGTTCATTAAGAGTTGAACCATTAAGATCTTTTAATGGTTCAACATTATTTTTGAGCTGAACCATTAAGATGATAGATGAACTATTAAGAGGCTGGCAAAATCTGAAACAAACAACTTCTACCTCTGACCGATTCAGAGGTAGCCTTTTAATGGAATCATTAAAAGGCTATCAAACAACCACTAAATCTTATTTGCTTTGGTGTATTTCTTTCCTCTTAACTCTCCTTGCCAGAGGTTTTGTGATATTTTCAATAAAATATCCCCGCCCTTCAAAACAAAGGTATATAAAATTGTTTTACTTTTAATAACAACATAAATATTAAATGTTAAGAGCATTCGCATCAGGTTCTTTATTTTTATCTTTATAATTTAACTAAAAATCATTATTCCATAAAAAAAAATATTCATTTTCTAAAAACCTCTCACATCTCATTCCTTATTCTTATAATTTTAAAGAAATGGTTAAGAAATTTGTATATTTAAGATTCTAGTATTTATTTCCTTATAATTTTAAGGATAAAGATAAGGTTTAAAAAATCTGATGTAAGACCCTTTTAACTTAAATCTTATTTGTTTCCCTTATAATTTAAGGATATGGTATATATATCAATCCTGGTGTGGATGCTCTAAGGAGCAAAATAAATATCGTTTTTTTAAGGCAAATTTCTTTATTTCCGTGGGACTGTGATGTTTAATGTTAAACACAAAGTTGAGAACTTAAGAGAATTTCTCTCCCGAGAACCAACCTATTAAAGAAGACAATTTGATTTTACATGAAGTATCTCCTAGCAAGGTTAACTAAGAATGTTCTCTAATGAGATCAGAAACTGAATAACGATGCTAGAATAATCATAATGATGATTAAAGTTATAGTGTATTGGGAATACGTAGAACATGGATAACAAAAAGCTCTCTTGGAAGGATCTCTTATGACATATTGTCTGTGAACAATTGTTGTCCCAAAACAAGGTACGTAAAACATGAGGAATCGCATACAACACTACTCACAAACCGGATGTTATCTTGCACTCCGACAATTATACAATTGAATAATACTTTTAAAACCTCATTCAAAGGTTTGGTCAATTCCATAAGAGAATGTTTTGAAAGGAATTGGATTGTTTAAAAGGAATTGGAATTTGTAGGAATTGTAATTAATTCCATCCAAAATTATAAAATTGTTTGGTTGGTAAATTCTAAAAAGGAATTGGATTGATTGAAAACCAAAATTACCCTTTTTAACACCCACTCCCCATTTCTCATCGTCCATTTAAACCTGCTAACGTTAACATGTTGTCAACCCCTCTTCCTCCGGTGTTCTAATCGTCTTCATCTTCTAAACAACTTCACCGTGAAGCACAAAAGGTTGGAGGAATTTGGTGAGTGGTTCCGATTTTTAGCATCGAAGAACGCTGTAAACTCCTAAACTAGTCTTCTAACTGCTTCAGATGATTTCTTCAATCGATTGTTCTTCTGTTCGATTCCGTGGTAGCGACTTTCCCCTTGTTCGATTCCTTAGATTTTTTTGGTATTTTCTGTGTTTTTAATTCCCCTCTTGATTCCTCAGTCCCATTGTTCGATTCCTTGATATTTTTGATCGATTGTTCTACGATTAACTGCCGTGTTTAAGGAACAATCTTCGTTAATCGATCGACTGTTGCAGGTTCTAATCGATCGAAGTAAGTCGACTAAAGCAAAATTGTCGAATCGATCGACTTAATTTGGATTCTTGAAACTGGCATGATAAATTTCAAATGATTACAATGATTTGCAATGGTGCAATGATAGAATAATTATAACTGATTTAAATGATTTGCAGTGGTGGAATCGATAAATTAATTTTAGTTGATTTGGAACTAGAAGATGATACTTAATCAATTTTAATTGATTTCAATTAGGATACCAAATAAATTCAGTGGGTTTCTATTTGATACGTGAATTAATTTTGATACTCATTATTTCAATAGATTGAATAAATTTGCAGGTTCAGATCGATAGAAATTTGGATACTTGATTTTAAAGGGGGGCATTTTGGTAATGTGCAATTCCGTTAGAAAGTTAAACATTCTATCACCTATTAGAATCCTTTGATTGAGGGAATTGATTGGAATGAATTCCAATTCCAATTCCTTTGTTGACCAACCAAACACATTTTTTTGATGGAATTAATTATAATTCCAATTCCTGAGAATTTTACGAACCAAACGGACCTAAAAGATGAGCTATAGTTGGTTGAACTAATATCACTAATTGTTAATTTATTTACTATAAAAATATATTTTTACTAACGAAAAAAATTACCGTCGAATTAAACAAAACCCAAAAAGAATATTTTTTAAAAATTTGGTGATATGCGGTAATCACCGACGAAACTCCGACGATGGCCTACAGAACATAACAAAAATAAAAAGAAAACTATATTTTAAGGGTCGTTTATATTTATGTTGCCGACTATTTGTCGGTGAAAGTAACATCCCGGAAATTCAGAAGCTAATAGTTCGGGTTAGCGGACGATCCGAGTCTTTATTAAATTAAATGAGGAGCGAGGTTTGTCACGCATGGGGCGTTTTAACATCACTAAATGTCACGGTTAGTCGTTTAAAAAGACGGTTCGAGATAGAAATGCGTGAACTAGAAACTAGAGGACCCAGATGTAAGTTTTAGTGGTTTAAATACCATTTAAATGGCAAACCCTAGGGCCATTATCGGCCCTAGGTGTGCGACGGCTAGAAGGTGACGCAAAGGGGGAGAGTCAGCTGACAGAGGAAGAAGAGGACGACATCAGAAGGGTGGTCCGGCGGGTACGACTTTCAAAATGCGCTAAGGTAACTCTGTTTCACGTTTTAAGCTCATTCTTGGTTTCGTTTGTTTGCGTAAAGGGTTATCGGGGGAGGTATGGTGGCCGGAAACGACTGTGATGTTCATGGCGGTGAGTGACTATGGATTGTAGCAAGGTGGAGGCGATGGTTTGATGGTGGTGAGTGGCGGAGACAGACGGCAAGCATGGATCATGGTGGTTTCCGGTTTGTGGAGTGATCGATTGCTGAGAGGAAGGAGCGAGAGCAGGAGGGTGACGGGCTGCAGGAGTGCGGAGAGGAGGTGACATCGGTGCTTGGTGGCTGTCGGTGACTACTGGGATGGTTTTCTACGGCGGCGAACGGCGGGGAAGATGATCGTATCGTATCCGGAGTATAGAAAGGCTCGGGTGGAGTTCTTCGGGATAGTAATGGGGATGTTAGCTGATTAGGGTTATTACCCGACGAAGAAGACTATGGTGACGAGTGGCATGGTGGTGCACGATGTGAAGACGGAGGACGGTGAGGAAGCTAGTTAGGGTTTTCCCGGCTAGGGTTTGCATGGCTTGCATGCGTGTATGGAAACCCGGCTCGAGTACACGTATTCTCGTGGGACTAGGGTCCTTGCATGGTCACGTGTATGTGCATGCATGAGACAGAACTCGGTTCGGGTATTCGAGTTCTAAACGGGTCAAGGACGACCCGATTCTTATGAACTTGGGAAAATAGGGTTTCGTGGAGGAGAATGACGAGCTGATGAGACGAGTGTCGGAGTTCTATTATATTTATGCGTTATTCGGCGTATGTTTTGAACGTGTCTGATCATGTGATCATACGTTTGACATGTTCGGGTTTCGAGTGGGAGGACTGTTGAAGAGCAGGATTTGGATCTTCACAATCGGTGAGTTTCTAATCCCCTTGTTTTTATTGTTTTTGGGGCTATCGTACATACTTAAATGTTTTATCATATAAACCAAAGTGTTACGAGAAACGGGATAAAATGTCAAGTTTTGCGAGTTGGCTATATCTTTAATTAATCTAAGGGTTAGTGTGATGTCCCTAGGTTGTGTGGGTTAGTGTCGGTACGACACTGGTATGTCGTATATTGACTTGTGGGACAAGTCAGATGTGGTGTCTAGAAGTTATGAAGATATGTCTAGAGTATGTGTTGGGTTAAATACATAGGAGATCCGTGTAAGGACGATGAGTTATGGTACATGTACATGTCGTGTCATGTGTGTATCGCTTGTTGCTTGTGTGCTTGCATTGTTGTCCGTGTATTCGGTCAACGGTGATGGGAAAGAGTCGGTCCTTCAGGTGATTTCACCATGTGGTTACGTGGAAGTCTCTATGGGGGACGTAGCAGTCACCATGTGGGTGATTCGGTAGTAATTACGGATGACGAGTGTGTCACTATGTGATGTGACAGGGCCTTGCGCGGGCAATATTTAGACATGTAAGGGGGTTCTCGAAAGTGATATAAATATCCCGACGGGGATAACCCTGGCGAGGGTATAGGTGAAATTTATTGTGTGTTAAACCTTGAATTGGCCTTAGTGATAAGGCAATGATGTGATAGTAATATTAGCCTGTGTGCTTGATGTTGATGGTTATGATGTCATGTTTATGACGAGGATGTTAGTGGACCTTGGGAAGAGTCTTGTATAGGCTTGTCAGGTCTATGTCTAGGAGTCGGTTGTGTTAACCGGTCTTCGGGTTGCTATGGGTGATAGGTTACAGGATGATGGTTTTGGTAAGTTCGATCCATACTGGTGAGATTTACGGATTTTGGTTATGGGATGAGTCAGAGTCTCTTGGACGGTTAGGGAGTTGGGAGGCGTTGGGTAACATGGGTTACCAATATGTTAATACACGACAAATGGTTTTATAATTGATGAGAAGTCCTTGAGTTTTAATTAAATGGCGTTTGTAGCAAGAAGGTTTTTTGTTTATGATTAACTGTTAGAACTCACTCAGCGTAGCTGACTTTTTGATGTACGTTAAATTGTTTTGCAGGTGAGTTCAGGTGACGATGTATCTTGGCTTGAGAGCGGTGCTACTCGGGTTGGTGTATATGCATTCGTACGGTAAGGTGAAACGTAATAATAACTTTAAAATACAAATGTTGTTTTGAATGAAGACTTCCGCTGTATGTTTTCTATAAAAAAATAAGTGTTTTATAAATGATACACTGTGATGTGACCTAACTGTAGGGTGCCCTGTTTGGGAGCCTTACAGTGAAGTATCGGCCGATGATCCATCAGTAATATCGGCTGACGATCTGTAGGTAAAGTATTTACCTATGTTTGGTTCTTTATGAAACATCACTGAAGGATTAGTGACGGTTCCTACCTTTGTTGAGGGATAACCAACAGATCTATCCGTCCTGTAAGTTGTAGTGGTTATAACCTAAAATCATGTAATTATTGTTTACCATTAATATTGTTAAGGGTTGAATGTGTAAAGATAATTAAAACTTTACTTTAAATTATTGATTTAAAATCAATAAGAAAATTTATAATCTATTTTTTTATAATCATAACTAAGTTGAAAATGAATGCCCAAATTATTGGTACAAGTGATTCAATTATTCACATGTCTTGTTTTGTTTTGTTGCTCACGTAAATGTATCAACAAAGACATTATGTCTTGTTTTGTTTTGTTTTCGTATTCGTGTAAATGTATTAACAAAGACATTAGTTTCACATGATGAGTGTCTTTTTTCCTTCTAATAAGATAATTTGTATCGGGCCCTCTTAGTGTCGGGTCATGAATCTACGAACATTTGTAAGGGGTCTTTCGAGACTCATATGTAGGGCTGACAAAACGTGTTTAGTCGGGTTAGATAGGTTGAACCCGTTTAGACACGATTTTTATCGTGTCATAATCGTGTCGACCCGTTTATGACCTATATCCGTTTAACTCAAGCCCAAATCCGTTTAACTTCGTGTCGGGTCGTGTTGTGTCATGTAAACGGGTCATATAAAAAATTGTCAGCTCTATTGGAAACAGAAAGGATAGCGCTCGAAAGTGAAAACTGAAAAGTTAGCGCTGGAAAGTAGAAACTAAAAGGTTAGGTTATCTAATATTCTAACTTAATTTTATATATTTAATCATTTAAAAATATAAAATTATATAGTTTTGATAAATATGTTATAAACAGGTTGTGTTAACATGTTAACCATTTAACGCGATTAGTTAAACGGGTCTAATCGTGTCATAAACGGGTTAGATGGGTTAAACTCATTTAGACATGATTTTAATCGTGTTATAATCGTGTCGACCCATTTATGACCCATATCCGTTTATCTCGAAGTCAAACCTGTTTAACTTCATGTCGTGTTGTTTGAACGAGTCGTGTCAGAAATTGTCACCTCTACCCATATGTGCTTATGTGGCACTGAAACACGAGAATGCCTAAAGATATCTTGCGTGGTTCCGTCTTTGAGCGTTTGTTGCGGGGGGTAGGGGATGGACAACCAAATAACATTTAATTTATTTATTTTTTTATTTTACTTTTCTTTTTCATTTTTTAAGAAAGTTAAACTTGTGTTTATATAATTTACTAGTTTAGAACCCCGTGTTTACATACGGGGTGAAAAATATCAATACATAAAATTCTTAAATTTTTATGTATGTATTTTACAGATGTAAAAATGTATTAGATATACTAAGGATAGAAAACCAAATTTAAAATATGTAAAAATTAATATATAATTGGTTTCAAAAAAACGTTAATTACTATTTAATATAATTTGACTTTCATTTACTATTTGATTGAAAATAAAAGTTACATAATTAGATTTTAAAGTTTCTTATAATAAGAGATAATTTAAAATAAATGTGTTTTATTAGTATTTTCTTTAAAAATATAATTATTATTAAAAGATAGAGGTGTATTTAATAAGAGAGAGGCGAAAAAAAAATGATGAGAATGAATATGGAGGCGACACGTGAAATGAAAAAACCTTTATTTATTATATAGTATAGATTTATATTTATATATAAACTTGTGAAATGGAATGATTGTTTAAGAATAGTTTGTGAAAAGGTTTGTGAGTGTTGCTAATATGTCATATGACAATACATGTATACATGTTTCGGGGGGTGTTTTTGCACCGCAAATGCTAGAATAATTGTTTCGTAATTATTTTTGTTTATGGTAAAATGAACATGGATTACAAAAATCACCAAATTGATCACACTTCGAAGTTTGAACACAAAAATTATTAAAATGAACATGGACTAAATTAATTATCTTTCTAAACATTGATTTCTTAAACAAATTAGTTGTCATGAGTGGGCACAAGAACCACAATACACTGATGAAGTGGATTAACCAGAACCCGCCATTTGTCCCCTTCGAGTGCACAATACGCATGCGGCTTATTATGATAGTAAGTCGACGACACATCCCCTCCTCCAAGAATAAGTATTAAGCTGACTTACCTACCCCATCAACTAAGGCCATCCGTAGTGTTCCGCACCCGTGATTGAGACAGGTGGCTCACGCCAGCACTACGGATGGTCTGAGTGCAATGCACAAGTTTTTTTTAAGTTATTATTTTTAGTTTTTTTAGAAGCAATTTTTTTCACCTTAATATCACGTAAAATCTATATTTACAGGGTTTAAACCTACAACACTTTTGTGGGGGACTTTCCTAAATATCACCAATTTTTAGTTTTATTGTTATTTTTTATTACTTATAAAATAGTTAAGAACTCATAAAAATCCTCTATAAATACTCAATCAGATAAGTTGATTAAAATAGTATATTCTTATTTTTATTCTATGTCTCTATGGTATTATTAAACGCATACGTTACATAAGACTGTGTGTAATGCATACCACGCCCCCACCTTCATCTCATTGGGCCATCTCATCACCTGCACCCCTCATCCCTTCACGCCTGTGATTACACTCACATAAGCCCCCCACGCCCCCTCTCACGCTAGGCGGCGCGGTGTTTCACGCCCCTCACCTCCTCCACGTGGCTCACGCCCTCTCCTCTCACGCTTCCATTACGTTCAGCCTAATTATGTAACGAGAAAAGATAAACAAGATGATTTTATACTCAACAAGATAAGTTGATTTTATTTTTATTTAAAGTTTTTCATGAGTTTTTAATTATCTTATTAGTAAAAATTAATAATAATAAAAGTAACAATATTAAAAACTTAAAAAAATTGAAGAAGGGAGTATGCTCTTTATTTACTCATAATTTCTTTAAAAAAACATTTTGATTTTGTAACAAAAATCTTATGAATTCTAGTAACCAAGGGTCAACGACCCCTTGTGACTCTTGGTTAGTAATACTCAAATTTATGAGTTTAATAATATGATAAAACAACTACCGAGGTTGGTGGCCCAACGATAAAGGCAAAATTTCTTGAAGCACTTAGGTTTGAAGGTCTCGAGTTCAAGTCCCACAAGAATAAAGAAATTCACCATTCTAAAAAAATAATATGATAGAACAAGAATCAAAATATATCATTTTAATCAACTTATCTTGTTAAGTATTTATAGAGTTCTTATATGTTTTTAATTCTTTTATAAGTGACGAAAAAATTAACGGTAAAACTAAACTTTTAACATGGTTCACTATCACTATCGGAGGGGAGGGGTTAGTATGCCGACTTAATGTTCATTCTTGGTGGAGGGAATGAGACGCGAGCGTATTGGGTACTCTTATAAGAAACTGTCGATGTATTGAACACTCGGGAAGACACGTGTCGGATTCTGGTTAATCCAAGCCGCCTGCGTATTTTTAGCCCCTTGTGCACACTTAGAATGACGTGACAACTTCTAATTTGTTCAAAAAGTCAATGTTTAGAAAGATGATTAACTTGGTCCATGTTAATTTTGATAATTTTTATGATCAAAATATTCGAATTTCCCATTAATCAAAATAACAACAACAATAAAAATAAAATTAAAATTGGTATGTTTTTTTTGTATTATCATTATATTTCATACTTGAAGTATAATAACTTTTTGTGAAAAATGTACTTGTAAACCAAGATTAAAGTTAGTAGTAAGGTAATGATTGCTACTAAGATTATAATTTAGGATGTAAAACTTAATAAAAATGTTGATTTTAAGAATTCAAATTATATATTTTAACGGAAAGATAGAAAGAGAGATATTTTAGTACTGGGTCGTGCTATACGTACCCCCCTTGACTGATTTTTACTTGTTGCATCTCCTCTCTATGTTTTCAAATAAATACAATTTAACCTTTTTGTTCTCATTTTTTTACCTTTGTTTTTTTTTATTAATTATTCATTGTTGGTTAATTAGTTGTTTAAGTTTATATTTTTGAGTCAAGAATAAATATCATATCATTAGTTTTAAATACGTTTTTAAAAACATTATATGATTATTTTTTTAATGACGTTTTGTAAAAAAAATATAAACTAGTTAGAAAAAGTGTTTTTAAATACGTTTTTTTATCGGTTGTGGCGGACTTACGGTGGTGACGAGGGGGTATGTTTTATTTTATAGAAAGTGATTTTAAAGTTAAAAAACGGTTTTAGAAATAATGATTTTTCGAATGTGGTAAAATGTTAAGTTTAAAAGTTATTTTTCGGGGGGGGGGGGGGGTACGACAAGTAGGAGGGGGGATGGGTAAACGTTTTATGTTATAGAAAGTGCTTTTAATCTTAAAAGAATGGTTTTAAAAATAATGGTTTTTCGAATGTGATAAAATGACAAGCTTAAAGTTAAAAGTTATTTTCAGTGGGGGGTACGACAAGTAGGAGAGGGGAGGGATATACGTTTTATGTTATAGAAATTACTTTTAAACTTAAAAGAAATGGTTTTAGAAATAATGATTTTTCGAATATGGTAAAACGAAAAGTTTAAAAGTTATTATTTTTTTTTTGGGGAGGGGGGTACGAGTATGACAAGTAGGAGAGGGGATGTGCATACGTTTTATGTTATAGAAAGTGATTTTAAACTTAAAAAAACAGTTTTATAAATAATGATTTTTCAAATGGGATAAAATGACAAGTTTAAAAGTTAATTTTGTAGGAAAGTGGGCGCAACAAGTAGAAAGGGAGGATATATATAGCCTAACCCTTTAGTGTTTGCTGCCATTAAGGATACCTACAAAGTGTAAAAAGGATATATTCCCGATCCTTCTTGAGAAATGGATTCCATCTTTTTTTTTAAAGACAAATTTCTTTATTCGTGTGTGAGTGGGACTTGAAGTTATGATCTTTTTAAAACTTTGGTGTAGCCCACCACCCAAATGATTCCATCTACCCTAGCTAGTTAAGATTCTTTTATCATAGGAAATTTAGCCTATTAATATCCATGTATGTTGTATGGTGTTCCTTTTATAAAAGGTTGTGGGTTTTTTATCCCGTAATGAACAAGTGGTGTTGATTAAGAGTAGATTTAGAATATGTGAGCTTTTTGTTCAAAAAAAAAATTAGGATTCTTTTATCAAAAAGCTTCTCTTTTCTAGAATAAATTTTTATAATTACCGTAACTTTACACCAAATATCTCTAAAATAATTCGCAATCATGTAAAGTTAACCAAGTGAAGTCACACAAATGACAAATATGCTACCAATTTGGTAGAAAATAAATTTTTTACCCGTAAACTCGCAAACCTCGCAAGATAAATGGAAATAACTCGTCAAAAGTTAAAAACCATCACTCAAAGGAGAGTCGGTCATTGTAGAAGGCGAACTTATCACTATGTATTTGAGTGAAGGTGGTGATATTTTTAAGATTTTTGTGTTTGGTCGTAGTGGTTGGCGATGGGAGCTGATTGTGGTAGTGCGTTATGGTGATGTTGTATTCCTATACCTATGGTCTATGGATGCCTTAAATTTCATTAAAAAAAAACCCAATTTTGTCAACTTACTCTAAAATTGAATTCCATAAATTTTCATAAATGATGATTGTAAAGCATTAGATTGAATTCCATAAATTTTCATAAATGATGATTGTAAAGCATTAGATGCTATAACAACAATTGTTCAAAAAAAAATAAATACTATAAGAGTATGAGCTATACTCTCACTTTACTCTCCCAAGTGAGAGTACCTTTTCTGGCACGTAGGCGTCACATCAGATTTGTATACTCATCACTTGGATCTCAGACTATGTGTAGTGGTAGGGTGAAGCTGAGAGCACACCCTGTGCCACTGGCAGAACTCACCCTCACCTTCGCCCAGGTGTGTAATGGTGGGGTGAGAGTGGCCAGTTTTGTAATAATTACATAATTATTATTTTTTTAATTTAATTAAATAAATAAAGCAATACTAAAAACAACATAATATTAAAAAACACCATAAAAAAATAAAATGTAACACCCCGAATTATATACTACATAAAATACGACACGATAGTTTAACAACTAATTTAAACTAAAAGCTAAATGTAATTTCTTTAAAGATAGAGGGGCCAAAGTAAAAAATTATTTAAAACCTAAATACTAAATACCCCAACTAGCCGCCACATACCCATCTTCTTCAAAAATCGTCCTTGCAACTCCTTCACGGTAGGACTACGCCCCCACCGACTCGGGTCTGGCGCGGTGTTTCACGCCCATGGTGGGGTGAGGTGGCACCACGCCCACTCCTTCACGATAGGACTACTCTTAGTCTCACATGGCAAGGGGTATACCCAACTCAAGTGAGCATTAAATGCATATGTTATAAAATATTTATTTTTAAATAAAATATTCGTTTTTGAGATAAATAAAAGTTACATAAAATAAAAAAAAAACATAAATAACATAAATAAAAAATAACATAAATAAAAATTACATAAAAACTAATTTTACGAACGTTCGAAAATATGCTCAATCAAGTCTGCTTTCAGAGCTTGATGAACTTCTCGGTTTCGTATTTCTTGACGGTTGCTTCGCTCTTTATCTTCGTCAGTTTCTTCGTACGTAGGCTCCTCTTCATTTGGGTTATAATGACAAATTGCCAAGCCGTTGTCCTCTAAAATCATATTATGGAGAATAATACAAGCATACATTATGTTCCTAATTTTGTTTTGAGATCAACACCTAGCCGGACGTTGGATAATATGTCACTTACATTTCAACATACCGAACGCTCGTTCGATATCTTTTTTTGCCGCTTCGTGGGTTTTTTTTATAAATATTACGTTTAAGACCTATGGGTTCTATAAGCGACTTGACAATTACAGCGTATTCGGGGCATATTCCATCGACAAGATAATACCCATGCTGGTAAATTATCCCCCTAAGTTCAAAGATGAGTCGGGTGCGGTCCCGTTTATCCGATCATCAAATATAGCGATTGTTTTAGAACATTAATGTCATTGTTGGAACCGGCAACACCAAAAAATGCATGTCAAATCCATAGGTCATTTGATGCAACTACTTCGAGCATAATACTCGGATTATGATGATCACCACGTGCAAACTGACATCGCCATGCGTTGGGGAAATTTCTCTAGTCCCAATGAGTACAATCGATACTTCCAAGCATGCCGACAAAGCCATGCTTAGCTTCATGCGCTGCATGTAACTGCTCAATGTCGCTAGTCGACGGTTTACGTAAATATCTACTTTCATACAATCTAATAATAGCTCTAGAAAATTTATACATGCATGACCTGATTGTTCGGGCATACATCTTAGGGTAATCGTCGAACGAATCACTAGTGCTTCTGTACGCCAATTGACGAACCGCGACGGTACACTTTTGAACAGGGGTAAAACCAACCCGACCTCTCGCATCAACGCCTTGTCGGAACCAAGGAACCTCTCTCTCTATATCATTTAATATCCTTAAAAATAAATTCCGGCTCATTCGAAACCGGGTAGCAAAGTGCTCCTCGTCATACGTACACCCTTCGTCAAAGTAGTCTTGTAGTAGTTGGGCGTTAGCAGTCGACCGTTCTCGGTTTAGACGAGCATTTCATGTTAAAGGTTGTAATGATTCGACTTGTTGCCACCACGTAATCGCTGCGGATGTCCAAGCACGGAACACCATTTGAGCCGTTTCGTCACTTGAAGATGAAGAGGAAGATGATGATGTCATTTTCATTAAGTTTGTGTTTGAATTGGTGAAATAGATATAATGATTTGGTATATAATTGTGTTAATATATATATATATATAGTTTTTTTTAATTGGTCAACCCTCCAACAGTCAAAACCCTCTCTCCAACGGATACATTCAACGACTCTCTCCTCTCTTCCTCGCGTGAAAGGGCTCATGACAGCACCCTCACGCCCCCTTCACGCATGGGGGGGGGGTGTGCTATTCACGTTCACGTCGTGAGGGCCCTCACGCATACCCTCGCGTGAGGGTATACCTCTTACCCTAACAACCAACGGGTTTTAGGATTTCGAGTAGTTCCTATGATTTGCTTAAAGTCACCAAGTTAGATTTTTTTTAACGGCAAACTAACATAGTCCTAAATACTCTAATACCTACACGTTGCAGGATTTAAATCATCCATCCACCTCATGGATAGAGGGAAGACACCTTACCACCACATGTCCGTTGGGGACACCAAGTTCGATGGATTTGAGAAATTAAAAGGTTTCCCAAAGAGTTATGATGATTCTAGTCACGTAAATGGTCTAGAATCTGATTTAAAGCTTCAATGTGTATCAAAAATCAACTCGCTCTCCTGGTTCATTTTCTTCTTCCAGTACACACCCACACCTCTCAATTTTGACTTGGTTTTTGGTCAATTGAAGAAACGGACCCAATGTTAAGTTTTTAAGTGCAAAATTTTAACCATCCTTATCTCAAATGTTAAGTTTTGGCCCTCGTAGTTTACATTTACATTTACATTTTTAGTCCTTTATGATATTTTTAATCAAAATTTCATAATATTTAAAGTGAACCACCGTAAAATGATAATTTAAATATAATATTATTAAATATAATATTCAAAATATAATACATTGAAAATCAGGATGTTACACATGTTGAGATATTATAAGGCTACGATTACCTTTTAGGGGAAGTTGGCTATTATAATGGGCATTTAGAATTCGTTCATAAGAGAGGTGGTAGATTTAATTAGGGTGTTTTATTTTGTTTTGTTTTGGGTCTTGCATGATATTTAGGGCACATAGAGAGGTCTGATGCTTAAAAGTTAAAACTTTCTTTCTACTTATTAAGCTTAGGCGAGAGGAGGGATGATGGGAGATGTTTTATCGCACTAGAGATGGTCACCGGATACAATTTCGACCGAAGGAGTTTTCCCTCATTAATGGGGTGCATTTCAATAGGCTTAGGGAATTCTCATAGAGGTTTGTTTACCTATTTAGGGCTAGGATGTTTCTTTACGATAAAGCTAGATTTAAATCACAAACTTGAAGTTAATCAAATTAAGATGCAATCCTTACTATACAAGCGAAACTTTTAAATGTAAAATATTATATTTTTTTAATTAATATATTTGTAATATTTTTATTCTGGGTTGTTCTAAATAGTGAAATGTTTACTTTTAGTAAATTTGAAACCAGTTTATTAGTAAGAAAATGCTAAGTCTTTTTAAATATTTTTTTCTTATCATCATTCTAGTGAACACTCGTTAATACAGAAATCAACATCACAAAGGTTTTTATACACACTACAAGAATTTTTGGTAGATTCAACGACTTGTCTCGACGATATGTCGTCGAGAAAGGTTCCGTCGGCAAAGCTTCATCGAGAAAACTTAAAATGTTGTCGGGAATTAGTCGTCGAGATAGATTACCCTTTTCTCGACAACATGTCGTCGAGAAAAGGTTGTCGGTAAAAGGTTTTCACTTTAAAAAAAATAAAGATAAAATAAAATTAAAAAACCTCAATCTCGACGACATGTCGTCGAGACTGAGTAATTTAATTTAATTTTATCTTTATTTTTATGTAAATCTGAATACCTCAATCTCGACGACATGTCGTCGAGACTGGGTACTTTTTTAAAAAAAAATATTTTTTTAAATTTTAAAAATAGATTTTAATACACAAAGATTCAGAACCTGTCGAACCTGTTATACATTAAAACATTTGACACCATTATATTACATAAAACATTCAACAAAAATATACAAATTGTATAAGTTATTACAAATCGTTCAAATAAAAGTTACAACCAAGTTTAATCATCTTCATCGTCGTCATTTTGGTTGCTGGATCGGTTGTGGTCCTCTTGGATCTGTTTGACGGTCTCATTCAGTTGACAAATTTGTTCTTTCAATTCGTTGAATTGAGAGTCAGACCTAAAATTTGTTCTTTCAATTCATTCAGTTGACAAACCTACAATTCACTAATTTCATAAATAATACATACATCTATATATTTATACATTTATAGAAACCTACAATTCATAAATTTCACAAATAATGTATATATACAAACCAAAAATTTATACATCTATACAAACCTAAAATTTCACAAAATATACATATATCTATAAAAAATAACCATCAATTTAACAAATAATACATACATTTATATACTCATCTACATTCTTCAAATAAATAATAATTATAACAACAATTTAACAAAACTACATACAAAATACAAAAATTGGGGCAAAACCCAAATACACTAAATTTCACACAAATATATACATATTACCTCCAAATTCGTTCTTGAAACGACGAGATGTCGTCGGGAAAGCCTCTAATTAGCTTCCAATCCGTTCACTCCACCAAAATCTCGCCCTACACATGATTTATATTAAAAAAATTCAATAATAATGGAAAATGTCTAAAAAATCAAAATATGTTCTTACCACTTCAACAAGATGATTAATGGTGGTGGAGGAGGTGGAATATGGTGGCAAATTGAGTGGAATGTGGCTTTACTTTAAATATTGGCAAGAACTGAGTGGCTACAAATTCAGCATTAAGTTGTCTGTTCTTCAACATGTTTCTCTGACAAGTGTGTGTGTTGTTTGCACTTTTAACCATGTAACAACCCTTTCTCTCATGAAATGAAAGATAAAGCTTGAATGGACACCCTTCAACACAGCTAACACCTAATTTTCCATGTCTGTTCTTGTTACTTATAGAAATGAAAACATTCTTACCATTAATAACTGCATAATTTCTTATAGCATCCTTGAAAGCATCCCTTGTAGGGAACCTTGTACCAACAACCCAAACCCACTTACTCTAATTTGTATATTCATCTACCACTAGAATAATTGACTTATACTTCTTGCCTCTGATGTCATCTTCCTCACTCTCTCCAGGTGAATTAACATCTCCCTCAGAGTCCTCATAACTACTAACATCACTTTGTTGTTCTACAACATAATTATCACCAGGGGAATTAACATCAGATGCTTTTAAAAACTGTTCAACAAAATTTTTCGTTGACAACTCAACTTCGTTGTTAGCCTTTATGGCAGCAACATATGCTCTCCACTCTTCATCATCATTAGCTGACCCAGAACCAATTAAATCAGATGCTATCCACTCTTCATTATCATTATCTGACCTAGAACCTTCCTCATATCCCTCAGATCCAGAAGTATTTCTTTCTTTGGTGTGTGTGGGTGCGGCTGGAAGTCTTCTAGCTGTACTCTTGGTAAATCCAAGAGAAGTGTTTTCTTTGCTAGGTGAGGGTGTGGCTGGAAGTCTTCTAGTTGTATTCTTTGTAAAAAAAGCTTTCTTTGGTGGTGTTTGGTTTGGGTTCAAATGGGCTACTGAGTTACTGGGTTGGACTATTGTGTTACTGTGTTGGGCTACTGAGTTACTAGTTGGGCTTCTAAGTTACTGATTGGGCTTGGTTTGCAACAGAAGACTGACCTTGTACATAAAGATGAAGAATATGCTTGACATCTTCCCCTAATGTCATCATCATCTCGTTCACATCTTTATCATTCTTCAGCTGAACCAGTCCTTCTTCAAATTTTCTCCCAGGAACCAAATAAAACATCACAAAATCTTTACTTTTGTATGAACCACAATCCATTACGTAATCCATAGCTCAAAGTAAGACATTTTGTTTATGTCTACTTTAAACATGTTAGTTTCACCCCCAACATAATACAGTTTTGGTTTTGGTGTAAGATTCCTACCATTTCAGATTTTTACAAGCAGTGTATCAGCCATCCCCCTATAATTTTAGAAGTAGAAAATCAGAGTTATACTTTGTACTAGCCTTAAAAGGTTTAAAATCGAAGTTCAGAGTTACGTACCTGCAATTTGATGATCGTTTGTTGATGATCAAACAAGATCCCTGGTTCAATTTGAAGAGCTTGACTGAATTAGGGTTTTTTAGATGATATGATCAGATGTGGGTTAAAAATGGGGGGTTAAAAGGTAAAAGGTTTTAAAAGGGAAAAATATAATTAAATACTTAAAAGAAATGCCACGTAATTGCCCACGTGGACGTCCATGTCATTGAATTTAACGGGGTTAAGTCAGAAAGTAACGACGTTCCATTGTAAGAAAATAGTCTGAAAGTAGGGACCAGTGGTAAGAATATTCTCAGTTGGGATTATTATCGGCCAATTGGTAAAATGTGAGATTAATAAAATCCAATAATCCTTTTTTAAACGTATATAACTTTTTAAACAATATTTTTTAGAATTATACCATAAAATCGATAATTTTATTATCTTTAACTTGAGTATGATCTTGCTATACTTTTATTATAAAAAAATAAATTAAAAAAAATGTCAATGTGTTGTGCGTATAATGTGCGTAATTTTTATCATGTGTGATTATAAAATAGGTTGCCCAATAATAAACATAGGTTGCGTAATTATAAAATAGGTTGTGTAATTATCATCGTGTGTAATTATAAAATAGGTTGCGTAATTATTAACATATGTTGTGTTATTATCATATGAGTTACGTATTTTTTTATGCATGATTATTTAACTTTGTACGTAATTATTGCGCAGATGGATTTACCCCTCGCGACAAAGACGCGTGTTGCATCCTGGTGGCTTTATACGCTTCATACGATAAAATTCCTTTGTACGATAACCAATCCGTGTGTGTATAGGGGATGGTTAATGAGAAAACCACATAGTTAGACGAAAACCAATCACATAGTTTATAAATTATTTTTTCTTTTAATTGTCAAAAGAGTATTTAAGTATCTATTACATATATGTTAAACATAAAATCGGGAATGATGAGTCATATTACGTATACGTCTCGACCACGATTGGTTTGTCGGTATCCAGATTCAGGAGCAACTTAAGGCGTCCAAACTCCAGGATGTTGATGTCTTCTTTGTTTACATCAACCTAAGCCTCAAACAGGTACGAGTGGTGTGAGTTGGATTGGCCAACGTACAGATCTAGTTGTAGCTGGAAATGCTTAGATTCCTTTTTTGCTTGTATAGTTTGAGTAGTTAAATTCTATATCTTTTTCCATTATTGTAAACTTAATTTGAACATATTGTGTTTATTTTAACATCGCGCATGGGGATTCTTTTTCATTTGAAACTTATGTTTGAAATTGTGATAAAGTTGGTTTAAGATATGGAACAGAATTGAAGCTTAGCATCAATAGTTAATCATGTCAATCATTAAATGATGATTAAAAATTAAGTTGAATTCAAACAACGACCCTTCTGGGATGATTAATGTTCAGTTTGAGTCTTGTATGTAGGAATGGTAGATTATTCATTTATACTCATTATTGAGAGAGAGAGAAAGGTCTCTCTATCCATATTAATTAAGCATCCTCTTTTAGTTGTATATGTCAAATTCAAATTTAAAACTTCCCAGACTTAATGAAAATTGAACTTTTTTTAGTCTTAAAATTTAAAATTGTTTAATTCAATTTTACAATCATTATGATTATTGTATTGTTTTCTTTAGTTTATATTATTGTCGGATGAAGATATGGTTAAAGTACGTTGCATTTAGTTATTATAAGTTAAATATATTCTATAATTATTTAATACGCTTACAAAAACTTCTTTATGGTTTGTTTGCTTTTGACTTTGTGCTTACTGATTTTTTTTTGTATGCTATGTTACACTGTTTAAATGCATAAATCATTTTTATTTTATAACAGTGTAATATCTAATCAAGGGACGAGTATAAAACTAGTTTAATTAGATACCAATTAATAAGGTATTAACACTAATGTAAATGTTGTGGATCAGCTATTAAAATCAACTCGTATACACCCAAAGAAATGTATGATCTTTTTATTTGTTTGCCCACTAATAACCCTTATTTCCACCATGTCATAAGACATATTATTGGTCTATATAAAAAAGAGACAATAAGACAAAGATATGTGCTTTTTCTCCGAATAAAATATAAATCACATGGAATATTGGCAATAAAGGGGATGCTTTTATAAGCATAAGTATAATTACTCAAACATAATGTTACTTTATCGCAAAGATTTCATAATTAAATTACTAATAAATATAGCGGAATATTTTGGCACACTTTTTTCACAAGCAAGACAATGCGGAATCATAATTGAACATCATGCTCATTCCTTTTTTATTTAGCGTGAATATTTGAGGGTATTTTCTGTTTTTTTTTATCATAGACATTTAATCGAAACGGATGAAATAAGACTAATTGTTCAAAGGTTTATCAAAAGTTACGTTATTTATCGATTATAACCAAAGGTTTATGTTGTTACATGGATCCGTCGAGATGGAGATTGGGCTCGTCACAACAGCTATGGAGATGGATCAGCCACACTTCGTCTTCTCCGCCTTGATCCAGATCTGCAAAACTAGATCTGCAAAACCATGAGCGATCACATGGATCCATGATTAAAAGAAGTAGCGACGAGATAGGTAGGGAAGCCAAGCAATGCCGTATTCAAAAGAGGGACACATGTAGAGTGTCTAACCAAGATGAGAACTATTTTATTTGCAATGTTAGACACTTAGCCCGATATTGTTCGAGAAGAGCCAGTTTGCATGCAATGGTTGCCCGAATGGAGGACTACCATTAAGAGCAAGAGAAAGCATAGCTAGGGTCGTTAAAGCTCCTAAATATAATGAACGTACACATTAAAAATCTATGGGAAAGACGATGTAAGGCAGGGGTGTTCATCAGGTTTTTTAATCGGGTCTCGGGTTATTCGGGTCGGGTTATTCTAATCCTACCCGTTTACCAAACCAAATAAGACTCGGGTTAATCAGTTTTGACTTTATTCGGGTCGGGTTAATCGTTATTCGGGTTTCTAGGTACAAGTTGCAATGCATACTTAACAATTGAACTTAACATGATATTCATTAACTAATAAACACTAAATGTCAAATAAAAACACTCTTAATATGATTTTTCTCAAACTCATGCAGTAAACACATAAATACTAATAAAAATCAAATAAAATAAGCACAAAAGAAACTGTATCAATCAATCGTATAAACTAAAAATAAAACGTCAAATCGTATCAACCAGTCAACTTCTTAACAGTCATCACTCTTCAAATTCTCACATTAATGCTCGTTCGTCGGTTTCTAATATATAAATAAAGTCAAATAAATAAAACATTAAAAACGGTTAGATATAGATCGAGCTAAGATTACACATAAATATTAATAATAAAAATACCTTTTTATTATTATTCGGGTTAATCGGGTTAACCGGATTAACCTTTTTTTTAACCCAATTACCAAACCAAATACTATATTCGGATTCGGGTTCCATCTTAATCGGATTTGGGTTGTTCGGGTTCCATCTTAATCGGGTTCGGATTGATTCGGGTCGGGGTCGGGTAAAATGTACACCCCTAATGTAAAGGGCATGTCCAAGGGCCAAGCGCCAGGTAAGTCACTCAATGAGAGGCACAATGGAAGCGCAAATAGGCCTAGGAAGGAGGCCAAGGACTGATTGCCGACTAAGTCGCTTGATGCAGGATGAAACAGGTGCACTGGTAAGCCCAAGGAAATGGGTATGTGGGGTCAGGGTTAGCTTAGGGTGAAACCACCAACCTGAAGGCAAAGTCAACAGTTGGACTTCAATTTGTATGCATAAAAGTAAACGAAATTCAAACAAAAGCTTTTGTTAATACGTGAGCTAGCCACAACTTTGTCTCGTAAGAGAAAGTCACGAGACTTAAGCTCAAAGTGACTAAGGAACTAGCATGGATCAAAGCCGCACACGAGATGTTAAGTTGATCGATGGGATGATCAAAGGTGTAAAGGTTGTCTGTGGATGGGAAAGCACATTGGACTTGTGGTGGTATCAATAGATGACTACAAGTTCATACTTGGAATGGAATTCTTCCAAAAGGTAAATGCTTCCCCATGTTTATATAAAATCTCTATGTATCATGGAGAGTGAACAAGTTAACATGGTGAAAATGGAGCGAGACACCAAGCGTCGAGATAAGACGGTGTCTGCCATGCGACTCGAGTTTGGTTCTAACATGTTAGGACTAAGGAACAAGGGACCGCACCACAAGAAGATGGAGAACAAGCATAAAGTTATACTTGAAAGGGGTAAGGGCACAAAACCGAGCGACTTAAGCACAGACAGTCGCTATGGTGTAAGGCACACAAGCCAGAAGCACCATGGACGAAATAATAAGCGAGTCTTGACCACAAATACTATAATATGTATATATATTGGATTTATCGCAGACAATAGAGTCAAGCATCGCAATGAAAAAACGACGAGGGTGTCGTTGGTTTAGGTGGAGGAGAATGTCACGACCCCCTAAATTTTGATCGCTAAATTGCGTTTTCGAAAATTTCTAGGTTCTTCTTGGATAACCAAGACTCATCTCGAAGAGTCTAGAATGCTCATGGAAATCTCTAGATTTATTAAGGAAAGTACTTGGTTAGAAATCTAGATCATATATAAAATAGTCTAGATTAGAAAGTTCTCGATCTAAGGTAACAAGTGTATAGAGAGCTGGTCATTTGTAGCAAACGACCTTCAAACTTCTCAAGATTATTTTGTAAAGATCTTTTATATACTTTGATGACGAGTCTTGTATTCTGCAGCTAGTCGTTTCGTATTAGTACTATTATTGGTTAAAAGATTTTACTTTAAATGAATCTAACTTGTCACAAGAGAGTTCAAAAATCACTCCATGTCATCAATCATAGATGTTAATTACCGTTACCACTCCATTAGGTCGTTGACACAACTAGAAATAGAATGTAAAAATTGTAAAGTTGAAAATTGAAATAGGAAACAAGAAGAAAAGGTCTTTAATTCTATTGAGGGTGAGAGAAGTAAAAGGGACATAGGAGAGAGAGAATTGTAAACTAATAGAAAATGCCATCACAAGAAGAATCCCAAGAGGAGATAAAGAACGGCGTAGAGCAGTGGAGATGGTCTGAAATGCAAGGTCTTGAACTCGTATCAGAACACCCAATTGCAACTTCAAATCAAAATCAAAATCAAAACTTAGACCCACTTAGTGAAGAAGATAAAGAAGCTCAAAACACCCAAGAGAAAAAATTGGCAATGGAAAGTGAGGGGCAAAATAGTAACGATGGAGGAGAGAAAGAGAAGAAGAGGGAGAAAAGCAGCAGTGCACCAACAGTTGGATTTGGAGAGTTGTTTAGATTTGCAGATGGATTAGATTATGTATTGATGGGAATTGGTACAATTGGTGCTTTTGTTCATGGCTGTTCTTTGCCTATTTTCCTCAGATTCTTTGCTGATCTTGTTAATTCATTTGGGTCTAATGCAAATAACATTGACAAAATGACTCAAGAAGTCTTAAAGGTAACACCTTTCTTCTTTTTTTCACAAAGATTTGAATCGTTTTGCTCAAGTTCTTTTCTTTTCTTGATGGGTTTTTGTAGTATGCATTCTACTTTCTTGTGGTTGGAGCTGCAATATGGGCATCCTCATGGGCAGGTCATAAGCTTTTTATAAATCTTGGGTTTTATTCTTAAAGATTCTTGAAAAGGAATGAACAACTGATATGTTTTTTTTTTTTTTTTTTGCAGAGATATCATGTTGGATGTATACAGGAGAGAGACAATCAACAAAAATGAGGATCAAATACCTAGAAGCAGCACTGAGTCAAGACATTCAGTTCTTTGACACTGAAGTTAGAACTTCAGATGTTGTGTTTGCCATCAACACTGATGCTGTTCTGGTTCAAGATGCCATCAGTGAGAAGGTAAAAATCAAGTCTTTTTTTTTTTTGGAATTTATAGTTACTATATAACTGTGTGTTTTTTTTTGTTGTTTGTGTATGGCAGCTGGGAAATTTCATTCACTACATGGCAACATTTTTTTCTGGGTTTGTGGTGGGATTCACAGCAGTTTGGCAGTTGGCACTGGTGACACTAGCTGTGGTGCCCCTTATTGCAGTAATTGGAGGTATTCACACTACCACTTTAGCTAAACTCTCTTCTAAGAGTCAAGATGCTCTTTCACAAGCCGGAAACATTGCTGAGCAGGTGAGCCACCATCAAATTACCCTGTTTTTCATTGTTTACTTTTTAAATACCTTTTCTTTTCCCCTTTTTAAACTACCTTTTTTTTAACCAGAAGCAAATTTTTAACTGTTCATCATATGGGTATTGCTTGATTTTAAAGTATAACTTTCAAGCTTTCTCCTCATCTGGGTGGTGACATAATTTTGATGGAATTCAAGATATCAGCTAACTCTCTGTTCTTTTCCTATTTGGGTGTGATGAGTTGAAATCAAGAAAACAAAAGGTTTTCCTAATCAAGAAAATAAGTTTTTCTAGAAAAAATGGAACTTTGATCTGTTTTCTACCTTGTTTATGGTGAACTTTAACTAAATTAGGAAAACTGCTATTTTTCACTTCATTTTAGCTGGGTACTCCTGAATTTAAGCTAATTTCAAGTTAAAATGATTCTTTTTATGTATTTTTCCATCATGGGTTGTTAAACTGGAGCTGAATTCATGATATTATTGTTTACAAAAGAAAAAAAAAGTGTTTTACCATCCGGGGATTCTCTCAACTTATCCAATTTTGCAGACGATTGTACAAATTCGGACTGTTTTGGCATATGTGGGTGAATCAAGAGCATTACAAGCTTATTCCTCTGCATTAAAGATCTCGCAAAAACTTGGATATAAAAGTGGATTTTCTAAAGGATTTGGATTAGGAGCAACATATTTTACTGTCTTTTGTTGCTATGCACTTCTTCTATGGTATGGAGGTTATCTCGTTCGGAACAATCACACGAATGGCGGGCTCGCCATTGCGACCATGTTTTCTGTCATGATTGGTGGACTGTAAGTTCTCAAGTTTCACAATTATTCAACTCTTTCTCATAAAAATTAAAGATCTAGCATTTTTCTAATCATATCTCCTCTATTTTAATCATAAATATCTACAGTGCTTTAGGTCAATCCGCCCCAAGTATGTCTGCATTTGCGAAAGCCCGAGTGGCTGCAGCAAAAATCTTTCAAATAATTGATCACAAACCAAGCGTTGACAAAAATGGTGAATCGGGTATCGAATTAGACTCTGTTTCGGGACTTGTAGAACTAAAAAATGTCAACTTTTCATACCCTTCAAGACCAGATGTTAAAATTCTTAATAATTTTAGTTTAAGTGTTCCTGCTGGAAAGACCATTGCCTTGGTTGGAAGCAGTGGCTCTGGAAAAAGCACAGTGGTTTCCCTCATTGAAAGGTTTTATGATCCTACTTCTGGTAATTGACAATGACTCTTCATCACCTCACTCCAACCAACATACCTATGTACAACTATCTTTTCATACTGTACAACACCATGTTTGCCTTTTGACCCTTCTTTTATTTCTCTGACAAATTTGATTTTGCAATTTTCCATTATTGTTTGGGGCAGCATAGTGTAGGGTCTTCTTATGTACAGAAAAAGTAATAGTTTTGTATGACTTTTTTACAGGACAAGTCATGCTTGATGGGCATGACATTAAGGGACTTAAATTGAAATGGTTAAGACAACAAATTGGGTTGGTTAGCCAAGAGCCAGCACTTTTTGCTACAACCATTCAAGAAAACATACTTTTGGGTCGACCCGATGCATCCATGGTTGAGATTGAGGAAGCGGCTCGTGTTTCGAATGCTCATTCGTTCATTATTAAATTACCTGATGCCTATGATACTCAGGTCAGTCCACTTGTGCACTGTAAGGGTATTTTGGTCATTTTAAGCTGGGACCCATTGGTTTGCTTCTTGTCCATGTAATTGTTTTAGTGAGGGGGAGGGCCTACTTGAGTGGAGTATGTTGGTGGGTAAAATATATTCACTTTGCCTAGAAAGATGAAAAATATGATATGTTGTGATTGCTTTTTGGTTGCTACATTATTACATTTTGCAAATTCGGTGAATGGGCCATTTGGTCAACAGAAAGACCCTAGCTTTTGGTTTAAAGAAGTTTCAAAAAGTCAAACTGTGGGGGAGGTGAAACTTTCTTTAACCAATGACATTCATTAATGAAGATGGTGCGTTTATACTTTATACAACATGGTTTTTGAGTCAACAGTGCATGTGCAAACCCATAGTACTAAGCATGGGAGTAGCTGACCAAAAAGTCAAACGCTAGGATGAACCATAATTAAGAACAAAATCAGAGATTTAGTTTGACCAGGAGCATTTTAAGGGAACCATTTGAGCATCAGAAATGAAGCAATAATGCAAGATTAGATGGTTACATAAACAATTAAAAAAATAAAGTATTAATTTATGTTATTTTGACTAATTCCTGAAAAAAGATTTGATTTTTATGGAATATAAAAATATTTTCGCAGGTTGGGGAGAGGGGGTTACAACTATCAGGTGGTCAAAAGCAGAGAATAGCAATAGCAAGGGCAATGTTAAAGAATCCAGCAATCTTGCTTTTAGATGAAGCAACAAGTGCTTTGGATTCGGAATCTGAAAAGTTGGTCCAAGAGGCGTTGGATCGGTTCATGATTGGGAGGACCACTCTTGTGATTGCTCACCGCCTCTCCACCATACGGAAGGCGGATCTTGTGGTGGTTTTACAGCAGGGTGGTGTGTTGGAAATGGGAACTCATGATGAGCTTTTTGCAAAAGGTGAAAATGGTGTATATGCTAAGCTTATAAAGATGCAAGAAATAGCACATGAAACTGCTATGAGTAATGCCAGAAAGAGTAGTGCAAGGTAGTTTTTGATCTCATGAAATGCTCACTACAGTTTGACTTTTTAAAAAGTCAATGGAACTGATTTTCAAATTGAAAATTCATACTGATTATATTGAATTATAAGAACTTTAATGATACATTGAACTTCATAATAATACAATGAACATGCTAGATTTTAAGTTAGTGGTAAGATTCTTATCAATATGTTATGTCATTGCAAATTGGCTGGTTTGACCTCAAAAGTCAAACTTTAGCTTTTGCAACTAGGATATGTTTATAATTTGGCCTTTTGAGGGCTAATGGATGATGATTCAACTTGATTATGATATGATTATTTAGAAAAAGAAACACCATGAAAGTTGTGTGGTTTAATTTGGCTACACATCAAAATTCATATAACCATCTGAATGTCCCAAAATAAAATGTTAGTCACCTGAATATTTTTTTTCCCATATAATAAATATATTAAAACATGATCAACAACCTATTTTTTTATAAAGTAACAAATTTATTAGAAAATTAGGATGTGTATTTAGTTTTTCGTTCGAGTATATTTTTGATAACTTAAACACATTGATCATACACATAATCTTATATAGTTAATATCATTTTTTTCTTTAATATAAATTGTTTTATTCATTAACATTAATACTTCATCTTCTAATATAAATACTGATTTCAATATATATAGAGTAATGCCAGAAACAGTAGTGCAAGGTAGTTTTTGATCTCATGAAATGCTCACTACAGTTTGACTATTAAAAAGTCAATGGAACTGATTTTCAAATTCAAAATTCATACTGATTATATTGAATTATAAGAATTTAATGATACATTGAACTTCATAATAATACAATGGACATGCTAGATTTTAAGTTACTGGCAAGATTCTTATCAATATGTTATCTCATTGCAAATTGGTTGGTTTGACCTCAAAAGTCAAACTTTAGCTCTTGCAACTAGGATTTGTTTATAATTTGACTTTTGAGGGCTAATGGATGAGGATTCAACTTGATTATGATATGAATATTTAAAAAGAGAAACACCATGAAAGTTGTGTGGTTTAATTTGGCTAATGGCTGATTTGACTTCAAAAGTCAAAACAGTACCACTTGAGATCTAGATTTGCTGACTTATGGTATTTTTATTTATTTATTTATTCTTTTTGTCTTTTAGGCCTTCTAGTGCAAGGAACTCAGTGAGTTCACCTATAATCACCCGAAACTCGTCTTACGGTAGATCACCATACTCCCGGCGGTTATCAGATTTCTCGACATCAGACTTTAGTCTATCAATCGAAGGTGGATACCCTAGTTACCGCCACGAGAAGCTTCCGTTTAAGGTGCAAGCAAGTTCCTTTTGGCGGCTTGCAAAAATGAACTCACCTGAATGGACCTACGCTCTGATTGGTTCAGTGGGGTCTGTCATTTGTGGGTCCCTGAGCGCCTTCTTTGCTTACGTCTTAAGTGCTGTCCTCAGCGTTTACTACAACCCAGACCATGCCTACATGATTAGAGAAATAGGGAAATACTGTTATCTGTTGATCGGGGTCTCATCGGCTGCACTCATTTTCAACACTTTGCAGCATTATTTCTGGGACGTGGTTGGAGAAAACTTGACTAAACGGGTTCGAGAGAAAATGCTGGCTGCAGTTTTGAAGAATGAAATGGCGTGGTTCGATCAGGAAGAGAATGAGAGCTCGAGAGTTGCAGCTAGGTTGTCTCTTGATGCTAATAATGTTAGGTCAGCGATTGGGGATCGAATTTCAGTGATCATGCAGAACTCCGCCCTCATGTTGGTGGCCTGCACAGCTGGTTTCGTTCTTCAGTGGCGGTTAGCACTTGTTCTTGTTGCTGTTTTCCCTCTGGTGGTTGCAGCTACTGTTTTGCAGGTCTGTGTGTTATAATTATTTCAGCTACCGGTCTGGCGACCTGAGTTTTGTTTGCTTACCTTATTTTAACTTCTTGTTTTTGACAGAAAATGTTCATGCAAGGATTTTCCGGCGACTTGGAAGGTGCTCACGCGAAAGCAACACAGTTAGCGGGGGAGGCGGTGGCCAATATGAGAACAGTGGCGGCGTTCAATTCAGAGGCAAAGATTATCGACCTTTTTACAACAAGTCTCGAGAAGCCGCTTCGTAGATGCTTCTGGAAGGGGCAGATAGCCGGAAGTGGGTTTGGGATAGCTCAATTTTTGCTCTATGCTTCTTATGCCCTCGGCCTTTGGTATGCGTCTTGGCTCGTTAAGCACGGTATCTCTGATTTCTCAAAGACGATATGTGTGTTCATGGTTCTCATGGTCTCGGCAAATGGTGCAGCCGAAACGCTAACCCTTGCTCCTGATTTTATCAAAGGCGGTCGTGCGATGAAGTCTGTTTTCGATCTTCTTGACCGGAAAACCGAGATCGAGCCCGATGAGGTAGATTCCATCCCTATCCCTGACCGTCTCCGAGGCGAAGTCGAACTCAAACACGTTGACTTTTCTTACCCGACTCGTCCGGACGTCCCCGTCTTCCGTGACCTCTGCCTACGAGCTCGGGCTGGGAAAACCCTTGCCCTAGTGGGCCCAAGCGGTTGTGGGAAAAGTTCAGTGGTGGCATTGATACAAAGACTCTACGAACCATCGTCAGGACGCGTGATGATAGACGGAAAAGATATCAGGAAATACAACCTAAAGTCATTAAGGCGCCACATCGCCATCGTCCCTCAAGAACCCTGCCTATTCGCCACAACGATCTATGACAACATCGCTTATGGACATGAGTCTGCAACCGTGGCTGACATCATCGAAGCTGCCACCCTTGCTAACGCTCACAAATTCATCTCTGCATTACCCGACGGCTACAAAACATTTGTCGGGGAAAGAGGAGTACAACTTTCCGGGGGTCAAAAACAGAGGGTCGCCATTGCAAGGGCGTTTTTAAGAAAAGCTGAAGTGATGCTGCTAGACGAAGCTACAAGTGCACTCGACACAGAGTCTGAGAAATGCATACAAGAGTCTCTTGAGCGTGTATGCTCAGGGAAAACGACCATTGTTGTAGCACATAGGTTATCGACTATAAGGAACGCTCATGTGATTGCTTTGATCGATGACGGGAAAGTGGTGGAGCAAGGGTCTCACTCGCACCTGTTGAAGAATTACCCCGATGGGTGTTACGCGAAAATGATACAGTTGCAAAGATTCTCACACGGGGAGGCTGTGAATATGGCAGGTTCGAGTTCTAAACGCCAGATAGATGGTTAGTGAGTTAAAACTGTCACATTTTAATTATACGAAAACTTGATTTTGGGTTCATATCATTTGGTATAGTAATATTAATAGTGGTGTATTATTTGATAACTTTAACATGGTAAATGTTTGGTTGAAAAAGGGCGAGATGGATGTTACAATTTTAAGATACAATCTTAGACTTCATATTATTTTTTTATTATACTTACATTTTTAATTGAGTTTTAATCTTACATTAGTATTTTATAATTAAATTATTTTATTAAAATTTTGATATTTTTAATATAATGTAGCCGAAAACTTACATACAATTAAATAAAATCAAGCTTGTAGAAACCATGACTTCCCGTCTCCAATTAGATAAATATCTAAAATTGTTTAGTAGAGAAAACAATAAGTCATAAATCCATCTCGATAAGTCATGGAAAATAATAATTACAAATGAAACAAATAATATGCAAAGAAAAAATGTCATGGAAAATATTCTATCATTGTGAATTGATTTACAATTTTTTTAACGGCGAACATTCAATGTTGTGACGTCGCATCCCCCGTCATATGGGAGAGCATTGTCCAAATTAGGCCAATATGTTGTCTTAACCGGGCCCACTTGGCGTCAGAGTTGGAGAGCATCCAAGGAAAAACCCCACCCAATACGGCCCCCTCCGGGCTTTAGGGAGAGCCGAAGCTCGAACCCTGGATCGACGTGGGTAAAACCCAGATGCATCAGCCTAAGAGCTAGGTCTCATTTTGCATGCCGCAGAAACTAATGGGGAGGACATGGATCGAACCTGGGTCACAAGGAACACCAAGTCTCTCGAGTACTACTCCACCACCAGCTCATTGTCAATTATTTTACAGTTGTAAGATATATTTCATTATTTCTTTTCTTAAATTACGCAATTCAAATATACGTAAATAAATATTAAATTCACATCTTGTAGACCCCAGAAAGTCGATTATTAGAAGCGTGCAAACTACTTACTAGTACAAATAATTTATCACGCCTTCTGTACGTTCTCCAGTCTACTGCATGCAGTTGCCAAATAATTTATCACGCCTTCTGTACGTTCTCCACACGCTATATAAATTTATGGTTTTTTTACATATTTCTCCTGATTAAACTTTTAAATTACATATATTTCAAACCCCTAACTTTAATTACATATTTCTCCAATTAACTTAAAATTACCCAATTGCCCTCACAAATATTTAGGAAGGGGATATACGTAAATAATACTTTAATTGGTTCATTAAGGGTAAAATGGTAATAAAATAAGTTATTTTAGATGAATTGGATAAATATGTAATATATAGGTTTTAGGAAGGGGAAATATGTAATTAAATTTTAGAGTTGGGTAAATATGCAATAAAGGAACTTAGGAAGGGGATATATATAAATGCCCCTAAATTTATAAACACATGCATTTGCTCTTTTTCTAATTAAAAAAAATAAAAAAAAATTATAAGAATAGTTATTTTTCAGTGGGTTCAGTTTTTTCCTATGATCAAATTTCTAAGTTCCTGACTACAATTTTTTTGGGCCGATTCGGTTCGGGTGATTGGGTCGGGTTGGTTGATTCTGTCGAGCTATTTGATGAATTCAAGTTTCAAGAATCAAGATTAAATATATTCAAGAATGAAGATTAAACATTCAATAATCAAAATTAATTTATTAAATAAGAATCACTAATAAAGTAATAAGTAATACCTAAAATTTCAAGTTGGAATAGACAAAATTGAAAACTAACATTGTCGTTGTGCTTAATTTTGTATTTTGGTTGTCAATTTGTGATTGAAATCGTCTTTGGAGAACTGGAGATGAGTTATTTGATTCTGATTTATGTCAAATATATGGCTTATGGTCGATTGATTCTGTTGAGCTATTTGATGAATTTCGATCATAGCTAGTTCGCTACTATCTCTGCCTCCCTTCATGGCTTCCCCCCCCTCTTTTTAATTAGGTTTAATATAAATTATCTAGTTGGGTTAATATCTTAATGGATTATGGATCAAATCACCAATGGACAATGGATATGGGCTATAGGCTTACAAAAATAAATTTAACTTTTAGGTTTAGAGAGTTATAGACTTATAGTTAATTAACTTATGAACTTATTAAATAAATCTAACTTATAAGCTTAATTAATAGAGTTAATTAAATAAAAAAGTTATATTTTTTTTCAAGGTTCGGAGTCAAATATATATTTTTTACACCAATGGGGTTAACCTTGAAAAAAGACTTGGGTCACTTGGCATTCGCGTACTATGACGCTACTAAAAATTTGAAATCGAATGAGGTCATTTGACCCCGGTTTCAAAGCACTACCTCCACCCCCTGGTCTAAATAATTTAGTGGAAATAATGAATTTGTTTGTTTAGTAAACTAACAATGTCAAGCATATTTGTTGTTGATTGTTCTCGTACGAGAAGCATTCAACATCGTTCCATCTATGATGAACTAGTAGTATACCCGTCCTAGTCCGGGTTTCCAAAATTTATAATATTCAAACTCAATAAAAACATTTAAGTAATACTTGCGCTCATCACCGTTTGTCGTTTTTCAAAATTGTAGTAGCTAGCAACTCGGTTAAAGCCGGGCTATGAACACTCCTATTTGCTTTCCCTTTTTATAGCCTAACGCTTGTATTTTGTAGTAGAGTTCTTGTAAAAAAAACTCGTCCATGTGTAACATATCAACGTAATTTATGTTGCCATAAAACATAATTTATGTTACCACAAGGCACTCTAGTTTTATACTCGTTCCAATCCGGGTAGTGCAATGTAAGACAAATAAACTTAACCAAATTGTTTACACAATAATCTTAGTAAGTATAGAGAAAATCAAGAAACTTTTATATTCCAATTCCATCAAATTATGTTCCTCCTTGACAGATTCAAAGCTTGCATTACGTTCTTCTGAAATACGAACAACTTTTAATGCATGAACGGACTTATCTTTTTCCTTCCCCAGTACGGCACGAGAGTCTTCGGCATCTGTAATGTTGATTCTAGGTATCTCGATGTTGAGTAGTTCGTAATATAGGATGTTTTTTATGGGTCGAAAATTAAAAAAAAAACATATCTATAAGTAAAAGGGCCTGCAAAATAATACACTGAAACTTACTTGCTACAAACATCCCATTTTCGGACCCCAACCAAACGCGTAGCAGGGCTTTAAGGGCATCAAGTCGGTTAAGGTAGTTAACGGTTTCATCTTCAACACAAACATCAAACCTCTCAGTTACTTGCTGTAAACACAACATAATTTATTTATACCCGTCCCGGTACGGGTTTTCCAAATTAATAAAATCAAAACTTAACCAAAATGTCCTCAATATTTGTGAATAAAATAATTTGGTAGATTGTATGCATTAAAATTAGACCTTGGTAACTTGCAACCCGTTCGACCTACTTGACCCGTTCCCCTTTTTGTAATTTTTGTATTGGACACAGTTGACCCGACTGAAATTAAACACAATCGAAATATCAAAATCTTGAGCCATTCATAAGTTAATTGGGGGGGGGGGGGGATATTGCCACCTCTAAGCACGCATGTACATTTCAAAGCCTACTAAGGTCAACAAAGGTTAAAATCTTCAAAATTTAAAAAGAAATAAGCGTTACCCGGGATAAAAAGGTTGGATTTACCGGTGCAATCACGGTTTTTGAAGGCAGAATCCTAACAGAGTAGTCCCCGAGCAAAGTTCCACTAAGTGTCAACGCATTCCTTTCACCTTCTGGAAAAGGATTGAATACCATAAAACATCACTAAAGAAAACACACTTTGAGCTCTCAATTATCATCTGGGATTAAAACAGGAAGTAAACAACAGGGATAAAACTTTCTAACATTTCACATGCTTTAATCTACTTCACTCAGAATTATTCTAATCCATACCACATATTTCTCTTGTATTCCTTCTAACTCAGTTTGATCTTCATATAGAAATCCTGTCTATGGCATATATCAGCAAAAATTGGTGTAGTAGCATATATGCATCATAAATTCATAATCACAAACGATATCTCAGAGTCCCCTATTCATTACAGTTTAACCTTTTTTTTACAATAAACATGTAATTTATTACAAAGCAACTTTATGGGACAAAGGGAGTAACTTTTGCAGTGATAACAACACGTTTTATGTGATGGCAGGGGCGGCCCTTTGGGGGCGGGGAGGGCGACCGTCCGGGGCTCAGTCTCCTAAGTGGCCCGTAGTTTTAAATTTTTTATATATATATATGCACCCTACAGCCATGATGAGGATTGAGGATTAAAAGATACGTCCCAAGAAAGCGACACAGTGAGACCGTTATAGAAATGCCATCAATGGGAATTTGACATTGATTTATGTTTACCGACTCTCAGTAAGTAACTGAACTAGAATTTTTAACCGGAGGGTATATATATATATATATATATATATATATATATATATATATATATATATATATATATATATATATATATGGGATGGTTCCACTAAAAAGTGGTTTTTCGCTAAGAATCTAAACCTTAAAAGCTAAACCCTAAAAGCTAAGATGGTAGAGTTCGACGAGACGGTTCCAACACCGCTGAAATTAGCTCAATCGGAGTTCGTTTGATATCGTTTCTTAAGGTTTTTGTCACTTCTTCGATTTTTTAGCGAAAATCAACTTTTTATTTGATCATCCCCCTATATATATATATATATATAGGGTGAGGTTCAAATGCTAGCCAATATTTATGTGATAACCACTCTCAAACATAGTGTGACGTATATGTAACAATTATCATGATGTTAATGTTACATATATGTAAACACTATGTGTCACGTATATGTAACATTATTTGGTACGTATACGTAAGATTCATCATTTCCGTATTTACGTTAAAAATATTTATTGAAGATACTTAAATACTATTTTAACAATTAAAAGAAAAAATAATTTATAAATTATGTGATTGTTTTATAGTGGTTAGCACGGTTATCACATAAAAAGTTTGTTAGTATTTGAACCCTTCCATATATATATATATATATATATATAGGGTTGGGATCAAACGATAACAAAAAATTTATACGATAACCATGAAAACCATCATACAACCAATCACATAATTTTCTTTTTCTTTTTTATTTATTTTAATTAAAAGACATTCTAGTAATTTGACCACTCCACTATTTTTGGAACATCTTTAAATATCAATCACTCTCTCTCTATGAACGTCAATCACAGCAAGAAGAACAAGTCGGTTTTGTAACCCTAGTTCGCCGTCCTTGGTGACCGACAATGATGGTGGTGGCGGCAGGAATGAGGGCGGCCTTGGTAACCGACGATGATGGTGGTGTCAACTTTGGTGACCGTCGACCTTTTTCCGGCTGTTTTCGCCTACATCCAGCTCTCTCAATCTCGAAATATGTTCTATTATGGTTTATGAATGAACGGATTCAGAAAATTATGAATCGTGATTCATGAATCGAAGGTCAGATGTGTGATATTTGTCGATTGAATTTCTAGAACGAATCTGAGATTGAAAGAATATGCTTTATTTGGATTTTTGGTCAACCTGTAAATTTAGTTCGAATTCATAACTTGTAATGTTCAAATGGAAGTTTGACTCACCTAATTAGCATTAACATCATTATGTTTGATTTTTGGTCAACCGGCATCGGTTAGTATACAGTTGGTAAGCGTTCCCCTAAATGAAAAAAATGGTGTTATTTTTTTCTTTTTTGCAGAATTTGTTTGCAATTTTGGAGCAGAAGAATGCATATGAGAGAATGATGGAGCTAGTTGAGGATCAGAAGGTTTGTTAAATACTTTCATCCTTAAATAATATTTTTTGATTATCTGTATTTTTAATCTACTAAAATATGACATAAAAAAATAAAAACTTCATCAGAAAATCATCGAGCTTGATGAAAAGCAGCGTTTGGCGCTCTAGATAGAGTAAATGAATGGAGCTTTAGAAGTGATGAAACACATGAGTGATGAAGATATTGAAGCAAAGAAGTAGTGTTACATATATGTAACAAGTAGTGTTACATATACGTACAATATGAGTTACATATATGTATTTTTTGCTACATATATTTCACACATAGTATTACAAATATGTAACAACACTCTATATTTATTTATGTAATGTTTATAGTGTTGCATATACAATGCAGTCCATTGTACTAATAGGTTGTATAATGCTTATTTGGTACAATGTGGTCCATTGTACTAATTCATTATTCAGATTTGATTGTATATATACGTATCAATAGGTTGTACATGTTTATTTGGTACAATGCAGTCCATTATACAATGCTCCAAATTGATTGTACATATATGTATTAATAGGTTGTACATGCTTATTTGGTATAATGTAGTCCATTGTAGGGGTGATCATATAACCGAATTAACCGAACCATAACCGAACAATTAACCGACGGTTCGGTTAAGCAATAATCGATTAACCGAAAATTGTGGGTCGGTTTTGGTTATGGTGTGTGTTATAACCGAATTAACCGAACCGAACCGAATATACATTAACCAAATAGAAATCACATGTTGTTTAAATGCATGCCCATGAATTCGTCAGTTGTGCATATTTACTCGTTCATGGCAAAAAACAATTTCCAATTATCATTTGAATCCTTTGCTTTTTCATTCAAGTCCTAACTCCTATCAGTCATATCTCCTAGTGAGATCATATCCTAATTGGCTAGAATATAAAACATTACTAGAAGGTGTGAATCTTTTTCCACGAAGAATGTGTTTTACTCAATTGCAAAATTAAGGCATATTCATTTAGTTTGTTTCCCTCTTGTTTCAAAACAGATTTCAAATTTTTGTGATGCAGAGTTTTCTTGGCCTAGATCTTGTAATATCATTTATGTTGGTGTAATAAGCAGTTTTAGACCTCCGTACTTACATTGCATAAAAGCAAACTATCATTCATCAAAAACAAGAAAATAAATTCAGACCTCCGTACTTACATTGGTGTAATAAGCAGTTTTAGACCTCCGTAAAGACGAGTTGGAGGAACAAAATGATCTGGTGTTAGCCTTTAAAAAAAGTGTTACATTGATGTAACAGTGGGTATTAAACTAATGTAACATGTCGGGTAATATTATAAGGTGCTAAATCAATGCAAAGAGGTGTTAGATAAATGTATGAAGGTGTTACATCAACGTAAGGTTCGTGTGAGTAATGGGATTTTTAATAGGGTGTCAAGTCGGAAATGAATTCGTCTACAACAGAATCTCACACTCATTTTAATCTTACAAAAAAACATTCAAAGTTAACTACAACAGAATTCGTCGCCTGGGTCTTCATCGAGCTCCAAATGTATACATAAATATAAAATTTCTTCGTCTGGATCTGTGTAGCTGCTATAATAGGCTACAGAAAAGGAGTAAAAAAATTAACTCTTCGTATGGTATGAATTCAAAGAGAAAACAAAAATCAATATCAATGAATAATATGTTTTTGTATCACCTAATAATTTCATAAGAATCTCTTATACGTAGAGATGCTACAAATAAATGATAATGATAAAGAGTTGTATGATAAATTATAGATTAATATATAGGAAAGCTAACTTGTCTCTGGACTATGATAAACTCAAAAACAAATATAATATATAAAGGTAAATAATAGCATAAATTGCTACTCATAAATCATAATCCAATATCCCCCATGCTATTTCATACTAATATTGCACTTAAATTAAAAGCAACGATCAATTAATACTAATGAAACATGACTGGTATGTTACTTCATACATCGCATAAGAATAGTCAATTTATTATTTACGCAATTTTTAAAAAGTCAAGAGGGCTTGGTAATAGCATGACTATTTAAATGTTAAAAACTGAAATTTGAGCTAGATATAATATATACCGCTATCAAATACTTGGTGCATTTGCCTACTTTTTTTTAACAGCAATTTGGATCACTGACGGGTAACTGTCCCACCCGATCATCTCCACCACCCTCAGGAGGAAACTCACAATAGGTGAGAAAACCCTCTGGCCTAACCTGGAACCTTTTTTTTGTCACAAGTGGGACTTGAACCCAAGACCTCCCCATTTTAATGAAGTCTTGGGTACCTCACCTCAACCACTTAGGCTGAAGATCATTGGAGGTGCATTTGCCTTCTAGCTGTCCCTTTTGACATCGAATGTTATACAATACTTTTAACTCGAAATTCTTATGAAATGCGCATTAATTCTTGTATAAACAGTTGATAATTACACCAAAGATGCATGAAAGCATTGGTGTTAAATATCTGAAAGAATATATATGTAAAAAGTAAAGTTAGGAATACACATCAAAGATAGTACAGAAAACAACATTCGCAAGTTGTTCATTCGCAACATCGTCACTCTAAGATACTCAATATTCAATATTTTTTATACATAAATTGAAATCAATCACTTACGTGCTCTCAGTGGAAACCATAGCATCGTACGTATGGCCCATTTAATGGCGATTTTCATCTAATTGTCACGTTAACTTGGACTTCTTATCCTGAACTTCATCATAAACAGCAGCATTACATGTGAACATATATAGTAATTATTGGGTAAAAAAAGACTACAGTTAGTTACTGAAATTCGCAGCTAAAAGTAGAATAAATTTAACAAGCAATGACGCAACCTGTACTGAATTTTCCTCCCAGTTTTATCTTCTTTCACCGAAGTTTAAAAACCCTAACGCTAGGGTTTGACTATGAAGAGCTTGCGCTACGTTTATGGATACATAATAAGGAAAATTCCTGAAATATCCCTTTTACCGTTTGGGTTCACCATCTTGTCCACGCACGAAAATTTTTCATGAAATGTCCCTACCAATAAACTCGTTCGATGGTATTTAAACACATGGGACGACAATACTCTCCCCCAATCAGAATAGGTCACGTGTCACATTATCGGCGGAGGCGCACGTAAATTTACAAATATGTGCGTCTCCGACTGTATTTCTAACCTCCAAGTCACCGTCGGCTCTAACTTTATTCCCCTCGTGTCACTGTCGAACAACGTTATATTTAGAGAACGGTTATTTGGACATCACTTGATTTTATTTGAACAACCTGGGTGCCCTATACGTCCCGTATAGGGCTATACTAGCCGTATAGGATTGGCTAGTGCCAATTATTGGAAAAGCAAGGGTATTATTTTTGAATGGAAAAGCAAGGCTGGGATAATTAGAATGGGTATGATATAGGGCTATACGGCTCGTATAGCCCTATACAAGTCGTATAGCTTTTTTTTTAAAACAATTTCAGTTGGAAATATTTATAAAATTTGTTTTTTTGTTTAACTATTATTATAAAATTTTATCAAATTTTAACTGCTCGTATAGCCCTATATGTGTCATATAGTTTTTTTTTTAAATTTCACTCGGAAATATTTATAAAATTTGTTTTTTTGTTTAACTATTATTATAAAATTTTATCAAATTTTAACGGCTCGTATAGCCCTATACGAGTTGTATAGGTTTTTTTTTACTCGGAAATATTTATAATTTGTTTAACTATTATTATAAAATTTTATCAAATTTTAACGGATTGTATAGATACGTTTTAAAAAAAACTTAAAATATTTTTATAGAATTTTGTTTTTTTATATAATTTGTTTCTTCGTTTATAGTCCTATACAAGTCGTATGGGTTTTTTTTTTAAATTTTCACTCAGAAATTTTTATAAAATTTGTTTTTTTTGTTTAACTATTATTATAAAATTTTTATCAAATTTTTATCAAATTTGTTTTTTTGTTTAACTATTATTATAAAATAATTTATCGTTATAAATATTTAAACGTGTCAAATACAAACGTTTATATAAAACAAACAACCAAACAAACTGAACATGTATTACATAACGAAAAATTTAAACAAATAATAGAAATAAACAACCGAAAATATAATATATAACATGTATTACATAACGGCCCGTATAGGGTACACTTTTTACAGACTGACTTCCGGAAAGTCAGACGCATCAAGTACAAACCTCGTACATCGTACCTATACGGTCCGTATAGAGCAGTACTGGTCGTATAAGGTGTGCATTTAATGCTGATGAAACCCTATACGGGTAGTATTGACCTATACGGCCCGTATAATGGGTGTCCAACTAATTTTCGGGGTTCTCCAAATAACATCACCCTATATTTATTAGAATTGAAAACATTAATTTTTTTTTAGAATTGAAAAGTTAATTTTTTTAAATTTCATTACACAAGATCCATATTAATAAACAACTAAAATTTCACATTTGAATTTAAAATAATGTCGCCCGACCTTAAATTACCGTTGTCCGACCTTAATACACATCAATTGTTGTCATCTGACCTTAAATATAACATCGGAGACGCACGTATTTGTAAATTTACACACGCCTTCGCCGATAATATGACACGTGGCCTATTCTGATTGGGGGAGAGTACCGTCGTCCGATGTGTTTAAATACGGTCGAACAAATTTATTTGTAGTGACATTTCAGAAAAAAAAATTTCATGTGTGGACAAAGATGGTAAACCCAAACGGTAAAAGGTACATTTCTGAAATTTTCCCTACATAATATGACCACCATTTAATAAACTATGCATGACTTACGCATGTGTAGGTTATATAAGTATATATATATAAACAAAATTTGTTTATATCTTTTTTAGTCTAAATAGAAATAAATAAACATTGTATTTTTATAATTTTCTTTTATTTTAAAACTAAAAAAACAAATAATTCATTTTGTTCTATTATTTTCGCAATGTTTAATGTTCTCCATAGCCCTTAGTTGATCTCTCCCTCAATTGACAGGTCACTTATTAACTAAGACAGAGAAAATTGGAGCAAATGCAACTAGCATATACATATAGCATGTAATGTTCAGAACAAAACAATAAACCAGTCAAATTTGTAGTTAGTAACTTGGTTTTGTGATTCAGTCTTATGTTGGTATATAGTCCTTCTCCATTGAAGATGAAAGATGTCACCGTGTCTAATGTGGAAGAAAGAGAAACTGGTTGAGGGAAAACGCGGACGAGAGAGAGATGCGGATGTTGAGAGGGCAGGGGAGCCGTAGGAGCATTGGTGATGGTCTCATGGTCGTGAAACCAAACCATCCATTATTTATGCTAAATTAGTTTGACTTTTTTTTATCACAATTTATAAATAAATCATCTTAATTCACAAACAATTTGATCCGACAAATTTCATAAAATATAGGATTCATTATTACTTGAACTCATCTCATCAGATCTGTACGTTCAAACCGTAAAAGCGTGCGTGTTCAAGACCACAATGTTGTTCTCAATTTAACTCTAAAAAACATCAAACCTATCATGAAAACTTTCAAAATCTTACCTTTGCATGACGCATCATTTCGTCATCCTCTTATTCTCACCATTTAGACACACTGACACGCACATGTATATATACAAGTATATGTGTATATTTGTGTGGAGAGAGAGAGAGAGATGGCTGCAGATCGAATTCATGAAGATGGCATTTTGTCTGCAGATACACCTGCACCTCATGTGGCTCAAACCCCAGAAAGAAACACGAGAGCTGATCAGTGTGAGCAGTAGCAAGTAAGGTGCAGGTGCAAATGCAGATAAAAACTTAACATCTTGAGAGAAAAAAACACACACACATACACCATAAACACATACTTATATATAATATTTCTGGAAATGCAGCAGCAAACGAATTCAAGACTCGTGATAATATTCTTTTTAGTTATCAAGTGTACTTTATGTATAAAAACTTGTACCTATGACTAAGCAATGCAACTATCTGTCTATTTTAACTTAAACTAGTTAAAAACCCGTCGCGAAGGTCGTCTACGGTAACGGTACTCGATATAGGGTATGAAACGAAAAAAAACCATATAACGACACTCGATATAGACTATGATACGATAAAACTTCGTTTTCAAATAAATTTATATCAGAACGTTGAAAAAAAAAACAGTCGAGCACTCCGTTCGTTGGAAAAAGTTAACGAAAATAAAGGAAAATGAAAGTAATAGAAAATTAAACGGGTTATATTCACGCTCCTCGGCGAGTATCGCGCAAAGCGAAAACTTAGGCGCAATGGTAAAAGTAATGTTAATAAAAAATAAACCTAAAAGTAAATAATAAAAAAAGAAAAAAAAATCCGGGGCGTCGAAAACCATAAAAGCAAGGCCGAGACCGGTTCCAATAATAAAAATATCGACAATGAAGTTGTCCGCTCATAATAGGTTCGATTCGGCATGGAACCACAACGGTAACAACACTTGTTATAGGCCACAATACAAAAAAAAATTCTATTTTGAATACAACTCCGCTGTAAATTTTTTTTATATCGGAACGTTGACAAAAATAAATAATAAAAGCAGCACACTCCGTTTTTTTAACCAAGTGAATGAACGAAAGTTATTAAATAAAAACGTAATCATTAGAAAATTAAACGAGTTAAAAACGTATATTATATATAGTATGAAGGGTGAAAATGAAAAAAAAATAGACCAAAACAATCCGTTTTCAAAAAAATTATATGGGAACGTTAAAAGAAATAAATATAACAGCCTCGCACTCCGTTTTTTTAATCAAGTTAACGAACGAAAGTTATTAAAAAGAAACAAAATTATTAGAAAATTAAATGAGTTAAAAACGTTTATTATATATAGTATAAGGGATGAAAATGAAAAAGAAATACCGAAGCACGAGGTGGTGATAAATGAATGGGAAAGTCATTATTCATAGGATTGTCTTTTAATCTTATCGGTAATGATCAGTAATCTTAAAATAGATATTTATTAAATAAGTTTTCTTAATTGATTGATGATTCAGTATTGTCTTTAGTAACGTGGAGTTTTTAGCAAATAGGGTTGATTGGAAAAAAGAGTGTGTGCATATATATATGGTTTTAAAAATATTTATTAAAAAAGTAATTTTTACAAATTATCATATTCTTCAGTTTAAAAAGCGTGAAAGGCACAAAGAGAGAGATCTGCAGAGCCGAGGCAAGAGGTGAAGGCGCACAATTTATTTATATATTATGTTTTATTATGTCTATGATAGGTTTCTATCTTGTCTAAAATTTAGATATAAATAACTTATATATAATTAGTTATATAAACAACTAACTATATACAACTTAAAAGGTTATATGCACAAAATCTGTCAATGTATAAGAGACCCTCCTATAGTACGCACATCTCAAACATTTTAGTAAATGTCCCATGTACACCCGTTGCCTCACACCATCAGAAGCGATACTCTTCTTTCGCGCGTCTCATGTTCCCTATTTTAAACTAAGCTTATCGTACTTTTTTTTAAAAATAATCCAATTTCTTAACACAAAGTTTTACATGTTCTTTTCTTTTTATTTTTAAATTCTTTTTATATTTTTTTACTTTAAACAAAAAGGTTACTGATATACTTTTAACAATTTAATCTATAAATTTGGTTTAAACTTTTAACTTAATAAAACTATTATTACTATTTAAAATTATTTACATAAAAAATTAAATTATTTATGTTTCAGCTAATATATAATATTTATTAACAAACCTATGTTAAGTTTAAGTTGAATATTAATTTAATATATAATATTTATGACTAGCTAATCTATACTATATAATAAATAAAGGTTTTTCATTCCACATGTCGCCTCCATATTCATTTTCATCATTTTTTTCTCGCCTCTCTTACTTATTAAATACACCTCTATCTTTTAATAATAATATATTTTAAAAAAATACTAATTATACTAATAAAACACATTTATTTTAAATTATCCCTTATTATAAGAAACATTGAAAGTAACTTTTATTTTCAATCAAATAGTAAATGAAAGTCAAATTACATTAAATAGTAATTAACGTATTTTTGAAAATCAATTATATATTAATTTTTACATATTTTAAATTTTGTTTTCTATTCTTAGTATATGTAATACATTTTTACACCTGTAAAATATATACATAAAAATTAAAAAATTTTATGTATTAATATTTTTCACCCCGTGTGTAAACACGGGTTCTAAGCTAGTATATAAATATAGACATCTTTTTAAATTTTTTTTAGTAAGAAACCGTGTGTAATCTTATGTTGACCTTTTTTAGCAATTAATTATTTGTGGAGAATACAAGCTTGTTATTGGCATATAGTTTAGAAAAAAAACTTTGATTAGTAATCAATATTTTTATATCAAACAGAATTAAGTGATCGTAGCTGACTTCATTAGTTGATATCTCATAAAAGATTTTATTAATAGTATTATAGTAATTAAGAATAGTTCATTGCAATTTGAAATTGACAAAGACTCTTAACTCTTAGATAAAAAATATTAAGTTTAAATTTAGAGATAGAATAAATTATTTGATATAAATTAAAGTACTAAATAAGGGATAATTTAAAATAAATAAACAATATAAATATTTTATGAAAAAGATGAATGTAAAGTAGGAGCACGTACAAATGGACAACATAAATATTTTATATTCAAACTGACAGATAACCTTAAGTTGAGTTTCCCCATCAATAAATTTCATTTTAATAGTCATATTATAATATACTCCGTAGTGGACAGTATTTTAACATCAAGGCAAGTCGGCAAACACATAACATTAATAAATTTAGAGAAAATTAAAAAAAAAATCATTCTCTAAGATATTTATAAGTGGTCATCATATAAAGTTATACGTCTATAACTTAAATTACATGAAATTATCTTATTTATATCGTAAATGTTTTGAAATCTAAAAACATGATCAACTAGCTTTTTACATTTCTTAATTTATATTTAAACTAGTGGGCTATGCCCGTACGGTGTGACAGCTCAAATTTTGTATCAAAACGTAGATAAAAATAAATGTGTCGTATCAGTATCTTCGAAATTTAAGAAAACATTGCTTTGTCATGAAACTGAGCATTAAGAAACGTGAAAGCGAGTTTATAGATAAAAGAAGAAAAAAATATATTATATTTGACATGGATCGGTTTTGAATAAAATTTATATGAAAACGTAGACAAAAATAACCACATCGCAACGGTAATATGAATTTAAGAAAACAGATTTTAAAAGTTATAAAAGAAAAAAAAATAAGGGTTATGAGCATTAAGAAACACGATGAAAGGCCCCAAACTCAGGGAAATCTCATACATTGGATTTACTCATTAACATATAGTTCTTAAACATTGAACTCATTAACGCTGCGAAAAATCATTCATTACATTACATAATCTTGTCCGAATGAATTAAAAAATTGCCATAAACAATTCAGACTTTGAAGCATAACATATCAGAATGTCAGATCTTCGAAACCGGGTAACTATCTCTACAAGCCAAGCATTCCCCAGCTATCCTTCAACCTACACTTAGCATGATTTGCATACTAAAAATCGACTAACACTGAGTGAGTTCTAGCTTTAAAAAAACATACATTCAATAAAAGTAGAAGATTTACACATACATAACTTCAGTCCCAGTAAGGGCAAAACTTTTACTGTTCACTACTTTCAAGTCATACATTATATGTCTAATATGCACCATAACATAACATGGGAAACTTATCACGAAGACTCATCACAAAGACTCATCACGAAGACTCATCACAAAGACTCATCACAAAGACTTGTCACGAAGACTCATCACGTAGGACTTATCACGAAGACTCATCGTGAAGAACTCGTCATGTAGGACTTATCGCAAAGGTGTAACATCCTGAAATTTACGATAAAGAATAAACGACATTACAGAATAATGAAATAAAGAAAGAATGAAATAATAGGTGGGCTCGACCAGATCGGGCCTTGGGCCGAGAGTAAGTGACGCAAAGAGGGGGGGTAAAACCCTAGCCACCCTCTCCACTCCCCATACTTCATCTTCACCATCTTGAACCTAGAGAGAGAGGCTAGAGAGAGAAAGCTCCAATAATCCACACCGAGGCCTTCGTGTTGTTGTGGATCATTGCTGGAACATATTTGGAGGTTGGAGAAGGATAAATCAAGCGAAAACAGGTAACAAAACATTCTCAAATTCGAATTGAGAGTTGAAAGTGGGTTTTAGGGTTTCAAGTGGGTTTTCAATCAAAGATGGGATTTTTACGTATGGTTTGGCTTAAAAGGTATATATCTAGCTTCATGGAAGCTAGATATAAGTTTTGGACGTAAAATATTGGAACTTGGAAAAAAAACGAAGGATTTGATCAAGAACAGATGAATCGTCCGAAATCTCCATGAATGGTCCGAAATCTCGGATACGTCCGAAAAGTATTTCGGAACACCATATATCTCGGACAGAACTTTTCGATCGAAAAGTATCTCGGATATGACATTTCGGTCGAAAAGTATTTTGGACAGAAAGAGATTTCAGACAGATATTTTCGAACAAAACAGTTCTCGGACAAAAGTTTACGAACGAAAAGCCATTAATAGAAAATAGTTCTAAACACCAAAGTTTTCGGTAAAAATATATTTCGACCGAAAAAGATTTCGAACATAGGAGTTTTCGGATGAGATATGTAGGTTATAACATTGTTCCATTCGTGACACATGAAACAAATATAATATTATCCCACCTAGCTTGAAGTTTCAGTGCTAAGAGAGATAGACACAGTAAAAGTCTGGTGAGTTCTTATTGCCCTTTTTTTCATAATAGTTTTGGGATGACATGCATACTGATAGAAATATTTTAAAGGCAAAGTATTTGTTTTATAAAAGGTTATTTTTATATGATGAAAGAGGAAAGCAGTACTTTGTAAAAATGTTATTTTTTTATAAAATGAAAGAAAAAGGCATAGCTTTTTATAAGAAAGTCATTTTTATAAAAAGAAAGGTAAAGTGTTAAAGAGAATAGTACTATCTTTGAAATATAATTTCAAGAAAGTAAAGAATGGTAAAGAAGCTGCATCTCGGTGCAGCTTGACAGTGACAGATGTCATATTATATGCTTATGTGTTAATATGTGTTATTTGTCTATGTGTTATGTGTTTGAATGACATTATATTATGTGACGTAGTATAAGTGCATAGTAGTTGCATTGTATTTGCAAAGTAAAAAGTCCTGCAGGCAAGCAAAGTAGAAATCTCACACTTCGGTGTGAGCAGGCAAAGGAGTCTTCACTTCGGTGTAAGCGAGAAAGTCTCACACTGAGGTGTGAGCAGACAAAGGAGTCTTCACTTCGGTGTAAGCGAGAAAGTCCCACCCTAAGGTGTGGCCACAACAAAGTAAAATTCTTACCCTTAGGTGCAAGCGAGAAAAGGGATCTTGCCTTCGACGAAGATCCACATGTGATAGTTAAAATGTTATGGTCACTTGTCATGTACGAGTGAAACGTAAAGATACAAATAGTAAAGGAGGACACCTTAACCGGTTGCCTCAAATCTAAAGTTTTTAACGTAACAGTTTTATAATTTTAACGTAGAAAAGTTTTAAAGTAAAGTTAAAGTGTTTTAAAGATAGAGAAAGAAAAGCTTATTTATTTTTATAAAGCTAAGCTACCTAAAAGAAAGTTTTCATATTAAAGTAAAGATAGAACTCACCAGCGTTAGCTGACTTTTAGTATGCATGACAGGTAGTAAAGGTAAAGCAAAAGTAAAGTAAAGTAAAGGAGATGTGAGGGCTGGATAGCATAGACATCGGGTCGCCGCTCTGAAGACTAACATTTCCTATTCCGATAGTTTATGTTTTAGACAATGAATTACATTATTGTTTGATGAATGTTTTAATTTAAAGACTTCCGCTGTAATAGATTATGATTTCTGGTTTAAGAACTATGTTTGAATGTTTTGGTGCCAAATATGAGATGTACCCGGGATGGGGCGTTTCAAAAGGACTTATCACGAAGATCGAGGTTACTTTTACCCCATGAGTAACTGTCGTTACTCTTAATCACAAAGAACTAGTTATACAACCGTTGGCTAGCCACAAATGCCCCTAATAAGGTAATGCCATGACATATGTACTCACATATAACTTACACATAACAACATAGCGATTGTTCCCATAGGAACCCTTCCCTTCCCATATATAGACAAATTAATGACTTCTAAAACGCTGACCTTCTTTATTTTATTAAAAACATTCTTTAACATTCGTTAAATTTCATAAACATCTTTACTTGCATAAAAATTTGTTTGCCTCACTTTAACTTTCTTTAAAACTTCTTTCGCTAAGTTTACTACCACACAGTTATAGTAAACACTTTAAACAATATGCACACTACCCCAAAAGTAGGCATAAAAGAGATCTACAACTCACCTTGTTGTCGGTAATTAATCTGAACTGGAAAGTCTAGGCTAGGTCACGTGCTAAACAACCTGCATGAAAATCAACACGCGAGATCTATCAACTTTGGCTAATGTCGCCTGACATTACCGTCACCCAGCACTAGTGTCGTAAGACATTTAGTGTCCTCTGACAGTGTCGCTGGCTAGTGTCGCCACACTCGATGTTGCCACAACTTTTGGTGTGGACTTAGTGTCGGCACTTGTTAGTGTCGTCTCCCATATCATCTTCTAAACTAGGGCCGCGACTAGTGTTGCCTGAGGAACACGAGTGTCGCCTCAACCAACCCTCGTTTTTTTTATCCAAATCACAACTTTTTACGTCCAAATCGATGGTTTATCTTCTATGAGGCCAGATCTATAGTTTCTAGGCTATATCATACGTAAAAATTTGATCTTTAAAGCAAAACCCTAGTTTTACCCATAAAACCCATTTCAAACGAAAACAGAAGATTTAGGATCGATTCTTACCCGGAAACGTGCTGAATCTCGTGCTCTATCTTCCCCAATGATCTACCACAACAATGAAAGCAAGAATGGAGGCAAATATGATGTTTCTTGCACTCTCTCTCTCTCTCTCTCTATATATATATATATATATTCCCTCTCTCTCTAGAATGGAGTTGATGAGGATGATGAATGACAAAAGGGGAGGGGGCGCCTAGAGGAAGAGTGTTCCCTAACAATTAGTTAACTAAATATAATTATATCTAATAAAACTATAGATAAATAACATCGTAATTAATAAATATGTTTCAAACATATTTCCACCACCTTATTATTAATCCAATTAATAATAATGATGATTATTTCATAAATAATCATCGTGTCCACCTGAAAGGATCCAGACCGTGTACCTCTCATAGTTGGCAAACATAACATAAACATAGTTCTTAAACCTTGAATCAAACATCAAACTAACAATGGAAGTCTTGTATAAATTTCAGAGTTAACAACACTTTAAGCATAACATTGTTCACATTCGTAATCTAAATAATGGGGATGTCAGTCTTCAACAGCAGCTATCCAACCATCAACTCATAAGCCCTTGCGGCTTCATATCTTCGCTTTAACTTTTCTCTCTCTCTCTCTCTCTCTATATATATATATATATATATATTCATCAAATTATGTTAAATTTTAAAATTAATAAAATCAATAAATCTATGTATGAAGAGATATGGGTCATTTACGCTGTGTTCTTGAATCTCATTTAAGAAGGGAAAAGAAAGGAATGGGAAATTAACTTTTGTTCCTGAGTTTTTTGAAGGGGGAAAAAGAAAGAAAATGAGGGGAAGAGTGTTCCCTAGTTTTTTTTATGAAGGGAAAAGAAGAGAAAACAAGGCTTATTTGTATCCTTCTAATTTGAAAAGATTTGGAAAGAAAGAAAAAAGAAGGGAAAAGAGAAAAGAAAGGAAAGGAATCCTTTCCTTTCTTTTCTCCCTTTTAGTGAACTCGGGAACACAGCGTTAGGTAGGGAATGAAAGCTGACGTCAGCAATGTTCACGTATTAAAGGGGTAAAATTATAATAACATATCATTGTTGATTTTTTTTTAATTTCCAATATTAAATGTATATAACTTTTATACGACATTATTTTTTTAAAATACACCATAAAATCGAGTATAAAAAATTTATAAAAATAATTTAAAAACCGTCAATGACTGTGCGTTAACGTGCGTAATTAAGTTGCGTAGTTATAAACATAGGTTGTCTAATTATTGTACGTAATTAGTTATATATACTACATAATTATTCAACTTTGTGCCCTTGTGCCCCAAGTCATGTGTCACATTAATCTGGTGACTATATACATTTTACAGGTTAACTTTACTTTGTACAATAAATCATCCCTATATTACTTTAGTTTACTTAACATAATTTAAGACCAGTAGTAATTTGCTTAATTGTTTTATGGTTATTTGAAAAGAAGAAAAATCCCTGTATCCCAAATGGGGACGAAGACAAGAGGATATAGAGTGAGGTCCCGTATTCCCGATCTTATCTTCATCTCTTCTATAATAATATATGTAATCATTCACTCATTTTTGTTTAATACTTCTCTACATGTAACAAGTTGCATATATTAATTATTTTTATTAAGAGAGAGATCGAGACTTGATATTTTAAACTATGTTGTGTTAATATTTTCTTATACTAAGTTATTTTATTATATTATGACTTCAAGCTTAAGTAATGTAATATATAATAGTTTGTTTTTTGGGGTATCGAAGCATCGGCTAAATAAATACTTCAGTAAAATAAGATTTAAATTGATCATATTTAGGAGAAATTATGACCACTTAGGAAGAGCATATATTTTCTCTATGGGACCACAATAGGCAATCACGTGACTGTACGACTCACCATCTAGCTAATGCCCACGTGACCGCAGATGATGTCCACGTGGGAATAACCCCATCGGTCCCCCGACCCACCAATTCAAAACCCTAGGATTCAAACTGAGACTTGCCAACTTTCTACGTGGGAATAATGCTTGTAATCATAATTAGTTTCTGTTTTCAAAACGCTATTTTTCTAAGATTTGATATTTGATCTTTTAGGATAAGAAAGCTTTGAATATTTTGAATAGTAACCACCCGTATTTGTCAATGATAAGCATGTATTTATAATTAATGTGAACCACCCTAGGATTTTTTGTAGTCACTTTTTTCTATTCTCGGACTTTTAACGACCCTTAAAAGAATACAATACTGTATTTCATACATAATTTAACAATGATATTTATATTAATAACCAGCTAATTAGTTACGAAAAACTTATATAAATAATATTTTAACTCAACTCATATTAGAAGTCTTAAACTTCAAAATCTTACGTGTCTCTCTTTTATGCTTACTGTGTTATTGTCCGAAAATATACGGTATCACTCAAATATCGAATACAAATTACAAGCAAAAGTTTTTATGATCTCACGTGACACCGATCGGTATAATCTACATCAGCCCACTTAAGATGTGTCTTCTTAGTTCTTAACACAAAATTAAGAAATCTACATGATTGGTCAAGAAAGGTGGATAATATTGTAAAACAATGACCAATGGCATCTACTTAAAGAGTTACAGAAGGCGCAACTCCAAGTTTGGGCTCATCTTGGCAATCGTCATATATATAAGGACCTTTAGTGACGATATTATGCTACAGTGAATAGGTCAAAGGGTACTGTGAGTCCCCTCCACTCACTCCCGCCCGCTCAGGCCTCAACCCACGTGACCTTGTCGCTGTTGTTTGTACTTTGCACTTTTGACCCTCTTACTTTTAGGTTCTTGTATTCTTCCCCTATGCTTTATAGTATGTTTTTGTACCATATGAATGTGGGCTATTCTCCATGTTTCTTACCCTAGGTATGAGTTCACATCCTACTTTCTATATCAAATATTGATATCATTTGAAACTATTCTAAACAAATTAAATTATAAAAATATAGAGTAATAATTTATTTTAATTGTTTTTTAATAACTAATCAAAACTTATCAACAATTTTACATAGTTTTAATTTTTTTTAAACAACACCTAGAATTTTTTTTAACGAAATTTGTTTTGGAAAATGTTTGAACCTACGACCTCTTAGTTTAGAACTCTCCTCTTACCACTAGCCCCAACTCCCCCACAATCATCAATAGTTATACTACTTTGTATTAACCATGACAGAGTTAACATAAAAATAGTAAATTAATAAAGACAAGAATATGTTAAACGTTTTTTTTAACAAAAGGTGTTTTAAAAGTGTTAAATTATATATATATATGGAAAGCTTCCGCTAAAAAGTGAATTTTGGCTAAAATAAACCTAAGAAACTAAAGAAACTGAGTCAAATGAACTCCGATTGAACTAATTTCGGCGGCATTGGAACCGGCTCGTCGAAATAAAGCCTAGAGCTAAACCCTAAAGCTAAACCCTAAAAGCTAAACGTTAAAGCTAAACCATAAAGCTAAACCTAAAAACCTAAACCCTCCCCCCAATAAAAAAACCTAAATCCTCCAACTCCCACCTCCCAAAAACCTAAACCTACCCACTTCACCACCCAAAAAACCTAAATCCCCCCAACCCGACACCTAAAAAACCTAAATCCCCCAACCCCCACCCTCAGAAAACTTAAATCCCCCCTCCAAAAAAACTTAAATCCCCCACCACCACCCCCTAAAAACCTCAACGACCCAGTTTCAACGCCGCTGGAATGAGCTCAATCGGAGTTCGTTTGACCCGGTTTCGATTAAAAAATAAATCATTTATTAGGTTTTTTAGCGAAAATTCACTTATTATTTGAAACTCCTCATATATATATATATATATATATATATATATACATATATATATATATGGGACATACCAAATGAAAACGCTTCGTTACTCTGGTTTATTTTTATTCAAGAGGGTAGTACTGTAATTTCACTTTCACCTTATATGTATATTCTTTTCCTCTCTGTTCAAACCCAACTTTTCTTTTAATTAGGGGAAACTACTCTCAAGTGTAATTTTTTTTTATCAATCATATTTTTATAAATTCTACAAACTGAAAACGATTTTACAGCCATTTAAGATTCAATTAAAAAAACTTTCAATCATATATTTACATATTCAAAAATCTAATATTTGTTATGATTTGTTAAATCTCACTGTGTTTTTGGTGATATTATTATAGCCAAAAGTATTCAAGTAATTATTTTCTTTTTTTCCTATTTCGATTTACATCATTACTTATTTTAGCTATTTGTATATGTTTATATATACTTTGTATATGTGGCAACTTCGACCTATTTTCTTATGAACGGGTCGATTTGAGTTATGTTTTTTCTCTTACGAGTCAAACGGTTAAAATAAAATAAAAGTAGTATAAAATGAGAAGACATATCGATTGAAAGTCTCACTAAGTTTAAATTTTATACAAATAAATATATTTAGATTGTTATATTATAGTGAGAATAATATAAATTTTAGTTATATTTGACAGTAAGCTATATACCTAAAAAAATAAGTAATTAGTCATGTGTCACAATTCAGGAAGCTCAAGATTCTTGTAAGCCTTTGAAATTTATTCCTGCTTATTTTCTTGTGAGACCAAGCTATACCAAATAAATAAGTAGTTGAAGTTTTTTTCACCTATTATTTCTTAATTATTTATTATTTTATTTATTAATATTTACTTTATAAATATTTTATTTATTTAATATTTATTTTCTCAATTATTTCCTTTGTTTTTTCACTTATTAATAAATTTTTAATATTTCATTAATCAAACCACGTGTAATACGTGGGTGTGTAACCTAGTGTATATCTATACTATCTAATAAATAAAGGTTTTTTAATGTCATGTGTCTCCTACATATTCATTCTTATCATTTTTTCCCGCCTCTCTCTCTTATTAAATATAATTTCGTCTTTTAATAATAATATATTTTTAACAAAAATACTAACTATATTAATAAAACCCATTTATTTTAATTTATCATTTATTATAAGAAATATTGAAATCTAATTATGTAACTTTTATTTACAATCAAATAATAAATGAAAGTCAAATTAAATTAAATAATAATTAACTCTTTTTCGAAACTTAATTATATATTAATGTTTGCATATTTTGAATTTTGTTTTTTATCCTTAGTATATGTAATACATTTTTACACATGTAAAATATATACATAAATATTTAAAAATTTATTTATTGATATTTTTCATCTCATATGTAGACACGGGATCTAGGCTAGTATATATATATATATGAGGGTTAATGAGAAAACTAGTTGTTTTGCGAAAACCGATAAAATCATTTTACACCTTTGATCTTTTTGATATATGGTGGAGATTAATTAGTGTCATTTAGGTAACTAAATCTAAGATTGTGAGTTTTAAATAAGCTTTTAAGGGTAAAATGGGAAAAGCAAAAAAAAATTATCTAGAGACCTCCTATTTTTAATTAACCACATTTCTAAATTCATTCATTCTCTATCCTCTCTCTCAATTTGCTTTAAAAAACTATTTGAAAACCCTTATTATATATAATCTACGTATATTTATCTCTATAAATAAAAGCATAACCAAAATCAGGATAAAACTACAGAGTTACATATATATAACCCGATTACATATATGTAAGAGCAAGAGTTATGCATAAAAAGAATAAAATAAGCATTCTAATTAAATTACTGAACATTAAGAATTACATATAAGTAACTTACGATTTAGATTACTGAACATTAATGATTAAATTACTGAACAACAAAAGGTTTGTTTTTTAAAGGATTTGGATTTAGAAAAGTTTGTGATGTCTCAGACTCGTTTACCCGGGTATGTGTAATTTGTAACCAGCTACTACCACTTGCAAATACAACACCTTCATGACACACAAAACCCCCCAAAACAATATATCTTTCATCTAAGAAAATTACAATATCCTTATAAATAAATCTTAGTAATTTTGTTTTCTCTTCTCATTCTCTTTAAAAACACAAAATTTAATGGATTATAATATATATTTTCAGCTTAAAATATATATTAAAGTAGTTTTTTAAGTTTTAGGGGCCCGTAAAATATGAGGGCGTAAGTGGTTGCTTTAGTCGCTTGTACCGTAGAGCCACCCTTGCATATATCTCAACGTTGTCCATCATGTGTGGCGGATTAAACATCCTAGATTATAGCCAATGTGCTCTTCATTCCAGGGTCGCACCACCTCGGCACATATAACCTATCTCCCTTTGTAAATAATAGATCCCTCTTAAACCAAAATCTTTGTGTTTTCATCTTGTGCATCAGGATATTATATTTGGCAACTGGGTAACGTTGAACCAAACTAAGAAAACTAAGAAACAAAATTAATTAGTAGGAACTTTGGATTACTAACACATGAAAAAGGATAATTATAAAATGACACTTCCCACGTCATATCTATGTTTAAAAACAATCTCAAATCTCATCATGTCAGTTAAATAACTTTACACATGTTTGCGAACCTTTTTAGAATATAACCAAAAGTTTCGCCAACCTCCAATTAAGCCACAAAAAGTAACGCAAAGTTCGTGAATTAATATCTCAAGATTTTAGAATATTTTGACTAGGAAAAGATTTCGATTAAAATAAAGTAAAAACGATGCAAGGGAGGATATTCTTCTAATCATTCCCATAAAAATGTGCTTATAGATATTTATATTATTTCTTATCATAAAATCAGTTACACAATGAACGTTCTAAAGACCCGTCCACATAATCCTCATTATTGCAAATTGTTATCTACATAAAATAGATTATAGAAAGCTTTATGAAGGTAGATAGTCTTCCAGAAAACATACTTTGAACAAAAACCGTCTGTTTTCTCTGAATTTACATTAATAAATATATTGAGATTAAAAATTTGTATAAATTTTTTTATTTTATTATTACTTTTTTCTTAACGGCAATTTGGATCACTGACGGGCCACTACTCACCCACCCGATCGTCTCCACCTCCCTTAGGAGGTGACCCACCATAGATGAAAAAACCCCTGGCCCAACCTGGACCCCCTTTTTTTTGTCATAAATGGGACTTGAACCCAAGACCTTCACATTTTTAGTGAAGTATTGGGTATATACCTTTGCCACTAAGCTAAGCTAGTGGTTGTTTTTTATATTATTATGTAAAAAGTAAAAAAATCAGAACTTTTTCTTAAAAAAATGGAATCTTAATATATGACCGCATTACACCGAGTTTTGTTAGCGACCTTCTGCAAAATGGTATAAAACTATAAATATCAAAAAGGAATGAGAAGAAAATTATTCCCAACAAAACAATCACATCATTTGTTTCCAAATATGGGAAGATTTTAGAGTGGCCTATCGACGTTGAACTATATCAGGAACATGTATGGCACTTGCATATTTAACACGTACACAATGACATGCTTCAAATAGTAGGTCAAAAATTATAAAAAGATTTGAAGAAACGTGTGATCCTACAAATGACAAGGGGCAGCCAGAAGCGTGGAACAAGCCGAACCCTCTGTTGCATCAATATACAAATGTAGTGAATGTTAAACGTTACATGCCACGAGGCAAAGATTGTAGCACGCAAGAAGAAGCTAATGTTCTCACTTAGCACGCCTTGAGTATACCGTGAAGGAAAGGTCTAGCTGATGATATGACAAACAAACAATCATACCGAATAAAATCTCACTCATAGTAAGTTATTTGTAAGGTCTGGGGAGGAGGGTGTCATAAGAGCAAACATTTCCTCTAAACCAAGGGCGGAGGATATAAGGGGCCCGAGGGGGCCCCGGCCCCCCCCCATTTTTAGCTCAGAAGTGTTAATATATATGTATTCGGTCGATTTTTCGTTCAGTAGTGTTAATTTATATGTATTCGGCCAAAAATTTTATAGTTCCGGCCCCCCCCCTATATGAAAAAAATTTCCCGGCCCCCCTGCGAAAATTTTCAAGCTCCGCCACTACTCTAAACGATGGTATGGTGGTCCTTAATGGAGGGCAGCTCAAGCTTGAAACATCGGTGAAAGGCTCGAGCATGCAGTACATTCCACCATCCATGGTACAATGTGTTAGAGCCTAGTTTACTAATCTTCCAAAGTAATAGACGAGAAGGACAAGACTTTAAACCAATTTTCTGATCATTTTTCATTCATATTCATTAATAACTTAACCATGCCTTTTATAGGCTTACCACCAAAGATTGACCAGTAACATATATTTAGTAAAATTAACCAGCAATGACTAAATGAAACAAATGCAACACCCATGTTAAAGAGGGTGCATGTGATACGTGGATTGGATAAGTAACACATTGTTTTCCATGTCATCACCACCTTATGATCAATCACATAACTTCATTGCCTTGACAACATGACTATGTCGTGCATCTTAAAATGGGTGCTGCAAATTATGAAGATTGAAAGACAATATTAAAGGTTAAAAATATTGGAATATATTATTATTTAGGGTTTATTAGTATGAGCCCACATGTCCAGTTTAGGTTTTTAGGGTTTATTATGATCTCTATATATTGTAAGACAACTTTCAGTAATTACGAATCAATTCAACTAGGAATTTTGGCCGCCTCACGTTGCGGCGGCGGCGAATTTATACGGCAGGAAGCCGAACCTAAACGGTTGAGTAAAAAAAAAACCGGCTCCGGGTAACCTAGTTTTTTTCCGCGAAAGTGGTGTCAAATTAACATATTACAAAGTTGTGGGTGAGTTTTGTAATTAATCCAAAGTAGGGGGAAGTGCTATGTGTTAAAAGGAAAAAAAATGTTGGCCGAATGAATCGAACCTCCGACCTCTTAGTATAGTAGAGTTTTAGCTGCCAAATCCTAACCAACTCACCAAACCACATTTGTTTGCATACCAGAAAAGTATTTATTTAACATAGAATGGAATTGTGTTAAAAAAATAATAAAAAAATGGAATTGTTTCATGGACCGAAAAAATACGGTCTTCAATTTCGGTCGAAGCGAATGGAATTGTTCTTTTTTGGTCTAAGCGAAAAGGTTTCTTTTCGCTTCGACTGCGGGGGAGTATTGGAATATATTATTATTTAGGGTTATTAGTATGAGCCCACATGCTCAGTTTAGGTTTATAGGGTTTCTTATGATCTCTATATATTGTAAGACAATATTCAGTAATGAATCAATTCAGTATTACATATTCTTATAAAAAAATAAAAAGACTAATTGATAGAGGTCAATCGATCTGACCTCAAAACCAAGGGCTCAACCTTAGGCAGAATAAACCAAATGCAATTAATAACTAACTATTGAAGCATTTTTTACCATTTTTTTTTCCACTGGCATCATTATATATATACTGTCTAATCTATATCACAAACCGAACATGTTAGAATTTTCATTTGAACACACTTGATTTGATTACATAAATAGCAGATTCCATGTTGTAAACCAAGATTTTCTTTTTAAATCACAGCTTTTTAACCAAGTGGCTTAGCCAATTTACTTATGCGACCCACAAGATATTTAGTTTACTCCATATCAAAGCAAGTCCTACATTCACCGAAAGCATGGACCTTTAAGATTGTATGAATACAAAACCCTTCCAAATTGACAAATAGAAGGAATCTTGTGGTCCAAAACCAATCTCATCAAATAATATACAATTTATGACCATGGGCAAACAAGTTGTTTCAGAGATTTTTCCATATATGGACAGAACATGTTGCAATTAATATGGGACATTCAAGAATGGAACTTGTTCTTATTTTTAGAACAAATTGGTGGAATTTTTATGTTGCTTTTTATTCTGTCTTGAAACAAAAGCAAGAAAGATAATAATAACAATACAAGTCATCCCTCCACCAGCATAAAAGGCCTCAAAGCCACACCACCGGTTGGAGCATTTTCAGAGCAATATAATTGCCCATTCTTGTAGCAGATTCTGAAGATCTACATTCCTGACATAAAGTATTTAAAAAGAATGACTTTAACATAGGAGAAATCATCCTCATTTGATCCTCTAGTTGATTTCTTCTTATATCTATTCTGTATTTGTGTTTTTCAAATAAACAAGAATAAGTTAAATCACAAGATATTGCATTATGAATCATTTGCTGAAAGTTTGCCCTTTTCATAATGAATCAAAGATGTGAATTGAGAGCTGGCCTTTAGCTCTTCGATATCGTTAACGCTTGTATGAGGTAGGCCTTCCAATGCATTTCCTTTTCATCTTTACAAATAATATCCATAGCCATGAGAACATTTAATGTGTCATATTCCCTTGGACCGATATATCAAAAAAGTAACAATTCCAGTGTCTGCAAATTAATACAATTCCAGTGTCTGCAAGTTCAGCTACAATCTGCAACCTGAAAATAGTTGTTCAAACAGATGAAAATTATTCTCAAGAGGCTTATAGTGTTTGGCATTGGGGTAATGCTAAAGTTTATGTGACATCCCGGTTTATATTATTCAATGCTTCCTCAAAGTTCTTATTCGTGACATGCATTTGAGTTGATGGCAATGTTCTTACAGAGTTGGTGCATCTTAATACTTTAAAAGTTCGGTTTCTTGGAGAAAATAGAATAAAAACTTCATGATCTTAGAGTACATATCTTACTTCTTCTGTTGAAGGGATGTAAATGGAAATCAAACACTGTTTCGCCTCTCTTGGTGGTTATAGTTCCAGAAATTATGGTTAACTGAGGCTTCAGTTTCTATGATCCTCAAACACTGTGTCAACATGGTTATAATTGCAATTGTGTTTTCACTTCCATGAATGCACTATGCTATTATCTGAAGTGAAAAGCCATCTTTATCGCAGTTGGTTCAAGAAGACATCAATGGAACAAGATCCATAATTAGAATCAACTTATGCTAAACTAGTAAAAGATTATCAAGATGCTGTGATCATGTGTACTATGGAATTAGTCCTTCGGAATTAAACTTGTGAAAAGAGAGAGAGGAAGTGAGGCTGCATGGTTCCTCATCAAGTTAATGTTGATGACCTGCGATAAGATATTCCACAGTTACTTGAATTCTGAAGGGTCTATGCCCCCCCCCCCCCCCCTTCGTCTCTCTTTTTATCTTCAAAATTCTAACGGCGACAGCAACATATATCTTGTCAATGATTTCCTCGCATAACTTATGTCTCCATTGCTTCTTGTCCATGTTGTTCAAAACTCTGACACTTTGATGGTAATACACATCTCTTCTGTACTTTTTTGGTAAACAGACTCTTTTCCTTTTTATACAACAAATACATGCAACATCGATGCTATAAAAATAAAGTTATCGCATCCAGAAATTAATCCTTGGAACACTCGGTGGACCTCTCGATAGGATTCAAACTCTAACAAAGTTTTGAGCTGGATAATATCGAATTATCTAGGAGTAAAGAAATTCTTAGGTACAAATAGGATTGTCCAAGGATCTTCTCGCTTTATGGTTATGAACTTGAGAGATCGGATTTGAAGACAAAGCATGACAAGTGCTTAATTTTGCATCAAACAAGTGTATCATGTGAAAATATGTTTTTAGGGTTTACATTAGAAAGAATGAATCAGGAGTAAAATGATAAACTAAAAAACAATATGTAATTGGCTAAAAGATTATCTATGAAATTATTTCTCCCTGTGACTGGCTACTATTGTAGGTCATCAAGATTAACTTCATGTTGTTCCCCAGTTGAGAGGATCTTAACATTAACCATACCTCTTTCCCACTCAGACCGTCCTACAAGTATCAATCGTCGGGCATTTATTCGTGCTGCACGCTTGAACACCCTGACACATATTAGACGGAGAAAGGTTAAATTATAAACAAATAGAAACACCACCAAACCAAATTTACAGTTAATGCCACTCACCATTTAAGTGGTTTGTTTTCCAGAACTAAATCAACACACTGACCCTTTCCTCTAAGAAGAGTAGCAACGGTCGCAGCTGAACCTTGAAGATCAGGATCCAGTGAACAAACAATGTTCTCCACTTCAACTGAGACTTCTGGTAAAAGTTGTCTCTCCTTGAGCAGCTATACACATTTTTTTCAAAATTATATATGGAATTATTATAAAAGAACCAAAATATCTTAAATTAAAGAAAGTTTTTATATGATTATAGAAAACAAAATTTGTTTAACTGACTTCAATAATGACAGCATCACCAAATCCAAAACCACATGCAGGAATGTCATCACCACCAAAAGTAGAAAGCAAACGATCATAACGTCCGCCACCACAAATGGCTCGCAGCTTACCTTCTCTATCAAATCCCTAAACAAATAACAACGTTATCGTTTTGAAACATAAGAAGAAAAAAATGAATAATTATTTTTAGGAATATACAGAAATCTGACCTCAAATACAATTCCAGTATAATAAGCTAGGCCTCGAACAACAGAAGCATCAAACTGAATCCATTCTGAATAACCAAACTTTTCAGCAAGTGAAAATAGTTGTTTCAGTTCTCTAACTGCTTCCCCTGCACCTCCAAGTTTCTCTGTGAACAACAGGAAAACAGACGATATGATTAGTTAATAGTAATTTCAAATTTGCAATGTATTAGTACCAAATAGATGTTCTAAAACTTTTCTAAAGTCAAAGACTACTTCAATTGGACCAAATAATTTGATAACTTAATAATAATTATGCCGTATTAACAAATGGAGGATGCATTTTGCATGTTAATCAAGTAAGTTTCAAAACATATCCTATTGACTTACATTAGGAGTGGGCAGGTGGCAATTCATGACACGACATGAACCCGACACACAAGTAAACATGTTAAGGTTGGGTCTAAAAAGGTTTGGGATGTAAAACGGTTCGACCTGCCCAACCCGTTTACGAAATGATTGTGTTGTTGGGTTGTGGATAAACGGGTCAAGTCGCCGATACATTTAAAAATAGAATTGAACAGCTTACGCGGTCGCGTGCAGGTTACATGGCTGTGTTTGAGTTTGGTGATACAAACAAAACTCGACAAGAATTGCCACCACTAGCTTAGATGTCAAGAATAGCAGGATTGAAAGATGATATAGCCTTACACGCCCCACAAAGATGTAACTTCTTTCTTGCCAACTAGCAACAAATAATACCTTCCAACTCCGTTAAAGACTTCATGGAAAGAACTTGCAGTAGATCCTCAATAGCATCACTTGATAACTCAACAGCCTTCAGCTCTTTCTTGATCTCTTCCATGGGTATTTTCCCCATCTTTTCCAATAAAGTGTGAAATAAATCATTTAAAAACAAAAACATGCAAGCGTAATTATCAAATAAAAATGCATGTTGAACTCCCATTAGATTTAATTTTTGTACCATATGACACTACCTTTAATACACATTCCAGCAAAGAGAAATCATTACTGTTTGTAGATATACGACTAAATGAAACAAAAAAACAAAGAGTCACGATTGAAAAAGTGAATCTAATGTTGCAACTAGATATTGACACACAGGCATCGCTAACCTTATCTATGATGATGCAAGCTTTGGCAAATGAAGTTTCTGGTACAGAATACAAACTCAGCACTTCCTGTAGAACCTGTGGTAAGAAAAAGGAAACAATTTAATAAAAATGTCAAAGTTACAGCCTGTTTTGAGATAGCTGAATCCATGCCAAATAACATGCACTACTGAAAAGGTGAAACAAACAATTACCATCTATGTAACCTTAAGACCTCAGCAAGAGCAAGTGTAACATGAATATAATATTGCTTGTAATATAAAAAACTGCAAGTTACAATAAAGCTTTGCACAGTTCCACAGGAAGTTACAGCACATGTAATAATGAAATAGTGAAAGAAGATCTCAAGTATTGTGAAAAAAATGAAGACTATTTCACACCTTTCTGCTAGATATCTTGAACCCAACATCTTTAGCAGTTATCCCAATTCGCTTGAAAAATGTAACAATAGATGAGATTAGCTCAGCTTCTCCCTATCAAAAACAACAAACAGTTAAGCTTATTTAATATGAAGAGCAAATGATGGATAAGAACATTTGAACCATACCATAAAAAAAGGAAAAAAAAAGATAAATGTCAATAAGTTATCCTGCTACAAAAGCCTCACTTTAATGCCTCTAGTACCTTCTAGGTCCTTCCAAGATAATCTTTTAAAAAGTTTCACTCTAAGATGCCTCATGGGCATATGGAGAAATGGCATTCATAACCACCTCAGTAGCTGTGTTGTCAAATGCGATAGGCGCACTCAAGGGGCATAGGCACTGCCTCGGACCTGGGCACTAGGTGCAAAAAAAGCGAGGGCCTGAGATACAAAAGGTGCACGTAGAGGGAAAAAAACAAAAAAAATATTATACATTGAAAATTAATACCACACCACTAATATTAAAAAAAACTATTATAATTAGTACAAAAGATAAAAGTAATATATAATCTCGCTTCTTTAAACTTCAATTTGTTATTTTGTAACCTTCAATGGTGTGTATATATATATATATATAAGATCGTTGATTTGAAATTAATTTGGTAGTGCCTATTTTTTCTAGGGCCAGCCGCCAGTGAAAGACTAAAAAATAGTAAAAAAAAATCGAAATTAATTATTGGATTGCGCCTGAATGAATAAAGCCCACGCCTTGGTTGATTTGGCGCCAGACAAAAAGCCCTCGCCTGATTTAGCCTTTGCAAAAAAAGCCCAGACCTGTGCCTTGAACACCTCCAGACGGGCCTTGAAAATGCGCCTAGGCGAGCGCCTGGAGGGCTTTTGACAACACAGCTCAGTAGTTTTACAAATATAATTCTTTCCCCTGCTCTTTTATTGTAAATTGCATTGTTTTTCTTAGGATTGTATCTCCTATGGCATCTACTCCATTCCTTCTAAACTAGTGACATGAACACATTTACTTAAACACCATACACTTGATTTCCACGAACTGCCAAGCTTAATTTTTCAAACAAATGCAGTATTCACGTTCCCCTTATGTGGTCATTTAACATCTGAGATAGAGCATCATAGGAAACCTGGTCAACTCACTGAGCACCGTTTCTTTTACATGGAAAGTTAGTCTTTCGTTATGGATCAAATAATAACCAAAGCCTTATAGGTTTATACTGGTCTGAAAAAAAAATCCCCTCTCATTGACCTATGTATGAGACACATTATGTAAGAATGTAGAACCAGGATTGAACATGAGTAAATCAGAACAATAGATATGAGCAGCAAGGCAAAAGCAATAACAATCCCCTTATGATTTCTCTAGCTATTTAACTGCTTTTCTCTATACTAGCAAGTTCTGTTTCAGTTTTATTTTTTCTGTTTCTTCGAGTGGAAAGTGGACTACCGTCTTGTACCTCTATCCTTACAATTTAATATATTCTTCTCTTTGCTTTTCAAACACACACACACATACAAACTTCTCTTTCTACCCAAGTGTTAATGTGAAGGCAAGTAAGAAGATTCTTAATGACAGCAGTAGACTGTAGACATTACTGAAGCACCCAAATGTTAGCAACATCACACTCATGCAACTTGTTTTCAGGAATTTAACAACTAGTTGATTTACAGAAACATCAAAAGTCAATAAGGCAAGAAACAAGAAATATGAAGCAAAACATAACATAACATGAACAGGAAAAAACGAAGTGGTAACAACATACAGTCACATCAGGAACACCAATTATATCCATGTTCCATTGGTAGTGTTCACGACGCCGTCCCCTAGTCATTCTCTCATAACGCCAGCATTGTCCAATAGCAAACCATTTTATCGGGAGGGGTACAGATTTTCTGGACACAAAACAAATAGGAACATCAAATTCTAGCATCTGTACCTGGATACACAAAATCACAAATACCAAATAAATAACCAAAAGGCATGGCCCATATCTACAAACCAATGAACCACTCAAACTGGAGAGTACCCTTTCTGTATGACAAGTCTAGCTAGAGAAGGAGTAAGCTCCGGCCTCAACGCGACTCGACGATTTCCTTTATCCTCAAAACAGTAAAGCTGTAATCAAAAAAGTTGAAATCATCCATGAACACATATCTTTTCCAAATTGAACTTTGAATTATTATACATTGGACTATGACCAAATCTTTTTGTCTTTCAAAAATGAAAAAATTGTGACATGACAAATGAGATAACTGCAACAAGAGTGGAAATATTAATAAACCTGGTCTCTTATTTCCTCTCCTGCTTTTCTTATATAGAGAGCCTCTGATTCTAGCACTGGATAATCAACCTCTTCAAATCCAAACAATTCTGAAACCTAATATGTAACAGCCAGTTAACACACATGTAATTCCTAATTAAAAATTGAATACATGTAATAAAGACCTCTCTGAAGTTGTGGAATAGCCAATTGCGGAGGCGCATTTCTTCTGGAGGGAAATCTCGAGTGCCTTTGGGAGGATTAACGTCTATCTTTTGCGCGTAATCTACGGCCTGATTCGGCGGGGAAGAGACTGAATTAGATCGTCCGGCGCGAGGGGTTTCGGTGGCATTGGAGTTGTCGGGAGTGGCGAACGGGGAGGTTGAAGAGGAGTAGGAGTGGTGTCGACTACGAGCGAAGAGAACGGGGAGACGGCTTGGAGTCGGAGGGTGGACGGAGAATTGGTGGTGGATTAAGGAGAAAGGGCGGAGAGTGGTGGCGAAGAAGGTGAGGCGGGGGTGGAGGATAAGGAGAGACGGGGCTGCAGCCATTGAGCGGCTGCAGGAGGAGGGAGACGGGTACTTTGACCGGTTTGAGGGTTTGATTTCATGTTGTTTAGTCAGGGACAAGTTCATTTACGTGTTACATTTACCCTTTTTTTTAGTCAAACCCTTAAACATTGATTATTAGCCTCTGCAGGTACATATCCCTTCACCGCCGCGTTGCTAACGTGGAGGGAGGGGCCGTCAGGAAACCTTCCCCCTCTCCTTGTCGCTAGAAAGATGATTTGCGTGAAGAATCCCGCGTACAAACCCACCATCGGCAATACCATATTTTTTAATGTTTATTTTATATTTTTGGAGGGAAGTATACAATGGAGTATTTCTTTGGTGGAGTAAAGTGGAATGGAGAGTGTTGTGGTACTGATTCCACAGAGTGAATGGAAACAAAAAGGGAAGTACACCCCTTAGCCTTATTTACTGCTATGGTTACCGTGGCTCCTATAAAGAAAGTGAAAAGTATCTTGTATGTTCAAACAGAATTTGTCACGTGGTAGCATATGTTTGGCTTTTTTTTTCCATCGTAGGTATGGGTTGAATAGGGGCGGACGGTATTGTCAGTGTGCTGCCTTCTCTTCCGATAGAACTAGGTTCGAGTGTTCCCACCCCTCACCTTGTCGATTTTTGCATTTTCTTTTCTTTTTAATTTCATTGGTTTTTTTTTTATTTTACTTTTTTCCCTTATATACCATCTATTTTTTCATATTTTTTTATCTTAAGTTATTTTTTAATTTTAATTCTTTGATTGTTTTTTTGGATTTTTTTTTGTTTATCGGTTTTCTTAAATCACGAACATACCCTTGTGGCATTCTTATTTTTATGTATGATTCCATATAAATTTTATTCAAAATCGACCCGTCTAGCGTAAATTTTGACATGTTTTTTTAACGCAGTAAATACAGGTCGTCGAAACCGAATCTTACAAATTTCAACACCTCGGTCGCAACGCGCTGGCTACGTCCACTCGTTATTATACAAGCAAGGTTTAAATTCTATGTGTTTCTCATATGGAATTTCTATGTAGATGAGATTTAATTCTTTTATTTTATTTTTATGCAAAAAAATATACAAATCGATACTTTTATTCATGCGAGAATTTCATATATCCTCCTACGAACTTGCTCAATTTTATATATCTCTAATCCAAAATCAAAATTACATATATCCATTCCTTAATAAAAGTTTACATAATGACAAATATACCGTTTTTTTAACCCTACGATCGATCATTCTGGTTGTGACTCTTCACACTCCATCGTTCCAAACCAGAGAACTGTGATCGCTCCAAACAAACTTGCGATCGACTCTTCTGCAATCGTCAATCAGAACCAATCACTCCAGTAGGTTCATTTATCTCCAATCAACTCTTTTGCAATTGTCAAACCAAGTTCGTTTTTTCTCCATCGATTTTGTTCATCGCAATAGGTTTCATCGATTTTCTTCCATCGGAACAAGTTCCATCAGAGTATGTTCCCCAATTTTAATTCAAACCAGAGTTTTATTCTGAGTTTTTTTTTATAATGGGGCCCAAAACAATCCAAAATTTCACATGGGGGCTTGTTTTTTGTTTTGTTACAAAAGGGGGCTCATCGCCAAAGGCTTTGGCGAGTTTCTCTTCACCGTAGGCGTGTCAGGCCGGTTGCAGGAGACTTGTACCAGTTTGCAGAAACTCTCCATAGGCATTGGCGAGCTTCTATGGAACTCGTCGGTAGCTCTGGCGAGCTTCTCCTTCCCCACGCGCTTCCAACTTGCAGACTTGTAGACTTCAAAACTTGCAGACTTCAAAACAGTGCGCGTGATCAAGGAGAAGCTCGCCAAAGCTACCGGCGAGTTCCATAGAAGCTCGCCAATGCCTATGGCGAGTTACTTCAAACTTGTACAAACTCCTGCAACCATCCTGACATGCCTATGGTGAAGAGAAACTCGCCATAGTCTTTGGCGATGAGCCCCCTTTTGTAACAAAACAAAAAACAAGCCCCCATGTAAAAGCATGGATTATTTTGGGGGCCATTATAAAAAAAATCAGTTTTATTCTAAGTAGGTTGATTGTTTAGGTTTTATTCACCATTTTGTTTCATACTTTTATTCACAATATTTTGATCTGTTTGGGTTTTATTCATAGTTGGTTGCTTCAATATGGGAGATGATAATGTGAATATTATGGAAAACACTCATTTACACCAACATGGGAAATCAGGGATCAGTCACCAACACTCAAGTATGATATTGTCCAAGTATAATAATATAAAATTAAATATATGGAGGTACTCTCACCTATTTAAGAACTCATCTATGAAAGGATATTGTTTTGGCTTTCAAAAATGTATTTACATTAATACAAGCAAGTACAACTTTGGTGATTTAATCAATGTTTTAATATGTCGGACGCAAGTTTCGTCCAGGTCAGTTTCGGAAGAAAGTTTCATCCAGGTTAGTTTCGTCCATAAGGGTAGTTTCGTTCATAGTTTCGTTTTCTGTTAGTCTTTCTGTTTCTTGTATATAAGCAATTTTGTAACAATTATTTGAGTTATCAATCAAATTCAAAATTCCCTCAATTACTTTCTCTCTCAAATCAACATGGTATAAGTGCATACTTACTCGATTTTGTGATTTCATCTTCGTTTTCATCATCTTTTTGATAGGGGTGAGCAAAAAACCGAATTAACTGAAAAAACCGCACAAAAAAAACCGAACCAAACTAAAAACCGACGTTTGGTTTTTTATTTTTTAAAAATCAAAAATTACGGTTCGGTTTTGGTTTGTATTTTTTGAAAACCAAACCTAACCGCACGTATACAACTATAGTCACTATACATATAAACTTTTTATAATATATTGTGTGCATAGCATATATGTGTTACGTATATTTGTATTAATATTATGTTAAGAATTATATTTGTTATTGAATTTATGGATATAATGCTTATTTTTAAATGTTAAGTATTTTATAAGAAACTAATAAATTATGTAGCCTAAAAATTTTAGGCCTAAATGTGTGATAATCAATTAATCATTAGTTAACAAAAAAAGTTTATTTCAAAAAATTCAAGTCTAATTGGTAAAATCGAAAAAACCGAAACCGAGCCAAACTCGTTGTAACAATCAAAAACCGAAACCAAACGATTTTCAAAAATCCAAAAACCGAACTTTCAGTTTTGGGTTCGGTTTTACCTCAAAACCGAACTAACCGACTCATGCACACCCCTACTTTATGCATTCTTTGATGTGTTTTGTACTTGAATTCGTTCGAATTCAATGCATCATTGTTCAAGATTCATCAAAACTTGAGTTTTTCAAGTTTTTGTTCACGTTGCTCTAGTTTCTTCTCGATTCACCTTGAAATCGATCTTTTTCCGTTGTTATTTGCTCTTTTCTAGTTCACCTTCGTAATTCTCATCGAATTGTGACTTTGAATGTGAGTTTTCCCGTTTTTGGAGAAAGTTTCGTTGCATTGGGCGAAACTTTTTTTCTGGGCTAAAGTTTTCAAATATTCGAACAAAATTTTCTGGGCGAAACTTTCGAGCGAAACTTTTTTCTGAAATCTTGCGTTTCTTTCGGACGAAAGTTTTCTTCCGGATGAAAGTTTTTCTATTTGGACGTTCGTTTCTTTTGTTTTCGTAATGGCTGATACGACTACTCCTGTTTTGCTTATGGATTCTTCTAATCCTTTATTCTTGCATCCGTCTGATCGTCCCGGTGTCCAAGATTTTTGATGGATTAGCTTTTGGCTCCCGGAAACGAGCTATGTCTATTGCACTATGTACAAAAAAACAAGCTTGGTTTTTGTCATTGGCACTGTATCAAGACCCATCACTTCTTCAAATCTTAACTTATGGAAGAGGTGCAATGATATGGTCATCTCATGGATCTTGAATACTCTTTCACGAGAAATTAGTGAAAGTGTCTTGTATGTTGAAAATGCACGTCAGCTTTGGAATGAGTTATCTTATAGATATGGACAAAGCAATGGAGCAAAGTTTTATCAATTGCAGAGAAGTTTGTGTGGTATTTCTCAAGTGAATGATGACATTGCCGCTTATTTCACAAAAAATCATTCAGGATGAGTTGAATGCTCTTGAGCTGATTTGATGGGGGGGGGGGAAGAGGATGATGGTGTATTTAAGTTTGAATTTCAAGACTTTTAATTATCTTTTATTTTAATTGTTTATTAGTTAGTGTCTATCTTTTAGTTGGTTGCGTTATCTATTTGGTTTCAAAACATTTTAAGTATTTGATTTGGTTGTTATTGGAGGGTTTGAATATTATTGATATATTATGAAGTTTGAGTTCTATTGAATTCTTGTTCTCTTATTCCTTGAGAGTGGATCTTCTTCACCTAGCTTATCCGATATCATGCTTCCTTGGCCATGAGAGAAAGAGAGCTCGGTTCTCCAAGAGGAGAAGTGCCTAGTGGGTGTTCCTTAGGCAAGATGGAGTTATGTTCAAGTGAGGTTTCTCCTCTTATTTATAGAAGGTGTGGGGGTGAACCCTAGTGGGTTTCCTCATATGGGTTGGGCTAGGCTCACCAGGCCTAGCGTTATAAACCGGTGGGCTTGGCCCAATATTATAAACTGACTGGCCTTAGCCCATTATCGGACCTACGTCATCACCTAGGCTACAAAGGATCAATGGGTGCACATAGATACCAAAGAGAAGATATATCCACCTAATATCAAACGTTTTCTTGTGATAGAGGGTTTTTAAGCCATTTGATTCAACTAATATTGACCTTACGATTTCTATTAACCAAGCAAAGGAAAGAAAAATTAACAATCGAACCAAGTTGTACTACTCTATACCAAAATTATTGTTATCTTTACGTTGGTTTGTACCAAAATTAACGTAATATGGGAATCCCATGCTTTGGAGTTTGGACCTCGTGAATGGGTTTGTGCATTGTTCTACCAGCTGAACAAAACCAGCCCAATCTTTTTGAACAAATGTGTATTGGCCCAACAATATGTACAGCTCACATGCATTTCACATTTTTCACAAACTCATGCTAAAACTAATGATGAAAACAAAAAAAAATATTATAAAGTAAACATGAATTTATTAATGAAAAAGCTTTGGTGATAAAAAATGGATGAAGGATTAATGATAAAGTAACCACTCTGAAAACCCTTTTCTAATAAAATACTAAATAATTTATCAAGTGTCATCACCACATTCACTCTCATACAAATTTTCCCTCCCATTTACTTTTAACCCGTTTAACAATTTACACGCGAGTCATAACCTGGCTCTTTACCGTATCCTCGGATCTAACATAAAGGTAATGACCCGATCGTTTAACAAATTTTCCCTCCCATTTACCTTTAATCTCCTTCTCACGCTCATCGACGGCTTCATCTTCAAGATTCATTCTTCATACGTTGGTTTCAACCCTAATTTTTCATCGCCTCCTTCACCTTATTCTCCTTCTCACTATGATCGACGGCTTCGTCTTCAAGATTCGTTCTTCATACACCGGGTTCATGTACCTTCTCTTCCGATAGGTATGTTATATCAAATCATATTCGTTTTTGCCCTAAATCGATTCTTTTTTGTTTGATTTTGCCCTAAATCCAACAGTCTGCCATTACTCTCCTCTTGCCAGTGATGAAACAGTTTTGGAAGAAGGTTTTATTTTTGGATTTATTAGATAGTTGTGAGTAAGTGATTAGTTTTGTGGTTTCAGTGATACGGGGTGTCATATAGATAGGTTCATTGCTGTGGCGGGTCACACTCATGTTATTCAACAAGGGGGAAGGTTCCACTAAGAAGTGGTTTTTCGCTAAGAAACGCTAAGAAGTGGGTCAAATGAACTCCGATTGAGCTCATTCCAGCGGCGTTGGAACCGTCTCATCGAACTCTAATCCGGACCCAAAAACCTAAACCCCCCTCCACCCGCACCCCCAAAAACCTAAACCCCCCTCCAACCCCACCCCAAAAAGCCTAAAACCACCACCCCCACCCCCCAAAAACCTAAACCCACCCCCACCCACCCCCAAAAACCTAAGCCCCCCACCCCCCAAAAAAACCTAAACCATAAAATCTAAACCCTAAAAGCTAAACCCTAAGGCTAAAACCCTAAAATTCAAACGTAAAAGCTAAACCCTAAAAGCTAAGATGATAGAGTTCGACGAGACGGTTCCAACGCCGCTGAAATGAGCTCAATCGGAGTTCGTTTGATATCGTTTCTAAGCGTTTTGATCATTTCTTAGAGTTTTTAGCGAAAACATACTTCTTATTTGATCCTCCCCCATTCAACAAGGGCCTGTAAATGGTATTGCAGCTGCTGCTGCTGCTGCTGAGGTTGCCTTAAGACTTGTGAAGCCTGGAAAGAAGGTAATGTTGCTGAATTATTTTCTGTTATTTATACCTTTGAAATGGTGTGTTTGGAGACATCAGCTTTTGCAGAAAAATCCATTTCTTCATGAATTTATTACTGCAATTATTTAGTAAGATGAATTTTTTATTTGTTAATTGATATTCTATTGTTTCAACAAGGTTCTTGATTATTATATATACAGTTGAGGGATTTTTTTTTACTCCATACCATTTATTTTTTTAAGAGTTAGTTACAAAAGTAGTCCATGTGCTTCGTGAAATTTGCATCTATAGTCCTTTTTAAACTAAAGGCCGAGGATCATTCTAATTTTCACTGTTTCATAACACTTTTGGTCCATCCATTAATCCCTTTCAACACTCCCTGTTATAATTTCGTTTCAGATGGAATATAGGTCCAAATTTCTCAAGTCATGGACGATTTTTGTAATTAACTCTTTTTAAAAAAAATTTAATATCTATCTTTATTGCCTTGTGATTTTTTTAACTTGGCTCCACAAGATTCTTTTGTTTTGTTATCTTATATATTTGACAAATAGTTAATAGTCGATAGATGGGTTGAATAACGGGTCAAAAAATGTATTTTGTTTTGCTACATGTTGAACAAGAGGTGTCTCATATGATTCCAAAAAGTATATTGTTCTAATAATAATGTTGTCTTTTGATTTATTGCAATTTTGATCTGTTTTGGGGTTAATTTGTAAAGAGTTGATGTGGTTTTGTGTGTATGGTTGAATTTACAGTGGTTGCAATTAAGGTTTTAATAGTATTATTAATATGTTTTCTTTTTAACATATACATGATTGTAGCTCCCGACCTGCCCATCTCTAATTGTTAGTTATTGATTCACTGCAGAGAGCTAAAGGGTCTGCTAATGCAAGAAAACGTGTTTTAGAATCCATGAAAGCCTTTTTTTAGTGATCCAGAAAACCGGCACAAGAGAAGCAGTGCCATGAAAGGTACCCGTTTATTTTTCTTCGAAAAGTAGCATTCAAACTAGGGGTGGCGATTGTTTACATAACACAAATATAAATATTCCCCTTATTACATTAAGAATTGTAACGGTTATTATTTTTCTTTATATGTATATGTAATTATTTATTATAAGAAGTATTTACATATTTCTTTATTGCATCCTTTTTAGTACTCAACCCAGTGTTTTATTTATGTAAATTTTTTTTATCCCATTATAGAATTATGTAATTTCTATTATACATATTATTGTAAATTTCTTTTACCTATATTATTGAAATTTCAATTTTCTATTATACAACACCGTGAAATTTTAGTTTTCTATATTATATGCGTTATAATGTTTTTGACAAACACAAATTTTATCAAATGTTGTATAAGAAGACATGTTCAGATATTCATCAATCTAATTTTAAGGTTTACACCATATAATACACGGGATTAAAGCTAGTAAATAAAATAATTAAATAAATCGTGGTGGGAAGTTTGCCACAGTATCTATCTAGCTACTTGATAATTGCAACAAAAATATACAACATGATTAAGATATTTAACCGCCAATAACAATTGTGATTGTCAATGATGAAATAAAAGAATGAAAGTTATAGTGAAATGCAGAGGTGCACAAAGGATCCGGATCCGGATCCGGATCCGAATCCGATCCGAAGGATTATTCGAAACCGGATCCGGCTAGAACCGGACATTTTGGAACCGGTCCGGACATTTTCAGAACCAGCGGATCCAGAACCGGTTAGTGGGTTTTTTGCGAACCGGACAAAAATCGGACATTTTGAAACCGGTTTTTTTCGAACATTTTGGAACCGGTTATAACCGGTTCTAGCCGTTGGGGCAAAAAAAACGGCTATATAGCCGTTATATGGCCTTTTTTGTATTTTTTTTTTGTGTTTGAGACTTGAAACTAAGTATAAATAGGTATTGGGGGTATGAGTTAGTTCACAACAACATTCTAGCTCTCAAAACGCAAAAAACGCCCACTTATACGCAAAAAAAAACGCTCTCATGCATTCCGCTTCCTCAAGCATTCAAAATTCGGTTGATGGTTCTGCTAGCGATGCCACAGTGGTGAGAGTACTTCCTTGCTCCCGAAACCAAGAGATATGGGCTTATTTCGATTTATGTGAAATGTCGAACGGTTCGCAAAAAGGCTCGTTGCAAACGTTGTGGTAAAATTTTGGGTGCTGCGGGAAATAGCAGTTTGAGGAAACATATTGGTAGTCACGCAAAACACACTCAAGGTGAAGATCAAACTCAAATTGGTAGGGATGGAGGAGTTTGGCAATACAATGTCGAGAGGGTTCGTGAGAGAATGACACATTTCGTCATTCAAGAAGGATTAACTTTTGATCACTTTGATAATCTGCGCTTGACGAGGATGATACAAGAGACGCTTCAACCGAATTACACAAATGTAAGTCGTTCTACTTTGAGAAGAGATTGATTAAAAATGTGGAAAAGAGCTAAAAAAGAATTAATTTTAGGTTTTGAAAATTTAAATACCGTCATTAACTTAACAACGGACGTTTGGTCCGCTCCACATGGTTATCCTGAATCGTACCTTTGCGTTACCGCACATTGGGTTCAACTCGAGTCGTGGCAAATGATGAAGTGTACGATTGCGTTTGATTATTTTGGATATCCACATACCGGTGAAAACTTATTTTATATTTTTGACTCGGTAATTCAAACTTATAAAATTCAACAAAAAATATTTTCAATATCTTTTGATAACGCTTCAAATAATACAAAGGCGGTGGAAAAATTAAAAATAAAATATGAACCGCCTTGTAACGGTGTTTTCTTTCATAGTCGATGTGTTGCACACATCATTAACTTGGTTGTGCGAGACGGTCTAAACGTCCAAAAAATAAGAGAAGTGAAAGAAAATTTTAAAGTGATGTTACGAAAAGTTTTTAACACAAGCAAAAAAAGATATATAAACTATAGAAACTTGTGCCAACAAACAGATTCCATCTTTTTAGGTCCAAATTGGGACGTACCTACTAGATGGAACTCGACATGGAAAATGTTTGAATCGACTTTAAGGCAAAGAATTACTTTAAAACATTTTCATGATGAACCTGTCCAAAAGAAACGTTGTTCACAAAAATTTGATAATATAAGTTGAGATATGATCGAGAAACTAACTAATTTGCTTGAGGTTTTTAAAAATGCAACTACATGTTTATCGGGAGTTTATTCTCCCACGTCTTCGGTAATACTTCAACAATTATACTTAATATGTAATAAATTAAAAGAGTTTGAATATCACGGCACTATTTTTGAAAAAAATGGTAACACCTATGAAAGCTAAATTTAAAAAATATTTTTCAGAAATGTCGGCCGTTATTACATGTTCGGCCGCCTTAAACTCAACGATTAATGTAACCGGTGTTGAAACATTAATTGGATCAATATCGGACGATTTAAATATGTTCGAGGAAGACCCAAATTTTGAATCAAAGGCAATAAGGGACTTCAATTCGGCTTTTAATAATATGTTTCATTATTATTTACGCAAATATGGTGGAAGTGGTGATCCATCAAACATACGTGAATCAATGGCTTCGGGTTCAAGTTCTAGTAGTTCAAGGAACCCGATGCTAAATTTATTTAACACTTTAAGAAACGAAAATACTAAACGAGCTCGTGGAAGCACACCAAGTAGCGAGCTTGGGAGATATCAAGCAACCGACTTTATTTCAACTCTAAGATCCGGAGAGTTTGAAAACTTTGATATGTTGAGTTGGTGGCAAGGAAGGAAATCACAATATCCCGTTCTAGTCGCAATGGCCCGTGACCTACTAACCGTCCAAGCTTCCACGGTAGCTTCAGAATCTGCTTTTTCTCTTAGTGGCAGGGTTTTATCTATTCGAAGAACGAGGCTTACACCGAAATCTATGGAGATGTGTATTTGCTTGAAGGACCATTTGGATGCCGCCGAACGTGTACAACATGTTGCAAAACTAGAAGGCGAGCTTGACATTGAACAAGAAATACACGAATTCGAAGTAGAACAAGGGGCGACGAATCCACTTTCTGACGAATAACAAGCTTATGATGAAGCCCAACGTATCTCAAGCGAAAAAGATTGAAAACCGATGTTACGAAGACTAAGACGAGTAGACGAAGAATAACGAGTCATATTAAATAATATATATTTTATGATTCAATTATGTTTTTTATAATTTTTTTTGTACGAACTATTGTTAAATCACTTAAAAAAATATAAAAAATAAATAAAACATGTATTTTATAGTGTATCTTTGTTAATTTTTTTAAAAAAGATTTTTTTTTTAAATCCGGTGGAACCGGTTTTTTTTGTCCGGTCCGGTTCCATATATCCGGTCCGGTCCCAATAGGTTCCAACTCTCCACTCCCTTAACCGGATCCGATCCGGAACCGGTTCCAATGTATCCGGTTGTTGAACAAGTTTGACGGATCCGAACCGGATAAAAAAAAAATCCGGTTTGTGCACCTCTATAGTGAAATGGCCTAAAAGAATGAAGAAAAAAACATGTGTCTGAGAAAATTACACATCAGTTTTCATTTAATTTTGGTATAGACTACTTTGAAAATAAATAAATGAAAGACATTTTGAAAGAACCACTTCGTTTTGATGATTCAGCGACATTGAGGTTGGTCCTTAGTCTACGTGATACTCCTAAAATTTCTATACCTATTAATTAATGTGCATAGAGTTACCTAATTCTCAACGTTTTGAAAATTTGGACGAATACACCGATTGGAGTGGGAATTAACCATTCATCTTGTCGGTTCAGTTCGTATACTATATGCTATATATGTTGTTACGTGTTGAAAAGTTTGGTTCTTTATTATTTTTTCGGTTCAACCAACAAACCGTGTATTTGGTTGGGCCAATTTTTACTTCTTTTATCTTATATAATGTTTGAATGATTGATTTTTAAACGTAATATTTGATATTCAAACTTGTTTTTGCTTATTTAATTAGTATTTGAAGCTCTTATTTTGTTTTATTTTTAAAATGGTTATAAGGTTATAAGTTTTTGAAACCGGTCATAGTAGTCTTACTAGATTAAAAGTAATACAGCATTTGAAAAATAACCATACTCATGAAAAATCTAGATGATTCGTGATTCATTAAAGTTCAATCATAATTTCTCCTATTTTACCTACCATAAAGAATAAAATTATAATAAAAAGCACATAAAACAAAGTGAAGTGCATATTTTTAATTCAACATGCATGTCGGTGAGTTATTGTTTTTTAAATGTTTAATAAAACACATAAATAGAATATAATGAATTTATCTATTTGGTTATGTTTTTCATCCCATTTTACCTCACTAGGATTTTAACAAACAAATTCAAAACTACTTTTAAAAATAAATTTAATAACTTTTAAAGATTCGTTTAATCTTCTCATCATGAATTGTTTATCCTCTCATAACCAATGCGATAGGGACCGCGTGCAATTTACTTGGCTACGTATTTTTGTCATGAATATGATTACCTAAAATAAAGAGATCCATTGAATTCAAATACAAGGTCAATTTATTATCATTATTAGTAAAGTAAAAATAATATTATTTGTTATCGTTATTTATTTTCTTAGTGTAATTTATCTTGCGATATTATTAGTGGATGCTTCTGGAATAATGTTTTTTTTCTTTTTCTAATGCGGCCACAAGTTTAATCTATCCACATTCCCATCAGAATCAAGCCCCTGGTAGAAATTTGGCAAATTTAGGGCAAAAATTATAATACGGGTCAAGTAGCCTGACATTTCCGTCTACGTACTAAATAAAAGTTTTTCAATGTTACGTGTCGTCTCCATACTTATTCTTATTATTTTTTTCTCGCATCTCTCTATTATTAAATACATCTCTATCTTTTATTTATAGTATACTAGGTTAAAATCTCGTGTATTACACGAGATTGAATAAATATAATATTATATATTAACTAATAAAAAATTTATTTTTTAAAAACTCGTGTTTTACACGGGTTGAATAAACTCGTGGAATACAATATAATCTGTTAACACATACACTCGTTAAAATATGTCAGGTGATTTATTAATATAAAGATTACTATTTTCTTTAAAAATATATTATTATTAAAAGATATGGGTGTATTTGATAAGAGAGAGATGCGGGAAAAAAATAATGAGAATGAATGTGGATTCGACACGTGACATGAAAAACCTTTATTTATTATATAATATAGATTTTTAAAGAAAATAATAATTATACTAATAAAACATATTTATTTTAAATTATTTCTTATTATAAGAAACTTGAAAATCTAATTATGTAACTTTTATTTTCAATCAAATATATTAATTTTTACATATTTTGAATTTTTTTTTTTCTTAGTATATGTAATACATTTTTACATCTGTAAAATATATACATAGAAATTTAAGAAATTTTATGTATTAATATTTTTCACCCCGTGTGTATTACGCGGGTTCTAAGCTAGTTAGATATATAATAGATTAAAGTACAAGGCAAAGGAATAGTGTCATTTCCCTTCATCATTTGACACCTCATGTTCTTTTTTTCTTTTTTTTTTTCATTTTTCCTTTTCACCCCTTGTATTATATATAAAGTACGTTTTTGACCCATGCTTTATTTTCACCCCTCATATTATATATAAAATATGCTTTTGACCCGTGCCATTTTCTAATAATTTCGTTTTCTTTAATAACTTTCGTTCAATAATTTTTTTTAAAAAGGAGCGCGCTAGTTTTTAGTTTTTTTTGTCAATGTTCTAATATTTTTTTTTAAACGGTGTTGTATTAAAAATCAAGTTATTTTTTCGTCTCTTGGCCTATAGCGAGTGTCATTACTGTTGTGGTCCCGCGACGAACCGAACTTATTATTAGCGGACAATATCATTGCCGGTTTTGGTATTATTGGAATCAGTGTCGGTCTTTGCTTTCATGGTTTTCGACTACCCGAACTTTTTTTCCTTTTCTATTATTTACCTCCAGTTTCTTTTTTATTTATATTATTTTTACCATTGTGCCTACGTTTTCGCTTAAATTTTATTAACGATCGGCCCGACACTCGCTGCGGAGCGCGGGTATAACCAGTTTAGTTTCTACTAATTTCGTTTTTCTTTATTAACTTTTGTTCATTAAATTTTTTCAAAGAACGGAGTGCGTGGCAGTTTTTATTTATATTTTTGTTAACGTTCTGATATAAATTTATTTGAAAACAGAGTTATATCCAAAATGGAGTTTTATTTTTGTATTGTACCATGTATCGAGTATTGCAACCGTTGTGATAGTGTGACGAACTAGACCTATTATGAGCAAATTAGGAGACCTGGCACCCGCCGCGAAGCGCGAGTTTTCGGAACCGGTATCGGTATTCGTTTTTTTGTTTTTCGTTGTCCCGAACAAATAACGACCAAAGAAGCGGCTTATCAGCCCGTCACTCGCCACGGAACGCGCCTGTTATTTTTATTTTTCTTTAATAACTTTCATTCGTTAATTTTTTTCAAAAAACACATTGCGAGGCTGTTTTATTTTTTTTCTGTCATCTTTCCAATATAAATGTATTTGAAAACATAGTTCTATTAAAAATGGAGTTTTTTTTCGTAGCATATATCGTATGCTGTTATCGTTATGGTGTTGTGACGAAAATAACCTATTGTGAGCAAATTAGACGACCAATCCGCCAAGTACGGTTATTCAGCTAGTTAAATATTTTTGGTCAAAATATTACCCACCCGCCCGCCCGCCCGCCCGGTCGGTCCATCCGTCATCACATGCATACACATACATACATACATACATTCTACATGCGCATACATCATTTGACATCATTAAAAAAACCCCTTCGTCAGTGGCGGATCCAGGAATTTTTTCCAAGGGGTTCACTGTTTTTAGATGCCCCAATTTCATAGGGCCTAAACCACTACGCTTACTGTGAAACCTTGTAAGGGGGTTCACCGTAGGGTATTTTAGGGGGTTCACCCCAGTTTTTTTACCTACCGTTACACTAAAATTTCAAAACTCGGGGGGTTCCTGTGCACCCCCCCCGGCTTCACTAGGTCCGCCCCTGCCCTTCGTGCTCCCTATAAATCCACACCTTTACCTCCAATTCCACTCTTCAAACGAGTTCACAAATTTTCAATTCAAAGCCTTGTTCTAAAAGACTAAAATTATAATAATCCCAATGGGTGAGGTTAGTGTTCAGAATCCTTGGCCTTTCAATTTGATTTTTGTTTTGTTTGTCTTATTTAATTTGTTTTACAGAAAGATGATACGAAGAAAGAAGCAGGTGAGAAGAAGCCGGCCGATGCCCGCGGTGCAAAAAACTCTGACGGTGGTCCCGTCACCGTCGTTCTGAAACTTGATTTGCATTGTGATGGATGTGCCAAAAAAATCAAAAAATCTATCAGCCAATTCGAAGGTAGGATAATATTCAAATTAAAAAGGTGAATGAAATTGGGCTGAATTATCCCGTCAAGCGAGGAACATGACGGAGCTAGCAAGGGATGTTAATTAATTATTTTTTATTAAAAGGCTGAAAGTACGCATATGGCGTATGTTAGACTCCTAACTGCTGTTAATGTAACTCACGGCAGTTAATGAAAACTACCTGTCGCAGGTGTGGAAAGCGTGAAGGCAGACACGGCCGGCAACAAACTAACGGTAACTGGGAAAGTGGATCCCACGCGCATCAAGGAGCGAGTTGAGTTCAAGACCAAGAAGAAGGCGGAGATTCTCTCTCCTCTGCCTAAAAAGGAGGTTGGAGGCGGTGAAGAGAAAAAACATAGTCCGCCGGAGAAAAAATCCGATGACAAAAAACCCAAAGAGGTACTGCAATTAGTCAATGAAAATATCGGGTTATGGATTTAATTGCATTAAATTAATGGGTTTAATAATTGTAGTGAATTGATTAATTTTTCTTGAACGGTGGTTGATATAGCCTCAATCGACTACGGTGGTTCTGAAGATTCCCCTGCACTGTGACGGCTGCATACACAAAATTAAACGAGTTATTTCTAAAGTCGATGGTAAGTTATTTTACCTCATCGTTCTCTATATCCGGTAAATAAGTAACTGGTTGCGTAACATGTCGCAATTTAATAAGCCCAGAATTTTTAATCGCTTAATTTTACTAATTTTTAGCTATTTAATGTTCCTGAGGACTATTAAATATTTTTTTTATTAATTTCTAAATTTTCGTTACTGTTTTAACACTTTAATTATAATTTTTAAATCTTCGTTAATAGTTATTTAATATTTTCTTTATTCATTCTATCGTAAAATACGAGTTTCTAATCTACTAATTTTATAAAGAAAATTTTCCCTTGAATTTTGAATAAGTTTTGAGTTTATTGTATTTTAATAAAAAGACTTGAAACTGGTGTTGATCCATACCAACGGTCAAAACCATTTGATGGATTTAATTAATTATCATGATTGAATAAGAACTTAAGAACCCAATTTTTTTTTAAAAAATTCCGATGACGTATTGAAATTATATGAAATATGTGATTTTTTAATTGGGGGCGGTTAATTTTAATTTAATATTTTTTATTTATTTATTTTGTCTTTATGTAACAGGCGTAGAATCTGTGATGCCGGATTCCGGCAAAGATTTGGTGATGGTGAAAGGGACAATGGATATCAAAGAGCTCATACCTTATTTAAAAGAAAAACTGAAGAGAAAGGTCGATATTGCCCCTCCTAAAAAGGAAGACGACAAGAAAGCCGATGGTGGCGACACAAAAGATGACAAGAAAGCCGGTGGCGGTGACGTCAAGGCGGCAGGCGGAGGTGGTGGTGACGACAAGAACAAAGGCATTGAGGTGGTCAACAAGTTTGAATATCATGTACAACATCCACACACTTACACGATGCAAATGCACAATCGTAATTATTACAATCAAGATTACGGGGTTTCACCGTCTTCTAACAATGGCTATGTATACGAAGGTTATAATCATGGGTATGCAATGGAAAACTCGCAACATGCGCCTTCATTTCCGCCGCCACCTATGTATCTCAATGACCCCCGGGTGTATCAGCATACGGGGATGTTTAGTGACGAGAATCCTAATGCTTGTGCGGTTATGTAAATAAACTTTAATATGAATTATAAAAGTATAGACGGAGTGGTAAAAATGAGATATAGATTATATTGTAGGTTGTAGAACCAATTAAACTGTCGGTTTGAACTTTGAAGGCCGGACTGGTAGTTTAAACTTTAACGTTAGGTTTGTTTTATTATTTGACTTTGTAATTAATTATAAAGTATGGTTGGATATCCAATTTTTGTTTTAAATTATGTAACATTATCTTAATATAATAATGAGAAATAACTCATTGTTAAATTCTATGGTTGCAATATGGTTGCAAGATGTCACAATGTCAATATCAATGTCAACATTAACGGATGTTTTATCCGGATGACCAAATTTAGTCCAGATGATCAAATCTGGTCTAGATGATCAAATGTTACTCTAGATCAATAAGTTAGTCTGGATGACTAATTTAACATTTTTTCACTTTTGAATTAATTTCCAAAAAATGAAAAGTGTTTCCCATTGGACCCCACTAGGGGCTGTCGTCAGTGGCGGATCTAGAAATTTTTTCCAGTGGATTCACTATTTTTAAATGTTCAAATTTCATAGACCCGGACATAAAAAATTTCGGTTCTGTTCTGTTCGATTGTTTGGGTCGGGTAAGGTTCATCACACATACATATATATCATTCTACCTTTATTTCTACTAAAAAAAACAACAAATTTTCAATCTTTTCAATATTCTAATTTCTGGGTCTTCATCAACACATCATTCCACTCCAAATTCACATCTCAAATTCTGGTCTTGATCAGTTTTTAACTTTTTTAAGGGGTATATTTTTTTAAGAGGTTCACTCCAGTTTTTCTATATAGCATTATACTACAATTTCGAAACTCGAGGGGTTGCCCTATGCAGATCCGCCAATGGCTGCCACCTCTAGGACCCTACTAACCAGGGGCACTGCCCCCGGACCCATGTTGTTCAGTGAGCTTCGCCCCCGTGATACAACTGAAGGATAAATCTTGATTAAATATATTTATTAATATTAGTTTATTAAATGTTTGGTTGAGTTCGTATTAGACTAGGAGTGAGTTTGTTTATTTATTTGATTATTTAATTGAGTTTGAGTTGTGTTAGGATTAATATAAGGTTTATTATAAATAGATAGTTAGTGATTAACTGTAAAGTGTGAGTTGAGTTTTATCAATAAAGAGTCGATCTTTGAGATCAAAATTTGTGTATTTTGGGCCTGATGTCCAACAACAACAAGGTGTTATTAGCACAAGAAATCATAAAATTCTTAAAAAATGTGTACTTTACATTTACCAACTTGTTTGATGTTTCATTATGACTTCTCATTTGATCATTAAGTAAATCCAATTACACAAAATAACTAGATGACACTAAAATCACCAACTATTATCACTATATATCAAGTAATTTTCAAGATTAAGGCAACATTCTTGTAAACAAATAGACTTTAATTTTACTAAATTGAAATTTTACTATTAGATTATTTTGTTTAATTTTTATAATCTCAAATAATTTACTTTTGGAGTGTAGATGGGATATTTTTCTATTGAAGGAATGTTGATGAAGAATATGTTTAATTCATTTATTTCTAATCATCATACTAATTTTTTATAATGGCAACACCTATATATTGTATGATAATTGGGTTTCTTCGGGGTAACACCTAGAACATCTAGGACAGCCCACCACAGAAGGAACCGTCCAACTGGGTAAACCCCCTGACCTGGCCACAGACCCATTTTTTGCTGTTGCCAGGATTCGAACCTAAAACCTCCACTATAGGAAGTCTTGGGACTACCGTTGCACCAAATGGCCAACGGTATCATCATACTAAATAGCATAGAGTTTAAAGGGTCTCGATTAAACAAGAAGATCTCTTTCCCAAGATCCATCAAGCACAAACTTTTTGGTTTTTAAATTCACCCGATCTTCAATTCGGGTTCTTAGATCTCATAATCCAAGCATAATGCGGATTCGGTCTTTGAAGATGCTCAAAAGGGTTGTTTTCGGTAGTTGTTTTTCTTTATAAGGTGTTAATTTGTTGTCGATGTGTTGCATTATACGGAGATGATTCCATTTTTGAGTCTCCTTATGGGATGCTTTTTTTTATAACTTTTTCCTCTGCTTTTGACCAATATAAGTTGTATATTGTTATGTACATTATAATATTGACAAAGTATAAATTATTTCCTATAATTTAAATATAAAAAAGTAACTTATATGTGTGTAAATGTGTAATCACCTTACTAAAATTATACAAAAAGAAGTTATTTGTAAAATAAGACAATATTTCTAAAACTGTTGTTGCGTCACGTTATTCGACTATTGCCGTTCTATAATACCTTAGTATTGTTGATAGACTATTAGACAAATAGTTACTAAATGACAAAACTGCAGTCAATTTTAAGGGGTTACACAACAAATTATCGTATATACGATGATTTAAGTTTTAGTTTATATGTTATTATATACTAGTTTTATACCCGTGCGCGTTGCGGCGCTCTAAACCGTCAAAATTAACGTTCTAAGAACTTTATACAATCAAATAAATAAAATTAATATCGACATTTTTAATTCCAAGGTTTACACATGTTACTGTATGTTCAATGTTGACGAATTACAAAGATCTTATGAGAGTTATCTTTATAAATCATATTTATATACAAATTGTTTAGGAAAAAAGAAAGTAATTTTTTTTTCTTAAAAACATTATTATGTGAAATTATATTTTTGTGTGCTAGAACATACATAATCAGGTTAGTGAATTGTTCAATTTAATATCTTTACTTATCTTATAATCTAAACTCGTTTTCTATTAGTTTATCAATCACCTCGTGATATATTGTATAATACTTTTGTTAGTTTTGTTATTCGTAACATCAGTGTGGTCTATCTATGCCTTACAAATCTCAATTAAATAATAACAAACACCCCAAATAAGAAAATATCAGTCATAAATATAGCAACTTAAATTGATTATTAATTGATATTCGAAACTTTAGGGTTAAGTTTTTATTTAAGTGTTGCAGTTGATACGTATTTAGTAGAAATGAAAGAATAACCACCAGAAAATGCAGTTTCTCACTAAATTCAGGTTAACACAATTTCATTTTTACTGGTTAAAATATTTAAATATATTTAGTGCATTAATGTTTATTATTTTTGTTACCTCGGATGGTCGATATAAAGGCACCGAATTTTTTCACCTGCGTAGATGCACGTTGAAGACAATTTATGCATTGTTTTGTATTGTATGTTTAAGGGTCTATTATTTTTTTATTATTATTTCCGTTTTTAATGGATAGTTACTAAATCTGAGCTGAGTATAACATTCTGTAACTTATCTGATCCTTCATTCAGTGTTTTTTGTTACATTTGAAGTGATCAATATTTAAGCCTCGCTCATCCACTAACCTAACTACATTGGGGGTTAATGGCGGGCTTTTAAAATTTGACAAATTGATCAATTAATATAACATTCTTATTTATTTTTTAAAGTGTTCAAATTTGTGATATTAAAAGAACTATTTTAAAATGACAATCCATCATTATTTACTAATTTTATGAGATGAGTTGTTTATTAAATAAATATAACTTTATGTACGGTCTTTTACAAAATATTTTTGTTAGTGGGCGGGTGCTGATTATACGTAGACCTAAAAACTGAGTACGGTTGCTTTGCTATGTGTCACACCCCAACCGACGACGGAATACGTCGGGGCGGGACATGTAGACTGTTCAATAGCACATGGTCAAACTAAAGTTTCGTATATTAATTGAATCCAAATTTTCATAACACATGATCAACAAAATATGTACAATTATACAAAAGGAAAACAAGGTACACCATAAATGTTTAATTCATTATTTAACTAAGTCCTCAATCCTATGTGTAGCATCTTGTAAATGATCTCAAAAGTTAGTACCTGAAACATGATAAAAATGAGAGGGTCAACTATAAATAGTTGGTGAGCATACATAGGTTTTGACACCACAAGTAAAGTTCAAAATGTTTTATACAATTCATACGATACATGATATATAAGGCGTTTATGGAGAATCTACAGTTAAACTAAGTGTACAATCAAACCTTGTGACTGAGGCATAACACGCAGGTTACCCTTATGTAAAGTCGGTAACAAACACCCTAACCGGGTGGGTTTGTCAGACACAATAGATCTATCAATGTTAACCGTTGGCTTGTACGGAGTTAATGATTGTACTAATGTCATGTATATGTAGTCTTAATTCATAGCATTCAAGCATAAAGCACATAACACATAATATCATATTATTGAATTGTATTTATGTCTATACAAAAAGTTTCAAAGAGTAAATCATGTTTCACCCCAAAAGTACAAAATGAAAAAGGGGCTATATATATACTCACTTGTATCAAAGATGCAGATAGCACGAGAGGACAGGTGGCAAAGTGATTTCCAAATCACAAGATTAACCTAGAGTTGAATTCATATGAATTTGATTTAGTGATATGCACAATGTCTAAGGCAGAGTCTAGGGTTTTCAACGGGAGTGAGTGTAGGGACTTGTACAAAGGTTTGGTGTCATATCATATAAGGGATGTGTATATGTTTGTGTTCGTATTTGAATGAAAAACGTAAGTTCAAATTTAATAATGAATAACTTAGGGTTTAATATGAATAATTAACTAAATTAAATAAATAAATTCTTTTTATTTATTTATTTAGAAAGAGTAGTGTGGATCATTTTCACTCCAATATAATAAATAAATTTATTTTATTTATTTATTTATGAAAACATGTCAAAATATAGTGTAAGTATATATATTGGTTTATATAATTTAGAAATTATACTAATTGTAATTTAAACTCTAAGTGGTTTGGGAATGTAACAAATATAAATAATGTCATTTATTTATTTATCATTAAAAATAGTATATTCTTTTAAGAAATATGGAAAATGAAAGTATGTATTTATATTTAGAAATGTTTTTATTTGTTTAAATATGATTTAACCCTTAAATGATTTTTATATAAAAATGAGGTTATAAACAATTGTAGTTGTAAAAAAAATAGTTGTTTTAATACGATAACGTTAGACATATTCTTGAAGTATACAAAAATGTTAATGAAGTAATATGTACTTAACCATAAATATGCTTGTAAAATATTTCTACAAAATAACTAGACATATATTGGGTATACTTTTATATGAAATAATTATAAATCCTTGAAAGTTTATAAAAGAATTGATCTCTTTAGTCATAACATGAGTTGCAAGAGTTTTGGTGAATATGAATGTATATACGTATATATGTGTGTGAATATACTAATAATAATAACAAAAGGATAAAAATAAATAAATAAATAAATAAACAAAAAAGGAAGGTCCGCAGGGTTTGAACCCGCGACCAACCCCCCTGTTGCGCAAGTGTTCAACCATCAGACCAAGACCAATCTTTAATTAACTAACCCCTGAGGAAAAGTTAAAACCCAATTATCCGGCTTCCTTCTTCCCCTACAATCAGATCGCAGCCCCCCTTGCAATCTAAATCAAAATCAGGAACAACAGGTGTAATGCGATTCGATGGGGAAAGAAAGGGGGTACCTTAGGTTGATTTCGGATACAAGAACCTTGAGTCGTCGCGAATTAAAACTCGTCCTTCCTCCTGCGCCGATCCCAAACCGAGAGAGAGAAAGATAGGTGAAATTAGAAGTGCCCTTGATTAGCAACAGGTTAGGGGTATTTATAGTGTGATGATACACGCGTTTACAGCTGTATAATGACGAGATTTACGGGATTTTATGGCTTGAATGGTGGGTTTTGAAACCCATAACCGAAATCCTTAAATGGGTCAAAAGAACTTTGATTTCTCAATCAGTGGGTTAAATTTGAGTTTCCAAACGATTGTAAATGAGATGGGAAGAGATTTGGGCGGTATTACAACCCTGAATTTGAATGAGATCGATGGATGGATATGGGTTTGACTTTCCAAGGTCCAAATTGACGTTGAAATTAGTTGTTCCAGGGTTCAAGGATAGGAGGGGTTCACCAAGGTTTAAAGGGGTTCATGACCAATAATATTTGATTTAAATTCTTTTTAATTAATTATAAAATTGTTTTTATGAAATTTATAAAAATCTATCATTATATGTTTTATTATAATTAATTTATAAAGGGAAAGTTCCAATTTTATAAAAATTATAAATTGTATAATTGGTTTATTTAATAACATCAAATATTTATATATTTACGTAAGTGTATATATATATATATGTATACATATCTATATAAATATACGTACATATGTTTTACATATCTAATTGAAAATAATATATTAATGTAAGATTGAAACTTCGATTTGACGTACGTTAAAATAATAATTTATGTGACGTAATGTGTTAGACAAGTACGAGAGTGAAATGGAGTGTCATTATTGCATAAAATAAAATAAAATAATACTAGAAAATCCTGGATGTTACAATCTCCCCATGTCAAGGGAATTTCGTCCCGAAATTTAACTAGTGGAGGCTACTTAATCAGAAAAGATGAGGGTTTGGATTCCCAGTGCGTTTTGACTGTCGGTTTGAGAAGTACATTTGATAACAAGATTCAGGTCTGTTCCTCAAGGTCAGGCACAAAGAATGACAGTGGGTTTAGTTTTGAAATGAACTCAAGGAGAAAGTCTGTTGAATAATAATTTGGGTTCTAAAGTTGAAATGCATTACTTGGAATGGATTTGATAGGGATTTGACGATCAGGGTTTGCTTGAGATGTAGTCTAATATGTTAAGCAATTGTTAGTGGGTAAGAGATTTCACAAACGTTGGCCCCGTCAAAAAAACATAAAACTTTACGTGACACGAATAACGCTACTTCTGATAATATGACAGGGACACTTATATATAGGAAGTACCAGCGGCGTATCCACCATGCCCTTATCATATCACATTAGTTTCGTTACTGTATATCCTGATAGGTTTTACGTCATAACACATGACAAAATTTACTATGTTTTCCATGCGCTAATTTTGTGTACCTGTAATTATCCAAATCGTCGCATGGTCCGTATAGTTCATCCCATTGTGTGTGTGGGCCAAAGGGGGTAACACAAAATTACTTAATTCATGACTATTGTTTTCACGTATGTGTTTCTAACAATTAACTATGTCCCTAGATAGTAGAGTCAATCAGGTACTAAAAAGTAATAATGTGGCATAATTTTAGGGTTCCATAGCTTCCTCGTGTTTGAACAAGAATACGTCAAACCCCGAGTAGTTTTCATGGATAAGGTGACTAATCATGCCTTGTGTATGATATACTTAATCAATTGCAACAATGTAACAATCTAATTCTGTGTACAATGTAAGCACTCAAATTTCCATGCATGATCTAGTGTTATGTACGTTGTAAGCAAATAGGTTTCATGTATACTGTGAATAGTTTAGTACCATGTATATAGTAAACAAATGAGTTTTATGTATAAGGTGATCAATTTAGTATTTATGTATTTTGTAACCAAATAAGATTTATGTATAATGTAAACAATGAATATTGCATAGGGTGAACAATTTAGTATCATATATTTTGTGTACAACCGAGTTTCAGGTATAATGTGGTATCATATATATTGCGTAGTGTGAACATGTATTTTGTAAACAATTAAGTTTCATGTATTATGTGATCAATGTATATTGTAAACGAACAAGTTTCATGCATTATGTGATAAGTGTAACATTATGTATATTGCAACCAAACTAAGTTTCACGTATCATGTGATCGTGTATAATGTGCTCAATCATGTATTAAACAAGCAAATTTCATGTATCATGTGATTAACCTAGTATTATGCATATGGTAGATAGCTAAGTTTCATGTATCATGTGAATGTTCATATGTAAGTTATTGGGTCTCATGAGTAATGTAAACTATTGGATTTTGCAGGTAGTCGAGTGTTGCAGACGAGCGTGTTGTTTGGCGTTCATGTATAACATGGGTAGTTGGATTTTTAAAATCTTGTTGAGGTTTATACGGATGACTAAAGCCTACGCGAAATGATTCAACTCATAGCAGTGTCTAGTAAAATAATGCATTTCTGGCTGTGTAAGATAACGAGAAGGTTGTGTAGATATTCAGAGCAGTGTACATACGAATAACTGATTTGTTCTCTTTGTTTGTAAATAAACAAGTAGTTATAATTTATTTTTGTTTGTAAATAAAATGGTGAAAAATAGTTGAATATTTAACTATATTGATAATTAAATGGAAACCTTTTTATTTATTTTTTTTTAAATTATTAAGGAGACTATTTTTTTTTTTAAGAAAAAAAAATAATGGCTAGATTATTTAATAATTAAGCCAAAGTTTAATAATGTTTAATAATTAATTAAAAAAAAGTCATAATTAATTATCAATTAAAAGTAATGTTCTTATAAAACAAGTTGTATTAAGTTTCCTTTACAAGGTGAAAAGGTTTATAGAAAATTTATATTTCAGATACTATCTAAAGGTTTGATAAACGCTTTGTTTGAACAAAATAACGATGTTTAAATCAGATAATAAAGTGATTAGTTACAGAGAAGGCTTAGGCATGTGTACTAAATTGTAATAAGCAAAACGATGGTGTTTAGATTGTACTCATTTGATAATATAATCAAATGGATACTTTGACAAATCAAAGTGATTCGAATTCTTATACTTTCAAGAAGACGTGCTTTAGCCTATAGGTGAACACTCACTTCAGGAATTCCCACGAAAGCACACGGATCCTTCGGTTGATTTGGATTTATATGAAATGCTTTCCTAGACAGAAAACCCAAAGTACAGGCATTCACCCTTCCAGATTGCACATGTTCTTTACTAATTTTCAGAACTCAAAACTTTGACGGGATTTTAAAATCTTACTAGACTTTAGGCCTAAGAGTTTAAATTTTTTTGTTCACAAATGATGGTGATGACATGTGTGCAAGAGTGAGGGTGCATAAAGGATTAGGTGAGAATAAGTGTGTGATAAGGCTTAGGATAACACTTAATGAAATCAAATGGGTAGCATGTAGATAGCAATGCTTATAAGTACAAGAGTTATCAAGTAGTGTAGTACATAGGCTATCAGGTATTGTATCATGCGATTTAACACTTAGAATAACATGTAGAAATATTCACACAAAGTAGTAATCATGTAGCAGCTAGTAATGTGACTAATGTCATGTACTGTAAGGCCCCTAAACCGGGTGACCTCACTTGTTGGATTTACTCATTAACATAGCCATAAATACTGAACTTAAATTAAAAACATTCATCGTTCAATTACAAATCATTCGTCGTTCAATTACATAATATAACAGCGGAAGTCTTAACACATATATTAAAGTGGGATGTCAGTCTTGTGTCGGGTAACCTTCACGCCTTCGCACGACCCTTTCCTTTGTTACCTGAAATGTATACTAAAAGTCAGCTAACGCTGGTGAGCTCTAGTTTAAAGACAATCATACATAAAATTTATCTTATCATGAATATAATGTATATATGTATATTCGTACTTTTAAATATTCTTTACTTTGCTGTTCTCACATAACATTCATTGAGGGTATATACATATGTACATACATACTTTCTTTGAGAGAACACATATTGGCCATAATCTTAAGGGAGATCAACCCATCATACTTGTCGCGAATGTCACAAAGACATCGCAGTCAGAACTACCGTCGTAGCCCGTTTCATTACCGTCCGGCTCTAGAAAACCGTCCGTCATATCCTTAAATCCGTCCGGCAACCTTTGTCCGTCCGCTCTTTACCGTCCTACCGTCGTAGTCCGTCATTTTTGTCCGTCTGCCCTAGGGCATCCGTTTCCCACGTGACCATTATGTATGCAACCGTTCTACATTAGTTAAGGCTTGCCTCGACCGTCCATTAATACCTTTTCATACGTCCTAGCTTGCGAAGGAACGTTTTTGTCCCGGTTGCAAAATAGTCACGTGGTCGTCCGTCTACCGAAGTAGCCGTTGTCACAGAAGGGTTTATAACGTTTACATTCATTCATAACATGCAATATATATGTTATATAAAGCAAGATTTCATTCTTTTACGTTATGTCCTTCTTTCATTCATTCTTTATAGTCATACGCTTCATTCTTTAATTATAATTCATTTTCATATATAAATATTTATATATATATATATATATACGTATGATCACATTGACATTTATAACATTTATTCATTTAGTGTATACACTTCAGCCCCAAAACATTTATAAATCATTTGCACATAACATAGGAGGGGGCACATAGAACTCACCTGATGAGTAGTTTCCGAAGTACACTTAGCTGGCTACTGAGTGTCACTAATGTTACTCACGATCTGTGTAATAAAGTCATACTCGTAAGGTAGTGCTCCTAGATGGCATTACTATACTTGATCTTAGTAGTTTCGATGGGTTTACTTATATCGAAACTTGATAGTTTCGATAGATTGCCTCCGTCGAAACTTGTAGTTTCGATAGGTTGCTTCTGTCGAAACTTGTAGTTTCGATAGGTTGCTTCTGTCAAAACTTGTAGTTTCGATAGGTAACTTAGGTGTAAACTTAGCTTCGGATCATGGCTCATATCGAAACTATGGTAGTTTCGATAGGTATGCATATATCGAAACTACTGCACATATCGAAACTATGTAGTTTCGATAGATCTGCACATATCGAAACTAAGTAGTTTCGATGGGTCTGCACGCAGTTTCTTTTGCATGCGAGTCTGATTGAGCCAAAATCTCTATTTTTCTTAGATCAAAACGTTTGGTTTTCATTCTAGATGCTATACCTAAGCTCACTTTCAAGTTTCATCCGTAAAATCGTTATCTTTTTAGCCAAAACCCGAAAACTACCAAAACGAGCAAAAACTCATAATGTGATTGAATCGTTACCTGGATTGGATTTCCGATTCAGAGGATATGATCACGAGAACAGCAGCAACGTTCTCCTGAATTCCCGAGTTGATCCATCACTTTCTCTCTCTAGACCCGAGCTCTCCTTTCTCTCTCTAAAAGCTGCATGAGTTGGGGAAATGAGCAGGGAAGAGGGCTGCCTTGCCTCTTATGTGCATGGTCTTCCCTCGGCCCATTGAAGCCGGGCCCAGGCCCGCTCCCTTTTTGTTTAAATATTCCAACTAAATCACCGGTCTCGCTATATTTATTCGTTTTATTATTTTTGGGATGTTACAAGTCTACCCTCCTTAAAGAGGTTTCGTCTAGGTACATAGAGCATGGCATAATATGGGTGTCCTAAGGTTATACTCTAGGTCAAATGTGTCTAATAACCTAATTCCCTATAACCAAGGCTCTGATACCAATCTGTCACACCCCAACCGACGGCGAAATACGTCGGGGCGGGACATGTAAACTGTTCAATAGCACATGGTCAAACTAAAGTTTCGTATATTAATTGAATCCAAATTTTCATAACACATGATCAACAAAATATGTACAATTATACAAAAGGAAAACAAGGTACACCATAAATGTTTAATTCATTATTTAACTAAGTCCTCAATCCTATGTGTAGCATCTTGTGAATGATATCAAAAGTTAGTACCTGAAACATGATAAAAATGAGAGGGTCAACTATAAATAGTTGGTGAGCATACATAGGTTTTGACACCACAAGTAAAGTTCAAAATGTTTTATACAATTCATACGATACATGGTATATAAGGCGTTTATGGAGAATCTACAGTTAAACTAAGTGTACAATCAAACCTTGTGACTGAGGCATAACACGCAGGTTACCCTTATGTAAAGTCGGTAACAAACACCCTAACCGGGTGTGTTTGTCAGACACAATAGATCTATCAATGTTAACCGTTGGCTTGTACGGAGTTAATGATTGTACTAATGTCATGTATATGTAGTCTTAACTCATAGCATTCAAGCATAAAGCATATAACACATAATATCATATTATTGAATTGTATTTATGTCTATGCAAAAAGTTTCAAAGAGTAAATCATGTTTCACCCCAAAAGTACAAAATGAAAAAGGGGCTATATATACTCACTTGTATCAAAGATGTAGATAGCACGAGAGGACAGGTGGCAAAGTGATTTCCAAATCACAAGATTAACCTAGAGTTTAATTCATATGAATTTGATTTAGTGATATGCACAATGTCTAAGGCAGAGTCTAGGGTTTTCAACGGGAGTGAGTGTAGGGACTTGTACAAAGGTTTGGTGTCATATCAAATAAGGGATGTGTATATGTTTGTGTTCGTATTTGAATGAAAAACGTAAGTTTAAATTTAATAATGAATAACTTAGGGTTTAATATGAATAATTAACTAAATTAAATAAATAAATTCTTTTTATTTATTTATTTAGAAAGAGTAGTGTGGATCATTTTCATTCCAATATAATAAATAAATTTATTTTATTTATTTATTTATGAAAACGTGTCAAAATATAGTGTAAGTATATATATTGGTTTATATAATTTAGAAATTATACTAATTGTAATTTAAACTCTAAGTGGTTTGGGAATGTAACAAATATAAATAATAAATAATGTTATTTATTTATTTATCATTAAAAATAGTATATTCTTTTAAGAAATATGGAAAATGAAAGTATGTATTTATATTTAGAAAGGTTTTTATTTGTTTAAATATGATTTAACCCTTAAATGATTTTTATATAAAAATGAGGTTATAAACAATTGTAGTTGTAAAAAAAATAGTTGTTTTAATACGATAACGTTAGACATATTCTTGAAGTATACAAAAATGTTAATGAAGTAATATGTACTTAACCATAAATATGCTTGTAAAATATTTCTACAAAATAACTAGACATATATTGGGTATACTTTTATATGAAATAATTATAAATCCTTGAAAGTTTATAAAAGAATTGATCTCTTTAGTCATAACATGAGTTGCAAGAGTTTTGGTGAATATGAATGTATATACGTATATATGTGTGTGAATATACTAATAATAATAACAAAAGGATAAAAATAAATAAATAAATAAATAAACAGAAAAGGAAGGTCCGCAGGGTATGAACCCGCGACCAACCCCCCTGTTGCGCAAGTGTTCAACCATCAGACCAAGACCAATCTTTGATTAACTAACCCCTGAGTAAAAGTTAAAACCCAATTCTCCAGCTTCTTTCTTCCCCTACAATCAGATCGCAGCCCCCCTTGCAATCTAAATCGAAATCAGGAACAACAGGTGTAATGCGATTCGAGGGGGAAAGAAAGGGGGTACCTTAGGTTGATTTCGGATACAAGAACCTTGAGTCGTCACGAATTAAAACTCCTCCTTCCTCCTGCGCCGATCCCAAACCGAGAGAGAGAAAGATAGGTGAAATTAGAAGTGCCCTTGATTAGCAACAGGTTAGGGGTATTTATAGTGTGATGATACACGCGTTTACAGCTGTATAATGACGAGATTTACAGGATTTTATGGCTTGAATGGTGGGTTTTGAAACCCATAACTGAAATCCTTAAATGGGTCAAAAGAACTTTGATTTCTCAATCAATGGGTTAAATTTGAGTTTCCAAACGATTGTAAATGAGATGGGAAGAGATTTGGGCGGTATTACAACCCTGAATTTGAATGAGATCAATGGATGGATATGGGTTTAACTTTCTAAGGTCAAAATTGACGTTGAAATTAGTTGTTCCAGGGTTCAAGGATGGGAGGGGTTCACCAAGGTTTAAAGGGGTTCAAATGGAATAAAAAGGGGTTCATGACCAATAATATTTGATTTAAATTCTTTTTAATTAATTATAAAATTGTTTTTATGAAGTTTATAAAAATCTATCATTATATGTTTTATTATAATTAATTTATAAAGGGAAAGTTCCAATTTTATAAAAATTATAAATTGTATAATTGATTTATTTAATAACATCAAATATTTATATATTTACGTAAGTGTATATATATATATATACATATCTATATAAATATACGTACATATGTTTTACATATCTAATTGAAAATAATATATTAATGTAAGATTGAAACTTCGATTTGACGTACGTTAAAATAATAATTTATGTGACGTAATGTGTTAGACAAGTACGAGAGTGAAATGGAGTGTCATTATTGCATAAAATAAAATAAAATAATAGTAGAAAATCCTGGATGTTACACTATGTGTGCATTTGAAAAACGGTTAAAGAAGGTTTTTATATAATTGAATTGAAGATTTTTATGTAAGGGGCGTTTGGCGGATTTTATAATTTTTCGGGATTGTCGCGAAGATACCGTCGGTTACTATAGAGGAAACAAAAACGGAGTTGTTGATATGTAATCACGTAACATGTTAATTTTTTTATTAAAAAAAACTATAACAATACCATACTCAAATTAAAGAGAATAAAATGTTCGTTTTTATGGTGTAACTTTTTATAAAAAATATTAAGGTATGAAAAAGTTATGACCGTTTAAAAATCGTGAAGGGTAGTTGGTTTAAAAGTGTAATTATTGCTTAAATAAAAATAAGTTAAAATTAAGGGGACAAAGATGTAAGTATTGTTTGAAAGACATATTTACTCCTAGAAAGTATTAAAAAATGCATCAATTGTTGTACCTTAAACAATTATATTTGTATTATTTAAAATTTAAGATGCACTTAAGTGATGTATTATAATATAGTATAGATTTTGATAACTTGTTAAATAAAAGTGATGCACATGTAGCGGTATTTATGTTGTTTATATGACAACTGACAAATAAAAGAAACTAATTATTTGATTTATTCCTTTTTACAAAAAAAATATAAAGAATCACATTATTTTTTTTATCAAAATTAAAGCTTTTAAAAAACCATCAATTTGTTATAAACAGCCCGTAAATGTTTTAACAAAATCATATAATTTAAATTTTCCATACATAAAATTTGTATTTTTTAAGTTTAAGAGCATCCAAATCTATATATACCATACCCTTAAATTATAAAGGAAAAAGATAAGATTTAAGTTAAAAAGGGTCTCACATTAGGTTGTTTAAACCTTATCTTTATCCTTAAAATTATAAGGAAATGTACACTAAAATCTTAAATATACCAATTACGTAACAATTTCTGTAAAATTATAAGGATAAGGAATGAGATGTGAAATGTTTTAAAAAATGAACAAACTTTTTATGGAATGATGGTTTTTTATTTAAATTAAAAAGATAAGGATAAAGAACGTGATGCGATTGTTATAATATGATCTTACAAAAACCTAAATGCTAAACCTGAATATTTATAATTCTTCACATTCCTTAATTAGTAAATTTATTAAGGGCGATTCTATTTGGACACGTAATATTTCTATTAGTAAATGAACAAAGCCTGACCTGCCCTGATCTTGACCGGGGTCGCTCGAATACTGACGTGGCGGTGGTAGTGGTGGTGGCTCGATGCCGGCGGCTCGTGACAGATCCACGAGGCGACCAACCGCCCACATCATCAGGTCCTCCATCCGGTCGCTATGACGAGCTTGTCGCCGTGAGTCGGCAACAAGTGCATCAAGCAAGGCCTGGGTGGACCTGTCCAACCTAACAGGCCGATGTACGTGTCGGGGATGCTGTAGCTGTTGCTCGTGGATGGGCTCGACGTGCAGCAGGTCCCCCATCTCCACACCCTGTAGCGGGTCAGGCATATCCGACTCCGCCTGTACCGGCATCTGCGGCAACGGCTCCGGGACCCAAACCTGGTCCTGGACGGCCGCTACGAACTGAAGGCCGAGCCCCCTGAATCGGTGTGTGATGCGCATGCCGCTTGCCGTGTGGCGGTCTAATCGGACAGGCGGAATGGGCTGAAGTATCTGATGCTAGTGATCATGCCACAGGGCAAGAACACGCATCAAATGAGTGATGAAAGCTCCGCCATATAAAAGCCCGCGCTTCTGCCTGTGATAGGCAGACGTAAAGTAAAGCGCTAGGCATGTGGCTAGGGCGCACCGCTTGCCGGTAAGCAAGCAGAAGAGAAATAACAAGTCTCTCTCTGTGCACCACTCACGGCTTCTTAGACGCGGTGCAATCAACGTCGAGATAAGCCGGTGTAAATATCTGTAAAGGGGTCTCTAATCCCCGAGACCCTCCCCTTGGTAGTCAACCAAAGGCTATTAGAAATCAGACCCCACAAAACATGGAGGTCATCTGTGTCCACCTCCGTCACCGCCTCGGTGTAAAGTGGCGTGACCATCTCGAGCTCAAAATACAAGGCCGCCGCGACGGCCCACTGACGGAGGGTCAGACGGTAAACGTGGCCGAAAATCCTGAAGGAGACCTTTAGCGGCTCATCTGGCTACTCCTCCCAGGCAATAGGCTCCAGCCCCTCCTCTGAGTAGATGAACGTCGAAAGAAACTCAAAGACCACCTCTCTATACGTCTCAGTGAACGCCAGATCAAACAAACGATCGCATGGCGTGTCCTCGCATATAATGGCCCTGGCCCGCTTCGTCTCTCCGACCTCCTGTAGAAGCTGCTAGTCCACCGCCGTCCCCGGGCCCATAGTCACCTCCCGTAACTTCTGGAACCGACCTAATGCGTCCGAGCCGGGCGCGAAATGCAGAAAAGGGTAATGAGCGAGATCGTCTAAATCCACCTCAACCTTATGAATATCCTCCTCGTGATCCGCTAGATCTGAAAAAAATCAATATCGATATATATATACATTTATAAATAAAATAGTAAATGAAAGTTAAATTAAATAATATTAGATATTATTTAAATGTTTTTTATTTTAAATAATAATAAATTGTTTTTTTATTTTAAATAATAATAAAATGTTTTTTTATTTTAAATAATAAACATTTAAAAAAAATACCTATACGCCACGTATAGCACTATACGTGGCGTGTAGGCTGTTACCAGGTAAAGGAGACCATACGCAGCCTCGTGAACCATACACAACAATGGTTACCGGGTAAAGGACCCTATACGCGTCCAAAGGAGAGCCATACGCCAGTATAGCACTATACGTGGCGTATGGCTTCATCGTCTTCCTCAGATGAACTATACGCCACGTATAGGGCTATACGTGCGTATAGTTCATACGTTTCAGTCAAAGATCTACCTATTATACCAAATTTTAACGGCTAATAATCAAAACAAACCACAAATTATTGTAAAGGAGTCTAAAATACGTACCTTTACGAGTAAATGTTGAAGATTTTGGACCCGACAATCTCAATCAACGAGGCTTCGTATGTGTTTGTGTGTAAAATGTATGGGTTGCGTTTGGTTCTATACGAGGGCCTCCTTGTATATCACGTGGCTATACGCATCGTATAGGCCAATACGTAGCGTATAGCCCCTGACCTTTGGTATTTTATACGTCACGTATAGTACAATACGTGGCGTATAGGCATTAAATATCTAAAATTTCAAAATTTCCCTCCATTTTAAAGGTCCATACGCTACGTATTGCACTATACGTGTCATATAGACCCTGACCTTTAGTATTCTCCACTTCTATACGCCATGTATTGCCCTATACGTGGCATATATAAATAATTTAAATTTTATTTACTTTATTTTATTAAATTTATTTTTATGAATTTAGTAAAATGTATTTTATTTAATAAAATATATTAAATAATACTAATGCTTTTTATTCTATAAATTGTATTTTAAATAATAATAATTTTTATTTACTTTATTATAAAATGTATTTTGTTATAAACATGTACTTTATTTTAAAACCGATCAATAAAAAATAAAATTACAAACAAATATCTATCCAACAGTCGTTACGTATTGTGAAACTGTATGTGCATCAGTAGTCATTATCTCCTTAAATCGTTCGATACGATCCTTGTATATATTTTCCCATTCTGCTGCAGCATCATTTCGGTGCAAAATCCAAAGAGCATTCGGTATGGGCATCGGAAAAACTCCGTCTAACTTGACGTAGATGAAATGAGCATTGTTGACATGAACGAACGATACGATTTGATGATAAGCGTGAACGTTAGGACCAAACCATAATGGGAAAAAGGTTTGATTACCGGCGATGCTTAAAAGTTGAACAATCACACCAAATCTTTAAGCAATTATGAGTCCTGTGTAGGGCATCGACATCCAATGTCTAATGGGTGCGGCTTTCACCTTCTGACAATCTATCGTATGACGTAGCTTATCATACTCTTGAAAGGCGATTCTGTCGAAAACAGTTCTCCACCATTCTTCGTGACCGTCCATCTCCTGTAGAAGCTGTTGTCGAATAAAAAATCACTTCTTTTCATTGAACCCTAAGCCCACAGCTACCGATCGAAAACCACAATTACCGTCGGACATTACGTCATGTATATGTGAAATGTAGCGATGAAACAAAGATGGAATGTTATCTTTAAAACAATTTATAATGTTCACTGCACCATCCCCCATCATCAATGAAAACTCGTTATCATCTTGTGGTTGTTTTCCTTTACCGGTCGTTGAATGACGGTGTTGCATGATGAGTTTATTCGACTTTACGACTAAACTCGCTGGTCGAGAGTCTTGTGACGGGTTATATGAGCTATGACTCGCGGGGTCACATCTACTTTGTTGGGATTCTATGAACGAGTTGTTTCTTGCGACATCCTGTTTCCTTTGTTGTTGTTTTTTCAAAGTTGGACGACCACAAGTATCTTGTTGTACCACATGCGCTTTCTTGTTAGTTTTGCTTGGAAAGACCACCCCTGCGATTCTCGACAACAGGGTTTTTTTACCTGATCGGGTTGTGACATTATTTTGTTTCTCACAAGACCAAGTACTTTTTTCACGTCTACATTTTCATCCTCAACAAACGACGGTTTTAAATCAAGCTTCCCCGAGAAGACGTCCACCGCATCTAGCGGGATTCTGCTACCTGTATTAAAACAAGATAGTCATGACAGTTTGGAATTAGAAGAAACACGATAAATCGTAAAAGGTTGTATTTATGACCTGTAGCTTCGATCTTTGCCTGACGACAAGCACACGACAACCCACAACTACTGAAAATCTGGCAACCACACGATGCATTTTGTTTCCGTATAATTGATAACTTATACCACTCGTTTTCTAACAAATCTAGAGCTTTATGTGAAACTTTACCGTGTAGGTTATCAAACAATTCAATAGCTTCGTGGCTGTCCATTTTCCTTTTCAGGCTTGTTCCAAACTCATACTGTAATTGTACATACTGATTTGTTACAATTTGATCAACAAACCTAACAAGTCTATCCAGCGAGTTGTTAGCATTTCTAAGATAGCTCTTTAGGAGAGAATGGTGGCTCTCGACTCTATTCGTTGTACGTTGACCAAAATTGAGGTTTCTGTTGGACCAGGCTGATACAAAATTTTCTTTATATGGGTCCAACCAATTTTTGGTCACATGGTCTATAACTCCTGAAAAAATATTTTAAACCCTAATAAATATTATAAATTAAAAATAATATATATAGATAAAAATAAAAACTTACTTCCTCGTCTGGCTGCATACAGTCATTCGTAAAGTCGGTTGAAGTTGTACTGGTATACATCTGATGTGGGAGACTCACACAATATCGCCCATGAATACTTGAAATTTGCCCAATCTTCGTCTGTAAACGATTCCTTGCAATGTTTTGAGATATTCTCATGGATGTGCCACCTGCATAGGTACTTGGAAGTGTTTCAGGAATATTTTCTCACACACGTTCATAAGAGCTTTGTCCTTGTCTGTTATTATCACACGCGGCTCCATAGACTTTTGTAACATACCTTTGCTTTGTCTTGCATTAGAGTTTCACCGACTCTCGTTTCATTTTTTATCTTTTGTATCGCATTATAAATGTCTTTTTTAATACAACTACTATCTTGGTTTTGTTCCCTTATGGTTGCCAGAAGGTTACGTGGCAACATGTTTTGCGAACACAGCTTCGCCACCAAAAGGTGTTCCGACTGAGACGGTCTCCTGGCAAACGAGTGCGCCTCAAGATGTTGAGTAGGATCGTGGTTATGACTGCCATCCATCACAGTTAACTTCCAATCACCGGTATTTTCTTCGTAGTCTCCTTCCAGTTTAAAAGAACAACCTATTTTCTTGCTACCGGCACGTCTAACCGTGGTTGTAGACTTACGTACGGTCACACACAAGCCTACCTTGATAAACGGTGCCGACGGGTCGTCACCTTTTCTCCTCGATCGTCGGGTGACAATGACGTAACCATTCTCACGTCCTATGTGGATAGCCTAATCCACCAACTGTTCACGAGACTGAAAATTCTGTAACAACGATAAGGTTAAAGTTAATAAACAACAAACTATATGTAAGTATATATATGTAGGAATGTTATACTTGGTCAGTTTTATACGACACGGTTGAATTGGTTTGTTCCTCTTCTCTGGACTCGTTAGTCGGTTGTGTCGGGTAAGAGACTTCATCGTATACGAAGTCGTCGGTGTGTTATGTCGGGTAAGAGACTTCACCGTATATGAAGTCGTCGGTGTGTTGTGTCGGGTAAGAGACTTCACCGTATACGAAGTCGTCCGTGTGTTGTGTCGGGTAAGAAGGTTCACCATATACGAAATTGCTAGTGGGTGGTGTAAGGTAAGAGGGTTCACTGTATATAAACTCAGGATTGCTTAGTGGCTCGTTCAAATCCGGTGATTAGAATAAACGTCGGACGAGACCTCCTCATGGTTCACACCTTGAACGCCAGAACTTTGCGGGTTGTTTTCCAGTGACTCATTAGAATATACCTGAAAACCGTAGTTACCATCCCACCACCAAGATATGGCTATACTTTTTTAAGGAAAATGATTGAAAAAAGTTTGAACGATACGTTCAAATGAGAAATGTGCATGGTTAAATTCAAAATTTTTTGGCCCTATATGCATCGTATAGGCCTATACGATGCCGTATAGGATACTAGGCACACCGACAACATCGTACAACCTGGTCATTTCAACCCCTATACGCATCGTATAGAGCCATACGATGTAGTTTAGGGTACGTGGTACCTTCTGCAAATAGTCAACCATCATATCACTATACGCCGCGTATAGCACTATACGCGGCGTATAATTAAGGTATATTTAGCTAGTTGCAGAAGGAACCTCGTACCCTAAACTGCATCGTATGGCCCTATACGATGCGTATTGGGGTTGGAATAACCAGGTGTACGATGTTGTTGGGCTTTGGAAATTGTGAAGGACAATACGCTGCGTATTGACCTATACGATGCGTATAGGGCCCGGTCTGGTCTTGTTAGTAATTCCCGTGTGTTGTTAGTAGTCCCCTTTGAAAAAATCGCAATTCTTATTGATTTCCTAATGAGAATACAAGGATATAAATAATACAACTAATGGAGAAATTATAGGAGCTATCTAGGGAAAATACAATCATTCCTAATAAACTAATATTGACTAATTGTTCACAAATATACACCGATAATTTCAAGAGATATATATCGGTTCACAGTCCCCCGCAGTTTGAGCCATAGATGAGCGGAGGCATAAACTGGATCGAAACCTATGAAAGAGGTGTTTAGGTAGACCTTTGGTGAAGATATTTGCATATTGATAATCGACAGGTACGTGCAGGACTTTAATAGTACCAAGGCGAACCTTTTCCCGAATGAAATGGATATCAAGCTCGACGTGTTTGGTGCGTTGATGTTGTACGGGATTTTCATAAAGGTAGACCGCCGAGACATTGTCGCAATAGATAATCGTCGCATGTGTAACTGGGACATGAAGTTCGAGAAGAAGGTTACGGATCCAGCTAACTTCGACTGTTGTGTTGGCAACTCCTCTATATTCGGCTTCGGCACTAGACCGAGAAACCGTAGGCTGACGTTTCAAGGACCAAGAGATTAAATTTCCGCCCATGTTAAAATATTATTATTTTAATTTATTTATTAATTAACCTTTATGTACACACTGATAATTTTTCCTTAAAATAAGTTATTTTTATTCAAAACGAATATGATGTTGAGAATTGCAAGAACCGTATAAACGATTGTCAACAATGTATGGTTATAATAACATTTGTCATATCTATATATATCTATATATATATAGGGGCATGTTCTTTTGAGAACCAACCATATGTTGAGAACCGAAAGAATCGCACAAAACGTGTACATATCTCTTTAGTGAAAAAAGTAAAATTCAACAACAATGTTTTATTTATCTCTTCCCACTCTTCGTTTGAGTTTATCTCCTCTCTCCTGAATTTTTTTAAGAAAAGTATAAAAATATGCATATATGCATTCATTTGTGCATATAGTGTGAGTGCATATATGCATTTAAAAAAACGACTATAAATTCGAGATCTTTTAAAACCAAACCTTAAACATATTGAAATATACATGAATTCTAGTCAATTTATATTATAAATAGAGGAAGAGTTAATTCGGTTCTCACGGTTCTTAACATATTATTGGTTCTCAAAAGAACATGCCCCTATATATATATATATATATATACACACACGCGCGCTTTGAATACCTGAATAGTGATCATACTTCTTTTTGTGAAATTCTCCGTTTTTATAATATACCTAGTATAATATAGTCCGCGCGTTGAGGTGTGTTGTTTTTGAAAACCGAAACCTAAATAAAAAAATATGTTTCTAATATTGATTTCTATATCTGTTTTTGTATAATACTAATTTCTAATAAATCCGGACAAAAAGTGTTCGGGTCAATGAGATCTGACACAACCAATGACCAGTACAAAAATTATTCGTTTTGACACACCCGTTTTCCCACCTCATGTAAATACAAATAGTTAAAACTGACAAAAAAAAAAAAAAAAAAACAAATTTTTAGCATTGAACTTCATAAAAGAAAATGAAAAGGTACATAAATAACTCAACACAAACAATGGAGAGGAAATAATTAACAGTTGATAAATTGAGCTTATAGCAAAATATTGAAGATACCCTATTTACAACAAACAGCTACTCTTCAATAACTGTTAAAAGAAAATTAGAAATCAAATGCAACAGGATATCATTTTCAAGTTTCTGCAAAGATTAATTAGCAAACATATATGTTATACAACAGGATATAATTGTATTACATCACTTTAAGGATTCACCTGATCTTCTATATGTATACATTTCTAAAGATTCTTAATCTTGATTAGCATTATATGTGAAAATTTAAATAAGGGATAGAGAATGGGTTGGATTCCATAATTTGTCATTATTTTAATTTGCATATTTATGCCAAAGTGGAAACAACTTAACCTGAATATTAAAATATAACAGCTTTTTTTTAATATATTTGTAATAAATCTGAATGAAAAAATATATATTTAGCATATAAAGAGATGATAATATACTACTCTTCTCAATTTCTTTTAATTTATTATTTTATATGGCATCCATATAATTAAAACAAAATAAATATTGGCGACTAGTGGTTCAACTTTCAACATATTTTTTTTCTACTTGTCTTTCCAAACACATTATTTAATAACCAATACCATACTATAACTTCTACAAGAAAAAAAACTACTTAAATTAGTTTTATTTGGGGAGTGAAAAATAAGCAGATGGACAAAAGATGCTCACAATATGAGTATACGGTGATATTCATTAAAGAACGTTAAATTATTGTGAGAAAAAAAATAAACTTAAATGATTTCATTTTTTTATTAATGGTTTATATATATATATATATATATATAAATTTATATTTCTTGAGTATATTTATATACATAAAAAATTATTAAACTAATTTTTCTTCTTTTTTTATAACTTTAATCGTTTGCCTCTAGATGGGTAGGTAACATTACCTATACATGTATGGTTTATATATATATAAACGAAATTTGTTCATATATACATATTTAATTTTAAAAGATACAAATAAACATTATATTTTTATCATTTTCTCTATTTAAAAAAAATATTAAAAAATGATTGATTCATTTTGTTTCGCGCGTTCAATCTCACAATATTTAGTGTTCTGCATAGATGACTCCTCATATGAGGTATAATTAAGAATCTAACTTATCAGTTTTATGACATAATGATAAAAAAATACAGATAATATTTTTTTTCTATTCATTTAAAAATAAAGATCATATTTCAGATCTTTCTATCTATAGTTCTCACAGAATTCAATTGATTGGATTGATATTAATTGTTTGACATTGTGCGAGACGTATCCTTTCTTGGAGAATCGACCGTTCACCTAAGTACATTTACATTAGGCGTCGACAACCATGATGCATTCTACCAGATTAGATTCGGTAATCTTGGCTTTGTCTTTCATCTTCAACCATGTTTGCGTATTATAACCATGTGTGGATTACGTTATTCCAATTTAATTAGTTTTGTAATTTAATAATTCCCAAGTAATTCAAATAACACAATAACAACTATCCTCAATTTATCCAAGAAAGGCTAATAAAGTTGTTTTTTATGATTCACGAGTTTGTAATTTTGTAATTATACTATGAAACGTAATGACAATGTAAAATTTTGTAACTTTTTATCTTTTAAAACTAAACTGGTATTAAGATCCCAGCGTTGCGAAACCAGAGCTCATTTGTTTAGCCATGTTGGTAACAAACTTACTAAAATGATCATTTACTTTTTAGTTCAGTAAATAATTCAACGCAAAAAGAACGTGTCATGTTATTCTTGGTGCGACTGATCCATTTTCTTGCGCCTTGGCACAACAGATCATTAATTTTGTGTTGCTCGATGCAGCAGAACCATGTTCTTCCCTTGCCCGTCGTATGCGCAAGAGAAGTTTTGTATTTATTAACGCATAAGGACACCACGTGCAATTATACTCTTTGTTTGTATTTAGGTTTATCTATTGCATTTGGTCCAACAATTGGTATCAGAGCATCAATCAAGAAGGACTAGCAACCATTCGAAGAACACCAAGCAATCAAAACCCTATTGCAGATTGAATTTTTCCGCAGGATAGTAACATGGCAGGGGATATCGTACGGGTTAAAGAACCAAGTGGTGTCATTTTTCAAGTCCAATCTTGACATCAATAAATTACCTAATCTGGGCAGTCAAGATTAAATATATTCTGGAGGCCAACGGGTTGTGGAAGGCTGTAGAACTGGTGGCAGGTGCTCAAATTAATGCAAAGAAAAGTAAGATGGCTCGAGCTTATTTGTTCAAGCGATACCAGAAGAGATTGTTTTGCAAGTTGCCACACATGAAGATGCGAAGGGAGTTTGGGATGCCCTTAAGACACGGTATTTAGGTGTTGATCAGGTAAAAAAGGTTCACCTCCGAACTCTGAGGATGGAGTTTGAAGGACTTCAGATGAAAGATGAAGACACGATGAGTGGGTTGGTATTGTAGGCAAGGAGCCTTGGTTCAACCATTGAAGAAGAGATACTAGTAACCTGTAACCAAGTTGCTCGATTCTACGTCGAATAAGTTTCTTCAGATTGTGGTGTCGATCGAGCAGTATTCTGACGTAGACACTATGCCATTTGATAAGGTGATCGGGAGGTTAAAGGCCTACGAAGAGAGATTTCGAGGCAAGGAAAAGCTAAGAGAAGATCAAGGAAGGCTGTTATTTGCTCAATTAGGTGATCAAAATCACAGCCGACAGACTGGTGGTGCAAGTTCTGAAGATCGACGTACTGATCAAAGGGAGCCACATCAAAAAGGGATAGGTCACGGGTCAAGTGTTTTAAGTGTGAAAATATAGACATTATGCGAATGAGTGCCACGATCGAAAATGAGAAGAGGCACATCTAGTTCAAAAGTGAGGATGATGAAACTTTATTCTTAAACAAGTGCAAGCCAGAAGTGTTACCTAGCAGGAAACAAAGTTCGATGTGAAGTTTTGGTGATGGGTTAGAAAGTGAACAAGATTTTCATGACAAATGGTTAGAAAACACGAGCTTTAACGACGTGAATGTGTATGAAGACGAACTTGAAAGTATGACCCGGGAATTAAGTGGTTTGCTGGGAATTGAAGATCCGGGGTGAAGCGAATCAAGATCCAAATTAGAGGGGAGAACAAATATATCTCCTACTTCTTGATTAAACCGATCCTTCTTGATTAAACCGATCCTTCTTGATGTTAATTATCTATTTTGAATTCTTTTCTTTCCTTTTCCTTTTCAAAATTATCGTCCAACAGTCTCTCCCAAATTTTGAATCGGACCTGCTAGATCTTTGAAGCCCAATAGTTCTCACATCTCGATAAACTTGTTTCTTGGAAGTGCTTTGGTTAGGATATATGCACTTTGTAGCTCCCCACTTACGTGCTCCACTTCTACTTGCTCCTTCATGATACATATCGTCATTAATAGATTGACTCTTTCTTTTTTATTAATTCTCGACACACCAATTACATGGACCCTAGCAATTTATTTATAATAAACAAACCATACTAATCTTACTCAAATCATTATCTCTAAACATTGATCTGCATTAGATTTTCGTTACCTATAAAAATCTGCATTAGATTTTTATTATTCTAAATAATTAAACGTTTTTATTTTTGTAAATAAGAAAGTTAAAGTTCATTTTGGTAATTTTATACTCAACAAGGTTAACTTTGTGATTGGCAACACTTGCGAGTTGCGTCACACACCTATTTATTGTTTATGTTTATCATCTGATATTCATCATTTTGCGTTTTGTTTAGGAATCAAATCTATACTATATAATAAATACAGGTTTTTCTATGCCATATGTCGCATCTATATTCATTTTCATCATTTTTTTTTCGTTTCTCTCTCTTATTAAATACACTTCTATCTTTTAATAATAATATATTTTAAAAAAATACTAATTATAGTAATAAAACACATTTATTTTAATATATCTCTTATTATAAGAAACTTTAAAATCTAATTATGTAACTTTTATTTTCAATAAAATACTAAATGAAAGTCAAATTAAATTAAATAGTAATTACGTATTCTCGAAACCCAATTATAAATTATTTTTTACATATTTTGAATTTTGTATTCTATCCTTAGTGTATGTAATACATTTTTACACATGCAAAAGATATAAATAAAGATTTAATAATTTTATATATTGATATTTCTCACTTCGTGTGTAGACACGGGTTCTAAGCTAGCTATTAATAAACGTTATATTTATAATGTCATAAGTTTAATTAAGGATCGGAGATTTACTTTCATTTAGGCTTCAATGACATTTTACATTTTCTTTATATATATTTGGTTTCAATAACATGTTATGATATCAAATACCAATAACCCGAATCGAAAATCTTAAAAAGAAAACAAATATTTATTAAATAGTTTCACGCCTTATAACAAATTTCTAGATCTGTCATTTGATAAACAGTTTACGGTTACTCTTTGTTATCATTTCTTCTAAACACCGCAAACATTATCGAAGCTCCACCGGATGAATATACAGAAGGTACTTGTTCTAGTTTCTTGCTATAGGACTCAAAAAGCTCATCTATGGTTTCATCTTCTAGGTGGCCCTTGAAGACTGCTTCCACACCAACCCTTATACCCAATGCAAGACGTCTAGCAGCATGCTTTGTCTCAGGTTCTACAATGCGAGGCAATCCCTCCATTCTATCTATTGTAAAGTAACCGTTTTCGTTAACTATATCCTCTAGTTCTTGAGGCGACGCGTAATACACGGGTATGTTGAGATAGTCTACCTTTTGTTCATTGATCTTACCCTGTAAACGAAGGGAAAATCATGAGAATAAACATTTTAATCCATTTTTTTTTATCAAAATAAATGTTGACTTTTTAGCTCACTCAAACCAAAATCAACCGATCAGAAAACACCATGTAAACAATCTCGGCTAAAATCTAGACAGCTACTTCCCAATCACGTAAGCTAACTTAGCTAAAATCTAGCCGGCTACTTCCCAACCGGCTAAAACTCAGCTTGGGAAATCCAGTGACGGAACTTGAACAATTAAATTGAGGGGCCGAAAATATTACACATAAAAAAGTGGATTTGTGCCCAAACACTATAACTAATATGAAATAAATCTAGTGAGCCGAAATCAATACTTCTGAGAAAAAATTGGGAGGGGTCTGGGCCATGGCCCCTTAAATGTTCCGCCCATGGGCAAATCATCGGACAGATAAATCTAGTGAGCCGAAATCAATACTTCTGAGAAAAAAATGGGAGGGGCCTGGGCCATGGCCCCTTAAATGTTCCGCCCATGGGTAAATCATCGGACAAATAAAAAATCGCCATTTGGTAGTTTTATAATAGTCCAATAATTCTCTGATTGAGTTTTAACCGGTTGGGATGTAGTCGGCTAGATTTTAGCCGAGTTAGCTTACGTGACGTTTTCTGATAGGTTAATTTTGTAGACCCCATGCGTTATACTATTTTTTTTCCGACGAAAGTCTAGCCTTTTCAGCCGTCTTAGCTTATTTGACATTTTTTTATTAATTGCTTTTAGATATGTTTATTTTTAAGTGGACTAAAATTCGATGTTCTTTTTATAAAAAAAATGGGTACAATTTTTTTTGTCGTGATTTTCACATAAATGAATGTAGTAGAAATTAACTTTCATGTTCAAACCATAGTCATGGATAAAATGGTTACATCTAGACAAAAGTTGGTTGATATTTATTAAGTTGTAGGGTTAATTACTTAATTACCTCTTTAGCCATGTCCGACAAGCAACAACCCAACACCTCAAACAACACATTACCAATACACTTCGAATGTGTAACTCCGTTTGGCCGGCCTGGCACTAGAACCACTACTAAACCACCGCAAACCACCTCTTCTGCTCGAGCATTTAAGAACCCACACATATCTCTCTCGTATTGCTGTCTATAAGCCATCACCACCTCCTTCTCAGCACCACCGTAATGAACTCTCCCTTTGTTCCAAGCCGGAGAGCCCTTGTCCATCACTTCATCAGGCACTTTAGACAGCCAATGAAGAGCAAAGGAAGAGTAGACAACATGCAAAGATGAACGAGGGAACAAACGATCGTAAAACGAGCCTGGAACGCCGGCTGCATAGTAACGTTTGTAGGAATGAAGGGTTTTGAAAAGGGTGTTGAAGTCGTTTGAGGCGTGATCGTTGAAAAAGACTTGGAATTCTGGTGTTGAGGTGGTTCTTAGGGTTTGATACTTGAGTTGCACGGAGTTTATTATGTTTTTGACTGCTGTGAAGGTGTTGGGGCCTATGGAGCAACCCAAGTCTGCTATACGAAAAGGGTGTTCATCGACGAAGCTTTGGACGTCGAGCTTTTCGGCAACCGCATCGTCTATTAGCGACATAACGACTTCGGCAAGTGACTTCTACGTAAGACCAAAAACATATTCATGAGAATAAAGATGAGTGATATTTGAGAGAATTGAAAGAGAGGTGAAATTAATACTTGATATGAGGAGTTGTTGGTGTAGCTAGAAGCACCATCTCCACCCTTCATTGGATAGGCTTGGGATGACTTGTTGCCCTCCATGTCTCCCATCTTTTAATTTGTTTTGATGAATGCAAAGACAGTCTTTATTTGTGTGTTGGTCTTCATGGGTGATGCATCCAAAGATTCGGAGAGTTTGTGTTGGCAAAAGCCTCCAAATTAATGCAACAGCTGAGTTTATTGATATCATCTCTTGTTATTTAATTTGCTAGGTTTAAAATTATATGGCGTGAATTACTAATACTTATTTGAGTATTTAGTTATATTGTTTTAATGAAATATTGCCGTTTACGGATACAAGGAATTGACTCTATAGCGACGACATGAGAGAGGGTAATAGTGTTCCTTGTAATTCTTATGTATGATATCGATGGGGTGTATTTTTTTAGCATCTTGCTAGTAAAATTCCTTTGGTGTAAAAAAAAACATGTCTAACTTAACTAGTACATGTATTTTCAAAATATTTTCATCTATAGACGGCATGTCTCTATAGCTTTTTCACCAAGGGCCACATTTTCCCGCTATTCCGCCAAGACTTGTAGCGACTAATTTTTGTCGCTATAGATTCTGAAAATAAAAAAAAAGTAAATTACAGAAATCATCCTTTAAGTTTATATCATTTTTCACTGTATGTCCTTTAGCCCAAAAAATATCAGAATTCATCCTTTACGTTTAAATTTGTTGCGGTTTACGTCCTTTAGCCTAACCGGCGTTAAGTTTTTCAGTTAACTCTATTAATGTGTCTTGCACATGATGGTGTTTTTGTCTTTTTACCCACAAATATATAAGCATAGATAATAAACCTCTCTAATCTATTTCTCTCTCTCTGGTGCCCCCTCCTCTGATCTGAGCACCACCACCAACCGATCACCACACAACCCCATCCTCCAATCTGAGCACCACCACCGCCCTAGCATCACCAACGCCATAAAACACCCTCCCTTTACCCACTCAGAGCCACCATCAACACCGCCAGCACCACCACCCCCATCCCTTTCATCTTTCTCATCACTGGCTTCATTCTCGGATTCGGCGTCCTCCGCCGCACTATTAACCCTAAATCACATAATGCTCCGGCGAATTGTGTTCTCGATTTGATTTCTATCCTCCGTCGCCGCCGGACTTACAACTATCTCCCTTCGATTCTCCCCAAAATTCAAGGCATGAGGGTTCCAATTTCAGCAGCGACGGTGGATAATCTCACCGATAAAGCAGGTAAGGATGAAATCGTTTGAGTGTTTTGGTGAATCCACCACGATGGAGGTAGGCAAGGATGGAATGAAGAAGAACTTCCCTCGTTTCCAGGGTTAAAGAGGCGATCTTGCTGCTTCCGTTCTCGTCTTTCGAAGTGACTGCCATCTTCGATATGCTAATGATTTACAGATCAGATGGAGTTCGTATTTGTAATTCTAGGGTTTCTGCTTTAAGCTCTATCTGAACGCCGACCAGGGAGAGGGGTTTTTTAGGGTTTTGTTGGAGGGTCAAATCGTGGTAATGGTTGTTGGCTGCCGTGGTGGTGGAGAAAAGGGTTTTGCTGGAGGCTCAAAAGGGAGTGCTTTCTTTTTGTTTGGTTTTCAAGTTCTGTTGATATCTGGTGGTTCACAGCCTGCTGGAGTTTAAGTTAAAGTAATTATTTATTTTTGTGGTGTTAACTGCTTGATTGCTTCAGGCCAATTTTCAGAATTCGTTTCGTTTAGTTTTAAGATTCAGTTTGGTAATGTAGCGGTGATGTGGTTACTAATCAGTGCACGTAAAAGTGTTGCACCACTCTCTGCTGTTTTGTAACATGCACATTGTAGAAGGCTTGCAAGGTAGAGGTATTTGATTTTTTACAGTTGGTCTTTGTAATGGTGATTTGTGATTGTGTTTTGGTGGATAATAAAATATGGCGGTTGAGAAAATGTAGTAGTGAGAGAGGGAGTTGAGCTGAGAGGGAGAGTTTTGGGTTTTTATATTTTAATTTTTTTGGTTTTTAATATAAATGAGTAAAAAGATCAAAGTATCCTTATGTGCCTTGCACATGACCATACTTAACGAAAAAATTTAACTGGGTTAAGGGCAAATGGCGTAACATGCAAGATTTGTAAACATAAAGGATGATCTATGATATTTTTTGAGCTAAATGGCATATAGTGAAAAATGATATAAAGATAAATGACGATTTGTGTAATTTACTCTAAAAAGAATTGAAAACCCTGTAGAGACTACATTTCGTCGCAATAGGTGCATCTATAGAGACGGCTTCGTTTCGTCGCTAAAGGTGTGGTCGCTATAGGTATGTTTTCTTATAGTGACTATAAATTAGAAACTTATAATATATAGTAATGATATTCTCATATTCTATTTGTTTAAAATATGTGTTGACATTTATCTATTATTTATTAACAAAAACTTAAACGTCAAGAAGGGGCGTTAATTAGATGCTATTGTGTTTTACGATTCTGAATGACATTGTCTTCCACAAGAACACCCCCAACGAGAAACCATTTTCGATTATATTGCTAACTATTGTTATTTATAGTTTGTAAGACTATCCGTAACACCTCCGTGAGTGTGGGGGCGTGGTGCCACCTCACCCACCACGGGCGTGAAACACCGCGCCGACCCCAGGTGAGGGTGGGCGTGAGAGGGGGGAGATGAGAGTGTTCACGGGCGTTAGGGCAAGAAAAGGGCTAAAAGAGTCGTTGAAATGGTTGTCTGATAATGGTGTGTCACCTTCCTTTTTTAAAAAGCTGGTTCATAGAAAGTAAATATAGTACATTTTTTAATATGAAAGAAGACGACAAAAATGTGACCCTATGAACCAAAAAAAAAACAATGGTGGTAAACAAACAAAATTCAGAAATAAAAATGATACTTGTTGTATATTAATTATTTTTTATTTGTATTGTAATTTATTAAATTAAACAAGGTTTTGGCTTAAAAACTCAGTAATGACATTGTAATCATTATGTTTAATTATTGCGGGTTATTTTCTTCCGGTCAGTGTATATAAAATATAGCCGTTCAAGAAAAACTTATAGGTCTTGATGAAGGTATGGCCTCAACATGAAAAGAATTCGAATTTTTTTTATCATATGCCTGAGTAAATAGACATATTTTTCAAAGCACATACCATGACTTTACATTCGTCTCGTCTTGTGTTAAACTTTATATAAAGACATACATAATTTTTATTTCATTTGCTTTGTCTTTACGGATATTGAATGTGACTTTAGAGAGATCACTACACTAGGACATCACTAAAATTCCGATACATAAATTAAAATAAGGGGACGTATCAAATGAAAATCATTTCTAACTGTGAAAACCCTTAAACTCTGTTCTGACCACACATTTAATTATGTATATTTTAACTTGTGGCTAAGATTTAATCTAGATTTTTTTCTTTTCTTTTTTAAAATTCTTAAAATACCCTAAAAAGATAAATATGTCAATAGACATTATTTGATTTAATAATAATCACTCTCTTTGTTTTTTTCTCTCTATATATATTCAGATCAGTGTGTAAATTTAGTTTACACAAATAAGAAAACTACATCCAAATATACAAAATATCTCATATACACAAATCAGAAAAAATAATTCACATTCAAATATCTTTACAAACAAGAAAAAAAATTATACATAATTCCACTTTCTAAAAGAACATTAAATACACATGTGTAAAATCAAATACACAAAGGTAAAAACTCTTTACACATGTAAATTCAGTTTACACTAATGTAAAAGAATCAAATACACATGTGTAAAATCTAAATACACATGTGTAAAATCGAAATACACGTGTGTAAAATCAAAATACACATGTGTAAAAAATCAAAACCAATTATAAAATCACGCTACCCGGTATAGCAGATCTGTATATCCATTCAATTCCCCCATCAACAATTCTAAGAATAGGATCAAAGCAGCGAAAGAAAGCACCCATTATTAGCATTTTCCCTAACTTCGGGTGCGGTGGAAACACTGCCAGATATTCACCTTCATTTAAAAAAAACAAATGAGACAAATTTGAAAATTTGTATCTGAAGTAATACATCTACTTTCACATCACAATGAAAGACAAAATACATACAAATACACAAGTGTAAACTCAAAATACATATGTGTAAAAACAAAATACACAAGTGTAAAATCAAAATAGTCAAATCTTTAGGTTCTTTTCGTAGGATTTGCTTTCTGGAACTAAACCAAAGTCGTTTTAATCCAAAACTTAAAACACAAACCACAATCGATAGTTGGGTTTCTGTTTCTGAAAGACTCCAAAAAAAACTCAGACCTGGAAACTGAAAGACTCCAAAAAATTATCATTTTACTTTAAATAAGCAAGACCTACAAGTATCAACAAGCACATAAGCGAGAAATACTCAAGGAAATTTGTTATAATTTCTAGTAAAATGAATTAATAATAAAATAACAGTTTACCATGGAGGAAGTGAAGCTACTGTAAGTGCAAGGGAGAGTTCCCACAAATGAAGAATTTGATTGCTTAATTTTACTTCAAGATACTCAATGATTTCCTTTTCCTTCTGCAACATGTTTGGAAATACGGTCATTTTATATAAGAAGTCCATGTACAGTAAAAATGTAATGATATGTAAATCAACCTAATTACCCTAAAATTTGTGACAAAAAGACTACCTCTGAGTGTTCTTTTTGCTGCACAGGATCGACACTTTGAAATCAACTCGGTTCCGAATAGAACGAACCAGAGGACGGATGTTACGATCCAGAAACCAACGGAACTTGCGGAGATCGAACCTGTTTCTTGCAGAGATCCAGAAACAAACGGAACTTGCGGAGATCCAGAAACAGACGGATGTTGAGATCCAGAAACAAACGGAATGAACCAGAGGACGGATGTTGAGATCCAGAAACGAACGGAACGAACCGGAGGGCTGCAAATCCAGATCCTATTCTATAATTATGGATATCGTCTTCCATCTTGTAAACGATTTCATCTTCGGTTAGGGAAGAAAGATGATCCGATCAACTAATTTTTGTGGAGATCGAACCTGTTTCTTGGTTCTTGGTGGAGATCGAACAAGCAAAATCAGGAGAGGGTTGAATTTGGGGTGTTTAGAAAGAGAATGAGATCTGCGTTTTTTTAGAGAGAGAGAGAAAATGGTAGGGTGATAAATTAGAACGAGAGAAAAATGATATATATATATATATATATATATATATAAGGTAATGTAAAAGTATTAGAATGTCATTTACTCATAAAGATAAATCACAAATAAAAGAAAACTAATGTGTGATCTAAAATGAGTTTAAGGATTTTTACAGTTAAAAAGATTTTTCATTTGATACGTTTTACTGATATAAATAAACTTACTAGTTTACAAGTAACCTACCTACCATAAACAGTTATTTAATATTTATATACTTCTTTTTTTGAATTCATGTTGTTATGAGACTTGAACATATAATCTATTCAAATATTAGTATTTTTAAAAGATTTTTCTCTAATATTTAGTCACCAACCCAAATATTAATATTTATATACCTGTCCGCCTGATTGTACACTTGACCGAACAAATAAGAGGTAGATGAGGGTAGGGTCATGTGTTTGACCTTCTAGTTTTTGTGACTCAGCTCTGAGTATGTGATGTGATGCTAAGTTATCCTTTGGCACCTACCATGCACTCATGTATGTGTATCATACATAACATGACACCCCATCATGACTATTTCGTTTATGACATGCATACATGAATCAACCAACATATTTACATGAATATGTATTGATAAAACTTTATTGTTAAAGAATTATAATATTCAATTTGTTTTTGATTAATAACATTTTTTTCTAATGAAATTAATATAAAATGTTTTTATTGTAATTATTAATAAAAATTACTTTTTGATGATAAATCAAATTTCTTAATTTCAAACAACCTTGGCAAATAGGTTTAAGCGTCTAGGAAAAAAAATTATTTTACTTGTATTAAAATGAAAAATAAACATGTTATGTCATTGAAGATAAAACAAGTAAAAGAAATTTTGATTTTCTATTTTTGAATATGTAAATTAAAAATGATTTTGGTGTTAAAAACATTTAAAATACACTTATGGTGTTTTTACCTTTTTAAATGTTTTTGGATGTGGAACCCACGCCTTGTCATATCCAACTGTGCAGATTGAATCTTTATGCCACGCGTGAGCGTGATTATGAAACGATACGTGGGTTTGGATTTTAATGTTTAAAACAATGTTTGTGTTTTTATTAATTACTGTAAGTTGATATAAAATAAGTAAAGCAGGTTTGTGTGTTTGTTATATGTCATAAACTATGACTTTATAGCACCAAAGATCCAGAAGGCATCGACCCCTGATGATCAATGGCCCCCTTAAACTAAATTATTAAAATAAAATGATTTAGAGTGTTAACTGTATTGGATTGGTACGTTTAAGGATTTTAGATTCACGAGTTGAATTGATAAATCTAAACACGACCTATATATTTATTTGTGTCAAAGACATATTTAAAATTGTATAACCCTAATCGTCTAAACAAGTCAAACTGGTTGACGGATTATCAAGGTGTAAATAGGTCCTAAACTTGTTAACAGTATTGCAAAAATCGTGCCTAGCCTCCGATTAATCGGAAATCAGGCCTCCACCTTGGAATTTTCATCAAATTGGATAATTAATCGTAAATCACTCCTAGGCAGTCCAAATCGGCGACGGCCATTGATTCCAGCCATTTCTTGTAAATTCCAGCGATTTTTGGAAAATTATATCTAATTTTGAAAATTACATATAAAAATGTGTGTGTGTATATATATAGTTTTGAAAATTATATATAAAAATGTGTGTATATATATATATATATATAGTTTTAAAAAATACATATAAATTTTTCAATCCGATTAATCGTTAGTCCGTACCCCACTTCCCGACTAGCGATTTTTACTACCATGCTTGTTAAACAAGGTTGTAAACGAGTTGTAATAAAAAGTTGTTTAATTAAACGGATTAAACATGTTAACCCGAATATGACCGGTTTAATTAAACAAGTTAGATCACGTTGACTAAGATAACTACACGAATAACATTCAAAAGCACCCTTTGTAAATCATCCAATTTTTTTAAATGAAAAGACTATATAGAAGAATTTAAATAACATTAGGAGTCTGGCATTGAGGTTTGAAACTCTTTGATATATTAGTTTAAGTTTCATTTCGTTTATTTATGGTCAACAAACTTTTTTATAAATATTGTTGGTATTTTGGTGTACCATAGATTACGTTTAGTATACAAATAAGAGTCGACGCTTATTTGGATATTAACGGAACTAACAGGGGTTCGGGGGCAGCGCCCCCGAGAGAAGCGGGGTCCAAGGGGCGGCAGCCCCTGGCGGGGTCCAAGAGGCAGAGCCCCTGGCTGGGGTCGAGCTTATTTGGATAAAAACGTTATGTAAATAATTCATCAGAATTTGTTTTGGCCGAAATTGACATGTTAATTTCTGAAGGACCAAATGTGTAAATACGTTTAAAACCGATTAACTGCATCTTAGCAGTTATCCATAATTGTTTTTGTGGAGATAAAGATGCAAGTTCGTTGCCAGAGACACGCACAGTTTTTTGATCATTCAGAAAACAAAATACATAAAGATTTTTGAATCAATTGATTTTATCTGATCGTTAATTGGTATACACTCCAATTTAATCGATCTGAAACCGTTTCGTTCGTGACTTCAATTGCTATCGGTTAATATTTCTACAACAAATATTGCCCTAAAGACGGGCCACTGTGACATGAAATGAAAGTAACCTGCATTTTATTAAATGGGTCGGTCACATAAGGTGGGCAAATACCAGTTGGGCCGATATTATTTACATTTGAATGAGACCGGATCAAACCGGACTTTTCCGGCTCTAAGTTCTAGAATTTTCAAAGATAAATAAAAAAAGGGATAAACAGGCTTTTAGAACGCGTTTCCTCAAGAATGATTTCTTTATCAAAATTGAAATAACGCTGTTTAATATTTATAATTTTTAAATCATTAAACCCCACCCCGGACCGGTTATTCATGAAGATTTTCTAAAAAGATGTCATTTGTTACAAACAAAGAAAAATATACATACCCATTCATCACAAATACATTTATCACTTGTATAAACATGTTATCAGAGCCCCGACCATTGATTATTATAAAACGGTCGCTTTAGGCCTTGCATTTACGAGAACTCCACATTTTTTAGGGTTTGATATGAGTTTTGACTTGCAGATGATGAGTGAAATTACACTGCTACTTTTCTTGAGACGATGAACAAGATTTCGTCAACCGGTTACCAAACGGTTTACCAATTTTTGCATTCCGCTTGTTTATGTATAGCGTCTACATCTTTTCATATCTATATCTATACTATACAATAAATAAAGGTTTTGGTGGGACACTTGTCACTCGCCTATGCATCCTTAACTTTTTTTCCCGCCTCTCTATCTTATTATATATACAAATTTATTTAATTATTTTTATAATTTTTTGTTTCTCGCCTCTCTCCTATTAAATAATAATGATTTATATAATTATTTTTACAAAACGTTTTTTATTTAAAAAATAGGTTTGTTCGTAAAATATTTTTTTTATAAATTGAACATTTCTTTAATTCTTTTTATAAAACATTTTAAAAAAATAACTATATAACGTTTCTAGAATTTGTATTAAAAAACTATATAATATGTTATAAATATGTAATATGTAAATCTTGATTATTAAGTATATATAACGTTACATTTATTCAACCCATGTAATACATGGGGTTTCTAACCTATTAATAATATAATTGTAACATCCAGCCCCTCATACCACCAATATTGTCCGATTTGCCTGCTAGAAGCTCACGGATTTGTTTTTGTTTGCCCGAGTAAAAACTTCCCAAGGGGTCACCTATTCCTGGATTACTCCCACCCAAGCACGCTTAACTGTGGAGTTCTCCTCTCATCCACAACCAATGCACCCAAAACGCGTTAATGGTATTTGAGACAGGACATTATAAACCAAGAATCTCTCATAGCCACGACCGATGTGGAATTTTTAATCTTCTTTGTATCGTTACAATAATCTAGTTTATTTTTTTAATGCATTAATTAATGTATAAGAATACAACCATAAACTTATTAATCTAAACACATACAAAAGCATATAAGTTAAAATCTAAAAAGGCCTCAAATTTAGAGTTTGCTCTACACCTTGTGAAAGCGTTAAGCCGCCCCTGCATGTACGTCCCCTGTTCTCGTTCAGAGCGTGATAAGGTTTGCAAGGTGAATGTTTAGTGCTAAACTGACGAGGAACTTGACAATGTGTGCACACAAGCAAACACCAAAGCATTTACCCATTGCTGACTCGCTCAACACTGAAAAACTGTAACTAGTTACCAACAAAAACCAATTTTTTATAAAATTAAAGAAAAAAACATTTTAAAACATATACCATTTAAAGCCAATGTGTTGGATGACAAGACAAATATATCGATTATGAAAATCACTGAAGAAGGAAACTCCCACACCTAATCAAAATCAAACTCGATATTAGAGTAACATGATTTGCATAGATTCAAGAAAATTATAATCAAGAGTTAGTACCATCATTGCTAAAAGGAACAATTTTAAGTAGCTTGACGCAAGGATCGCGAGCCATATGTTTTTGTACCTGAAAAGAGATCAATATATGGCCATGCAAAGATTTCATAACTATATAAAAAATAAAAATTCCAATACTTTTTTTTTTAACAGCAAAGGCTCGGACACCTGGGATCACCCATCCGCCCGAAGAACAGAAGCGTGGTGACCCGGCCCCACACCACCCAGAAGGAAACCCATAACTGGGAAAAACCCCTGGCTCAACCTGGAACATTTTGTCCCAAGCAAGACTCGAACCCATGACCTCCCATTTGGAAAGTCATGGGGCTACCACTCAACCAGAAGGCTCGGTGGTAAAAAAAATTCTTTATAAAAATATTCCAATACTAGTATAAAACAAGCGAGACTCGAACCCATGACCTACCATTTGGAAAGTCATGGGGCTACCACTCAACAAGAAGGCTCGGTGGTAAAAAAATTTCTTTATAAAAATATTCTAATACTAGTATAAAACTTTAATTACAGACATTTTCTAATGAATTCTATATAAAGAATAAAGCTTGAACCAATGTTAAATCTCGACTTAAAGAATATAATAAAACACAGAGCAATACCAAAAATCTGCTTACCTGGAGACTTCTGAGGACATATTCAATAAAGATCGTGTTCCAAGAAGTAATATAATGATAAACAAAAGATTTCCAACAAAAGCATCCAGCAATATCTATAATCATAAGCGGATTTTAAGTCCAATATTTAATATTATAGATATTTAAGCATGAAAACAAATATAAACAGACCTTTCCACATCCCCAGATCAGCGAAGCTAAGCTCGGATTTGAATCTGAATCCTCATTATTTGCAAGTAAAATGGAGATTCTGTCTTAGGTAGCTAAGTGTAACAGATTAACAAGACTGAGTATGTGATTATTAAATTACTAGCTGAATCAGGTTATACTTTCTGAGCATTAATACTGCATTATCAAGTGTATAAAAAGGATACAAGCATCTAATACGAGAAACCCAAATGTCAACTTCAGCATCAGTCTCTGCAATGGTAATGATAAGCTTATCACTTCACTAATAAGGATTTCAAACAACTAATTGTATCTTAGTGACATGTGCTATGTAGCAAAACCTATGCACCTCAAAGTTCATAGCTTCTGGATCAAACTTGTTGTAGAACAGATGTCTATATGCCTTCGCCTTGTGAAGAATCAAATCAATTAGAAGAATCTAAAGAAAGTAAAAAATGAAAGTTAGTCCATAGTCGAAACCATGTAATGCAAATATGATACATACAAAAATATAAAAAGTGGGCTTCTTTTACCATGATTTCACATTCAATGTACTCGTCTGCAACGGCTCTGCAATTTTGCTGTTAAGATTTTAATGAATCTTTTTATGTAAACCAGCTTTTAAATGAGCAAGACAACAGTTATGACTGAATGCTTAAAAATAGAACTTACGCATTTCATGAGGCGGATATTTCCTGGTGAATATTGCACATAGAGACTTTTTATATGATGTCCACATTGGACACATCGGAAATTCATCTCTTTCAGTTAACTGCTTTTCCTTCCTGAAAGCAGTATTAAACGAGACTGACAACTGTTGGTAATTAATACTTCATATAAAAACATTGAATACACGCTTTCTACATAAGTTTTCAAAGTTCTCATAATCTTTGTTCATAATACTCTAAGAAGTAGCTTATAAAGTGTCTACTATCCACACATAGTTTTATAATTGACTTACTGGTATATTTTAGGTCCATCAGTCCTTTAAACAAAAAAATGAACAAAATAACACCAACTATAAAGCATATCCATGACTTACAAAATATAAGTATGTGTTAATATGCTTTTTTGTTCATTTATATAATTACAAAATTGCACAAATACGATGTTATGTTTGTCTACATTGCCTTTTTACATGACATAATGGTAAATAACCATGAACCACAAACTCTTAAGAACAAAGATTAACATGCATATAATGAGAAACAACATTTCAGGACATACAACTATTTTGTATAATATTTAGATTACTGCTGTTAAAAAGTTGTGTGATGGCAACTAAGCATCCTCACTTTCACCATCATTTTTCTTTTCCGTATAGTCTCAATCACATAGAGTAATTTAAGGAGAATTAACTGAAATTTTTGATAATTTAACATCTTCAAATGGTATTTTCTTAAACAAAATCATGTGTAGTTCAACTGATAGTAACATGTGTAAAGTTAAGCTAGAAGCTAAATTAAGGAAATTAATTACTGTGTTTAGGTTGTTTGATAAAACAGAATGATTTAGGACTGAATGATTATGATTCAAAATCTCTGCATGGACTTGGCTCATTTACAGGTAACTCTCATGCATCCATCAAGAATCTTTTCACTCTACATTTCGTTAAAAATGGTAACTTTAATTAGCTAATTTGCCCCGTCATACTTCTAATTGTCCTCGTTTTTTACCATAAAGAGGGTTTTGACTTCAATCAATGCTTAAACAACCAAGATCATTGTTCTGATCAGGTGATACACAACACGAGTGTGTTGAAAGTTTATCATACATTTTCATCCATCATGATTCCTTCCTCAATTCCTTCGTTAACAAAATGCATTATTAATTGAAATAATCTACAATGACTTTTAACATTTAGAATGAAAGTCTGGCCTACTTCAAAGAATGACCTGTCACCTGAGAACATTACTTGATCGTTTAATCTTCACCGCCTTAAAACAATGATATAATCCAATAATATTAGTTATTACAGAAACTAATTACAGTTATGTGAATTGAGAAAGGGGATAAAGAATGCATTGCAAAACTAAAATAGCTATGCAACTAAACATGGGAATTATTTAAGAGCTTTCATTGGTTATGAATGTATAATGTACTAGGCCACTAACCTATAAGACGTTAAACTAAACCCACTTTAGTGGTCAAAGATCTGAACATGATATTTTTAAATTCCATTGCCCTCCCAATGACACATCTCCAATATTGCAAATGCATTCAAGAAAAAGAAGATGCAAACCCCGATGGAATTCAAAAGGATGGAACACCAAAATCGACTAAAAAAATTACTAAAGAAGACAGAGAATTGAAGAAACAAAACAAACCTGCAATGAATTATGCTAGACAATCCCGGATTCAAGCTGCAGGTCGAGAAACAATGAATTATGATGATCGTGATCAAATCAAATATGGGGATTCAAATGACGATCACATAGGCACAATTCTTTTGAAAACATGTCAGCACAGTAGGTGTTCGAACTCAATCGTATCTCTAAAGGTACTGAATCTGATATTTACAAAAGAAATTTTGTAGGATACAAAAGGTGCTCTGGATCAAATTTAATCATAACATTGAGTCATATTTAGTCACAATTAGATAAAACAAGGTGAGAAAAACTTTAATACCTATTCAATTATCGATCAAGTTAATCATAATATTGGATCAAATACAAAAACTTAATATGTGGAAGAGCACCTAAAGAGATGAGAAATCTAATTAACTCAATATCAAAATTGCCACATGTAAAAGCTTAACTAAATAATAATTGCATATGTGTCTCAAGAACCATCCGTTCATAGGAACTGAAATTGGAATTGGAACTAATTCCATCCAAAATTGTGTTTGGTTCTAAAATGGAAGGACCAAATTCCTTTGGTTGATGGAATTCACAATCCAACATTCCAATGGAATGTTTAAAGATTACCAAAATACCCCGATCATCACATAAATTCATAACCTTCCATGAACCTCTGATCAATACAGTGAACAAAAATCCATAGTTAACCAGAACCAGTTAACTACAATTGATGGTGAACAACGGAAACCAAAATCAGAAACCAAAAATCGAACCAGAACGATTGCATACGAACGGAAATTGAACCAAAAACAAAGTGAGATTAGGTTTGGTTTTACCTCTGTTCATCACGAAGAACCAGAATCGATCGCAGGAAAACCTGCGACGAAGACCATGGACCGATTGAGAGGATTCCGCGATTTGAAGACTGATTTGAACACCAGATTTGAAGACCGATTCAGTTCACAGGCCAGGGAACGGAGACGAAGACAGGACAAGTTCAGAGTAGGGTTAGACGTGGGGCAAGGTTACGGGGGTGATCCACGGGGCTCGTGGAATATTGATTTATAATTCCGTAATTAATATGGGTTAAAAGTTAACGAGGTTATTTGTATAAATAGTTTAAAGTCATCTTATGTTTCCTATGTAACTAGTTGTTGCCACCGTTGATCATTTGGTGTAATGCTAGTCTCAAGACTTCTCATAGTGTAGGTTTTGGGTTTGAATCCTGGCAACAGCAAAAAAAGTGTATGTGGTCATGTCAGGTCAGGGGGTTTACCCAGTTGGGGGTTCCTCCTGTGGTGGGTAGGGGTGTAAACGGACCGAACCGAACCGGACATGATCATGTTCGTGTTCGTTCGTTAAACTTCTTAACAAACACAAACGAACGCAAACGAACATAAACGAACACAAACGAACAACTATTAATGTGAAAATAAAAAAATAGCAATTAACCATAAACATTCAGGTATCCAATAATTAAATCAAGTTTACCAAACATTTAACCAACCAAAAGATAAGTACTTGAAAGTTAGATATAATCATCCCAAAATACTAGCATAATAATCATAATTCATAACCATAATAATCGCAAAACAAAAGTTTAGAGAATAGGGTTTGCTCATTTGATTATTAGGGGTAATTAAAACTAAAGAATAATATAATGTAAAATATTTATATAAAATAAAATAGAAATATAAAAAAAATTATGTTATGAAATAAAATAAACAAACGAACATGAACGGACATAAATAAACGAACGTAAACGAACACAAACGAACGTAAATAAACGAACGTTCACGAACACATTACCGAACGTTCACGAACACAATCGAACGAACGAGACCTCTGTTCATGTTCGTTCATTTAACTAAACGAACGAAATTTCTTGTTCATGTTCGTTCATTTACTAAACGAACGAACATAAACGAACTTCCCGCCGAACGGTTCACGAACTGTTCGCTGAACGTTCGGTTCGTTTACAGCCCTAGTGGTGGGCTGTCATAAATGTTCTAGGTGTTGCCCCGGGGAAACCCAATTATCATAGAATATCTAGGTGTTGCCGTTAAAAAAAAAACTAGCTGTTGTCGTTTGCAAAAGAGTATTTAGGTGTTGCCATTCAAAAAAAATGTAACTGTGTAATACACACGAGTGAAAAATATCAATAAATAAAATTTTTAAATATTTATATATATATATACACACACATTGGCGGACCTACCCCTAATTAGGGGGTTGGCCGACACCCATAAAAAAAAGTTTATTTGTTATATATGCGGTATAATCTCGACCGACCCCTATGAAATTTTGATAATGACACCCATAAAATTTTAACCGACCCCAAGAAAAAATAATTTTTAACACCGACCCCCGTTTAAACTAAAAACTTAATTGGACATTTGGACTAAATTGGATTAAAAGCTTAGTCATTTAAACAATTAAGCTCACATTTAGTTGACTCATTACTCATTTAGACAATTAAGCACACATTTAGTTCATCCATTACTCATTTAATTTTTTAAACAATTTAACCAAATAAAAAATCTAATTAGTGGCTTGGCTCGTTTACAAACCGAGCTTACCTTGGCTTAGGCTCAGCTCATTTACAAACCGACCCGAGCCAGCTTGGCTCGTTTACAAACAAGCCGATTTCGAGCGAACTTTTCTCAAGCTTTTTTCAAGTGAGCCACGAATCGCGAACTTTTTGAACAACCCTATATGTGTGTATATTTTTTATTTTTGACTATGTAGTATAGTAGTAGTGATTATTTCATTATTGTAATTAGTGATAATGTATGTGTTATGTGACCCGACCCGACCCGACTTGAACCGGATTGAAAAAAATTATTATTTAGTGATAGACAACCGACCCCAAAAAATTCCGACTCCCATGAAAAAAAAGCCTATGTCCGCCACTGTGTATATATATATATATATATTATAGGTGTAAAAATGTATTACATATACTAAGGATAAAAAACAAAATTCAAAATATGTAAAAATAATTGGGTTTCGAAAATACGTTAATTACTATTTAATGTAATTTGACTTTTATTTACTATTTGATTGAAAAAAAGTTACATAATTAGATTTTAAAGTTTTTTATAATAATAGATAATTTAAAATAAATGTGTTTTATTAGTATAATTATTATTTTCTTTAAAAAAATATTATTATTATTAAAAGATAAATGTGTATTTAATAAGAGAGAGAGCCGAAAAAAAATGATAAGAATAAGTATAGAGGCGACACGTGCCATGAAAAAACTTGTATTTATTATATAGTATAGATATAGATAAAAGTCAAAAGGATCCAGTTTAATGTGTCAAAGTGGTGAATTGGATCCAAGAGGTGTGACGTTTGTGAAGTAACGCACCGGTTCCTGTTTTAGGGTTAGGGGGTGTTTGGGATTACTTATTGGAGCTACTTTTGACTTTTTAAAAAGTCATTTCCAAAAGTAAGAATTTCTTACTTTTGGATTTTGACTTCTCCTTCACACATCTTTCATCTTATTTTGAATTTACCAAACAAACTTATAACTTATTACCTTATTTTAAAAGATGAAAAGTAAATAAGTTGTTTTGAAAAGTAATCCCAAACACCCCCTTGGTATATAAACGATGAAGTCTGTAAACATTGGATACGATCATTGTTATGAAAATCATAGTTTGTATTATTGTTCAACTGTGTTCATAAGGATCTTGGACGATAGTGATATCAGAGCCTAGGGCTCTTTGTTTGAAGAAATTGATCTCGTAGGGTTGATCAAATTGTTGCAAGTTCTAGACATCGAAAGCAGAGGAATCAGTGTTGGGGTGGACTGCAAGAATTCGTAGAAACAGAAGCACAATCAGAATTGCTTGTTGTCTGTTGAATCCCGAAACCAGAAGTGTGTTCAGGTGGTAAAATTAAAATCACAAAATTAAGGATTTACAGAGGGTTGTTCGTTTGATCAGATTTAAAATCGGAATTACTGTTGTTCTCATTTGATCATCGTAAAATCGAAGCCGGAAGTAAGTGGCTATGTGGCATTCCATCGAGAGGTTTTTGTTTGTCTAACTGAGACCAGAAAGGGGATACTCGACAGATTAAGAAAATCGCAAAACAAGGTTATTGGGTTGTGGCGATTTTTTTAGTGTTGAAGAATAGGAAAAAGGATAGAAAGGACTGTTTCGGTTTGTATAGAATCAGACGCATCAAAGGGTATCTGGTGGTTGTAGAAAGTCACAAATCAAAAAATAAAATAAGCCCCTATCCAGAAGGGTATTCGGTGGTTGTAGAAAGTCACAAAACCGGAAGAGGATTTTTGGGTTGTTCTTGTTGGTTTGCCGATCAGAAACAAGAATACAAAGAGGGTTGTTTTTTATGTTTGAATCATTAGAAAAGAACCCAACAAAGGGTGGTTTGTGTTTGTTTGATTGAAGTCGAATCAAAGAAAAAAAGAAAGAATCGTGTGGTGGAACACGATCAAAATTTTTAGAGATCAAAGAAGAAAAGTGATGAAGTCAGGAACTTTGTAGATCAAGAGATCAGAATCACGTGTGGAGGATTCGTGAAATTCCAGGTTTTGCGTTCTTAATTTAAAACTGGAATTTGTTTTTATTAAGGTTTTTTATACCTACATACGTATTAGGTCTAGAAATAAGAATTTGATTCCCATTAGAAAAGTTAGTTGGAACTTTGCAATCATTGTTAGTATTAGAAAGAAAACCTAGGCACGATGTCGGAGAAATCATCGTCGGGTACCAAAGAGATTATTCACAAGGAAATTGGCGTGATAGAAAGATCGTACAAGGAAAAGGAGAAGAAGTTCCTTCATGTGATAACTTTAGACAACAAAGTAGGAAAGAGTACCATAGAAATCAAAGAGATATGAGAAAAGTAGAATGTTACAACTGTCACAAGTTTGTGCAGTATGCAAGAGAATGTCGTTAGAAAGAACAAGCACAAGAGAAGTCAAACTTGGTGCAAGAAGACGAGGAACGACTCACTTGATGGTAGTTACCGGAGATAAAGAGAAGTATGGGGAGACTTCCTTAAATGAGAAGGAAGGCATTTATTGGTTCTCATTATCTGAATACTTTAATCATGAAGAACCATAATAGAGGGGATTAGTCACCGAGAGGAATCAAGTTCTAGAAGAAGAAAAGTTAAAGGATTTAAGGACAAAAATAGAATTGACATAAAGAAAGAATTGGAGTCTTGGAAGTTAGATATGCTTCATGACCTTGAAGTAAAGAAACAGAACTCAAGACTGAGTTAAGGAATAGAGAGATAGAATTTGAAAGACATGTGTATGAAAGAGAGAAAACACTTGCAGACAAGATACTAGATATTAGACTAGACTTTGTATACATTTACATTACTCAAGGTACTCATGTGTAACTAATGTATCTATATATTCTCACTCATTGATAATGGAAAGGTAAGGGGTTTTAGCCATAACTGAGTTGTATTATGGTATTGATGATCGTCGTTTGAGTCATGCAAAAACCTAATTAAACTAGATAGGTAGAGTAAGTAAGGTATCGTATCCGCGAGGAGCATGTGGTCAGTGTAATAAGCTTTGTTGATTAATCTAACCTAAACCTATGGTTGTAAAAATCGCTAGGTGCTAGTCGGGCGGTGAGGTAGGGCCTAGGCCTAGGCGGGATTAATCGGATTGGAATTTTTATATGTAATTTTCAGTTTTTTATATATATACACACATTTTTATATGTAATTTTTATAAAAATGTTCATTTTTAAACCACACCAAAGGTTTTTGTCGGAATTTGGCCGGAAATTTCAGGTTTTCGCCGGAATGTTCGCCGGAATCTGGCCGCCTAGCGATTTTTGGACCGACTAGGCCAAAATTAGTTGTTAACGAGCCGCCTAGCGACTAATCGGCGCCTAGGCGCGATTTTTACAACACTGAATGAAATTATCTAAATTAAACTAAGAATGAAAAACTGATTTTTGGTTTATTTTTTTATTTCAATGAACATAAACTTAATTAACTAAACAAGTATGAGAAGAGAGTAACCACCCCCGGGATTCAGATTCAATTAACAACATACGACCTAATTCCACCTAGTTGGAAATCACATAGACATGACTTTGTTTAAATTGTTCAACCCAATTCAATTCTAAAGAACATAACACACAACCAAATTATTCCCGATGCAATAAAACCAAGAAACGATGACACGTGCGCAAAAGTTAAATAAAATCAAACTGTTAATAAATCGAACAGACAATTGAATCCAAAGAACTTAACGGGTTCACAAAACTCAATTCAAACATAGGCAAAACTATAATCAAACGTTACCTATACGAACCGTTCACCCAGAGGTGATCACAAAAGATTTAGCCAAACATAATAATACCGAACCCAAATATTGTCACTATCAAATTCATCATAAAAAAAATCAACTAAAATTCTCAACCTTTGTTCCACTATTTAATAAAACACCTTATGTCTCTTGAATTCAAGCAACAAACTCCAACTTTTCTGTTTTCTTCTACCAAAAAGGCTGCTCTCGAAACCGTGCCCTATGACACCTCTAATTGCTGTCTCCCTTTGCGTGAACTCCCAAGCAGCAAGGCTGCTGCCCCCTTGCGTAAGCCGCCGCCCCCCCCCCCCCCCACCCCACCCCACCCCACCCCAAGCTTGTGACCTTTACGTCCTTTTGCTAGCAAAAGGGCTAAGCCCCCTTCAATTCTAATTCCAGCCCCATAATAATGAATTTAATTAGCAACCCCATTTGATTTCTTAGTTCACTTCAATTCCTCCCAGATCCCACGTTTCTTTCCTTTGTTCATATTACTCCAAGAATTATCCACCACATAATTCATATGTTGAATGAATTAATATCCTTTTATTATTTTACTTCTTTTCCAAACTATCCAAATCACGTAAACGCATTATAAGCTCGGTTTTTCACGTATTCTCCAATGTAACCTGAAACATAAAACAAGCTCAAAGTAAACTTGATTCACATATAATTAGGGTTAAAAACATTTAATTTTATACAATTATCACGTGTAAATCAACCACTCATCAAGTATCAGATCATCAGGCCCTCTGAATACCCTCCCTCTGCCTTCCGATCATCGTCTGCCCTACCCTCTCCCTCTGCCTTCCGATCATCTTCTGCCTCCCAGCCTTCTTCATGATCATGGCATCCCTACACTCTGCTGTAACAGTCACTAATATCCGCAATTTTATCCCTATCACCTTAGAGATGGAAAATAGCCAATATACTTCTTGGGTTGAATTGTTCAAGATCCATTGCCGGGCTTTCGAAGTTATCGATCACATATTGCCGCCCATACCAGCACCTTTTTCATCATCTAAAGAAAAAGACAAAAAGGAGGACGTGGCTGCTGTAGCAAGATTATGGCCCCGTATCGACGCCATTGTGTTGCAATGAATATATGGGACGATCTCTAATGATCTTCTCCATATCATACTCAAACTGGTGCCACTGTAGCCAAAGCATGGAAAGCATTAGAAAGCATCTTCATTGACAATCGCTCCTCCCGGGCACTGTACCTTGAAAACAAATTCTCGAACACCAAACTTGACTCATTCCCAAATGTATCAGCATATTGCCAAGAACTCAAGGTCATCTCTGATCAACTAAGCAATGTTGCAGCCTCAATCATCGATCATCGGTTGGTCTTACAACTCATCGCTGGACTCAGTGAGCAATTTGAAGGTATCGCTATGCTATTACAACAAACCACTCCTCTTCCCAACTTTTAAACCGCCCGTTCAAAACTCATTTTGGAAGAGACACGCAAGGCTATGCAATCAAACCCAACTTCTGTAACTGCCCTCCATACCTCCACTGCCACCGGCCCTACTTCCAAGTTCTCAACAGTACCCCTCCCCTCTGAGTCTCGAGGTCCTAACAGTGGTCTTAACGGTGGTGAACGGCCCCATCGTTACAATGGCAGGGGTACACTGATTTCACCTACCGTGAATGGGGCAGAACCGGGCGTGGACGAAGCCGGGGTCGGTCACGCGGACGTGGGAATTATAATAGTGGGAATTATTCTCCACGGTGGGGTCAATCTCCTCCATCATGGGGCCAACCCTTTAATTACACAAACACACCTTGGCATGCCTCACAATGGCTCGCGCCTCCTGTCCCCTACCCAATTGCACCCCTCAACAGATCACGCCATGGTTCAGCAGGAGTTCTTGGGGCACCTCCTTCACAGGCCTACGCTGCTTCTGATCACTCGTTCACCCCCACAAATATTGAACAAGCCCTTCACACGATGACCTTGAACCCGGATCAGAATTGGTATCTCGACACAGAGGCAACCAACCACATGTCCAACACTACAAGTAACATCTCAACTTATTTCAATAATAGCATGACAGACCATATTGTTGTCGGCAACGGTTTCCAAATACCCATACAAGGCACTGTGTACACCACACTTACCCCACCATACCCACCCATTAAACTTAACAACATTCTTCACGCACCTCACCTGATCAAAAACTTGTTATATGTTCGTCGCCTTACTAAGGATAATCTTATTTCTATAGAATTTGACCCATTTGGTTTTCTTGTGAAGGACTACCGGATGCGGATTCCTATCCTTCGATGTGATAGCACCGGAGACCTTTATCCGCTATCCTTGCCCACTACTCAACTCACAAGCCCTTCTACTTTTGCTGCTTTGTCTCAAGATTTATGGCATTATCGGTTGGGTCACCCGGGATCTTCTTTGTTACGTACTTTGAATAAAGACAAGTCTATTTCAGTTAGTAACTTTGCTAATAAACATTTGTGGCAAACATATTAAGCTTCCAATTTATGAATCTTTATCTTTCACTACTTTACCATTTGACATCATACATAGCGATGTTTGGACCTCCCCGATTCTTAGCTCGGGTGGTCACCGATATTATGTACTATTTTTGGATGATTATACTAATTACTTGTGGACTTATCCCCTTACAAACAAATCCCACGTCTTCTCCATATTTCTTAAATTTCATACTCTTATACAAACTCAATTTGAAAGAAAGATCAAAGCCTTTCAATGTGACAACGACACTGAATACAATAACACCGCCTTTCACAACTTTTGCACCCAAAATGGCATGATGTTTCCCTTATCGTGTCCTTATACGTCTTCCCAAAATGGCAAATCCGAACGTAAAATATGGTCCATTAATAACATCATTCGTACACTTCTTACTCATGCTTCTTTACCAATCACTTTTTGGCACCATGCCCTACAAATGGCAACCTATCTCATCAATATCCTTCCCTCCAAAACAAAAAATCACCACACTCTACAAGAAAAAGCCCACCTACAACCATCTAAAAACATTTGGTTGTTTATGTTATCCTCTACTCCCCACCACATCCATCAACAAACTCCATAATCATTCGTCCCCATGTGTGTTCTTAAGCTATCCCTCTGATCATCGGGGATATAAGTGCTACGAACTCTCCACCCGTAAGCTCATCATTTCTCGCCACGTTGTATTTGATGAATACATTTTTCCGTTTGCCACCTAACACCCTACCTCCACCTTTTATGATTTTCTGTATAGAAATCTCCCCCCATCCCTCCATCCATTAATCTAGGATAATATCCAACCCACTACATCCCCCGCTACCTTCCCAGCCTAATAGCAAGCCACATCTCCTACACCTACTTCCCCAGCCCACTAGCCCATAACTTCACCCTCGGCTCAACAAACACCACCACCCCAACCCCGCCCCCAGTCAACTACTGCAAACCAAACTCCACCCACACTTCGGACTTATTCCCTATGCCCAAAATAGCCCGCACATCCCTCCTATCCAGCTTCACCACGACAGCCCCGTCTCCCAGCTCTCCTGTCCAGCCCCTCCAATCTCCGACCCCCCCCACCACCACCTCCTCCACTTCGCACTATGAACACTCGTAGTATGGTGGGGATTACCTAACCCAATCCTGCTTTTAACCTTCACACCTCCTCCATCAAGCCCATTCCTCATAACCCTGCACTGGCCTTAGCCACACCCGTTTGGAACTGTGCCATGACAGATGAGTTTTGTGTTCTTATCGAAAATAACACTTGGGACCTGGTACCTCGTCACCCGGACATGAATATTATACGGTGTATGTGGATGTTTAAACATAAGACTAGATCTGATGGTTCTCTTAAGCGCTACAAAGCGCGTTTCGTTTATGATGGCAGGTCTCAACAGGTGGGAGTGGACTGTGATGAGACTTTTAGTCCCGTGGTCAAACTAGCAACCATCCGAATGGTGTTAAGTATTGCTCTATTCCACAATCTGGACATCAATCAGCTTGACGTGAAGAACGCTTTCCTACATGGTTTTCTCTCAAAAACAGTCTTCATGCATCAACCGAGGGGGTTTCGGGACCCTACACGGCCTCATAATGTATGTCGTCTCAACAAGTCTCTTTACGGTCTAAAACAAGCACCGAGAGCGTGATATCAACGCTTCACGGATTATGTGACCACATTAGGTTTTCATCACAGCTCTTGTGACCACTCACTATTTATTTACCGCCAAGGACCGGACATTGCTTACTTATTACTCTTTGTTGATGATATTATACTGACCACGTCCTCCCCGGCCCTCAAAACCCGCCTTCTACAACACCTATCAGCTGAATTTTCCATGAAAGACCTCGGCCCTCTCAGTTACTTTCTTGGCATTTCCGTCTCCCCCAGTGAAGATGGCTTGTTCCTGTCTCAATCCAAGTATGCCCAAGAAATTCTGCAACGGGCTCACATGAACACTTGCAACCCGGTTCATACTCCAGTTGACACAGCCAGAAAGTTGAGTGCCACATCCGGCACCACACTAGACCCAGCCACCACTGCCACACTCTTTCGGAGTCTCGCCGGAGCCCTTCAATATTTGACATTCACTAGACCGAATATTTCCTACACTGTACAACAAGTTTGTATTCATATGCATGCCCCTCATGATGTCCACATGCATGCTCTAAAGAGAATTCTGCGATACATCAAAGGAACGATCACCATGGGCCTTCACATACACCCAAGCCATCCCACTATGCTTACGGCCTACACTGACGCCGATTGGGCGGGCTGCCCTGATACCCGCCGCTCTACCTCCGGCTATTGTGTCTACTTGGGAGATAATCTTCTTTCTTGGTCGTCTAAATGCCAAACCACCATTTTCCACTCCAGTGTCGAGGCCGAATACAGAGGTGTAGCCAACGTCGTGGCTGAAATTTGCTGGTTGCGCAACCTTCTGCTTGAACTGGGCAGACCTCCTACTCATACTTCCCTTGTCTATTGTGACAATGTTAGTGTCATTTACATGTCTGGGAACCCCATTCAGCACCAGCGCACCAAATGCATAGAAATTGACATCCACTTTGTTCGGGAGAAAGTTAAACAGGGCCAGATACGCGTTTTACATGTCCCTTCTCGCTATCAGCTGGCAGATATCTTCACCAAAGGTCTTCCACGAGTATTGTTCAATGATTTTTCCCTCTAGTCTAAGCATTCGTCAACCTCCTCCTTAGACTGAGGGGGTATATTAGACTAGACTTTGTATACATTTACATTACTCAAGGTACTCATGTGTAACTAATGTATCTATATATTCTCACTCAATGATAATGGAAAGGCAAGGGGTTTTAGCCATAACTGAGTTGTATTAAAATAGTTGAAGGATGTTGCAAGTAAAGAAACGGAAAAGATGAAAATAGAAAGAACATTGTTAGTCCTGATGTGAAGCAGGAGAGCATAAAGGGTTTAGAAAATGCAAAACGTCTGCTTAAAGAAGCAGTTGTTATGCCTATAAAATATCCCAAGTAAGTCTAATACTTATTTCTTAAGAATCATTAAACACAGCATACTTATCTTCTTAACCACGAGAGTAAAATACTTATTTAGTTGAATTAAAATTGGTCCATATATAGGTACTTCAAGGGTCTTTTATCCCCATGGAAAGGCATTCTCTTGTTTGACCCTCCAGGAACTAGAAAAGTTTGCAGCTTCTTATTTTTTACTTTTTTTCATTAGTTGTTTAAACATTTAGATGCTTTCATAACTTATTCTACTTCATAAAATCTTAATAAAATGTTTTTTCTACTATGATTCTCTTTGAGTTGAAAATATATTTTTATTCTCCAGATAATGTTTGCAAAGGCTGTTGCAACCGAGTGTAATACTACATTTTTCAACATTTTAGCATCATCCACTGTCAGCAAATGACGTGGTATGTCACTATTAACAGTTACTGGTTCTAACTTCATAAACATAAATTGCAGATAATGTGTATACCTTTCCTTATATTAATAACAAGTGATTTTGAGAAGTAGGTGAAAGTGTTATTTGAGCTTGCAAGAGTATTTTATGCATGGAAAAGTTACTGTGAAAATATATGTGTATGTGTTTGGTGTTGTGCTTCTTGAACTCCTTACCGGAAAGAAACTGAAAAGCAATGGATATCCGAAGGGTAAAGAGAGTTTGGTTATGTGAGTATGTACCAACTAAAATGTTATTTTTTTTCTATTTTGTTTTTCGGTTGTTGTCTATAAGCAAATAGAGGGAATTGCCACTTTAGAAAAGTGATTTCACTTGAACTGGAATTGACTTGAATTCCTTGATGTGCAGATTCTAAAACTGCTTCAAGGTGACGTGGAGGTGATGAAAGGGGCACGCTAAGAGCTCGATTCGATAGTCTGGTAGGATGCTGGATACAAATTAGCTGCATACCAGAAGAAACGTACGGGTTGAAAAATGTAGGGTTTTCACAGTCGAATCTAAGATCACATATGAACCTTGCATTGCTCGACGTTGAAGACTCATCTCTTTCCATGAGTAGCATCGAGGAAAGCATCTCAATAGAGGATTACCTTCGAGGAAGACGGTGTCGGTCATCGAGCTTCGATTGATATGTAGATTTAAAGTGTTGAGAGTCATTAAAGAACACATATATCTTTAATGAAATACATTTTCTATTTAAGAAATATTGTTTTACTCTTCTACTTATTTTTCTAATTTACTTATTAAAAATTTGTTCATATTATATATAATAAATTACCGAAATCGTCCTTTATATTTATACAATTTTTCAGAATATGTTATTTAGCCCAAAAAATGTTAGAGATCATACTTTACGTTTAAATATGTTACGGTTAACGTCCTTTAGCCTAACGGGTGTTAAAATTTTCAGTTCACTCCAGTCATGTGCCTTGCACATAAGGGTGTTTTGGTCTTTTTATCCACAAAAATAATTTTCTAAAATTAAAAAAATATATAAAGATAAACCCTCTCTCTCTCTCTCAACTCTCTTCTTTTTCTCTCTCAACTTCCTCTTGCTCTCTACCTTTTCTCCACAATCACCACCATCCGACCACCACCCCAACCTCCGGCAACCACGAGCGCCACCGTCGTCTTCGCAACCACCATCCGACCACCATCTTTGCAACTACCACCGCCTGAAACCAGAGACTGCGGTGGTGGAGAGAGGGTCTTCAAGCTCTCACATTTACCGCCACTTCCGTCTGGAACAACCACCACATGTTGGATATATGATGTCCGATCGTCAATTAAGTCAACGTTACTAACGAGGTACGATCCAAGAAGTTACACTTTAGGCAACGAGCATGTAATAATATTTAATTGTTAAATATTATAGTTCACGAAAGACTGATATAATGAGCGGTGATTAATATTTTGAGAAATATTTATCAGTGATTGAGGTAATTAATTATTTAATGAAATAATTATTTACGAGAGGGATTTAATGACTAAGTGTTAAACATTAAATGATCAGGTTTTTACTGATTAATTGTTATTAGTAAACTACAACTGTTAAATGTAATTAATAGTTAATTACATGGAATTAAATGTTAATACCCAAGTGTGTGATTTGTAATTAATACAATTATAAATATATCCTTAAGTGTTAACCCTAAAACCTAATCTAGCCACCACAAGGTTTTCGAAACCCCCTCCCCCTTTCCTCCGATTTTCGGTAGACGCCACAAGGAGCCGCCATACGCCGCCGTTCACTGGACCACCACCGTGATCCACCATCGCACGCCACCGACGTGTCCGGCTTCCGTCTGCGCAATCCGTGTGACGTGTTTTTGCAGTTTTTCGTGAACGTGTTATCTAGCGTGACGTTTGTTGATCTGAATTCTGAGGTGTTCTGATTTGGTTATCGTCAAAGGTATAATCCTTGAACACCCTATGGTTGGTTTATATTATATTGTTTATACGCGTGTAATCGGATCACTGACAGGAATCCAGATCTGATCTGTTTAGTACCATAAATCGCTTCCGTTAAATACATCTGATTTATTTATTTAAAAGGTTTAAATAATTATTGTTTTTAAAAGGTAAAAACTGGTGCTTGATTCCCAACAGTGGTATCAGAGCTAGCTTTACGCACGTTTAGACATATTGTTTTTATATCGATCTATTGTTTTATTTGTCAAAACTATTGTTTGACAAAAGATCAAGCCTTTTTCATTTGATGTTAACGTGTTGAATGAATCGAGCACTAAAGACCTGTGGTTGTATTGTTTGTGTTGGTTAATTTTTCTTTGTATTTTTATGGGTTATTTGGAACCCCGATGTAATAGTTAGGTTTATTTTTATTTATTTATTTTACTGTATCTGTAAATAAATATTATAATCTTAAAGAGACGAAGACTAGAAGACAAAGGCGGATAATGACATGATTAAAAATGGAGATCTTGGACTAAGTTGGACATACAAATTTATTTGATTTTGTTATCCCCTAGACCAGTCCGGTTATCGTTTGATGGCTCGAACGAAACAGGACATTTTTCCTAGTTGCTCGGTTCTATTTTTTTTTATTTGTGGTTGTGATATAATTATTTAGGATAATAATTAAACCACAAAATTTTTATAAAATTCTTAACACAATTTAAAAACGACGAGATAATTAAATTGTTTATTTTTCTCGGAAAGGTAATTAAATAAAAATGTGTTTTATTTAAAAGTAAAAACAAGTTTTAAATTTAATAGTTTTATTTAAAACAATTTTAAATTAATTAAAAGAGTTGATTAGTTTAAAATCAGTTCGCGACGAATGACCAATTTAGATTAAATAAGATATTTGAAATTGGATCATGTCGAGTGTTGAAATTTGTTTCACGAACTAAAACTAGTAAAATCGGTTTACTAAAATTGTGCGACTTGTATCATGCTACTCGTCGACCAAAATGTTTTTTACCCGAAACGGTAATATTTAAAACATTAAAGAATTCCCAAAATATAAAATTGATATTTTGCGCCACCCTAGATTATAACACTTCAACTAATCTATCCGAATCCCAGGTGTTAGTGAATTACCCTACATCCGGCCCTACGGTTTTGGTTGGAGGTAGAACTGCGATTCCTGAGTTACTTAGGCCGGGTATACAGTTATACTTAGGACCTATATCGCTTAAGTCGTTTAAGTGGGCGTAGTTGAGGGAAACGTATCCAAAGCTTGACAATGCACGTCATGTTCCTCAAACCAAGAGTTGTATAGTTGATACATATGGTAATCGTTACCTACCTGTCTAGCTATGCAAGTTTAGAGTGTTCAACCATTCATTGAGACATGGGGAACCGGGATCTCATTCCTAATTATATAATTTTGCAATTGGGTCATAAAATTTTAATTAGGAACTTATGCATGAAAATCCTAAAATCTTTATTTTGAATTTTGTAGATGTCTAACGAATCTAATACAAATTCCTCATTCTCCCTAAAATCTATCTTTGAGAAGGATAAGCTTGACAACTCGAACTTCATGGACTGGTACCGAAACTTGAAAATTGTCATCAAGGCTGAGAACAAACTGTATGTTCTCGAGGAACCAATCCCAGAAGAACCAGCTACTGCTACGGGCCAAGCCCGTAAGACCTGGGATAAGCATGTTGATGACTCTATCAAGGTCTCTTGCGTGATGCTGGCGTCCATGATACCAGAACTTCAAAAGAATCCAGTGGACATGCCAGCTTACGATATGATTAGGCGACTGCGGGAAATGTTCTAGAAGTAGGCCCATCAAGAACGCTTTGAGGTGATAAGTTCACTAATAAGCTGTCGTATGCAAGAAGGTTCTTCCGTCAGCACTCATGTGTTGAAGAGGAAGGGATACATTGATCATCTAACACGTCTTGACTCCCCTCTAAGCAATGAATTGGCCGGGGATATAATCCTCAACTCACTGCCAAAATCATATGATCAGTTCACTTTGAATTACAATATGAATGCTTGGGACAAGACCATCCCGGAGTTGCATATGATGCTAAACACTGACGAGATGAACATACCTACTCCTGCTAAGTCTAGTCCAGTGCTGATGATCAAAGAAGGCCGAGTCAAGAAATCTAAAGCCAAGGGAAAAGGCAAGAAAAGCTTCAAGAGCAAAGGCAAAGGAAAAGTTGTTGCAAAGAAACTTCTAAAGGATGTCAAATCTAGCCGAGTTGAAGCAGAAGAAGTCTGCTAGAGGATAGTCCGCAGGTATGTTCGTTATTGAGATCTTCTCTCTGTCCAACAAATCTTGGGTGTTTGACACTGGATGTGGTTATCACATTTGTAATGATTTGCAGGGACTAAAGAAGGTTAGGAGGCTGAAGCAAGGCGACGTGGAGCTCCATGTGGGAAATGGATAAAAGGTTGTTGTGAAGGCTGTAGGAGAATACACTCTTTTACTTCCTTCAGGTTTAGAACTTGTTTTGAACAATGTTTATTTCATTCCTAATTTGACTAGGAATATTGTTTCAGTATCCGCTTTGCGGGAACAAGGATTTAATTATGCTTTTGACAATGATTTCATTTTTGCATATCTAAATGGTTTGTTTTATTTTTCTGCAAAGCCTCACAATGGAATCTATGAGATATAAGTCCATGATAATAACGTTCTATTTAATATCTCCTCCAAACGTATGAAATATGATTTCAATGATACGTATCTCTAGCATTGTAGACTTGGATACATAAACAAGAATCGCATGAAGAAACTCCAGACCGTCGGAATTCTGAATTCTACTGGTCAAGAGTCTTTTGATGATTGCGAATCATGTTTAAGTGGAAAGCTAACCAAGGCTCCTTTTACCGGTATCGGTCAAAGGGTGAAAGGCCCCAAACCCGGGAGGCCTCACTTATTAGATTTACTCATCAACACATAGCTTATAAGCATAAGACATTCAATACTTGCAGTGAAAACGATTTAAACTTTAACATACGCAGCGGAAATACATAACATGTTTAAATATAACTTGTCTGATACAAACTGAAACTAGTCTTAAACAACAAAAACTTGAAACATAAACGGGATGCCAGATGCTGATCTTCGGGTAACTCATCTTGCCAAGCCAAGCATCCTCATCCATCCAAAGCCACCTATACTTAACTGATATGCATACTAAAAATCAGCAACGCTTAGTGAGTTCTAACGTTTACTTTAAATCAATTATGCAAAAGATTTACTAATACCTACATACTGCCCTTAAGACAAAAGTTTACATACTTCACTTTTCAAAACAATTTAAAACATTCATAAGGTAGCCGTCAATCCCTTGTCACTGTTGGTACTGCCCTCGTGATTAATACCGCTTAACCGTCAATTCTTATCACTGCTGGTATTATCCTCGTGATCAGTACCACTTAACCGTCAAATCCTTGTCACTACTGGTATTGTCCTCGTGAGCAATACCGCTTAGCATGATGTCCTCATGATCAACAACTGGTATTGTCCTCGTGATCAATACCGCTCAGCATAGTTTGGTCCTCGTGACCCATTGATGTTGTCCTCGTGATCAACACCACATGACACGATGTTGTCTTCGTGATCAACACTGGGTATTGTCCTCGTGATCAATACCGCTTAACTAGTACATGGGGGATTGCGTAGTCCCCCGAGCAGCCGTCATCACTCATCCCACTTGTACAACTGTTAACGAGCCATCATGACTCTTACTAATGGGTAGCACCCATATCTGACATCCTGTACAAGTAACATCTGTTCCAAGGACCTTATCCAACTGGTTCACTTCCCATAGGAAGACTGCTCACTTTCTATTCATAAACTTTCTTTAACTTGATTATACTAAACATATATCATGCCTTTGTTTATGTATATGAAAATATAGTAAACGCTTGCCAATGATATAACTATACTTTACTGAAACATAGCTTGTCATATATATCATGCCTTTGTTTATGTATATGAAAATATAGTAAACGCTTGCCAATGATATAACTATACTTTTATCAAAACGTACATTTTCCTCTTTTAAACTTGTCACTAAAACATAGCTTTCACTTTGTTTATTAATATAAAAATATGTAATAAACGCTTTACACTAAGTATGCACACCACCCCTAAAGAAGACAAAAAGGGGATTAGAACTCACCTGGTATCTTAGCGGGAATGTCCTACTGGAATCTCACACAATCTGAACAATCATAACAATTTGACACATATCAGATTCAACCTGACGCTAAACGGTTTCACGACTTCTTACTAGGCGAACTTAGGACAAGTTCGCCCCCACAGGCCCCACAAACTTATTAACTTCGCTAGACAACATCTAGCGAACTTGTCAAGTTCGCTAATACAAGGCACGACGAACTTAGCAAGTTCGCCTGCATGCTTCATCTTCTCCAAACAAACCCTAATCTGCATGCAATGGCGGCTAAGGCTCAAACTTATCAAGACTCAAACTTTTTACGTTCAAAACTTGTGTTTTATACTCATTATGCTAGATCTAAGCTTTGTTTTCATTTTCAAACGTAAAAATCTAGCCTTTAGATTCGAAAACCATAAAACCCATAACTTTCTAAAATCTCAGATCTGGGAGAGATATTTACCTGAAATCGCTTCTCGTGTGATGCTAAATGCTCTAGAGACCCTTGCTAACGATCCTTGAAGCTCAAATTCAAAAATCGGGACTTTCTCTCTCACTTTCTCTCTCTAGAAAAACAAAAATGGTGCAAGAATGAGGGTTTGGGGCTGATCTTGGTTCTTATAAGGGCCCAAACCCGTGCCCTTTTCGGCCCATGCACCCCAGCCCAAGCCCGCTCCCCTTTTCTTATGTTTATTCAATTCCTCGTGGGCTATTTCGGGTTCTAAAAACTCGAGACGTTACAAAGGGCCAAGGATCTGCTAGGACTTGTACACACTGATGTGTGTGGTCCATTCAGAACAATGTCTAGAAGTGGAGAGAGATACTTTGTGACATTTACTGATGACTTTAGCAGATATGGATATGTTTATCTTATGAAGCATAAACATGAAACGTTTGAAATGTTCAAACAGTACCGGAACGAAGTACAAAATCAGCTTGGTAAGACGATTAAGATGCTTCGATCTGATCGAGGTGGTGAATATATTAGTCAAGAGTTTGACAAACATCTAAAGAAATGTGGGATCATTTCTCAACTTACTCCACCAGGAACACCACAACTCAATGGTGTGTCCGAAAATAGAAATCGAACTCTATTAGATATGGTTCGATCTATGATGTGTCGTGCAAACCTCCCACACTCCTTCTGGAGTTGTGCTCTCGAGACTGCCACAAGAATCATAAATCTAGCTCCTACAAAGAAGGTGGACAAGACTCCTTATGAGATATGGCATGGGGAGAAACCCAAAGTGTCCTACCTTAGAGTTTGGGGATGTAACGTATATGTTACAAGTGAATCTACGGATAAGCTAAATCCCCGTGGCGATAAAGTTGTTTTCGTCGGATACCCTAAAACAAGTGGTTACTACTTCTACAATCCTGCTGAAAATAGAGTTTTCATTAAACGCAGAGCTACTTTCTTGGAGAAAGAACTTATTGCGAGAGGGATTGGAGATAACCGTGTGGATATGGATGAGATCCAAGAACCACAAACTGAACCTATCGTTCAGCATGAGACTGCTGAAACTGAATCTAGAAATGTTCAAGATTCAACTGTGACACAAGTTGTTCGCAGAATAGGGATCATCATTAACTCGACCGGTATATCGGGATTCACAAGATTGACGCCATCTTGATAGTTGATCAGGCAGAGCCCACTAGTTACAAATCTGCAATCTTAGATTCTGAATCTAAGAAATGACTTGAAGTCATGGATGCTGAAATCCAATCCATGTACGACAACCGTGTATGGTACTTGGTTGACCTTCCTCCCGAAAGTCGGACCGTAGGAAGCAAGTGGATTTTCAAGAAGAAAATCGACTTGGATGGGAATGCGTAAACCTTCAAAGCATGGCTGGTATCGAAAGGCTTTACTCAGACTCAAGGAATTGATTATGATGAAACCTTCTCGCCAGTAGCCATGCTTAAGTATATTAGGATCTTGCTTGCCATTGCCGCGTATTATGACTACAAGATATGGAAAATGGATGTCAAAACCGTGTTCCTTAATGGGCATCTTACTGAAGATGTCTATATGGTTCAACCAGAAGGTTTTGAGGATCCAGAGAATCCTAATAAGGTATGCAAGTTAAACAAATCCATTTATGGATTAAAACATGCATCTAGAAGCTGGAATCTTCGCTTTGACCAAAAAATCAAAGAGTTTGGTTTTGTCAAGAATGAAGATGAACCGTGTGTCTACAAGAAGGCAAGTGGGAGCCATGTGACTTTTCTGATTCTGTATGTGGATGACATACTGCTCATTGGAAACCATATCCCTATGCTAAAAGACGTAAAGTCTTGGTTAGGAAAATGTTTCGCAATGAAAGATCTTGGTGAAGCTCCTTATATTCTGGGAATAAAGATCTATAGAGATAGATCAAAGTGGCTTATAGGTTTAAGTCAAAGTACTTACGGCACATGGAACCATACTGAATAACAAACAATCGTTTGACGCTTTTTCTGAAGCTGCTTGATAAATTCGTTTGACGTTTTTTCATGCAAGACTCTAAGAGAGGGTCTTTACCTATGGCACATGGAACCATACTGAATAACAAACAGTGCCCTCAGTATGACGAGGAAAAGAAGAAAATGGAAAGGGTTCCATATGCTTCTGCAATTGGTTTCATCATATATGTCATGCTATGTACTAGACCTGACGTATCGTACGCTTTAAGCATGACAAGCAGATATCAACAGAATCCTGGTGAGAGTCACTGGATAGCTGTGAAGAACATCCTTAAGTACTTGAGAAGAACTAAGGACATGTTTTTGATATATGGAGGACTGGAAGAAGAACTAGCTGTTAAATGTGACACTGATGCTAGCTTCCAGACTGATCGAGAAGATTCTCGATCTCAAACGGGATTTGTATTTGTTCTGAATGGTGGTGCGAGCACTTGGAAGAGTATTAAGAAAAGTGTTGTTGCTCAGTCTACCACCGAATCAGAATACATTGCCGCTTCGGAAGCTGCAAATGAGGCTGCTTGGACGAAGAAGTTCATTGCTGATCTCGGAGTAATGCCTATCATTCAGAAACCAATCGAGATATTGTGTGAAAATATTGGTGTCATTGCTCAAGCTAAGGAACCAAGGTCACACCACAGCACGAAGCACATACTCAGAAGATTTTATTATATCCGGGATATATTAGAACAGGGAGACATCGTGTTAAACAAAGTTCACACGGATCAGAATCTAGCTGACCCGTTCACTAAGCCTATGCCTCATTATAAATATGAGGAGCATGCTGACAAGAAAGGCCTTAGATTTGCTAGACTGTAGGTTTGATCTGTATTTAGTATTTGGTGTTTTCGAACTATACAGTTACATAATTTTTAATATTTGATTTAATGGTTAAATGCATTATTAATAGATGTTCCTGTGTTCGATAGTTTATACCTTTTAGAAATCCTTAAATATATTTTATTCTAAATGTACGTAGTCGATCAGATTCAGGGGAATCAATCTGAATGTAAGACTATTGTGAATCCGATGGTTGGTTCATTGTGAATGAAAGACCAAGAAGTTGGAAACCATGTTCACAGGTAATTATTAGAGAATAATTATTGGACGTAACTCGTTTCAAAACTATCTTCATGGATCAATGTCTTGAGATGTTTTGAATATGGTAAGATCTATCGATCCTCGACCCGAGGCACATATACTAGAACTAACTCTGACTAAATATTGTTCTTTGATCTTATCTAATGCTATACCTTAACAGACAGTAATAAGGGTATGATCAAGAGTAATGTGACACCCTAGAAATTTTTATTTATTTATTCTAATTTTGATGTGACAATCCAGACTTTTAGGATTAACCCCGTTAGTAAATTCCGTTAAATCCTAACCCAGTTAACTCAATCCTAAACCCAAGGGGCTAATTCTGTCAAGAATTAAACTTAAACTACAAGGACTAGTTGTGTAATTGGTCAAAATTATTTCCATTGACTTTGTAAAGTCAAAATTTATCAAATTGAATTCATGTTGACTTTTTGAAAGTCAAACTTGCAACTTTGATTCAAATTCGCAAGCCATGATCGATTCTGCTGGAAGTTGTAACTGATGTTGCACGTCTACTACATTAACGACCATAACTATCAAATTAATCATCGCTTTTAAATCGAATTAATCTCAATTATGGCCATTAAACTAAAACCGTCGACACATTCACGGCTCGTTAATCAAATTCGACAAATTCATGTGATAACCTCACAATTGAACACCATGCGCACATCATACGAACACCTCTGAAGCTTTTTCACACACAAGTTTGGCCGAAGTCGCAACAGGAGTCACCGGAGAGTAAGCACACGTCGTCGAACCGAGTTCTAGCCGTGCACTACCAATCCGACATCAATTCCGGTAATTGATTCCATCCTTAATTTCGTTTTAGTGTCTAAATCAAAAGCCCTATACAAATTGAGGCTTACATTATCGAATCTAACTCAAACGGATTCTAGGGTTCATGTAGATTTGGGTTTAATCGAACTCTATCTTAGACACGATCTCAATGCAATTAAACTGCATGAGCAGATTCGCAATCCTCTACTCTCTGAAAGCCCTATGAATCCAGACATTTTCATTATAAGATCAAAACTAGGGTTTTCGGTTCTAATTTCTGTAATTAAACGATCTTAAACAAGTTGGTTTTGCAATTAAACACGCACACAAGTTCGCAAACTTCTGATCAACAAAATCCCTATGTCATTTTGATCGATCGTTATCAGATTTATGAGAATTGGGACTGGATTCGATCATGCGTTCATGTGGGAAGGGGACTCACTAGAGTTTTGTGTTAAAACCAAATGGATCCCGATATCACCGCGATACCCTAGCGGGCGGGTGTGGTTAAGACTGTGTGCATGTGTGGGAGAGACCCGGGTTCGAGTCCGGGCTCCTACATTCTTTTTTTTGGGACTTTTTACTTATGTTTAATTATTAAAAATCAAACCTTATATTATTATAATAATATATTAAAGTGTTTTAGCCCCGAAAATAAACCGTAGGCTCGGGTTTGGTTTTATAACTCATAATTAATATTATTTTCACTTTTAAAAATAATATATTTATATCATTTCAAACCATTACTTCGTATAAAATAATATGTTTATATTATTTTCAACCCGTGACTCCTAGTATAAAATAATATATTTTTTATATTATTTCGCCTCATTTATGTACCTAGTGTAACATTTCAAACTTATAAATAATGTAATTATTTATATTATTTACCCTCAGTTTTATCCTCGAATAAAAATAATATATTCATTATTTTGCCACGTAATTGATTATCGTATATTCCATACGAGTTCAAAAATAATATACATGTTATATTATTTTCTTAGATCATTATTAAATGATATAAACACATGAATCTATTTATTTATTTAATATTATTCGTTATTAACGTTCGACATGTAACGCATTGATCTTGATTATTATATTAAGAAATCTATATTTCCGTAGACACGTTCGTCTACTCATTAATCCTTAGAACGTGTTAAGACGTTCTAATCTTCCGTGTCGTCGTCACAATTCCCATATGTCCCTAACTTATGTGTTTATAATTCTAGGGCATACGTAAGCCGTGCAGGCTAACACTTGAGGTTCTAAATATCATACTTGTGTGATACTATCTACTATGCAACGCAGGTGAGTTTCACGTCCCCTTTTTCTGTTTTATTTGGGGGAGAAAACATGTCACAAACTATTTTGATTACTGTAATTCATATGATATCACTGTTGAGCCTAAGCGTAACACACTATCATGAAAGTCATCACACACATCAGACCGTTAATATGGTATTAGCGAGGTAATTTTGGTAGTACTACTGGGTTTGACAAACCCCACCCGCGTTAGTCGCGCTAACTCGATTGGAGGTCGAACGAGTGTAATATTGACCTTAACACATTGCCAGAGTTGATAGACCTGGCGGGAGGCAAACAAACATCACTGTCAGCTTCGATTGCGAGCGCTTTAGTAAGACATGAACATAGGCATGCTACCTATAGATATGCATATTGAATGAACATAATTTGATAAACGCTTTATTTCAAATGATTAAAACCTGTGAACTCACCAACCTAGTGTTGACTCGTTTTCTTACATGTTTTCTCAGGTCGTTACGCAGGATCACGTTAGGTCACGCATGGTGTCTTGACTTCTATCATCAACTATCAATCTATCAAACAATAATTATGTTTTGTTATTATTTGGATTTGGGCGCATTGTTTTGCGCATTTACTTTTGTTAAACGCTTCCACACATTTACTCTGAACTTGATCTTTTATATTATTACATTTCAAGTCCCATATAGTGTCGTTTGAAGTAATTGATGTCTGAGATCCTGGTTTGTCACCTTCCAAAACGGTAAAACTTCGTTAGTGGAATTTGGGGATGTGACAAGTAATCTGAAGTTTAGTGGGAGTTGTACGTGGCCAAAGGAATTCTGTTCTACTTTAATTAGGAGTTGGACATTTTGGCGCCCTCGTTTATTCAAGCTGGTGTAAAACGCATGGCCATGCTCAAACTAAAGAGTAGTTTGTTTAAGACCACTTTGAATTGGAGAACGAGAACAAGAATAGTTGAACCACATATGAGAAATAAATTGTATCTGTGTCTCATGTTCAACGGATGCCCTAAACATAAAGGATACATAGATATGCTTACTAGGACTATTAGACTTGGTAAAGTAAAGGTTACTTGTACACAAGGGAATAGTTTGACGATTGTAATATGTCATACCTTGCTAGGGGCAGTGAGATGCCGCTAGTCGTCCACCACTGTCTACGTTGAACCGATTAATTGATGAATCGTCCAAGTGGGAGATTGTAGGATATATGATGTCCGATCGTCAATTAAGTCAACGTTACTAACGAGGTACGATCCAAGGAGTTACACTTTAGGCAACGAACATGTAATAATATTTAATTGTTAAATATTATAGTTTACGAAAGACGGATATAATGAACGGTGATTAATATTTAGAGAAATATTTATCAGTGATTGAGGTAATTAATTATTTAATGAAATAATTATTTACGAGAGGGATTTAATGATTAAGTGTTAAACATTAAATGATAAGGTTTTACTGATTAATTGTTATCAGTAAACTACAAGGGTTAAATGTAATTAATAGTTAATTACATGGAATTAAATGTTAATACCCAAGAGTGTGATTTGTAATTAATACAATTATAAATATATCCTTAAGTGTTAACCCTAAAACCTAATCTAGCCACCACAAGGTTTTCGAAACCCCCTCCAACTTTCCTCCAATTTCCGGTCGCCGCCACAAGGGGCCGCCGCACGCCGCCGTTCACTGGACCACCGCCGTGATCCACCGTCGCACGCCACTGACGTGTCCGGCTTCCGTCTGCGCAATCCGTGTGACGTTTTTTACAGTTTTTCATGTACGTGTCATCTAGCGTGACGTTCGTTGATCTGAATTATGAGGTGTTCTGATTTGGTTATCATCAAAGGTATAATGTTTGAACACCCTATGGTTGGTTTATATTATATTGAGTAAACTCCGGTTTTAGTCCCTGTGGTTTGGGTCAATTCCCTATTTTAGTCCATTAGTTTAAAAATCACGATTTACATCCAATAGTTTCATCATTTGTCTCAGTTTTAACCAATCCACTAACCTCCATCCATTTATTCTGTTAAGTTAAGGTGAACAGACGAAAATACCCTTAAACTAATTATGTAATATATTAACATGTTTAATTGTTGAAGGATCATTTGTGTAATTTATTTGAAAAAAAACCACAAGGTCACCCCCCCCCACGGCCACCACACCCCCCACCCTCCGCTACCATCAGCCCCGTTCTTCTATCCTCACCACAGCTCCGCAAGATTTAATCGCCACAAGATCTACCTGCAAGATGTACCTGAATTTAAAGCAACCAACATTTCTTCACAAAGAAATATGTTATAATCCTGAATTTAAAGACAATATTGCCTTTTGTTTTGAACTACTGATATACAATAGCAATACTTTTTGTAAATGTTCTTATTTGTATACCTTTATAAATTGTAACATACACAACATATTATGTATATCAGCATTCACGGGAATCGCTACAACACCACCAGCAACCACCAACCCTATTTCATGGGTAGATCTAACCCGAAAAGACAAGAGACTGAGAAGGAAACTCACCGAGGGGTTCTTAGTCTCGCAGAAACCCTAGCGCCGCCGCTGGGTGTTGCCGGATTATCGATTTCTGTCGGAAAAAGGATTTGTTCGTCGGAAATGAAAACGGGCCTGCTTAAGAACCTCCTTAGCCGCCACCCCTGCTCGTCTGAACAATCGCTAGAAGGCCAGGGCCGTCACCAAACGGGATCTCCGCCTCTGTGGCTGTTCAGAACCACCTTCACTACCATCGTCGCCTTCGTCTGATGGTGGTTCAGGGTTTCTGCTGCTGCTGATGGTGGTGGAAAAGGGGGTGGTGGTTACAGGGCGACTGCTAGTGGTGGTGGTGGTGAAAAAGGGGATGCTGCTGGTGGTGGAAAAAGGGGTGAGGAGAGAAAGACTATGTTCTTTAATATATAACATTTATTTTACTAGGGGTATTTTTGTCTTTTTACAAAAAGTTAACAGAAAATTTTAACGGTGTTAACCATTTGGCTTTAATTGAAACAAAAATAAAACGACAGTGACTAAAAAAGAGAAATTAAAACCAATGGACTAAAATAAGGAATTAACCCAAACCATAGGTACTAAAACCGGAGTTTACTATATTATATTTTTTATACGCGTGTAATCGGATCACTGACAAGAATCCCGATCTAATCTGTTTAGTACCATAAATCGCTTCCGCTAAATAAATCTGATTTATTTATTTAAAAGGTTTAAATAGTTATTGTTTTTAAAAGGTAAAAACTGGTGCTTGATTCCTAACACCACCACCCACCGCCGGCCGATCCTACATTGGTTCAAGACGGTAAGGTTCCCCCCCTCCCATCTTCCTTTCCCTACCCCTACACTCTCTGAATTTCTCTCCCTACAAAACCTCCACCCACCGTCGGCCGGACGGGATCCATTTCCCCTACACCTTAACCACCTTCGGGTTTCTGTTTCTCTCTCTACGTCATTGTATCTCCGGCACCGGATTAGAACCCTTACCAGACCCGTTCTTCAGTTAAGGGAGATTAGGGTTCAATTGGGGTGTGATTGTGTTTGTCCGGGCACACTGAAAACTACAAACCCACCTAAACCTGACATGTTCTTCAGTTAAGGGAGATTAGGGTTCGATTTAGTGGTTCAGATTTAGGGTTGCATTAGCAAGCTTCAGGGAATGGTTTGATTCTAGGGTTTGATTCGTTGGTGGTGGTCTGGCTACCGGCATAGCGACGGTGGTGGTCTCGAATGGTGGGGATGAACGAGAATCGGAATAGCCTGTAGTGGCGGCGATGGTGGTGGTGGTTGGCTGCTGGTGGTGGAGAGAGGGTATCTTTATATATATATATTTTAATTTTAGAAAAATCTTTTTGTGGGTAAAAAGACCCAAACACCTTCATGTGCAAGCACATGACTGTAGTTAACTAAAAAAATTAACCTCCGTTAGGCTAAAGGACGTTAACCACAACATATTTAAACGTAAAGAATGATCTCTGACATTTATGGCTAAAGAACATATACTGAAAAATGATATAAACATAAAGAACGATTTCTATAATTTACTCTATTATATATATATATAGGGGATGGATATTTTGAAAACCCACATGAGTTGAGAAAACATTGAAAACTTTCCAAAAAAACGTGTTTTTACATGTTTTTTTTTAAATTGGAAATCATTTTAAGCAACTTTAATAAAATTTTCGTCAAAAAAAAATACAAAAAAGGCCGAGCGGTTTGTTTTTTAAAATGGACATATGTAAAACAACTTGACAGAATTTTTATAATTTTTTTTTATAAAAACATTTGGTTGGCACTTTTTTGATTTTTTTTATAAAAAGTTTTCAAATTACATATAAAATCTTTTGCAAAAAAAAACCCTTGTAAAAATCCATTTTTTGGAGAGTTTTTAACGTTTTCACAACTTAGGGGGAGTTTTCATCCTATATATATATATATATATGGGAGAGGTCAAGAGAAAACTACAAAAGCCAATCAAATAATTTATAGATTTTTTATTTTTTTTAATTTATTTATAAGTGTATTAATATAATATTACACGATTTACCAAAAAATAATTTTACGTATTGTGTTTTACGTATACGTAATCGCAATTTTTTTGTTTTCTGTTTACATATACGTACCACTATGTGCTACGTATACGTAAGCCAATACTTAAATGATTTTTTGGTAAAAATGTATAATATTACATTGATACTCTTATAAATAAATAAAAATAAAATAAAATAAAAAATAAATATTATTATATGATTGGTTAAAATTGATTTTTTAGTAGTTTTCTCGGTTTTCGTCAAAAATATGTGGTTTTCTCTGGATCTCTCCCCTATATATATATATATATTCTCTTATCAACGGATATAAATGACGAATATAGATTTTTGTGGCAAAAATAATGTACCACTAAAAGTAGTATGGATATTTAATTATAAGTAGTTTTTACCGACACAAAATTTAAGTCACAAATGTCTTTTTTTTAGTGGCAAAAAAAAGTGACACTAAAAGCCCAAAGTTTGTATTGGGAGGTCAAAGAAGTGTGACTATAAGACTTTAGCAGTAGAGCTTTTAGTGACACTTTTTTTTGTGTGCCGTTAATTCCTATAAAAGTCTTTAGTTGCATTTTTTGTTTTTGTGACACTTTTTGTAGGCCAGTCAATAACATATGAGAGAGAAAGAGACATAAGGAGTTGAACGTCAATTGAACCGGTGACTATCATCTAGCCCAACCCGCAGCGACCTGGACTGACCAACCCATATTGGTTCGGTCTCCATTATGCGTTTTCCCTTTTTCTGGTTGTGTACTCGGATAACTTGAACTCAGTGGGAACACAAATACCAAACATGTATATCATTAAAATAATAATATTATTTTTTAGAACGCAAAGCAACAAACTTTATAGATAATACTCATCTGCAAGATGAAGATGAGCATCAAAGGAGATATAAGTACAAAGAAGGAACATCAGGGCTCTGAGCGGTAGCCGCAAAAAAATACCTTAGAATCAGAGGTCCCTAAAAAACAACGATTTGTTTACATATTTTTAAATTTTTAATTAAACAATAAAGTAACTATACGAATGAATAAAAAGCACATGATAATTACAAATTAAAACATGTGAATAAGATTATTAATCAAACTATACATAAAATCTGTTTCAAAGAAAACATGTTAAAAACGTGTCTCAATCGATTAAACCAGCCGATTGGTCACGTAAACTCCAAAGATTTAGAAAACCAAAAATTGTAAAATGCGTGCACGTACATATATAACATTATAACCACACAAACTAGTAGTATACTCATCCCAGTATGGGTTTCCAAAATTTATAACATTCAAACTCAACAAAGACATTTAGGTAATACTTGAGCTCATCACTGTTTGTCGTTTTTCAAAACTGTAGTAGCTAGAAACTCGGTTAAAGCCGGGCCATGAACACTCCTATTTACTTTCCCTCTTTATAGTCTAACTTTTGTAGTAAATTTTTTGTAAGAAAAACGCATCCATGTATAACATATCAACGTAATTTATGTTGCCATAAAACATAATTTATGTTGCCACAAGACACTCTAAAACTACATATCCCAGTCCGGGTTTTACAAAATAATAAAATTAAAAATTTACCAAAATGTTCACCCTAAAAAACTTACTAAAGGAAAACACCATAATTGTTTTATAGTAGTTATAACTGTTAAAAGGAAAACAATCAATAATAAACATTGTTGCACGTGTTCTTTTTATTACTTGATTGATATCCAAACATGATGCAGTCAAGGCTAACCAAGAAGTGAGGGCTTGTCAAATGCATGACTCTGAGTAATGAGCAATATCAATTCTTTCACGCGGATCATTCAATCTCTCGTCTCTTAGCGCCTCAAGAATCACTCAATCTCTCATCTCTTAGCGCCTCAAGAATCACCCGTGAATCTTGTAATGTCCCGGATTTTTCCGTCCTATTTTTCCTAATCATTACACGTATCAAAAATTTGAGCATTGAAAACTTGTTTAAAATCTATTTCTTCTATTATTTATAAGCATTAATTTGTTTGATAAATATACACATTTGGGGTATGTGTATATATATATATATATGGGGGCATAAGATTTACATAAAAATATATATATATATAAATTCAAGTATGCTAATTCTCTTTAAAAAAAAACTTTATAAAGTTTGCAATTATCATTATTATAAATAATATAATAAACTTATTTTGAGACTTATAAACTAATGAATTATATTATAAAATTTTAAAATAATAAAACTTTTGAAACTTTAGAGAATTTTATAAAAATAAAACATATTTCGTTTTTATAGGGTCAAGGGACCAAAACTGTCAATATCAAAACTTGGCTTAAACTAAAACTTGAGTTTGTACATGAAATGATAAACACCTCAAACATCAAGGACCTGTTCTGTAATTTGACCAAATTCCCTGAAACTAAAACAGTCTCAGGTTCGAACCTCTCCAGCCTCGGTTTTTCAGCCTTTTTACGCGAAATCGCGATTCCGTCCAAATTCAGTGTACCTCGAGCTTCGCCTGAGGCGTGCGATCGAAACCCAAGAACCATCAATACTTGATCACGCCCCGAGACACGCATAAATTCAAAATTGAAATCGCTCGGCCGCCCGAAATCATCCCACCTAATTCAAGCATTTAATGATCGAATTGGCTATAAATAGCACCGGTACTACCTCAACGAAATCACACACAAACTTCCTATACCTTCAATTCCATTACTTCCCTCCTGCATTGCGTGATTTGCTCTCGCGACAGCCGACGCCCACCTTCAACTCGTTCTCCCTCGTTTCTACATCAAATCAGGTAATCCTTGTATGCATCACGATCGTTTTCACGAGAGGATCAAAAGCCCTCTGTTTAATTTCATAAACAGAGGGTGATTCGACTCGTATTTTAAGCGTTTTGATCTAGGGTTCATAGGGAATTTGGGGGTGATTTGAGTTGTTACTTTTAAATTTCTATTTTGGGTATAAACACAAGTGAGGCAGTAGCCGGATGGTTTAAGCGTGGGTCTGTGTTGGAGAACCGGGCGACCCGGGTTCGAACCCGGTTAGCCCAGTTTTGCTTCCTTCATTTTTTTAAGCCTTTTAAACAAGTATTTAAACCTTCTAATTATTTTTATAAAATCTATTAAACTTTTATAAACTTAAAAACTAAATTTTATTTACACTTTTATTCTCAGAATCTCTTTATTTAATTAAACTTAGTTAAAAACTAATGAAAGCTTAACCTTTAATAATAGTTGCAATTTCCTAGAAACTATAAAAATAATCTAAACTTTTATAAAACTTATAAAATAATCTGGAAATCATCAAAACCTCTAGTTAGTGATTATTCCTTAATAAACGAGAATTTTCTTTGTTTAAACTTTAAATGATTTATTAAACATAAAGTTTACATAAATCCTACTAAATACAAGAGAAAATTTATAAATTTATATCTTCTTTAGGATTTTATAAATATTTATATTTAAAACTAAATGTTTACTTATTTATTGAATTAAAACTCTAAGACTTAACAAATTAATTTAAATCAAAAAATAAATATGGTTTATTTATTTAAACCGAAATATTGATTTAAAACATAAACTCTTGAAAGAACACTTTTTCATATAAACCCCTATTGCATTCTTTTAAACTCTTAAACACATTCTAAATACTATTTAGAATAAATTACAAGTTGTTTTTGTAATAAATTCTTAAATGAGTAAATACTTTAGATAATTATTACTTATGCTTAATAATTATTTAAGCAATTAGATAATTATATTTAAGAACTATTATTCGTTTAGATAACTATTATTTATTTTAAATAATTATTCAACCCTATTAGATAAGCAAATTATTATCCTAAAATACTTGTTTATTTTTCACTAAATTAATATTTTTGAAGAACTATTGTAGTTATTAAATATCATACGTAGACAACTCATAATTCCTTTGTAAACTTCAACCTAGATAAACTTTATATTATTCATTTAAGACTTGTTACAACTTAAACTTTACAACACATGCAGTCCCATTTCTCGTTTGGAACCCAAGTCAACCTTGAAATCCTAGATCCTTTGCCTTAGACTTGTAGAAGTAAACTTAAATCTTTAGACTTATATTCTTAGGCTTATTGTGAGGATATTCTCCCTCAAAGTCTTGCAAACACTTACTCGTACCGGATACTCCTCATCATCCAAGTGAGTACACTTAGCCCCTTTTTCCTTTTATGCTTTTGGGGTGAAACATGTTCACAATTCATAAACTTATACAATTCTTGTACAACTATGACTACGTGTTTATTCTTATGTTAAACTTGAGACTTGTATGCTTAGATTAAACTTAAAAATAGCACATTCATTAACTTTGATCAAGCCAATAGTAACAATGATAGATCTATTGCATTTGACCAATCCACCTTGATTGATTGACCCCTTCGGGGGGGGAGCCCTTGGTGTTTGTTACTACATTAAACTTTAAACTTGAGACTTATAAGGGTAACCTGCGGGTTATGCCTAAACTTGGTCGGAGGGTTGATGTGCACAATGTCTAACATGCTTGTTTTCTCATACTTACATTATAGAATGCATGAATCATAGTGAATTGTAATACTTTTCAAATACTTGTTAAACTGTGTCAAAACCTTTGTATCTCACCAACTATTTTGTAGTTGACAGATTTTTTCACATGTTTCAGGTTTACATCATGAGACTTATTCGTGATCACATAGGATGCTTTGACCTAGACTACTTAAATTAAATGTTGTATTCGTATTATTCTTCCTTGTATTGAATCTTAAATTATTTATTAAATATCGAAACTTTAATAGTTAACCTTGTGCTATTGAACAACCGCGTCCGCCCCGACGTATAATCCGCCGTCGGTTGGGGTGTGACAGATTGGTATAAATACTGTGTGAGAACTTGTGCGGACCGGAAGGGTGGATACCTGTATCCTGGGAAATTCTGTCAAGGAAAGCATTTCGTATAAATCCAAATCAACCGTTGGACCCGTATGTTTTCCTGGGAATTCTTGGGATGAGTATCCATTTATATGAATGCATGACTTCTCTAAACATTTGTGAGCTTGGTTCTCTCTTGATATGTCAAAGTACTTACTTGGTGATATGCACTAAGTGAGTACTATCTCAAATACTATAAACTTCATAAATTCTTGATTCAAAAACTTTCCTCTATAACCTGTATTCTATGATTCTTAAGTCCCGTCTTGTCACATGACATCATGCTTACTCGTCATTACCTGAAGGAGTTACCTTCAAGGAGAAATTCTTACGAGATCATACTTAAAAAAAAAAAAAAAAAAACTATATACATAAACTTATATTTATAAATACTTCCCAATAAACTTCATGATCCTTGTAAATACCAGCACATTTAAAACTATGTATTGACATACAAGTCTTTTTACAAGCTTCATTATTTTATAAAATTGGCACATAAGGGGAAACCCTTGTGTCTCGTTTCATTTTTCGTCACTCAAGCAAACTTCATTTTATGACTAACTCAAAAACTTTGTTACACTTTTAATCTCAAAACCTTCATACGTCCTTAAAACTTACACATCACCATTTCTTGTAAACAAAACTTAACGTCTTTTAAATCTAAAGTACATTAACAAAGGGATTAGCAACCTGATTGTTTTCCCCGCAAGAGAAGAAACCTACTATAGAATAAACAAGTTCCACGTTTAAGACTCTAAACCCACAATGAACCTTGACATAGTACCATAAGACCCAAACATCGGTGACAACAACTGAGAGAAGTTGTATGCCCATGAGGAAGTTCTGGCTAGGGAAATAGGGTACATAAGTGAGTCCTCGTGACCACCCCTTCTTCCGGGAATTCTCTTCGTTAGCCCATCAACTTCCAATTAAAACTATTTTTGAAAAAATTACTGTGATAACTCAGTATTATGTATAAAAACTTTTGAATATATTTGATCAACTTACTTACAACCTTTTCTTTCTACTCTTGCTAGGTAATGGACTCCCACTCACACTCTTCACCAGTGTATCGTCCAAGAGGAGAGTCCGACCGCGAAGAGAGTAGCGAGTCACCGGTGTACCAACCAAGTCCCTATCCTAATGCTAGGGCAAGAGCTGAGCTCAACACCAATTGGACCAGAAACCCTAGGACATCACCACCGAGGAATCCCTATCAACCACCTCATCTTCACCACCGGTTCTCATCACCACCAAGGGACCCGTACCTAGCACCTACCCCTACGCTAAGGGCTAGGCATGCCGGAGTACCTGCCGTGGCAATGGGGATCCCGGTGCCTAACATTCCTAGGTTTCTGGAAACCGAAGAATTTATGAGGAGGGAGATGGAGCATAGGGCTCGGCACGACCTATTAAACCAAAGGATCAACGACCTAGCCGATCAAATCTGGATACAGGAAGAAAAGATCGTAACTTTGGAAGAAGACAGAGAAATCCTCGAGCACCGCACCGAGACCACTAGGGCAGAGGCTAGGTTTGCCATCCGAGTAACCCTAGCAGTACTTGTGGTAGTACTAATCTGTTTCTTGGTGGAGAGCTACTTAAGACGTGCATGAAGCCTCCATTTCTATTAAATTTTAAATTTTGTCTTATGTAAGGGCTAGAAGCCCAAATTTTGAAACATCTAATGAAAGTTATTTTGAAATTTCATCTTGTTATCACTTGTTAATTTGACACTTCTTTCATCATTACAAACTTAACCCTCTCACCCAAACACTTCCGTCAAGAGCAGCCCGCATTAGTATTAGAGATAATGAACAACGTAGCATTAAAATATAAAAAAAAACCCTAAATGGCACGTATACTTGAAGAATAAACCTTGAATGAACCTTCTGATTCGTAAGCATTCTTTTAAAACAACTCGGCTTACGAATCACTGTCGTAATCAACTATGATCCTTACTCTTATATAGACTTCACACTTCTAAACTTGACCAACTTTTCGTTTGACAATCATACAAACCTTTTCATAAGTCTTACTTATACTATTTATCAATGTCTAACTCGTCGTTTTTGAACATCGTAATAAAAGAAAACTATACTTTCTATTATGAACCAAGATAAAACATTTGTAAACACACTATCATAAACCTTATCGAAACTTTTCCCGTTACCCTATGCTTGGAGACTTTCCTCATTCAACTCTTATCACGTAAAAGACTTATTATAAATTGCAACGGGAGCTAAAAGCTTAAATACACGTTGCTAAAACATTAAAACTTCGTATACACAACTATGAGGTCAGAGACTTTTGAGTCATGTAAAACTTGTACAAATACTCAATCCCGTATTCTTAAAACTAAACATGATCAATAAAGGGTCATGTAAAGCTAAATACTGAAGCTTGAAACTCAACTGACTTATCCTATTTTCAAACTTATACTTGGATTCTTAGTCTTGAAAACTTTGTGTGTCCATCTTAACCAAATCCTATAAGACTTGATAAACGTACATTCCATATATACAAGAAAACTTCACTCTTGATACTAGACACTAGCAGGAAGGAGGACATTACTCTCTTTAGCAGAGTACGTCCCCTGACTCCTATCTAAACCAAACATCGGGATCCACTAATCTTCTGGACAACTCGAATCTTCTGTGAGAAAGCGTATAACGGTTAATCCTGTTCCAAACGCTGTCCCATACCTCTCTTAAACACTAGAGTATTTAGATAACCACTTTATACTCAAAACGTAATCGTATACTTCTATACACTGAAGCTAAACTGAGAGACTTTAAGACTATTCTATGTTTGACATATTCTTGTTCAAAAACAATTTAAACTATTCTATGTTTGACGTATTCTTGTTCAAACACAATTTAAACTATTCTATGTCTGACGTAATCTTGTTCAAACACAATTTAAACTACTTCATGTTTGACGTATTCTTGTTCAAACATGATGAACGTATGAGACTTTAAACTACCCCATGTTTGATGTATTCTTGTTCAAACATGACGAACGTATGAGGCTTTAAACTACCTCATGTTTGACGTATGCTTGTTCAAACATGATGAACGTATGAGACTTTAAGCTACTCCATGTTTAACGTATTCTTGTTCAAACATGATGAAGGTACGAAACTTTAAACTACCCCATGCTTGACGTGTTATGAGACTTTAAACTATTCCATGTTTGACGTATGCTTATTCAAACATGATGAACGTATAAGACTTTTAAACTACTCAAGGTTTGATGTATTCTTGATCAAACCCGAGGAAAGTGTAAAGACTTTAAACTACTCAATGATTGAAGTATTCTTAATCAATCACGAGGAAACTTTGAAACTCTAAATCTTGTCACATTCTTCTCTTTAATTATTGAATGACGCTACTCTCTAAGGGACTCGTTAATCAATGATCACTCTTATGTGGAAACTCTAGTCGTGTGTTAAACAAATTCTTATACACTTTCTTGATCCACGCACAAACGGAAGGACCTATGTGGACTATGCGACGATTTAAATACTTGCGGGTGCACACGTAAGTATGAAAAATCAGCGTATGGGAAGACATAGTAAACTCTGTCGTGTGACATGATCTAAGACTTGTCATAAAGGATAGCCACGGAACTTAGGTACCGTAGTAAACCCTTAAACGTATTAGTCTCCAAACTCAAATCATTAAAACTATCATCAAATCCATCCTGAGTGATACATCTCACTTGAAATCTTGAATGGAAATTCAGCCGATATTCCCTCAAATACATTTCCGAAAACAAATCTTCATATATTTCAATGAAACTATATGCTTCTTAGGGAAACTCTTGGCAACCATATACTTTGAAAACTTAGAAACTCGAACGTAATCTTATTCCTGTCATTACATCTCATTTAAAACTCTAAACGTAACCCAGAGTTTACTAGAGGACGTGAAGTATCCTTCTCATTATCCTTATGCGCATCGTAAACCTAACTAAACCCTTCTACTCTAATTTCGGGACGAAATTTCCTAAAGTAGGGGAGACTGTAATGTCCCGGATTTTTCCGTCCTATTTTTCCTAATCATTGCACGTATCAAAAATTTGAGCCTTGAAAACTTGTTTAAAATCTATTTCATCTATTATTTATAAGCATTAATTTGTTTGATAAATATACACATTTGGGGTATGTATATATATATATATATATGGGGGCATAAGATTTACATAAAAATATATATATAAATTCATGTATGCTAATTCTCTTCAAAAAAAAACTTTATAAAGTTTACAATTATCATTATTATAAATAATATAATAAACTTATTTTGAGACTTATAAACTAATGAATTATATTATAAAATTTTAAAATAATAAAACTTTTGAAACTTTAGAGAATTTTATAAAAATAAAACATATTTCGTTTTTATAAGGTCAAGGGACCAAAACTGTCAATATCAAAACTTGGCTTAAACTAAAACTTGAGTTTGTACATGAAATGATAAACACCTCAAACATCAGGGACCTGTTCTGTAATTTGACCAAATTCCCTGAAACTAAAACAGTCTCAGGTTCGAACCTCTCCAGCCTCGGTTTTTCAGCCTTTTTACGCGAAATCGCGATTCCGTCCAAATTCAGTGTACCTCGAGCTTCGCCTGAGGCGTGCGATCGAAACCCAAGAACCATCAATACTTGATCACGCCCCGAGACACGCATAAATTCGAAATTGAAATCGCTCGGCCGCCCGAAATCTTCCCACCTAATTCATGCATTTAATGGTCGAATTGGCTATAAATAGCACCGGTACTACCTCAACGAAATCACACACAAACTTCCTATACCTTCAATTCCATTACTTCCCTCCTGCATTGCGTGATTTGCTCTCGCGACAGCCGACGCCCACCTTCAACTCGTTCTCCCTCGTTTCTACATCAAATCAGGTAATCCTTGTATGCATCACGATCGTTTTCACGAGAGGATCAAAAGCCCTCTGTTTAATTTCATAAACAGAGGGTGATTCGACTCGTATTTTAAGCGTTTTGATCTAGGGTTCATAGGGAATTTGGGGGTGATTTGAGTTGTTACTTTTAAATTTCTATTTTGGGTATAAACACAAGTGAGGCAGTAGCCGGATGGTTTAAGCGTGGGTCTGTGTTGGAGAACCGGGCGACCCGGGTTCGAACCCGGTTAGCCCAGTTTTGCTTCCTTCATTTTTTTAAGCCTTTTAAACAAGTATTTAAACCTTCTAATTATTTTTATAAAATCTATTAAACTTTTATAAACTTAAAAACTAAATTTTATTTACACTTTTATTCTCAGAATCTCTTTATTTAATTAAACTTAGTTAAAAACTAATGAAAGCTTAACCTTTAATAATAGTTGCAATTTCCTAGAAACTATAAAAATAATCTAAACTTTTATAAAACTTATAAAATAATCTGGAAATCATCAAAACCTCTAGTTAGTGATTATTCCTTAATAAACGAGAATTTTCTTTGTTTAAACTTTAAATGATTTATTAAACATAAAGTTTACATAAATCCTACTAAATACAAGAGAAAATTTATAAATTTATATCTTCTTTAGGATTTTATAAATATTTATATTTAAAACTAAATGTTTACTTATTTATTGAATTAAAACTCTAAGACTTAACAAATTAATTTAAATCAAAAAATAAATATGGTTTATTTATTTAAACCGAAATATTGATTTAAAACATAAACTCTTGAAAGAACACTTTTTCATATAAACCCCTATTGCATTCTTTTAAACTCTTAAACACATTCTAAATACTATTTAGAATAAATTACAAGTTGTTTTTGTAATAAATTCTTAAATGAGTAAATACTTTAGATAATTATTACTTATGCTTAATAATTATTTAAGCAATTAGATAATTATATTTAAGAACTATTATTCGTTTAGATAACTATTATTTATTTTAAATAATTATTCAACCCTATTAGATAAGCAAATTATTATCCTAAAATACTTGTTTATTTTTCACTAAATTAATATTTTTGAAGAACTATTGTAGTTATTAAATATCATACGTAGACAACTCATAATTCCTTTGTAAACTTCAACCTAGATAAACTTTATATTATTCATTTAAGACTTGTTACAACTTAAACTTTACAACACATGCAGTCCCATTTCTCGTTTGGAACCCAAGTCAACCTTGAAATCCTAGATCCTTTGCCTTAGACTTGTAGAAGTAAACTTAAATCTTTAGACTTATATTCTTAGGCTTATTGTGAGGATATTCTCCCTCAAAGTCTTGCAAACACTTACTCGTACCGGATACTCCTCATCATCCAAGTGAGTACACTTAGCCCCTTTTTCCTTTTATGCTTTTGGGGTGAAACATGTTCACAATTCATAAACTTATACAATTCTTGTACAACTATGACTACGTGTTTATTCTTATGTTAAACTTGAGACTTGTATGCTTAGATTAAACTTAAAAATAGCACATTCATTAACTTTGATCAAGCCAATAGTAACAATGATAGATCTATTGCATTTGACCAATCCACCTTGATTGATTGACCCCTTCGGGGGGGGAGCCCTTGGTGTTTGTTACTACATTAAACTTTAAACTTGAGACTTATAAGGGTAACCTGCGGGTTATGCCTAAACTTGGTCGGAGGGTTGATGTGCACAATGTCTAACATGCTTGTTTTCTCATACTTACATTATAGAATGCATGAATCATAGTGAATTGTAATACTTTTCAAATACTTGTTAAACTGTGTCAAAACCTTTGTATCTCACCAACTATTTTGTAGTTGACAGATTTTTTCACATGTTTCAGGTTTACATCATGAGACTTATTCGTGATCACATAGGATGCTTTGACCTAGACTACTTAAATTAAATGTTGTATTCGTATTATTCTTCCTTGTATTGAATCTTAAATTATTTATTAAATATCGAAACTTTAATAGTTAACCTTGTGCTATTGAACAACCGCGTCCGCCCCGATGTATAATCCGTCGTCGGTTGGGGTGTGACAAATCTTGTTCCCTGAAAACCGAATGTTGTTGGAGGTTATTACTAATATATTTCTAAAATAATTATTTCATCAATTAATTTTGATAATGTGTCATAAATAATGACGAGTCCCAATTTCTCTATTGTTTTGAGTGATTTATCATTTCATCATGTCATGTCATCAAAGATAAGTTGGACGATATATTTAATGGCTCCATCTAAAAATGTTGCGCCATCTCATGTCACGTCTACCCATTGATTTTAATCGTAGGGACAAGCCTTCAAGGATATGTTAGGTTAAAATATTGTAGTAGATAGGCATAGATTCAAGTTTTAGAAACAACCCCTTTTTATTGACTTTAGTTACAAAGTCGGTCTATTTTATTACAATTGAATGATATTTCAGCATTTGGTTACCAGTTAACATGTAAAGTTAAGTATTTGTATTTTTTTTTATCAGGCAACATGTGATTAAATGATAAATTACCTTTTTATGAGTATTTTGTATAACGTCTTCAAGATGGGGCACAACTCGAATGGTGCAACAGGCTTTTTTTTCATTTGGATGCCGTCACTCAAGCTTGATTGACTTAGAAGCTCATAAAATGCTCCCACTGCAGATACTCCCTGTAAACCAAAAAAAAAAAGAAGGAAAGTTAAGCAGTAGAGATGGAAAAAGTTTGCAGGTCAGGTAACGGGTCAAATTGGACAATTTTTAGCATGGGACCAAACAGGCTGGGTTGAGTAGACCCACCAATTCACATCAGAAATTTAGAAATAAAAAGGAGTATACTGGTAGTAAATTATTGTAAATTTTTGTAATACAGGAGATAAAGTCAAGATGTGGTAACAGTGATATTGTAACTAATATGTAATTTATAATTTGGAATCCTTAAATAATAGTGAAATGTGTCTAATATTTAATTCAGAATTCTTAAACAATAGAAACATGGAGAATATATTACATTAATCGAGTATGGACCATTTGTTGCAGGTTTTTGTATGGGCATGGAGTCCAGCTGGTTGTCTTTTGGCATCCGGCTGTAAACCAAAAATAAATAAAAGAAGGAAAATTAAGCAGTAAAGATGGAAAAAGTTTGCGGTCGGGTGGGTTGGGTAACGGGTCAGAGTGGACAATTTTTAGCATGGGACCAAACAGGTTGGGTTGAGTAGACCCACCAACACTTTGTAACCATGTTTAACACACTAAATATTTAAAAAAATATATAGAAATATGATCAAAAGGTATTTTGACCAAACACAACTCGTATAAAGCCAAACATAAAAATGACCCATTTTGACCCAAGGCTCCATCCAGTGGATTCAGTGGGAAGGTATTAATGTTTTTTTTTTGACAAGAATGTAAAGAAAAAGGAAAATTCCATAAAAGAGTAACACATTTACTTCGAAAACTTCTAAACAATATAAGTAGATAAAAATGTGATTCCAAATTGGAAATTGCAAAAAGAAATGGTAAACTTTGCATCTATTTTAGGACATCTATTTAAGAAGGTGTCTCTGTTTATCTAGGGATGGATGGAATATTTATTTTATGTTCTCATTTTATGGATTCTATATATATAGCATGAGAAGACCAGAAGAATAATTAAAATATCATTGTGAGTTGATAAGAAGAAAAAGATGATAAATATGGAGCAAATGAAGTATTTTAAGACTCTACTTACATGGAACGTTTGACCACCTCAATAGCCTCGACAGCTAGCAAGAATTCATTGACAACAACTTCCTTGTTCTCGTTCTTCTCGTCTATTTAGTTGTCATGATAAACAAAATGGACTCCATTAACAGTGTTGTCAATCAAAACTGATACAAATTCAAAAAACTTAAAAAGGCGGAAAAATGACGGGTGAGACAAGTTAGATAAAGTTTCAAATATGTTCATGATCAAACAGGTCGTATTAAGTATGGGTTGAAACATGCCAACACCTTTTGGTTCATTTTTAGAAAAGAAAAATTATAAATAATTAATGTGTATAGAATGATTGCAGAAACAATACCTTAGAGTAATAATCTAAATCTTTAAAACGGTTTAAGAGTTCTTATGCGTTAATATACTTTGGGTAATTTACAGAACCCTATCACATTCCTCTTTTAGCTAGTTTTTTTATTGACCCAATTGAGATAATAGTAATAATACGCAACCCAAACCAACCCATCCCTAAATGTGTCCATTTAGCAAGATCTAAAAATACTACATGTGAGAATTTAAAATTGAGTTCTGAAATATTACTGTCTTAAAAGAAGCGGCGGATCTCATCCAAGCGATGTGACGGGAGCCCCTCGATGTCATTGTAGTGTCTATACTCACGATCATCAGCACATACTGCAATTATCTTATCATCCTTTTCTCTCTGATTTGTCAATCATGCAGTAAAATTCAATTATAAACAAAAGAAATTGACATTTTTGTGATTTCTGGACGATATATCCTGATACCTGATCAATCATGGGCATGAAACCAATTGCTTTTGCACAAAGAAAACAACCTGGCAGGATTTGTTCCTGTATTGCAAGTGTTTTCAAAACATCACAATAGGTCAGCAACGTTTCCATTTAATATAAGAATTTCATAAGTTTCAAACCCTGCAATGATGATAGATGAATTACAAAGATAAATGGGCATACCTGCATGATAACCAAGACATCAAGTGGGTCATTGCCCTCACAAAGAGTACGAAGTACAAAGCCATAGTTGTGAGGGTACATGACAAATGAATATAGGACACGATCCACCTGATAAAAGCACATATTAGATTAATGTTTGAACCAATAGAATCTAGCTCATTACACCAATTATCATCCTCGTATTTACCTTAATAAGTCCTTTTTTTGTCAAGCTCATACTTTAACTTACTCCCCTTGCTAATTTCAATCACCTGTAAGAAATAAACAGATTTTATGATAAATCTTTTGTATAAACATCCACACAATCCTATATGCAAGTATCGTGATTTATATTAATTCTACATCCTTACACAGTTGAATATTATTGGTATCACATTGAACCATTAGGTCATCAGGATTGTAAGGCATCTCGCACTTACAGTACCTGCAATTTGAAATTAATTGGTAATTTGATTATTAATCCCCAATTTAAATTAGGGCAAACACTTGATTCCCAATAAGAATTAATTGGTAATTTGGTTAAAGAACGTGGGCAGGGAGATATATCTGGAACGTAGGCAATCCGTGTGAAAAAGCACAAAAACACCTAGAAACTAACTGCCAAAATTTCTTAATTTAAATTGTCAGGATCTCCTAAAAAGTTAGTTTTCGTTATTTTAAACGGCTTAGATCTAATTTTAACAAACATTATTGACGGTTTACTATTCTCGGTCTATATATTTATAATTTGGTTATGAATTTATGATTCATAAACCTACGTACTTTAACCACCAATTATCTTCAAATTCTGTTATTTTTAATATGGGAAAAGATTTTTACTTATTTAATGTATTTTTTATTTTCAACTTTTTTTCAATCAACTTTCTTATCTATTGTTTTTATCTATAAAAGGAAAAATAAAAAAAAATATAAAATTTCCCGAACTACGATATATATTAAGCCATGCAAGGAGCTTTTGCAAACAAAAGGAAACCAACCACTTTAACACAATCTCTCAGACAACCTCACTGGCCGGAATGTCTGACCGGAGAACTGAAAACCCTCATGCCATATTCATACCATTTCCTCTCCAAGGACACCTGATCCCTTCCGTTCATCTTGCCATCAAGCTAGCATCAAAAGGATTCACCATCACCTTCATCAACACCGAATCAATCCATCACAGCATCACCAACTCCTCATCGGAATATTCCACCAGCAGCAATCTTTTCGCGGAGGCACGCAAGTCCGGTCTGGATATAAGGTACACCACCATGAGTGACGGTCTTCCGGTAGGGTTTGATAGATCCTTGAATCATGACCAATACATGGAGTGTCTTTTCCATGTGTTTTCGGCTCACGTGGATGAGATTGTGGGGAATCTGGTGAAACATGATCCGACGATCAGTTGTTTGATAGCTGATAGCTTCCATGTGTGGCCGTTGATGATCTCGAAGAAGTATAACTTGGTGAATATTTCGTTCTGGACTGAACCTGCTTTGATTTTGAACTTGTATTATCACATGGATTTGCTCAAGAAAAATGGACACTATGATCCACTTGGTACGTTCCTTTCATCACTGCCTCTTTAATCAAAGTTTTATTTAATTAACTTGCTATAACTCGGAAATTAAGAAAAGGTGGTTTTCATGCTAAAACCCCTAAAAATATGATTTGGAAACGAATGTCATTGCATCAAATGCTAACTCAATAAACTTGTTACATAGAATGAATGAATGATTAAATTTAGTTCATTACATACAATAACAAAACATTAAAAGTCTGCTCATGAAGCTCGTTTTTACAAAACCAGTTAATTAAGATGACTAGATGAAATTAAAATGCAACCATGAATCTTACTTGAGAGGGTGGTTCGTTCACCACTAGAAATACTTTAAACGATGAAAAAATCATAACTTTCAAATAATTAAAAATTAAAATCTTTAAATATCCGTTTGTGATCCGTCGATAATCGATTGGACAGTCAATGTAAAAAAAAAGGTAAAAAAGAAAATTCTAAAATTGTGATTGCTGTTTCATGAGTGATTACCAACGGATCATCGTCTTGTTAGAGAAAACCCAAAAAGAAACCAGTAAAAATAATTTTATGGTTGTTGTCCGTAATACATTGATAATGTGGTTAGAGCATTCACAGCAGGATTTTCCATAAACTTATGGTGAGCTCCTGTAACAATCTTATATTTTACGGTCACTTAAAGGAATCTGATGGAGCAATAATTTAGATGATTTCCATAAACTATCCCTTAAAGTTTAGGGATATAGAAGGAAATGCAGAACCTGATGTGAATGCCCTAATATGTCGGTGACGTCTTTACTCACGCCCTTTCTCTCCATGCCATTACCGATGGCTCCTATATTTACCGAATGACCAGCAATGGATTTGTCAAGGTTCTCTGGTAGTGGTTTACTTCAGTACTAGAAAACATGTATATTTTCTACAAAAGTTTCCGACAAGTTACCAACAAAAGAAATTTCTCATACGTTTGCGACAACTTTCCGATAAAACAAAAACAAAAAAGTAACCACAAGATTTCCTACAATTTTCCGACAAATTTATTAAGTAAGTTAACTTATTTATTTAATACAATCGTCAGAATATTGTCGACAATTACCGACGAAAGGCTTTTGTCGCTAATTTGTCGTAAAATTAGTCGGGACTTTGTCGGAAAATACATTTCCTACGGGGTTTTTTCCGCTAAAACACTTTTGTCGAAAACTTGTCGCTAACGGCCAATTCCGACAAATTTCCTACGAAACTGCTGTCGCAAATTTTTTATTTTTTTAGTAGTGCTTCTATTTATTCATATATTACATAGATCAACAATAATGTTTTCTAGGTCTATTTCTAGATTGCGTTTTTCATTGGTATAATAACTTTATTGTTTACAAATGTAAATGAACTGTTTGTACCTCTTTATATTTTTGTTTTTAGGGGGGGATTTTGAGGTGTTCTTTTTGCGGCTACTGCGCCAAAAGTCCAGTTTCTACTTCTTTCTTTGTACTTATTTGATGTTCATCTTAATCCAGTAGATGAGTATTATGTATAAAGTTTGTTGCTTTGCAATTCAAAAATAATATTTATAAATGTTTTTGGATAAGTGTTTATAGGAACTCAAGTTTCTACTAACGACATTGTTTTTCTGATTATCAGATAAGAATGATGATGTTATAGATTACATACCTGGGGTCGGATCGATCAAACCAACAGACTTGATGTCGTATCTCCAAGCCACCAATACGAAAACCGTGTCCCATAACATCATACGTAAGGCGTTATTCGAAGATGCAAAGGGTGCTGATATCATCATATGTAACACAATACAAGAGCTTGAACCTCATACAATTTCTACACTAAACCAAATGCAACCCTTCTATGCAATTGGTCCCATTTTCCCTAACGAGTTCACTCAAGAACTTGTGTCCACAAGCTTATGGTGCGAGCTAGATTGCACCCGTTGGCTCGATAATAAACCTCCCGGTTCAGTTTTGTATGTCTCATTTGGTAGCTATGCTCACACTAGCAAACATGATCTCGAAGAGATCGCTTGTGGTCTCTTACAAAGTGGGGTCGATTTTGTTTGGGCCCTTCGCCCTGATATAGTAATGTTTTGCCTAATGGATTCGAAGACCAAGTTAAAGATCATGGCTTGATCGTGCCTTGGTGTAATCAAAAGACGGTTATTTCACACCCGTCGATAGGAGGGTTTCTGACACATTGTGGATGGAACTCGATATTGGAAAGCATATGGTGTGGGGTACCTTTGATTTGCTTTCCACTTTTGACGGATCAATTCACTAATAGGAAACTAGTAGTTGATGATTGGAAAATTGGGATTAATTTATGTGAAAGGAAGAATTTGGTTGATAGAGAAGAGGTCACAAAGAAAGTCAAAGAATTGATGATGGAAGAAAAGTCAAATGAGTTGAAGATTGAAATCAAGAAAGTTAAAAGAACACTAGAAGATGCATTGGCCACGGGCGGATCATCTCAGAGAAATCTCGACCAATTTATCACTCAAGTTAAAGTAAAAACTAACCAAATGTGTGTGTAAAGTGTGAGCATATACATTTATATTTCGTGTATGAGATATATATGTTTGTTAATAGGCTATTTTTACTTTGTTTGATCTAAATATATACAATAAATAAAGCATAATAATTAATGTGGAAAATCGTAGTTATCTTATTGCATGAACGAGATGGTAATATGTGTATTAAAGAGTAAATTATTACGTTAATACTACTGCTTAATATGATCAAATACACGACATGCATATTTTCTACCGTTCAAAGTAAAGTCAAAATAATCAAGTGATAGAAGTCTATGGGGCTAATTGTATGCTAGCCAAATATGAGGGACTAATCATGGGCAATTAGTTCTTAGTTTGTTAATTTCAATTAACAGCTTCTTGATTAGTTAAAAGGGGAAAGTTTAGGGTTAGAGAGAATTCATTCCATTCAATTGTTCTGTAATTTCACTTTCAATTTACTTTGTATGTTCGATTTGTTCTTAATCAATAAAGAAATTATTTGATTGTTATTGATTGAACTTATTCTCTGATGTTGATTATACAAAAAATGGTGTCAGAGCCTTGTTGTCAGCTCGATCGATTCATAGAGGGGTTTTGCGATTGAAGGTTAATCGAAGATCGATATGATTTCAACGAAGTTTGAACTAGAGAAGTTTGATGGGAAGAACAATTTCAGTCTTTAGAGAGTTAAGATGCACGCACTACTTGTTCATCAAGGTGTCAGTGATGCGCTATTTGGGGAAGCCAATTTGCCGGCTAGTGTAACTGATAAGGAGAAGAAAGACATACTAGGCACGTAGTGCAATCATATTGAGTCTGGGCGATCATGTACTTAGGGAAGTTACGAAGGAGTCATCTGCAGCAGCTATTTGATCAAAATTGGAGACTTTGTACATGACAAAGTCTTTGGCCACTAGATTGTATCTCAAGAAGCGTATGTGTACATTTCAGATGTCATCAGGTAAGATTCTTAAGGATCATATAGATGAGTTTAACAAACTTGTCTTGGATCTTGAAAATATTGAGGTTGAGTTAGAAGAAGATGACCAGGCCATTATTTCTAACATCCTTACCACAAAATTATGAACACTTTGTGGATACATTAATATATGGAAGGGAAATCGTAACACATTGAAATTTCCCAGAAAACAAAGACACAAGGGCTAAAGATATAAATAGTTCAAACTTCATGGGATCAAAAGTGGAAAAATCCATCTGTGACGGACCCTCACCATGGATAACGGTCCGTTACAGCCATAACGGACCGTCACCCCGGCATAACGGTCCGTGCCGCAAAAAGTCAAGGTTGTTTAAGGTTTCTAACGCGTAGCTCCTGACTCAGCCTAGTGACGGACCGTCATGAGCCCGTAACGGTCCGTTACGTGGGCAAAAAGTGCGTGGCCGCCAATAATTGGTGATGGACCGTCACCACCCTATAACGGTCTGTCATGACTCAAAAGTTTGCCTATAACAAAACCCAAAAGAATTAAAGAAAATATCTGATTCTAAAGAAGAAGATGGAGAAGGGTTATTTGTTAGAGGAAGGTGTGATCAAAGAAGCTATAAGCCAAGGAATATATCAAGATGCAAATCCAAGTTCAAAAGCAGGTGTTTTGTCTATAATTCAAAAAAGCATCTTAAAAGAGATTGTCCTGAGTGGAAAAAGAAGATGGGTGAGTTCAATAACACCAAGAATCAACAGTGTCATAACACACAAGATGATGTATCAGAAGGGTATGAAAGTTCTGATGTCTTGGTAGTCTTAGAAGGCGAAATCAAAAGTGAATGGGTATGGATTCAGGGTGTTCATTCCATATGACACCTATTAAAGATTTTTTTTAAGAATTGAGAATGGAAAAGCTTAGAACAATGAAGCTTGGTGATGACAGACCGTGTAGCATCCTTGGAATTGGTACATTTACTTTCAAGATGCAGAATGGCATGGAGGTCAATCTTAAAGATGTAAGGTACATCCCTATTCTTAAAAGAAGTTTAATGTCTTTGGGAACTTTTGAAAGGTTAGGGGTACCATGTTAGTTTAAAGGATGGGAAAGCAAGGGTGGCCAAAGGTTCTTTGGTTGTGTTATCTATTGATGTCACCTAGACGGTCTATAAAAACTATGAATAAAAACCTAATCTAGACTCCTAAGTAATAAATGAAAAACCTATGAACTAGGCCGCACTGACAGGCAAGTGTATCTATCGAGTGTAGCACAGCTTAACGGTAAACCGGATTATCGAACCCTAGAGACACTATGTAGCAAAACTAGACTCTAACACAGACTAAAGATTGATTTGGTTTGGGGGGTTTACTACACTAAATATTAAACTAAGGAATGCAGCAAATTAAGTCGACTCAACTAACCAGAACAAGAACTAAAGGTGAAATCAGAAGATGGAAAGAATACTACCTAGGTCGGAATCCTACTTGCAAAGCACAACTTCTATCGGTTATGAAAACTATAATGGATCTGGGTTTCTAATGAAACAACTCTAGACAGCCTAGTGGATCCCTAATCACTCTCAGGGTGTCACCAACTAAGGAACCTACATATGTAATAACTCACCAGATGTTGGATCACTTCTCAGGTATTTCCAACTATGACCAAGTACCCTAATAGACAGATTACCTCTCAGTCTCTCCGTCCACCAATACACTCAAAGAATGCACGGGGTAATCTCAAGATAACAACTATGACATGAATAGCAACAACCACTAGACACCTAATACCGGCTTCCTCTCAGACAGCTGACACTCGGATTCCTAATGACGAAGACTAAACGACTAATTCTCACCTCTCGGGTATTGAACTAGGATACACGTTTAATTCTAATCAGCAATCAAAGACAACTCCTATGGCTACCACGTCTAGCAAACCACCCTAATCACAAACCCTAACATCTATAACCAAGATACGCAGATCAAACTGGAAGACAACCACAATCAACACAAGGAATTGAAATCAAACACAAGATCAGATCTAAACATGCAATAACATCACAATTATCAACTCAAGATCTTTTACAAAATCATAAAACCATTAATTTAATCCAACACCGATAAAAATTGAAACTTTAACAAGTATTCATCATGTGACCTAGGTAGTATCAAAGTTCTAGCTAAAGATCATACTCAACACAACTAAAACAGAAGTATTAAGCAAAAACATGGTATCAAACAATCAAGTCAAAGATAAAAATCAAAGCTTGAAACCTAGAACGCTAGAATTAACGAACCCGGAAGCAAAGTCTTCAACTTTCGACCTCTAATCTCTTCTCCAGCCTCAAAATCACCTCTAAACCCTTCTCTGGACGGCAAAAGATCGAACTCCTCTCTTAATGGGAACCAAAATCTATTTAAATTCAAATTTTAGGGTTTTGCGGAAATTAGGTCCCTCGCGTACCGCGAGACATTTGGGTTGGGTTCCTCGCGTACCGCGAGGAACAAAATAGTCGCGGCTGGTTTTCCTTTCCCTCGCGTACCGCGAGAACTTTCCTTCTCCTCTCTCGCGTACCGCGGGAGGCATAAATTTCCCATTTTTTTCTTTTGAATTCCCGGCTTCATTCTTGTGCTCAGTTTCTTCACGTATTCACTTGTAATCTTTACGAGCACGTGCAAATATACAATAGACTCAAATACAGACTTAAACGAATAAAAACAAACACAAAACTAATAAAAAAAAGCACAAAACACTAGGAATAAAGATGTGTGCTTTGCACTACATCAAATATCCCCGCACTTAACCTTTTTTCATCCTCGAAAACTTGATGTCGCCCGGACGATCTATAAAAACTATGAATAAAAACCTAATCTAGACTCCTAAGTAATAAATGGAAAACCTTTGAACTTGACCGCACTGACAGGCAAGTGTACCTATCGAGTGTAGCACAGCTTAACGGTCAACCGGATTATCGAACCCTAGAGACACTATGTAACAAAACTAGACTCTGACACGGACTAAAGATTGATTTGGTTTGCGGGGTTTACTACACTAAATATTAAACTAAGGAATGCAGCAAATTAAGTCGACTCAACTAACCAGAACAAGAACTAAAGTTGAAATCAGAAGATGGGAAGAATACTACCTAGGTCGGAATCCTACTTGCAAAGCACAACTTCTATCGGTTATGGAAACTATAATGGATCTGGGTTTCTAATGAAACAAATCTAGACAGCCTAGTGGATCCCTAATCACTCTCAGGGTGTCACCAACTAAGGAACCTACATATGTAATAACTCACCAGATGTTGGATCACTTCTCAGGTATTTCCAACTATGACCAAGTACCCTAATAGACAGATTACCTCTCAGTCTCTCCGTCCACTAATACACTCAAAGAATGCACGGGGTAATCTCAAGATAACAACTATGACACGAATAGCAACAACCACTAGACACCTAATACCGGCTTCCTCTCAGACAGCTGACACTCGGATTCCTAATGACGAAGACTAAACGACTAATTCTCACCTCTCGGGTATTGAACTAGGATACACGTTTAATTCTAATCAGCAATCAAAGACAACTCCTATGGCTACCACGTCTAGCAAACCACCCTAATCACAAACCCTAAGATCTATAACCAAGATACGCAGATCAAACTGGAAGACAACCACAATCAACACAAGGAATTGAAATCAAACACAAGATCAGATCTAAACATGCAATAACATCACAATTATCAACTCAAGATCTTTTACAAAATCATAAAACCATTAATTTAATCCAGCACCGATAAAAACTGAAACTTTAACAAGTATTCATCATGTGACCTAGGTAGTATCAAAGTTCTAGCTAAAGATCATACTCAACACAACTAAAACAGAAGTATTAAGCAAAAACATGGTATCAAACAATCAAATCAAAGATAAAAATCAAAGCTTGAAACCTAGAACGCTAGAATTAACGAACCCGGAAGCAAAGTCTTCAACTTTCGACCTCTAATCTCTTCTCCAGCCTCAAAATCGCCTCTAAACCCTTCTCTGGACGGCAAAAGATCAAACTCCTCCCATAATGGGAACCAAAATCTATTTAAATTCAATTTTTAGGGTTTTGCGTAAATTAGGTCCCTCGTGTACTGCCAGACATTTGGTTGGGTTCCTCGCGTACCGCGAGAAACAAAATAGTCGCAACCGGTTTTCCTTTCCCTCGCGTACCGCGAGAACTTTCCTTCTCCTCTCTCGCGTACCGCGAGAGGCATAAATTTCCTATTTTCTTTTTTTGAATTCCCGGCTTCATTCTCGTGCTCGGTTTCTTCACGTATTCATTTGTAATCTTTAAGAGCACCTGCAAATATACAATAGACTCAAATACATACTTAAACGAATAAAAACAAACACAAAACTAATCAAAAATGCACAAAACACTAGGAATAAAGATATGTGCTTTGCACTACATCATTTGTGTTAAATGGTAATATAGTTAATGGGTCAGTAATAGTTTCAACCTCATAATAGAGTAGCTATATGGCCTTGTTGTGGCATAGGAGGCCAGGCCATATAATTAACCAATGACTTGTTGAGTTAAACAAAAAACAAGTTATTGGTGAACTCTAAAATTGTGATATAGGTTTTTGTCAGACTTGTGTGTTAGGAAATCACAAGAGGGTCAAGTTTAGCAGTGGTAAGCATTTATACAAGAGTTGTATTAGATTATATACATTCTGATTTATGGGGCCTTACTATGGTTGTTTCATTGGGAGGAGCAAGATACTTTATGTCCATTATAGATGATTTCTCAAGAAGGGTTTGGGTGTTTATACTAATGCATAAAAGTGAGCTTTCAACAAGTTTAAAGAATGGAAAGCATTGGTTTGAGACTCAAACTAAAAGAAAGATAAAGAAGTTGAGAACATATAATGGACTTGAGTTATGTGGTAATGAGTTTAATTACTTTTGCAGAACTCAAGGGATATCTAGACATCTGACTGTGCCTGGTACACCCCAATAGAATGGCTTAGCAGAGAGAATGATTAGAACATTGTTGGAAAGAGTAAGATGTATGTTGTCTAGTTCTGTCTTACCTAAAATGTTTTGGGCTAACGCTGTAACAACTGCAACATGTTTGGTTAATAGATCTCCATCTACTGCATTGGAAATGAAGACACCTATAGAGGTTTGTCTTGTGCTAAACATGATTATAATGGTCTAAGGGTATTTGGGTCATTAGATTAGGCACATGTAAGTCAAGGGAAGCTTGAACCTAGGGCTTACAAGTGTGTATTCTTAGGGTAACTGGAAGGTGTTAAAGTGTACAAATTATGGACAGGGCCGGTCTTGAGAATCCTCAAAACGTTTTGGACCTGGGACATGTAAAAAAAATCGGGCCCTATAATATAAACTCACTAATCATATATAAAAAAAACTTAATACGGGCTTATATATATATAGATTTTTTTTAAAAACTAGGCTTATATATATAGATTTTTTTATTTCTTGGTTTCGGGTTCAGATTTATAAACAATTGGGCTTATATATATATAGATTTTTATTTTAAAAAAAACACACACACATATATATATAATATAAAAAAAAATTAAAAACTTCAGGCCCTAAGGGAGACCGGGCCCGAGACCGTCGCCCTCCTCGCCCTCCCTCTAGCCTGACCCTGATTATGGAGGGTTGGGGAGGATAGACCAAGGGTTATAGTGAGTAGAGATGTTGTGTTTCGGGAAGGCATTCTCTACAAAGATGTGATTGGTAACAAAGGTGTGCATTCAAGTGAGGATAACTCATGTTAAGAAGGAGTTCAGATTGAGGTGGAGCAGCCTAATCCTAGTATGGAGGAGGTTGATCAGTTAGAAATAGGTACTAGCAGTTACAGTTTAGCTAGAGACAGACCTAGGATGGTTGTTGTTCATCCATTAAGGTATAGAGAAATATGTACTAGCAATTACACGTTAAAAGCAGCACAAAGTCTATTTTTAATGCACACAACCTTCTAATTTTTTCTATTCAAAATTTTAGATTATTGTTGTAATAATATTGTTTTTGTAAATATAATTAAGGCATTAATTATTCATTAAAAAATAGGCAAAAAGTGGTTGTGGGTCAGCTATAACCGGAGGTAGCAAGACCAGGGGAGGGTGTAACGGTCATTATTAGTACCGGCCGATATTCCTCAAAAATTTCCCTAAAAGGCCAGGACTGAATTCCTGGGATCGGGATGTGGAAGAATGCTAGTGATGGAATGTCTTGCGATTGTTAGGGGTATTCAAATTCGGATATCCGAAATTTTCGGATAGTTGATTTCACTATCTGAATCCGTAACCGAAATTTTGGATACGGATTCGGATAGCGAAACGGATGTCCAAAACAATTAAAAATATATATATATATAATTTTTAAATTATAAAAAACTAAAAAACTTTAAAAAAAAATTAAAAATTTAAATATATAAATATAATATTTCGTGTTTGGATTCAATTTTTTCTTACTTTTAAAATTTAAAAACATTTAGAAAAATATATATAAATATATTATTTATCAGAATTATTTTAAAATCATTATCCGAGTCCGAAAATTTGGATATCCGAATTTTCGGATAATTCAGATTCAGAATTTTGAATAATTCGGGTTCGGTTTCATATTCGGATTTTTATGAAAACACCCATAGCGATTGATGGTTTTCTTGATTATGGCATGCTAGCTATACACCACAACATGTTAATAAAATCTAAATCTAATGGAACCAACTCACACAAAGGCCAAGGAGGGACATTAGAGGTGGTAAGATGGGCGGGTCCGACCGTTCGGATAACAAATCATAACCGTTCATATTTTAGTATATGTCAAAATGGGCCGGGTCGGGCCGGGTCGAGTTGAGTTGACGTTCTGTTACTTTGGTTTATTTTTTCATTTTTTGTAAATGATTTTTGTGTTAACAGTGGCTACTAAACAGGGTTAAAACTTAAAAACGTGAATCAAGACACAACAATCTAATTAAACATGTTAAACATATAAACTTAAAAACAACTTATTTATTAAACAAGCTAGACATAACAATTGGAAAATTAATTATGGGGACTACGAACGAGACACGGGAATTATTAACAAGACCGGGCCTATACGCCCTCGTATAGGCCAATACGATGCGTATTGCACTTCACAATTTCCAATGCACGACAACATCGTACACCTGGTCATTCCAACCCTTATACGCATCGTATAGTGCAATACGATGCAATTTAGGGTACGAGGTACCTTCTGCAACTAGACAACCATCACATCATTACACGCCGCGTATTGGCCTATACGCGGCCTATAGTGATGTGATGGTTGACTAGTTGTAGAAGGTACCTCGTACCCTTACACGCATCGTATTGCACTATACTATGCGTATAGTATCCTATACTCCATCGTATAGGGGCCAAAATTTTTTGTATTTAACGATGCACATTTCTCATTTGAACGTATCGTTAAAAAAATTAGCAATGTCTTGGTGGTGGGATGGTAACTACGGTTTTCAGGTATATTCTAACGAGTCACTGGAAAACAACCCGCAAAGTTCTGGTGTTCAAGGTGTGAACCAGAGGTAGGTCTCGTCCGACGTTTATTCTAATCACCGGGTAAGGCTTCCTGATTTGAACGAGCCACTAAGCAATCCCGAGTTTGTATACGGTGAACCCTCTTACCTTACACAACCCACGGGCGACTTCTTATACGGTGAAGTCTCTTACCCAACACAACACACCGACAACTTCGTATACGCGGGTGAACTATTGATGTGCGTGAACTATATATGTTTTTAATAGAGATTTTCACACAAATATGAGTTTTAAAATGGTTTTCACCTAAACTAGACTACACACACAAAGACAAGTGTACCTGTCGAGTGGTAGTATATTGTTGATAAGAACCGTGTATCAATCCATGGACACAATTTCACTACTTGATCCTTGTGATTAATTAAGCCAAGTGAGTTAAAATAGATTTTTGTTTTGGTTTTGAAAACTTAACTTGAGTGATAATTAGCAACTTAAAACACGTAATTAAAATGTTTGAAATAGCAAGATAAGGGAAACTATCATCCTAGTTTGGAATCCACTTTACCAATTACGATGAAACATATGAATGGCAATTTTATAATTATATTAATGTTCGTTTAAGAGGTCGAATTAGATTCCTGGTAAGGTCACTAACTCCATATATATTAAGAAAGATATTGATGAGTATTTTACATAACATCCACCTAAAGCTAGTTTAAATAGATAAATATTATGTATTCTCTTGACTTATAAAATTCTAAGATAAATTTATGAAAATAATAAGCTCGAGTCATCAATACTTTAATTAACATAAACTTTGTCAAAGAAATATTATAACAGATGTCGTAGTTTTTCCAAACATGAGTCAACGGGATGCATGCTTAAGTGTAGATTTCATTAATTATGCTTTCAAAGATTATTCCTAATACTTAGCCATGACGTTAAACTTGAGGTTATAAAATCATGAATAAATGTTAATATCATAAGTTTTCCAACATGATATGATGTCACATTTATAAACCATTAATTACTCCATCAAACATTCAAGCATGCATATCCATCAAGAGATTACCATAATATTATCATAACATTAACATAATATTTGCCAAGATTCATAAGTTCATAAAAAATTAGTAAAGATTCATCAAAACTAGAATGATAAAGGAGTTTAGCTCAAAATGAGCTTGCACATTACAACAAAGTAGCAAACTAGCAAGGAACTCATGATAAAACCGAAAGATCTCACCAAAAGTTTAACTTAGGATGGTGTGGTGATGCTAGAACTTCTTCTTGAAGATAAATGGACCTTATAAGCCTTCCAAATGCCTGGTTCCCAAGAGTAGATAGTGGATATTTCCTCTTAAGAACCCCTCCTTCAAATAAACAAGTTAATGGCCTTTTATTGGCTGTTTGGGAAGCTGAGCACGGCCCCGTGCCTAGGGAGGCACGTCCCCGTGCTAGGGACCAGGTTGTACTCTGATTGCTTTGTCGCGAACGTACTGCAGGAATTGTCGGCACGGGGGCGTGCCTAGTGAGGCACGGGCCATGCTTGGGTGGGGCACGACCCCGTGCTTCATGAGACACGGCCCCGACTTCGAAAAAGTTGATTTCTGAACGCTTGGAACGAAGCACAGCCCCGTGCCTAGTTGATCACGGCCCGTGCTTCACCCTTTTTTCCATAAACATGTATAGGACTGCAAATAGGATCCGTGGACGAAAACGGGGCTCAATTCCAACGAATCGGGAAAGTGAAAAACAAATTCTGACTGTCGCAGGGTCGTGCCTTTTCATTCTTGGTTTATTTCTTTCACTTTTTCGTCGTGTTTTTGCTTGTTTGCTCGTTCTAGGCCAAATATTTCCTGAAAATACAATCGAAGCTAAATGAGCAACAAATCTAATCAATATGCAAAGAAATCGACAATAATCGGGACGCGATTGGTGTGAAATATATGACTGATTTATTGCGCATCAACTATCTTACCCGACACAACACACCGAAGACTTCGTATACGCGGGTGAACTATCTTACCCGACACAACCGGCTAACGAGTCCGAAGATGAGGAACTAAGCAATTCAACTGTGTCGTATAAAACTGACCAGGTATAACATTCCTACATATATATTCGGCACCGGTTATCAAGGTGTGGCTTGTGTGTGACCGTCACGGCGAACGTACGTCTACGGCCACGATTAGACGTGCCGGTAGCAAGAAAATAGGTTGTCCCTTTAAATTGGAAGGAGTATACGATGAAAATACTGGTGATTAGAAGTTAATGGTGAAGGATGACAGTCATAACCACGATCCTAATCAACATCTTGAGGCGCACTCGTTTGCCAGGAAACTCAGTCGGAACAACTTTTGGTGGCGAAGCTGTATTCGCAAAACACGTTGCCACGTAACATTCTGGCAACCATAAGGGAACAAAACCCAGAGAGTAGGTGTATTAAAAAGAACATTTATAATGCGATACAAAAGATAAAGAACGAAACGAGAGTCGGTGAAACTCCAATGCATGTTCTGGAGCACCTGCTTTCTTCTAAAGAGTACGTCTACTATACTCGGGAGGATCCCACCACAAATGTCGTGGATGAGGTATTATTTGTTCATCCGAAATCGTACGAGACGTGGCGTGCGTTCCCGCATGTGTTGATGATCGATGCGACGTACAAAACAAACATGTATAGACTTCCATTTGTCTAAGTTGTCGGTGTGACCTCCACACACCAGTCGTTTTGCGTCTCTCATGCATTTATATCTAAAGAACAGGAGGAAAACTTCATATAGGCGCTACTGAAAATCAAAGGTTTGTTGCAAAAGTGTACGGAGGCGCGTGTGATAGTAACAGACAGGGACAAAGCTCTTATGAATGGTTGTGATAAAATATTCCCGGACACTTCCAAGTACCTATGCAGGTGGCACATACACGAGAATATCTCAAAACATTGCAAGGCATCAGTTACAAACGAAGACTGAGCAAATTTCAAGTATTAATGGTTGGTATTGTGTGAGTCTCCCACTCCAGATGTATACTAATACAACTTCAACCAAATTTACGAACGATTGTATGCAGCCAGACGAGGAAGTAAGTTTTTATTTTTACCTTATACATATTGCTTTTTATTTTAAATATTTATTAGGGTTTAATTTATTTTTCCAGGAGTTATAGACTATGTGACCAAAAATTGGTTGTACCCATATAAAGAAAAGTTTGTATCAGCCTGGTCCAACAGAAACCTCAATTTTGGTCAACGTACAACGAACCGAGTCGAGAGCCAACATTCGCTCCTAAAGAGCTATCTTAGAAATGCTAACAACTTGCTGGATAGAAGTGTTGTAAAAATCGCGCCTAGGCGGCGATTAGTCGCTAGGCGGCTCGTTAAGGACTAATTTTGGCCTAGTCGGTCCAAAAATCGCTAGGCGGTCCAAATCGCGCCTAGGCGGCCAGATTCCGGCGAACATTCCGACGAAAACATGAAATTTCCGGCCAAATTCCGGCGAAAACCTTTGGTGTGGTTTAAAAGTGAACATTTTTATAAAAATTACATATATAAATGTGTGTATATATATAAAAAAACTGAAAATTACATATAAAAATTCCAATCCAATTAATCCCGCCTAGGCCCCGATTAACCCCGCCTAGGCCTAGGCCCTACCCCACCGCCCGACTAGCGCCTAGCGATTTTTACAACACTGCTGGATAGACTTGTCGGGTTTGTTGATAAAATTGTAACAGATCAATATGTACAATTACAGTATGGGTTTGAAACAAGCCTGATAAGGAAAATGGACAACCACGAAGCTATTGATTTGTTTGATAACCTACACGGTAAAGTTTCACATAAAGCTTTAGATTTGTTAGAAAACGAGTGGTATAAGTTATCAACTTTACGGAAACAAAATGCATCATGTGGTTGCCAGCTTTTTAGTAGCTGTGGGTTGCCGTGTGCTTGTCGTTTGGCAAAGATCGAAGCTACAGGTCATAAATACAACCGAGACATACAGAGAGGTGGTCGTCGAGTTTCTTTCGACGTTCATCTACTTAGAGGAGGGGCTGGAGCCTCTTCCCGGGGAGGAGCAGGCAGAGGAGCCGCAGCAGGTCTCCATCAGGATTTTTGGTCAGGTTTACCGTCTGACCCTCCGTTAGTGGGCCGTCGCGACGGGCTTGTATTTTGAGCCCAAGATGATCACGCCACTTTACACCGAGGCGGTGACGGAGGTAGACGTTCAGTACCTCCATGTTTTTTGGGGTCTGATTTCTGATAGCCCTTGGTCTCGGGGATTAGAGACCCCTTGTACAGATATTTACACCGGCTTATCTCGACGTCGATTGCAGCGCGTCTGAGAAGCTGTGAGTGGTGCACAGAGAGAGACTTGTTCTTTCTCTTCTGCTTGCTTACCGGCAGGCGGTGCACCCTAGCCACATGCCTGGCGCTTTACTTTGCGTCTGCCTATCACAGGCAGAAGCGCGGGCTTTTGTATGGCGACGCTTTCATCACTCATTTGATACGTGTTCTTACCCTGTGGCATGATCACGAGCATCAGATGTTACCGTCCATTCCCCTTGTTCGTTTAGATCGCCGCACGGCTAGCGGCATGCGCATCACACATTGATTACCAGGGCTCGGCCTTCGGTTCGTAGGGGCCGTCCAGGACCAGGTTTGGGTCCTGGTTCCGTTTCTGCATATGCCGGGACAGGGGGACCCGCCTATGCCTAACCCGCTACAGGGTGTCGAGATGGGGGACCCGCCTCACGTGGAGCCCATTCACGATCAGCTGCCACAACATCCCCGACACGTACGTCGGTCTGTTAGGCTGGACAGGGCCACCCAGGCATTGCTTGATGGACTTGTTGTCGACTCACGACGACAGGCTCGTCATAGTGACCGGTTGGATGACCTGATGATGTGGGCGGTTGGTCGCCTCGTGGATCTGTCACGAGCCGCCGGCATCGAGCCACCACCACTACCACCGCCACGTCGGTATCCCGGTGACCCCGTTCAGGATGAGGGCGGGGCAGGTCAGGATGAGGGCGGGGCGGGTCAGGCTTAGTTGTTTTATTTATATTCAGTTGTTTTTTCTGTTATGTATGTAAAAACATTTGGATGTATATATTTAATTTTTTGATGTAATGTATATAATGTTTTGGTTATTTGTTTGTAATGATAAATTATAAATGTAAAAATATAATAAATGTTTAAAAAAGATAAAAATTAGATAAATTAAAAAAATAAGATAAAAATTATATAACTTAAAAAAAACATAAAAATTATATAAATAAAAAAAACATAAAAATTATATAAATTAAAAAAATAACAAACTTATATTAACAAAGTTATATAAATAAATAAAAAGATAAATATAACATATATTAAAAAAAAACGTATACGTGGCGTATAGACCAATACGCAACATATAAGATTCTTAAACCCCAAAATCTGCCAAGTTTTGAAGCAAAAATATGACCCGTGACCCATATGCCTCGTATAGTGTAATACGCCACGTATGAGTCCTAGCCGCTAGACAGGGAATGACATGTGGCATTCTTGGTCAGAAGACTAAACCTTATACGCCTCGTATTGACTTATACGAGAACGTATAGTTTTACGACGTACACAATTAGTAATATTACGTGTCCCATTATAATTGCCCAAAGTTATATTAAAATCGACTTTTGTTAAGATGATTTTTGTCTTGGAATTAAAAAGAAAAAGAGAAAATAGAACCCTTTTCTTTTTTGACAAGAAAGGTCGTTATGCTTCGGGATATATACAAACAAGAACCCTCCTTTCCAAGATCACAACCCTCTCCAAACCCTCACCCACAATTCTCAAATCTTCCTTTCTCTAAACACAATCGATTATGAGTAATCAACCTGAATCATCCGACCTGTAAGTAACACTTGCCTCTTGATTTCTCGTTAAAATCCTTTACCGTGACTGTGTTTTCTTGCTTTTATTTGACGATTTGATTTTTGTTTTCGCTGTGAGCAGCAAGGGTGCGAAGCGAGACTTTAGTACCGCGATTCTCGAGCGAAAGAAGGCGGCGAATAGACTCGTAGTCGATGAAGCCATCAACGATGATAACTCCGTTGTTTCGATGCATCCTGAGACCATGGAAAAGCTTCAACTTTTCAGAGGAGATACAATCTTGATTAAGGTACTCTAGGGTTTATATCTTGTTAGTATTCTTTTGTTACAATCTTATCTGGTTTCCTTGAAATTGTTAGTTCTAACCGATCTAGGGTTTTTGCTTGGTAGTTAATTTTGTTAAATTATGCAGTCCCTTAGAATAATTTGTAACTTTTTCTTTCCAATATATAAATATATATATGAATGCTTCCACCAAAATCAAGATTTTTAAAGGGAAATATGTGTTTTGAGTGCAGGGGAAGAAAAGGAGAGATACAATATGTATTGCACTTGCTGATGAAACTTGTGAAGAACCAAAGATTAGGATGAATAAGGTTGTTAGGTCAAACCTCAGGGTCAGACTTGGGGATGTGATTTCAGTGCATCAGTGTGCTGATGTCAAGTATGGGAAGCGCGTTCACATCCTTCCGATTGATGATACCATTGAAGGAGTCACTGGAAATCTGTTTGATGCTTACTTGAAACGTAAGTTTAGTTTTATAAGCATCTACTGTTGCTTGATGATTGTGCACTGTATCCAATCTTATTTATGTTCTGAGAATCTGTTTGTCTGTTTGGTTTTGCAGCTTACTTTCTGGAAGCATACCGCCCTGTGAGGAAGGGTGACTACTTTTTAGTAAGGGGAGGAATGAGAAGTGTTGAGTTCAAAGTTATCGAGACTGATCCTGCAGAGTACTGTGTGGTTGCACCTGATACTGAGATATTCTGTGAGGGTGAGCCCGTGAGAAGGGAAGACGAGGACCGGTTAGATGATGTTGGTTATGATGATGTTGGTGGTGTTCGCAAACAGATGGCACAAATCCGTGAGTTAGTGGAACTCCCATTAAGGCATCCACAGCTCTTCAAGTCTATTGGTGTTAAACCACCAAAGGGTATTTTGCTTTATGGGCCTCCCGGGTCTGGAAAGACTTTGATAGCCCGTGCTGTTGCTAATGAAACCGGGGCTTTCTTTTTCTGCATTAACGGGCCGGAGATCATGTCAAAGATGGCTGGAGAGAGTGAGAGCAATTTAAGGAAAGCATTCGAGGAAGCTGAGAAAAACGCACCTTCAATCATCTTCATTGATGAGCTCGATTCGATTGCACCAAAACGTGAAAAAACACATGGTGAAGTTGAACGAAGGATTGTTTCCCAGTTATTGACTTTAATGGACGGGCTGAAGTCCCGGGCCCATGTAATTGTTATGGGTGCAACCAACCGCCCTAACAGTATTGATCCTGCATTGAGGCGGTTTGGTAGATTTGACCGGGAAATTGATATTGGTGTGCCTGACGAAATTGGCCGTCTTGAGGTTCTTAGAATTCATACCAAGAACATGAAGCTATCTGATGATGTGGATTTGGAGAAGGTTGCTAAAGATACGCATGGGTATGTAGGTGCTGACTTGGCAGCTTTATGCACGGAGGCTGCACTCCAATGCATCAGAGAGAAAATGGATGTGATTGATTTGGAAGATGAGTCCATTGATGCAGAGATTCTGAACTCCATGGCAGTTACAAACGAGCACTTTCAGACAGCCCTCGGGACCAGCAATCCTTCTGCTCTTCGTGAGACCGTTGTGGAAGTGCCTAATGTTAGCTGGGAAGACATTGGTGGACTCGAGAATGTTAAACGAGAGCTACAAGAGGTGTTAACATGAATATATTTGCATATTTCATCTTCTCTTTATTATGATATGCTAAATTATTCTTATTAACCGTATTAACCGGCTATGCAGACTGTTCAATATCCTGTGGAACATCCCGAGAAATTTGAGAAGTTTGGCATGGCTCCATCTAAAGGAGTTTTGTTCTATGGTCCACCCGGTTGTGGTAAAACTCTTCTAGCCAAAGCCATTGCAAATGAATGTCAGGCTAACTTTATCAGCATCAAGGGTCCTGAGCTGCTTACGATGTGGTTTGGGGAGAGCGAGGCCAATGTTCGGGAGATTTTCGATAAGGCTCGTGGGTCTGCTCCTTGTGTCCTCTTTTTTGATGAACTTGATTCTATTGCAACCCAGGTTTGTTTCACTTATCTGATTGTAGTAGTTACACTTGCACTATATATTGCATTTTAAAGTCAGTTTTTTTAATAATATCTTTATAATATGTTATGTGCAGAGAGGGAGTAGTCAAGGAGATGCTGGTGGTGCAGCTGACAGGGTTCTGAACCAACTTCTGACTGAAATGGATGGAATGTCTGCCAAGAAAACAGTTTTCATCATCGGTGCAACCAACAGGCCTGATATCATTGATCCTGCACTTCTAAGGCCCGGCCGTCTTGATCAACTGATTTACATTCCTTTACCAGATGAGGAGTCACGTTATCAGATCTTCAAATCTGCTTTAAGGAAGTCCCCAATTTCTAAAGACGTTGATCTACGCGCTCTTGCCAAGTACACACAAGGTTTCAGTGGTGCTGATATCACTGAAATCTGTCAACGGGCCTGCAAATACGCTATCCGTGAGAACATAGAAAAAGTTTGTATCTTCATTTATAATTTATTAAGTATTATTTATGTTACAGTTTCAGATGTATGATGCTAAAGTGGGAATTTTTTTGGTAGGATATTGAGAGGGAAAAGAGAAGAAGTGAGAACCCTGAAGCTATGGAGGAAGATGTGGAAGATGAGGTTGCAGAGATTAAAGCTGCTCATTTTGAAGAATCCATGAAGTTTGCACGGAGGAGTGTGAGTGATGCCGACATAAGGAAATACCAGGCGTTTTCTCAAACACTGCAGCAGTCGAGAGGGATTGGTTCCGAGTTCAGATTCTCAGAGACTAGCGGGCGTGCTGCTGCTAGTGACCCGTTTGCCACCCCGGCTGGTGGAGTTGATGACGATGATCTTTATAACTAGGTTTACCGAGTAAACGTCTACTTGTTCCGTGTGCTTTTTATTTTTGTATCTTTGGTTAATAATAAGATGTTCCTAGCTGTATGTTTTACATGGTAACTTTGTTTTATGATAGTTGGCCATCTGTGTTGAGTTTGTGAAAAGAATAATTGGTAATGTATCATAAAGATCTAGTATTTTGTGAATTGTGATTATCAGCTAAAACTTCTGCCTTAAGTAATTTAAATGTTTGGTAAAAGCCAGAGGTAAGCGAATTTCGGTTGGGTTAAAGTTAAAACTTATAAGGTTATTTTAGTTGGGTAATTTCAGTTATTGTCGAAGGTTAATTGGTTAATTTGGATAACCGTTCTAGAACCAACCTAATTTCGGCTGATAAATGCAACTAAATACAACTAGATTTTGGGTAAAAGAACATCTTATAGAGGTGAAATAGGAGGTAACCAATATATTATTATTTATATAAAATTATATCGAAACTGTTTCAACATATGTAAAAAACTAGGAGAGCACCCGGTGCTTCGTGGCGGTGTCGTAACTCACGGTAATGTTAATAAAACGGGAGTGTTAATATTTGTAACGTAAAAATAATATAACGTAAAAGGTAAGAAAAAGATAAAGTATTCTCGCATATTAAAAACTGTAAAAAACCAAATAAAAAAAAGATGCCTTTAAAAATAAATAAAAAGGTAAAAGAAGATCCCACTCTCAAGGTAGAACCCGGGTGGATGTGGGTGTGAAGAGTATGGTAACACATAAACCAACTAGGCTAGGGCGTTTTAATGTAAATCTTCTAACCCATGATCTTAAATGTAAAACTAAATTTCGGACAAGCTGAAAATAAAACCAAAAAAGCAACCAACCATAGAGCGACGCATGACAAAACCACCAAACCCAGCCAATATGTGTTAAGTACCGTAGACACCCTTGCTAAAATGTATATAAGTATAATTGCAAAGAACTTTTTTTAATGGCGGTGTAGTTTGATTATTTTGGTTTTTATTTATGTATAATAATTATAAGAAAACAAAAATCATACCGTCAATCTCTTAATTCGTTCAGTTTTTTCTAAGTCTATTGGTTTTTTTTAATGACAATCTAATCTACTTTTAAATTCTATACCAACAAGTTTACGTCAATATTATTGACATGCAGAACTTTTTAAGGGGGTCACAATCATGGCCCATACTTACATTTCATTATTAGCCTAACCACCGCCACCCTACGCCAACCCCTCTTAATCTGTCTTCTTATCTCATCCAAATCAAATACCATCGATATTTTCAGAATTGGATCAGACAACGAACTGGACGCCTTGAATGTTCATTGGTCGGATAGGTTCGATCGTTTGGACCGAATTTTAAAAAACGGATAACTTCATAATTTAAAAAAAATTAAAGAATTTAAAATTATAAGTTAATTTACATATATTAATATATACTAATACTAATTTAGGGGCATGTTCTTTTGAGAACCAACCATATGTTGAGAACCGCACAAAACGTGTACATATCGCTTTAGTGAAAAAAGTAAAATTCTGCAACAATGTTTTATTTATCTCTTCCCACTCTTAGTTTGAGTTTATCTCCACTCTCCTGAATTTTTTTTATGAAAAGTATAAAAATATGCATATATGCATTCATTTGTGCATATAGTGTGAGTGCATATATGCATTTAAAAAAACGACTATAAATTCGAGCTCTTTTAAAACTAAACCTTAGCTCTTTTAAAACTAAACCTTAAACATATTGAAATGTACATTAATTCTAGTCAATTTATATTATAAATAGAGCAAGAGTTAATGCGTTTCTCACGGTTCTTAACATATTGTTGGTTTTCAAAAGAACATACCCCTACTAATTTATATTTAAATCTTTACCTAAAAACAATAATTTAATATAATTTATTTGTAAGAGAGAGAGTGTCCTTTTAAAATTGTGAGCCCATTTAAATTTTTAATAAAGTCTGTATATTTCGTTTTCATCACTTTCCATCCACCCAAGAAAACTCTTCTTCTTCACCATGAGTATCTTAAAAATAATCACAATCTGAAAAGAAAAAAAAAACAGTGCAATAATCAACATCGACGCCAAGAACATCGACATTCAGTCACAAAACCAACCGGTTACTTCATCATATCTCTTCTCATCTCCAGGTGGTCGGAGATCTCTAACCCTTCACAGATCCGGTGAGTCCAAAGGTTTCGGCAGCCTTTCTCCTGCAATCCAGTCCGATCGCGGTCGCTGGCTTATCGATTCAACCGTTGGGCGGCAGAACCGGCCGATTAATTCAGAAAGGGGTCAAATAGGCTTAACGGGACCGCCAGCCGGTCCGGTCGTGAAAACAGCGCGAATATTTCTTATGGTTTTCCAGCGAGAAGACGCAGATCAGGAACGATGAAGTAGGAGCACAACTTTTCTGATTCAATTGGAAACGATTTTCTTGTTTATTTCGGTTACGGTATTTATAGACGCGCCGGAGAACGATTGTGAAACGATGTGTTGCTTCGCCGGAGAGACGCGGAACGGATTTTTCTTGTTTCCATGATGAAGTAACAGGTTGGTTTTGTGACGGCGTAGGGTTAAAAGGGAACGGAGAATAGACGGAGGCTCACGCATTTGACGGTTGGTTTTGGAAAGGACGGAAGGCTTTAATTGGTAATGTTTTTTGCTGACGTAAGCGTGGTTGCAAATTATATATATTAAAGAGGGACACCATTTGATAAAAGCTTTTGATGATTGTATTGGTAAGGGTTATTTTTTGCTCATCCTCGGTGAATGATATTAAAACCAGCAGTTATGAGACTAGTTTTTGTATCTTATATGTCATAATTGCTAAGTAATTATTAGTTTGAAGGCTTTTTAGAAAACTAAGAGGACTTTTGGTTTGTTAGTAGAAGATGAAGACCGTATCCGTTTGTTGTGGTGGTGGGTTGCGCTCCTATGCTCTGATACCAACTTAAATATCAAATGCAGGGCCGGTCCTGAGGATTTAAGTGTCCCGGTTGAACCGAAAAAAATGCCTCTACGAACAAATAATATAAACTAAAATTTTTTTAAACGATGATTAAGGTTATAGCAATAAACATAGAAAAAATATAGTATGTTTAATGACATACCGTAATAGCTAACCGATGATTCGCGAAGCAATAAAAAATTCAACAATTCTAAGTCAAACAATTAACAATTCTAAGTCAAGCAATAAAAAATTTAACAATTCTAATAATGGAATTGTAACCTAATCATGGAATTGGAAACTAACCGGTGGCTGATGGAGGTGGACGGTGGTGGGCTGGTGGCTAATGGCGGTGGAGGCAGAGAGCCGATGGTGGGCTGTGGGCTGATGACTGGTCTTCGAAAGTTCAACTCTTCGTTTCCTACTTCTTCTGTTATTCAATTCGTCCTTTTTTTAAACAGCCGGTGATTTTAATTTCTTTATAAAGATTAGGGCCCAACCATTACATATTTACATTATAAATATTAAATTGATTACTGGATTAGGGCCCAACCAATCAACCATTACATGTTTACATTATAAAGATTAAACGGATTATGGCCTAACCATATAAAAAGGGCCCAATATGTTTTTAAGTTTTTATAAAAAGGTCCCAATATATAAAGTTAGTATATAAAATTTTATAAAAAACACACATATATATAAAATTTTAGGCCCCCTAAAAAATGGGCCCTGACTGGAGGTCCGGCTCGATGGTATATATAAACCACATGTTATAGTCTAGTCCCTAAAGTATCATACTGTTACACTTGATCTAATATCGATTGTTTTAAGATATTTTAATTCATTTAAAAGGTTTTGTGAACCAAACGAATTAAATGTATTTTTAATGTTTTTGCTATTTACTTTACTTTTGAGGTATAAATTTCCATATAGCGCACACTAGAAATTGGGCCAGAAAGTGGAGACTGGAATGTTACCATGCTGCAGCTTTTAACTATTTGCACAGCAAAAGTGAATTATTTGCACTTTAAACACGTAAAATTTGTATTTATTCATCAATGAAAAAAATTTAAGGGAAAAAAATTGCAATATTTATTTATTTTATTAGAGATAAAATTGATAAATATCAGGTGTCATCGCACTAATTCTTTCGTTAGATTTTTCTGGTTTTTTTTTCCTTCTTGCATCAATTTGGTTGAAAAAGTATTCTTTACTTTGAACAAAAATAAACTTGTATAAAAACGTATTTATCTTTTCCATTTTGAACAAAAATTGTTTTTGAATGGATTAAATAAGGGGACTACTAATGGGACACGGGAATTGCTATCTGGACCGGGCTCTATACGCATCGTATAGGGCAATACGATGCGTATAGCCTTCACAATTTTCCAAACCCAACAACATCGTACTCCTAGACATTCCAACCCCTATACGCATCGTATAGGTCAATACGGTGCGGTTTAGGGTACGAGGTGACTTCTGCAACTAGTCATCCATCACATCGCTATACGCCACGTATAGGTCTATACGTGGCGTATAGAGATGTGATGGATGACTAGTTGCAGAAGTCACCTCGTACCCTAAACCGCACCGTATTGACCTATACGATGTTGTCGGTTTGACCAGGAGTCTATACGCATCGTATAGAGCTATACGATGCGTATAGGGGCCAAATTTTGTGTATTTTACCATGCACAATTCTCATTTGAACGTATCGTTCAAAAATTTTCAAACAATTTACGGTTTTCAAAAAGTTATAGCAATGTCTTGGTGGTGGGATGGTAACTACGGTTTTCAGGTATATTCTAACGAGTCGCTGGAAAACAACCCGCAAAGTTCTGGATTTCAAGATGTGAACCGGGAGGAGGTCTCGTCCGACGTTTATTCTAATCAACGGGTAAGGCTTCCCGATTTGAACGAGCCACTAAGCAATCCCGAGTTCGTATACGGTGAACACTCTTACCTTACACAACCCACGGACGACTTCGTGTACGGTGAAGACTCTTACCCGACACAACAAACCGACAGCTTCGTGACGTATAAAACTGACCAGGTATAACATTCCTATATATATGCATACATTTAGTTTGTTGTTTCTTAACTTTTACCGTACCGTTGTTGTAGAATTTTCAGACTCGTGATCAGTTGGTGGATTGGGCTGTCCGCAGAGGACGTGAGAATGGTTACGTCATTGTCACCCGACGATCGAGGAGAAAAGGCGACGACCCGTCGGAGCCGGTTATCAAGGTGTGGCTTGTGTGTGACCGTCACGGCGAACGTAAATCTACTACCACGGTTCGACGTGTCGGTAGCAAGAAAACAGGTTGTCCTTTTAAATTGGAAGGAGAGTACCAAGTAAATACTGGTGATTGGAAATTAACGGTGAAGGATGACAGTCATAACCACGATCCTAGTCAACATCTTGAGGCGCACTCGTTTGCCAGGAGACTGTCTGAGTCGGAACAACTTTTGGTGGCGAAATTGTATTCGCAAAACATGATGCCACGAAACATTCTGGCAACCATAAGGGAGCAAAACCCCGTTAGTAGTTGCATTAAAAAGGACATTTATAATGCAATACAAAAGATAAAAAACGAAACGAGAGTCGGTGAAACTCCAATGCAGGTTCTGGAGCACCTGCTTTCTTCTAAACATTACGTCTACTATACCCGGGAGGATCCCGTCACAAATGTCGTGGAGGAGATATTCTTTGTTCATCCGAAATCCTACGAGATGTGGCGTGCGTTCCCGCATGTTTTGATGATCGACGCAACGTACAAAACAAACATGTATAGACTTCCATTTGTCCAAGTGGTCGGTGTGACCTCCACACACCAGTCGTTCTGCGTCGCTCATGCATTTATATCTAAAGAACGGGAGGAAAACTTCGTCTGGTTGCTATTGCAAATCAAAGGTATGTTGCAAAAGTGTATGGAGCCGCGCGTGATAGTAACAGACAGGGACAAAGCTCTTATGAACGCGTGTGACAAAATATTCCCGGAAAGTTCCAAGAACCTATGCCGGTGGCACATACACGAGAATATCTCAAAACATTGCAAGGCATCGTTTACAGACGAAGATTGGGAAAATTTCAAGTATTCTTGGTCGGTATTGTGTGAGTCTCCTACGCCAGAAGTATACCAGTACAACTTCAACCGGCTTTACGAACGACTGTATGCAGCCAAACGAGGAAGTAAGTTTTGAATATTAAATAATTATTATGGTTTAATTTATTTACAATATTAAATATTTATTAGGTTTTAAATTATTTTTGTAGGAGTTATTGACTATGTGACAAAAAATTGGTTGGACCCATATAAAGAAAAGTTTGTATCGGCCTGGTCCAACAGAAAACTCAATTTTGGTCAACATACCACGAACCGAGTCGAGAGCCAGCATTCGCTCTTAAAGAGCTATATTAGAAATGCTAACAGCTCGCTGGATAGACTTGTTGGGTTTGTTGATGAAATTGTAACAGATCAGTATGTACAATTACAGCATGGGTTTGGAACAAGCCTAATAAGAAAAATGGACAGGCACGTAAGTATTGAATTGTTTGATAACCTACACGGTAAGGTTTCGCATAAAGCTTTAAATTTGTTAGAAAACGAGTGGTATAAGTTATCAACTATACGGAAACAAAATGCAACGTGTGGTTGCCAACTTTTCAGTAGTTGTGGGTTGCCGTGTGCCTGTCGTCTGGCAAATATCGAAGCTACAGGTCCGGTCAACCTTTTAATATTTATCTTGTTTTATCTAATTTCAAACTTTTCTTACTATCTCGTTTTAATACAGGTGGCAGAATCCCGCTAGATGCGGTGGACGTCTTTTGGACGAAGCTTGATCTAAAACCGTCGTTTGTCGAGGATGAAAATGTAGACGTGGATAAAGTACTTGGTCAAGTGAGAAACAAAATTATGTCACAACCCGATCAGGTCAAAAAAAGTCTGTTGTCGAGAATCGTAGGGGTGGTATTTCCGATCAATAGTAAGAAGAAGGCGCCTATGGTACAAGAAGATACTCGCGGTCGTCCAACTTTGAAAAAGCAACAACAAAGGAAACAGGATGTCACGAGAAACAGCTTGTTCACAGGATCCCAACAAAGCATATGTGACCCTGCGAGACATAGCTCCTATATTGCGTCACAGGACTCTCGACAAGCGAGTTCAGTCATTCAACACCGTCGTTCAACGACGGGTAAAGGAAAGCAACCACCAGATGATAACGCCCATCATGGGTTTCCATTAATGATTGGGGAAGATGCCGTTAACAATATAAATTGTTTTAAGGATTCGATTCCATCTTTGTTTCATCCCTACATTTCACGTATACAGGATGTAAATCCCGACGGTAACTGTGGTTTTCGATCGGTAGCTGTGGGCTTAGGGTTAAATGAAAACCGGTGGTTATTTATTCGTCAACAGCTTCTACATGAGATGGACAGTAAAGAAGAATGGTGGAGAACTGTTTTCGACAGAATCGCCTTTCAAGAGTATGATAGGCTGCGTCACACAATAGATTGGCAGGATGTGAAAGCCGCGCCAGTTAGTCGTTGGATGTGGATGCCATACACAGGACTCCTAATTGCTCAAAGATTTGGGGTGATTGTTCATCTATTAAGCATTGCCGGTAATCAAACATTTTTTCCATTATGGTTTGGTCCTCATGTTCATGCTCAACATCAAATTGTATCGTTCGTTCACGTCAAAAGTGCTCATTTCATCCACGTCAAGTTAGACGGAGATTTTCCGATGCCCCCTACGAATGCATTATGGAATTTGCACCGAAATGATGATGCAGCAGAATGGGAAAATATATACAGTGATCGTATTGAACGGTTTAAGAAAAAAATGGCTACTGATAGCGATAACTTTTCACAATACGTCACGAATTATGGATGAAGTTTGTTTGTAATAAAATACATGTTTATACTAATTATATCAAAAAAGAAAACAAAAAAAAAAGAATACAATTATACTAATTATACTAATTATATCAAAAAAAAAGAATACAATTATACTAATTATACTAAAATACATGAACTATACGCCACGTATAGATCCATACGTACCGTATGGAATTCCAAAGGTCATGAGCTATACGCCTCGTAATGTTCTATACGATGGCGTATAGCGACCGGTATACTCAGAAGAGCCAGCGTACAGCACCAAACGCCCCCCATTTTTAAATCATTTATTTATATTAAATAAACAATTTATTTATTATTTTAAATAATTTATTTAAATAATAAAAACAATTTATTATTATTTTAAATCATTTATTTATATTAAATAAACAATTTATTATTATTTTAAATATATTATTATTTTCAGATATGGCGGATCACGACGACGATGTTCAGATGGACGAGTTACAGGATCTTGCGCACTACCCCTATTTGGATTTTCCGGCAGACTCGGAGTGGTATGGCCGGTGCCAAAAGCTACGGGAGGTGCGTTTGGGGCCGGGGACGGCGGTGGACTGGGAGCTTCTCCAGGAGGTCCAGGAGGCGGAGCGGGCCAGGGCCATCATAGGCGAGGACACGCCATGGGATCGGCTTTTTGATCTATCATTCACCGAGACCTACCGAGAGGTGGTCGTCGAGTTTCTTTCGACGTTCATCTACTCAGAGGAGGGGCTAGCGCCCGTTCCCGAGGAGGCGCCGGCAGAGGAGCCGGATCAGGTCTCCTTCCGTATTTTTGGCCACCAGTACCGTCTGACCCTCCGTCAGTGGGCCGTCGCGACGGGCTTGTACTTTGAGCCCGAGACGATTTTGCCGGTTTACACCGCGGCGGTGACGGAGGTGGACAAGGAGGTACTCCTTGTTTTTTGGGGTTTGATTTCCGATAGCCCTTGGTTAGGTACCAAGGCGAGGGTTTCGGGGATTAGAGACCCCCTCTATAGATATTTGCACCGGCTTATCTCGACGTCGATCGCACCGCGTCAGAAAAGCCGTGAGTGGTGCACCGATAGAGACCTCTTCTTTCTCTACTGCCTGCTTACAGGCACGGGGTGCGCCCTATCCACATGCCTCGCTAGTTATTTCGCGTCTGCCTATATGCGGCAGAGGCGCGGGCTTTTGTATGGCGGCGCTTTTATCACTCAGGTCATGCGTAGTATTACACCATGGCATGCGCATGAGCCTGAGTTGTTACCGCCCATTCCCCCTGTCAGATTAGACCGCCGCACGGCTAGCGGCATGCGCATCACGCACCGTTTCCCGGGGCTCGGCCTACGGTTTGTAGGGGCCGTCCAGGACCAGGTTTGGGTCCCGGTGCCGTTGCCGCCGATGCCTGGACAGGGGGGCACGCAGATGCCTGACCCGCCACTAGGTGTGCCGTTGCCGGCGCCGCATCAGCCGCACGTGGAGCCCATCCACGACCATCCGCCACAGCATCCCCGACACGCGCGTCGGTCTGTTAGGCTGGACAGGGCCACCCAGGCATTGCTTGAGACCCTTGCTGCCGACTCACGGCGACTTGTTGCCGAGTCACGGCGACAGGCTCGTCAGAGCGACCGCATGGAGGACCTTATGATGTGGGCGGTTGGTAGCCTCGTGGATCTATCACGAGCCGCCGGCATCGAGCTACCACCACTACCACTGCCACGTCATTATCCAGACGACCCCGTTCAGGATGACGGCGGGGCGGGTCAGGATGACGGCGGGGCGGGTCAGGCTTAGTTGTTTTTATTTGTATTTAGTTTGTTTCTTCGGTTATGTATGTAAAAACATTTTGATGTATATATTTAATTTTGTGATGTAATGTATATAGTCTTTTACTTATTTCTTTGGTTGTAATGTTTAATTTTTTGTTTGTTTGTAATGATAAATTATAAATGCAAAAATATAATAAATGTTAACAAAGTTATATAATTTAAATTAAAAAATATAACAAACTTATATTAACAAAGTTATATAAATTAAATTAAAAAAAACAACAAACTTAAATTAATAAAATACCCTATACGTGGCGTATAGGGCAATACGCCACATATAGAGGTTTTTAAATCGACTTCTGCCAACTTTTGAAGCAAAATTAAAACCCGTGGCCCATACGCTGCGTATAGATCAATACGGCCCGTATTGGACCCAGCCGCCAGACCGGGAATGCGACGTGGCATTCTGTTGACAGAGACTGAACCCTATACGCCTCGTATTGGCCTATACGAGTGCGTATAGGGCGACGGCATGTCCAATTAGCAATATTCCGTGTCTTAATAGATTCACCCTTAAATAATTTATGATACTACCATCAAACTTTTAGTATAGTGTTACAGTGATATTGAAGTTACTCAACAATAATTAAACACCATGTGGGTGTAATGTAAATATGATATGGAACTGACACAAGACCTGATGGATCAACTTCTATTCAGACTAATTAGATAAAGATAACTAAGTTAAAAAGATGACCTAACTTAAAAAAAGACAACTTTCAATATGTTTGGAGTTACGAAAACAATAAGTAAATAATACAAACAATAGCCATTTTGATGAGCAGTTCTCACACACAGAATATATACATATAGATAATATATGTATACATGAAAGATTTTTATTATTTTAACTTGATTTTTTGTTTTTTTATTACTTTAACTTTTATAATATTTTAATTCATATGAAAGATTTATTTTTTTATTTTAACTTAATTTTTTTTATTATTTTAACTTTTATAACATTTTAATTTATATAATTAAATTTGAACGTGTTTTGTTTTTCTCGTATGAATGTTAAAATATAATGCTTTACAAATTTCCGAGTGTGTCGTTACGACCGGCCTATTTTTATTTACGTTTCGATACAGCCTATTTTTATCTGCGTTTCGATATACATTTCAATTTTTATAGGCGTTTCGATGTGATTTTTTTTTGGGGTGAGTACAAATGTATAATTCAAACCGGCCTATTTTTATCTACGTTTCGATATAAGTTTCTATTTTTATAAGCGTTTCGATGTGATTTTTTTTGCAGAGTGACTACGTTTGCGGGGTGAGTACGAGTGTATAATTCGTCAAAACTGATTGTTACAAGTTTTAACACTTAACCAATAATTCCACCCGAACAAGAACGAAACCGATATCATTTTTATCGGAACCGGTAACATTATTCTTTTTTTTATTTTTTGACTAACAGTTAACCAATAATACCGCCCGAACAAGAACGGAACCGATGTCTTTTTTATCGGAACCGGTAACATTATTCTTTTTTTTTTGCTTTTCGATCGAAGTACCGTACCCTTATGGAAGAAGATTTAGCCAAAATGTGGACTTCCACGAAGATAAAAAAATGGATTTACTTCTTATCAACTAACTTTAAAAAAGTTTTAGTGAGAAACTATCTAACTATTTAAAAAGCAATGTTTTCACTCGATATGATTGACCACTTTTTTTTTAGAAAAGCAGAGATATTTTAATGTTAAATAATGATTTATCGTAATTCAAAAACATTTGTCTAGGTGGTTTGCTTGATTTACACACGGTCCTCTCATGCTTGCTTTCATTCAATTAACCCGGTTTGAGTCCCCGGGTTATGGTTTTTTTTTCCATTTATTTACCCACTTTACTTAATATTTTTTTAATGATTTACGTTTAATTAAGATCTATGTGGATTTACTTTATATCGATGAGGATTTACTTTATTTTCTACTTTTTTTTTGTTTTCCAACCATGCATTTTGATATTTTATGCCTTAGATTTCTCAAATGCACGTATAGGTATTTTTTTTCATTACCAAAAAAAAATTCTTTGGTTTTTTACATTTTCTTTCATGGTTAAACGAGTAGCCATAACCTCATATATTTTTTTTATGTACCTAAGCGTATTTCTTTTTTAACCTCCTCAAAAGTTTAAGATCTGCTTCACACCATGTGACGGAGGAATTCAAGTTAAGGTACGTTTCAAAGCCGCCGCATCGCGCGGCTGGTAAAACTACTAGTTATATACGAAAACGTCTTAATAGGCTGGGAGGCGGGGAGCCTGGACAAATACCTTTGTCGGTTTGCTCGGGTTCCAATTTCATCATTTGGAGCTCTGATTTCAAATTTCAAGAATTTTCCTAATTTTAGCGACTTTTATTTATCATGTTTTGTTTGTGAAAACATGTAAATAGTGTCTACAGTAATTTATACGTTTATTTATTCATTTAATTTCATACTTTAGCATTGATTTTTAAATTTCGAGATTTAATAATACCTTGCAAAATTTGAAATTTTCTATAAAAGAAAGCTTGATGTATAGGTTTTGACCTTCAACAATATATTAACTTTCTCCTATGTTTATGCAATGTTTTTAGTACTGCACCGGACGTCGAACCGATTTTCTTGCCGTCCACTGGTCGGACTGGATTTAAAAATCGGACGACATTATAAATATTATAAAAACAAATATAAAATACAGAAAAATACAAAAAAAAATCCAAATAATTAAGGAACTCTAAAAACAACTATTAATCCTTCAAAAATCACTAACAAATCAATTCAAATAATCTTAAACTAACAATTAGCTACGAAATACGAATCAAGAGCATTGCAATCCATAAGCATACCAATCAAAAAAGCACATGTAATGTAACAAAAGTACAAAATCCAAGTTAAAACATCACCACATCTTCTTGAACAATTGCCATATAAGAGAGCTAAAACTTAAAAAGAGGCAAAAAAAATTTTTTAAAATAGCCTCCACCGGCCCAACCGCACGCTAATCCAAGTTAGAACATCACCAAATCTACTTATTGCCCACTCTGTAGCAATAAAACCCCACACCAATTTAGTAGGGATAAACACCAGATGTCATTAGGTCAAGAGGCCATCGACCAATACAATTAGTTAGCCGTTATTTTTTACTTCTTATGTGTGGGTTTACATAATTAACTCACCGGGTCAAACCAGTTCGAACTTGAATTGTGTTAAACAAAACTAAAAAACATCAATGGAATTATCAATCACAACTTCAAAATGAAGTCTCCGTGTAGCTCGAGTTAAATTTCAAGCTTGTGAGTTAAAAGGCTTTTCGATTCAATTTAGCTATATTCCCTAGTAGGCTAGTACCAACATCGCTGTTTCGATTGATCAATTATTCAAACTAGTTTTTACCCCCCGCATTTCGTGGCGGGAGCTTGGTCGTTATTGGTTTGACTCGTTTTTGTGGATAAAACTTACATCTAATCGCAAACTCGTTATAGCGTACGATACCAAAAAAACACTCGAATTTGAATACAACTTTGTCTTCAATAAAATTTAAACCAGAACGTTAACAAATTTTTTTTTAGAAAACCACGCATTCTGTTATTTAAAAAAACTTAACGAACGAAAGTTATCATAGAAAACGGTGCCAGGCCCATTGTTAATAAAATTTAAATGAAAACGTAGGCGTAACGGTAAAAATAATGTTAATAAAAAAGAAACATAAAACTAAATAATAAAAAAGAGAAAAACAAAATAAAAAAATTACCCATTCGGGTTGTCGAATAGGGCAATTACGCATTCTAACCACACACGGAATATTGCTAATTGGACCCGCCGCCGATCTATACGCCCTCGTATAGGGCAATACGAGGGCGTATAGAATTCAGTCACTGCCAACAGAATGCCACGTGTCATTCTCTGTCTGGCGGCTGGACCAATACGTGGCGTATTGACCTATACGCAGCGTATGAGGCACGGGTTATATTTTTGCTTCAAAAGTTGGAAGATTTGGAGTTTATGAATCCTATACGTGGCGTATTGACCTATACGCCACGTATAGGTATTTTTTATTTAATTATATTTTTTTATTTATTTATATTTTGTTTATTTTTATTTTAATTTATATAAACATTTGTATATTTTATTTTTTTTAAACATTTGTTAAATTTTTAAAGTATAACCAAGCAAAATATTAAACATTACAAACCAAACAAAATATTAAACATTACAATCAAACAAAATATTAAACATTACAACCAAACATAATATTAAACATTACAACCAAACAAATAAACTAAACATTATATACATTACATCAAAAAATTAAATATATACATCAAAATGTTTTATATACATAACAACGAAAGAAACAAAATACAAATAAAAGAACTAAATCTAACCGTCTCCGCCGTCACCCTGACCGGCTCCGGCGTCACCCTGACCCGCCCCGCCCTCACCCTGAACGGGGTCGTCCGGATAATGACGTGGCGGTGGTAGTGGGGGTGGCTCGATGCCGGCGGCTCGTGACTGATTCACGAGCTGTCCAACCGCCCACATCATCAGGTCCTCCATGCGATCGAGTTGACGACCCTGTCGTCGTGAGTCGGCAACAAGGCCATCAAGCACTGCCTGGGTAGCCCTATCCAGCCTAACAGACCGACGTACGTGTCGGGGATGCTGTGGCGGATGCTCGTGGACCTGCTCGACGTGTGGCGGCTCGTCCTCAATCGCTATACCCTGTAGCGGCTGAGGCATATGCGGGTCCCCCTGTCCAGGCATCTGCGGCAACGGCACCGGGACCCAAACCTGGTCCTGGACGGCCCCTACGAACCGAAGGCCCTGCGGGAATCGGTGCGTGATGCGCATGCCGCTCGCCGTGCGACGGTCTAATCGGACAGGGGGAATGGCCGGTAACATCGCAGGCTCATGCTGGTCAAATGGTAAGACCGACCGCATGATATGCGTGATGAAAGCACCGCCATATAAAAGTCCGCGCTTCTGTCGCATATAGGCAGAAGCAAAATAAAGCGCCATGCTAGTGGACAGGTCGCACCGCCTCCCAGTAAGCAGGCAGAAAAGGAAGAAAAGATCTCTATCAGTGCACCACTCACGGCTTTTCAGACGCGGTGCGATCGACGTCGAAATAAGCCGGTGCAGATATCTATACAAAGGGTCTCTAATACCCGAGACCCTCCCCTTGGTACCCAACCAAGGACTATCTGAAATCAAGCCCCAAAAAACAAGGAGTTCCTCCTTGTCCACCTCTGTCACCGCCTCGGTGAAAAGCGGCGTCACCGTCTCAGGCTCGTAGTATAAGCCCGTCGTGACGGCCCACTGACTGAGGGTCTGACGGTAAACGACCCCAAAAATAGAAAAAGAAATACGATCCGGGTCAATATCCGGCGCCTCTCCGGGTAGAGGCTGCAGCCCAGTCTCTGAGTAGATGAACGTCGAAAGAAACTCGACGACCAGCTCTCGGTATGTCTCCGCAAAAGAAAGGTCAAAAAGACGCGACCATGGCGTGTCCTCGCCGATGATGGCCCTGGCTCGCTCGGCCTCTTGCACCTCCTCGAGGAGGGCCCAATCCACCGCCGTACCTGGACCCATCTGCACCTCCCGGAGCTTCTGGCAACGGGAAAAAGCCTCCGTATCGGGCGGAAAATCCAGAAATGGGTAGTGCGCAAGATCGTCTAGCTGATCCATCTCAATATCATTATGATCCGCCATATCTGATAATAATTAATTGTTTTTAATTTTTTAATTTAAATAATAATATAATATTGTTTAAATTTTAAATAATAAATAATAATATAATATTGTTTAAATTTTAAATTATAAATAATAATATAATATTGTTTTTAATTTAAATAATAAATAATAATAATATATTGTTTTTAATTTTAAATAATAAATAATAATAATATATTGTTTTTAATTTTAAATAATAAATAATAATATTATATTGTTTTTAATTTTAAATAATAAATAATAATAATATATTGTTTTTAATTTTAAATAATAAATAATAATAATATATTGTTTTTAATTTTAAATAATAAATAATTATTAATTTTTTAAAAACCTATACGCCACGTATAGGCTTATACGTGGCGTATAGGCGGTTGCCGGGCAAAATAAGCCATACGCAGGCCAATTAAGCCATACGCGGGCGAGTTGCCGGGTAAACCAAGCCATACGCGACCAGTTAAGACCATACGCAGGCTAGTGACCGAGTAAACCAAGCCATACGCAGCGTATAGATTTATACGTGGCGTATGGCTTCATCGTCTTCCTAGGACGAACTATACGCCACGTATAGCCCTATACGTAGCGTATAGCCCTTAAGTTCAGACCTAAAAATCGCTAATCTACCCAGTTTTACCCGCTAATATTCAATTAAAACCTAACATTAATGATCGTGGGTTGAGACACGTACCTTTACAAAGTTTTTTTGAGGCCACAATCCAAATCAACGAGCGGGTAGCGTATGGCTTTGTGTTTGTTTGTTTGGTTCGTTTGGGTCAGTACGTGAGGAAAAAATGTTTGATTACCGTTGATGCTTAAAAGATGAACAATCACCCCAAATCTTTGAGCAATTAGGAGTCCTGTGTATGGCATCGACATCCAACGACTAACTGGTGCGGCTTTCACATACTGCCAATCTATTGTGTGACGTAGCCTATCATACTCTTGAAAGGCGACTCTGTCAAAAACAGTTCTCCACCATTCCTCTTTATTGTCCATCTCATTTAGAAGTTGTTGTCGGATAAAGAGCCACCGGTTTTCATTTAACCCTAAGCCCAAAGCTACCGATCGAAAACCACAGTTACCGTCTGGATTTACATCCTGTATATGTGAAATGTACGGATGAAACACAGACGGTATCGAATCCTTAAAACATTTTATATTGTTAACCGCATCTTTCCCCGTAATCAATGGAAACCCTAGATGGGCGTTATCATCTTGCGGTTGCTTTCCTTTACCCTTCGTTGAACGACTGTGTTGAAAGACCGAACTCGCTTGTATAGACTCTTGTGACGCAATATACGAGCTGTGTCTCGCATGGTCACATTTGCTCGGTTGGGATCCTGTGAATGAGCTGTTTCTCGCGACATCCTGTTTCCTTTGTTGTTGCTTTTTCAAAGTTGGACGACCGCGAGTATCTTCTTGTACCATAGGCGCTTTCTTGTTACTTTTGCTCGGAAAGACAACCCATGCGATTCTCGACAGCATACTTCTTTTGACCTGATCGGGTTGTGACATGATTTTGTTTCTCACTTGACCCAGTACCTTATCCACGTCTACATTTTCATCATCGACAAACGACGGTTTTAAATCAAGTTTCCTCCAGAAGACGTCCACCGCATCTAGAGGGATTATGCCACCTGTATTTTAAACGAAATAGTCAGAACATTTTGAAAAGCACACGGCAACCCACAAATACTAAATAGTCAGAACAGTTTACCTGTAGCTTCGATATCTGCCAGACGACAAGCACACGGCAACCCACAACTACTGAAAAGTTGGCACCCACACGTTGCATTTTGTTTCCGTATATTTGATAACTTGTACCACTCGTTTTCTATCAAATCTAGAGCTTTATGTGAAACTTTACCGTGCAGGTTATCAAACAATTCAATAGCTATGTGGCTGTCCATTTTCCTTATCAGGCTTGTTCCAAACCCAAACTGTAACTGATAATACTGATCTGATACAATTTCATCAACAAACCCCACAAGTCTATCTAGCGAGCTGTTAGCGTTTCTAAGATAGCTCTTTAAGAGCGAATGCTGGCTCTCGACTCGGTTCGTTGTATGTTGACCAAAATTGAGGTTTCTGTTGGACCACGCCGATACAAACTTTTCTTTATACGGGTCCAGCCAATTTTTAGTCACATAATCTATAACTCCTGGAAAAATATTTAATATTGAATAAATATTTAAATACTGAAAATATTAAATATTTAATATTTAAAACTTACTTCCTCGTTTGGCTGCATACAGACGTTCGTAAAGCCGGTTGAAGTTGTACTGGTATATATCTGGCGTGGGAGACTCACATAATACCGACCATGAATACTTGAAATTTTTCCAGTCTTCGTCTGTAAATGATGCCCTGCAATGTTTTGCGATATTCTCGTGTATGTGCCACCGACATAGGTTCTTGGAACAGCCCGGAAATATTTTATCACACGCGTTCATAAGAGCTTTGTCCCTATCTGTTACTATCACACGCGGCTCCATACACTTTTGCAACATTGCTTTTATTTGAAGTAGCACCCAGACGAAGTTTTCCTCCCGTTCTTTTGATATAAATGCATGAGCGACGCAAAACGACTGGTGTGTGGAGGTCACACCGACCACTTGGACAAATGGAAGTTTATACATGTTTGTTTTGTAGGTCGCGTCGATCATCAACACGTGCGGGAAAGCACGCCACATCTCGTACGATTTCGGATGAACAAAGAATATCTCCTCCACACTATTTGTGACAGGATCTTCTCGAGTATAGTAGACGTATTTTTTAGAAGAAAGCAGGTTTTCCAGAATCTGTATTGGAGTTTCACCGACTCTCGTTTCGTTTTTTATCTTTTGTATAGCATTATAAATGTCCTTTTTAATGCAACTACTCTCTGGGTTTTGTTCCCTTATAGTTGCCAGAATGTTTCGTGGCAACATGTTTTGCGAGTACAACTTCCCCACCAAAAGTTGTTCCGACTGACACAGTCTCCTTGCAAACGAGTGCGCCACAAGATGTTGACTAGGATCGTGGTTATGACTGTCATCCTTCACCGTTAATTTCCAATCACCAGTATTTTCTTGATACTCTCCTTCCAATTTAAAGGGACAACCTATTTTTTTGCTACCGGCACGTCTAACCGTGGCAGTAGACGCACGTTCGCCGTGACGGTCACACACAAGCCACACCTTGATAAACGGTTCCGTCGGATCGTCGCCTTTTCTCCTCGATCGTCGGGTGACAAGGACGTAACCATTCTCACGTCCTCTCCGCATAGCCCAATCCACCAACTGTTCACGAGACTGAAAATTCTGGTCAGTTTTATACGACACATTTTGATGGTTTTGTTCTTCGTCTTTGGAGTCGTCGGTTTGTTGTGTCGGGTAAGAGACTTCACCGCACACGAAGTTGTTAGTTTGTTGTGTCGGGGAGGAGACTTCACCGTATACGAAGTCGTTCGTGGGTTGTGTAAGGTAAGACGGTTCACCGTATACGAACTCGGGATTGCTCAGTGGCTCGTTCAAATCTGGAAGCCTTACCCGTTGATTAGAATAAACGTCGGACGAGACCTCCTCCCAGTTCACCTCTTGAACGCCAGAACTTTGCGGGTTGTTTTCCAGCGACTCGTTAGAATATACCTGAAAACCGTAGTTACCATCCCACCACCAAGACATGTTTATAATTTTTGAGAGATTGTTTGAAATTTTTTTGAACGATACGTTCGAATGAGAATTTTGCATGGTTAAATACACAAAATTTGGCCCCTATACGCATCGTATAGGGCAATACGGTGCGTATAGGATTCGGGTCAAACCTGGTCAAACCTCGTATACGCATCGTATAGTTCAATACGATGCGTATAGCGTACGAGGTACTTTCTGCAACTAGTCAACATCACATCGCTATACGCTCCGTATAGATCTATACGTGGCGTATAGCGATGTGATGGTTGACTAGTAGCAGAAAGTACCTCGTACGCTATACGCATCGTATTGACCTATACGATGCGTATACGAGGTTTGAATGACCAGGTTGTACGAGGATGTCAGGCATGGGAAATTGTGAAGGGCTATACGCATCGTATTGCCCTATACGATGCGTATATGGCCAAGTCCATTTAGCAATTCCCGTGTGTGGTTAGTAGTCCCCTTTTTATTATTTTAACTTGATTTTTTGTTTTTTTATTACTTTAACTTTTATAATATTTTAATTCATATGAAAGATTTATTTTTTTATTTTAACTTAATTTTTTTTATTATTTTAACTTTTATAACATTTTAATTTATATAATTAAATTTGAACGTGTTTTGTTTTTCTCGTATGAATGTTAAAATATAATGCTTTACAAATTTCCGAGTGTGTCGTTACGACCGGCCTATTTTTATTTACGTTTCGATACAGCCTATTTTTATCTGCGTTTCGATATACATTTCAATTTTTATAGGCGTTTCGATGTGATTTTTTTTTTGGGGTGAGTACAAATGTATAATTCAAACCGGCCTATTTTTATCTACGTTTCGATATAAGTTTCTATTTTTATAAGCGTTTCGATGTGATTTTTTTTGCAGAGTGACTACGTTTGCGGGGTGAGTACGAGTGTATAATTCGTCAAAACTGATTGTTACAAGTTTTAACACTTAACCAATAATTCCACCCGAACAAGAACGAAACCGATATCATTTTTATCGGAACCGGTAACATTATTCTTTTTTTTATTTTTTGACTAACAGTTAACCAATAATACCGCCCGAACAAGAACGGAACCGATGTCTTTTTTATCGGAACCGGTAACATTATTCTTTTTTTTTTGCTTTTCGATCGAAGTACCGTACCCTTATGGAAGAAGATTTAGCCAAAATGTGGACTTCCACGAAGATAAAAAAATGAATTTACTTCTTATCAACTAACTTTAAAAAAGTTTTAGTGAGAAACTATCTAACTATTTAAAAAGCAATGTTTTCACTCGATATGATTGACCACTTTTTTTTTAGAAAAGCAGAGATATTTTAATGTTAAATAATGATTTATCGTAATTCAAAAACATTTGTCTAGGTGGTTTGCTTGATTTACACACGGTCCTCTCATGCTTGCTTTCATTCAATTAACCCGGTTTGAGTCCCCGGGTTATGGTTTTTTTTCCATTTATTTACCCACTTTACTTAATATTTTTTTTAATGATTTACGTTTAATTAAGATCTATGTGGATTTACTTTATATCGATGAGGATTTACTTTATTTTCTACTTTTTTTTTGTTTTCCAACCATGCATTTTGATATTTTATGCCTTAGATTTCTCAAATGCACGTATAGGTATTTTTTTTCATTACCAAAAAAAAATTCTTTGGTTTTTTACATTTTCTTTCATGGTTAAACGAGTAGCCATAACCTCATATATTTTTTTTATGTACCTAAGCGTATTTCTTTTTTAACCTCCTCAAAAGTTTAAGATCTGCTTCACACCATGTGACGGAGGAATTCAAGTTAAGGTACGTTTCAAAGCCGCCGCATCGCGCGGCTGGTAAAACTACTAGTTATATACGAAAACGTCTTAATAGGCTGGGAGGCGGGGAGCCTGGACAAATACCTTTGTCGGTTTGCTCGGGTTCCAATTTCATCATTTGGAGCTCTGATTTCAAATTTCAAGAATTTTCCTAATTTTAGCGACTTTTATTTATCATGTTTTGTTTGTGAAAACATGTAAATAGTGTCTACAGTAATTTATACGTTTATTTATTCATTTAATTTCATACTTTAGCATTGATTTTTAAATTTCGAGATTTAATAATACCTTGCAAAATTTGAAATTTTCTATAAAAGAAAGCTTGATGTATAGGTTTTGACCTTCAACAATATATTAACTTTCTCCTATGTTTATGCAATGTTTTTAGTACTGCACCGGACGTCGAACCGATTTTCTTGCCGTCCACTGGTCGGACTGGATTTAAAAATCGGACGACATTATAAATATTATAAAAACAAATATAAAATACAGAAAAATACAAAAAAAAATCCAAATAATTAAGGAACTCTAAAAACAACTATTAATCCTTCAAAAATCACTAACAAATCAATTCAAATAATCTTAAACTAACAATTAGCTACGAAATACGAATCAAGAGCATTGCAATCCATAAGCATACCAATCAAAAAAGCACATGTAATGTAACAAAAGTACAAAATCCAAGTTAAAACATCACCACATCTTCTTGAACAATTGCCATATAAGAGAGCTAAAACTTAAAAAGAGGCAAAAATTTTTTTTTAAAATAGCCTCCACCGGCCCAACCGCACGCTAATCCAAGTTAGAACATCACCAAATCTACTTATTGCCCACTCTGTAGCAATAAAACCCCACACCAATTTAGTAGGGATAAACACCAGATGTCATTAGGTCAAGAGGCCATCGACCAATACAATTAGTTAGCCGTTATTTTTTACTTCTTATGTGTGGGTTTACATAATTAACTCACCGGGTCAAACCAGTTCGAACTTGAATTGTGTTAAACAAAACTAAAAAACATCAATGGAATTATCAATCACAACTTCAAAATGAAGTCTCCGTGTAGCTCGAGTTAAATTTCAAGCTTGTGAGTTAAAAGGCTTTTCGATTCAATTTAGCTATATTCCCTAGTAGGCTAGTACCAACATCGCTGTTTCGATTGATCAATTATTCAAACTAGTTTTTACCCCCCGCATTTCGTGGCGGGAGCTTGGTCGTTATTGGTTTGACTCGTTTTTGTGGATAAAACTTACATCTAATCGCAAACTCGTTATAGCGTACGATACCAAAAAAACACTCGAATTTGAATACAACTTTGTCTTCAATAAAATTTAAACCAGAACGTTAACAAATTTTTTTTTAGAAAACCACGCATTCTGTTATTTAAAAAAACTTAACGAACGAAAGTTATCATAGAAAACGGTGCCAGGCCCATTGTTAATAAAATTTAAATGAAAACGTAGGCGTAACGGTAAAAATAATGTTAATAAAAAAGAAACATAAAACTAAATAATAAAAAAGAGAAAAACAAAATAAAAAAATTACCCATTCGGGTTGTCGAAAACCATAAAGCGAATACCGATACGGGGTCGGATAATACAAATATCGACAATGATGTTGTTCGCCCATAATAGGTTCGGCTCGTCACGGTACCACAACGGTAACGGCACTCGTTATAGGCAACGATAAAAAAAAGCCTCGATTTTGAATACAACTCCGATTTCAAAAAAAATTATATCAGAACGTTGACAAAAAAAACTACAAACAGCTGCGCACTCTGTATTTTTAAAATAGTTAACGAACGAAAGTTATTAAAGGAAAATAAAATTAATAGAAAATAAAACGGGCTAAAACGTATATTATAATACAAAAACCGGCAATGATGTTCGCTAAATAATATGTTCGGCTCATCACGGTACAACAACGGTAACGACACTCGCCATAGACTATGATAAAAAAAAAACTCAATTTTTAAAACAAATCCGTTTTCAAAAAACTTAATATCGGAACGTTAATAAAAAAACCAAACACAAACGTGTACTCTGTTTTTTTTTAAATTAACGAACGAAAGTTATTAAAGGAAAAAAAAATTATTAGAAAAGTAAACGGGTTAAAAGCGTATATTATATATAGTATTAGTGGTGAAAATGAAAAAAAAGGCGGCACTGTACGTCAATGGTAACGACATTTGCTATAGGCTACGGTGCAAAAAAATAACTCAATTTTGAATACAATCCCGTTTTATTTTTTTTTATATCGAAACGTTGAAAAAATAAAAAAACAGCCGCGCACTTTGTTTTAAAAAAAACCAACGAACGAAAGTTATTAAAAAAAAAAATTATTAAAAAATTAAACGAGTTAAAAGCATATATCATATTTAGTATGAGTGGTGAAAAAAAAATTAAAATATAAAAACAAATGGACAATGTGGCACCATTTTAGTGGTAAAGTTATAATTTATAATTTTAGTTTTAAACATTAAAAGTTTGAGAAAAAGAAAAAATCTTTGAAGCAGAAAAAAATACTTTCTTTTACAAAGGATTGAATTTGGGTCAAGTAACCATTCCCACCAAGTCTATTTATGTTAATTATTTTGAAACTTAAATTATTTAAACACAAACTACATCAAATAAAAAATAGATAATTTATCAAAATGTCATAAAAGACAAAAAAAAAATATAAAAGGGTGATTTGGTAATTAAAAATTGTTGGTAATTGTAATATCTAATAATTACCGCAAGACTGTGGACTTTTTTTTAATCTCAAAATCATATTGAAAATGAGTAATCATTCTTTCAAAACAGTGTCAAATAGTTTATATGGGACGTATCGGTTATAAACCATGAGTTGTTGTGAAAACCCTTAAACTCATTATAAGCCACATGTTTTATTTCTTTTGTTTCTTATTTATTTTCATTCGTACTTTAGTAAATTTACTCTTCCCACACACACACACACACACACATATATATATATATATATAATTTTGTTGTTTCTCTCTCAATTATAACCCTAATCGTAGTTTCAAGACATCTGAGATTCATCACCATCTATACCGAGATTCAATTTCTTAATCATCTGGGCTTCAAGAAACTTCATTTTGGGTTTCTGTTGTGTGAAAATCACCATCGAAGGGAGACTCGGGTTCGTTCCACCTAAGAACGCACATGCCACAAGATCTAACTTCATCATCCGAAGGGATACTCGGGTTCGTTCCGCCGCCACCATCGCACCTGCCACCATTTGCAGCCTCTGTCGCACCTGCCACCATCAGCAGCCTCCGTCGCACCTGCCACCATCAGCCGCCAACATAGTTTGTGTTTTGTGTAATCAAAACCCAGATCGGGATGAAAAGCTAGATCCAAGTCAAAAACACCATCCGATTTAATCAAAACCCAGATCAGGTGAGCCAAGTAGCACCTCCACAGGCTTTCATGAAATATTTCATAATGTTTAGATCTCGGATAATTCGTACTGATACTTTGATTTTTCTCTTTTCATGATTTATCTCTAATTGAAATATTTCACGATGTTGAAATACTGATACTTTGATTTATCTCTTACTCTGAAATACTGATACCTCCACAGGTTTTCATGAAACCAAGCGTTTTGAGATATGGTTTTATGGTGTCGCCCCTAGTAGATCCTCCCGGTGAGCAACCAAGCGTTCTAAATATGCTCTGTTCCAGTGTAGATCTGAGATCCGGTTTTATGGTGTCGCGAGATGTGTGTGGTGCAAATCGATGGTTCTGAGATCTGGTTTTCTGGTGTCGGAATGATTTCAAAAGTAAGAAGAATGAACATGAAGATGAGCGACGGTGGTACTACAATGGCAACACAACGATGGTATGATCTTCTGTCTTTTGTGATTTCATGAAAGCAGCGAACTTTTTTTTGGGGTGAAATAATCTTTTTTTTTAAAACACCTCATAAGTCATAATGTGTTATTATTATTTTTATTGTAAAAAAAATGATGCAGATTCAGATGCAGATTGATTTGTGGAATTGAACTTGAAAACCGTGGTGGATATCTATTTGTTACGTTAGATCTGAAATTTATAATATCTAGTGGAAACTTAATTTTGTATACGGGGTTTTTACACAAATTTGAAAAACCTAGATTTCAATTTACACATGTGTAAATTGAATGTAACATGTGTAAACTAAATGTTCGCATATGTAAAGAGTTGTATATTCATGTGTTTATATTGAATCAGATCTAAAAAGTTGTTACATATTGGTAAAAAGTTCTAACTCTTTTGTATTTTTTTTATTTGGTTGCAAGAAGTACATTTTTTTTCTAGATTTAATTGATTGAATTTTGACAGATCTGAATGATCGGAGTTGCAGAACTGAAAGCGTTCATATATTGAGTTGCAGATATGAAGAAGTTGGGGTTTGTGAAATTGAGGCTCTGTTTTACACTTGTTTATTTCATTTTTACACATGTGTAATAGATCTTAATAAAGATCTGAATGATCGGAGTTGCAGAACTGAAAGCGTTCATATATTGAGTTGCAGATATGAAGAAGTTGGGGTTTGTGAAATTGAGGCTCTGTTTTACACTTGTTTATTTCATTTTTACACTTGTGTATTTTATTTTTACACATGTGTAATAGATCTTAATAAAGATAATTACACATGTCTAATTGATTTTACACGTGTATTTACGGGTTTTTTTTTTCTGATTTGTAAATATATTTAAGTATTTGTATATAATTATTTTTAATGATTTATGTAGATATTTGGGTATTTGGATGCAATTTTTTTTACTGATTTGTAAAAAGAAAAAAGTAGTCTACATGTAATCATTAATTTATAAAAAGAAAAAAAGTAGAATTACCCTTATACCCATCTATTTAATCTAAGCCACAAGTGTTTTTATTAAATATATTAAAAATTCAGAACTAATTACAACCACATATTAAAATAATAAGAAATGAATGTGTGGCCAGAAATGAGTTTAAGAGTTTTCACAATAACTCAGGGTTTACAACCGATACGTCCCCATAATTTACATATATATATAGAGGAAGTTTTAAATACAAAGTGTTTTTTTGGTTAGAAGCGTAGAAATTATTTTGAAGCGTTGATCTAGGAAATCAATGGTTAAGATCAAATGTGATTGTTTTAATTGTGAAAAGATTTCGAAAAGGGTAAACTTGGAATAGCCTACATTTGTTGACTTTTTACAAATTCCCCCATTTTTTTAAAACAAGCATAACTTTTATATACGACATTATTTTAAAAAAAAATTACATCATAAAATCGAGCATTTTATTCTCTTTAATTTGAGTATACTCTGCTATACTTTTATAAAAAAAAGACTACTTTTTTTAAAAGATCGATGTGATGTGCGTATACCATGCGTGATTACGTGATTATGGTCATGTGTATAACATGCGTGATTACGTGATTATGGTCCTGATTATAACATGCGTGATTACGTGATTATGGTCATACGCTATTATAAATCATGCGTGATTATAACGCGTACGCATTTACCCCTCGCCCACTGAACACGTGTCGCATGCTGGTGCCTTCGTACGCTAAAAAACTTTGTACGATAACCTGCCCTATATATATATATATATAAGGATCTTTTGAGCACTCATAAATACTTGAGAATTCATCAAAAAACCAATTAAAATAATTTTTTTTGTTTTCACTACCTTTATTATTAAAATACAACATAAAAAATGATTTATCTCTCCAACTAATTCATCTTTTCTCTATAAATTATTCTTAAAAAAAATTATTCACATGTATAAATGGTAAACAATTACACATGTGTAAGTGGTAAACTTACACATGTGTAGATTTTTTTTAATATATGAATACATGTAAATCTACATATATAAATTCATTTTTTTATGTTGTATTTTAATAATAAAGGTAGTAAAAATAAAAAAATGGTTTGATTGGTTATTTGACAAGTTCTTGCGAGTTCTCAAAATATTTCGAAGTTTTCAAATGATCTATTATCCTAACCCTATATATATACACACACACATATGCATATGACAAACAACATAATGATATATATATACACACACACACATATGTACATTTAACAAAAAAATAAAAATAAAATAAGACTATTTTTGATGCGGGTGTTACAAACGTGATAGACGGGTGAGGTGGATGTTTACCACGAACGCCCGTGTTACGCGGAGCCGTCTATGGCCATCCACGAGAAGTTTTTTTTATTAAATAATTTGTAAATAAGTTATGTATTTTTTTAATAACTAGTATTAAACCCGCGCACGTTTTGACGCTCTAAACCGCAAAAATAATTAATGTGCTCGAAACTTTATAAAAAAAAACCAAAATCTTTACGTAAACTAACCCCTAGATACATTTTGAGCAATGATATCATTACCAACTTTCATTTTTCGGGTAGATAAAGCAAGCTTTAGATCATCAACCTCACAACCGATTAATTTAGCACACTTAATGACATTCTATTGTAAATCTAAAAATAATTGTATAACTAATTGAATGTAACCACTGCTTTGGTGGCCCAGTGGCATAAGCAAAACCTTTTGAATTACGTAGGTTTGAAGGTCTTGGTTTAAAGTCCTACAGGAGTAAATAAATTCATTGTTAAAAAAAATAATAAAAATAATAATTGGATGTATAACTAATAAATACCTATATAAATAATAGGCTCCACATGGTTTTTTTGAACGGCCAACGAATACTATAAGCCTGGCCACCAGGGTAAACCTATTGGCGAAAGGCCATCGACGCTCGCGAACGCATACAACCCTGATGACCCGCCCCGCCCACCATTCAAGGAAAAACCCACCACCCGAAGGCTCCAAATGGTTTTAATTATCAAAAATAGAAAAGGTCTAATTTCCAAGCCACAACTCTACTGAAAGCATTGCAAAAGTATTGTCCTGATTCTCTTTGTTAACATGAACAGCATCCCGTGCATCCTGAAAAATAAAACTTTATAATGAACGAGAAAATTAGACCCGTGCTCTGCGGCGGGGGACGTACCTTAAACGGTTGAGTTAGTGACATTAACATGGCTAAACACAAAAGGAAACGCGGTTAAGTACATAAAAAGAAACGTATAAAGTTACAGCGAATCGATTGTGGAGATCGAAACATAGATAAAAAAAAGTTATATAACGTGATCGATGTTCTCCAGTCGGTGTCGGTCTCATTCTTGACGGTACCAACACGTTATCTCAGATCTTTAACAAAATTTATACCCGGACGCCAAGAAAAAAATTAAACGCAACCACAAATTAGTTTTTTTTTAAATTAACGAACGAAAGTTATTGAGGAAAAATCATATTATATATATATACTACAGGAGGTAAACTCGATACTTATAAACTTGAGGGGGGGGGGGGGGAGGTTAAAGTGACATTTTATAAAATTAAGGGATGAGTTCTGACATTTTACAAAGTTGAAGGGTTAGAAGTGGTCGATGGCAAAGGCCACCGATACTTCTGAATGAGATAGATAGAATATCAAAGTGATCTTTTTAAAGATAAAAGAGGTGAAATGAGAGATAGGGTACCGCTACAACATGAAGATATTGCATTCAATTTTCCTAGCTCTACTTTCACTAATACATGAATGCAACATATGTTGTATAGAATGTATAAGCATTACTGATAGGAAATCAGAGTGGGTAACGGATTTGAATTTGAATCCGAATAGAAACAGGTAGAAACGGATAGACAACGGTAGGTCGAGATACATAATTTACCATTCGAACGTATCGTTGGGTAATCTAAAAATAAATTAAGATACATATTCACTACTTAACTCAGATTTAGATTCCAAAGAACACCGCCCAAGTGTTTGGGTTTCGTACATGGTTTCAAAATTTTTTTAAGCAACATAGCGGAATAAATAAAACTGAACGAACAAGTCTAGGACTCTAGACTGCCCACCAGGAGTCCGGATGCAAACCAATAAGAAAAAACACAACCATAGGAAACAAGCAAAACTGGCTGACTGAACAAGCTCGACACCCTGAGATCAACGACTCTAATCGCTAGATCTGGTTACATGAATCTCCACGCAGATCTGAACTCCTTCAGATCCAATCACCAAAGAACCCACAAATCTGAACTCCTTCAGATCCACTGCGAATAACCCACAAAACTGAAACCTTAAAATACCCGAGTAATCACACTCGTAAGATGAGAGGATTAGATCAAACCGGTGGTCGCAGCGACTGCGTTACGATGCAGAAGCCGGTCAACGGCGGCGCAGCGGCATCAGAGGGAGGCGTCGGCGCATCGGCTGACGGCGACGTTGGTGATTGGTGACAGTGGCCGGTCGGCGACGGACGGTGGTGATGGTGGCGACGGCTAGGTGGGGGCGCAAGTGGAGGAGGTGGGATTTGGTTTACAACTCTTGTAAACCTTTTGTTTTTAATTGTCTCTCTAATCACTTCTCAAAGCTCCTTATTTATAATCCTTTAACTTGGTCATCAAGTTAGGGTTTTAGAGTTATAATTACAATCTAATCCATACAATTATCTAATAATTACATTTATGGATCTCTATTAATATTTTAATTTATCTATTAACTAACAATTAGTTATTTTATTTATAATTATATCCAATATAAATATAATTACAATTAAAACAATATCGTAATTAGTAAATATGTTCCTAACATATTTTCCACCAGTTAATTATTAATTCGATTAATAATGATGACACGCGTCCAACCGTTACCTTCCATTCCCTTGATAACTAATTCACAAATAATTATCTAGCATCTTTATGCATTCGTGTAATTGACTGTTTTACCCTTAAAATATCCATCATTTATTATCGTTGCCCAAAATGTAACCCTTTTTTTTATAGTAAATCTTATCGGACCATTTGTCCAGTTTACCTTGTTCACTGATCTGACCGGAACCATCCGGTTTAAATAGGACACTTCTAAGAGGTTTAACTGGCCGTTCCAACCGTGATAACATTGGATAAATATTGCAATAGATAATTAATATTATGCATCATGTGATAGAGTAATTAATTTAGTGATGTAACATTGACCTCTCCAATACACAAACTTTCATTTTAATATACATCATCATAAAATTCTTCTTTTTTTAAAATAAAATGAACACAAAATGATGAAATTACATTCTATGTTTCCACTTATCATATGAGAGATAGAGTTCCATCACCCATGAAGCCAAAGGTACACATGTAAGGAGACACGAAACGTGTTACTCATAATGCCCCCTGCGCATGAGAACATGTCAAAGTGATTAATAAAATAAAAGTAGGGGGGATCAAACCTTAAAGGGTGGTGGGAGTGGAGCTCGGGTACGTGGGTACACCGTCGCACACCATGCGGGTACCCGCGGGTAGTGGTGAACGGGTAGTTAAGCGGTTTTCGAAACCCGCAGAAAGAATGGGGATGTCTCCAAAAATCGAACGTTGAACGGCTCTTTTAGCTGTTGGAAAAAAAAATAATTTTTAAATAAATTTAACTCCTATAAATACATAACCAATTATCCTACTCAATACACAAAAAAAATACATTCTTTCTAAATATATCTCATACCATTTATATATAAACATTTATTTTGTAGCCACCCCACTTAAAATATGGATCATACGTTATACTTCCCACCCGATTCATTGGATGATGCGCTCGACTTCGTATTCAACGGTGATAGTATGCAATTTCTATGTGATGTTGTCGCTGAAGCCGAAGAGGAAGACACAGCTACATCATCAAGGACATATGTACGACGTGATCGTGAACATGCTATATAGAATCTAATAAAAGATTATTTCATCGACGAAAACCCAACACACGAAGAATAGACGTTACGAGATAGGTTTCGGATGTCGAAAAGGTTATTTTTAAAAATAGTTGGAGATGTAGAAGCCAGGTTTGAATATTTTCAAGAGGGTGAAGACGCGAAGAAAAGTTTCACGGCGTTACAAAAATGCACATCGGCGATTAAACAACTCGTAACCGGTAATCCTCTCGACGAATTCGACGACTATTTAAGTATGGCTAGGAGAACCTCAAGTGAATGCCTAGAGTATTTTGGTAATGCCATAATTCAGTTATACGGGACAGAGTTCTTACGTAGACCGACAAGCCACGACATTGCACTTTTGTACATTGCACATGAAGAAAAACATGACATTCCGGGTATGGTCGGTAGCATCGACTGTACATATTTTGTTTGGAGAAATTGTCCGATCAGATTGCGCGGGCAATACATGAGAGGCGATCACCAATACCCGACGATCATGTTAGAAGCGGTGGCTTCAAATGATTTGTGGTTTGGCATGCGTTTTGTCGTACACCCGGCTCTAATAACGACATCAATGTTCTCCAACAATCGCCACTTTTAACAACGAGGAGCTTGGAACCGCACCTAAGTGTCCATTTGAAGTTAATGGTCGACTATACAAACGTGGATACTATCTTATGAACGGAATCTACCCTACTTGGTCTACGTTTGTTATTCGTTACCATTTCCAACAATCCGTAAGGAAAAGGCATTCAATAAGGTGCAAGAAAGGATGTCGAGCGAGCTTTCAGTGTATTAAAATCGAAATGGGGTATACTTCGTCTACCAAACCGGCATATTAAGTTGGCAAGATTAGGAACGAGGTATATACGATCATGATATTGCACAATATGATCTTAAAAGATGACAGAAATGCAATATCACCGGTTTACATAAGGGATCCTGTAGTCGAACCAGTTATTGACGATAACGTCCTTTCAGAGTTGCACGATGTAGCTACACGTATTAGACTTCGAATTGATCTTATGGAACATGTTGCGAGAAACACCCCGAATTTGGACGAAGATGAAGGCTAGATGAATTTTTGTTTTAATTTAAAAAAAATGAGTTGATCTTATTAAAAAAAATAAATACCCCGATTTGATCTTATTAATTTGTTTTAATTTAAATAAAAACTAAAAAATGAGTTGGGTTGGAGAGTACTTGAAGGGTGTCACTCCCACCATGTATAGTAGTTTGGGAGGGTAGTGTGTATAAATGAGGTGACATATTCTCATTGGTGGGTTTGATATGATAGTTTTGAGTGGAAGGGTACTACTCCCACCACTCTAACCGTGAACCGAAATTAACCGCCACTGAACCGAATTAACCGAAGGTTATTGTTAAAGTTCTTTGATTAACTGATCAAACGGTTTTGGCTTTGGTTAAGGGTGTCATATAACCAAACGTTAACTGAATCGAACCGATACAACCCTATGCATAAGATATATGTAAAAAATATAAATGATTTTCGCCATTCACTATTGTCATGGTTAAAGGTTAACAAAATATATTTTCACAAATATATGTAAATTTTTTTTTGTTTATTTTTAAAGAAATTTGTAGTTAACTAATGCATTAATTATGAATTTATGACTAGAGAAAAAAATAACACTACTAACATAATTCCAGGTCTTTTTTACTAAAAAAATATGATTCGTGTTTACGGAACGAAAGTGGTTAATTAACCAAAATTATTCGAAACCGACACATAACCGATGGTTAACCGAAAAACGGTTAACCGACCAAGCGGTTATGGTTATAGTTATGGAAGAGGGCATAACTGACCAAGCAGTTATGGTTATGGAAGAAGCCAAAACCGACCCATAACCGACTTTACACATCCCTAAATAAAAGTATAAAACTCGAACTTAGTAAGCATAAATATTGACTTAGAGTGTCTTGCATTAATTGATATGTAATTTAACTTATTTTTTAGTATTTAATTAATTTGCAAAATAAATAGTACACGGATGTAAAAGATATGCACTGTGAATGATATAGATAATTAAATAGGATCTTGTGATTAATATATACACTTCAAAACTCATTAAGATTCTGAAATTCACTAAAAGTACCACTCTTTTTGGAAAGAATCTAAAACACTATTGAGGACCAAGTGGAACCACAAAGTGTGAGTTATATATTATACTAAAAACTAAAACTGTAACACAAAGTATGAGTTAGATTATTCATATCCTTTCACACACCTCTAATCTTATGTATATCACATTAATTATTTTAAAAATATATATTTATCATTATTGTTGTCTTTTAATGTTTTTTATTCCTTTAGCATTATTATCGTATTATAATACATACAAATATATTAATATACATATATAAAAATATAAAAGAAGTTAAATACAAATAAAACTAAATTTCAAATATAAATAAAAAGTAAATTTAAATACAAATAAAAGTCAAATAATATAAGATACAGTAAATTAATTCATATAAATTCTCTAATCATCTATAACATGTTGAAAATTATATTTATAATAATCAGGTTGACGATACATGTTTATTTAAGTGATATATATATGAGGTTAATTATCATCCATGTGCACAGTCATGAATCCCTACCGGTGGTGAGTATGTATGAAACACTGAGAATTATCTTGTAATTTTACTATTACAAAGCGGTTAACCAAAATAACCACATGTATAATATCAAAGTTGTAAACGCATCGTTAACTACCGTATCATACATTAAAATACAATAAATAATCACATGTTCAGCATAATCAACAAATGCTCAAGAGGTGTAGGACCTAAGCATGGAAAATTCAACGAGCAATGATTCAAATTATTGAGTCCAAACATATTGGTGTGCTATGTTTGGTGCTAGCTAGTCTAACCCATCCAATAATTTCCAAGCCAGTTGTCTTGATGATATCCTAGACGATAAGTAACTAGCTATATGGGTGAAGTAAATAAGAAATATATATCAGATATTGCAAGACCACCTAGTTATCGCAGAGGCCGAGAGCTTTTCCTAGTCTCAAACAAGTGTGCCCCACACATGTGCTCCTCGACGTGGAGCAAACATATGATGGTAGTACTTTATGCTTTAATACTTGCACGCCAACTTATCATTGTCAGAGACGCACGTGTTACCCTCTAAAAAATTTGACTAGACTTTTTGTTCTCCAATCTTCTTTACTTCCACTCCACCTAACTGAAAATAAACTTTCTACTATTTCTTTCCTTTTCAATTTTTGGTCTTAAAAACTATTATAGTTTATTCCATTTTCCGTTGACAGAATGTTAAATATACATATTATAGATTTTAAAATATATATTAACATTATATTATATGATTCGTTTATAATACACTTGAATTAATTGATATAAAATTTTGTTAAATATGTAAATATGGACGTAATTGGTTATATCCATGTCTTGAAAAGTAGAGTATTATTGGCAAGTCATGAAAAGAACAGGAAAATGCAAGTGGCCGCACGAGGGGATCTGCTGGGGAACGGTGGACCGGCACTTCAAATGACTCGAAACAATTATTTGCGCTTTTTAACGTCAAAAAGTATTTTATTTATATTTATTTCAAAAAAGTATCTTGTATCTTACTCATATGTAATTATATCATGTTAAGTGCAAACTAATGCCTGCCCATGGTCTTCTGGTCGATCTACCGGTATTGTGATTTCTCCTCACAAAAGTGGGTATTGTGAAAACACCCAAAGACACGTTTAATTTCTGATTTAGGTGGCATTTGGGCGGATTCTTAGTCATTGGAATCCTCTTCGGAATCCTTGCTGGAGAAAAAGGAATAGAGGGTGGTGTGTTAATCGTTGGTGTACGTGTGTGGAAGAAATAAGTTTTTTTGTTTTTATAAAAAAAATTTATTTTATTTTAACAAGTTACGTCCCCCAACTATTAAATATCTTTATAAGTTACATCATTAGTTGTTTCGATAAAATGATCACTGAAATGTCTTTTTATTTAACAGAAAAGTTTAACGGTGTTAGAGGTCAGACTTTAATTGAAAAGAAACATATAACCACAGGTACTGAAAAAACCAAATTTAAATTAATGGAATAAAATGGATATTTGAGGCAAACCACATGAGCTACAAAAAAATGTAACTTAAGTAAAGACAAGTGTGTCAATTAGATTTGTAATGGCCGATTGGTGTGAAGACAACTCTCTTAGACATTCCTATCCGTTCAAATCATGATAAAAGCAACGGAAAAGCCAGATCCGTTCGTGTTAATCGATATGGATCAAAGGAAAAGCCAGATCCATTCGTTTTAAAGAAAATACTAATTATACTAATAAAACACATTTATTTTAAATTATCCATTATTATAAGAAACTTTGAAATCTAATTTTTTTTAACGGCGTGGGCTCAACTGACACGTCCCACCAGGGGAGGATCGTACATCAGTCTACCCAAACAACCCCCAAGGAATTCGAAATCTGCAGAGGGTGTTCTTAATTTTTATGAAGTGCATCTTACAAAATTCGAACCCATGACCTCCACAGAGGGGAATCCTTTGCGAAAACCCCCCTGACCACCAAGGCAGAACCTTGACGGCCTTTGAAATCTAATTATGTAAGTTTTATTTTCAACCGAATAGTAAATGGAAGTCAAATTACATTAAATAATTATTAACGTATTTCGAAACCTAATTATATATTAATATTTACATATTTTGAATTTTGTTTTATATCCTTAGTATATATAATACATTTTTACACCTGTAAAATATATACATAAAAATTTAAGAATTTTATGTGTTGATATTTTTCATTTTGTGTATATTACACGGGTTCTAAACTAGTAAATATAATATAACATATTATTGCAACATTATATAACAATCATCCATTTTAAATAATTAGAATTTAGGGTGTGACATAGAACTTAGAAAATACTACCAAAATTATTGACTTTAAATTAGTAATTTTTTTTGAGCGACGAAATTAGTAATTATTGAGGTTTAGAAAATAAAAGGGAATTTAAAGGATTTTAAAAAGAAAGATTGATTTGATTTCTGTAAGTGGTGAGTTTGGCACATCTTTGCTGAAAAGTATGTTCAGAGACCTCATGATCCGATGAAGAGGTGGAAAGATTGATTTGATTTCCATATTTCAATTCACCATTTCCCTTTTTATAAAAAGTGAATTTCTTTTAAGATTTAACATAAATGATTGAAATTTGAAAGACTTAGTTTAGGGACTTTAAAAATTAATATTAATTAAATATTTTTTTTTCATAAAATTTGATATATGATGTAACTAGGTTTGAAACCCGGTGTATTACACGGTTGAATAAATACAATCATATATATTTTATAATAATGATTTACATATTACATATTTATTACATATTATATATTTTTTAATATAAATTCTAGAAACGTTATATAGTTATTTTTAAAAATATTTTATAAAAAGAATGAAAGAAATGTTCAATTTATAAAAATATTTTATGAACAAAACTAACTTATTTAAAAAAAACGTTCTATGAAAAGAATAATTAAAATCATTATTATTTAATAGGAAAGAGAGACGAGAAACAAAATATTATAAAAACAATTAAAAAAATTTATATAATTAATAGAAGAGATATACTGAAAAAAAAGTTTAAAAAGACACAAGACAGTGACATGTGTTCTCTAAAATTTTTATTTATTAGGTATAAAGATTTTTTCTATTTCATTTGCCTTTTATTTTATAATTTATTTCAATTTTCTTATTAGTCTGCCTTTTAGAGTTTTATTTTAATATCCAATCATTCTCTAGATTTCTCTAGAAATCACATACGCAAGCTTATCAGAACGGTTAAATCCTTTGGGTTAGTGCACTTTGTTTCTGAACTAATTTGACTTTTTTTGTCTTAGTCATAAAATTCAAACATTACTTTGTGAAATAAAAAAAAAGTCCTCAAACATATACATACAACAAAAACTTTCATCAAATCAAATAATTTCAAATTTAGTGCAATATCCTGTTTTCATGAATAAAGTTTTAAAATTATTTAAATGTCGTAAAATGATATTTTTGGTTAACTTGTTTAGAAGTCTTAAACCTATATAGTTGTTCTAAACAATTAACTTTGTGTTATCATATGTTTTAACATTTTATTTTTAAAAGTTTTAATTGGGACCATCTTCCGTGTGCGTTTTAAAAAGTTAAAATTGGTTAGAAAATTTGAGTGTTACAAACAGTGGACTCAAGAAAAAACCTATACAACAAAAGCGATAATTTTCCAAACATTATCCATATATGGATATTTTGGTTCAAGTTGCAAGGTATAATTAGGAAGCAATTCGGGTTCGATACCTTGGAGCCGAACGAGTGCAAAAAACGTTTTTGCAAACACTTAGAAACACGTTAGAGTTGATGAAGATGAAAGACGACTCCATTGATGAGTCCGTAGGAAAATTAATTAAGTGGCTTAGTCGTCAAGTTCAGGAACCTTGGTTTATATCTTGAGGATGAAGTTATCGTGAGAAAGTTACTTATTTTGGTCCTAAGGAAGTACCTTTAGATCATTGCTGTCATTGAACAAAATTCTGAAAATCGATTCCATGCCATTTGAGGAAGTTGTTGGGAGGTTGAAGGCCTATGAAGAACGAGTTAAAGCACCTGATGAGAAAGAAGACAATCAAGAAAAGTTGTTGCTGTCTAAAGCTGATGGACAAGAAAGTTAAAAAAAAAAAGGTGAGCTCTGTTGTGAAAGTTGTGGACGAGTGCGCTCAAGTAAAGTAACCGTGGACGAGGTAGAGGTCGAGGAGGCCGGTTTTGACCCAATGAAGACCGAGGTGAACGAGGGGCTGGAGTGAAGAAAAAGAAATGAAGATGTTTATTGTTTCAATTAGTATATGAGTTAGAATATGATTAGTATCAGTTGGGTTTATATATTGAGTCTTGTTTAATTGTATGTGTGTAGAGTTTTTGAGATTAATAATATAGAGTCGTGGTGTTCCAAAAAACTGATCTAAGTTGTGCTAATTTATCATCTGAGATCGTGAATAGTAACGTGAATCTGTGCCAAGACAATTCACATGATAAAGAAGTAAAGCATGAATCCCAAAGGTATGTTCTATCATATCCTGTTTTTCTCCTGATACTTAAGCGTCGTCCTTAAGGTGACTCACTTGATAATACCAGTGTCAAACCTCGGATATAACTCAAGATCATCTTCTTCCTTATTCCATTCCAGGTCAAGTTCCCCAAGATACATGATCGGAATGAATCTCATTGTTGATCAAATTCATAGGTTTCTAGGTATTATTAGTTGTAATATATACTACCATAAATGAAAAACACACACACATCATCCATAAACAGGTCATGCTCATGCTATAAACAGAAATTTGATGTTGAGTTAAACAATCTAGCTACCTACCTCACCTTTAATTTACTTGATGGTGACAAATTAAAAGAAACCCATCATGCTCTCTCCATAATAAAGAACAATGTTTCCAAATTGAATTTCAATTAGTTCTCACAAAAAATTGATAAAGCAAAAACAACTTCTTCCCCAAGATCAGTTCATAAAGAAACTTATCTCATTAATTATCCGACCATTTTTATCAAAAAACAGCTTTTTATTAATTGTTTTGAATTTTCCTTGTTAACAGTTTCATTTAAATTTTAACTCATTTATACATTTTTTTAAAGAAAATTTATAAAATTTGACTACTAAAATTTTATCTTCAAAAATCAAATATAAGTTAAGTCCTAAGAATATTATATTTGCAGGAAATTTTGATTAATCAGAATTAACAAGGATATATTTTTATAGAATAACTGAAAAGAAGTTACATATTTTTATCAAATTTTCTTATAAAAAACTTATGGAAATAAAGTGTATCGTAGACAGGGAAATATGTTTTTAATTTTACCCCGAAAAGGGTTGGTAACTTGTATAGTAACACTTGTGTGGATAGTTGGGAAAGTAAATATTTTATCATAACACAGACTCCTGTCGACAACTTTCTCCTTGAATACAAAAGGCTAATCCGTACACGTTTACACATTCTCGTATTCAAGCACCTCCACCCACCAGAAAGAGATACAAAACAAGTTCCAAATTTTAACTCTTCAAAAACCTATGACCACCATTGCCGTAAAAAACCCTACCCTTTTCCTCTCTCTTTCTCTCTCTGTATCTATCACCACTCAAATTCATCATTCATATCTCTATATATAAGAGACACATATATAGAGACAGATATATAGAGAGAGATCTAGAAATGGAGGTGGAGGAAAGCAACAGGAGCAGCAACAAGAAGAGCGGCTGTAATGGTGGTGGTGGTGATGGGCACGTGCAAGACACGTGCAACAGAACATTCGGAGAGAAGTGTAGCCATATAGCAAAGAAACAAAGAGCTAAATTCTACATAGTAAGGCGTTGTATAGCCATGCTTGTATGTTGGCATGACAAGGAAAAATAACACCTTTCTTCTTCTTGTCCCTCACTCTCTTAAATATTAAGATATATGCATATTTCTGTATCTTTAGTTTTTCCCCTTTTCTTTATTGATATTATTAAAAAATAATTAGTCCCACCATGTTCTTTAACTGTTCACAACTTCACATCAACAAAAATGGTTCTTAGTTTCTTCAAAATTTCAGATCTGTTTCATGTATTGCTCTTTTTAATTATTGGGCAATGCTATGAGCACCATCTGGTCTATATTGTCCTTTCTGTATGTTGGTGCCTGGCTATTAATACTTTCTTGATTGGTCATGCTGGTTTTGGTTGCTGGCAGATGCAAATATCTGATCTCCTGTTGCAGCTTCTTAGTTTGTGGCTATTTGCATTTGGATCTTGACTCTTTATAAGCCATTGGTTAGTGGAAACATTCTTTTCATAGAGTAAGTGACTGACTATCCATTCTTCAATTAAGTTGATGCTTCAGATTGTCTAATTGTGTTTGTCAAGAGTCAGCATTCTGGTGGAATTCAAATGGGTTATTTCTCCACTCACAATTGGCTTATTATTCCTCCTTATGACTTGGCCCTGGTCAATGGTGTACAATCATTTCAAGAATTTTGGTTTTAAGAATATGCTCTTTCTGACCTTATTCGTATGGCTGCTGACCAAGTTTTTCATATGGCTTGGATCATGTGGTTTGATGATAATGTATGTTGTTTGGGGTTTTCTAATATAGCTTTTAGGGTTTATCCTTCTTTCTTAGTTGAGAGTGATATATCATACACACTCAATATCTTTAATTAATTAATGATATAGAACTTTTACTTAAAACTGTAAAAGTGTATCCATTTTTCGAGACCAAATTTCAATTCTAGGACGTATTTAGGGTTTCCAAACTAAATTAGATTATATTATTATTATTTAAACTATTTATATTTTAAAGTGACAAAGATTAATATAATTTGGAGACAAGAGAAATATAACTCATGATTCTCTTAATTTTAATTTTTATATATCTTTTGAGGTATATTTAGGGTTGTTCCAAGAATGTCTTGGAATATGTATGTGCCATTTGTCGTATATTTTGTTATTATAACTACATCACTATTTTGTTGTCTATAACTTATTTTTGAGGAATAGAATAACTTGGTTTTGTGATTATTATTTAATTTTTCTTATTAATCACTCTTTATCAAAAGTTCGAATTTTGGGGGTAGCTTCTTTGACACTGTAAGATTCTTATTCATTACATATACTGTTATTGATTTTGTTGGTCAACAACTATTATAACATATATATGCTTCAAAATTTATTTATATTTCTTACAACCTTTTTAGGGAATCAGATTTTATTTTTTACTTTGCAAAACTTTTCTTTCTACATCTTATTAATTCTCTTCGGCAATTAAGTCAAAAATATTGAATACATTAACTTGGGTTGTCTAATGGTCTATAGATCGATAGTGTCCTAAAAGAGCTAATTGAAAAGGGTTTTTTTTATTTTCTTTTGAAATAATTGGATCTTTGTCGTAGAAAGAAATTTCTAATATAACTGTGTGTGAAAATGTCTAAAATATATTTAAATAATATTTTTATTGATAAATTTGAACTAGTGAAGTGAATTGCTACTGTGCTTATATTATATTAGACAATTAATAATCTTTGGAAAAACTATAACACCAGAGTTGCCGGTAGTATTTAGCAACTTGATTGGGTTATATATATATATTTGTATTAATAAAAATATATATACGCATGCAATTACGTATACACAACTACACAAGGGTCAAGGGAAGGGTCTGCATATGACACATGATCAAGGTTTCATGCAATTATATATGTATATAGCATATTTTGATATTTATTGTAAATTGTTCTTCACAGTAAAAGAAATCTAACTTTAAAAATAGTCCATTTACGGAATTTTTGTAAATTAATAGGTTTTCAAACGTCTTATCACAAAAAAGTTCAAACATGATACAAATTACTATCAAGTCGCTTGAAGTTGAGGGTAATCAGTTTACCTAATAATCCCCAAAAGAAGTTTTTTTTTTTCTGAAAGTTTGATTTTCTTGTTATCGATACAATTGAAAGTTTGAATCATTTTTGTAAGAGTATGTGGTATATTCTCACGAGTGGGAACCATGAGTGGGTCACGAACACCGCCCCCTGTGGCTTGAGAGGAGAGGGGAGGGGGGGGGGGGGGCGTGAGGGGATTCACCGAAGAAACACTTGGGTGAGGGGAAGAGGGTGTGAGGGGGCTCACTTGGGACCACCGTGATGTTATACCTCATACCCTAAGAGATAACTACAATATTTTCTAAAAAAACATCAAATCATGAACTACTACAAAATGGACTTCTGCTATCAAAAAATTACTCATCAATAGAAAATCGATGATGATCTTATAGAAATTACTAACGAATTACTCACAAAGGAGACAACTTACCAAACAAGAAAAAAGGAATATTAAATTTTTAAATATTGTTCGATGATATGCCGGAAATCAGCCATGAATTTCCGATGGATGTCTAAACATTTAATTATTATTTTTTTTAATTAATTAAAAAAACATAAAAAAAGGAAATTTAATATTTTGAAGTTTGTCGGTAAGACATACCAACAGATTGTCGACGAAATTGATATTTGTTTACATTCTAGTAATTTCCATTGGTAATTACCAACAAGTTGATGAATCTAGGTCAATCACAACCAAACTTAGTGAATCACAACTATAATTGGTCAGTCTAGGTCAATCACAACTATACTTGATCAATATTGGTCAACATTGATTAATCCAGGTCAACAATAGTCACTCACAGACAATGAACTTGGTGAATCACAAATATACTTAGTCAATCTGGGCCAATCACAACCTTGCGGTTGATCTGGGTTATTTTTTATGAACACAAGCCATTCACAGCCGTACTTGCTTATTCTAGGTTAATCATAATCATACTTGGGCAATCTAGGTCAACAATAGTCATTCACAATCGTACTTGGTCAATTTAGGGTAATCATAATTATTCTAGGTGAATCACGATCATATTTGATCAATCTAGTTTAATCATGTATTGATGAATGTTATTGAATCATAGTCATACACAGTTGATTGATCTAGATGAATAATGATCAATTACAATCCTACATATCAATCTAGCTAACTATATCTATACTAGATCAATATTAATAGTCAATCAATCCGAGTACTTCACCGTTCTACTTAGTACTTATTAACATCTTCACATAAACTAGTGTCCATATATTTGGAAAATAAATATATTTAAAATTGAAAAATAATTCGATAATTGATAGATTAATGAGATTCCCCCGGGAGACAAAATTATTCCAACATTTTTATCAAACATTTCAAAATGACATTGGGTGGGGTAGATAAAAAGATTATATATATATATATATATATATATATATATATATATATATATTTTAAATTTTATACTTTTGATATGCAAATGAGTATGCTTATGTACATAAAAAATAATCAAATTTCATATTTTTATAGGTTTTTTTATTTTTTTTACATAATATAATTGATAGTATGTGTTAGTGTTTGTTAAGTCATATATGTTTTAAGGATATATTTTAACATAATTCTCAGGTTTTACAATTTATAAAATTATTAATACTTTAACTAACTACACATAATAGGCAAGTGTACCTATCACAACGTAATATAGTCTACGTAAGAAGCAATGGACATGGTGGCGTTCAGTACTCAACTGTTGTCATTGTGATAGTGAAACCATAAATGAGCATGCAACAAAACGAGTCAGAAGATTGAGACACAATCAAATCAAACGACATATCATTTTGGCTAGAATCCACTTGGTAGTAAAACGATATTTTAGAAATAGACTAATGGTGTGGTCAAATAAAAAGAGGGGTGGACGGCTCCAAATACGGTTACCGTCCTTAATAGTTGGTGGGAAGCTAACAGGCTCTCGCAAGTGCTAGCATTCCCAGGGTCATTAATTCAGACCTTAAATATCCAGTTGACGTGGCTCTAGGTATGGTTATGATGACTTGTTGGAAAGTTGGACTAAACAACCACCTCGAAGCCATTATGTGAAGACCTAAATTGACTGATTTATGTTTTTATTAATAAAATTGAATGGCTCCGAGCTAGGGTTACCATGATCCTCAACCTATTGGTGTAATGCCCCAAACTCAGGATGCCTCACTTATTGGATTTACTTGTCAACACATAGCTCATAAACATAAGACATTCAACACTTTGCAGCGAAAATAATTTAAACTTTAACATACGCAGCGGAATACAAAACATGTCTAAAACATACTTGTTAGTTACAAACTAAAACTTGTCTTTAAACAACATAATAAAAAAGGAAACATAAACGGGATGCCAGATTTTCGAGTAACTCTCTACGCCAAGCCAAGCATCCTCATCCATCTACAATGAAAGGACCCAAACCGGGTAACTCTCATAGTTGGTAAACATTGCATAACATAGTTCTTAAGCATTGAATAACATAGAAAACCAACAGCGAACGTCTTTACAAAATTCTGAAACAATTAAAACTTTCATTGTCTTTACATAAACTTAATTAATGAGAATGTCAGTCTTGGCAGCAGCAACCATTCAACCATCTTCTCCTAAGCCCTTACGGCTTCATTGCTTTTTATTTCCTTTGGTATATGATGTGCATACTAAAATAGTCAGCTAACGCTGGTGAGTTCAAGTATTTCTTTTTCTTTAACTTTATAACTAAAGTTTTCTTTAAAACATTTTTTAAACATACAAATTATATTATACACATAATACAATAAATCTTTCTTTCTTCTTTTAAAATACAAACGTATTTACTTTGTTCTCTTTTTATTTAAGTCATACATTAACGTCTATAATTTGTTATGTGCCTCAAGCGGGCTTTTTTATTCTTACTTTTGTGTCCCCTAAGTAACCGAGGCAGGTGTTGTTCCCTAAGGCTTAACGTCCAAAGGCCGACACCGCCCCTCTGTGTTCCCGAAGGAACTTCTTTCACAGGTATTGTTCCCTAAGGCTCAACGTCCAAAGGCCGATACCCACTTTCTGCGCCCCCAAGCGGGCTTCTTCGTTCTTACTTAGCGACCGTCGTCGCTCGAGTAACTGTTGTTACTCATCTTAGCTGAAACACCCTACTTATCTTTTATTTTATTAGAGTTTTATAATGCGGAAAAAAGTCCCAATTTGACAAAAACCTTGCCATAAATGGACAAGGTATATATTTCATTATAATGGTATTGTTTTACAAAAGATAATATAATTACATCATTATACATAGGGATCTCTAACTCTGACTGTTCCGTCTTCAGGAAGCTTCATTCCATGTGCTTCTTTCCTGCAATGTTTGAAAAACATTTTTGAATTAGCTTTCGCTAAGTAAGTACAATGCATCTTTTCATTTCATAATGAACCCTTTAGGTTCTTATTATTATTATTATTCAAGTTTTCCAGGCTCTCGGCACCGTGACCATCTCCGGACGTACCTCCGGTCACGTCATTCGTATAGTTTATGGGTGTGGTAACCCCCTAGCAACCATCTTAGGCCGTACCTCCGATCTAAGTATTGGTAAGGTTCTTATACTTGTCAGTATAGACCCCTTGCAATTGTCACAAAGACTCATTCATTCCTCAGCCCCGTAGGCTTGGAATTTTTTTTTCTCCTTCAGCTCCGTAAGCCTGGAGTTCTCTTTTTCTTTTCCTCAGCCTCGTAGGCTTGGAATCTTTTTAGTTCTCTTCTTTATTATTGAGATCCACCTTATAGGCCGAGTATCTCATTTTATTTGGGACCTTGAGTATCTTTGACTCAAAGCTTCCAAAATGTATCAAACGTTCATTTTCATTTCACGTATATGCTTGATTTACTTCCCAACCAGTCCTCACCTTAAAATTTCTTAACGGTTTCTCCACGATGTATTAAAAGGGTTTATATATAGGAAGTACCAGCGGCGTATCCACCACCCCTTTAATACTTCGTGAGTACTCCGTTATTCCATTTTAGGGTTTAGACTCGTTCTATCATACTCACTCATATTTGCACGTATCATCATGCATTCACGTATTCATCATGCATTTCAGGTATTCATATTCATTATGCATGATATACTTTCATCATATATTCATACTCGTCATATATTGTAAACTGGGGTGATTATCCTTCGAGAGTAGTACATCCAACAGAGATGTTCCCAATAAAGAGTTACGGGTCTAGGAGAGATTTATACACCAGTATTTCCTTAGACAGAACATTATGTTTGTCAGATAACTACATACCGATTGGAAGTTCTCCCGTACATTTACTATATTTCATTGTTGTCTTTTAGTCTATACCCTTAGACATTCATAATGGTTTCACCACGAAGTATCAAAGAGATTTATATATAGGAAGTACCAGCGGCATATCCACAACCCCTTGGATACGTCGTGACTACTCCATTACTCCCGTTTAGTGTTTAGACTAATCCGTCATTATCCCGTACCCTCGTCAGCACATATCATTTAAGCACATAATTCACATAATCGTGTCTAGGGTACTGGTCCAGTGTACTCACTTTATTCTTGGTAGTTCCTAAGTTCGTTCATCGTCTAAACGTTTCTCTGAACTCGAACCGCACTCGTAGCGTACAACACTCGTAACCACCGTGCTCGTAACCCTTCGTACCAACTCCTCGATAATCGTGTCAATGTGATAGTGGTGGTGGTTCTGTGATTTTTGTTCTTAAAATGAATGGCATGTTCAACTATTTATAGGGCTAAATATGCACCGGTGGCGGACCGCTAAGCAAGAGGGTGGCGGTCCGCTACCGCCCCGTGCCAGGTGTCTAGCGTACTCCGCACGTGGCGGACCGTTACGCTCTGGGTAGCGGTTCGCTACCCAATCCTTATTAGCAATTCATCTTACACGTGTCATTTCTCCTTGTCCGGATACTTTTGCGGCTGGCGGACCGTTACCCGCCCGGTGGCGGTCCGCCATAGGGCTTAGTCATCAGACACGCCACACGCTACGTGTCATTCCCTCATCATTACTTCACCCGCACGTAGCGGACCGTTAAGAAGCTGGTAGTGGTCCGCTACCAGTCTGATTTTGAAATTTTCTTTATTTTCAGTTCTTTAGCTTTTGGACTTTTACACCTTTAGTACCTAGAATTTTATTCTCTAAAAAATTGGAATGTTACGTTAACCAGTTGTACAACATCCTCGTTACAGTGCCCTGCGGAGCACTGTCCCGATTTTTCATATGGCAACATCATGGTCTCAGCACATGACGCAACCATAGGCTTCGGGTAGCACTAGCCATCAAGACTATACTACTACCTCAAGACTTTCTTCGAATAAGCAATACTCTTACATATTAGACAATGTATTTGACTTATTCTTCTTTTCTTTGTTTATAAATCATATAGTTAAATAAACCATTCTACTTTTCTTTATTTATAAAACATATAGTTAAATAAACCATTTTTCTTCTCTTTGTCTATAAAATATATAGTTAAATAAACCATTATTATTCTCTTTGTTTATAAATTATATAGTTAAATAAACTATTCTTCTTCTCTTTGTTTATAAACATATAGTTAAATAAACCATTCTTATTTCTTATAATTCTTTCTTACAAAATGTTCGGTTATATAAACCGTATCTTTCTTATATTTCTTTCATACAAAACGATCGGTTATATAAACCGTATCTTTCTTATCTTTCTTTCTTACAAAAAGTTCGGTTATATAAACCGTATCTTTCTTACAAAATGTTCGGTTATATAGACCGTATCTTTCTTATTATCACTGTTTATAAAACATTTAGTTGAATAAACCGTTATCTTTCTTCTTATCATCATTTATAGAACTATAGTTAAATAAACCGTTTCTTTTATTATCTTTGCAAACGTTTAAATAATAAAAATACATTTATTATAAACGTCATATTCTTGAGCATGCACACCATCCTAAAACAGTAAAATAGGGATCTTGAACTCACCTGACTACCGATATTCGACTCGAAGTTGATGTCTTATCTACTGCTAATGTGTAAGCCGATCTGCACGTAAGTCAAAGTGTGGATTCTATCATGTGTACAAGATTCGCTAGAAATATTACTAGCGACACTCGAGAGTCGACCGAGACAATCTCCAGCGACACTAGAGTGTCGGTCGGGAGTATCAGCAGACACACATGAGTGTCGGCTAGGAGAGTCGCCAGCCACACTCATAAGTGTCGCCCGAACTTGCGTTCAGGACTTTGCGTTATGCTAGGGAGCTGATTCTTAGCGTGTTCATCAGAGGGCCGACTCTCAGGAGTTGATTCGCTAAGGGCCGATTCTCTCAATGGCCGATTCTCTTCTTCTTCTTCCTCGCTGAGAGTCGGCACATTGCAGGTGCCGACTCTTGAGTGTCGGCTCAGGAACACTCATCCATTACAGGTTTGATTTCGATCCAAAACTTTAAGTTTTTGCGTTCCAAACGTTTATCTAGCTTCCATGAAGCTAGATATGGGCTTTAAATCGTTTTTTCATACGTAAAAATCCAACCTTTAGGTTAATAAACCCCATAAACCCTAAAAACTCATTTCTATCAAAAACGTAGATCTGAGGTCAATTCTTACCTCAACAGGCTGTGGTTGCTTTGTGAAACTTGATCCGAATCACGAGAGAAACGTTTTGAGACTGATCTTGAGCAAATCCAAGGTTTCTTGAATCTTTCTCTCTCTAGATCTCTCTTTTTCTCTAGGGTTTTTGGTAGTGAAGATGGTGGAATGAGGCAAGGGTTTATCAAGCCTTCCCTTGTTTCTCCTCAGCCCGACCCGAGGCCCAAGCCCATGAGCCCGTTGGTCCTTCGTTCATTATTTCTTTCCTTTTAACGTCCTCTTCTTGAGACACGTCATCTTTCGTGTTATTTCTTTCTTGTTATTTTCGGGATGTTACATACAGCCATCTACACTTAACTGATGTGCATACTAAAAATCAGCAACGCTGAGTGAATTTTAATGTTTACTTTAAATCAATTATTCAAAAGATTTACTAATACATATATAATGCCATTAAGGCAAAACTTTACATACTCTACTTTTCAAAACAGTTTAAAAACATATGATAACCGTCAATTCCTTTACACTATACTGCCCTCATGGCTCACGTCCATGAACCGACGAATACTTGGTCAATGCCCCCATGGCCAACGACCATGAATCGACAATACCGCTTATCCGTCAATTTCTTTGTCACTACTGTACTGCCCTCATGGCTCACGTCCATGAACCGATGAGTACCTGTTCAATGCCCCATAGCCAACGGCCATGAACCGACAATACCGTTTAACACTAAGGGGAGGTTGCGTGGACCTCCCGAGCAACCGCCATCACCCATCTCATTTGTAAAACCGTTAATGAACCCAAAGGTTCTTACTAATGGGCTTAACACATACCTGACATCTTGTACAAGTAACATCTGTCCCCAAAGGACCTTAACAAGTTGGTACACATTCTCGAAGGAAAGCTGTTCACTTTCTTTGCATAAAACTTTCTTTAACTTGTTCAAAACTTAACATATAATATGCATTTGTTTATGTATAAAAATATAATAAAAGCTTGCCATAAAATATCTTTCCTTTACTGAAACATAACTTAATATATATCATGCGCCTTTGGTTATGTATATAAAAATATAGTAAACGCTTGCCAATAATATAGTTATACTTTACATAAATCGTGCTTTTGCCTCTTTTTAACATTTCTTTAAAACATAACATTCGCTTTCGTCTATTAATATAAATATGTAATAAACACTTTACACTAAATATACACAACACCCCTAAAGTAGGCAAAAAGCGGATTAGAACTCACCTGGTATTTTAGCTGGACTGTTCTACTTGGGTCACACAATATGGATAATCATAACAATTCAAAGCACATAAGAGTTTACTCGACACTAAACGGTTTCACTATTTCTGATCAGGCGAACTTAGGTTAAGTTCGCTTCTTATGGGTACAGCGAACTTACCGGACGAACTTAATAGTTTCGCTAAGTTATATCTAGCGAACTTACCAAGCGAACTTGATAGTTTCGCTAAACAATCCTCATCGAACTTATTAAGCGAACCTGTTATGTTCTCTAGTTTCTTGCCCGACAAACTTATCAAGTTCGCTTGCGGGCTTCTTCTTCCCCACCCAAACCCTAGATTACATGAACATGGCGGCTATGGTCTGATCTCATCAAGACTCGAACTTTTTACGTCCAAAAAGTTCGTTTTCTAACCAGGAGTCTAGATCTATACTTTGTTTTCATTTTAAACGTAAAAACCCCACCTTTACTTGATTATACTTCAAAACCCAACATATAACAAAATCTCAGATCTAAGGAGAACCGTTACCCGTAGAGTACTCCTTTCAGTTGCTAAGCTGTCCTGAGATGTATACCAACGATCCTATAAGCTCGGATCTGAAAACCGGGACTTTTTCTCTCTAGACTTGCGAAACAATGAGGTGATGCAAGGAAGGGGCTGAGTTTGTGGTCTTTAAGGGGCCCAAACTCCCCCTTTTCTCGGCCCATGCATCGAAGCCCAAGGCCCGTTTTCCTTATTCGTGTTTAGTTTTAATTCTCATGGGTTATTCCATGTTCTAAAACTCAGGATGTTACAATTGGAAAGCTAGAATGCCGCTAAACACAATAACCATTGTAAGGCCGAAATAAGGGCATCTTGACTACAACATACTTTAAATAATTATATCATCCTCCTAAAGCTTCACATTTTATGGCTCCATATAAGAGTCCCATGCAAGCTAAATACAAGAGGATAGAGGAAATACCGACACACAACACAAGGTTCAACTAAAACTCGAATGCTTTGCTTGAAAACCCAAACCAATCCAACAAAAGTTTAAATCTTTACCAACTGGGCCTTGTGTAGTATCAAAGATTTTGTATAAAGACGTACAACTTTGAAAGAATGCTCAAACAACGATTTTTCAACATGCAATATTGCTTAAAACACCCATAACATTTTAAGACTCTAGTGACCAAAGACAAGTACTCACATCCACAAAGAATGATCATAGTCAAGAATAACTAAAAGACATAAACACACATATTTACTAAATTAAAAATATTAATTTACACCAACTTTCATCTTCACCAAAGTAATACAAAAAGGCTAGCCACTAGTGGCCATATAGATAAATACACAAATACTTGTTGATATAAAGATCATGGAATGAAAACAAGTAATGATTATAAAATGTTTCTTGATCTTGGAATGAAGTGACTAACTTTCTCTTTCTGCTCTTGGTGGGAGGAAACATGTAGGAACTCTCCCAAATTAATGCTTCAAATGAAGAGGCTTGAGCCCTTTTTTATAGGCAGAAAAGTAGAAAGGTACGGTTGTGCCTCCGTATGCACGGGCATGCCTCTATCTGGCCGTGCGAATCATCTTTCGTACGAAGTAAGCTTTTTCTTTCAAGATCGTTGGGATACATGGGTGTGCACAAGTACGCACGATCGTGCATCTCTGTTGACTGAGAGTTGACACCTTGGGCGTGCTTCTAGAATCTTCCTGACCGGTTTCAAGGGAGGCACGGTCGTCAGTGACAGACCCAGAAATTTTTTTCATGGGGTCAGATATTTTTTGGGGTCGATTATAAATAATTAAATATTAATTTTTTGCAGCCCAAGTCAGGTCGGTCGGGTCACATAAAATTAAAGAAGCATTATAATATTCATATTCCTAAAATTGAAAAAATAAACCCAAATCAATAAACAAGTTTTACATTTTGACTAATCACTAATCAAATACACACATAACATATAAATTCAATTAACCTATAAATTAAATTACTAACACATAAATTCCATTTAATTTCTTACTTCTTGGAATGGGACTAACCTGCTTACTAATCAAATACTCTTGCCCATGATTCCAACTTCACTTTCAGTTTTCAATTGCTTATAAATTAGGATATGTTCAGTCGCTTGGTTACCTCTGTTGACCCTTACGAAGAAATCTTGTCAAATCAATGCTGCTATTTTTTTTCAATAGTTTATTAGGTTTAAAAATTTTAAATGGGTATTAGGTTTATTTATAGGTTTATGTGTTATTTAAGCCTATTTTGTTTAAAAGTTATTGACTTAAACTGACAAAAGTTTGGTTTAAGAGATCTATAAGATTTAATGGGTTATGGGTCAATTTTTATTTACAAAATTTATAGTCCTAAAAAATATTTCTTGGGGGTCGGTGTCAAAATTTATGAGAGTAGCTCGGAAATATACCATATATATAACAAAAAAAAATTCATGGGTGTCGGCCGCCAGTGACGGTCATGCATGGTCATGCATGACTATGCCTGGCTTCTGGCTTCTGATTTACACAAATCTTTGAATTTCTTTGACTTTTTCTTCCTTTTAGCACGGGAAGCCAAATAACCTACATTTGAAGCACTTTAGCTATAATTCCAATGTAATTGCCTCAAAATCAATCAAATATAGGGATGATTATACGTAAAAAAATATGTATAAATGATGGCACATCAATAGCCATCTAAATTAATCGCAAATCACATTAGCATGGGTTATCCAACCATCATATGCTTAACTACTTTAATCTAATAGTGGAACCAGTATAGTCGAAGAGTTCCGAGCAATGTTTTACACTTGATTTAACAAAAAATCCAGATAAATTATGATTGTAAGTTTGATCACCGTGAGGATGGGTGATCAAAAGTCTAAAATGGAAACTTTGGGTTTACTTTTTTATGAAAATTGTGACAAAATACTGTAAGAAAATTAAAGTAAAGAAAATTGAAAAAAAGATTCTTGAAACAATCATTGTTTACATGTCAAAAATAGGAAAGGGAAATTTCCGGTTGACGAAACGAAAAAATCACATGGAATGCACCCAATTTTATGATTAGTCAATTCCCAGTAATTAAATTCAGAAATGCTTGCAACTTTTACCCTCAAACTAGAGGGATTTTAGAAAATGGCACAACAAATTAAATGTATATAACCCTCTCGGCTCTCGATAGTAAATATTTTAACTTTTATTAACGGCTATATAACTTTCATCAAGTGATCTCAAGATAGTTTTAACTGTTTGAAATATTATAGTATTAAAAATCTTGCAATAGATAAAAGTAATTTTAGAGTGACGGATCTAAAATTTAATTTCATGTCACAGCTCTCCCCTCTAAATTAAAATCATAAATTCACAATTTTGGGGCACAAATGAAAAAGATTTGATAGTGTAGAATATACGTATAAAATTTCTGAGCAGTCATTTCAACTTTGAAAACACTATCAAAGTAAAATATCAGATAAGGACAACAACAGAAATCCAATATATCATCGTCTGATTGATCAATGTTACATTAATAAAACAAACATGTCATTTTAGCATTTCTAACCTTTAAGCGATGATCTAAAGATACTTTGCTGCAATATACATAGATCTTATCTTAATGCATCTAGTATAGGACATTTCGATATCGTATGTTCTACCAACTTATTCACTGTTTTTTTGCTTCAGTCTAAATACACGATTTTCTCCCGCTCCGATTACCAAAGAGTATTAAAGGGAATATATTATTTAGGGTTGTTGTAATCTTTAACATAAATAAAATAATATATTATTTAGGGTTTGTTGTAATAATTTTTTACCATAATTTAATTATATAGGATTTGTTGTAATAATCTTAATTCAAATGTCACGTTTTATTCTATGTAGACGACAGAAAAATCATTTTATTAGATACAACATTTTAATTATATGTATTAGATTTTGTGGTCGTTTATGTCGAGGTTGTCATCCTTGGAACATAAAACATGAAAGAAACATATCATTTGACGGTATCCTCGTTCACATGAAAGAAATAGTTGATGTATGGACATGTTTACATGCAAACTCACCATCACAACAAAATTGCCCTTTTCAATGTCGGGGCTTTTGGCCCATGCATTTGACAAATGCGCACCATTTTTAATATTTTGAAATCTGCTGAACATCAAGAGTAATTTTATGAGTTGCTTAGCTTTTAATAATTTGTCTGTTTGAAAAACAAATTGGCCCAATTATCGAGTAGCTAGTTCAACTGTAGTCAAATTCATTACTGACTTTGATTTTTTTTTGAGGAAAATTATCAAAATAGACAAACTTTTTCAGTCTACTAAATTGTGGTCATTTAGACAAAGGCAAATAGTTGGCTAAAGAAAGGCATACAACATGCTAAAATCGAGCGAAAAAACACGCCGGCTTAGCCTACTTGGAAGTGGGCTTCAACCGGCTTGGGTTTCAGAGCCTCCACGTGTCACTTTTTGGTTGGTTAAAAATCTGACAAAAGGAAGTTGGGCACATATTTTCAAGCAGGCTGAACTAGCCGGCTTCAGCCGACTATTGGTCTAAATGACTACAACTTAGTAGGCTGAAAAAGTTTGTTCATTTTGGTAAGTTTGAATGGTCAAATGTCCATTTTGGTTATTTTCCCTTTTTTTAACGGCAAAGGCCCGACACCCGAGATCACCCTTTCGTCGAAGAACAGAAGCGTGGTGACCCGGCCCCACACCACCCAAGAGGAAAATCACAACTGGAAAAACCCCATGGCTTAACCTGGGACATTTTTGCCCCAAGCGAGACTCAAACCCATGATCTCCCATTTAAAAAGTAATGAGACAACCACTCAACCAGAAGGGGGTGGTGACTTTGATATTAGAACTAAGAATGTTTTATAAAACAAGCTTGGTTAACATAAAAATTTAAGTAGTCCTCAGACATCACAATTTAGAAAACTTTTACAATATGCAATATGCATTATGTTGGAGAAAAAAAATTAGATATTTATGTATAAACTTGTGTCAACAAATGTGTTGAATCGGGATTGATATATATCTTCTTACCAACAATTTAATTCTTATTAACAATTAAACTTACTAGACCACTAACCATTTAACACAATAACCTTTTACCCTTAGCTCATCTATTCCTTCTAAACAATTAACTAGGCTTTTCAAACCCTCCCCCTCCTCATCGTATGTAATTTAGTGAAACAAAAACAAGCAACTATTCTCAATCACTTGCCACTGCCGCCAGCGAGAGTCAGGTCGCCTGTCGGAGTGTTGCCTCTCCAAGGTCTCGAATCCGGTTCCAATAGACCAAACAACCTCAATTTAGGCATTTTTTTGAACTTTTTCTCCAATAAATTAAGCATTTTTTTGAACATTTTCTCTAAATTTTACAAGATTATTTATTTGAATATTATATTATTGATTGATTATCCATCCTTTATAACATCCCGAAAATCCGTAAACTAAAGGTTCGGGTTAGTGGACGACCCGACTCTCTATTAATTATAATGATGAGCATGGTTTGGCGTGTATGAGATATTGTTACGACAATGAACGACTTGGATAGTCGTTTAAGGAGAGGTTCGAGACCGATTTGTGCAAATCAGAACTGGAAGGGACCCGGATGTAAACCCGGGAAAGTTTAAAAACAACTTTAACACGAACCCTAGGACATTCGGCCCAAGTGTGCTTGACGACATAAAGGAGAAAGACGTCGGGGAAGAAGGGGACGACGGTGAGAGTCTAGCGGTGGACTCACGACGGAGATACACGGGGAGACTTCACTACCCACAAGGTAACCCTCCATTTTTGTTCTTATTGTTTCATGTTTCCGATTAACACATGAAGGACCCGATTAGGGTTTAGCGGCTGTGGTCGCAGGGAACGACGGAGGAGATGGGTGGCCGACTATGGTGGTGGTCACAAGTGCAGGAGGAGGCGGCGTGAGGGTGACGGGGCTGCGGTGGCAGCAATGGTGCGTCGGGGTAGAGTGGAGCGAAGAAGGCGAGTGAGGAGCTGAGTTGACGGCATCAGTAGTGGTGGCTGGCCTGGCAGCGGGGACAACCGGTGTTGACTCAGTGGAGCCGTGAGTACTCGCTAGGGTTCGTGCAAGGCGAGGAACATGGTGGAGATCAATGAAGGCGGTGACGGGCCAAGGTGGTGGATGTGGTGGCGACATACGGCCGCAACAATGGTGCTCGACGAGAACAGTGGAACCCGTGGAGGTGCGTGAGTGAGCTCGGGTGCGAGTTCGAGACGAGCCGGAGTTTGCGTGAAGGAGAATCTTGGATTAGGGTTTGCATGGAAAGGCCACGTGCGAGCATGCAAGTGTAGGAACCGGTTTGGATACTCGGTTTCCAAGCGGGTCAAGGGCGATCCGATGTACGAGCTAAGGAGATAAGGGTTCGGTAAATCAGAAGGGCGAGTAGTCAATGTCACACCCCAACCGACGGCGGATTATACGTCGGGGCGGACGTGGTTGTTCAATAGCACAAGGTTGACTATTAAAGTTTCAATATTTCATTAATAAATAGATTCAAAGGTTCAATACAAAGAATAAAATCAAATACATAGCAGGAATACAAGTCTAATTGATTAAGCATTCTAGGTCCAAGCATCCTATGTGATCACGATAAAGTCTCATGTTGTAGAATCTGAAACATGTGAAAGAATCTGTCAACTACAAAATAGTTGGTGAGATACAAAGGTTTTGACACAGTTTAACAAGTATTTGAAAAGTATTACAATTCACTATGATTTGTGCATTCTATAATGTAAGTATGAGAAAATAAGCATGTTAGACATTGTGCACATCAACCCTCCAACCAAGTTTAGGCATAACCCGCAAGTTACCCTTATAAGTCTCAAGTCTCAAGTTTAAAGTTTAATCCAGTAACAATCACCAAGGGCTCCCCCCTGAAGGGGTCAATCAATCAAGGTGGATTGGTCAAATACAATAGATCTATCATTGTTACCATAGGCTTGATCAAAGTTAATGAATATGCTAGTTTTAAGTTTAATCTAAGCATACAAGTCTCAAGTTTAACATAAGAATAAACACGTAGTCATAGTTGTACAAGAATTGTGTAAGTTTAAGAATTTTGAACATGTTTCACCCCAAAAGCATAGAAAGGAAAAATGGGCTAAGTATACTCACATGGATGATGAATAGTATCCGACACGGATAAGTATTTGCAAGACTTTGAGGGAGAATATCCTCACAACGAGCCTAAGAATACAAGTCTAAAGTTTCAAGTTTTGATTCTATAAGTCTAGGACAAGAATTCTAAGATCTCAAGATTTGACTAGGGTTCCAAATGGATGATGGAATGATTGTATTTATAAAGTTTAAATTAGGTTTTAGATAAGGTTTTGAATAAATCATGCAAGGCTTGGATTTCAAAGTTTAATAAGTTCATAGTTCAAAGTAATTATTTAAGATAAGAATTAATGATAATAATCATTTCAAGAGTAAAATAATTATTAAATACAGAGTATTTTAAGACTAAATAGTGATTTAGGATTAATAGTAATTATTTAAAGTGTATATAATTATTAAGGATAAATAATCGTTTATAAGAATAAACTATATAAATCATTAAAGTTTCAAGTATTAAATATTTATTTTACAAATTATCTTGTAATAAATAATGTTTATAAGTTTAAATAAATGTCAAGTTTCCATAAGTTTATAAAATAGGATTTCTTATAAAGTTTATGTTTTAAATTATAAGTTTATAAATGTTTTTAAGTTAAAGTTTCTATTTAACTTTTATAAATTTGCAAAAGCTAGAAAATTAATTAAAACATATTTATTTCTTATGTTTTCAAAAATAAATACACAAGCTTCAAGCTTAGTAAATATGAGTTTCATAAAAATGTATAAGTCTAATTGTTTATGTCTTTCAAATTAATAGTTAAGTTTTATAGATTTATAAGTTTTATGTTTAAATAAAAGTTTATTAATTTATTTAAAGTAAAAATAAATTTACTCATTAACAAATTAAAGTTTATGAGTTTATAAAATAGTTTTCCATTGTATGCATAAGTTTTATAAGGTTAAGAAGTATTTTTATAGTTTTTAAGCATTTTAAAACTATTTTTAAAGAATTAATTACTATAGGTTTAATTAAATTTAATTTAATAAAATAGTTCTGGAATATAAAAGTGTAAATAAAAATCGAATTCAAGTTTATAAAAGTATCACATAATTTATAAAAATTATTAAAAGTATAAAACTGTTTTAAAAAGGCTACAAAAAAAATAAGAGGGCAAAACTCGGTTTACCCAGGCTCGAACCCGGGTCACTGACCGGGTCGAGGCACACACACACGCACTTAACCACTCGGCTACGGGCCTCGCTATTGTTTTATACCGAAAAAGAAATTTATAAACTCATTCCCAAATCATCCCTAATTCCGTATAAACCCTAGAATCAAGATCCTCCGAATACGACCTGATTAACCCCCCTGATCATACAAATTGATAAGGGGCTAATGATCTCAGAGTAAAAACGAGTAGATTGGCTTTTCGGATTACCTGAAATGAAGTTGATTTGAGCGAGAATGGTTCTGGGTTTTGAGTCGGAAACCGCGAGCTTCAAACGGCAAATGCAGGTTCGAATCAAGTGAATTGATAGTTCACTGAGATCAGGGATGATGTCGTTGAGGTGTTCGTGTCACACCCCCAAAATCCACCAACGGAGTTTTACCGTTAGGGGCGTGACATACCAGGATCTCAGTCATTAGTTACGTTGAACGACTCTATATGAGTTTAAGAAAAACCACTAGTATTGCTCATAGTCACGATGCAACACTAGTAATGAAAATACTGATTTAATGTAAGACTGCGGAACCGAAAAGTAAATGAAAAACATACACTAAAACAATTGCGCCAAAAGTAAATAAACCAACAATAATTAAAGTAAATAATTCTTGAGTTTGAAAATGATGGACTTCAAATGCATGCATGCCTTAGCTCGTGCTTGTACCTTAATGACCTGAGAAAACATGCTAAAACGTGTCAACACTAGGTTGGTGAGTTCACAGGTTTCAATGTTTGTAAAGTTTACTAGATAATACCATATTCAATTATATCATAGGTAGCTAATCTAGTACATGTTACTAAAGCGTTTCGACACCGAAGCTGACTGTCTGTATGTTTGAACTGCCTTCCACCATGACTATCACAATCAATGGTAAATGTTTAGGTAAATGTTACACCCGTTCGACTACCTGTCGTGTTAGCGCGACTAACGCGGGTGGGGCTTGTCAATGCCCAGTAGTACTACTCAAGATTTCCTCGCTAACCCATATACTAACGGTTCGATAAGTAAGGACTTTCGTGATATGTTTGCGCTTAGTACACAAGTGATATAAAAGAAACGTAAGATCTAAATGTTCGTACCCATGTTTTCTCCCCCAAGTTTAAAACGTAAGAAAAAGGGGCCGTGAAACTCACCTTAGAGTATGTGCGAAAGAAAAACGAGCTTAGAATGCTTGACGACTAACTGCCACCTATAAACACCGGTTTATAAGTGTGTGTTTGTGCAAGAGAATACGAACCCTAATTATCCAAACAATCTCATTGTTTTAAGGGTTTAGAAAAGTTTGTAAGTTTGACCAAGTTTGACTAAGTTTGAATAAGTTTGACCAAGTTTGACTCGACGACCCGTTGGTGACTCGTTTAATGATTAAATATTTGCTCAGTATAATACTTCTATATTATACACAAATGATCATGCTGTAACACTTAGCAACAAATCCTATTTGTTCTAACCAGATAGCAAGTTTCCATAAGTAGCAGGTTTCTATAAATAGTAAGTTTCCAAAAATAGCAGGTTTCTATAAGTATAAAGTTTCTAAAAATAGCAGGTTTCTATAAATAGAAAGTTTTAAAACATAGCAGGTTTCTATAAATAGAAAGTTTCTAAAAATAGAAAGTTTGTTCGGGATTTGTGTCTCGTGAAATTATCGTTGTTAATATGCTTGTCAGACTACTATAACATGTTCAAGATCATCATATCACATAACCATTGCATAGAACTTAACATGTATATCACAATTCCAAGTAAAGTTTCCATCTTTAGTAACCTATGACTAGCATGCGTGATTTCAAACACCTAACACGTTACAACAGGTTATTGTATCTTAACTAACATGTACCAATCATTAAACCATGTCATGCATGTCTAATTAGCAAGTTCTAACCACTTTTAACAATTAAAGTTTCCTTATTTGGAAAGTTCGCAAAACCGGGTTATGTATTTAAAATCTGATTTCACAAATCATGTCAACATGTATCAAGTAGCTCATAACTATTATCACATCATCCTAATCACGTCTAGCATGCAAAATAGAATTTATAAAAAGTTTCCTATTTTAGTAACTCGACCATTACACGCTCAAATCACAAAATTAACATGTCAAATCAATCACAAATCCTTCAACTAATATAATTACAACAATATTAATCATTATTCACGTCTAACATGCGATTTCTAAACATCACATAATCAAACATATTCTATTTTCACATCGTATGACAACTAGGGTTTCATAAACGTTCATCAAATCATCAATAAAATTCAATAACATCAAACAATTAATGAATCCATTATCATATTTCAAAATCATTATGTTTGGATAATCTAGGGTTTCAATCTCAAAAATAATAATGAAAAAGTGACGGATTTAAACGAAACGACTTACGTAGAGACGTTAGAAACCCCTAGACTAGCACGTATCTATTTCCGGATTCACGATCGGGGCTCAAACGAATGCTCCACCTCTTGATCTTTGTTCGGCCGAGAGAGAGGGTGAGGGGGTGAGGTCGACGATAATGGGGGTGGGGGTTAGGGTTTATGTTTATCTTTTTTTAAAAAAAAAAAACTTATCCTTATCTTTTCACTAATGGGTTTTAAGATGGGCTTCTAGCTTTCTAAAGATCCATAACTCTAATTAATTAAATTAACCACTTAATTAATAATTACTATTTTTGATTTTTATTTTTATAAAAACAATATCTTTTATAAAAATACTACATACTATTTACACACGATAAACACGTACGAAAACAATAATAATTCATATAATTCACGTAATCACATAAGGTTATATAAAACTCGCAATTTATATAAAATATAAATTATTAATGTTCGTAATATTAATGTTCGATTAATCACCAACGTTCCGGGTTAGACTCGAGTGCGATCCGACGTGTGCGAACTAACTGACACATTTAATTAATCCTAATAAAATGCAATGTACGTGCAACTAACTGAGTTAACGGAGTTTGAAATGAATAATGTTTGAACTAACGAGGTCTGAGTTAACAGAGTTAACCTGAAAATGCCGGATGTCACAGTTCGAGTGGGTATTTATAGCCAATTTCGTCCATTAATGCGAAAACCGTTGGGAGTTTTATGGTTGAGTCGACGAATTCAATATCGAACCACGCGGGTGTTTAGCATTGAATTTGTGCATTGAATACCTTGGGTTTGGGTCGCATGCGCAAGGCGAAACTCGAGGTTCATCGAACTTAGACGGGAAACGCAATTTGGGATAAAACGGCCTTAAACCGGTGTTTGCGGGACTCGAACCTGTTACTGGTTTGGGTTCCGGCAATTCAGGGAAATTGCACAACTAGCCCCTGGAGTTTCAGGTTATTATCATTTTATGTTTAAAGTTAGATTTTAGTTCAAAACAAGTTTCAAGAGTTGGCAGTTTTGGTCCCTGAGACTTTTAAAACATATATATATCTATTTATTATTATTATTATTATTATTTTTTAGTCTAAATAAGTTTTATTATTTTATAAATTTATAAAATAATTTCTAAGTTCCATAACTTATTTATTTTAAAATAAGTTTTATACCTTATTATTTGATAACTTTTTATAAAACGATTCACATAGTTTATTAGAAGTTTAAATAATAAAATGAGTTTATAAACTTGCTAGACTTTAAAAAGTTTATATATATATATATATATATAAAATTTTCATATATATATATATATATACACATATATATCTAAGTTTCAAATGTAACAGATTTGCGTAAATGTCCACGAAATGGGTCGGAATATCCCGGATATTACAATCAAGACCAAGCATTTGGGTTTATTTATTTATACGTTATGCAACGTATGTTTAAAACGTGTTCTGATCATGTGATTACACATCTGTCAGGATTGGGATTCGAGCACGGACGGACGAGTTGCAGAGCAAGGGTTTAGATTGCCTCGTAACTGGTGAGTTTCTAATCCCCTCTTTTAAACGTTTTTTTACTGGTTTGGGGCTATCGTACATACTTTCATGACGTGTTTTATTACGTTAAATGTATAAAGAGTTTTAGGGTCTAACCCGATAAGTTTACGAACTTAAGTAATTAAATATGGGGCTAAAGGACTATGTGTTGTCCTTATAACGTGTAGGTTAAAGGTGGGTACATGGTCGTGGGTCGTATAGTGACCCAATAAGAGTGAGTCGGGATTGTATATAAAGGTTATACGGGTGTGACTAGGTGGTGTCACAGGGTGTGCATGTGTGTAGCATGTGCATAGATAATGAGACCTAGTATTTATGTGTGTGTTGCTATATTAGTAGAGTATTGTGTTAGGAGTTAGTCGGTGTGAGTCGTGATATGAGCTAAACGCTTATGAATACGTGAATGATATCTTATCCTAGTGCTATGTGTGAAGTTCAGGTGCAGTTAATGAGTCATATACATAGAGTATAATGTTATGTGCTTGTATATGTGTTATGTGTATTGTGCCGTTGTCCTCGTGACACGGTGGGTATTGTGTTTACGTTGTTGTCTGTGTGACACGACAAACGGGATTGTGGAGGACTAAATTCTCCAGGAGGTCACCAAAGGTGGCGAACTTTGAGCAGGTTAATGATGAGCTCTGGGTGGGTCGAAGGCCCCGACGAGGGTGCAGTGATGAGGTATGTGTTTGTGTGCTTATATATATGTGTTAAATTTGCATACAAATGATGAGTTATATATACGGTGTATGAGATAATATTGATGTGGTGAATAGATGTTATCAATGTGATGTGTAGAGTATATTGACCAGTGTGTCGGGACGAGTACATTGTGTACAACTGTCGTGTCAGTTGATTTGTGAGAGTCTTGGTTAGAACTGGTAAGTAGGTGACTAGAGGATTGATTAAAGTTAACCAGGGAATGGTTAATATGTGGGGTAAATTGTGTGTTATCAGGGTAGTGAGCTTGATCTATGTCTAGGACATACTGAGCCAAAGTTATGGGTAGAGTTTGGGGAGATGAATCCTTCGAGGATATTACTGGATAATATGGGACTATTTATATGATGAAAAATCTATAAACTATTTTCTAAGGACCAGAGGGTCTTGAATGAGAACAATTATATAATGAGACGAATTGACTTTTTGTTTAAATTAAACTATTAGAACTCACTCAGCGTAGCTGACTTTGTATGTACGTCAGATTGTTGTGCAGGTTAGTCTGCTAGATGAGGTACCTCGGCTTGGGAGCGGGGCTACTCGGGTTGGTGTGCATGCATTCGTCAGGTAATGTTATCAAAGTTAACAAGTTTAAAGATAGCATGTTTTTGAGAAAGACTTTCGCTGTTTGTTTAAATGAAAGTTAGATGTTTTTAAGAGTTTAACCTGTTATGAGAACCAACTGTAGGGTGCCTGGTTTGGGGCCTTACATCCTTAACCTGATGTGCATACTAAAAGTCAGTTATACTGAGTGAGTTCTATTTTTACTTTATTAAATGCAAACTCTGTCTGTCTATAGTTTAATTATTAATATAAAATAAGCTTTTTTTATGTTACGTTTTAACAAAACATTCTCTGTACTATAAACTCTGTAATTTCACACTTTATGAAATATTTTCGTTTACTATCATTGGTTAAAACTTTGTTATAGAGAAACCAGTTATGGTGTCCTACTCTGTCTCTGTCATTCTTTCTATCTCTGTATTATCAACAAGTGAACTAGCGCTTGTATTGTGACAACCGCGACGTTTCAGGTTAACACCCGTGTTCGACAAGTTCGTATAATAATAATGGTATTATTATTATATTGAAATATAATTTTAAACGAAAGGAACTCGTTGGAGAACGATAAATAATAGCAAGATTTATTTGAGTGTTATAATGTCAAAATTTGATCAAGTTCGGTTCTCTTCGTGTTATCACCCAAGTCGAGCGGTTTCGTAAAATTTTAATTTAAATCCGAAAGTATATATACTTACGAGATGCAAGGACTCGAGGGAAAATAATAAATTATAATGAGTTATTTTTGGGTAAAAGAACATCATTATTTTTATCGGGTTCGTTTAAATGAAAAACTGACACGCGATCAGAGACTACGGGGACTATAAATACCCAAACTCCATCCCACTAGCTCATTTGTAAAAATTTTCAGAAAAAGTTAGAGAGAGAGAGTGGAGAGGGCTGGAGAGGATTCCGGCGAAGTGGTGGTGGTCCGGCGGTGGTGTGTGGCGGTCAACGGTGGTCCGGCGTGGTGGTCGGTGGTCACAGAAGCCCGTTTTTCCCCTGGAACCATTTATCGACGCTACGAACGCGATGGTAAGCTCAGATTTCACTAAATCTATGCTTAAGTTTGTTAAAAAGAGTTTTTTTTAAATCTGTCCAGAAAGTTTTATGCATGCGTAGTCTCAAAGATCGGACGATCCCCGGGGATCCGACCGTTAGAAATACATGAATTTTGGATATAATGTTGTCAACACATAGTTTCACAACCCTACAGAAGGAATGTTAGATCAAGCTCTCTAGATATGCTTTTCATACCCTCGAATGTGACTGATCGGATTTTCGGACTTGAAAAATTGGGTCTCAAAGAATCGTCGATCCCCGGAGATCTGACCGTCGGATCGTGACGATATTTGGACAGTAGTTTTTTAACACATATAAAGTTTTCATTGAAGGAAATTCCGATTAGATGTTGGGAAGTATATTTTTTTAGTACGAACAGATTGTAACAGTTTCTAGGATCGAAACACAGGAAATTGATCGGGTTGCAGGGCCATCCAAACGGCATTGCATGTTAATTTTGAGCATGTGGAAATGCTCGGGAGATAAAAACGATCCTAATGGTGTTTTTGGTTCGTATTGCATGTGAAATACGTGAGGTTTCGCGTACGCGAACCATTTATACAGAAGGTATAAACTTTACCCGTTAAGCTTTGATTTTATGTTAAATAGTTTTATAAGTCATTGGTTGGGATTTGAACCCAAAAATATTTAGTATTGAAATATTTGGTATTTTGAGTGGTTATTAGGTTATAAACCCAACCCCGGTTCACGTGAAACAAATATTGGAATTAATATATTTCTTTTTTATATATATAACAATTGTTCTTGATAGATTTTTAAAAATGGTTGATTTGGCACCCAATTTTATTTTAAATAGTAAGATACGTTTTAATTTGAAGATCTGGAAATTTTGGTGATCAAACTCCTTATGGATTATTTATTAAAATTCCTACAAGTTTAATACATGAAAAATGGGGAAAATACCTATGAGTATTGGAAAATTCTGTAATTTGGACAGTGATTAGAATATGATAAATGAAGACTTTTGTAAAAATTTCATGAAAATTGGAGTTGTTTAAGTAGGTGTTTAGTATTTATAAAGTTTAAACAAGTGATTTGGGTATTTTATACTTATGGATAAATTCTTGACTTGAAACTTGGAATGGAATTTCATATGGACCTAAAACTAATCTGGTAAATATTTGGGGAAGTTTTGATAACTTTAACTATTTTTTCCGAATTTGTTAAATTTTAACAATATTATATTCATAATAAATAATCTGTATATTGGAAAAAAATGAAAATTGGTCATAAATTTTTATTTATGTATATGATCAATTGCAAAAAATTTTAAACTTTAAATTTATGTCTAAGTATAGTTTTAGAATTATGGTCCATCAAAATTTTACAAAAAGTTACCATTTTTTGAACTTTTTGTATAAAATTGTTTTTATAAAAATTTTGAGGGATTTTGGACAGAATTATGATCACATTAAAAACATGAAAGTGGACTTTTAAATTGGGTGCTAAAATCACACTAAAACCCTAATTTCGGACGAATCAGATTTTTAAACCGTAAACCGGACTTTAGGCGCGTAACCGCGTTTTTGGTCAAACGAAACCATGACTTGAGATTTTATCATATATGAAATTATAACTACTGATATTCATTGATAAAATCTAAAACTTAAGGTTTCAAAGTCACGAATTTATATAAAAGTCGGTTTTACAACTTTTTGAGCGTCTCGTACGCGTGTGCACGGGTTTTAGGTATGCAACCGACTGCATAGACACTTTTGAGTAGTACACTCAGTTCTATACTTTAGGCGTCCTAAATTCTAGTTTTTCGTGTCTACTTGGTTAGTAGGACTCGGTTAGGACACCTGTTTTTCGGCTGTTGCGGAGTTAACCGTACCATGGTGGCATTGAGTTGCTAGCCACACTTTGCGTGCATTTGGCTACTGGCATTTGATAGAATTTGGATGTTAACCATACTTTGCGTTTTTGTTGACTATGTCATACTTATCACCGACGTTGTTCAGGTGAGTTTCGCGGCCCCACTTTTTATTTTTACTGCTTTACGGGGGGAAGCTGTTTCACACACTACACGTTGTTACCTTGGTTTACTTATGAATGTATTAAGTCCCCACTTTAACACAATCAATTAGCTTGGATAGCCGGTGGGAATTATGAATAGTACTATTTGGGTTGACACCCCCGCCCAGGGTTGGTCGCGCCAACCACATTTGTAGTTTCATTTGGGCGCATAATTAGCCATAGTAGGTGTTCACATTTGACACCTGGATACAGGGGCAACAACTAGTCTGACGGTTTTGATTGTGGCTCAGGGCAATAAATTCTTAACACGTGTACTTGATCATCTGCGGATGGTTACTACTACATTTTGAAATTTATTTACTTACCTTTTCTTATCAAGTCGCAAAACATGCGTACTCACCAACTATTTTTATACTTGACCCGTTTTCGAAACATGCTTTTCAGGTAAACAATTATGGGGATAACGAGCTCTAAAGTACTTGCTTTTATGAAGAATTATTATTGGGTACCTTGGGTTGTAGTCAGGAATTTTAGACACTTTGTATTGATTTAGGATTTTCCATGTATTTGTACTTTCGATAGAGGCTTGTAGTATGGTTCAATGTAATGCACAATTTTCCTTTTAAGTTTTCTCTTGTACTTGTGTTCAATGCGATATGCACCGGTCCCACTCCGTGTTTCCGTCTTTGGCGGGGTGTGACATGTATGAACCACCATAAACATAACTGAACCATTTTCCAAGGACAATGTTTCTCTGTGCTTGTACAAGACAAGACTCCTCTACTGCTTGCACAAGGCAAGACTCCTCTGCTGCTTGCACAAGGCAAGACTCATATATTGCTTATACGAAGCAAGACTCCTCTATTGCTTGCATAAGGCAAGACTCCTCTGCTGCTTGCACGAAGCAAGACTCCTCTGTTCTACTATGTTGTTTGTTATGAAAACAAAACTCCTCAGTTAAGGGGGAAAGGAATCCCTTATTTAGAGTTTTAACCATTTAGCCCCTAATCTTTATTTCTTTTCGACCCCAAGTATAAGAATAAAAATTGGGATTTCTGGATGTTACAAGTCTACCCACCTTACAAGAGGTTTCATCCTCGAAACTAGTTATAAGTCAAACAGTTGAAGGTACGACCCGTTCATTTCTTCTTCGGTCTCCCACGTAGCCTCTGATCCTTTTCTGTGTCTCTATTGTACTTTAACCGGTCGGATCACTTTGTTTCGCAGTTGCTTCTCTTTTCTATCCACGATGGCCACGAGCTCTTCAATGTAGTTTAGACTGCCATCTACCTCGATGTCAATAAGTGGCACGTGTGCCGATTCCTCGGCTTAACACTTTCGCAAGTGTGACACGTGAAAATTAGGATGGATCCCATTTAATTTATCGGCTAACTCCAATCGATAAGCAACTTCCCCAACCCGTGCCAAAATCTTGAAAGGTCCGACAAATCTCGGACTCAACTTCCTTCTCTTCCTGAATCATATGATCACTTTCCAGGGAGATACCTTTAACATTACTTTGTCCCTAATATTGAATTCAATTGGTCTCCATATCTTATTCACGTAAGATTTATGTTTGTCTTGTGCGGCTTTTAAATGGTCCTTAATCTAGTCGAACTTTTCTAGAGTCTCTTTAGCAACTTCAAGGCTTCCAAGTTCTTTCTGACCTATCTTTCCCCAACAAACCGGGGTTCTACATCTTTAACCATACAACATCTCATAAGGCGGCATGCCTATAGTTGTGTGATAACTGTTGTTGTAAGAGAACTCTGCCAGTGGTAAGTGGTTGTCCCAACTTCCACCTAAATCGATATTACAAGCCCGGAGCATGTCCTGGTCCTTTAAGACTGACCATCCGTCTACGGATGATATGCGGTGCTGATGTTCAATCTTGTTCCCATTGCTTCATGGAATCTTTTCCCAGAACCTCGATGTGAATCGTGTGTCCCGGTCAGATACAATCGACAATGGCACACCATGTTGTGCTACTGTCTCTTTAATGAATACCTCGGCTAACTTTTCTGATGAGAATGTTTCACGGATAGGTAAAAACTGAGCACTCTTCGTCAAACGGTCCACGATTACCCAAATGGTGTCATGACCTTTAGTTATGCGGGGTAGCTTGGTTATGAAATCCATGGTAATGTGTTCCCACTTTCATTCAGGTATATCCAAAAGTTAGATTTTACCATATGGTTTCTTGTGTTCGGCTTTACCTATGAACAAGTCAGGCACTTGCTTACGTACTCTGTTACATCATTCTTCATGTTCGGCCACCAATACTCTTTCTTTAGGTCTTGATACATCTTTGTGGTTCCCGGGTGAATGCAATATCAAGAGTTATGGGCCTCGTCAAGTACTTTGGCTCTAAGCTCGCCACCTTTGGGTATCCACATGCGACCAAACCGGGTCCTCACTCCATGAGTGTTACTTTCTAACTTTTCTTGTTGGCCTACCATTCTTTCTCTCTTTATGTTCTCTTCCTTGAGTGCTTCTGTTTGTGCTTTCTCTATCTCTGTCGTGAAATCTGGTGTCGCAACCAGCTGGCAAGCTTTCAGCCTAATAGGAGTTTGTCCCTACTTTCGGCTCAGGGCGTCCACTACCACGTTTGCATTTCCTGGGTGGTATAAGATATCATAATCATAATCATTCAACAATTCTAACCATCGTCTATGTCTCATATTCAAATCTTTCTATTTGAAATAATACTTCAAACACTTGTGATCAGAATAAATGTTGCACTTAACTCCATAAAGATACTGCCTCCAAATCTTTAATGCAAACACCACTACTGCAATCTCCAAGTCATGGGTGGGGTAGCTGACCTCATGTGTCTTCAACTGTCGTGATGCATAGGCGGTTACCTTCTCTCTCTGTATAAGTACACATCCTAGCCCCTAATAAGAGGCATCTGAGTAAACTACCAAATCCTCATTACCTTCGGGTAAGGTTAGGGCTGGAGCTTGTGTCAGCTTTCTCTTTAACTCTGCAAAAGCACTATCCAGGGTTGGACCCCATTCATACCTTACTTCTTTTCTAGTTAGCTCTGTCAGTGGCGAAGCTATTTTCGAGAAATCCTGAATAAATCTCCGATAGAAGCATGTCAATCCCAAAAAACTCTGTACTTCGGTCGCCATTTTTGGAATTTTCCATTCTATCAATGTTTCTATCTTTGCTGGGTCCACCATGATCCCGTGCGTGTTAATAATATGACCTAGGAATTGAACTTCCCTAAGCCAAAACGCGCACTTGGAGAATTGATTTAGGTTTTGTTCTTTTTGTTCTCGCAATAATTTGTATGTTCTGTAATGAAATTCTCCTTATATATATATATATATATATATAGAGTTGAGTTATACTAAAAAGGACTTTTTTCCTAAGAATCCTAAAAAGGACATGGTGTTTTAAATTTTAAGCATGATGTTTTTCAACTTTTAAATATGTTCACATAAATAAACAAAAACACCATACCTAAAATGAAAGAACACCATGTTTAAAATCTTCTTTTTAGGCTTCTTAGAAAAAAAATCCTTTTTAGTATAACCCTCCCCTATATATATATATATATATATATATATATATATATATATATATATATATATATATATATATATAGGGGCATGTTCTTTTGAGAACCAACCATATGTTGAGAACCGCACAAAACGTGTACATATCGCTTTAGTGAAAAAAGTAAAATTCAACAACAATGTTTTATTTATCTCTTTCCACTCTTAGTTTGAGTTTATCTCCTCTCTCCTGAATTTTTTTAAGAAAAGTATAAAAATATGCATATATGCATTCATTTGTGCATATAGTGTGAGTGCATATATGCATTTAAAAAAACGACTATAAATTCGAGGTCTTTTAAAACCAAACCTTAAACATATTGAAATGTACATGGATTCTAGTCAATTTATATTATAAATAGAGGAAGAGTTAATGCGGTTCTCACGGTTCTTAACATATTGTTGGTTCTCAAAAGAACATACCCCTATATATATATACTTCTTTTTTTCCTCCAACGACTATATACATATATTTAAATATTTCCCTTCTTTAAAGCCATTATAAATACAACCATTCTATTTCGTTTTTCTTCACATCTTCTATACTTTTTTCTCTAAACTCTCTACATTCTTATAATCACGAACCTAAACTTGTTTATGCAATTGCTAGACGACACTCCTGATAAAAACCTAAACCCAAATCAAATCTCGTATGTAACATCCTAAATATTCCACATTTGTATGTTTATAAATAAATAAAGAAAGGAAATTATGGAAGGACTAAACTTGTCAAACAACAAACATGGGGAGGAGTTTCCCCTATACCTAGCCGCCACCCTCATATTTGTGTAAACCCATATCATTCCTTCATTACATTTCACGCAAACTTGGGAGAGAAAGTGTGAAAAAGAGCGTGAGAGAAGAAGAGAAGCTAGAATCCATCCAAGCCTCGACAACCTACTTCAACCTGCTCAAGAGATGTTAAGGAAGAATACTGGAATAAACTAACATGATTTGAGGTAAGCAACTGATCCAGATCAACACTTTTCATGGAAAATGGGTTTTGAGTTAAAAGGGACTTAAATCCAAAAAGGTTAGATTTTTACACATGAAAACCATAGATTTAGCTTTCTGGATACAAGACGGATGTTTTGCACGTTTAAAGTTCGAATCTTGACGTCAAAACAGTTAAGATCTGAGACATGCAGAAAGTTAGGGTTTTGGGTGCAAGAACACGGTTCTCGCACGAAGTTCTTATGCATGAACCTTGAAGTTCACACATGCATATTCCAGATGGGCACCGAGAGTACCCGTGCACATACTCCTTAGTACACACTTTACATGGGATTAGCAAATACTTGGGGGGTATACGCAAGTTTACCTTTGTGCGTATACTTAGGGTTTACGCATGAATACTAGAATGCGAGAACTTGAGTTTTCACGGGGAGAATGATAAGAGGTTACTTGAATACATGAACTTGCCTTAGAGCCTAAATTCATGTAACGTACTTTTACAGATTGGACATAGTTAATAAAGCTCGCAAGATCAGTCGGAACTCAAGCTTAATAGTCAAGATACAGCATGTGAGTTCTAGAAACCCTTTTTATGAAACTTTATAATGTTTGGGTTGGTGTGCATACATAACGAAATGATGTCTATTAAAAGAAGTTTACGAAATGAAGTTATCAAATAATGCTATAGAGTGAAGTTTATGAAAACATGTTTATGTAATGTTTTGCCAAAGAAGTTTCGAAGTGTTTTGAATGAAAAGTTATTTTAATAAAACATACAAATGCTTTATCTGAATGTTTGAAGTAAAAGAAGTGAATGTTTTACGAAAGTTACAATATGAACGAATCTGCCATGGTTCCTTTGGGAATCGAAGCGAAGTTATGTTATGTATGGCAATACCTTATAGGGGCCTTTGAGTCTGGCCAACTGTTGTACAACTGGGGGTGACGACGGTCATCAAGGGGATTAATGTGATTCTTGAAGTTTGGTACGTGCTACTCTTTGGAGCGACGTGCTTGAAGTTTGGTACGTGTTACTTTTCGGAGCACCGTGCTTGAAGTTTGGTATGTGTTACTCTTAGGAGTGTCGTGCTTAAAGTTGGAATTGACGGTTACGAGAAGATGTAGATTCGATATATATGTTGACTTATGTTTATTTATGTTATTGCATGCTTATGTGCGATTTTATTATAGAAGTTAATTGTTATGTTTTGGCAAAATATTTGAAGTTAATGTTTTACGTAAAACTAGAACTCACTCAGCGAAGCTGACTTTTTAGTATGTACATTCAGGTTAAGTGTAAGATGACAAGATGCAAGGATGCTTGGCTAGCGATGAAGAGTTACCCACATACCGTTATGTTTTAATTTATGAGCAATGTTTAAGAAAGTGTTTTTGTTTTGTTATGATCAAGTTTATGATGTCATGAATGATTTTCTGTTGCATTAATGATTTCTAGGTTTAAGAACTATGTGTTAATGAGTAAATCCAACGCGTGATGTCTTCCGGGTTTGAGGCCTTACACCATACCAAAACTTCAGATATCCACCAGTCTAGTTTCAAAACCCTTTGTCCTCTCAATTTCAAACTCTAGGTTCTTCCAATTTCAATGTAATTTTAAAATATAATTTATTATTTCAAATAATCTATACTATATAATAAATAAAGTTTTTTCTTGCCACGTGTCGCCTCCATATTTATTCTCACCATTTTTTTTCGCATCTCTCTCTTATTAAATGCACCCCTATCTTTTAATAGTAATATATTTAAAAAAAAATACTAATTATACTAATAAAACACATTTATTTTAAATTATCCTTTATTATAAGAAACTTTAAAATCTAATTATGTAAATTTTATTTTTAATCAAATAGTAAATGAAAGTTAAATTACATTAAACAGTAATTAAAGTATTTTTGAAACTCAATTATATATTAATTTTTACATATTTTAAAAAAAAATTTCTATCCTAAGTATATGTAATACATTTTTACACATGTAAAATATATACATAATAATTTAACAATTTTATGTATTGATATTTTTCAACCCGTGTATAATACACGGGTTCTAAACTAGTATGAAATAAAATAGAGTTTAGTATAAATAATAATTTAATTATGAAAAATAAATGTAAAAGGTGATGATGATATGGAAATATTAAGATATTTTCGATGAATGTAAAATAGAAGAGGAAATGTGCCTTCCTAGAAGATGGATAGAAATCTTATGAGAGACTCTTTTTAGATGTTTTGCATCATGGATACTATTATTCCACATACCAACTATTTCCCATCAATTCCATATCCATAATATGTCTAAAATACAACAATATCATGGATTCATTTAGCAGCAAGAACTGCTCCTACTCATTGATCGAAAAAGAATGTAAGTTACAACCATTCTATACACTTTATCACCTAAAATCAACAAGTTATTGAAGGCTTCCAAGGCCATAATCCAGAAAACCAAGCAGAATCTCCAAGTTTCACATCAATGGAGGTTGTTTTACCTTCATTTTCATCAGTCTTTTTGCCCTCAGTTTCTTGAAAAGCATCGAAAGGGACCGGAACATTAAGAGGTGATCTAGGATCCGTTGTTTCCGATTGAACCGCTACAAGCTGGTTAACCATTTCCAAAACCTCACTCATCATTGGCCTTGATTTTGGGTTTCTAGACAAACACTTGTTTGCAATCAATGACAACTTCAGTGCAGATTTCAGTAAGTATTTACCTTCAAGTCTACTATCAACTATGAGTGGAAAATTCTTATCATCTAGGAAGGGTCTCACCCATTCTAGAAGCTTCTGCTCGCCTGATGGTCGGTTTCGATCCATTGGACGCCTACCCGTTATGAGTTCATATAGAAACACCCCATAACTCCATACATCATTCTTGGTACTTAGTCGACCGGTCTGTATGTATTCTGGAGCCGAGTATCCCATTGTTCCTACTACCTGATCACATTATTTCTTATAAATTTTATACAAACTTTAAACAGAAAACCAAAGTTATGATAATTTATCATAATTCATAATCTGAGGCTTACCGCGGTTGTGACATGGGACTCTCCTTCTTTAGGACCTAACCGAGCTAATCCAAAATCTGAAAGCTTAGCATTCCATTGATCGTTTAGAAGAATATTTGAAGATTTGAAATCTCTAAAGATAATCTATCAAAAATGCATCAATAGTGACAAAATCAGACACAAATCATGTACATGAAATCAAAATATATATAACAGTAGAAAATAATACCTGAAAGTCCATTCCTTCATGTAAGTATTCCAAGCCACGAGCTGCGTCTTGAGCTATTTTTAACCTCATTGACCACGACAGTGGGTTCGGGGATCTACTAGATAAGTGATATTCTACAGATTTATTACACATGTATTCATATACCAAAAGCCGTTGGATTTCTTTCGCATGATCTTCTGCACAATATCCAACTAATTTAACAAGATTCGGATGCTCAACTATCCCAAGAACATTCACCTCTGTCACCCATTCCTTGTGCCCCTGTTCCATCACACAACCAAGATTACAATCACCAGAAATTCAATTCATACCCGTTAAAAAAGATTCAAAACCAAGATATCTTGATGAAAATTGCATGAAAAATCAATAAAATTTGCCTGAAATCCTCTTTTGCCAAGCTGCTTGACAGCCACATTGAGATTTTTACTTGAATCCCTTGGATTTTTAATGGTGCCGATGTATACAGACCCGAATCCACCCTCTCCAAGCTTTGCAGAAAGGCTAAAGTTCTTGGTAGCCGATTTGAGCTCAGAAAATTTGAACTCTCTAAGATTACTTGGCATTCTTGAAAAACTAGGATAATATTTGGACTTTCTTAATTTTCCGGTTGGATCAGGAACACTTTGGTAATTCGACTCTGACCCAGATGCAGTTCGATCTATAGATCCAGAGTTTAAGGACTGGATTGTGCTTTGTGGTGGACTTATTGGTGGCTCGTCCTTGTCGTCACAGTAAGAGAACTGAAAGCACATCATAGCGTGTCAAGTTTCCTGTATCCGCCTGTGAAAGCACAATAATTTTAGGACAGTCTTATTGGTACATCACCTATCACAACCAACTTATCGGTACACCAGCACCAATACAGGCCATATTACCTTTTTCGCTTACAATTCAGGTTATATGATGACATCATCTAGTGTTCTAATGACTCATCTAATGTATCTATAACATAATCCTAATTTTACCATCAAACTATCATGATTCCAATTTATATACATATTAACTCACTAAAACACACCCCTCTTCTATACAGAGTAATATTTCCAAAGATTAGTTAAAAAGATTTAGGGTTTTTTATACACCCAACTTATTTATTTCTAAATTAGTTGAAATCATTCTGGTGATAATTGATTTTCTACCCAATTAATTGGAGTATGATATGCAAATTGGAACATGCAGACTCACCCTTTTGTGTTACATCCCTATATTGTGTACAAGTATAACAAACAGCATATATTCAGGAATTAACATCATAATTTATTACATAATCAAAGAACTATACATCAAGTGTAGAAATCAGATAAAATTAATCATGAGACTGAGAATCCTAAATGAAAACAGAGAGATGATATATTAAAATCGAAGAATTCAAATTCAGTTAATTATAAAATTCTGAAATCCAAGGGGAAAATTTAAAGATAGAACACAAGAAGTTACCTTTTAATCGGCTGACGACTACAAGAGATCAAACCTGTATTGTATGAAATGGAAATAATAGATCAGGGAATAAGAAGAAGAAGAAGAAAAGCAATTGAATATAGAAAGAGGATGCAAATTCCAAAGCGCCAAGGGAGAGGACGAAAGTTTTGACTTTTGATCAACAAGATGAAGAATACAAAAATAATAATAAAAACAATAACAATATAGTAATATAAAATATGAAAAACTAGCGACTGAAAGTGACATAAAAATAAACTTTAGCTGGAATAGTTTAATGATATGATTAGAGAAAGATGTTTATTAGTGTACGTTGGATTCATTTAATATTTTTATTCACTAAATTACATTATTTTTTGTTCCTTTGGAAAGGTCTAGATTTGAGTTATATTCAAATACTACAAAAGGCAGTCTTTTGTTTAGTGTCATTAATGTATTTTCCGTAATTAAGTTTACTTTCATACCAAACAAGAAATTAAAATATACGTAGCTACAAGTTAGAGTTAGAAAATGTAAAGTATATACTTGATCAAAACTATTCTGATTACGACTACTAAGGATTCACCCCTACACCATGGAGGTTCTACGGGAGCAGCGTCCCCAGGGGGATTCAAGCAATAACGACTGACAATCACTGGCAGCTAGTCTTCAGTGGGAACTGAGATCAGTAGCAGCTGACTATGCAGTAGCATCTCCCGAGCAATGGCAACTCGTTTAGCAGTTGCAACTTATGCCTACAAAAACTGGCGATCAGTGGTATCTTATCACATTGAGATGTTCCGAGTGTTTTGTGCCCCTTGTGCGATGAGGGGGTGGAGTCTCTGACCATCTGTTAGCAATATGTCGAGTAGTGGGATGTATTTGGAATAGAATCGGAGTGTGGCTAGGGGGATCATTCTCGTCGGTTTCGCTTGTGGAGTGGCCAGGTGAATCTTTATCGAAGAAGGAGAAAAATGAGCTTCTGGGAGCGGTTATTTTTATCACCTTTTGGACTATTTGATATCTTAGGAACGCCTTGATTCATGGAATCAAGAGTATAAAAAAAACTCTTCTCTTTTTGACGATATGGTACTTTTGACGTTTCACTGGTATAAAGTGAGGAATAGGCGTTGTAATCTAAACTAGACAGAGTGGTTATAAAACCCTCTCATGTTTATGTAACTCAATGTGGCTAGCTTCTTGCTAGTCTTTCATTTATAAAAAAATCCGCCGTTTCAAAAGAAAAAAACTAAACAAGGTAGTATAAGATTATCACAAAAAAAAATCGTTACACTGCTATTATTAACCGACTAACATAGCGTTACGTTACCACTGATATATTTATCACGCAATCATAACTAACAACAAAATTATACTAACACATGTTTTATTGAATAAAAATATATAAAATAAAATGCTTTGAAACATGATACATACAAGAGTTTCAACTATTTTGGTCGCAAAGACTATATATCTTCTTTATCTCAAATTCTCAATCATGCAATTTGCTTTGGATTATTCTAATAATATGCTTGGCCCTTTATGAATCTAGAATTCAAAATAGGTTTTGTTATATATTTAAAGTATTTAAAAAATTTTCATCATTAATACAAAAAGACCAAGGTGCGTGTCTATTCTTTGAGGGGTCGTGGGAAAAACTATTTATACACGTGCTATTTGAACAAATGGCTAAGTCAACTGAATGCATCAATGTGTAACTTTTCGTTGGTAGAAATTACTAGTAGTAATAATCGCAGGTCGGTTTCTACAGGAACGTCGTATTTTGAATTTTTTTTGTTTTATATATATCAATTGGGATAGACGTCAATAAGATATTACAACTTGCCTTGGTGGTTCCCAGTTTTCATTGTTACCGACTTTGATGTGGGTTCAATCCCCCGCCCTCACACCCACTACCGATTCCTACTTTTTTACTCTATGCCAAGCTACTTATTTTTTTTAACCTTTTGCCACGTTTAAAGAACTTTTTTTTACTCTATGCCAAGCTACTTATTTTTTTTAACCTTTTGACACGTTTAAAGAATTTGAGTGATGGCTACATAATCCACTAAAGATGTAACGTTTTTAAAACTCTAAATATACTGTTTTGACGTGCTTATTTTTATCTAAATTTCGGTATGAATTAATTTCAAAATCAAGCCAGACTACGCTTCGACGTAAATTTTATTCAAATCCGAGCCGCGTCAAATGTGATATATTTTTACCTTTTTATCTCCCTTTCGTGTTTCTTAACACTCATTTTTACAAAGACATCAGTTTTTTCTTGATTTCCGAATATACCGTTGCGAGATTTTTTTTTCTATGCTTCGATGTAATTTTTTTTAATCTGACTCGGGTACAAAATCTTCAAACAGATACCAACCTGCGATTATTAATAATAGTAATTACTTATAAATATATTTCTTTTCCTCTTATAACTTTTAAATATACTGTTTTACGAAATTCCGAAGACACCGTTACGACATGTTTATTTTTATATACGTTTCGATATAAATTTAGTTGAAACCTGACCCGGGTCAAATTTAATATATTTTTAAATTTTTTCCCAACAACATAATGTTTTTTTTATTCTGAAACTACCGTTGTAACGTACTTATTTCTACTTACATTTCGATATAAGTTTTATATAAAACCGACCCGTCGTAACGCGCGGGAAGTGAATACTAGTATATCTAAAAGTAGAGGTTATGCGTAGAAATGGGAATAACCGGATCATAACTGAAATAACTTAATGGTTCGATTATAATTATATGTGTATAAATAACCAAATTAACTTAACCGAGCTGATATATGAACCAAACTTTATAATCTTTTATAAATAATATGTTAATTTTTTTTGTTATAATTAATAACATATTAGTCGTCGCTTATTCTCGTTTATATTAAAAGGACCGGTGGTATTTTATTTGAACAAAGATATAATTGGATTTATTAATTTGTATGAGCTTGAGTCCACCCATGTTCAAAGTTGTTTGTTAACGAACGGTTAACCGAATTAACCGGACCTTCTTTCCTAATAACCAAACCGTTTATAACCGAAACTAAAAGGTTATGAAAATCTAAAAACTGAAACATTAGCTACACTACAAGAAAACATCACTATCACCAACGGAATATTTCTGACGGGTCATGCAATCGGAAAGTTTTCGGTAAAATTCCGACGGATACCGTCGAAAAACAAATTTTTATTATTTTTGTTTTTTTTTAAATAAGACCCTTCGGTAATCTGTCACAAATTTACCGACGGATCTAAAAATCCATCGGTAGTCTGTTGGTAAGAGATATCCCGTCGTAGAGTCATTTCAAGTTGGATTCGCCGTGAGTTGTATGATAGTGGTTTCCGATAGAAATCCGTCAGAAACTTTGGAGTTTCTAGAAAAACTAGTTCCCTGTAAACAGGCTTTCTAGAAAAATGATTCCCAATTTGTATGGCAAAGTTTTCTAATGGAATTCCGTCGGTAATCCGACACAAATCCATCGAAAATGTTTCCTAAGTATACTAACATCATGGTGTTTCTAAGAATAGCAAACACACCGGTAAAAATTTACTATAAATAGTCTACTTTGTACCCGTCTAGTCTCTCAAACTTTTAAACTGTAATGTATCGGTATTTCAAAGTAAGAAAGATCGTTGTTTGGGCGTCGTATGTACATTATCTCCCGAGGACATGTCAATGGGTTGAAGATCATTGTTAGTGATGCAGATGAAATTGGTGGTCTCGTAATTTAAATACTTTGTAATGTGTGTCTATGAAAGGATGCTTGTGTCATTGAAAAGAACTACCAGAAACAAGGCAAGGGTTGTGGGGTCTATAGTTGAGGCATATCTGGTAATTGAGCTATCCAACTATTACATCCTATTTTGATCCACAAATAGAAACAAGACATAACAGTATTCTAAAAACGAAGAAAATAGAGTTAACAGATGATGAGATGACTCAAATCCACACACATGTCTTGGTAAAGTATAATGGAGTTTACCATTTTGTTAACTTGTTTGGAGAATGGGTACATGCAAAATATCCTGATGCTAGTGATGATTATGTGGATCAAGCCAAGGAAAAATCATTCCCTATATGGTTCGCCAACCATGTATGTTAGGGTGTCAATCGTGTCGGATTAACGGGCTGACGAGTTGGTGGGTTGCGGGTTGGCGAGTTGACGGGTTGAATTATGCAACCGGAAAACGACCCATATTCTTATTCGTGTAAAAAATTTCAACCCTAACCTGGATACATATAAATTCAGGTCAACTCGAACCTGACTCATTTAACCCATTTATCTAAATCAAAATCATAAACTACTAAATCCAAAATCTAATTTATTTAAGGTAAACCGAAAAGTAATTGAATAGTTATCTCTACAAAGGAAAAAAAATAAAAGTTTTGGTATAATCGGTTTCTTTATGGTAAACGCTAAATACAAAAGTATTTGAACAGTCGTTTCTAGAATGGAAAAAATAAAAAAAAAAATATTTTGTAACCTAAACGGGTTAACGGGTCAACCCGTTTTTAGATGGGCCAACCCGAACTCGACTAGTTTATTAAACGGGTCAACGCGAACACGATCCGTTTTTTAAAACGGGTTAAAAATGACAACCCAAAACCTAATTATTTTCTTGTCGTGTTCGGGTCGTGTCAGGAATTGACACCCCAAATGTACGTATGCAAATTTAAAAAATTAAAACCATACTCTACATATGTTTATTAATTAACTAATTAGTGTCTTTCCTTTATTTCTAGCTCAATCACCCAACTATCAACAAAGGCCCTGAATTGAAGTTCTAACACACTGTCCCACCCGTACTATATTGTCGCACAAGGGCTATTATGTAAATGGATACAAGTTCCATACTAAAAAATAAGCTGATGGGCGGGTCATGCAAAATAGTGGCGTTTGCGTGAGGGGAGATTCTTACAATGAGCAAGAGTCTGACTATTATGGGCCGGTTGAATAGGTCATAGAGGTGGAATATTATGGCGTTGACATTGGCCGTTGTTTTGGTGTGATGTTCAAATTCTTGTGGTATGATAGTGGTTAGAGTGGACCTAAAACATAGTTTGGTCGACATTAAATTCAAATCAAGACTAAAGTCTAACGACCCGTTCATTCTAGCATCAGAAGTAGAACATGTCGTATATGCACCGTATCCTTCGACATCAAATGATTTGAAAAATTGGGGGGATATAATCAATACGAACCCATTGGGACATAAGAGCTAGAACAATAGGTCAATTCTCCGGTCGTGATAATGAATAAGAATAATTTTTTTTTCAAATAGTAACCCTACAATAGTTGCAGATGTGAATCAACACATCCAACCCTTTTGTCTTGCCACGGGGGATGTAGTGTAAGTCCATGATGATCATGACGAAGAGGATGCTGACGAGGAAGAGGAAGAAGATGATGAAGACACCTATGAAGAAATAGAAAGCTTAGATGATCCCATTATGTCTAATCATTCTTTTGACTACTAAAGATTTTGTCTGATCATTCTTTTGTACATGTTGCAAATAATAGCTTGTATTTGTAATACATATACTGATTTATGGTATCGTTTTGTAACAGGTGTGTATCGGTACGAATTTATCACGTGCATATGTAATAATATAAAATTTTTAAAATATAAAATAATAATAAATAAGTAAAAATATGTAATAACAATAATAAATAATATATATATATATATATATATATATATATAATTTATAACTATCTAAACGAATGCATATGTTATAAATTTTAACATCCTTATTTGTAATTAATAATTTATCTAGTTAAGTACAAGGTTTAATAAAATTTAAATTAAAGTGAAAGAACTAGTATGAAACTTTTATAAAACATAAGGAAACATTTGTGAAATTTTAAATATATAGAAACACAAACAAAAGATACTTATCTAATTAAGATCTCAAAAATCTCTAGCCATATACGTATCCATCTTTCCTTCAATTATTTCAACTATTTAACATGAAATTGCCACATACAAACTAGCTACGCCACATGTACCCTCAAGTATCACACCTATGTATTTTTTTATATGTTTTCCGAAAACAGGTGTAGCCTCCACATGAACCAAAACCAAGTATAAAATTTGGGTTCAAAATCTTTGCATCTCAAGGAAAAAAAAAAGAATCGTTCTATTGAAAAATCTCTTTTCCAAGCTCAAAAACCCAAAAGACGAAATTTCCCGGCGAGTCTTGATTTCCCGGCGAGCATCATGGAGAAGAAGTAACACATTAGGTATTATTCAGATTATTTTATTTCAGGTTATAAAACATAAATTAATTCAACCATCCGATTTTCTTTTTCCTTTTTATGCTAAACCCATATTCAATTTAATTGTTTACTAACCAAACCAAGCATGACATTTTATAATAGTTTCTTATTAAATGTTTAGTAATCTTTATTTTTACTTTATAATAAAGTGATATAATGCGAAATGTTTTGGAAATTAAGTTGTATTTTATAATTGTATTTCTTATTCAAAAAGTAGAATTTATATTTATTAAATAAATGTGTCATAAATATATTTTTCATGAAATTGAATACTGTTAATGAAGTTTTAATAATCATTAGTATAATAGTAATATTGAACTTTTAAACAACAACTATTATATATAAAGAATTCATTATATAGATGTATTTTCATGTATGGTGAAATAAAACAAAAGAATAATCTATTAACTTAAAGTTTTTAGGAATCGTTAAGTTTGCAAATTAAATAAGGTTATTTTAAATAATCACACGGTAATGTCTCCAAGAATTTGACAAGCAAACCAAAATACCATAATCCGAATCTAATGCGTATAATTTTAAATGCAACTATATTGTAGGATTTCATGTTCGTCTAGACGTAAATTGTTATCTCAGTTTTATAATCATCGCTTAAGGTACGGATAGTCTGAACCCTTTCTTTTGATACGTTATGTCTGGCCGTTGGCCATCTGATTCCTTATTTCATATCAACTTTTGTTACGAATGTATGTTTTTGAATGTTAAAAGTATCTCGAAAATGCTTTATATCCGTTATTCGAAAAATAGTTTATGAAATCTGTTATTTATATACGAGTTTACATGTTTATGAGTTTATGAGTTTACGAGTTTGCATGTTTTACGAGATTGCATGCTTACGAGTCTACAAGTTTACGAATTCACAAGTTTACAAACTTACATGTTTACAAGTTAAAAGTTTTGAAAGCTTACAAGTTTTAAATATGTAAAGTTACAAGTTTTAAATACTTTCAAGTTTACAAGTTTACGATAATACCCAAGTCTGTTACTACTTGGGAAGCTGACCCCAGGTACATCGTTGTGGCATAAAACGGTGTAGTATTAACCGTGACGGTACGTTGAGATCACGCCGTCTCAAACTTATGCTCAGAGCAATATGGTACATTATGTACAAATACGAAGGCGTATGGATCGATCCTGGGAAAAAGTTAAATGAATATGTTACAAGGGGAATTGGTTGTGTGATTTGCCCGCACGCTTATTTCCATACGGACGTATGGGCTAGCTACCCTGTGTTACCCATGTTAATTAAATGAACCATGTGGACTTCGGGTAAATTCTGATGTTACATTGATTTTTATATGAATTTATTCTGAAAATTCAAAACGTTTTATTGAAACATATTTTGAGAAACTTGAACTTTCTACTCAAACAAAACATGCCATCTTATACCCTCTATTCGCTCACTGGGCAAAAATACTTTTGCTCAGACGTACCTTTTTGTGTTTTCTTTCTTGTACGTCAGGTTATCAAGACAATGTGGGACGGGTCATGAATGAGTGCCCGAGAGTAGGAAAAGACCATGTGTAAATAAATTTAATATATTAGATTCTGTATTTCATATTAAGTTGTAAAACATTATAATGAATAAGCATTTATGGAATTATGTTTTTGATCTGACTCTGTAAAAGTGACACGTCGGCCCACTCCGAGTCGGGGTGTTACAGCATAACTTTGGATATATAATATGATGATGGGCCAAGTGCTGATAAGTTTTCTAATTTATATATATATATATATATATATATATATATATATATATATATATATATATATATATATATAGGGGGAGGTTCAAATAAGAAGTGGTATTTTGTAGAAAAACCTAAGAAATGACAAAAACCTTAAGAAACGATATCAAACGAACTTCGATTGAGCACATTCCAGTGGCTTTGGAACCGCCTCGTCGAACTCTACCATCTTAGCTTTTAGGGTTTAGATTTTAGCGTTGAATTTTATGGTTTTAGCCTTAGGGTTTAGCTTTTAGGGTTTAGGTTTTTTGTTTAGGAGTGGGTTTAGGTTTTTAGGGGGAGTGGGGTGGGGGGTTTAGGTTTTTGGGGGATGGGGTGGTGATTTGAGGATTTTCGGGGTGGGGTTGGAGGGGGGGTTTAGGTTTTTGGGGTTGCGGGTGGATGGGGGTTTAGGTTTTTGGGGGCGGGTTAGGGTTCGATGAGACGGTTCCAACACTTCTTAGGATTTTTTAGCGAAAAACCACTTTTTAGTGGAACCTTCCCATATATATATATATATATATATATATATATATATATATATATATATATATATAAGTGACTCGTTTAAATTGCATTTTGGTTATTATAATGTCATAAAGTGTGATCATTGAATTCTTACATTATAAATGGATCATGTGTAGGGGTGTAAACGACTCAAGCCGGCTCGAGAGCTACTCGAGATCAGATCAGTAAAAAGCTCGAACAAGCCGATCCTTAACGAGCCCGAGCCCAATCTTGAGCCTAAAATATGGCTCGTTTAGTTATCGAGCTCGAGCTTTGCCTTCTAATATTGTTCACGAGCCTAGTAAGATTTTATTTTATTTTTTTATATATTTAATATATTATTTAATTTAACCCCCAAATCGAGCTCGAGCCGAGCTTTGGCTCGTTTAAGGCTACCTATAAATGAGCTTGAGCCGAGCTTTGGCTCGTTTAATCATCTTGAATGAAATCGAGCCTTGTCTAGCCGATCTCGAGCTTTATTTTCACTCCACGAGTCGAGATCGAGCTTCAGGGTAATCGAACGAGCCGAGCTCGATTAGTGTCAGGCTCGGCTCGTTTACACCCCTAATCATGTGCATAAGTTAGCACAATATAGACGGTTTGACTATATATATATATATATATATATATATATATATATATATATATATATATATATAGGGGAGGGTTCTAGAGAAAACCACATAGTTAGGCGAAAACCGAGAAAACCACTAAAAATACCAATTTTAACCAATCATATAATAATATTTATTTTTTATTTTTATTTATTTATAAGAGTATTAATGTAATATTACACATTTTTACCAAAAAATATTTAAGTATTGGCTTACGTATACGTAACACATAGTGTTACGTATATGTAAACAGAAAACAAAAACATTGCGATTACGTATACGTAAAACACAATACGTAAAATGATTTTTTGATAAATTGTGTAATATTATATTAATGCGCTTAGAAATAAATTAAAAAAATAAAAAAATGTATAAATTATTTGATTGTATTTTAGTGGTTTTCTCAATTTTCACATAACTTTATGGTTTCTCTTAATCCCTCCCCTATATATATATATATATATATATATATATATATATATATATAATGTCAAACCGTCTATATTGTGCTAACTTATGCACATGATCCATTTATAATCTAAGAATTCAAGTGAACAATATCCTTTCATCTCATATTTATAAAAAAACAAACCCACCCCCATAGAGAGAGATAAACCAGGAGAGAGCGAGGAGCGCCGACGACGTCTCCATCCGACGATGGCGGCGACGCATCCAACATCCAACAAAGCAACCATCTCCTCCTCCGTCGTCTCCTTCATATTTAGTCACCAAATATCTCTCTGCCAGTGAATTCACGGCCTAGCACGCCAACAGGGGGTTTCCTCCTTCTTTTGAACTTGGAACCTTCTAGTCCCTTGACTTTTATCTCATTTTAATTCATATATAAAAGTACGCCTTTTTATTACAATTTATAGATGTTATAAGTCTACCCATCTTACAAGAGGTTTTGTTCTCAAAACCTGTTACAAATCAAATAATCTTATAACTCATTCACTAAACTTTTACTAAACGGATCACCTTGTTACGCAATATTTTCTCCTTTGGTTTGTGATTGCTATTAGTGTCTCCAATAGATTTCCGACGAAACCGTCCATCAGTGAAAGTCTAGTTTTCTGTATATGTGGGGTTTTAGTCCATAACTCAACAAAACCGACCCGTACTCACCCCTATTTAAAAGACAAAAGAAACATTATACTTCATATTTGCGTTAACCGATCGAATTGTATAACATACGTCTTAAAACATAATCTCGGGTTAGATTTGCCATCATATCTAATTTTTCTAACGATGTAATTGAATGTATGTACAAGTATCAATGAGAAAACATTATAACAATACCATCATGGTGAAAGAAGTACTTATACTATGTAGTGATATGTTGTAAATTACTATATATTTATAATTGAATTAATAGTTAATTTTGAATTATTGATGGTCAAAATAAATTTTAAATGGGTCAAAGTAGGACAAAATCCATTTTATTCCTATTGACTGAATTGTGGGTCAAAATAATATTTCTCTAATTATTATTGGGTTAAAAGTGTTAAACTATGATCAAGCAAAATGGGATCATAGATCAATTAGAAATTCAACGGTTTGAACTATGACCCATTGACAGGTCTGTTCGCACAACGTTCAAGTATGATTTTCTTTATTTTCCAATGTATATATTTTGCAAAATTTGTTTTCAGTTTTTTTATTTTTAACGGCAATTTGAATAACTGACGGGTCACTGACCCATCCGATCATCTTCATCTTTATCAGGAGGAAACCCACCATAGGTGAAAAAACTTGGACCCCTTTTTGTTGTCACAAGTGGGACTTGAACCCAAAACATCTTCAATTTAGTGAAGTCTTGGGTATATATCTTTGCCACTAGGCTAAACTAGTGGTTAATCAGATTGTTTTCAGTTTGTTAGAGAGAAGAGAGTGGAGGGGAATTAATTAAGTAGTAAGATAAATTATTTAATATTTTATATTTATACATTTTTTTATAATAAATACCGATTTTGATTGTTTCTCCCGAGTTCTGTATATATATGGGAAGAATTTATTAGAAAACTATATATTTGTACGAAAACCATCACGAAAACTAATTCTAACCAATCATATAATAACAATAATTTTTTATTTGTAAGAGTATCAATGTAACATTTTACCGAAAAATCATATTAATTATTGTGTTACATGTAAGTAATAGATAGTGTTACATATATGTAAACAGAATACAAAAAATATAGTTACGTATACGTAATACATAATACGTAAAATGATTTATGGTAAAATGTATAATATTACATTGATACTCTTAAAAATAAATAAAAAAATAAAAAATTATAAATTATTTGATTGGCTCTTGCTGGTTTTCACGGTTTCACATAAGTATGTCGTTTTCTCATTATTTTCTCCTATATATACACACATACCTAATAAATAAGTTACTGGTTATGTGAGCACATATTTTTTTTCTCGCTTATTTTTTCTTTATTACTAACTATTTAATATTTCCCTTATTAATTAATTCCTAAATTTTCATTAATATTTATTTAATATTTCCCTTATTGAACTCGATCTTGTAAAACACGGGTTTCTAACCTAGCATATATACTAGTATATATATTGCTTTCTAGTTCTATCCTTGTTTGTTGCACATAGAATTTTCAAGATCGAACGCATAAACAATGAAATGACATATATAACGTTCAAACTCTAGCTCGGGTATTGCTTTTAGTTAATTTTTCAATGATTTATAGATCTAGAAGCAGGGATGATACTTCTACAGTTATACACTACTTCTACTCCTTGAATCTCCACACCGATCGTTAATCATTTACCACAAAATAGAAGCAACAGTCTGAAACAAACACAACCTGCAAATTAGAACTAACTGTTCAAATAAGAAACATACAAATTAAATCAAACAGCGTACACTATAAGTTGCACCTTATGTAAACAACCAACATAAACACATTAACAGTTTAGGCATAGTAAAACATAGGTTCCAACTTCCAACATAAGTAATCACCACTCATATTCTTTAAGCACAGAATAGATTCACATTATAGATTACCCATTAATTAGCATTTCCTCTCAAAACATCCTTAACGAACTTGGTTCATCCTCTTCCATTATCGATATCACCACCAGCATCACCTCCACTACCACCACCTTGTGAATTATAGTTTTGTCTTGGAATGTTGTGGTGGTTGTCTATGTAGCCATCAGCATAAACCCCCGCTTCTTTATGTGCTCTTCCTTGAACCACCAAGCAAGAACACAGCAACATGGTTACTAAAATAAGCACCACCGGCTTCATTTTTCGTGTTATATAGTACCTGCCCAATGAACAAACTTATTAACACAAACTTTAGTAATAATCTAATTCATTATCGATATGGAACCGTACGTGGTACCATACAAAGAGCTAGGAAGTGGTTGTGGAGGTGTATGAACTTACAAATGAACCTGGAAAGTGAAAACTATGAAGATGGCTTTTATAAGGTCAGATTTGAGGTATAGTGGTGGAATGATTGATGGTGGTAAAATCTTTAATCATGTTTCTTTGTCTAGAAATAAAGTGGCAATAAGCAAGTGGTCATTATTATTACAATTTTTAGTGCATGTTGATAGAAACCATTTTTTTCTGTTGGCATTTCTTTTCTAAATTATAAAGTAAATGCAAAAACAAGATTTAGTGATAAAAGCTAGTTTGGTCTACTAATTTGAGTATATATCTGTTACTAATTTCATGCTAAGCTAGAGGTTCTAAACTAGCAATAGTCATTGTATAAACTTGATTTTACGGTCATTTAAACTGTGTTTTAAGACGATTTTATGATGCATGCATGCTTTATGTATTTAAGATGTATAATTGGTTTTGGGCCGGTGATTGCTTATTTGTGTTTTTCTTTTGCTGCTTTTTCATAACTAGGGCAAACAGTGGAGCCATGTGACAGGAAGTTCTTGGATGTGTGTTGCGATTTAAATCACGGACGTAGTTATCATTAAGTGGTCACATATTTTCCTTTATTTCCAAAGATATATTATTTCAAGAGTAAAATATGTGCAAAGGTCAATCATTCTTTGTCCATATTATCAACCAGAATAGAAGAAAGCAACAATAATAGGGAAAATCCACTTTGTAAGTGGGATTAAGACTCACAAAGTCAATCGAGCATTATTGGGTTCCAGTTTTAGTTGCTTTGCGATATCATAGTTAGGAGTGGTCTCTTATGACCTAAAAAACATCAATAGAGTGGAGATTGTTTATTGTGTTTAGATACCGTACTTAACAAAAGACATGAATTGATCGATAATGTTGAAGACATGAAGCTTGCCTATGTTAGAACCATGTGTTGGCCTACCGTTTCATCGCAAGTTTACAACGTACTGGCATGATTTTCAAATAGATCTTAATCAACTTCTATCGTAAAAATCAGTCTAGTACTATCGTGAAAATCATGGGTAGAATTAGAGGGGATGTTGAGTCCATTAACCTTTTAGCGGCCGGCCAAGTTTTCTATTAATAGAAGTATCTAACGTCGTTGTTCTCTGGTAGCTTCACCTGATAAATTATTGCTAGTTAAAGTAAATATTAACAAAAGTTATATAACGACCCCTTTGAATGAAATCTTTGTATTCTATTTTTTTATTATAATATACCACAATAGGATGGTTAATTTTGTGCGCTTTCGAGGAGAGGGGTGTTGATATGGAAAAGAGAGGCAGGATGAGCATATTTAATAAAACGCCCTACGCTAGTTATGTGAGGGGGAGAGGGAGGAGGAGAAAGAGGGCGTATTGATGGACCTTTCATAACTGATTTTGGCTATGAGAGACGCAAAGTTCATGCAAGATGGACCGATGGTTACGTGGCCGCGTTTTCTATATATACCTAATGCTTTTATGTATTTTTGCCAGGCGTTTACATTCTCAAAAAAGGAAAACATAAACATGATACAAGATGGTCTTCGTCAATCCCAATAAAACATTATTTTTTCATTTAAAAAATGCTTATGTATAGATCGAAAAGATACATAATATACACGACACCGTATTAACAAACAAAATCTGAGCTTGCATGCATATATATCAACCTTTTGATTTTCAAAATAGCCATTAATTAAGTTCTTTTAAGCGTTGTATACTTTATTATAGTTTCTAAACTAACTAATGCACTTATTGAATTGGTAGGTATGCGAATTTGCGATAATTACTAACCATTGAAAATAGCCTAAAATACGTACTCATGTTGACATATTATTATTTTTCTGTTTCTTTCGCATGTTGGAGATTATGGTTTATTATAAGAAAACTACAATACAATGCAATATATAATTATTAATATGAAAACTAATTCACCCTTAGAAAGCTTCATTCGGTAAAACATACATATGTGGTTTATGATTTTCCCCATTAAAAAGATAAAGAATTTTATGTCATTTTTCATTTGAAGTACTAAACTCAAATTTCTGTTTATTAAAAGGTATATCAAAACATTTTTGTTTTGCTATTCAAGGTTTTTATTATCAAAAAAAGGAAAGTTTATCTTTTAAAATAACATTTTTTTGACTAAAACTGAAAAGAAAAAAATTAACTACCTCAAATGAAAAAAAAAACTAACACTATACATCAAACTGAAAATTAAAAAAATCATTACAGTTTTATGTAATTTGTCATTTGATATTTTACAAATAGAGTTATATATGCATTTTGCCTAACATCATAATTAAGATCTTTTCTTACTGTAAAATGTTTGTACTCTCTGTCTCGATCACTAGATTTCTTGTTTCAATCACATCTTCTTTGTTGTTTGAAAATGACGAAGTTTTTTTTCCTTTACCATAATCATGCATGTATGAATCTTCAATCTTACTAAAATAAGAAATGGTTTAATTATTTCTTTAAACTTTAACCTTGCTAGAAAATTAATCTCTTAATTAGGACTTGACATCAGTGGCGAAGCTTGAAGAAAAACGCAGGGGGCCGAGATTTTTTTTCCTATCAGGGGGGCGGAACTATAAAATTTTCGCCGAATATGTATAAATTAACACTACTGAGGGAAAAATTGGGGAGGCGAGGGCGGGGTCCCTCACGGGCCTAAGAAAGATTCGCCCATGCTTGACATTACTCTATTAGAGTTGGAGAATATACACTTTAATTTAAAAAATAAAAAGACCATATCAAGTGTTCATTAGAAGAATTTTTACACAACGATATATGATCATCCAAATGCATTAAGTAGTCTAACCAACCCTTTTATTCTAATTAACGGCCTATCAGCACCGGAGCTGAGGATTTAGGGGCCAGGGTGAGCTAGAAAAATGGCCCCAAATGAAACAATTTTAAATAAAAAATTCATTATTAAGGCAAAAAATTTTATAGCAATAAGCATAACAAAATTATAGTTTTAGAATGACATACTGTAGTAGCTAACCGACGAATCGTGCAGATCTCCTAGCATTTTATAGCAAATTGATTGATCAAGTCTTCATAGTCCATGTCGTCTAATATTTCGTTCTTGATAACTATAATTGTCAATCCGTTAAGTCTTTCTTGTAACATTGTTGATCGTAAGTAATATTTTAATAACTTCAACTTTGAGAAACTCCTCTCTGTAGATGTCACCGTCACTGGAATAGTCAATAATATTCTATCTATATGCAATGCTTGCATTTGGGAAATAGTTAAGTTAGTTAAGATGTTTCAAAATATATGTAGCGTTGATAACTTCACTGGTTTGTACTGTGTCAAATAACTTTAATTTCATATGAAGGCCAACCCCATCAATATCAGATCTCTCATAAAACTTGAGTGCATCTTCAAGAACACGACAACTCAAGTTATGATCTTTATCTTCTAACTCCATCAACTTGTTAGGAAACAAGAAACCAAATAATTTTTCATACTCTTTGAATTGGTCAAATCTTGTTTCAAAAGAAGCACTAGCTTGATCAACAATATATAAGTTTCCATTACCCTTATCTTGTTGATGATTTTTTTTTAATTTCTTGAGCTAGCAAAAGTATTATCTCATTTTGGATCTGATATCCAAGATAATGCACATGAATCTCATCATTAGTGATACGTCGGACATGTTCTTTAATAATCGGGTCAAACTCTGCCAACATTTCAATGGCACCCAAAAAGTTTCCATTACTTTTTTTATACATCTTCTCGTTTGATCCACGAAATGCTAAATTATATTTAGCAAGATACTTCACTAGTGCAATAATTCTCAAAATGACTTGTTTCCAGTGATCTCTTTCTTTCTTGAACTGCTCCTATTGAATTTTATCAATTGTTTCATTAATCTTCAATCTTTGACGCATATCAACCCAATTAGTCATATATGTGAGATAATCCAATGTAACTTCGTGTTCTTTGAGATGATCCAATCTTCAAAATCTTAAAAATTTTGGGCCCCCCAGAAGAGCGGGTCGTTGGTTGTATGGAAAAAAACAACCAGGTCGTTGTAGTGCTTAGCATTCGGGTATCGGGTGTTCCAGGCACCTAGGATGATCATGCAAAACAAATAATTTTGAGTCTCGTCATGAATGATAGAGAATAGAGGGAATTGAAGAACTTACCTGCCACACTTGCCTCTTTGATCTATTTAGTCTTGATTATAGCATTAATATTGAGTACCCTAGTAAATACTAGTGTCGTTCTGACTTACCCAATATGAAAACTGAGATATGATATTTAAGAAAGATACTATAGTAAGTAAAGATTTAGACTAATTTCTTCTTTTAAAGTGTCACACCCCACTTAGGAAGGGGCATACTTAGACGATTGATACAGACTTGGAACGAAAAATATAATTTTATTTCTCTATTTCTTTCTTTACAATACATGGAAATTTAAATAATACATCAAGTGCTTATAAATAAATCGAAGTCTCCAACAGAATTCCTTCTAAGCACCTGATTATGGTTCTCTCCAGCACATCATTTATTTATCACCTAAGATACACACTTAAAAATACGTCAACAAGAAATACTAGTGAATTAAATAAAAAAACATTATTAAAAAACGATTATCAACACATCTTGATTATGAACGAGCTCATGCATGTCTTATCATATATCACATATTATCAATGTTTTCAGAACCGGACCGGACAGTGAACCGAACGCCTTAGAGGTTCACTGGTCGAACCGGATTCAAGAACCGGACGACGTCATAAATAATTTAATAGTTATATATAATATATGTTTTAAAATAAATTATATGAGTCGTAACAATATAATTATATATAAATTTAGTTGTATTGTATTATTGGTTATACATATATCTATACTATCTAATAAATGAAAATTTAGGAGGACACTTGCCATATTTCTAGGCCTCCTCATTCTTATTTTCCCGCCTCTCTCTCATATTAATAATCAATTTCACTATTTTAGGCAACTAATTAATTATTTGTTTCAATTTTTATCCTTTGAATTTAAAGTTGTGTTTATTATTAATTAAATTATTCAATCAAATTTTTATTAATCCTACAAACTGAAAATAATTTTATAACCTGATAGATCAAAATCAAAAACTTTTAATCATATATTTACAAATTCAAAAATCTAATATTTATTATGATTTGTTAGATCTCACGGTTGGATATGACTTGCTAGGATTTTAAATACTATGCCGAGGAATATATACAACTTAGTGACACTTAAGGCTTTCCTTAAAGTATGTTTATATCATGACTTATTTTAGCTATTTGGATATGCTTATATATGTTTTGTAGATGTGACAACTTCAACCTATTTTCTTATAAACATGTCGATTTGGGTTATGTTTTATCTTTACCGGGTCAAACGATTGAAAATTAAATAAAAGTAGTCTAAAATAAGAAGTCAGATCGGTTTATATTTCATACAAATAATTGTTTTCAGATTACTATACTATAATCAGAATAATATAAATTTTTAGCCGTATTTAACACACTAATTTTGTAAGCCTAAGATTCTTTTCCCGTTTATTTTATTTCAATTATTTAATATTTTCTTTACTAATAATTACTTGATTTAATATTTTATTTCTCAACTATTTCTGATTATTACTAAATATTTAATATTTAATGTTATTCAACCCGTGTATTATCTAACCTAGTCTATTAATAAATTTATGTTTTATAAAGGATGTATTGGAAGACAATAATACTTATTGTTTCTACTAGTAAGAAAAACATAAACATAGTAGTAACTTAGTTGGTTTGTCCCCTCTAAATCTTAAGTGTTGGTCATGGGTTCGAAACCCATACTGAACCAAACTTTTGCTTTATTTAAATCCCCACTCCTTTCTACACACTATAAAACAAGGTTTACAAGTTCCCACATCTGATGATTGAAGCTTCCATACTTATCTTCTCCTCTTATAAAACCTCGCAAGTGTCCCACATCGGCTCACTGAAGTTTCCATCCGTAGCTTCTCTACTTATAAAAGGAAGCCTCTCATTATTTCCAAGTTGTCCATAACATAGAAACTAGTTTAATCCAACGCTAAGTTTAAAATATAACAATCCGGTTCAACCGCTAGCCTGCTCTGGTCGGCCGGTTAATTCCAAAGCGGTTTAAAAGAGGTGAACTGGACTGCTGGCGGTAACGTCCCCGGTCTGGTCCAGTTTTCAAAACCTTGCATTTTACCAAGCTACTAAATAGCCTTAGTTAAATTTTATACATTATCATGCCATAGTTTTGTGTTTGTAAATACTACTGAGACTTCAAGACCATCGCATACTGGTACCATTATATCAATGTATATAGTTTGAATGATTACTTATATGAGCATGTGATACATAAATCGAGATTTACTTCTTTCCCAAGCAACTTTTCATGGTGTGGATCTTGTTTTGAAATTTGTTTATAATAACTCACCAAGTTAGGGTTTCACACCCGGCAACCACACGTTTTACTGTCAATTCTTCAAATACCTATAATCATACCCAAATCTTTGGTTAGTTCCTAAACCGGGGTTTTAAAACTTTAAACGTTTCTCAAATGCGTTAAACTTCAACTTTGGATCTTCTATCAAAGGTCAATACGTCTCGTATTACACTTTTATCTATTGATAGCCCACTAATACAGTCCGTATTTGGCTAATACGACCCGTGTGGCTACTTCCAGATACGGCCCATATTGTAACTATGACCCGTATTACATCCCTACTGATACGTTCTGTATGGATCAGATACGGGCCGTATTGCAGTTCTGTGACATGACTCGTTTGGTTAATAATACGACCCATACTAGGATTTGGCCATACGGCTCGTGTCGGTACGACGACCCGCATTGATCTTCTTCCGGAACCAGTTTCGAGCATAACATAGCTTACTCAGCTATGTTAATCCAAACCCCGAAATACTCACGTTAACCTCTATTAATCACCTATATGCCTACAAATGTCCATAGTTAATCTCAAATAAAAAAATTCTTACTTAAAATCTAAAAAGAACTTAAAATACTAAACTAAAACTCACCTCGGCGTGGCTTCTACCTGCGTTTCCTTGAGTTCCTGGTTGCGCAAATGGTAGAATAAGAGTCTGAGGGATTTTATTTATAAGGCCGGTCATAAGATGTTGAGTGTCTTAAGAGTGCTCTACATGTGTCACTCGTTCTTGCTTATTCAAGGCACACGATACGGCTCGTATCATGTTACTCATATTAATTTGGCATGTATCACACCATATGACATGTATCACACCATATGGAGCCCGTATTGGGTAGGGTGTTACATACAAGGGGTGTGGACGTGTTAGAAACTATTTAATATATAGCGTTTTTCTTTTGTCTTTGGCTCAGGTCAACCCTTGATCAAGTTAGCGATGGTTCGAATTATAAAACATGTATTGTCCGGGTCAACCGCCCAAACAAGCCAATACCGATTTACAACCGTTCACATCCTTCCTCAAATTTATAGTTTTTAGAATAAGTTTAAAAAGAGAAAAAAAGAAATATATTAGTTAGAGACAAATTTTCTGACGGTCATGTAACATTTAAATTTCTATCAAATATCGTTGAAAAATATTTTTAAACATATACATCATCATCGATATATGATCTGTCTATTTGGCTTATTACCATAATACCATCGCCTTGAGGGGATGAATCATTTGCTGGATTTCAATTATTTTTTCTTTTTCTTGTGAACATCTATGAGATCTTATCTCGTAAATAATGAAAGTTGTATTCATTTATATATAATAATAGAAAAAAAACACAAATTAGCTCAGAGACTAATCATATTTTGTTCGTTTAAAGAAAAAAAAAACTTGTTCGATTTAAATGTTTACAACGATGAAACTAGAATTCCATTTATTTACTTGATAAAGTTAAACAACACTAAAAGAGTATCCAAAGCGTAAAGTGATATATTATGTTGACTTCCCACTAACACCATTTGTAATTTGGCGAAACAAATTTAATTATATCATATAACATTAACACGTATGTATGTATTAATTAATAATATGATACTTCATTGAAGAAGGCCGAGCCACTATGGTCAATCATTTTCAAAGTTTCTGTAACCCACACTTTCGTGGGCTCACACCATTTAACACACCCCATACCCTGGCTGGTTCACTTTACAGCCTACATAGCAGCCCAACCATGATATAAATCTAATTTAATCACATACTAATACTATCTTTAGAGAAACAAAAATAATATTTCGGTCCAAAAATTGGGAGTGGAAAATAAGGGGCATGGGTTAAAGGTTTAGGATAAAGTGGCATTGGGGCTTTTATTTGGTTTAAAGATATTGTTAAAAAAATACATGGTAGATAATCATTTGAGATACTTGTTCGTACAGTTTCGTATCAATGTATATATAAATGTCATCACACCAAAATCCAACTTCACAAATATAAAGAAACCAGGAGTACAAGTAGCACACTAACTTCATACCTATCTTTCTCTAGTTTCCTACCATCAAACACAATCTCTCTCTCTCTAAGGGACATTGATAAATACATATAAATACATATATGTATGTGATGAAGATGATAATAGGAAAGATAATGAAAGCATGGGTAAAGAGGTGTGGAAAGATGAATAATGGAGTTTTAGCTTCATCTGCTGAGTGTGAAAAGTGTTGGGAACGGGCATTCAAGTGGGCATCATCTTTCATGCATCAAGGAAGCAAGGAAGCTTGTATTCCAAGTGATGTGCCAAAAGGACATTTGGTGGTCTATGTAGGTGAAAACCAGAGGAGGTTTGTGATCAAGGTGAAGTTGCTAAAACACCCATTGTTCAGTGCCTTGCTGGATGAAGCTCGAGAAGAATATGAGTTTACTGCTGATTCCAGATTCTGTATACCTTGTAATGAGGACACTTTTCTTTTTGTGGTCCAGCGTGCCATGACCCGACAGGGTCGAAGAATCATGTTGTGTTTTTGAAGTAGTGGATTATGTGATTTGGTGTAAAGAGTGCTATTAGCCCATGATATTAACTTTGAAATAGTGTTCAATAATTTGAAGAAATTTAATCCATTCTCACACAATTTCCATTCTCTATTTATGATATAGAAGAATAAATGAGTAAAAGTAATGTGTGAGGTATATTAACTCCAAATTTTGTAGAATTATTATATATTTATATCCCTCCTCAAGTAGGAATCTTTCAAATTTGCAAGTCCATTTTCTTGAAAATTTTCAAAAGCAATTTGTATCAACTAGCATGAGTGGCATAATACAAAGTCTAAACAGTTCATCCTTCATGACATCATTACTTAGGTTATACTTTAGGCCTCCGTAGTGGAGGTGTGAAAGATAAACAAAATAAAAATATTGGGTTTAAACGTATAGTTTTTTATAAAAATTTTATAGTTTAATGGGTTTAAACTTTATAGTTTTCTATAAAATATAACTTTATAATATATATATGTATATATAAATTTTAAAAATTTTAGCCCCCTCTAAATTACATGCCTCGCGCGGCGTCACATGACGCACATGTCACTGAGCCACCTATGAATGGAGTGAGCCACCTGGCTCAACCACCGGCTTGAAACACTACCCCCTAGGCGTGGGGCTCCAGCGTGAGCCGGTTCACGAGTCAAGGGGCATTTTCTTGTGTGTGTGTGTTATGTGTATATATATATATATATATATATATATATATATATATGTATATATTTGTGTGTGGATAGTGAAACCACTACACACCTTAATGATTTGGTTTAGTGATTGCCCCATGTTGATATGACGGTGATGTGGCGGTGATGTGGCGGCGTGAATGTGAAACCACTACGGATTGCCTTAATTAATTTTACAAAAATTACAGAGATGGCAAAACAAGGTCTCATATGACATTACAGTTTCATGTGGCTTCCCATATAATCGAACATAATGGTTTATCATTAACACAATGAGATCAATTTGCACAATTTTAATCAAATTAGCATATAGTTAGTTATTATATTCCTATATGCATGGGACAAGAAAGAAATTTCATCATCTCAGCCATGAAATGATGGAATCAAACAACTATGAGTCTGTGAAGACGTCCATAAATAATACTTCTTTTTTCGTAAGGGCAAAATATCGTGAGATGTTGAGATATCAGACGGAATTCGTACATTTTAACGGCGTCAGTGATCTCAAGTTCGATAGCAATTTCCAAACTCGTTATTAAGTATTTTGAAGACTGAATGTTGGATGGGAGTTCGGTTCCCAGCCCAGCTAATGGCCCAGGATCCAAACAGCAAAAGAAGTCCAGTCCAAGCCAATCTTTATTTCTTTTTGAGCAAATTACAGATCCTGTCCTTTACGTTTAACATAAACTACAGATCCTGTCCTTTAACGAAACTAATTACACGGATTGTCCTTTATTTGAAAACTTGTTACCAATCTTGTCCTTTCTCCTAACTAGAGTTAAAAAATAACGTTACTTTTCATCAAACCCTAATCACGTGAGGCCATTTACGTAAATTTAGCTTCTTTATCTTCCCCTGATTTAAAGAAGAGCAGGAAAATCTGAAACCCTAAATTTACCTTCTTTATGTAATTTCATCCTTTAAGAGCAAATGAAAGTCTTTTACTACCTTTCTCAAATGCATTTGATGAGAGAACATGAGACGGACTGTTTGCTGTGCTAATTGCAAACTGTTTCAAACAAAAGGCTGAGAGCTAAACACAAGGCTGTGCAAACTGTTTGTCATTCAATTTGCTACAACCTCACTAGTCAAAGTTGACTTTTATGCATTCAATAAATGTGAAATTAGACATTCAATTTGAAACATACAGCCTATCTGAAATTATGCATTCAACCATTAATCCAACAGGCAATCTTGACTTGTTAAAAAAAAAAAAACCAACAATATTCATTCAACAGCTATTCCATTAAAAATAACAAGCATCCATAGTACCAAAATAAAAGCATAAAACTTCCCAAAATACCAAAATATAAAAAAAATTAATTCCCTAAGCTTGTCCTTGGCCTTTGCATGTTCTACTGTTGTGCCCCTGCTTTTTACATTTGCTACAAGTAACTGTTGAAGCTTTCTTTGATAGTCTCCCCTCCTCTAACTCAGTTGTTGACTTTTTTCTTGCCTTTTTAGGTCTCCCAATCGGTTTATGATGTTTAGGTGGTGTGATTGTATTTGGCACCTTAGACTTAGACCACATTGTTCTGAACAGAAAACCTCTCATGATCAAGCAAATCAATAATATTTACTTTCCCATTAACATACATTCGACCCGGAGGTGCAGTAAACTCGCCACCATGATGCAACTCGACAGAAAAAAGAGTTTCATATATACCTGCAAACATAAATAGCGAAAAAAACGAATCAACTGATGTGGTCATCTGAAGAACAAAATTCCGATTGCTAATAACATAAAAACGGAAAAAAAATGATCGATTCTCTTACTGTAGATTTCGTCAACATCAACTTGATCAAGCTGTTCTCTAATGGCGAATCGATTATCACCCATGTCAAGCAGGTAAAGTGAAATAGCGCGAATCGTGTTTCTAATAATCTGGCCGATCGAATTTTTTTGTACAGAAGATGCCAAAGGGTTTTTGAAACGTGGAGATTGGGAGGGGGGGAGGTAAATTTACGTAAATGGCCTCACGTGATTAGGGTTTGATGAAAAGTAACGTTATTTTTTAACTCTAGTTAGGAGAAAGGACAAGATTGGTAACAAGTTTTCAAATAAAGGACGATCCGTGTAATTAGTTTCGTTAAAGGACAGGATCTGTAGTTTATGTTAAACGTAAAGGACAGGATCTGTAATTTGCTCTTTCTTTTTTACAATGAATACACGGACGGTTTAGTACAGCCAATATTTTCTATATTCATAAAATAGTCAATATTTTCTAACTTTAGATTAATGAATGTAAAATACCAGCCATAACTACACAAAATGAAATTTTTTATAAAAAAGTTAACATTTTTATGCAAATTCATCAAGTAATTGATACCTTATAGAAAGCTTAAGTTCAAGATTTGATCCAAATAACTGACCTGAATTAGAGCTTATTATATACATATTCCTGAAAAAGGCAGCATGAATGTAAATTATTAGCATTAATCAACACGGAAAGTAACCATTGAAAAGCCCATGGCCATCTTAGATAGAAAGGAGATGCAATTGCGAAACAAAGTGATCCGGCTGGTTCAAGCACAGTGGAGACACAGAAAAGGGTCAGAGGCCACGTGGGAGACCGAAGAAGAAATGAAGGACTCGTACCTTCAGCTGTTTGACTTATAACATGGTTTGAGGACGAAACCTCTTGTAAGGTGGGTAGACTTATAACACCCTTAAATACAGGCATTTTAATTTACTAAAAGAGTCGAAAGGAGTAAAAGTAAAGGGGCTAAAAGGGTTTTAAAAAAAGGAGGGGAGTACCCCTTAACCTAGCCGCCACCTTCCATCCCCCATTCTTCATTTCCCATTTGCGTAAACTAGAAAGAGAAGGAATAGAACTGATGAGAGAACGTGGGGAACACCAACATCCAAGCCTTCCATCTTACTGGATCTCATTCCTAATCATCTACATAAGATAGAACATGAAGATTCAGAGCATTTCACGGTAAGAATCGATCTAAATCTCATGTTTTGTTTTGAAATGGAATTTTAGGGAAAATGGTGTTTAATCCATAAAGTCCGGATTTTTACATATGATATGGTTTAAAAACCATAGATCTAGTATAATGGGGGTTAAACAAACGTTTTGGACAATTAAAGTTAGAACCTTGAGGCATTTTCGGATCAGACGCGGTCCATGCAAGATTAGGGTTTTCTTACGAATAACATGAACAGAGAATTCGCATGAATACTTTGTGCGAATACCGGAAAGAACACGTAGAGTATTCAAGTGAATACTCTACTATGCTTACTCAGAGTATTCAAGCGAGTACTCTACTGCGCGTACTCAGAGTATTTAGGCGAGTACTCTACTGCGAATACTTTGAGTATTCTTGTGTATACTCGGGTGCGAGTACTTAGAGTATTCTAGCGTATACTCGTGTGCGAATACTTAGAGTATTCTAGTGTATACTCGTGTTAGAATACTTAGAGTATTCGCTCTGCGAGTACTTGTCATTGAACTTAAGTTTCATGTATTGAACTTGTACATATTTGGCATAGCTGATAGAGCTCGCTGTGACATCCCTCATTTCTATGTCTGATCCTATGATTCTACCTTGTAACCTATTGAGATTCTAATACTATGAACCTTTTGATGCCTCATATCACTTGTGATATCATTTCGTTTCAAACTTTTGAGTCTGGCCTAAAGAGAGTATTCTATTGCGCTTTAGAACGACTTGCTTATTTTATTTTAATTCTATCTGATTCTTGTACTTGATATTTATAGTAACTTTGAATGCCTTAAACTCTAACCTAATCAAAACAAATCTTTGTAACTTTTTTTTACTAGAATAAAATTTCATAGGTAAAAGTTACGCATACGTAAATTTCAGGGTCTCTTTTGTAAACGTCTTTGAAATCTGGTTAATTTATGTAAATTCAATTATATATTATTATTATAATAATAATTTTCAGATATATATATATATATATATTATTTAATTTATTAAATCAATTTAAAAACCTTTAAAGTTATCCTAAATGATTAAAAACCATTATTTTTATTCCTAAATCTTATCCTAATCCTTTTCATATCCATTAACTAACTAATTTTGAACTCAATCCTATCCTAATCCACCTCTAAATTGGGTGATTAGCCCCCCCTCCCCCCCCAAATCCTTTTTCGAATTTTTTTTATAAAAAAATAACTAACTATCTCCATTGTTTTTGCAATCCTAGTCCAACTAACAAGTTAATTTTTGTGTTTAAGTCCCTAGTCCCACCCCATAAATAGTGCAATTATTCCTCATTTACTCCTCGCACCTCAACGATCCTCTAGGGATCTCTAGTAACTAAAGGTTGTTTCTCTCATCTTTTGGAAGATTCTAGTTTAAATCCTTTCATTCTAAGTATGTTCTACTTATGTTCTTGCTTGTTCATACTTTTCCTTTCAAAATTCTTCATAACTAGCTAGATTTGTGATTCCCTACTATGTTTATGTTATAATTATAGATCTATCCAAGATCAAAGGCCTTATTTAATCAAAACTGTTCAAACTTTTATTTAAAAACTTGAATTTGATCTTTCTTGTTCCTTTAAATTTCTAAAATCATGTTTTTACTAAAACTCATTATTTTCAAATTAAACCTTTCTAATATTCAACTTATTTCGTTTCTATCCATACTAACTTCATATTTACACTTTAACCTTTATACTTTCTTAACATACCAAACACACCTTACACTTGGTCAAGTATACAAATAGAGTAACTTTCAAACCAGTATGTAGTTATCTGACAAATATTAAAGTTCTGTCTAGGAAAAAATGGGGTTCCGATCCAACCAAATCTTTCTCAGGAACTTTTCTGTTAGAGGTAATACTCTGGAATGATAACCACTGTAATATACAACAACCACTTTCAACTAATTACACTATTAATCCCTCTACTATCATTAACTTGTTTCTAATTAACTTAACAAACTTACTTAGGGAATCCTTAAGGCATTCAATCTAAGTTACTAAAAGTTCAAGTTCAACCCTTTCACTTGCAAGGTGAGTTCATAGCCCCTCTTTTACTTTCTATCTTTGGGGTGGAAAACATGCCTTTGTATTCAAACTCTATATCAATACTATTATCATATTACAAGGTTTTCATACTATTCAATAACAACTTTCTATTATTATAAACTTAAACGGGTTCATACACACTCTCTACCACACCATTAATTTTTTAGCCAACGAGAGTAAGTAAATAGATCTATTCACCTGACAAGCCCATATAGTGGTCAGGTTGATGCATTCTGTTTGATCCGGGGGAGCTAAATGACAGAAACTGCATACTATAACAATACTTCGGGTCTGATGCATTCAGACGGGGAATCTATTGTAGTCACTAGGGTTGGTTGTGGACTCGGTGTATGAAAGTTTAGTTTACTTGTATTGAAACTGTTTATGAATCCTATACTATTATTCTATGATATATCTATGTAACTACTTAAACCTATGTTCTCATCAACTTTTTAGTTGACCTATTTTAGCATGTTTTTTAGGTAATGGAAACTAAGTTGCTGATAAGCTCATACTAAGGATTATGCCTTAGTGGACTTAGCTAGATAATAACAAAAGAAGACTTATTTGTTCTACTTGTCTTGTTTAATTTCTTTGTAATCAATGTAATCAACTATTCAACTTAATAGAAATTTCTTTTGATCCATGTGTAATGATTCAATTTCGTCGCTCTCTCGTGTTTCCGCCTTGACGGGGGTGTGACACTCGCAAACTTAATCAAAACCCGACCCTGATAGTCAATTACCACATGTGAGTTTCTATTGGCCGTTTTATAAGTTTTTGGGCTGGTGTGCATACTTAGAAAGAAAAACATTTGTTAAATGAAAGGTAAAGAAGGATAGAGATACACTTCAATAAACATATGTTTTACGAAAGAAATGATGGAAAGATAATTAATAAACTTATAATGAAAGCAGTATTAAGTTACTGGTTGATAGTGATAGATGTCATAATGTTAATTTATTTGATAGTATGTGCTATTTGAACTGATTGCTTATATGTAATATAAAAGTGACGTGATTAATAATGTAAAGGTAAAGTTATTGATAGTGATAGTAGAATGAAAGGAGTCTTATTACAAGCACAGAAAGGAGCCTTGCAAGCATTGGCAGGAGTCAAGGGCGGAGGATATAAGGGGCTCGAGGGCCCCCCCCCCCCCCGATTTTTCGCTCAGAAGTGTTAATATATACGTATTCGGTCGATTTTTCGCTCAGTAGTGAAAATTTTATAGTTCCGGCCCCCCCTATATGAAAAAAAAATTTCCCCCCCCCCCCCGCGAAAATTTTCAAGCTCCGCCACTGACATGAGTCTTGGATTCGTTCAAGTATTGACAGGATTCTTGGATTCCTCCAAGCATTGACAGGAGTTTTGGATTCGTCCAAGCACAGAGGAGCCTTGTCAAGAAACAAAGGCTCTAATATGTTTTGAAAGTCTTGCACGAATGCAAGATGTAATTTTGATAGAATAAATGATAATATTAAATAGAGACTTCTTAGTAAGTCACCTCACCTACTCCGGAATTTCTTTCACTGAAACAGTTTAGATGTGAAGTTCGCATCTCACTCACAAACAATATGTCAAAACGTGTTGATAGTATTTAATGTTAAACATTATTTATGACCCGTAATATCTCGTATAAATAAATTATGTAAATTTTACCTAAAATCTTATAATAAAATACCCATATTTTTAATATGTGCATCTTGGTTTACATGCTAACGAAATACAAGTTGACAATGCATTGTGAATGGATGATCGATGAATGGGTTTAATAGCGACCATGGAAGAATTGTTACAACGACATTTTTATTTTATTGAGACTTTTTGGTTTGTGTGCGCTTTTTTAATATATTTTGTATATACAAATTTTTTAGTTAATTTTTATTCTAATGAGACTTTTTTGTTTGAAATACCTTTTTTATCTATAAATCTATTTACATTTACAAGTAATTGAAAAGAATTTATTTATTTTCTACTTTAAATAAAATTAATTACCGGTGATAAAAGTACGTCGTTAATCCGTCGATAAAAAATAGATTATTGATCGGTCGGTGATCTCTTAATAATTACGTCGGTACCCGTCATGTTTTCTGAAGAAGCATCACCGACACTCCGACGGTACCCGCTTCATGAATAGAGCGGTGAAAATCTTTATTTATAGTTACTGATAATATTATATATTTTGGGTCCACATCAGAACAATTAACATTCGATCCAACGTCATTGATGACATCATGCGAGATACCATTCTAGATTAGTTATCATATTAGGGTGGTAGGTAGCGAAACACTAGTTCCTCTTACCCGTACCGGACAAGTCATTCTAAAAGAAACATTAGTTTCTACGAAAATAATACATATTTAGATTGCGTGCAACCCAATTTGTTTAAAATTACTTTCATCTTGCTACTAATTTCCTAAATTGGTTTTTATTATTATTGAATAAGATGAAGACAGTGTCATTTCATGTGACTCATAACCATAAATATACATCAATAACATAAAACATACAATTCTGAAGCTTGAAATTCCAACCAAAAATTCAAAAAACAAAGTATATAGCAAGCAATTTCAGTTACGAACTTGGTTCTAAGAGATTGGAAGAGGAACACCATTCCAACCCTGCACACACGCAAGTAAAGGATCGATGATCTGGCCTTTGCATATCGCCGTAAACACCTTATCAAATTCCTCACCCGGTGAAGTCACCTGTTCACCAGTCAAAAAACCAGCTCCAAGCTCCTCCCTCACAAACCTGTACAACGGGTATGATCTGCAAGCTTTGATCCTGTTAGGGATAGCCAATGCACCATCTTCATACGCCACTCTTACACCCTCCACTTCCTTAGGCAAAACGGTTTTCAGTTCCTCTTCAAAAGCACCGATCTTTTGGAAAATCGAAGTGCTTGCGGCCTTCTCGCTTTCCCCGTTGCTTAAAGCGTGGTCAACCAGGACTTGTCGAAGCTTCTGCATCAATGGATACGTGGCGCTGCATGGGTCGTCGATGTATGCAAACACATACTCTCTGTCGACCACTCGGAGTAAGTCCTTCTCGCAGAATCTTGACGGGTGAAGCTCGCCGTTGACGCCCATGGTCAACACTTTCTTGGCTACCGAACTCACGGTGTTTTTGACTGTGGATTTCATGTTCTCTTCTAGATGCCTCAAGTCAATGGACTGGCATAGAGCAACCAAGTATGTAGATGACATTAGCTTCAAGATTTCAACCGCTTCAGCTGTTTTTCTAGCTGAAATTAGCCCCAAAGAGTTAACATCTTGGTTATGTTGTTCAGCACTTTGGACATGGTTTGTCACCGGGTTTGCAAGAAACTGGAGTTCGGAACAATACGAAGCCATGGCGATCTCGCCTCCTTTGAATCCATAATCCAAGCTAGGGTTCCGCCCACCGGAAAGATTTGAAGGTAACCCGTTGTTGTAGAAGTCGTTTACGAGCTCGGAGAATTGAGCAAACATGAGTTTTCCAATGGAGGCAATGGCTAAACGTGTGTTGTCCATGGAAACTCCAATAGGGGTTCCTTGGAAGTTGCCACCATGTAAAGCTTTGTTCCGAGAGACATCGATCAACGGGTTGTCGTTGACCGAGTTGATCTCTCTCTCGATCATTTTGGTTGATGATCGGATGACCTCGATTTGCGGGCCAAGCCATTGAGGCGAGGTCCGCAGAGCGTATCGGTCTTGTTTAGGTTTTTGCAAAGGGTCCATTTCATGGACCTTTTCCGCGGCCTTAACATAATCACTTCCGTCTAAAATGTATTCCATAATGGCCGCGGCCTCGATCTGGCCCGGGTGATGCTTCAGTTTGTGTGTCAGGTGGTCGGTAAACTCGGGTTTACCTTGCATAACCTCGGCGAAAACAGCCGATAAGACTTCTGATAACAATGCAAGCACATTGGCTTCGAACAGGACCATGGAGGCCATCCCGGATCCCACGGCAGTACCGTTGACTAGGGCTAGACCTTCTTTAGGCTGTAGCTCGAAGAACCCGCCGTCTACACCGGCGAGGGTGAAGGCCTTTTCGGCATTGAGGATTTCTCCGTTGGGGCCGACGGCTTTGGAGTTGGGGCGACCGGTGAGGAGGCCGGCGATGTAGGAAAGGGGGACGAGGTCGCCGGAGGCGGTAATGGTGCCACGGAGGGGTAAGCAAGGGGTGATGTTGGTGTTGAGGAACTTGGTGATGGCTTCTAAGATCTCGAAACGGATGCCGGAGTAACCCTGGAGGAGGGTGTTGATTCTTACGAGCATGGCGGCTCTTGTTGCTGAATGTGGGAGGGTGTGGCATGATTCTGTGCCGTTGCCGAAGATTCCGGCGTTCAAAAATCTGAAATATAGTTAATTGAAAAACAACTTACAAATAAATTTCATAAAAATCAAGAAAAATCTTTAGCATTTAGTATACATTAAAATTTTACTACCTTGTAACTTTATATTTAATTTTAAATACTCTACTTCGTTTATGTAATTAGTTAAATATTTAGTTAAAGTGTGCCTCTTTTCTTGAAAAGTTTGGCAACCAAATATTGATGGTGATCACGGACTTATTTTTATTTATTTTCTTAATTACTTGTTAAAGTAATGACTATCTCATACATCCACCAAACCCAAATATTTTATATCGTTTTTCACTTTTATTCTTAATCAATAGAGACTTTTTATCAAATTAATACAAAAGACACCAAATCATTATAGTACATGCATGTTAAAAGTTTAAAACACCCATATTATATTTATATTGACTATTAAATCCACAGTTACTGGGTTCATGCATCTTTGAATTGAAGGAAAATAGTTATAATTATTAACGTCTCTTATTGAGAAAAACAATTAATATCATGCATATATAGTAAGTTGCAGTATTAAATGTAAATTATTTACCTAATGAGCTCCTTCTGAAGAGCCCCACCGTTCTTGGTCCTCCGGTGGGAGGTAGCTCCGAACCCGGTGGTGACCCCATAACTATCAGTCCCTTTGTCCATGCTCTCCATAACCCAGTCACTACTCGCCATCACCCCAGCCCTAGCCGACTCCGACAGCTCCACTTTCACGATAGCAGTGTCAGAGGCAGCCGCGATCCCAGCCACCTGGGACACAGTCAGCGTCTCCCCACCTAGCTTCACCACAGGCTTCCTGAACTCAGCCACCATTCTTTTCACCTCATCAAGGTGGCTCCCAGTCAACGCCTCCGCCGCCACCCCCCAGTTCAACGGATCGTTAATGCACAACTCCGTGGCCACCCCATTTGCATGCCCGTTGATCTCCATTTCAAATTAATCTTCACACTCTTTGTAGGTGTAGGTATGTGTGGACACGTAGGTGCTATGTATATATAGGTGAAGTACGGAGGAATTGAATGCCTGTGAGATGTGTTGGGTGGAGGGTAGCTGAGGGTTGTGGTTTATATAGAGGGGATGTGGTTTGTAAAGAGAGATGTAAGTAGGTAGGCGCAAGGCAAAGCAAGTGGTGGTGGGTTGGGTGAGGATTAATCACTACCCTTTATTACATGTGATAATCTATCAACGGTGGAGATCATAATCATGGAGTTGGGGGCCGCAATGAAAGCAAAGAAAAGTAGTTGGGTTTGGCTTGCCATTCAATGGCTGCAAATATAAAAAAGAGTGGGAGTTGGTGTGCGATCTTTTTTTAATCTAAAATAACTGTCATGGATATAAAGTAGGTGTACAAAAACTTTTGGTGAGACTTTGTATATAATTTGATGGTTACAACATATAAACACTAGATAAATGCTAGGCATGAAAAAAAAACATAATCCAGGTTTGATATTGAAATTAATTTTTAGATGATTAAAGGCTTGCATCATTTTCTCTTCATCCTCTAGATCATTTAAATCCATGGAGAAAACAAATAAGCCCATGCATCCTCTCACCAACCACCCTTGCGATCACCCGCCCTACCAATGTCATCGCCGTCGCAGAATTCCAATGCCAAAGATGTTGGTGGTGGGGGTTGTCTGTGGCAGGATCCGGTGATGACATTGAGGGTGGCGGCGGCGGAAGAGGTAGCTGAAAGACTAAACTAAATATAGGGTCTTAGTGTCAATATTGTAATTAGTTAAAGAGGTGAGATTTGTATTTTTTAAAGTCACGTCAGGTTTAGGGTTAGAAAGTGTTCAAACGTTGTCATCTAAACAAAGTGTCGCATCCCTACGATGACATCGCTTCGTATCATATAAAATATGGTGTCAAAGAGATTGTTTAGTCTCGATCTTTGTATATGATAATCAAAATCAGTCTGTTAACAAAGTTGTAGAAGTGTTTTTATTCACATCTCGTTCATATCAATTGTGTGTGTTTACTTTTGATTACAACAATTAATATCAAAGCAAAGATCAAGACTTGCGAAAGAAAGAATCGCAACAAAAAAACGAATCAATTGGAGAGATCGACAACAAAAGAATGATCATTGTCTGTATTTGTAGTATGTAGATTGTTGTTAATCAAGAAGAAACTGGAATATGATCTCAAATCAGGAAGCAATTAACAGAGCATGATTAAAGGGACGAACCAATCTCCTGCACATAAATCAACAGCCATCAATCAAAACTAGTAGAATAAGAACGAATAGAAGCATCAATCAAGAAAAGTAGGGGGCATACGAAAATTGTAAGGAAAAAAAATATAATAGGCTGACGCATCAAAGAATCACCGAGTTGTTCAGAAGTTCGAAAGGCGAAGATCGGAAGATGCAAGAAAGAGTCCAGCAGCATACTTCAAGTATGCGGCCGCATACTTCAAGTATGCGGTCCAAGCCCAGGCCCACCGAATACTTTTGTCTTGGTTATAAATAGCTTATCTTGTAAAAGTATTTAGGTTAGACAAGTTGGACGTCTGAGACAGTTAGAGAGTTAGACGAGTTGTTAAGCGACATTTGTATTGTTTTTCAGTGATTAATCAATATACGAATTGTTTGACAATCATTGGTGTCTCGTCATTACTGTTTGTACCTACAAGTCACGTGTCGAGTCTGTTTCCGTCGGGTTCAACACGTCGTTGAATCCGTTGATTGAAGATCCTCAGGAATCCGGACCTTACAATTAGTATCAGAGCCTTAGTGCTCATTCAGTGAAGCTAGCAACGGATTTCTTTGACTCGTGAGGTATCAAAGTTACTATTTTGTACTTTATTTGAACTGACTTGTTTGTTGGAAAAGTTTGTGAATAGATTGACAGGTTCTGTATTTTGCCTCTGTCATTTCTATTGAAATTTATGGTTGATCTACTGATTTTCGACTTGAAAATCAAAGTTTTTTTTCATAATCGTCATCCGGAAGTTCACGGTAATCGAAGTTTACGGTTACTCAAGTTAACGGCTTCTGAAGTTTGCGGCTTTCTGAAGTATATGGTATTCGAAGTTTGCGGTATTGAAGTATACGGTCTTCAAAGTTTGCGGTATTTGAAGTATACGGTATTCAAAGTTTGCGGTCACTCAAGTTTGCGGTATTTGAAGTATACGGTCATGAAAGTTTACGGTTTTCAAAGTTTGCGGTTTTTCAAAGTTTGCGGTTTTGAAAGTTCGTGGTTTTTAAAAGTTTGCGATTTTTCAAAGTACTTGTCATCGGGTGCGAATACTTTTTGTTACGTGAACTTACGACATGGGAGAAAGTAGAAAGGATATACTGAAACAAAAGTTTAATATGTTCAATCATGTTCGGGGTGAAAATATGGAAGCTCAATTCAATAGATTCACGCAATTGATGACAGAGATGAAGAGTGCCGAAATAGAGTTTACAAAGGGAGAAATCAATAAAAGGCTACTCAACTCTTTACCAATAACCTGGAACTTCAATTGCACCACCATCAAAAGAACCAAGGATATGTATTAGACATCTTTCAGTGAGCCGATCTCTATTATATACTCTTATTATATGGATGATAAACAGTGTCACCTTAATCATACCAGTTCAATGGATGTTTCTGAAATTGTTGAAGCTAATACATCTACTTTAGGTGAATCAAAGACACTTGTGAGCCAGCAATACAAGGGTGATAAAGTTCAAGATTTGGAAGTGAAACAAACATCATAAAGCAATATTGCAAAAGAGAAAGGCTATTGGGAATCCTCCTCCTAACAACTATTATCAACATAATGATGATTTTAATGATGATGATTATTCAAGAGGTTTTGGGAATAGTTCTGGCAAAGAAGTTATTGCAAGTGGTGGTGATCATTCAGTCGATTTTGAAATTTGAAAACTGCTTTAAATGCATTAGCCTAAGGGTAGACTGTAAGAACCAAAAATATAATAGGCTGACGCATCAAAGAATCACCGAGTTGTTCAGAAGTTCGAAAGACGAAGATTGGGAGATGTAAGAAAGAGTCGAGCAGCATACTTGAAGTATACGGTCCCAGCAGCATACTTGAAGTATGCGGTCCAGGCCCAAGCCCATCGAATACTTTTGTCTTGGTTATAAATAGCTTATCTTGTAACAGTATTTAGGTTAGACAAGTTGGACGTCTGAGACAGTCAGAGAGTTAGACGAGTTGTTAAGCGACATTTGTATTGTTTTTCAGTGATTAATCAATATACGAATCGTTTGACAATCATTGGTGTCTCGTCATTACTGTTTATACCTACAAGTCACGTGTCGAGTCTCTTTCCGCCAGGTTCAACACGTCGTTGAATCCGTTGATTGAAGTTCCTCAGGAATCCGGACCTTACAAAAATAACAAAATCGTATATTGCGATTATTGTATTGAATGGAAAAGGAGAACGAAGACAAAACAAAATCCTGAAAGGACGAAGGATTAAACATAGAAACTGGACTTGTTGAACAAACTTTGGATGCAATCACATCCGTCTGGTCAGAATTGCAAGTTGATTTGATTAAGAACAACTCGAGAAATGTTAGAAAGTTGCAATCAGAACCAAGAAATTGAAAAGAGTGGTTGACATACAAGTAACTATCTCTTTCAATTTACTATATAAAATTTGGTTAGAAATCAACAAGTTAGGAACCCCAAGTCGATTAAAGGTGGAAGTAGGAAGTAGGAAAGATCAGAACTTTTGTTTTGTATATTTTCTATCAAGATGGGACAAAAGCATATACTTTAGAAGAAGAAAATTACAAAAAGAACGAACGAGAGCAAGAAACCGGACCTGTGTGGTTCCAATAGCAAGAGCAAGATAGAACCATTGTGGTTAAAATAGCAAGAAACAAGACATTTGTGGTGCAATACATGTGTGGTATAATCAAGACATGTTTGGTTCGATCTAAAAAGAAAGAAAGAGCAAGATAACAACAAGAAAACAAGTCACGCAGTAACAATTTTCTATAAATCATAAACCGTTTTGGTCTTGAAGCAAGATTTGGTCAAAGGGGTCTTAGTGTCAATATTGCAGTTAGTTTTCTTGCTCTTTCTTGGTTAAAGGGGTCTTACTGCAAATCATAAACCGTTTTGGTTCTGAAGCAAAAAAAAAGTCACGCAAAAACAATCTTTTGATCAGTAACATGAAGCAAGAAATCATAAACCATTTTGGTTCTGAATAGCAAGAGCAAGAAACCTGGTTCGGGTTATAGCAATAGCAAGAACTCGTTTTCGAGTTAAAGCAAGAAATAATTTGCAAGTTCAAAAAGTTATAGAAAGTATCAAGCAAGAACGAACAAGCAATAGCAAGTAAAAACAAGAATAAAATAATAAATTAACATCAACAAGAAAGCAAGAACAACAAGAGAGCATGAGAGCAAGAAAAGAAAAAGAAATCAAGCAAGCAAGAGAGAATGAAGAACACACAAGAAGCAAGAACGATCAATACTCGTGCGATACGGGACGAGGAATCAGAGACAAGAATAGGTTCATGAGCTTTGAATATCGTAAATATGGTCACTATGCATATGGGTGCACCAAGTGGAAGGATATGAAGAAACAAAAGAAACAATAGGCTCATCTCGTGTGAGATGAAGAACCTATACTATTGTGAAGACAGACCACGTCTTTAAGACCTTCTTTAGACTATATTTACTTTAAGGGGAGAATACAAGACTAAACTAAATATAGGGGTCTTAGTGACAATATTATAATTAGTTAAAGGGGTCATATTTGTATTTGTTTAAAGTCACGTCGGTTTTAGGGTTAGAAACCGTTCAAACGTTGTCATCTAAACGAAGCGTCGCATCCCTACGCTGACACCGCTTCGTATCATATAAAATATGGTGTCAAACAGATTGTTTAGCATCAATCTTTGTATCTGTATAATCAGAATCAGCTTGTTAACAAAAGTGCATAAGTGTTTTTATTCAAATCTTGTTCATATCAAGTGTGCGTGTGTGTAATTACTTCTGATGCAAACAGAAGCAGGGTTCTTTTTTTGGTGGTGGCGGTGATGATGGCGCCGACAGCGGCGGCGAGGTGGTGTTGATGCGACAAGGATGATTGATCAAAGATTCTAGTTCTTTTTGTTGAATTCCTTCACAATTTGAAAGCAATGTTGAAATCATTATTTGAAGGAATTCGAGGGAATTAATTTCAGTTCCAGTTCAGTTCTCAACCAAACACGTTAAGTATGGAATTCATATTCAAATTCCAAAAAATATGCAAATCATTCACACTGACAAATATTCTATTAAATTACGCGAACCAAACACACTCATAGTTTTACAAGTTATATAATTTCTTTCTCAAAGCTCCTTTATATGTGAAAAATATTATAGAATCCATATCACAACTACAAAAAGGACATTTTAGGTCGTGGATACCCTTTTCACGGCGGAATTTGTTAGTTGGATTGTGTTTCGTCTCTAAATTCATTGCGATAGATTAATCTATGACCATTTTGTCATCACTAAATCTGCGATGAAATTCCTCCATATTTTCTTAGATGGATTTCCGAGAGAACTGAAATCTGCATAATTTACGACTGATTTGCGACGGAACGAGTTTGCGGTTGATTTGCATCGAGTCTCTTGCGATCGATTTTTTGTCGCTAGTATTGTTTGTAGAATTTTTAATTTTGTTTATTTTGTTAATTTTCCGGTTTCTCTTGTTTACAAATATATTCTAAATCACATAAATATATGCAAACACAAATTAAACAAAAAGTTTCTACAAATTCACAAAAATTCAAAAATAACCCTAAAGTTATACAAATTATAGAACCATTGTTTATAAAATACAACCATTACAACCAAATATGGCCTAGTAAGAGTTTCAAGCGAGTTGGGACCTTATTGTTTAGCGTTTCCCGCCTTTCAGCTATTTGCATATTATGGTTTGTGTTTGGTCTCACATGTGGTATCAAATATTTGCATCACCGAGAAGGGTGTTTATAAGGAAAAGGGTTCTCGTGTTTAGGTCGAGTTCCTTATTAGTTGTGTGTTTAGTAGCACCAAGAGGTGTCTCGTTGCATTTCATCTTTTGTCAGGTGATCAGTTCAGTCTATAGTCTGGTTGGATAATTTCACATGATGATATATCTTGTGACACCAACATGACATCAGCTCTAATATGTTGAGTATTTAATATTTATCATTATTATATTTTAACTTACAAATTCATGACCAGCCTGACTCATACTTCTTGAAGCTTATTAGGCACAAGTGAGGACTTTGGAGCTCCGATCTTTAATTACCTAGCTTGTAGATTCCGAACTCTTGTGGTCTGGACCAGAGTTTTCCTAAATCCAGACCGTAGAAATTATTTGATATATTAGGATACGAGATCAATTAATATAGAAATAAAATTGTAACATTTTTTTAATAATTATTGTGAGATGTTAAATTAGTTTGTCTAACATATTTGTATGTTGTATAGTAAGACATCAGGGCATGTAATAGATGGTGCTTTTTCTAGTCAAAGTCAAGAGTCTTCACAATTTTGGTTGGCTGCCATCCCATGACGACTACCTTCGCTTATTTTGGGTAACTTTCCTAGTGACTTCATTCATTTCTGCGTTGAAAAGTCTCATTGTAATATATATTATTTTAATTCCAAAATATATACAAATAAACTTATGCAAAACTAGTAAGATTGATGAAAAATATAATAAAGTTTACGAATTATATTATGAAAATAATTATATATTATTGCGGTCAAATCACAATTGTATTGGTTGTTTACTTTTTTGTATTGAGCATTTGTTGGTTGTTAAAAAATAAAAATAAAAATAAAAATTGAAATCTGTAAACATGTGATTTAACTTTATATATCGACAATTATGTTGATGAAATGCAGGAGAAAGTTAAAAAAAGGAGCGGTTCATGTATTTTCCACATTGTTGCCATGCAATTCGTTATAATTATATTTTCTAGTCTTCTTTCATAATCAAAAAAGGCTTTTCTTTGACGGTATTTATATTATTCCCGTTATCTTTTTAAAAAGTTGTTCATTTTATTCAACCAAGTCAACTAATCGAATTATTTTTTCATGCTCATTTGATTAGGCTATTTAAGAAATCCTCATGTATTTGCGTTTATATTGCAACCTATTTTCGTTATTGGACTAGCAAAATTAATATTGATATTCTATATCAACATATCAAGGTTCAACATAATATATATGTTACAAATGTTAATTAGTATTTAGTAGTAAGGGTGGAAGGGGTAGGCTTCGACTTCACCTTCTAGCAGTGGTAGACTCAGGAATTTTTTCCATGGGGTCGGAATTTTTATGGTCGGTTGTCAATCGCTAAATATTAAATTTTTTCAATTCGGTTCAGGTCGGGTCGGGTCACATAGTACACACATTGTCACTAATTCACAGCCGGCCCAGAGCGAGGGCGAGGAGAGTGATGGTCCCAGGCCCGAAATATATTTTCATCTTCATCTTCTACACCCGATAAAAAAGAATTAAGGGCATTGACACATGGTCCCTTGAACGCATATTCTTACACTCCTTGGATAGTCAATGGTATTAGATTTGTGGTACAAAATCGTGAAGCCTGACGCACTACTCAGAACAGTGGTGTGGTTACAATAGGAGAAGATGATACTCCATTTTATGGTCAACTAGAGGAGATCATAGAGTTGAACTACATAGATGGTTACTCGGTTGTACTATTCCGTTGTATATGGTTTGATACGAGGGGTAAAATATTAATTAAGCAAAACAATACTATTATAATTGACATCGGCCGTGAATGGTATGTTGGTAAAGAATGGTATGACGATGTCCAATATATATTAGCCACAAAGGCTAAACAAGTGTTCTATCTTCGAGATCCTTCTCGAACCACTGGCTAATGGAGGGTTGTTGAGTACGTTCACCATCAGAAGCTTTGGGATCATCTTAGTGTTGTTAATAAGATAGATATATTGCACGACACTCAATCAAATGATTATAATTTGGTTGTCGACAACGGATGTGAAGTTGGTGAATCAAGACACGTAGGTGGTGACCAAACTCCTATTCCCCATGCAGAAACTCAATCTATTACACGGGAAACTCAATCATTTTTTGGTAATTTGGTTGTCGACTTAGGCTACTTGCTCATGCGGACAACTTTAAATGAGGGTGGTGACCCAAGTCATATTGCGCCGATTGATCTCGATGAAAGTTGTATTAATGATGATTTAGAAGATGGAGACGATGAAGATGCATACAATTCAGATGAGGAAAATGAAATAAACGACGACGATGAAGAAGATGATGATCATGTTGTTGACACACGTTATTCTAGTGATGATTCTAATTAAATGTATGTTAAAAATGTACTATTTATCTTTGTTGATTATTAATTATTTATGCTTACTAATTATTTTTGTTGAAGGAATAATGGCAACAATGTCGCAATCACACGGAGGTGATGTAATATCCAGTGTTTTTCCAACGTATCATTTTCATATTTAGATTTCCATTTCCCGATGTAACCTTTCTATTCCAAAGATAAATAAACGTATCGTTTGGTTTTTAATTAAAAATCCAATTCTTAAATAAATATAAGACTAAAATATGAAAATATGTGTAAATAATAAATTTACAAATATGAATACTTAAAAATTTTTAAAGTATAAAGACTATAAAATATTTCAAACTTAGAAAAAGAAAAAAAAAGGTTTAAACTCATTTGATTCTTATAAAAATCCTTTATAAAGTCTAGGGGCTAAAACCGCCTTTCTGAAACTTACCTTTAACAAAAAAAAAAGAGTTTAAGCATGAAATGTAAAATAGTTGAAACTGTGGGGACCTGTTGTGTCATTCACCCAAACCCTCTTGCCCAGAATCCGGTCATGAGTTCGAATCCCCGCAGCCCCGACTTTTCCACTTTTCACGCGAAAATCGCGATTTCAGTCCAGGTTCACTGAACCTCGGGCTCGCCTCTCGCGTGCGACCCGTCCCCAAGACGCCATGATGATAATCACCAACCGAGGCTTTGCGTGGAGTGTGAATTAACTCCGAACGGCCCAACCACCTCCCTCGACCCGTTCGCGCATTAAATGCCAAATTGACTATAAAAATCGATCCCCACATCTCATAAGCATCATCCCGAAACTCACTCAAGCATCAATTTCATTCAACCGGATTTCCATTTCGTGATTCCTAGCCACGACCGCCGACGCCAAGCCCAAACTCGATCTCCCTCAATCCGATATCAATTCAGGTAAACTCGAAGGCAAAATACTCGCATTCTTGTATAGATCAAAAGCCCTCTGTTTAATTTCATTAACAGAGGGCAAATCGATTCGAATTTAGGGCTTGAAAATCCAGGGTTTGTCCGATTTGGGGGCGAGTTCGAGGTTGAGTTTAAAACAACCCTCCTCCGGATTATAATACAAATGAGTCCCTGGTCCAGTGGTTAGTGTGTGTGTGCAAGGATCGACCCGGGGCAGGTCGGGTGTTCGAACCCGGCCGGCTGGGTTTTTTGATTCCGAATTCTTTTATGCACTTCTAATTAGTTTTAAAAATCCTTTTTATTTTTATAAAATATGTTGAACATTTATAAACTCAAAATCGATTTTTATTTTTGTTTTCCTTATCAAAAAACATTTTAAACAAATAAAACCAAACTTAAAACTATAAAAAAATGTAATATTTAATATTAGTTTTAAATTCTTAAAATTTATAAAACAACCCTAAACTTTTATAAAACTTATATACTCGACAGAAAGCTTTTTTTTTATAATGTTATAAAATCAGAAAAATTTATAAAACATATATCCTTATTTTAGAAATTAGAAACTTATACGTTTTATAAAATTTATAGAATTAAAAACATAAAACTTATTTATTTTGTAAACAGAAAATAAATATACATTATTTATTTAGGCTTGCAAATAATTTCTAAATATTACTTAGAATAATTACAAGTCATTTAAATAAAATACTCAATAGATAAATACTTTAATTAATGCATCATCTTAAAATTTTAATAAAACATTTATTTACAAACTCTTTTAGATAATTATTATTTTTAATGATTATCTACTCTATTTTAAATAAATTGCTATTGGGAATTATTCATTGGTTAACTATTATTAACTCATGATAATTATTCTTTCAGGTAATTATTATTTTAATTATTAAACCCTTGTAAATAATTATTTATTAACCTTAATACTTATTTATCCATTACTCAAATTATATTTTATAAAACTAGTTAAAGCATGGTTAACTAAAACTTACTATCACTTAAACTTTATAGCACAATCATCCCCGCCCTCCCACTTGGGACCCTAGTCAATCCCAAAATCTTGAATTCTTGTTCTATGATCAATCCTTAAACTTTAGACTTGTCATTTAGGCTTATTGTGAGGATATTTTTCCTCAACGCTTCCACAACAATTAATCCTTGTTGAGTACCCTTACATTCCACTCAAGGTGAGTATACTTAGCCCCTTTTTGTTTTGTTTTTATTTTATAAACTTGGGGTGGAACATGTTCAAACTTTTTAGACTTATACAATTCAAACTTAACTATGTTTACATGTCTTCTATGTGTTTAAATGCTTTGAGACTTGCATGCTTAAATTAAACTTAATTCTAGCATGTTCATTAACTTTGGCCGAGCATATAGTAACAGTGATAGATCTATTGTATTTGACCAATCCACCTTGATTGATTGACCCTTCGGGGGGAGCCCTTGGTGATTGTTACTGAAACTTATACTTGAAACTTTAAGGGTAACTTTCGGGTTATGCCTAAACTTGGTTGGAGGTTTGACGTGCACAATGTTTAACTTGCTTGATTCTCACATTTGTACTTAGATGCATTAATCATAGTGAATTGTAAAACTTTTAAAAACTATTGTAAAACGGTGTCAAAACCTTTGTATCTCACCAACTATTTTTAGTTGACAGTTACTTAACATGTTTCAGGTGCTCAAGAGTGAGGCTTATCTATGAAAATGTAGGATGCATGGACTTAGAAAGACCGTCAAGAATTGAACTTTGTTTACTTTTCATGCTTGAACCTTATGTTATTTTTGTCATGTTGAACCCTTTAATTTATTAATGAAATATCTCAACTTTATTAGTCAACCTTGTGCTTTTGAACAACCGTGTCCGCCCCGACGTATAATCCGCCGTCGGTTGGGGTGTGACAGATTGGTATCAGAGCCTTGGTTATAGAGAATTAGGTTATTAGACACATGACCTAGACTATAACTTAGGATTCCCCATGACATGAATCATCTCATGTACTTATTAGGAATCACTCCTCTATTCTACTCTCTAAACCCTACACATACTTATACTTGGAAAACTTACTACTACATCAAGTCTATATACCTAGGTTTCTAAACTAACTCTCATCAAAAGTAGTTGGGTTCTAAATAATGTATGAGAACTTGTGCGGACCGGAAGGGTGGATGCCTGTATTCCAGGAAATTCTATCAAGGAAAGCATTTCATACAAATCCAGATCAACCGTTGGACCCGTATGCTTTCCTGGAATTCTTGGAATGAGTGTCCACTTATAGGAATGTGCGACTTCTCTAACGTTTGAGAATTTAAACAACCTTTGATATGTCAAGGTACCTGTTTAGTAACATGAACTAAGTAGGCACCATCTAAAATCCTTGTACTTCATAACCTCATCCTATGATCCTTACCCTATTATTCTTACGTCCAAACTTTTTCATTTTATAGTATGCCTCCCCGTCGCAGCCGAAGCAGAGTCATGGCAACACTCATTGCTCAGCAGATGGCTAAGGTCCTACCTACCCTAGTCACTGAACTAAACCAAGCAGCGGCCAACAACAGTGCTAACTCTGGATCTCTCCAGTCAGGTTCAAACCCTCCGTGCACTTTCAAGCATTTCAACTCTTGCAATCCCGCCAAATTCTTTGGAACTGAGGGAGCCACTAGCCTCCTCCAATGGTTTGAAAGCATGGAGAGCGCATTTCTGAACAGTGATTGCCCGGATAACCTCAGAGTTCGTCATGCATCAAGTGTTCTACAGAAGAGGGCATTAACCTGGTGGAACGGAGAAAAACGAAATAGAGGTGCTGACGCTGCTATGTCACTGACCTGGGAAGAATTCAAGGAGCTAATGATCGAAGAATTTTGCCCGAGAAATGAAATGAAGAAACTCGAGGCTGAATTCTGGGATCTTGCCCAGGACAGTGGAGAGAATCTGGTGTATACAACCCGTTTCCATGAACTGGGTCTGCTAGTGCCACACATGGTTACCCCTCTGTCTCGAGGTATCGAAAAGTATATCGGTGGGCTACCGATGAAGATTCAGGACACGATGTGGGGTCGGAACCCTGCCACACTGGAAGACGCTATCCGCCTCCCTGCTACCTTAACAGATAATCACGTAAAGGCTGGAACCCTATTCAAAAAGGGCTCTAAGAAGCCCGTTGATACCTCTACTCCCGAGCCTCTCAAGACGGTTAAGACTGAACCCTCGTTCAATAAAAAGCGAAAGGCTAGGAACTATGCGGTAGTCACACCGGCAGCGCCTTTGGCACAAGTTGCTCCTGTTAAGAAACCCTATGGGGGAGCACATCCCCAATGTAACACCTGCAAGTTCCATCATCTGACCACTTTGCCATGCCAATTGTGCACCTTTTGTGGCCGTTATGGACATTTGTCTACTACTTGCTTCGCCAAAAAACCTCCAATGGCTCAGGGAAATCGTCCCAACGTCCCGGCACTACCAGCTTTGGCAAATGGCCGAGCATGTTTTGGATGTGGTGACCCAACCCACTTCCGTAACCAGTGCCCAAGGCTCGCAAATCCAAACCCAAACCCGGGAGCACCGGGACGTGCCTTTAACATCAACGCTAATGAAGCCCAAGCCAACGCAGAAGTAGTCAACGGTACGTTTCTAGTAAATCAACAATATGCTTCCATTTTATTTGATACCGGTGCCGATAGAAGTTTCGTTTCCTTGGAATTTGAGTTATTGCTTGCCAAAGACCGTTCTAAATTAGAAAAATCCATTACGATAGAAGTAGCTGATGGAAATCATGTAACTATTGACTCGGTTATCCGTGACTACGTTCTTAACCTTAACGATCACGACTTTCCAATTAATCTCATCCTGATGCGTCTTGGAAGCTTCGACGTAATAATAGGCATGGATTGGTTAGCCGAACATCATGCAGAAATCATATGCTTTGAAAAATGCATCCATATTCCCTTACCATCCGGAAGCACGTTGCAAATCTATGGTGAAAAACCATCCAGCGGTCTAAAACTCATGTCTTGTACCACAACCCGTAAGTATCTACGGAAGAATTACGTGGCATTTCTAGCTAACCTCGTGGAAAAGAAAGGGAAGGGAAAGAACATTCAAGACATCCCTGTCATCCGTGAGTTTCCCGAAGTGTTTCCCGAAGACTTACCAGGCCTTCCTCCCGTACGACAAGTTGAATTCAGGATCGACCTCATCCCAGGAGCAAATCCTGTAGCAAAATCACCATATCGCCTTGCACCTTCGGAAATGCAAGAGCTAGCAAGCCAACTTCAAGAGCTTTCCGAAAAGGGTTCATTCGTCCTAGCGTCTCCCCTTGGGGAGCACCTGTCCTGTTCGTCAAGAAGAAGGATGGATCATTTCGTATGTGCATCGATTATCGTGAGCTTAATAAGCTTACCGTCAAAAACTGTTACCCATTGCCCAGAATTGACGACCTTTTTGATCAACTCCAAGGTTCTGCATGCTTTTCCAAAATCGACCTCCGTTCTGGCTACCATCAACTTCGTGTCCATGATGAGGATATTCCAAAAACAGCCTTTCGTACAAGATATGGCCACTATGAATTCATGGTTATGCCTTTCGGCTTAACTAATGCACCAACGGTATTCATGGACTTAATGAACCGTGTGTGTAGGCCATACCTGGACAAATTCGTAATTGTTTTCATCGACGACATCTTAATCTACTCAAAAACTAAAAAGGATCACGAGGAACATCTACGGTTAGTGTTAGACCTCTTAAAGAAGGAGACCTTGTTCGCCAAATTTTCCAAGTGTGAGTTTTGGCTAAATGAAGTCCAATTCTTAGGTCATATAGTCAATGAGAAAGGGATTCATGTAGATCCTGCAAAGATAGAAGCAGTGAAAAACTGGAAAGCTCCAAAGACCCCTACTGAGGTCCGTTCATTCCTTGGCCTAGCTGGCTACTACCGACGTTTCATTTCTAACTTCTTGAAAGTGGCGGTGCCCCTCACAGCCTTAACCCATAAAGTAAAGCCTTACGAGTGGGGACCAAAACAAGAAGAAGCCTTTCAGACTCTCAAGCAAAAGCTTTGTGACGCTCCAATCTTGACCCTTCCTGAGGGTAATGATGATTCCGTGGTTTACTGTGATGCATCCAACCAAGGTCTCGGTTGTGTCCTTATGCAACGAGGCAAGGTTATTGCTTACGCGTCAAGGCAACTCAAAATTCATGAAAAGAATTACACGATGCATGACCTCGAGTTAGGTGCAGTTGTCTTCGCTCTCAAGATCTGGCGACACTACCTCTATGGTACAAAGTGTGTGGTTTTCACAGACCACAAAAGCCTTCAACACATTTTTAATCAGAAGGAACTCAACATGAGGCAACGTCGTTGGGTAGAACTACTTAACGACTACGACTGCGACATTCGTTATCATCCTGGAAAGGCGAATGTTGTAGCCGATGCCTTGAGTCGGAAGGAACACACCATGTTACATTGTGTTAGAGTTCAAAACGATATCCAAATCCGCATCCTCGAAGCACAACACCTTTCGGTCACCGAAGGGAAGATGTACGAAGAAATGGCGTGCGGAGCTGAGCTCCAATTAGAGACTAAGCCCAACGGCTTACTCTATTTCTTGAACCGTATCTGGATTCCTGATCGTGATGACCTTCGTACTATTATTATGAACGAAGCTCATAAAGCCCGTTATTCGGTCCATCCTGGTGCAGACAAAATGCACAAGGATCTTCGTCACCAATACTGGTGGCCCGGCATGAAGAAAGACATTGCGTTATACGTAGCGAAGTGTCTCACTTGCTCCAAGGTTAAAGCCGAGCACCAACGTCCGTCTGGCCTTCTAGAACAACCAGAGATTCCCGTGTGGAAATGGGAGTGTATAGCGATGGATTTCATTACCAAGCTACCTCGTACCACTCATGGTCACGATAGCATTTGGGTGATCGTGGACCGACTAACTAAGTCCGCACATTTCTTGCCTATTCGTGAGGATTACGGAGTCGAAAAATTGGCTCAGATATACGTTAATGAAATAGTTAGTCGCCACGGTGTGCCTCTTAACATTATCTCTGATCGTGACGGTCGTTTCACTTCCCGTTTCTGGCAATCCTTACAACCTGCTCTTGGTACACAATTAAATCTCAGCACAGCATACCATCCTCAAACCGATGGTCAATCCGAAAGAACCATACAGACTTTGGAGGACATGCTTAGGGCATGCGTCATTGACTTCGGTGGTAATTGGGATTCGCACCTACCGTTGATTGAATTCTCTTACAATAATAGTTACCACACAAGCATCAACATGGCACCCTTTGAAGCTCTTTATGGTCGTAAATGTCGTTCCCCTGTTTGTTGGAACGAGATTGGTGAATCGCAAATCACCGGACCTGAACTCATTCAAGAAACATCCGACAAAGTTCATCGTATTCATGATAATCTCCTAGCAGCTAGAAGTCGACAAAAGAGTTATGCCGACAAGCGTCGAAAGCTGCTAGAATTCCAAGTCGGTGATCTTGTACTCCTCAAAGTATCACCTTGGAAAGGAGTAGTTCGTTTCGAAAAGAAAGGAAAGCTAGCTCCTCGTTTTGTGGGCCCTTTTAAAATTCTCGAAAGGATCGGAAAGGTGGCCTACAAACTTGAACTACACGAAAGCCTTAGCAACGTTCATTCAACTTTCCGCATCTCTAACCTCAATAAATGTCTTGCCGATGAGAACCTTCACATACCTCTCGACGAAGTACACATTCACGACACTATGCACTTTGCAGAGAAACCCGTGGAGATCATGGATCGTGAAGTCAAGCAGCTCAAGCGTAGTCGTATTCCTATAGTCAAAGTGCGTTGGGAGTCTAAACGTGGCCCCGAATTTACTTGGGAACGTGAAGACCAGATGAAAGTCAAGTACCCGCACCTTTTCTCTGGACCCTCCTCTTAAATTTCGGGACGAAATTTCCTAAAGTAGGGGAGACTGTAATATCCAGTGTTTTTCCAACGTATCATTTTCGTATTTAGATTTCCATTTCCCGATGTAACCTTTCTATTCCAAAGATAAATAAACGTATCGTTTGGTTTTTAATTAAAAATCCAATTCTTAAATAAATATAAGACTAAAATATGGAAATATGTGTAAATAATAAATTTACAAATATGAATACTTAAAAATTTTTAAAGTATAAAGACTATAAAATAATTCAAACTTAGAAAAAAAAAAGGTTTAAACTCGTTTGATTTTTATAAAAACCCTTTATAAAGTCTAGGGGCTAAAACCGCCTTTCTGAAACTTACCTTTAACAAAAAAAAAAGAGTTTAAACATGAAATGTAAAATAGTTGAAACTGTGGGGACCTGTTGTGTCATTCACCCAAACCCTCTTGCCCAGAATCCGGTCATGAGTTCGAATCCCCGCAGCCCCGACTTTTCCCCTTTTCACGCGAAAATCGCGATTTCAGTCCAGGTTCACTGAACCTCGGGCTCGCTTCTCGCGTGCGACCCGTCCCCAAGACGCCATGATGATAATCTCCAACCGAGGCTTTGCGTGGAGTGTGAATTAACTCCGAACGGCCCAACCACCTCCCTCTTCGCGCATTAAATGCCAAATTGACTATAAAAATCGATCCCCACACCTCATAAGCATCATCCCGAAACTCACTCAAGCATCAATTTCATTCAACCGGATTTCCATTTCGTGATTCCTAGCCACGACCGCCGACGCCAAGCCCAAACTCGATCTCCCTCAATCCGATATCATTTCAGGTAAACTCGAAGGCAAAATACTCGCATTCTTGTATAGATCAAAAGCCCTCTGTTTAATTTCATTAACAGAGGGCAAATCGATTCGAATTTAGGGCTTGAAAATCTAGGGTTCGTCCAATTTGGGGGCGAGTTCGGGGTTGACTTTAAAACAACCCGCCTCCGGATTATAATCCAAATGAGTCCCTGGTCCAGTGGTTAGTGTGTGTGTGCAAGGATCGACCCGGGGCAGGTCGGGTGTTCGAACCCGGCCGGCTGGGTTTTTTGATTTCGAATTCTTTTATGCACTTCTAATTAGTTTTAAAAATCCTTTTTATTTTTATAAAATATGTTGAACATTTATAAACTCAAAATCGATTTTTATTTTTGTTTTCCTTATCAAAAAACATTTTAAACAAATAAAACCAAACTTAAAACTATAAAAAATGTAATATTTAATATTAGTTTTAAATTCTTAAAATCTATAAAACAACCCTAAACTTTTATAAAACTTATATACTCGACAGAAAGCTTTTTTTTTATAATGTTATAAAATCAGAAAAATTTATAAAACATATATCCTTATTTTAGAAATTAGAAACTTATACGTTTTATAAAATTTATAGAATTAAAAACATAAAACTTATTTATTTTGTAAACAGAAAATAAATATACATTATTTATTTAGGCTTGCAAATAATTTCTAAATATTACTTAGAATAATTACAAGTCATTTAAATAAAATACTCAATAGATAAATACTTTAATTAATGCATCATCTTAAAATTTTAATAAAACATTTATTTACAAACTCTTTTAGATAATTATTATTTTTAATGATTATCTACTCTATTTTAAATAAATTGCTATTGGGAATTATTCATTGGTTAACTATTATTAACTCATGATAATTATTCTTTTAGGTAATTATTATTTTAATTATTAAACCCTTGTGAATAATTATTTATTAACCTTAATACTTATTTATCCATTACTCAAATTATATTTTATAAAACTAGTTAAAGCATGGTTAACTAAAACTTACTATCACTTAAACTTTATAGCACAATCATCCCCGCCCTCCCACTTGGGACCCTAGTCAATCTCAAAATCTTGAATTCTTGTTCTATGATCAATCCTTAAACTTTAGACTTGTCATTTAGGCTTATTGTGAGGATATTTTTCCTCAACGCTTCCACAACAATTAATCCTTGTTGAGTACCCTTACATTCCACTCAAGGTGAGTATACTTAGCCCCTTTTTGTTTTGTTTTTATTTTATAAACTTGGGGTGGAACATGTTCAAACTTTTTAGACTTATACAATTTAAACTTAACTATGTTTACATGTCTTCTATGTGTTTAAATGCTTTGAGACTTGCATGCTTAAATTAAACTTAATTCTAGCATGTTCATTAACTTTGGCCGAGCCTATAGTAACAGTGATAGATCTATTGTATTTGACCAATCCACCTTGATTGATTGACCCTTCGGGGGGAGCCCTTGGTGATTGTTACTGAAACTTATACTTGAAACTTTAAGGGTAACTTTCGGGTTATGCCTAAACTTGGTTGGAGGTTTGACGTGCACAATGTTTAACTTGCTTGATTCTCACATTTGTACTTAGATGCATTAATCATAGTGAATTGTAAAACTTTTAAAACTATTGTAAAACGGTGTCAAAACCTTTGTATCTCACCAACTATTTTTAGTTGACAGTTACTTAACATGTTTCAGGTGCTCAAGAGTGAGGCTTATCTATGAAAATATAGGATGCATGGACTTAGAAAGACCGTTAAGAATTGAACTTTGTTTACTTTTCATGCTTGAACCTTATGTTATTTTTGTCATGTTGAACCCTTTAATTTATTAATGAAATATCTCAACTTTATTAGTCAACCTTGTGCTTTTGAACAACCGTGTCCGCCCCGACGTATAATCCGCCGTCGGTTGTTGTGTGACAGGTGATGGTAGAGAAGGTGGATATGGGGTCCGTATAACTTCACGTCGGGTTGTGCAGGTGGATCTGGTGGTAAGTTACTTGTTGGTGTTTAATGTATGTCTTTATAATTGCCTAATTTTTCAATTTCATGTGGCAATGTAGGTAGTGCCTCTCAAAAAAGGTGTTCCATAGCCAAAAACCTAAAGTTATACAAGAAATTTGAGCAAAATAGGAGGAAGCCTCTTCCCATTGATGTTGAAGTTCATGGCGAGGGGTACAAGTTCGTGGGAGAGAACGCATTTGATTTTATACGTGCTATATCCCTGGAGGTTGAAAGGGTTGTTCCCCCACATTATCATAGTTGGGTCAAGGTTCCAAATGAAAAAAACTGGTCGTATATCCCACTCTCTTAGTAAGTATAGATGTTTTATAATTACTTACAATTTCATAACTATTAGATTTTTTTCTAATTACTTCCATTTGTAGGAATATTTTAATCTGGACAACTAGAAAACACTGACATGTGGCGAGGCATTGGACTCGGAATCACCGCCGAGTGTTAGAGGGCTTATAAAGAACACAAGAGAGAGTTGAGAGTTCATTTCAACGAGCATGGGGGATACGATGTTGTGGAGGAGGCGAGGAATAATCCACCAGAAGATATTAATCGAGGAAACTGGGAAAGGATGATTGATGAGTTGTTTTTAACTAAGGACTATAGAAACCGCTCCGAGAAGAACAAATAAAACAGAGCCCAACAACGCTACCCAAGTTTCCATGGGAGCAAATCATATGCCCAGCACCGACACATAGAGGTATGAAATACAATTGTTAGTATTATACAAACATGCTTATTAATTGTTAGTGATATTAATTTTGTTTTTCACAGGGGACCGGTCCTATTGATGTATTTAGAGACACCCATTATAAAGAAGGGACGGGTTGGGCCAATGACACTGCAGCATCAGACTATGTAAGTAAAATGATTTTGTTGTTAGAACATCCAACTGTAACTTTAAACGGGTCAAAATGACCCAAAAACACTTTAATAGACTTAGAACGTCCAACTGTAACTTTAAACGGGTCAAAATGACCCAAACACACTTTAATAGACTTAGAACATCCAACTGTAACTTTAAACAGGTCAAAACGACCCAAATACACTTTAGTAGACTTAGAACATCCAACTCGAGCTCAATTGTTGGATATTTTTGCTAGTATTATTAGTATTTGTTGTTATTAATGTTGGTTGATTGGAATGTGTGAATTGTTATTATTTATGACTTATAGTTTAACATGTTGGTTATCCATTTTACAACAGTTATGCTGTCAAATTTTAGTAAAATAGTAAAGTGATTGTTTATTACATTGTTTAATGCAGGACCGAATTCAAGGGGAGTTTACAAGATCCTCTGTCGAGTCTGGTGGTGATTCATCTGCAGTTGATGAGTTTGCGTGCATGGAACGTGCATTGGGTCATAGGCGTGGCCATATACGTGGTGTTGGTCGTGTGGTGAGTAATCCCACACCTGATGTGTTTAGTAACCCTCCCCCCCTCCACAACCCCATTGGCAAGAAATGGACGAGCGAATGACTCAACTTCAACAACAACGACAACATGAACGCCAACAACAACGAGAGGAAAAACAACGACAAATGGCTATCCATAATCAACAAATGCTTGAAATGCAACGCCAAATGGAAGAAATGCGTCGCATATGGGAACGTCGAACAAGCAGCGACAATAATTAGCCGGTAGTTGTTGTCTTTGTTGTTGCGAATGTCGTGGGATGTTTGTTTTGAACAATTTGCATGTTTGGTTTGGGAACGATTTGAATGTTTGAGTGTTTACAAGTTTGTGGTTCGGATATTAGTCTTTATGGTTCGGACAATGTTATGGTATGATATTTGGTTGTTTTGAATGGTTTATATTATTGAATTTGCAGGTTTTTGTTAATATAAATTGTATATTTCTGGAAAAATTTTAAAAATTAAAAAAAAAACAGAAATAACCTATACCGACGACATGTCGTTGGGATAGGTCTTTTTAAAAAATTATTAAAAAATTAAAAAAAACCCTATATCGACGACATGTCGTCAGGATAGGTCTTTTTCAAAATATATTAGAAAAAATTAAAAAACCTTGTCCCGATGACATGTCGTCGGTATAGGTTTTCTTTTTGAATTTTTTTAATTAATCCCCGTCTCACCGACATGTCGTCGGTATAGCTTTTTTGAATTTTTTTAATTAGACCCTATCCCGATGGTATAGGCCAACCTATCCCGACGACATGTCGTCGGTATAGGCCAACCTATCCCGACGACACCTATACCGACGACAGCTTTGAGCTATTGGGACGAAGCAATACCGACGAACCCTGTACCGACGACATGTCGTCTGGATAGCCTATTCCGACGACTTGTCGTCGGTATAGAGTTAAAAATTTTCGTCCCTATAGAGTGTTACTGTTGTAGTGTTGGTCAACATCCATGAAGTCCCATTCCAAATTCAAAGCTAGGATCATCGATTCCCCTCTTCCTAGCAAGCTCAAAATGCCGGTAAATATTGGCAAATATGATGGGTCGACTTATACGAAAGTTCACATTTATATGTGGAAGGATGGTCGATGCTTGTATGATGTCAAATGTTCATTCAAACCCTAGTCGAAGCTACACGAGTCTAGCTTGACGAATTTTCCTGGAAAAAGTATAGACAAGTTTGAGAAATTGCGAGCAGTTTTCTGAAGAAATTTTAGTCAGTCACGTCGAATCTTGAAGGATTTCACATAATTATGTGCAAAAGAAAAGAAGTATGGGATCAGAACGAAGCAAGGTAGCGGTAACCGAGGTCCGAAAGCTCTTGCATGCAACAATTGTATGAGAAGTTCGTTACCAAACTAACACGCACTTGAATTATATTAAAATTTTCAAAATTCCTTTTCATGAAAAAGCGTTAATATTTTATTTATTTAATTATTTAAGTTTTAGGTATTAGATAATCGTGTTTATAATTAATATAATATTTTGAATTGATCTGTTAGAACTCGATTCACATGATCGATTTCACGTTATTATATAATATCGAGGGATATTAAAAAAAAAAGATATGATCTTATGATACTTTATTTATCCAAAAAAAATGTAGGTTTCTTAACTTTTTTATGAGTCAACGACGCGTTGATACAATGAAGGAAATGCCAATGCACCTTTGAGTCTTTGACTCTTTGAGGGTCATCGATCACGAATTGAAAACTTTATATATCATGTATGTTCCGAGTTTAATATGCATTCATTGTAACAATTTCTTAAATTATTAGTTTTAACTTTTATGTTAACATGATTGATAATCATGTTTTTATTTTTTTTTTAACGGCGGGTGAATTTATTAGAAACCAAACGCTAGCAAGAAGCTAGAGAAGGCGGATATCTTGTAACATTTTGGATATGATTGTTTTATATATCTTCTAATATTTAGATGCTTATATTTCTCCTTTTCCTTTCAAATTAATTATTGTTATTATAAGAACGTATTCCTATATAAAAATAATGATTATCGTGTGTCATATATCAACTTTTTTTTCATCCATTTTTTAAAAATTTATTCATTTAACGTGAAGATAATTGTTTTTCTAAGAGAAAGCCAAACATCTTTATTATAATAAAAATAAATAACTTTATCTGACACGTATTGACTTCTGACGAAGTCTTGATTTTATTTTCCCGTTTTTCTCTTTTATTAAATAATTATTATTTTAAATAATTAAATATCTAAAATTTATTATAATATTTTATTAAAACTTACTAAATCAAAATAAAATTTTAATTATATCATATCTAAAATATAATTTTATAATTCTTAAATCTTTATTCACTAGTAGAAACACGGTCTTTTGACGCGGTGGTTTTGGTTTTTAGACGCGGTTTTTGACCGCGTCAAAAGATGCAGCCACAAAAAATAGCTGTATTTTTAGACCGCGTCAAAAAATCTCCAATTTTTACATACCAAAACCGCGTCAAATAAAATCACAAACCGCGTCAAAAAATGTTCAGTTTTTTCATACCAAAACCACGTCAAATGAATCTTTAGATTTAAAAAAAGTTGTCTTTAGACGCCATTTCAAAACCGCGTCAAAAGAATTTTTAACATTAAAAAAAGAGTAAACTACAGTTTAACTAAAATGCATTAATTACAGCACCTAATCATGAACCTGGCAATCTTACAACACCAAATCCAGAACAATCCAAAGATCATAAAATTAACTAAAATGCATTAAATCCAGAGTTTAATCTAGATGTCCCATGTATACAGTCTTTTTGCAATTATTTAACCACACTGAACTTGTATCATCTTCACAAAAAGGACAAGCTAGCTTACCTTTCGTACTGTATTCTGACAAATTACCGTATGCTGGAAAATCACTTATGGAGTAAAAAATCATGGCACACAAGTCAAAATATTCTTTCTTATAAGAATCATACATGTTTACACCTTGATTCCATAGAGTTTTAAGGTCATCTATCAATGGAGACAAATAAACATCAATGTCATTAACAGGTTGTTTCGGGCCTTGAATTAACAACGACATCATTATGTATTTTCTTTTCATGCATAACCACGGTGGTAGATTGTAGATGCAAAGAAGAACCGCCCACGTACTATAACGACTACTCATGTTTCTGAAAGGGTTGATCCCGTCTAAACTAAGTCCAACTCGTATGTTTCTAACCTCGTTACCAAATTCCGGATACATATTATCTATATTTCTCCACTTAGGTGAATCCGCCACGTGTCTTAATTTTCCATCATTTATACGTTCATCTGAATGTCAACGCAATAATTTTGCTTCTTTTTCGTTTGAAAATAATTGTTTCAGCCTCGGTATAATTGGGAAATATCACAATATTTTAGCCGGTGGTCCATTTTTAGTCACATCATCAACTTCATCGGTTTCGTTTTTACGCTTATATCTAGACGCGATAAAGTTAAAACATTTATGATCATTTTTGTACTCCTTTCGATACAACATACAATCATTTGGACATGCATGTATTCTTTTAACTGTCAATCCCATTGGACACATTAATTTTTTTGCTTGGTATAACGAAACTGGTAACTCGTTACCTTCCGGAAGCATGTCATGTAAAAGCACTAATAGATCTGCGAAACTTTTATCACTCCATCCGTATGTTGACTTTAAGGTAAACAACCTTAACACGACACTAATTCTCGAAAATTTCTTACAACCGGTATATAACGGTCTTTCTGAATCTTCAAATAGTTGTTTCAAATTTTCTTGATCGTTATCATCAATATTGGTCTCTATATCATTATACATGTCCCTAAAATTGTCATTGTCGTCATTTAAAGCGTCATTTTCGTGATCAATATATTGATAATTGTTCTCTATATTATCATTGTGTAAATTGATCGATGACGTGCTACAGTTAGCAAGAGATTCCCCATGATTGGACCAAAAAGTATATCTACGCTTAAAACCATGTTTCAACAAATGAAACTTTATTTCTTTGATATCATGTTTCTGAAAATTTTTGCAGGCTACACAAGGACAAAAAATCAACCGATCTCTTGCATTTACCCGATGAGTTTCAGCAGCATTAAGAAAAATTTGAACATCAATCGTATATATTACATCAGTACGGTCTCTTTTTTACATCCCATCGTTACGATCCATCTGAAAAATAAAATAAACAAACAAATGATATGAGTGCATGCATATGATATAAACTGGTACTCTAAGGCGATGGATCCTAACCCACTTTTTGAATATTTTATCTCACATGTATACATTTTAACGAGATGACTATTAAAGAAAAAATCGGCAGCATTTCCCCTTAACTCCCCATGAATGCGCAAAAACCGCAAACTCGTGAGAGTAGAGGAAATATCAACCGATTTTTCTTAAATGTCATCTCGTTAAAACGTACACATATCCTAAATGAGATAAAATATTCAAAAAGTAATCCCGAAAGGGACAATCCAAAATTTATCTCTATTAGATAAATTTTGGACGGGCATATTCTAAAGGGTTATTCTAAATGTATGTATATAAACTTTTATAACTCTGGGTGAATTTGATGAAAAAAGTAAACAAGATTTTAATTTTTAACCAAAATAACAAGTAATAACACATTTAAACTTATATTATTACTCTATATAAAACTAAATACATATTAAATTGAAAGAAATTACTAACCTTTGAGTGTAGTAATGGTGAAAAAGTGAAGAGAAAGATGATGAAGATGAAAACCAGCGACGACCGAATGTTGTTCAATATTAGGGTTTTGAGAATCGGTCGAGGATATATGAAGATACCTTCTGACGCGGTTTATTTAAAACTGCATCTAAAAATGCTTCTTTTGACGCGGTTGAGTAAAAACTCCGTCTAAAAATGATTCTTTTGACGCGGTTTATTTAAACGCGTCTAAATATATATCTTTTGACGCGGTTAGTATTTTTAGACGCGGTTAGTATTTTTAGACGCGGTTTTTATGTATTTTTGAATCACTGAATTTAAGCTACGGATCTTTAGACGCGGTTTAGACGATGACCGCGTCAAAAAACATAAATCAACCGCGTCTAAAAATCACTTTTCTACTAGAGATTATTTATTATTTTACCAATGTCTAATAACATACAGCATACAAATTTTTACAGAAACTACTGGTTTATAACAAATTATATTTACTCAACCTTTGTAATACATGGGTTTCTAACCTAATTATTATATATGTAATTATATGTCTTACAATTGACATATTGATCTCCTCCTTTGTAATACATGGGTTTCATGGAATCTAGATACGAGTTTTGGACGTAAAAAGATTGAAGATTGGATCAAAAACGAAGATGGAGATCTTGATCGGATGAATCGTCCGAAAAGTCGGATGAATGGTCCGAAAACTATTCCCGTCTGAAAAGTATTTTCGGACGGCATGATTTCGGACAAAAGATCTCGAACGAAATAGTTCTCGGACAAAAGATCTCGAACGAAATAGTTCTCGGACAAAAGATCTCGAATGAAATAGTTCTCGGACAAAAGATTTCGAACGAAATATTTAGCTAATAAAAGATGTTTTCTAACTATATAGTTTTCGGTCGAAAAATTTCGACCGAGATAGATTTCGACCGAGAAAGATTTCGGTCGAAGAAGATTTCGGACCAATAGATTTCGGATGAAACATGTAGGTTATAACCTTCTTCCATTCGTGACCCTTGACAGATCCATTAGCACCCGCTTAACTCAGGAGCCCCTAAGTACCCTACGGGAACTGCTCATCAAGTGAGTTCTATGTGCCCCCTATATGTTACGTGCAAACCATTTTAAATATTTTGAGGCTGAAGTGTATACATAAATTGAATAAAAGAAATGAATACTATATGTAGACTTATGTGTTATGTGATGATGCATTGTGAATACAATAAATGACAAGTATGTATGAAGCTATGAAATAAAAGAATGACATAACATATAAGAATGAAATCTTGCTTTATATCCATGTATATATTGCTTGTCAAGTATGAAAAGTATGACATAACATATAAGAATGAAATCTTGCTTTATATCCATGTATATATTTCTTGCCAAGTATGAAAAATATGACATAACGTGTAAGAATGAAATCTTGCTTTATATCCATGTATATATTGCTTGCTAAGTATGAATGAACGTTATGGACGAAAACGAAGCTAACGGCTACTATGGTAGACGGACGACCACTTGACTATTATGCAGCCAGAAATGAAAGTCTAGAAAGGTAGACTAAAGAATGGCCACTACGGTGGAGTAAGTCCCTCAATCGATGCACGGTTGTATAGTTAGTTCAAGTGGGAAATGGATGCCTTAGGGCAGACAGGCGAATATGAAGGACTACGACGGTAGGACGGTTTAGACGGACGGCCGAAGGTTTGCCGGACGGTTTTATGATATGACGGACGGTTTCTAGGGCCGGACGGTTAAGTAAAAGGGTTACGACGGTAGCTCAATGGCGTGTGTATTTGTGATATACGTAGTAAAAAACGGGTTGATCACCCTTATGTGTATGACCAATGAATGTTTAATGAAAGTAAAGGTGTATACATATTTCATGTACTCGCATATGAACGATAAAGGAAAGCAAAGAATGTGCTAAATGTGTATTTATACATACATTTATATATAAATACTTATAACAGAAATGATGTTTATACCTATTTGCTTTAAACTAGAACTCACCAGCGTTAACTGACTTTTAGTATGCACTTCAGGTAAAAAGAAGAAAGGACGTGCGAAGGCTTGAAGGCTACCCGGCATGAGACTGACATCCCACTTTAATTTATGTTAAGACAATGTTTACGTATTTAAATGCTAAGACTTCCGCTGTCATGTACTTGAATGATGAATGTTTCCGCTGTGTTTTGAATGTTTTAAATTTATAATTCAGTATCGATGACTATGTTTATGAGTAAATCCAACAAGTGATGTCACCCGGGAAGGGGGCCTTACAACTAATTTTTATCTACGTTTCGATGTAAGTTTCATTCAAAACAAAGTTGAGCGTGATAGTGTACAAGTTGTCTAAGCACTTACGTATAACGTCGTTATGAATTTTTTTACCTCTTTATTTTTTTAAAGGGTTTACTTTTGTTTTCTATTTTTTTTACGGTTAGTTTTTGTAACCCATTTGTACTAACTATTTCGCTGCAACGCGTGGGTTTGCGTAAATGTTTTGTTCTTTTATGTAAAGATTCGAATACGTTTATTTATTTCGTACACGATAACTTTTTAACGATTTCGTTTTTCTATATAATATGTTTAATAGTAACGCTCTGTTAAATGTTCTGTTTTTATGTATTGCGTGTTTTAATGTGCCGTTATGTGCGAGTTAATGCGCCGCAACACGCGTGGCTCTTCGAAGACTTTGGTTTATTTAGTGGTTTGGTTTTTTTTATGTAAATTTTCGAAGCCATTTGGTGTCCTTTTTTTAGCTTTTTAGAAGACTTTGATTTATTTAACGGTTTAGTTTTCCTTCTTTTTTTTATAAAGTTCTAGGTCGTTTAGCATCCGTTGTTTAACGTGTCGCGACGCGCGACGGCCGCAAACTAGCCGGGGAAAATGACTAAAAGGCTACCTATTTTTTCCACACAATCTCTCAAACATCATGGCCATTCATCAATAGTTGTATCTTTCTATGTAATTTCTAACACTTTAAGCCAAATAATAGATAGACTCACTAATCTTAAAATCATGATAGAAATTAATAGTCGACAACTCAAACCTTACAGGTAGGAATACAGTCCTCAAACTCCCCAAAACCTTTTCTTAATTAATTAACTAATGTGTGTTGGTGATCGGGGAAAGGCTCAGGGGTTCACCTTGATCGGGGTTTTTTTTCGTCAGGGCAAGGGGCGGCGGCGTTCCCGATCTGGGCCGACCCCCTCCCAGATGTACATACCATCCACTCTTAGCCTTAGATACTTGATGTCATCATAAGCTAAACATCCAGAATCATTTCAAGAGTTTTTAACTCTTAGCATCTTAAGAAACTATTACTCTAATATAGAGGTGCAAAAAAAAAACGGAACCGGCCTACCCGACCCGCACCGGTTCCGGTTCCTACCCGGTATCTCCAAGAACCGGTTCCTACCTGCTGGTTTTAGGTTTTTGATGCTCGACAGGTTCCTACCCGGACCCGAACCGGAACCGGTTCCTACCCGGACCCAACTAGAACCGGTTCCTACCCTACCCGGTTCCACATTAAAAATAAATAAAAATTGCATTTTATGTTATTTAATGTTATTTTAATTATTAAAAAATATATATATATTGGAACCGGTTCCAGACCCGAACCGGACCCGACCCTACCCTACCCTACCCTACCCGGTTCCACAGGGTAGGGTTCTTCAACCCATAAACCGGTTCCTAACCGGTTCCGGTTCCTACCCGACCACCTGGTCAAAAAAGAACCGGTTCCGGTTCTTGGGCTCAACCCGGTTTGTGCACCTCTACTCTGATACCCTCTCTAAGGTAGTTTGTAACATTTTAAGGTCAAAGTGATAAACTGCCCTAATAACATCATAACCAGTCTAAAACCATAACAAACTTCTATCTTTCCATGCATGTGGTTCAAGGTGTCCTAAACACCCCTACATAATCTTCTCATGGACTAGCCTAATAATTTCATATTCAACTTAAAATCGTAATAGAAACTTATTCGTAGGCAACAACTCAAGCCTGTGATCACACTTCCAATTCTCTAGCTATCCGTACAATATGAGTTGACTATCTCTAGTATACTTAATTTTAAATTGGTGTTTGTCTCAAATAGTTTCAGTTTCAATATCAAGCCTTGGTTTTAATTATTTTTAGTTGTTAATTGAGATTCGGTTATAAATTTGTTTTTAAGTTTTACATACTAATATATTTTTTTAGAATAATCCTAGTTTTTGTAAAACGATTCAAAGTTTAAAAAATGTGACTTTTTGAGTAAAAGCCTCAGTGATGGTATGTAAAAAGTGAACAAATTCTTGACTAATCATAAAAGGATTTATTTTAGTTCTATACAACTTTATTTAAAGTATCGTAAATACTGATTTTAATATACACAAACAAACATATTATTTTTTTATTGCATCTCAGAATCATAAATCTCACAAAATTATTAACAACAATTATTCATCATAGACGACAATCGACAGAATCTGCTTCATTATGTAAGACTGATGGTTGTGGGGCTTTATTGAGAGTGGATTCATCCTGTAATATCACGCCATGTGACGCTGACTGGATGCTGACTAAGCAGTGTATAAAGCCCCTGCTGAAGCACTTGAGGGTGTTGTGGTGCAGGTGAGCGGGGGCTTTATCGAATTAATTTTTTGTTTAATTATTTATTCAATTCAAATTTAAAAACTAATATTACATTAATATAAATAGAAATATTTCATAATTCAAAAATCGAAAATAATAATAATAATTTTTCAATTACTAGTCTAATACAAGATCATCGGGTCGTCTAGCCCACAAATGCTCAACCAACTCATGACGAAGGTTTCCGTGTACCTCACGGTTCTTGATATCTCCTATGTTTTGAAGTCTTTGTTCATCGGTGATTGTCGATGGTTGTGGTGGAACATCACCTTGGTAGTTTTGACAAATAGCCTTACCCTTGAGATCGTCTTCTTCGGAAGAATCGGATGAAGAAGACGGATTCCACTCCATTTTTTGTTTATAAAATTGAGAGAAAATAGGAAGTTTATAAAGATTTTGAGAGATAAATGAGTGAAGAGGAGATATTTATATAAATAGAATTTTTTTTATTTTTTTTTTAATACCCCAACGGCTCTTCTCCCCAAAGGTCATGCCAGCAGCGCTCGCTAGCCCCACCACGCCACCCCGCTCGCGCCCCCCATCGCCTGACCATGTTGTGGTGTGCGCGGCCAAGGTGGCTCGCGCCCACCGTTGACGCCCCTCGCTCGCCTACCACAACCAACAGTCTAATATATAAACATAAAGTAACCAAAAGAAAATCATTGAAAACATAGACTTGAAGGTGTAATGTAATTTGATTTATTTATTGGTGGAGGTTGGAAACTGCAGTCCATATGGCGGTGCAGGAGGTCCATATTGAGGAATTGTGGCTTCACGACGACCACGAGATTTTCCAAAAAGGTAGCACCCGATAACCGCGATCAAGAACAGTAGTATCATAGGCAGTGATATCACAATGATATACCCCATCAGATCTTTCCCTAATATCAAAAAACATCTGGTAAGCTAATCTATAATCGACTGAACCGTATTTTCTAGGTCTAGTTTTAACTAATTCAGATTGGATCAGAAACTCCAGGTATTCAATTCAATTAAGGAAAAAAAACATAGTAATCAATCACCGAATTCACACAAAAACAGACCTTCAAACGAGAGATATGAAAATTAATTTACTGAATGTTTAAGTTGTACCTTGAACGATCTCAGCAACTCGGAGAGAAAGAGAGGGGGAAGTGGGAAGAAAAGATGCCTCTGGACGTCACTAAACGGTGTTACGCGGTTTCTTTTTCTTTTTTCCTTAAAATGTGCCTTTTTCTTAATTCTTAGGTTTCGTGTTTCATACGTGATACACCGACGCAAATATACCCAACTAGTGGGATTTTCCCGCGCTACGCGACCGGAATTTGGTCGATGTCAGTTAAGTCGTTACAATATCATTTAAGTGTTAAAATTTGTAACACTCGTTTCGACGATCTATACATTCGTACTAACTTATAAAAAAAAAATCATATTGAAACGCTTATAAAAAAAACATGTGGAAAGGGCAAATCCCGAATTCTATAAAATATCATATTTTAAATGTCGTAAGAGGACAAAACGAAACCTTAAAGCAGCTTTGACGGCTTGTAAATTCGTGCTTCGATAACTTGTACATTATAATAAAAGATCGGTTTTGAATGAAATTTATATCGAAACGTATATAAAAATAAGCATGTCGTAATGACACACTCCGAATTTTGTAAAACATAATTTTTAAAAGTTATATAAACGAAAAACAAAATATGTGTAAAAGTAATTATAAAAAATAAAATATTATAAAATTAAAATATTAAAAGAACATAAAAGTCAACAAATCAAATCATTGTTGCTATTGACGCTAACTATTCATCGCTTCCTGATCGCGCATTTAGTTACATTTTATTTCATGTTATCTATATGATTAATGCATGGTTACGAAATATACTATTTTATTTTACTTTTATATTTTGTAGCTTAAAAAAAAGAGCTAAAATGATGCAATTAAGGTGAACATGGGATAACGAGATGCTATTGATCAACGAGTCCAAATCTTAAACCGCTTATTATTTACAAATTTGTTGGAGTAAATTAGAGTAAAAAATAAATAAATAAATGGTGTCTTGATTGGTGTTGGTCTCATGCGAATATGATATGATCGGAGTATTGATACGGGTCGGATTATCCATGGCCGTATACAGACCAACCACCATGAACCCACTTCACCATGATCCTCACGTTGCACTTTTTTTGCATTCATATTATTTCCTTATCAATTATCCATGTTTCGCCATCAAGGTTCTGCCTTGGTGGTCAGAGGGTTTTCTCAAATGGTTTCTCCTCTGTGGAGATCATGGATTCAAATCTTGTAAGGTGCACTTTATAAAAACTAGGAACACCTCTGCAGATTTTGAATTCCTTGGTGGTTGTTTGGGTAGACTGATGTACGAGCCTCCCCTGGTGGGACGTGCCAGTTGAGCCCACGCCGTTCAAAAAAAAATTATCCATGTTCCCATGTTCTCTGCATATTGTTTTAAGCATCATTTAACACATTCCCATGTTTTAGTTACGGTTAACTTTTTTTGTATTTAAACAAATTTAATTAAAGAAAAATATAGAAAAATGACAGCAAAGTCTAGTCTCGTACTCTCGTTCCTCTTATTTCTTTAAAGTTTGATCCACTCAACGGATCCCTATCAGACTATCACAAATAAGAAAACAAACTACAAGTAATGAAAATGGCCCATATTGGTGCAATGGTAGCCCCAAAATTTTTTATAGTAGAGGTATTGGGTTCGGATCTGGGCCATAGCAAAAAAGGGGTATGTGGCTAGGTCAGGGGGTTTACGTAGTTGGGGGGTTCCTTCTGGGGTGGGCTGCCCTGGTTGTTCTAGGTGTTACAAAAAAACTCAATTATCCTAGAATATCTAAATGTGCACTTCAAAAAAAAAATTAATTCCTTACAGTTGGGCTAAATTTCAGTTAGTTTTGTGGGCTACGGCTATGAAAAGAAGGAAGAATAAAATAGACTGATGGCAGTTCCAGAAAAAGGCAGATCGACAGCAGTTTGTGGGGGTTTGACAGTTCCCTCTTGGGACTGGGACTGCAGACACGAACAGCAAAAAGGATGCAACTAAACAGAAGGATTCAATTAATTGGTCAATGAAGAATTATTTGGTGACAATATTTAATTCTTCCATTTTTATGATTGGTTAATTTTCTTTTCAATCACAACCAGGTATAGGGTTTGGTTCTACGCATAAGCATTCAATTTAATTTATGAACTGTTACTAGATATGAGCGTGTTCTCGTTAGAATGACTTGATTATGTTCATGTGTCTAATATATTTGTGTGTTAAAGGATTTTGCTATTTTGAACACTTCATTACATCGTTTCTGCTATCTGGTTTTCATCATTAGAGAACAAGGTGTTTTGATTGATAGCGTCGGATACTGAATTGATAATTAATAAGTACCCCGTCATACAACATAAATTATTCGGTCAAGAATTGTTAACACATATGTTGTTTGATTGAAACGTCCATTGACTGTCCAAAATGCAACTTTGTTAAACAAGGTTATGTCTATGTTGCTTACTAGTGTAGTGATTAAGTTGAATTATACATGGTGATATCAAATCCTAACCTAGTTGTGATTGTTTGTTTCTTGTCTCATATTTTTGTGTGCTTTGTGTTATGTCTTTAGTTTAATTGCAAATAAGATTGACATTAGTTTCATTCACAATTAATCAAATCTTCGTGTTTTACTTTTCACAATGAAACGAACGTGTAATACTAACCACATGTTTCTCGTGGATACAATACCCTACTTACCCTAGCTATATAGGTTAATTAGGTTTTGATTGACTTCATCACTTCTTTAAATGTAGTAATAGAAATTCCATGCCAAAATAAAATTGTTATTTGATTTACTTTTGCTTTTATTATATACGTAAATGCACGTGATACGTAAATCATAGTTACAGGGTCGGCTTAAATATTTTGGTTCAACACAACTCGATTCGTTACAAAATGCTTGTTTTAACCCATTACCCAACATACCCGACCCTGCCATAAATCGAGCACAAACACACCCCGTTAATTGTTTTTCTTGGTGCAGGTTCTATCCAAAGCAGAACTGCAGTTTCTTGCACTGCTTCCTACACTCCGGCCCAAAGTTAGGGTGATCGCAGAATGCGGCAATTGGTATGTTATTTTAGTAAATTTTTTGCATACACCTGTCATGTGGTCTATAACCAATACTAACCCACCCCAGCCGGGTGTGATTTGTAGTCCTAGAGTTGATTTCTAAGAATATAACCATAAACTGGTCAGCTTAAACAGTACTTGACCCACTTGTAGGTTGTATATAGAGTTGGGTCGGTCCAGTTGGATAAGGGGTCAAAATAGGTTCTGGTCTAAAAATACAACAACATAAGGTTCATTTCCTAACAACAAAAGTTACTTTTTTCTCATACAAAACATCTAGACTTTGATCCAAAATTAGATAAGCAACATCTTCTTAAACAACACAAATTTTGTTTTTATCTTGGCTTTAAAGAAATAGTTGCATGTAAATATAAGCATACCTACATCTGGTTCAACACAAATGGCGATAGCAAATTACCAACTTTTTTTAATTACTAATAGCTCTTAGCATGATGACTATAATCTCAGATTTCGTTGTTCAATTGGCCCATCTCGGGTTTAAGACTATATCCTATTGTTTGTCAAAAAAGTATTCACATTCTTAGATATGTAAACCATGATCAAATATCCATTAAGCTATCTAATTCAATTAAAAATTCTACCCATCTGAACCTAATTATCAAATCAAATATTTTAAATTTATAACGGTTGAAAACCCCATATCATAAGAAATAACAACACAAGAATAAATAAAACCCCTCAAAAGAAATAACATTTGACCTAAACTATATTATTATAAGAAATAACAATAGAAGAATATTGAGCCGGCCCTGCATGGTTGTGTATCGTCTTTTCACTCGCGTATCATCAGAATACATCAAAAGCAATGGTAATACGTGACACAAACTCACGTAATATCTGAAAAGCCTCTGAAATTATTTTAGTGGCTTCTATGTCCAATATTGATTCTGTGGCCTCTATAGCAAACCTTCCAAAACATCACAATATGTGTCTAGGTGTTTAAATGCTTCCATACTTGGTATTTATTCATCACTTGTATTCGAGTATCACATAAATATATTTGATATCACAAAGTATCGGTTTATCGTTTATTGATATTGATGCACGAGGAAGAATGATTAAACCACGCGAGTCAAGGTCACATAGATATTGAATTTAGTTGGTTAACTATCATTGAAAGAACACTTTTTGATAATACACGAGTGAAAAGATAATATGCAACTATGGTTTGTGTTAGAGGTGCACAAACCGGTTTTTTTTAGAACCGGATCTGGTTCGGATCCGTCAACGACGGTCAACGACCGGACACGAGGGAACCGGTTTCGGATCGGATCCGGTTTTGGGAGTGGAGAGGTGGAACCTATTGGGACCGGACCGGATATTAGGAACCGGACCGGATAAAAAAAACCGGTTCCACCGGATTTTAAAAAAAAATTTTTATAAAATATTAACAAAAATACACTATAAAATACATGTTTTATTTATTTTTTATATTTTTTTGAATGGAATTAAAAATAGTTCGTACAAAAAAATTACAAAAAACATAATGGAATCACAAAATATATATTATTTATTGTGACTCGTTATTCGTCGTCTACTCGTCTTAGTCTTCATAACTTCGGTTTTTAATCTTCTTCGCTTGAGATACGTTGGGCTTCATCATAAGCTTGTTCTTCGTCCGAAAGTGGAATCGCCGCCCCTTGTTCTACTTCGAACTCGTGTATTTCTTGTTCAATGTCAAGCTCGCCTTCTAGTTTTGCAACATGTTGTACACGTTCGGCGGCATCCAAATGGTCCTTCAAGCAAATACACATCTTCATAGATTCCGGTGTAAGCATCGTTCTTCGAATAGACAAAACCCTGCCATTAAGAGAAAAAGCAGATTCCGAAGCTACCGTGAAAGCTTGGACGGTTAGTAGGTCACGGGCCATTGCGGCTAGAACGGGATATTGGGTTTCCCTTCCTTGCCACCAACTCAAGATATCAAAGTTTTCAAACTCTTCGGATCTTAGAGTTGAAATAAAATCGGTAGCTTGATATCTCCCAAGCTCGCTACTTGGTGTGCTTTCACGAGCTCGTTTAGTATTTTCGTTTCTTAAAGTATTAAATAAATTTAACATCGGGTTCCTTGAACTACTAGAACTTGAACCCGAAGTCATTGATTCACGTATATTTGATGGATCACCACTTCCACCATATTTGCGTAAATAATAATCAAACATATTATTAAAAGCCGAATTGAAATCCCTTATTGCCTTTGCTTCAAAATTTGGGTCTTCCTCGTGCATATTTAAATCGTCCGATATTGATCCAATTAATGTTTCAACACCGGTTACATTAATCGTTGGGTTTAAGGCGGCCGAACATGTAACGACGGCCGGCATTTCCGAAAAATATTTTTTAAATTTATCTTTCATAGGTATTACCATTGTTGCAAAAATAGGGCCGTGATATTCAAACTCTTTTAATTTATTACATATTAAATATAATTGTTGAAGTACTAGCGAAGACGTGCGATAATAAACTCCCGATAAACATGTAGTTGCATTTTTAAAAACCTCAAGCAAATTAGTTAGTTTCTCGATCGTATCCCAACTTATATTATCAAATTTTTTGGAACAACGTTTCTTTTGGACAAGTTCATCATGTAAATGTTTTAAAGTAACTCTTTGCCTTAAGGCCGATTCAAACATTTTCCATGTCGAGTTCCATCTAGTAGGTACGTCCCAATTCGAACCTAAAAAGATGGAATATGTTTGTTGGCACAAGTTTCTATAGTTCATATATCTTTTTTTGCTTGTGCTAAAAACTTCTCGTAACATCACTTTAAAATTTTCTTTCACGTCTCTTATTACTTGGACGTTTAGACTGTCTTGCACAACCAAGTTAATGATGTGTGCAACACATCGACTATGAAAGAAAACACCGTTACAAAGCGGTTCATATTTTATTTTTAATTTTTCTACCGCGTTTGTGTTATTTGAAGCGTTATCAAAAGATATTGAAAATATTTTTGGTTGAATTTTATAAGTTTGAATTACCGAGTCTAAAATATAAAATAAGTTTTCACCGGTATGTGGATATCCAAAATAATCAAACGCAATCGTACGCTTTATCATTTGCCACGACTCGGGTTGAACCCAATGTGCGGTAACGCAAAGGTACGATTCCGGTAAACCATGTGGAGCGGACCAAACGTCCGTGGTTAAGTTAATGCCGGTATTTAAATTTTCAAAACCTAAGATTAATTCTTTTTTAGCTCTTTTCCATATTTTTAAACAATCTCTTCTCAAACTAGAACGACTTACATTTTTGTAGCTCGGTTGAAGCGTCTCTTGTATCATCCTCGTCAAGCGCGGGTTATCAAAGTGATCAAAAGGCAACCCTTCTTGAATGACGAAATGTGTCATTCTCTCACGAACCCTCTCGACATTGTATTGCCAAACTCCTCCATCCCTACCAATTTGAGTTTGATCTTCACCTTGAGTGTGTTTTGCGTGACTACCAATATGTTTCCTCAAAGAGCTATTTCCGGCAGCACCCAGAATTTTACCACAACTTTTGCAACGAGCCTTTTGCGAACCGTTCGACATTTCGCATAAATCGAAATAAGCCCATATCTCTTGGTTTCGAGAGCAAGGAAGTACTCTCACCACCGTGGCTTCGCTAGTAGAACCACCAACCGAAAATTGAGTGCTTGCGGAACCGGAAGCCATGGGATGGGAGTGTTTTTTTGCGTTAAAGTGAGCGTTTTTTTGCGTTTTGTGTCACACCCCCAAATTTATTCACTTAATAAATAAATAAATAATTTAAGGTTGTAACGATTGGTAACATTACACAACAGCGGAAGCTAAATAAAGACTTCTAAAGTGTCGAACACCATTACAGGAACTAAATGAATACATAGACCTAAAGACATACAAGTCTAAATTGACTTGACGTTAAACGACCAAGCATCTTCGTCTTCTAAGGGCTTAATTCAAATGTTTAACCTATTCCAACCGTGCCGTATGTATTACCTGAAAAACATGCTCAAAAATGTCAACGCAATGTTGGTGAGTTCACAGGTTTTAAATGAACACAATTGGGAAAACCATATTTACGAAATCGTTTGTCAAAACTATTTATACGAAATCCTTCGGCAAAAACCATTTGCACGAAATTGATTGACAAAACTGTTTGTACGGGTACTATTGGCAATATTCTTTGCTCGAAATTTACTGTCAAGATCATTGATACGTATACCAATGGCAAAACCCGTTTCTCGAAATTGACTAGCACTTCCATTGGTACGTATACCATTGGCGAAATCCTTTGCTCGAAATTTACTTTATGCATACGATAAGCAAAACAAGTTAGCGGTTGATTCATCGTTGTCTAGCTAGCACAAACGAATTATGTGATGCACAAGCCTATAACCAAACCTTTAACGAATTCTCAAATTTTGCCCCAGCCCATTGTACATTTAAACAATGAGAAACAACAAGACCTAATATGCAATCATTTGACCCTGCTGGTCAGGTTAGCGCGACTAACCATGATTGGGGGTGTCAACCCGAATAGTACTATTCATATCGATCTACGGCTAAGTCCATAGCTAATGGTTATAGTTCGAAATACCGAGGACCTTTTAGTGTTAACTCATGCTCACAAGGGAATCAGATGCTTGTTTCTCGTTTTCTAGTTATCATACCATTTGAAATTAACATGTTTTTCCCCCAAAATAGAAAACAATAAAAAGGGGTCATGAAACTCACAATGAGTTAAACCAAAATGTTCATGTGATCCAGAGTGTAAAAAAATATGTTCCATTCTTTCAAGTATGTCGTATAAGCATGTTTCCCCCCCGATGTTTACAAAACCTTAAAAAGCTAAAAGGGGGCCGTGAACTCACCTGGTGTCCGACGAAATACTAGCAAACGATAATTGTTCCTAATCAAACTTGACTACTCGTACCCTAGTTACACACGAGGATAATATATGTTAAGACTAAGTGTCTTAAGTGCAATTGTTCACTCGCTTAAATTCATCCGTCCAAAGATGTGTTTGTTTTAGAAAAAGAGGTGTTTTGAGTTACGACTCGTTGGTGATTATTATTCTTTGTTATTTATGTGTCCATAGACACGACCCTTTTGTGTTATGACATAATGTTATCATATCATATAGACAAATAATTCCAAAATAACAGCACAATATGTATATATATATATTTATTTATTTATTTCCATGATATCTATCATTCCGGTGTTCGACACCACAAGTGTTTATTTATCGGTTCAACGTCTCGTTTTTATATAATAACCAAACAATTGTTAAATCCTTTATCTCGCTTAACTTGTAATAATATTATTTAAAACCACACTTGATTCTTTTCAAAGCGTCTTTCTTTTATATAACTACTATATTTTTCTAGGTATTTTAGAGTATAAAATCGATTGTTTCACGAAACCTTTTCAACAAATAATATTCTATATTTAATCAAATCGTATTGTTTTAATATTCAAGGCATAATTTATCATCATATAAACATGTATTTTTACATACAACGATCCGTTGATTTACACACATATATATGTACGAACTTTTATCCATGAGTTTTACTCTAAAACTAATTATTATGATTTTCATATTTTCAAGACTTGTATGTAGTTATTTTTATCGTTTAAGATCTAGAAGTTAACCACATTCATTTGTATATGCATACATACGGCTTTATATACATATATATACTATCTCATTTTTAGTTTCCATTTACTTTCATGATCAAAAGTATACCCATATAAACAAAGCACATACATATATATTCATGCAAATCGACATACATAGAATACATATCATTATTTTTAGTTCCAACGAGTCCAACACTTTGTTTAGTTTTCTTGGAAGCTCTTTAGATCTTTCTCCTTGATTCCTTAGTGTTTGCTACTTGAATGTGTGAGTGTGGGTGTGTGCATGTGTGAGCCGAGAATAAGAAGAGCAAGAGCAAACCTCTTGCTTTGTTTCCATTTTTTTCTATTTTTATACTAAAATAGATAGATTAAAACTTGGTAAAAATCATATCACATCATGACAAAGCTAGAGTGGAGTGTTGGTGAAACAAAAAAATGGTGTGGGGTTGGCATGATGATGCCGTGAGAAAGAGGGCAAGGGGGTGGGGTGTGGGGTTTGCTTGTTGTCTTCACCTTAGTGCCATTATTTTGTCATAATTAGACTTAGTTACTAGTTAGTTTATAGTTTAATTGAAAATGGATGGGTTTAGTTATACCCATTTGGCCGAAAATGAGTTAAAGAAAAGGATAATTGAGAGGTGATGATAGAAGTTGGAGTTGATATACATGAACAAGTAGATTAGATATTCAAGTCGGTGATCCGTTATTTTATGCATCCTCTCGTAGGAGTATTAAAACGTTCATTTATTTTATGTAGATAATTTATATATATCGTTGTGACTTTTTGTTGGACTCAAGTGTTGGAAAATTTGTAAACAAATATAGTCATAAATGTCACTTCATATTTGTACCAGTGACGTAATTAAATCAAATAAAAACATGTCATGATCTTTTGTACATTTATATTGTTTGTTATCTCCACATGTGATCATACGTTTTTAGCCTCTAATTATTGTTCTAGTCATTTATAAATAATCACCAATGGCTGTGTCATGCGGGTCGTTTGCTATGCATTAATATTAGTAACTCTCAAAAATTACTAAACTGTGATTATGCATTATAAGACCCTTGCTAGACTTTAAACTATATAGTTTGATTTCAATTGTTTTCAGGAACTATTAATAAGTAAACGCGTTTATAATTAGTACGGATAGTGACATGTTTTGCCGGGTGTCACATTTTGAGAGCGTTTTTGAGTTTTGAGAGCTAGGATGTTGTGGTGAACTAACACATACCCCCAATACCTATTTATACTTAGTTTCTAGCCTCAAACAACCAAAAAAATACAAAAAAACGGCCATATAACGGCTATATAGCCGTTTTTTTTTTCCTCCCAACGGCTAGAACCGGTTCTAAATTGTCCGAAAAAAACCGGTTCCAAAAAATCCGATTTTTGTCCGATTTTTATCCGGTCCGTCAAAACCCACTGAACCGGTTCTGGATCTGCCGGTTCTACAAAAATCCGGACCGGTTCCAAAAAATCCGGTTCTAGCCGGATCCGGTTTCGGATAATCCATCGGATCGGATTCGGATCCGGTTCTTTTGAGCACCTCTAGTTTGTGTACGTATGTAGTGATTTAAAGGAGAAATCTAATACGCGAGCAAAAGTAGAGACACGAGTAACTAAAGATATGGTTTTTATTGACAAGACTATATTGAGTTATGACTGATGATTGTAAAAACTGCATAATCTTGTTTCCAATTCTGTTATAGTCATAAATGTATATCCCCATTTCCCATTCCTTCAATGCTAGCATCCAGGGGCGGACCTACCTTGTAGCCACCGGGGTCAAGTGACCCCATTAATTTTTGAAATTTTAGTAGAGCGTATAACACCGAAAATTTGAGTGACCCCATAGTTTTTCTGCAGTGACCCCATAAATATAATCCGAGTGAAAACACTAATAATTCATAAGCTTGCCTCAATGGTTTATTCCCTTGTTCACGTGTTCACCTGTTTAAAAAGGTCACGGGTTCGAATCCTTTTAGTGACATTTGTTTCCTTATTTTTTTTTTGCCTTTTACTCTAAAACTAAACATCTTATTAATTCACAGAATCTCAAACCTAAAACCTAATGCTTCCCTTTCAGCCGTCGCAGACAAGAAGCAATTTTCCCACATTTTGTTTTTAATCAAACTTAATCAAAAGAGAAAATCACCATATGCCTTGTCATCCGAGTTCATGAATCGTAGCACACAACAGAATTTCTCACAATTGTTACAGAAAGATATAAGGTTTTTTCCTTTTCCCCAATATTTGTTTATTCTCACAATTGTTTATATGTTAACCTTTGTTTAATCCCACAATTGTTTATTTGTTTGCATTGGTTTAATCACAATCACAGAGAAAGAAGATTGGGAATTTGCATTTGTTTAATCACAAGCATAGAGAATAAAGCATGTGAAGACGGAATTACGTAATCGAATGGGTGATGTTTACATTAACGATTCTTGCATTTGTTACATTGAAAAAGAGTTATTTGCGAACGTTTCGGTCGAAGATGTAATGGATCGTTTTCAAAAAATGAAGACCCGGCGAGAACAACTTTAAAATGTAATGTTTCTTTCTTTTTTTTTTTTTTTCTAATGACATTTGTATTTTGTGTTTTCTAATGACGATGTATTTACATTATGTTAGCATATGTTATTATATTTACCCGATCAACCCGACCCGAAAATTTTAATGTCTAGGTTGATAGAAATAAGAGACAAAAAAAGTGACCCCATAGGGAAAAAATCCTGGGTCCGCCACTGCCAGCATCAATCAAAACAAAGAAAATACTTGTGTCGCCAACGGAAAAAATTTACAGATCACACCACGACCACGTCTAATCAGATGATCTAACCTCAAAAACAGGAAGAAAGTCGTCGTTTTCTTGCTCTTTTTGACTCCCACAAATGTCAACTCACACCTGTCTGTCAATTACAATCCATAAGATACCCGCTTGTTTAATCCATCTGCCGTTGGCTTGTTCGACAACCGGCGTTTGTACCGCTTCAGGACGGATGCCAGGTTCTCTTTTCCTTTCAGGAATGCCAAGTCACCTGCTGCAGTGCCTGTCCGGCCTTTTCTACAAGAGATTGCGATCTCCACATCCTTCACTATGTCCAACAAACTGGCTGCCGTCATGCATTTCCCTTTGCTTTGTTTCGCCGTTGGTGGTAGACTGGTGGCGGATTTAGGCGGCGACGGCCTTCGCTGGTGGTATGAAGTTGGAAATTGGAGACAGAAACACGGGCTCATTGCAGTTCGTGGTTTGGAGAATGCTAGCTGGATTATCCCCTGAATTAAAACACAATATTAACTCAAAAACTCCTCCAATTAACCACAATCAATATAATATCTACTCATTACCGAAATAATCGTTACCTGAAGACGGTTAAAAACATAAGTATACTTCCCCAAAAGAGCGGGCCGGCTTTCCATGAGTGAAAGCTCGAGAACCCGGTGGATGCACCACACGCCAAAGCTTGTTATTAGATCAGCCCTCCAAACACAACCTTCCCCGCAATTGGGAATGGAGGTCACAAGATCGATTTTCATACCCGAGTCACCTGCATGAGCCGCCCCCTCGCTCTCGACTTCATAAAGGAACCTCTCCCTAGCGGCTACACGGTCCACAAGGTCTTCATCAAGACCACTATTCTGCTGAAACAACCAATCGGACCCTTCAAGCTTCAACAGCTTCATAATACAAAGTCTCAAAGATTTCAAAAGGTTAGCTTCTAAATCAGCCCCAGACCCAGTGTCCTGAGTGTTTATACTCAACCTACTGTTGCTGCCCTTTTCAGCAACACCGAATTGTTCGAAAGGTTGCCTGGACCAAATGGACCATGTATCTGACCCTGAACCGACATAGCCCGAAGGAGTCCCGGATCCATACGAAGGGCCCGAATACATAGACAGCCCATGCATTTTCCGGCCTAGAGTTCCATCCCGATGAGGAAGTGAGAGCCCGGAAATATCGGGCATACTGTAATACTTCTTCTCATTGGCAGTACTATGCATAGTTTCAGAAGGATGATTATAATAATTTCTGTCGGGTTGCATTGAGCTGTTCCGAGACACCACAGGATCTGGAAAACCCGGTGGCTTAGCCGGGCTTGTCCCGTTTTGCAGAGCTTTCGTCAAAGAATACGGAGCTTTATAGTTTGCTGAACCAAGCGATGGTGATTTAGGCGCTAGTGGGTCTATTTGGTTCATATAAGACTTGATCTGATACCCGTGAACCGTAGCCGGCTGATCATCATATCCACTAGAAGCTTGTGGGATTCTTAGACCACCAGAAGATGACTGAAGTCGCAGGCTATGGTAGCGTTTCTCACTAGGGTCCATCACATTGAGGTTTGACCGCTGCGCATACGCGTCTAGTAGTTGCATTTGCGTTGACAACAGTGAAGACGGGCTTCGAGCTGGCACACTCTGCGACCGAGAGTTGAATAAGCTTTTGTTATCCACTTTCAATGCCTTCGGGTTTGGGTTCAGGTTCGGGCTCACCTTAGAATCTATCCCTAGTAACTTATCGAGCTTTCTCACTTTTGCTTCTTGCGTTGGTTCCCCATGGAAATCGAACAACTGGCCCCAAAATTCATCAAGAACAGCAGCTAATTGGCGCCTAGCAGCCCGGCCCAATCTAGCAAGCTTTGACCAGCTTCCCGTACCGCTCCCAACATCGTCATTCTTCCCACTTAGACTCCTAAACGACGGCGGGCCGTCAGGTCTTACCAAATGGTTCGTTTCCGGCACTACTTTGACCAGTTCTTCAGGCTGCCAAGCGTCTTTCTCCTTCACCACCTGTGAATTCCCGTCTATTCTCAATGTCTTCTCAATCGACGCAGATTCTTCCCTTTTCAACTCCTCGCCGGCCAAAACTGTTACAGGTGATTCTTCCTCCGGCGCCGATGAAACCAGGGTTTCAGATGAATTTTCTTCAATGGTACTCGAACGAAGCCCCTTATCGGACTCCATAATTTCCTCAGGCAAATCGAAACTCAAGTCACCGGATTCTTCAATTCTGTCATATTCCGATAACGATTCCGGCAGAACATCCGATCTAAAACTCGCAGATTTCAAAGGCGTTACAACAAGCCAGAGAATCAGAAAGAACGAAACACACGAAGTCAAGAGAAGTATAGAATAAGGGTTGGAAACCGATCCCCCACCGCCGATGTTCCATCGGATGTTACTCGCCCAATCGCTGTTCCCGAACACCATTTCAATTACAAATACAATCGCCAGACCGAGCATCCCGATAAACGTGATCAACATTAAAAACTCAACAACCTTGGAAACTTTATTCGCCCCCATTACCGATCTTGATGTTGCAATCCAGAAAAGAGGGATGACAGAAGACGGAAGCAAGAGGGCGATCATGATTTGAGTAAAGATTAGCAGTTGGTATGTACCCTCGGCCCCAGATTGCCATGAACATAAGAGTGCGGGTATAATGGCGATTAATCTGATTGCGGAGTGATGAAACCAGCCAGGGATGTTGATCTTGAAGAAATTGTGAACGATGGGTTGACCACTGAATTTCCAGGTCAACGCTGTGGTGTGATTGGAAAGGAGGAGGATCAGCATCAGAGCAAAGGGTCCTGTTAGACTCCTAAAGACCTGCATAAATCATGAGTGAGTTTGGATGACATTTTGATTACTCAAAAAGACAATTTTAGCATCAAACCTGATCCATTAAGGACAATGCATCTTGGAAAGTAAGCAAATCAAGCCCAGTGCTGTAGAAGACATTTGCAGCTGAGTTCATCAGAACATAATTTACTACAAAAATGCCACTGAAAACACCCGAAATGGCAAAAAGATGATCAAGACACAAGGCTTCCTTCGAAGCCGGTTCTGGTGCCCGTGTATGCTGAAAACAAAACAAAAACTCGATTAATCGTAAGGTTAAGTAAAGAAGAAGTTGGGGACATGTGCAAGTATCATGTACTTACCTGCACGATAGATGAATGAAGATAAAAATTATGAGGCATGATGCTTGCACCGAGAAGACTGATCAATGTAAAGACACTTTCCGCGCTGAACTTTGTTAGCATACTGCCACCTACTGAGAGTGATGCATCTGGTTGACTCACGAGCACACCGAATAGATAAGAAAGTAAAGCAAAGCTTGCCAAACACACACACATGAACTTTGCTTTACCAGTCTCCTGTAATAACAAGTAAAATGACACCGAGTTAGTTTTTTGATTCGTCTATATTGAATCAAGAAAATAAGATAACGGGCTTACCAACAGGCCAGAGAAAAGAGGGAATAAAAAAACGTCCAAAGAAGTCAACAAGACACAAGTGAACAAGCTCATGCCAAACATCAGGTGAGGCGCATGTGCGATGCCTAAAATCTATCACAATAGGTGCATTTGTATGTCAACATATAATCAAGAATGATTGTAGAACCATGAAAAGAAGCATAGAGTACCATTGAAAGATCCAGAGCAATCATGGATAGTTCGGCTTGGATCCCTAAAAAGATACATGTGACCGTATAGTACTCTGAACAGCATATCTACATAATTAGAAAGAAAGAACGCGACTTTATTAACCCCATAATCATAAATTTATATTGCGTAAACATATGGTAAATACCCATGATCCCAAAGATTAGTTGACATCAACAATCTGATGAATTGATGGTACCTGGGCAAGATCTCTTCCGGTGACCACAGTGATGCAAGCTGAAAGGTATTGACAGAGGACAGCAGCTAAACTCAAAACAAACATCGGTATTATGACATCATAGCCAAAACGGGCCCCACCTTCGACTGCTACAACCCATTTCCCGGGATCAACATATGCAATTGCAATGAAAAGTATTGGTATAACAGCAGGTAACAATCTGTGTGACAGGTTGGATTGGGGTTTGGTGATTAGGGCCTCAGATTCCATTTCACAAACTTTAGTAACAAAAAAGATTTAATTTTTCAGTCTCTGATTATCACTCAAAGGCTTTGCTCATTCCCACTGGTAAAATGGATCAAGATTCTATGTAGTAGAAAATTTTGTGTATCCAGCAACACCTAATTTGGAACAAGGAAATTGAAGCATCTAAAATTCATAGCAGAAAGTCATGTCCTGACTGTTTGTCACATGAAAACCGTTGATGCTGTGAGATTTTGAGTCTAGTTGTCACAATCAAAACCACTTTCTTAATGTTTTTGAATTATTTACATTTGCCCTTCACACGAGCATCCGGTGAGATCAAGATAGGCTACGCGCTGCACTGATAGCCCTGAATTCACAAAAAGCACAAAGCAACATTATTAACCAATTCCGAATCAAACTAGAAAACCTTCACAACATCAAATTCAACTCGGTACTTGAGCAAAGCACCAACAAACCGAATACCATTTGCTTTACGAAACCAAAAGATTTGTTTATGTGACAAATCTCAAAAGAGTTATTTGCAAGAAACATGTGATAACAGACAGTTAAATTAAACAAGAAACAGAAACACCAAACAAAAACAAGATTTCCAAGTAATCAAGCATTTGAAAACCATGCTGGAGGCTACATTATATAAACACCAAGTGAAAAACCCTATAAATAAACCCTTAATATCATAAATCACACATTTCCATATCTAAAAAACCAGTCAAACAAAGATTAAACAACATAAATTATTTAGCCATGCTCATAATCTTGAATTTATTTACAAAAAAACCCACTCCAAATTCACAACAACATTCTGATATTCCTACATAAATGCATCAATAAAGATTCCAAATGGAACAAATTAACATAAAACAAAGTAATCTTGCATAAAAGCATAAAACTTTTACAAGCAGCCCAGATCTCCATCATCATCATCATCATAAAACCCTGCAAAACTAAAGCCTGGGATCTGATTGGATTACATATCATTACCTATCAATCTACTCATACAAGAAAAGTTTGAAGAAGAAGAAGAAGAAAAGAAAGTCAAGCAGGGACTTATGTGAGTATTAAATACGTTATAGATATGGTTTAATTGTTGGTGTTACTACAGAACTACCATCTTTCTTGATTTTCTTGATGTTACCTTTCTGGGTTCCGATGAAGGCCAAGAAAATCAAGAATATGCCATATGTTCAGACTTCAGAGCAGAGCAGATCAGATTGGGATTTAAAGATGATCGTAGGTGAGAAATGAAAAGGTGTTCCAGAGATGGGTGTAGAGAGAGAAAGAGAGAGGGGTTATAGATACAACTGTTTGTATGTATATATATATAAGAAGATGAAAGGTATCTTGTAATCGGAGAAAGGGGGCAACTTCAGCCTATGAGAGGAGAAGTGGCGATGAATTTATTCCACTTTGCTGGGTTTAAAAAAGAGTAGCTTTTTAGGGCACGAGTATATCGAATTCAGCGAAATAAATATTTTGTACTAATAATTTATGATTTTTATACGTAGTTTAATAATATAATTCTTTTTGTTTCTATATAATTACAATAAATAAATACTGATCACCTCAACTTTCACAATAGAATTTAATTTTCCACGCAAAGTAATTTGTGAGTTTTGGTTTAGAATAAACGGGATTGTGTAAGTTTCGATTATTACGAATATGTTTAGTTAAACCGGTTGGTCTTTGGTTGAACCTGATAAGTTGGCTCATTTATTTTTATAACTTTATAATTGGTATTTTACCTTAAAACTTAAACTTGTTGATGTTTTATGTGAAAACATAATAGTTAAAGAGAAACGGTGTTCATGTTCTATAGTTTAAATGTAATTGTTTTATAAACATTTATGTTTTTCAATATAAATTTATAATATTATGGTAGTAATATGAAAGAATTAACTAGCTTTCAAGTTAAACGGTTGTATCCATATATACGAGTCGTATTTAGGTTTGTATATGTCATATAAGTTTTGGTGTTCGTGTTTGGATTCATGTACTTTTTTCGAGTTTGACACGTCATTTATGTAAACAAGACCGGTTTGGACAACACTATGTATGCACAATTATGGTCGAAATATTTATTATAAATTGATTAACTCAAAGTTAAGTCTCGGTATTTAAAGTAAACAAGTCGAACCAATAAACGCGGGTTTACCAATAAATCAATTGGTCAGTTTTTGTTGGCGAACTTAAGGGCGGTTCAGTTAGTGGTTAGTTTTGTTAGTTTTCTTTCCTTATATATAAATAGTCTATTTGTAATCATTATTGAGTTATTAATAAAATCATTTATTTTTACCCCAAATCATTCTCTCTTTTTCATTCTCTCGTTTATCATTCTCGCTTGTTTTTAGCGTTCATTCTCGATACATAACATGGTATCAGAGCATATATGCTCGATTCTGTGATTTTCTTCTCTTATTCCGTACTCGTTCTTCGTTTTTTCTTTCGTTTTCTCATTATTCGTGTCGATTGGGGTTCGTTTGATGTTTTGATCCGTTCAAAACTTTCATTTTATGTTTCTGATCATTTCTACGGTTGGATTTCTTCATATACGTTTTTAGTCCAGGTAAGGTATAAATTGTTTTAATAGGGAAGTTTTCATATAAAGTTCAAATTGTGTACCTCTTTACTGAATACTTACAGGTAAACTTTATAAATGCAAAAAAAAAATAAATAAATAAACAAAACTAGAAAAAAATAATATACAAAGAATGAAAATTAATAAATGCCCGTCTATAGATGATGATAGTTTAAATCTTATAAATAAATATTTAAGACTTTTTTGAATATTACTTCAACAGATGTCAGCATAACCCACCATCTTAGCAAAATAGATGTTTACTTGCATCAAATATGGGTTAGAAAACACCAATAGTTTGCATATAAGACCAAAATTGGCTAAATTTACCTGTTTGTACAATGCCAATGATGCACACTTAAGCATACCATACGAAGTAATATTCACACAGAAGCACAATGACAGCCCTCACAACAATATTCTAAACAAATTTTAATGAATACTAATACGACTCCAGTTATTCGTTCCTGTTAATACTCGATTACGGTTGGATCATCAACTATAAAAGTATTTAAGACGTGACTCTCTAAATGTATGTACATGCAATCAATATAAACAAGTAAAACCATAAATCAAAATATCCTCTAAATGTAAGGACATCCAATTTAAAACAAGTAAAACCATAAATCAGTGAGGAGAGGCAGAGGAATAAGAAGTCAAGCCTAATGGATAACGTTACTGAAAAATTTTGTTTAAATAAGTTAAACTGTTAAGTTTTTTTTTCTGATTTTGATATTAATTTTAATTTTGAATTCCTAACTTTATGAACCTATTCAGCTAGATAGGTGATAGAGTAGAGTTTATCGCATATGGGCGGAACTTCAGCCTCTACAAATCCCAAATTCATCGTGAAATCGGTGATGAGGTAATATCTTTTCTTTAATATATTTTAAAAATATTGTGTTATTAAGAAGTGAAACATAAGCATATTGTTTGCAAAAAACTAAAGTATATATTTGCAAAAACTCAAATGAGAAACAAAATCCATCGAATCGCCGCTAAAATAGTATGAAGAAAAGAAACCCTAGATCGTAACATCACGAGAGATAAAAGAGTAGGTGAGAGAAGTATCTGGAAGGACAAATAACCCTTGTGTTTTCCTTTCACCACACTAATATCCGTCTCATGGTATCCATGAATCACTAAATACAGGCACGTGTACTTGACCTGTTTTTTTATCAAATGTAATCCAAAATTTTTAGCATTTACTTATGCATATTCTTACTACTACATTTCTTTCTATTATTATTATTATTATTGTAACTCATATATGTTATTTTAGTTATTACTTTTTTACAACTATTGTTGTTGTTTGTATTTTTATAAAAACAGTAATAAATTTTTTACTTATATAGAAACCTAATAATAAGCATCAACAATACACACAATAGAGAAACAAATCAAAATAATAAGAATAATAATTTTATGTTGGAATAACTTAGCTTGGCTAATAAGAGAATAAATAATTAAGTAAAACCACAACGAAAACATAGTTTCTTCAATTAATATGATCGCTACAATTTGTCACACAATAAGAATTTTCAAAGAAGTATAAAACTCTTAAAATTAAGAAGCAACACAATATAGCTTTTTATACAACAAAAGATATACGTAGTAATGCCATTAATTACTAATAGTATTATTTTATTATTTAATGTATTTCAGTGTTGTAAAAATCGCTAGGCGCTAGGCGGGCGGTTTGGTAAGGCCTAGGTCTAGGCGGGATTAATCGGGGCCTAGGCGGGATTAATCGGATTGGAATTTTATATGTAATTTTTCAAACTTTTATATATATATATATATATAGTTATATACACATAAATACACGTAAATTAGTTAAAATAAAAGGTTATTACCTAAAAGTTTAGGTTAATTTTGATAAAAGCTATAACTTTGAGGATGAAAAATGTAAATTAGTTAAAATAAAAGGTGAAAAAGAAAAAAAGAAAAAAGAAGAGAAACCTAATACTAAGCAGCCGTCTCAAACATTTTAGATCTGCATCTCTCGTCTCTCTCGCTCGTCTCTTCATCTGACCTAACAAATCATCCCGCCAAGCCTAAATTCTACCCACAAATCAATAGGTAAGCTTCGATTAGCCACTATTTATACTCTATTTTTCTTCTTCATCGCAGGTATTTTTTGTAAAACAGACCCTACGATTGAATTGATTATCTGGAACGCAAGTTTCATGATCGGGAACGCGAACCCGGAACACGTTCGTACCGCGTTTTGGTACGAACGATCCAAAAAGAAAATCATAGGTGATGCAGCGATTTCTGTAACTATGATTTGCCCCGATTTGGGCTAAAAATCATCAAAAAAAAGCACAAAAAAGTGGCCTGACTAGACCCGATTTGGACCGCCTAGCCCGACTAGACCCGATTTGAACCGCCAGGCGATTTTTGGACCGACTAGGTCAAAATTCCTCCTTAACCGTCCGCCTAGCGATTAATCGGCGCCTAGGCTACAACACTGATGTATTTGTAAAGTGACATTATTAGTTTTCATGTACTTATCAAATTTTTGTTATATAACTATGTGTGTACTTGTATTTTTTTTTATTCCAATTACATGTTATAGATATAAGCAACCATGTCAGAACTTTCATTTGTCATAATAATGTCGGAGATATTGCGAAGACTTTCAGCAATTGATGTTGTTCTGTATAAGTATGTGCAAAGATTTGTAAATGTCATGTCTCGGTTTTAGAAAAAAAAATTTCTTTTTTTAAATTATGCAACCATAAAGTATTATTAAGGAGTTTACTAACATATATATAGAAAAATAATTCTTATACATGTAAAGTAAATAAAGGTTTCTATATAATACATTTGTATATAGTAAAATGTGCATTTCGACCCTTTATTAAAAAAAATAATAAATATATTAAAAAAATTATGTAAGATGCCCTCAGGCCAGCGGACGGGTATAAAACTAGTTATTTTTAGTTGTTAATTGAGATTCGGTTATAAATTTGTTTTTAAGTTTTACATACTAATATATTTTTTTAGAATAATCCTAGTTTTTGTAAAACGATTCAAAGTTTAAAAAATGTGACTTTTTGAGTAAAAACCTCAGTGATGGTATGTAAAAAGTGAACAAATTCTTGACTAATCATAAAAGGATTTATTTTTGTTTTATACAACTTTATTTAAAGTATCGTAAATACTGATTTTAATATCCACAAACAAACATATTATTTTTTTATTGCATCTCAGAATCATAAATCTCACAAAATTATTAACAACAATTATTCATCATAGACGACAATCGACAGAATCTGCTTCATTATGTAATATATAAACATAAAGTAACCAAAAGAAAATCATTGAAAACATAGACTTGAAGGTGTAATGTAATTTGATTTATTTATTGGTGGAGGTTGGAAACTGCAGTCCATATGGCGGTGCAGGAGGTCCATATTGAGGAATTGTGGCTTCACGACGACCACGAGATTTTCCAAAAAGGTAGCACCCGATAACCGCGATCAAGAACAGTAGTATCATAGGCAGTGATATCACAATGATATACCCCATCAGATCTTTCCCTAATATCAAAAAACATCTGGTAACTGAACCGTATTTTCTAGGTCTAGTTTTAACTAATTCAGCTTGGAAGGAAACTCACACAGACGGCAGTGGCATGTGATTTTTAATTAGGTTTGGAGGGGGCAATTCTCAGTCGATAGCTTGTTTCCGTTTCACTTAATCATGTTTGAGGAAGATGGAAAAGGTATGACAAGACCGGTTTATTGTTTAGAATGAATTAGATGGCTTAGGATAAAAGGTTTATTGTTTAGTTAAATGGTTTGTGGCCTAGTGAGGTTAATTGTTTATAAAGCTTATTAGTGGGTATGTTCAATTAACCATTTAATTTAAAAAAAAAGTTTTTATTTGTTAATTAGTTTATAATAATAATTAATACGTTTATATTTGTAAACTTTTAAAGTTTTAAATTAATTTTATTTACCCAAATCAAATAATTTCTTAAACAACGAGTTGTCACCCAAAATGTGAACAAGATCATCAATGGTTAACGAGAACATACATATCAACAAAAGCAAATACCTAATAACGTTCATAAAAAAAGGTTTTTTTTTTAATGGCGTGGGCTCAACTGGCACGTCCCACCAGGGGAGGCTCGTACATCAGTCTACCCATACAACCCCCAAAGAATTCGAATCTGCAGAGGGTGTTCCTAGTTTTATGAAGTGCGGCTTGCAAGATTCGAACTCATGACCTCCACAGAGGGGAAACCATTTGGTAAAACCCCCTGACCACCAAGGTAGAACCTTGATGGCTAAAAAAAAAAGTTATTAGTTCTAATAGTATCATGGATTTGAAATGAAGAAATTATCTTGTCACTTAATGATCAATCACTAAGAAGAAAAATAGCAACTAATCAATAACGAATATGCAGAAAACCATGTAACGACGAACCAATATATAGCTGGGTGACGAGATTAAAAGAAGTGACGCAAGAGAATAGCGTAATTCACATATAGGTGGGTGAACGATCGTGAATACAGTTCTGAAACCCAACCATCCTAGGTTAGAACTTTTGGAACTGACTCCCTTTTTTGATACCAGTTACTTACCCCATACAAGTGAACAAGAATATAAAAATTGGTACTTACATCTGACTCACAACCACCTTAAAAAAACCACATCCAAATATCCTCAAAATCCAAGCATCCAAGAGAAGAGTCACCACGACACCATCCCCGCCACCTAGGGTTCTGTAGAAGCGGAAAAAATCAACCTGGCGACGATTGTCGGCCATGGTGACCATTATGGCCGCCTTAAAACCACCAGCCATCACCACCTAGGGTTCCAGAGGTGGAGAAAGATTGACATGGCGGCGATGTCGACCATGGTGACCGTTGGTTGTCGGCGATTCAGGGAAAAAAACACTGCTGGCCAGACCATCGATCGTCAGCCTCTCTCTGTCTCTGTCCCCCTCCCACTGAAGACGAAAGTAGCTAAAAAGCACAAACCATAAAGCGATACAAAGGAAGCAAACTCAAGATTAAAATCGAAAAGTTAGAGCGAAATCTTGGAGAGAGAAAGGCAGAAGATAAATCTGTTAAGAATGGACTATTGAGAGGAAGCAAAAAGGTTGGAAGACTGTAAAAGATACACGTATCCTGTACAAGCGTAGAAAACAAGACCGTCCCACGTCAAAAGCACTGCTCACTTGTACATGCGGCTTCTCAACTTATATTTCACTATTCCTCCCCGTTGGTGATTAATATATCTATTGCTTCTGTCGGAAACTCATATCTAAACCCAACTATGACCAGAAATCTCAATCCAATCAGAAAAAACAAGATTGTTTACAACAATACTGAACCAAGAACTTACACAATCAGATATGGACTATTACACACTCAATCAGATCATCAATGTAATGGTCTGCACAAACTCTTGCTAGCAATGAGAAAAGAAAACCGGATAGACCCATTGGGTACACATGACCCGCATGTTTCTTAGAGAATAAACAGGTCATCTGGGTCATAATCAACATCCACTCTTTACGTATGGAATCGCATAAAAAGTATGTATCTAGTTTCATGGAATCTAGATACGAGTTTTGGACGTAAAAAGATTGAAGATTGGATCAAAAACGAAGAAGGAGATCTTGATCGGATGAATCGTCCGAAAAGTCGGATGAATGGTCTGAAAACTATTCTTTTCGGACGGCATGATTTCGGACAAAAGATCTCTAACGAAATAGTTCTCGTACAAAAGATCTCGAACGAAATAGTTCTCGGAAAAAGGATTTCTAACGAAATATTTAGCTAATAAAAGATGTTTTCTAACTATATAGTTTTCGGTCGAAAAAAGATTTCGACCGAGAGAGATTTCGACCGAGATAGATTTCGACCGAGAAAGATTTCGGACCAATAGATTTCAGATGAAACATGTAGGTTATAACATTGTTCCATTCGTGACCCTTGACAGATCCATTAGCACCGGCTTAACTCAGGAGCCCCTAAGTACCCTACGGGAACTGCTTATCAGGTGAGTTCTATGTGCCCCCTATATGTTACGTGCAAACCATTTTAAATGTTTTGTGGCTGAAGTGTATACATGAATTGAATAAAAGATATGAATACTATATGTAGACTTATGTGTTATGTGACAATGCATTGCGAATACAATAAATGACAAGTATGTATTAAGCTATGAATTAAAGAATGACATAACATATAAGAATGAAATATTGCTTTATATCCATGTATATATTGCTGGCCAAGTATGAAAAGTACGACATAACATATAAGAATGAAATCTTGCTTTATATCCATGTATATATTGCTTGCAAAGTATGAAAAATATGACATAACGTGTAAGAATGAAATCTTGCTTTATATCCATGTATATATTGCTTGCTAAGTATGAATGAACGTTATGGATGAAAACGAAGCTAACGGCTACTATGGTAGACGGACGACCACTTGACTATTATGCAGCCAGAAATGAAAGTCTAGAAATGTAGACTAAAGAATGGCCACTACGGTGGAGTAAGTCCCTCAATCGATGCACGGCTGTATAGTTAGTTCAAGTGGGAAATTGATGCCTTAGGGCAGGCGGGCAAATATGACAGACTACGACGGTAGGACGGTTTAGACGGACGGCCGAAGGTTTGCCGGACGGTTTTATGATATGACGGACGGTTTCTAGGGCCGGACGGTTAAGTAAAAAGGTTACGACGGTAGCTCAATGGCGTATGTATTTGTGATATACGTAGTAAAAGACGGGTTGATCACCCTTATGTGTATGACCAATGAATGTTTAATGAAAGTAAAGTTGTATACATATTTAATGTACTCGCATATGAACGATAAAGGAAAGCAAAGAATGTGCTAAATGTGTATTTATACATACATTTATATATAAATACATATAACATAAATGATGTTTATACCTATTTGCTTTAAACTAGAACTCACCAACGTTAACTGACTTTTAGTATGCACTTCAGGTAAGAAGAAGAAAGGACGTGCGAAGGCTTGAAGGCTACCCGGCATGAGACTGACATCCCACTTTAATTTATGTTAAGACAATGTTTACGTTTTTAAATGTTAAGACTTCCGCTGTCATGTACTTGAATGATGAATGTTTCCGCTGTGTTTTAAATGTTTTAAATTTATAATTCAGTATCGATGACTATGTTTATGAGTAAATCCAACAAGTGAGGTCACCCGGGAAGGGGGCCTTACAACTAATTTTTATCCACGTTTCGATGTAAGTTTCATTCAAAACAAAGTTGCGCGTGATAGTGTACAAGTTGTCTAATCATTTACATACAACGTCGTTATGCATTTTTTACCTCTTTATTTTTTTAAAGGGTTTACTTTCGTTTTCTAATTTTTTTTACGGATAGTTTTTGTAACCTATTTGTACTAACTATTTCGCTGCAACGCGTGGGTTTGCGTAAAGGTTTTGTTTTTTTATGTAAAACTTCGAATACGTTTATTTATTTCGTAAACGATAATTTTTTAACGATTTCGTTTTTCTATATAATATGTTTAATAGTAACGCTCTGTTAAATGTTCTGTTTTTATGTATTGCGTGTTTTAATGTGCCGTTATGTGCGAGTTAATGCGCTGCAACACGCGTGGCTCTTCAAAGACTTTGGTTTATTTTGTGGTTTGGTTTTTTTTATGTAAATTTTCGAAGCCATTTGGTGTCCTTTTTTTTTAGCTTTTTAGAAGACTTTGATTTATTTAACGGTTTAGTTTTCCTTCTTTTTTTTTATAAAGTTCGAGGTCGTTTAGCATACGTTGTTTAACGTGTCGCGACGCGCGGCGGCTTTAAACTAACCGGGGAAAATTACTAAAAGGCTACCTATTTTTTCCACACAATCTCGCAAACATCATGGCCATTCATCAATAGTTGAATCTTTCTATGTAATTTCTAACACTTTAAGCCAAATAATAGATAGACTCACTAATCTTAAAATCATGATAGAAATTAATAGTCGACAACTCAAACCTTACAGGTAGGAATACAGTCCTCAAACTCCCCAAAACCTTTTCTTAACTAATTAACTAATGTGTGTTGGTGATCGGGGAAAGGCTCAGGGGTTCACCTTGATCGGGTTTTTTTTTTCGTCAGGGCCGAGGGGCAAGGGGCGGCGTCCCCGATCTGGGCCGACCCCCTCCCAGATGTACATACCATCCACTCTTAGCCATAGATACTTGATGTCATCATAATCTAAACATCCAGAATCAATTCAAGAGTTTTGAACTCTTAGCATCTTAAGAAACTATTACTCTAATATAGAGGTGCACAAAAAAAAACGGAACCGGCCTACCCGACCCGCACCGGTTCCGGTTCCTACCCGGTATCTCCAAGAACCGGTTCCTACCAGCTGGTTTTAGGTTTTTGATGCTCGACAGGTTCCTACCCGGACCCGAACCGGAACCGGTTCCTACCCTACCCGGTTCCACATTAAAAATAAATAAAAATTGCATTTTATGTTATTTAATGTTATTTTAATTATTAAAAAATATATATATATATTGGAACCGGTTCCAGAACCGAACTGGACCCGACCCTACCCTACCCGGTTCCACAGGGTAGGGTTCTTCAACCCATAAACCGGTTCCTAACCGGTTCCGGTTCCTACCCGACCACCCGGTCAAAAAAGAACCGGTTCTGGTTCTTGGGCCCAACCCGGTTTGTGCACCTCTACTCTGATACCCTCTCTATTGTAACATTTTAAGGTCAAAGTGATAAACTGCCCTAATAACATCATAACCAGTCTAAAACCATAACAAACTTCTATCTTTCCATGCATGTGGTTCAAGGTGTCCTAAACACCCCTACATAATCTTCTCATGGACTAGCCTAATAATTTCATATTCAACTTAAAATCGTAATAGAAACTTATTCGTAGGCAACAACTCAAGCCTGTGATCACACTTCCAATTCTCTAGCTATCCGTACAATATGAGTTAACTATCTCTAGTATACTTAATTTTAATTTGGTGTTTGTCTCAAATAGTTTCAGTTTCAATATCAAGCCTTGGTTTTAATTATTTTTAGTTGTTAATTGAGATTCGGTTATAAATTTGTTTTTAAGTTTAACATACTAATATATTTTTTTAGAATAATCCTAGTTTTTGTAAAACGATTCAAAGTTTAAAAAATGTGACTTTTTGAGTAAAAGCCTCAGTGATGGTATGTAAAAAGTGAACAAATTCTTGACTAATCATAAAAGGATTTATTTTTGTTTTATACAACTTTATTTAAAGTATCGTAAATACTGATTTTAATATCCACAAACAAACATATTATTTTTTTATTGCATCTCAGAATCATAAATCTCACAAAATTATTAACAACAATTATTCATCATAGACGACAATCGACAGAATCTGCTTCATTATGTAATATATAAACACACCAAAAGAAAATCATTGAAAACATAGACTTGAAGGTGTAATGTAATTTGATTTATTTATTGGTGGAGGTTGGAAACTGCAGTCCATATGGCGGTGCAGGAGGTCCATATTGAGGAATTGTGGCTTCACGACGACCACGAGATTTTCCAAAAAGGTAGCACCCGATAACCGCGATCAAGAACAGTAGTATCATAGGCAGTGATATCACAATGATATACCCCATCAGATCTTTCCCTAATATCAAAAAACATCTGGTAAGCTAATCTATAATCGACTGAACCGTATTTTCTAGGTCTAGTTTTAACTAATTCAGATTGGATCAGAAACTCCAGGTATTCAATTCAATTAAGGAAAAAAAACATAGTAATCAATCACCGAATTCACACAAAAACAGACCTTCAAACGAGAGATATGAAAATTAATTTACTGAATGTTTAAGTTGTACCTTGAACGATCTCAGCAACTCGGAGAGAAAGAGAGGGGGAAGTGGGAAGAAAAGATGCCTCTGGACGTCACTAAACGGTGTTACGCGGTTTCTTTTTCTTTTTTCCTTAAAATGTGCCTTTTTCTTAATTCTTAGGTTTCGTGTTTCATACGTGATACACCGACGCAAATATACCCAACTAGTGGGATTTTCCCGCGCTACGCGACCGGAATTTGGTCGATGTCAGTTAAGTCGTTACAATATCATTTAAGTGTTAAAATTTGTAACACTCGTTTCGACGATCTATACATTCGTACTAACTTATAAAAAAAAAATCATATTGAAACGCTTAAAAAAAACATGTGGAAAGGGCAAATCCCGAATTCTATAAAATATCATATTTTAAATGTCGTATGAGGACAAAACGAAACCTTAAAGCAGCTTTGACGGCTTATAAATTCGTGCTTCGATAACTTGTACATTATAATAAAAGATCGGTTTTGAATGAAATTTATATCGAAACGTATATAAAAATAAGCATGTCGTAATGACACACTCCGAATTTTGTAAAACATAATTTTTAAAAGTTATATAAACGAAAAACAAAATATGTGTAAAAGTAATTATAAAAAATAAAATATTATAAAATTAAAATATTAAAAGAACATAAAAGTCAACAAATCAAATCATTGTTGCTATTGACGCTAACTATTCATCGCTTCCTGATCGCGCATTTAGTTACATTTTACTTCATGTTATTTATATGATTAATGCATGGTTACGAAATATACTATTTTATTTTACTTTTATATTTTGTAGCTTAAAAAAAAGAGCTAAAATGATGCAATTAAGGTGAACATGGGATAACGAGATGCTATTGATCAACGAGTCCAAATCTTAAACCGCTTATTATTTACAAATTTGTTGGAGTAAATTAGAGTAAAAAATAAATAAATAAATGGTGTCTTGATTGGTGTTGGTCTCATGCGAATATGATATGATCGGAGTATTGATACGGGTCGGATTATCCATGGCCGTATACAGACCAACCACCATGAACCCACTTCACCATGATCCCCACGTTGCACTTTTTTTGCATTCATATTATTTCCTTATCAATTATCCATGTTTCGCCATCAAGGTTCTGCCTTGGTGGTCAGAGGGTTTTCTCAAATGGTTTCTCCTCTGTGGAGGTCATGGATTCAAATCTTGTAAGGTGCACTTCATAAAAACTAGAAACACCTCTGCAGATTTTGAATTCCTTGGTGGTTGTTTGGGTAGACTGATGTACGAGCCTCCCCTGGTGGGACGTGCCAGTTGAGCCCACGCCGTTCAAAAAAAAAATTATCCATGTTCCCATGTTCTCTGCATATTGTTTTAAGCATCATTTAGCACATTCCCATGTTTTAGTTACGGTTAACTTTTTTTGTATTTAAACAAATTTAATTAATGAAAAATATAGAAAAATGACAGCAAAGTCTAGTCTCGTACTCTCGTTCCTCTTATTTCTTTGAAGTTTGATCCACTCAACGGATCCCTATCAGACTACCACAAATAAGAAAACAAACTACAAGTAATGAAAATGGCCCATATTGGTGCAATGGTAGCCCCAAAATTTCTTATAGTAGAGGTATTGGGTTCGGATCTGGGCCATAGCAAAAAAGGGGTATGTGGCTAGGTCAGGGGGTTTACGTAGTTGGGGGGTTCCTTCTGGGGTGGGCTGCCCTGGTTGTTCTAGGTGTTGTTACGGAAAAACCCAATTATCCTAGAATATTTAAATGTGCACTTCAAAAAAAAAATTAATTCCTTACAGTTGGGCTAAATTTCAGTTAGTTTTGTGGGCTACGGCTATGAAAAGAAGGAAGAATAAAATAGACTGATGGCAGTTCCAGAAAAAGGCAGATCGACAGCAGTTTGTGGGGGTTTGACAGTTCCCTCTTGGGACTGGGACTGCAGACACGAACAGCAAAAAGGATGCAACTAAACAGAAGGATTCAATTAATTGGTCAATGAAGAATTATTTGGTGACAATATTTAATTCTTCCATTTTTATGATTGGTTAATTTTCTTTTCAATCACAACCAGGTATAGGGTTTGGTTCTACGCATAAGCATTCAATTTAATTTATGAACTGTTACTAGATATGAGCGTGTTCTCGTTAGAATGACTTGATTATGTTCATGTGTCTAATATATTTGTGTGTTAAAGGATTTTGCTATTTTGAACACTTCATTACATCGTTTCTGCTATCTGGTTTTCATCATTAGAGAACAAGGTGTTTTGATTGACAGCGTCGGATACTGAATTGATAATTAATAAGTACCCCGTCATACAACATAAATTATTCGGTCAAGAATTGTTAACACATATGTTGTTTGATTGAAACATCCATTGACTGTCCAAAATGCAACTTTGTTAAACAAGGTTATGTCTATGTTGCTTACTAGTGTAGTGATTAAGTTGAATTATACATGGTGATATCAAATCCTAACCTAGTTGTGATTGTTTGTTTCTTGTCTCATATTTTTGTGTGCTTTGTGTTATGTCTTTAGTTTAATTGCAAATAAGATTGACATTAGTTTCATTCACAATTAATCAAATCTTCGTGTTTTACTTTTCACAATGAAACGAATGTGTAATACTAACCACATGTTTCTCGTGGATACAATACCCTACTTACCCTAGCTATATAGGTTAATTAGGTTTTGATTGACTTCATCACTTCTTTAAATGTAGTAATAGAAATTCCATGCCAAAATAAAATTGTTATTTGATTTACTTTTGCTTTTATTATATACGTAAATGCACGTGATACGTAAATCATAGTTACAGGGTCGGCTTAAATATTTTGGTTCAACACAACTCGATTCGTTACAAAATGCTTGTTTTAACCCATTACCCAACATGCCCGACCCTGCCATAAATCGAGCACAAACACACCCCGTTAATTGTTTTTCTTGGTGCAGGTTCTATCCAAAGCAGAACTGCAGTTTCTTGCACTGCTTCCTACACTCCGGCCCAAAGTTAGGGTGATCGCAGAATGCGGCAATTGGTATGTTATTTTAGTAAATTTTTTGCATACACCTGTCATGTGGTCTATAACCAATACTAACCCACCCCAGCCGGGTGTGATTTGTAGTCCTAGAGTTGATTTCTAAGAATATAACCATAAACTGGTCAGCTTAAACAGTACTTGACCCACTTGTAGGTTGTATATAGAGTTGGGTCAGTCCAGTTGGATAAGGGGTCAAAATAGGTTCTGGTCTAAAAATACAACAACATAAGGTTCATTTCCTAACAACAAAAGTTACTTTTTTCTCATACAAAACATCTAGACTTTGATCCAAAATTAGATAAGCAACATCTTCTTAAACAACACAAATTTTGTTTTTATCTTGGCTTTAAAGAAATAGTTGCATGTAAATATAAGCATACCTACATCTGGTTCAACACAAATGGCGATAGCAAATTACCAACTTTTTTTAATTACTAATAGCTCTTAGCATGATGACTATAATCTCAGATTTCGTTGTTCAATTGGCCCATCTCGGGTTTAAGACTATATCCTATTGTTTGTCAAAAAAGTATTCACATTCTTAGATATGTAAACCATGATCAAATATCCATTAAGCTATCTAATTCAATTAAAAATTCTACCCATCTGAACCTAATTATCAAATCAAATATTTTAAATTTATAACGGTTGAAAACCCCATATCATAAGAAATAACAACACAAGAATAAATAAAACCCCTCAAAAGAAATAACATTTGACCTAAACTATATTATTATAAGAAATAACAATAGAAGAATATTGAGCCGGCCCTGCATGGTTGTGTATCGTCTTTTCACTCGCGTATCATCAGAATACATCAAAAGCAATGGTAATACGTGACACAAACTCACGTAATATCTGAAAAGCCTCTGAAATTATTTTAGTGGCTTCTATGTCCAATATTGATTATGTGGCCTCTATAGCAAACCTTCCAAAACATCACAATATGTGTCTAGGTGTTTAAATGCTTCCATACTTGGTATTTATTCATCACTTGTATTCGAGTATCACATAAATATATTTGATATCACAAAGTATCGGTTTATCGTTTATTGATATTGATGCACGAGGAAGAATGATTAAACCACGCGAGTCAAGGTCACATAGATATTGAATTTAGTTGGTTAACTATCATTGAAAGGACACTTTTTGATAATAAACGAGTGAAAAGGTAATATGCAACTATGGTTTGTGTATGTATGTAGTGATTTAAATAAATTTAACATCGGGTTCCTTGAACTACTAGAACTTGAACCCGAAGTCATTGATTCACGTATATTTGATGGCTCACCACTTCCACCATATTTGCGTAAATAATAATCAAACATATTATTAAAAGCCGAATTGAAATCCCTTATTGCCTTTGCTTCAAAATTTGGGTCTTCCTCGTGCATATTTAAATCGTCCGATATTGATCCAATTAATGTTTCAACACCGGTTACATTAATCGTTGGGTTTAAGGCGGCCGAACATGTAACGACGGCCGGCATTTCCGAAAAATATTTTTTAAATTTATCTTTCATAGGTATTACCATTGTTGCAAAAATAGGGCCGTGATATTCAAACTCTTTTAATTTATTACATAAAAAATATAATTGTTGAAGTACTAGCGAAGACGTGCGATAATAAACTCCCGATAAACATGTAGTTGCATTTTTAAAAACCTCAAGCAAATTAGTTAGTTTCTCGATCGTATCCCAACTTATATTATCAAATTTTTTGAAACAACGTTTCTTTTGGACAAGTTCATCATGTAAATGTTTTAAAGTAACTCTTTGCCTTAAGGCCGATTCAAACATTTTCCATGTCGAGTTCCATCTAGTAGGTACGTCCCAATTCGGACCTAAAAAGATGGAATATGTTTGTTGGCACAAGTTTCTATAGTTCATATATCTTTTTTTGCTTGTGCTAAAAACTTCTCGTAACATCACTTTAAAATTTTCTTTCACGTCTCTTATTACTTGGACGTTTAGACCGTCTTGCACAACCAAGTTAATGATGTGTGCAACACATCGACTATGAAAGAAAACACCGTTACAAAGCGGTTCATATTTTATTTTTAATTTTTCTACCGCGTTTGTGTTATTTGAAGCGTTATCAAAAGATATTGAAAATATTTTTGGTTGAATTTTATAAGTTTGAATTACCGAGTCTAAAATATAAAATAAGTTTTCACCGGTATGTGGATATCCAAAATAATCAAACGCAATCGTACGCTTTATCATTTGCCACGACTCGGGTTGAACCCAATGTGCGGTAACGCAAAGGTACGATTCCGGTAAACCATGTGGAGCGGACCAAACGTCCGTGGTTAAGTTAATGCCGGTATTTAAATTTTCAAAACCTAAGATTAATTCTTTTTTAGCTCTTTTCTATATTTTTAAACAATCTCTTCTCAAACTAGAACGACTTACATTTTTGTAGCTCAGTTGAAGCGTCTCTTGTATCATCCTCGTCAAGCGCGGGTTATCAAAGTGATCAAAAGGCAACCCTTCTTGAATGACGAAATGTGTCATTCTCTCACGAACCCTCTCGACATTGTATTGTCAAACTCCTCCATCCCTACCAATTTGAGTTTGATCTTCACCTTGAGTGTGTTTTGCGTGACTACCAATATGTTTCCTCAAAGTGCTATTTCCGGCAGCACCCAGAATTTTACCACAACTTTTGCAACGAGCCTTTTGCGAACCGTTCGACATTTCGCATAAATCGAAATAAGCCCATATCTCTTGGTTTCGAGAGCAAGGAAGTACTCTCACCACCGTGGCTTCGCTAGTAGAACCACCAACCGAAAATTGAGTGCTTGCGGAACCGGAAGCCATGGGATGGGAGTGTTTTTTTGCGTTAAAGTGAGCGTTTTTTTGCGTTTTGTGTCACACCCCCAAATTTATTCACTTAATAAATAAATAAATAATTTAAGGTTGTAACGATTGGTAACATTACACAACAGCGGAAGCTAAATAAAGACTTCTAAAGTGTCGAACACCATTACAGGAACTAAATGAATACATAGACCTAAAGACATACAAGTCTAAATTGACTTGACGTTAAACGACCAAGCATCTTCGTCTTCTAAGGGCTTAATTCAAATGTTTAACCTATTCCAACCGTGCCGTATGTATTACCTGAAAAACATGCTCAAAAATGTCAACGCAATGTTGGTGAGTTCACAGGTTTTAAATGAACACAATTGGGAAAACCATATTTACGAAATCGTTTGTCAAAACTATTTATACGAAATCCTTCGGCAAAAACCATTTGCACGAAATTAATTGACAAAACTGTTTGTACGGGTACTATTGGCAATATTCTTTGCTCGAAATTTACTGTCAAGATCATTGATACGTATACCAATGGCAAAACCCGTTTCTCGAAATTGACTAGCACTTCCATTGGTACGTATACCATTGGCGAAATCCTTTGCTCGAAATTTACTTTATGCATACGATAAGCAAAACAAGTTAGCGGTTGATTCATCGTTGTCTAGCTAGCACAAACGAATTATGTGATGCACAGGCCTATAACCAAACCTTTAACGAATTCTCAAATTTTGCCACAGCCCATTGTACATTTAAACAATGAGAAACAACAAGACCTAATATGCAATCATTTGACCCTGCTGGTCAGGTTAGCGCGACTAACCATGATTGGGGGTGTCAACCCGAATAGTACTATTCATATCGATCTACGGCTAAGTCCATAGCTAATGGTTATAGTTCGAAATACCGAGGACCTTTTAGTGTTAACTCATGCTCACAAGGGAATCAGATGCTTGTTTCTCGTTTTCTAGTTATCATACCATTTGAAATTAACATGTTTTTCCCCCAAAATAGAAAACAATAAAAAGGGGTCATGAAACTCACAATGAGTTAAACCAAAATGTTCATGTGATCCAGAGTGTAAAAAAATATGTTCCATTCTTTCAAGTATGTCGTATAAGCATGTTTCCCCCCCGGTGTTTACAAAACCTTAAAAAGCTAAAAGGGGGCCGTGAACTCACCTGGTGTCCGACGAAATACTAGCAAACGATAATTGTTCCTAATCAAACTTGACTACTCGTACCCTAGTTACACACGAGGATAATATATGTTAAGACTAAGTGTCTTAAGTGCAATTGTTCACCCGCTTAAATTCATCCGTCCAAAGATGTGTTTGTTTTAGAAAAAGAGGTGTTTTGAGTTACGACTCGTTGGTGATTATTATTCTTTGTTATTTATGTGTCCATAGACACGACCCTTTTGTGTTATGACATAATGTTATCATATCATATAGACAAATAATTCCAAAATAATAGCACAATATGTATATATATATATTTATTTATTTATTTCCATGATATCTATCATTCCGGTGTTCGACACCACAAGTGTTTATTTATCGGTTCAACGTCTCGTTTTTATATAATAACCAAACAATTGTTAAATCCTTTATCTCGCTTAACTTGTAATAATATTATTTAAAACCACACTTGATTCTTTTCAAAGCGTCTTTCTTTTATATAACTATTATATTTTTCTAGGTATTTTAGAGTATAAAATCGATTGTTTCACGAAACCTTTTCAACAAATAATATTCTATATTTAATCAAATCGTATTGTTTTAATATTCAAGGCATAATTTATCATCATATAAACATGTATTTTTACATACAACGATCCGTTGATTTACACATATATATGTACGAACTTTTATCCATGAGTTTTACTCTAAAACTAATTATTATGATTTTCATATTTTCAAGACTTGTATGTAGTTATTTTTATCGTTTAAGATCTAAAAGTTAACCACATTCATTTGTATATGCATACATACGGCTTTATATACATATATATACTATCTCATTTTTAGTTTTCATTTACTTTCATGATCAAAAGTATACCCATATAAACAAAGCACATACATATATATTCATGCAAATCGACATACATAGAATACATATCATTATTTTTAGTTCCAACGAGTCCAACACTTTGTTTAGTTTTCTTTTTGTTTAAAGATTAGAGTAAAAACTCTTGTATTTTTAGATGAACTTGCACTTTTTGTACAAAGATTTAGATGTAAAAATAATTGTAGCATTTCATACCAAAACATGGTGTAGATGGCGATTTTTGTGAGTGAATTGGGTGGTGATTCTTGGTTTCTTGCTTGATTCCTTCTATCCCTTCTCTTGGAAGCTCTTTAGATCTTTCTCCTTGATTCCTTAGTGTTTGCTACTTGAATGTGTGAGTGTGGGTGTGTGCATGTGTGAGCCGAGAATAAGAAGAGCAAGAGCAAACCTCTTGCTTTGTTTCCATTTTTTTCTATTTTTATACTAAAATAGATAGATTAAAACTTGGTAAAAATCATATCACATCATGACAAAGCTAGAGTGGAGTGTTGGTGAAACAAAAAAATGGTGTGGGGTTGGCATGATGATGCCGTGAGAAAGAGGGCAAGGGGGTGGGGTGTGGGGTTTGCTTGTTGTCTTCACCTTAGTGCCATTATTTTGTCATAATTAGACTTAGTTACTAGTTAGTTTATAGTTCAATTGAAAATGGATGGGTTTAGTTATACCCATTTGGCCGAAAATGAGTTAAAGAAAAGGATAATTGAGAGGTGATGATAGAAGTTGGAGTTGATATACATGAACAAGTAGATTAGATATTCAAGTCGGTGATCCGTTATTTTATGCATCCTCTCGTAGGAGTATTAAAACGTTCATTTATTTTATGTAGATAATTTATATATATCGTTGTGACTTTTTGTTGGACTCAAGTGTTGGAAAATTTGTAAACAAATATAGTCATAAATGTCACTTCATATTTGTACCAGTGACGTAATTAAATCAAATAAAAACATGTCATGATCTTTTATACATTTATATTGTTTGTTATCTCCACATGTGATCATACGTTTTTAGCCTCTAATTATTGTTCTAGTCATTTATAAATAATCACCAATGGCTGTGTCATGCGGGTCGTTAGCTATGCATTAATATTAGTAACTCTTAAAAATTACTAAACTGTGATTATGCATTATAAGACCCTTGCTAGACTTTAAACTATATAGTTTGATTTCAATTGTTTTCAGGAACTATTAATAAGTAAACGCGTTTATAATTAGTACGGATAGTGACATGTTTTGCCGGGTGTCACATTTTGAGAGCGTTTTTGAGTTTTGAGAGCTAGGATGTTGTGGTGAACTAACACATACCCCCAATACCTATTTATACTTAGTTTCTAGCCTCAAACAACCAAAAAAATACAAAAAAACGGCCATATAACGGCTATATAGCCGTTTTTTTTTTCCTCCCAACGGCTAGAACCGGTTCTAAATTGTCCGAAAAAAACCGGTTCCAAAAAATCCGATTTTTGTCCGATTTTTATCCGGTCCGTCAAAACCCACTGAACCGGTTCTGGATCTGCCGGTTCTACAAAAATCCGGACCGGTTCCAAAAAATCCGGTTCTAGCCGGATCCGGTTTCGGATAATCCATCGGATCGGATTCGGATCCGGTTCTTTTGAGCACCTCTAGTTTGTGTACGTATGTAGTGATTTAAAGGAGAAATCTAATACGCGAGCAAAAGTAGAGACACGAGTAACTAAAGATATGGTTTTTATTGACAAGACTATATTGAGTTATGACTGATGATTGTAAAAACTGCATAATCTTGTTTCCAATTCTGTTATAGTCATAAATGTATATCCCCATTTCCCATTCCTTCAATGCTAGCATCCAGGGGCGGACCTACCTTGTAGCCACCGGGGTCAAGTGACCCCATTAATTTTTGAAATTTTAGTAGAGCGTATAACACCGAAAATTTGAGTGACCCCATAGTTTTTCTGCAGTGACCCCATAAATATAATCCGAGTGAAAACACTAATAATTCATAAGCTTGCCTCAATGGTTTATTCCCTTGTTCACGTGTTCACCTGTTTAAAAAGGTCACGGGTTCGAATCCTTTTAGTGACATTTGTTTCCTTATTTTTTTTTTGCCTTTTACTCTAAAACTAAACATCTTATTAATTCACAGAATCTCAAACCTAAAACCTAATGCTTCCCTTTCAGCCGTCGCAGACAAGAAGCAATTTTCCCACATTTTGTTTTTAATCAAACTTAATCAAAAGAGAAAATCACCATATGCCTTGTCATCCGAGTTCATGAATCGTAGCACACAACAGAATTTCTCACAATTGTTACAGAAAGATATAATGTTTTTTCCTTTTCCCCAATATTTGTTTATTCTCACAATTGTTTATATGTTAACCTTTGTTTAATCCCACAATTGTTTATTTGTTTGCATTGGTTTAATCACAATCACAGAGAAAGAAGATTGGGAATTTGCATTTGTTTAATCACAAGCATAGAGAATAAAGCATGTGAAGACGGAATTACGTAATCGAATGGGTGATGTTTACATTAACGATTCTTGCATTTGTTACATTGAAAAAGAGTTATTTGCGAACGTTTCGGTCGAAGATGTAATGGATCGTTTTCAAAAAATGAAGACCCGGCGAGAACAACTTTAAAATGTAATGTTTCTTTCTTTTTTTTTTTTTCTAATGACATTTGTATTTTGTGTTTTCTAATGACGATGTATTTACATTATGTTAGCATATGTTATTATATTTACCCGATCAACCCGACCCGAAAATTTTAATGTTTAGGTTGATAGAAATAAGAGACAAAAAAAGTGACCCCATAGGGAAAAAATCCTGGGTCCGCCACTGCCAGCATCAATCAAAACAAAGAAAATACTTGTGTCGCCAACGGAAAAAATTTACAGATCACACCACGACCACGTCTAATCAGATGATCTAACCTCAAAAACAGGAAGAAAGTCGTCGTTTTCTTGCTCTTTTTGACTCCCACAAATGTCAACTCACACCTGTCTGTCAATTACAATCCATAAGATACCGGCTTGTTTAATCCATCTGCCGTTGGCTTGTTCGACAACCGGCGTTTGTACCGCTTCAGGACGGATGCCAGGTTCTCTTTTCCTTTCAGGAATGCCAAGTCACCTGCTGCAGTGCCTGTCCGGCCTTTTCTACAAGAGATTGCGATCTCCACATCCTTCACTATGTCCAACAAACTGGCTGCCGTCATGCATTTCCCTTTGCTTTGTTTCGCCGTTGGTGGTAGACTGGTGGCGGATTTAGGCGGCGACGGCCTTCGCTGGTGGTATGAAGTTGGAAATTGGAGACAGAAACACGGGCTCATTGCAGTTCGTGGTTTGGAGAATGCTAGCTGGATTATCCCCTGAATTAAAACACAATATTAACTCAAAAACTCCTCCAATTAACCACAATCAATATAATATCTACTCATTACCGAAATAATCGTTACCTGAAGACGGTTAAAAACATAAGTATACTTCCCCAAAAGAGCGGGCCGGCTTTCCATGAGTGAAAGCTCGAGAACCCGGTGGATGCACCACACGCCAAAGCTTGTTATTAGATCAGCCCTCCAAACACAACCTTCCCCGCAATTGGGAATGGAGGTCACAAGATCGATTTTCATACCCGAGTCACCTGCATGAGCCGCCCCCTCGCTCTCGACTTCATAAAGGAACCTCTCCCTAGCGGCTACACGGTCCACAAGGTCTTCATCAAGACCACTATTCTGCTGAAACAACCAATCGGACCCTTCAAGCTTCAACAGCTTCATAATACAAAGTCTCAAAGATTTCAAAAGGTTAGCTTCTAAATCAGCCCCAGACCCAGTGTCCTGAGTGTTTATACTCAACCTACTGTTGCTGCCCTTTTCAGCAACACCGAATTGTTCGAAAGGTTGCCTGGACCAAATGGACCATGTATCTGACCCTGAACCGACATAGCCCGAAGGAGTCCCGGATCCATACGAAGGGCCCGAATACATAGACAGCCCATGCATTTTCCGGCCTAGAGTTCCATCCCGATGAGGAAGTGAGAGCCCGGAAATATCGGGCATACTGTAATACTTCTTCTCATTGGCAGTACTATGCATAGTTTCAGAAGGATGATTATAATAATTTCTGTCGGGTTGCATTGAGCTGTTCCGAGACACCACAGGATCTGGAAAACCCGGTGGCTTAGCCGGGCTTGTCCCGTTTTGCAGAGCTTTCGTCAAAGAATACGGAGCTTTATAGTTTGCTGAACCAAGCGATGGTGATTTAGGCGCTAGTGGGTCTATTTCATTCATATAAGACTTGATCTGATACCCGTGAACCGTAGCCGGCTGATCATCATATCCACTAGAAGCTTGTGGGATTCTTAGACCACCAGAAGATGACTGAAGTCGCAGGCTATGGTAGCGTTTCTCACTAGGGTCCATCACATTGAGGTTTGACCGCTGCGCATACGCGTCTAGTAGTTGCATTTGCGTTGACAACAGTGAAGACGGGCTTCGGGCTGGCACACTCTGCGACCGAGAGTTGAATAAGCTTTTGTTATCCACTTTCAATGCCTTCGGGTTTGGGTTCAGGTTCGGGCTCACCTTAGAATCTATCCCTAGTAACTTATCGAGCTTTCTCACTTTTGCTTCTTGCGTTGGTTCCCCATGGAAATCGAACAACTGGCCCCAAAATTCATCAAGAACAGCAGCTAATTGGCGCCTAGCAGCCCGGCCCAATCTAGCAAGCTTTGACCAGCTTCCCGTACCGCTCCCAACATCGTCATTCTTCCCACTTAGACTCCTAAACGACGGCGGGCCGTCAGGTCTTACCAAATGGTTCGTTTCCGGCACTACTTTGACCAGTTCTTCAGGCTGCCAAGCGTCTTTCTCCTTCACCACCTGTGAATTCCCGTCTATTCTCAATGTCTTCTCAATCGACGCAGATTCTTCCCTTTTCAACTCCTCGCCGGCCAAAACTGTTACAGGTGATTCTTCCTCCGGCGCCGATGAAACCAGGGTTTCAGATGAATTTTCTTCAATGGTACTCGAACGAAGCCCCTTATCGGACTCCATAATTTCCTCAGGCAAATCGAAACTCAAGTCACCGGATTCTTCAATTCTGTCATATTCCGATAACGATTCCGGCAGAACATCCGATCTAAAACTCGCAGATTTCAAAGGCGTTACAACAAGCCAGAGAATCAGAAAGAACGAAACACACGAAGTCAAGAGAAGTATAGAATAAGGGTTGGAAACCGATCCCCCACCGCCGATGTTCCATCGGATGTTACTCGCCCAATCGCTGTTCCCGAACACCATTTCAATTACAAATACAATCGCCAGACCGAGCATCCCGATAAACGTGATCAACATTAAAAACTCAACAACCTTGGAAACTTTATTCGCCCCCATTACCGATCTTGATGTTGCAATCCAGAAAAGAGGGATGACAGAAGACGGAAGCAAGAGGGCGATCATGATTTGAGTAAAGATTAGCAGTTGGTATGTACCCTCGGCCCCAGATTGCCATGAACATAAGAGTGCGGGTATAATGGCGATTAATCTGATTGCGGAGTGATGAAACCAGCCAGGGATGTTGATCTTGAAGAAATTGTGAACGATGGGTTGACCACTGAATTTCCAGGTCAACGCTGTGGTGTGATTGGAAAGGAGGAGGATCAGCATCAGAGCAAAGGGTCCTGTTAGACTCCTAAAGACCTGCATAAATCATGAGTGAGTTTGGATGACATTTTGATTACTCAAAAAGACAATATTAGCATCAAACCTGATCCATTAAGGACAATGCATCTTGGAAAGTAAGCAAATCAAGCCCAGTGCTGTAGAAGACATTTGCAGCTGAGTTCATCAGAACATAATTTACTACAAAAATGCCACTGAAAACACCCGAAATGGCAAAAAGATGATCAAGACACAAGGCTTCCTTCGAAGCCGGTTCTGGTGCCCGTGTATGCTGAAAACAAAACAAAAACTCGATTAATCGTAAGGTTAAGTAAAGAAGAAGTTGGGGACATGTGCAAGTATCATGTACTTACCTGCACGATAGATGAATGAAGATAAAAATTATGAGGCATGATGCTTGCACCGAGAAGACTGATCAATGCAAAGACACTTTCCGCGCTGAACTTTGTTAGCATACTGCCACCTACTGAGAGTGATGCATCTGGTTGACTCACGAGCACACCGAATAGATAAGAAAGTAAAGCAAAGCTTGCCAAACACACACACATGAACTTTGCTTTACCAGTCTCCTGTAATAACAAGTAAAATGACACCGAGTTAGTTTTTTGATTCGTCTATATTGAATCAAGAAAATAAGATAACGGGCTTACCAACAGGCCAGAGAAAAGAGGGAATAAAAAAACGTCCAAAGAAGTCAACAAGACACAAGTGAACAAGCTCATGCCAAACATCAGGTGAAGCGCATGTGCGATGCCTAAAATCTATCACAATAGGTGCATTTGTATGTCAACATATAATCAAGAATGATTGTAGAACCATGAAAAGAAGCATAGAGTACCATTGAAAGATCCAGAGCAATCATGGATAGTTCGGCTTGGATCCCTAAAAAGATACATGTGACCGTATAGTACTCTGAACAGCATATCTACATAATTAGAAAGAAAGAACGCGACTTTATTAACCCCATAATCATAAATTTATATTGCGTAAACATATGGTAAATACCCATGATCCCAAAGATTAGTTGACATCAACAATCTGATGAATTGATGGTACCTGGGCAAGATCTCTTCCGGTGACCACAGTGATGCAAGCTGAAAGGTATTGACAGAGGACAGCAGCTAAACTCAAAACAAACATCGGTATTATGACATCATAGCCAAAACGGGCCCCACCTTCGACTGCTACAACCCATTTCCCGGGATCAACATATGCAATTGCAATGAAAAGTATTGGTATAACAGCAGGTAACAATCTGTGTGACAGGTTGGATTGGGGTTTGGTGATTAGGGCCTCAGATTCCATTTCACAAACTTTAGTAACAAAAAAGATTTAATTTTTCAGTCTCTGATTATCACTCAAAGGCTTTGCTCATTCCCACTGGTAAAATGGATCAAGATTCTATGTAGTAGAAAATTTTGTGTATCCAGCAACACCTAATTTGGAACAAGGAAATTGAAGCATCTAAAATTCATAGCAGAAAGTCATGTCCTGACTGTTTGTCACATGAAAACCGTTGATGCTGTGAGATTTTGAGTCTAGTTGTCACAATCAAAACCACTTTCTTAATGTTTTTGAATTATTTACATTTGCCCTTCACACGAGCATCCGGTGAGATCAAGATAGGCTACGCGCTGCACTGATAGCCCTGAATTCACAAAAAGCACAAAGCAACATTATTAACCAATTCCGAATCAAACTAGAAAACCTTCACAACATCAAATTCAACTCGGTACTTGAGCAAAGCACCAACAAACCGAATACCATTTGCTTTACGAAACCAAAAGATTTGTTTATGTGACAAATCTCAAAAGAGTTATTTGCAAGAAACATGTGATAACAGACAGTTAAATTAAACAAGAAACAGAAACACCAAACAAAAACAAGATTTCCAAGTAATCAAGCATTTGAAAACCATGCTGGAGGCTACATTATATAAACACCAAGTGAAAAACCCTATAAATAAACCCTTAATATCATAAATCACACATTTCCATATCTAAAAAACCAGTCAAACAAAGATTAAACAACATAAATTATTTAGCCATGCTCATAATCTTGAATTTATTTACAAAAAAACCCACTCCAAATTCACAACAACATTCTGATATTCCTACATAAATGCATCAATAAAGATTCCAAATGGAACAAATTAACATAAAACAAAGTAATCTTGCATAAAAGCATAAAACTTTTACAAGCAGCCCAGATCTCCATCATCATCATCATCATAAAACCCTGCAAAACTAAAGCCTGGGATCTGATTGGATTACATATCATTACCTATCAATCTACTCATACAAGAAAAGTTTGAAGAAGAAGAAGAAGAAAAGAAAGTCAAGCAGGGACTTATGTGAGTATTAAATACGTTATAGATATGGTTTAATTGTTGGTGTTACTACAGAACTACCATCTTTCTTGATTTTCTTGATGTTACCTTTCTGGGTTCCGATGAAGGCCAAGAAAATCAAGAATATGCCATATGTTCAGACTTCAGAGCAGAGCAGATCGGATTGGGATTTAAAGATGATCGTAGGTGAGAAATGAAAAGGTGTTCCAGAGATGGGTGTAGAGAGAGAAAGAGAGAGGGGTTATAGATACAACTGTTTGTATGTATATATATATAAAAAGATGAAAGGTATCTTGTAATCGGAGAAAGGGGGCAACTTCAGCCTATGAGAGGAGAAGTGGCGATGAATTTATTCCACTTTGCTGGGTTTAAAAAAGAGTAGCTTTTTAGGGCACGAGTATATCGAATTCAGCGAAATAAATATTTTGTACTAATAATTTATGATTTTTATACGTAGTTTAATAATATAATTCTTTTTGTTTCTATATAATTACAATAAATAAATACTGATCACCTCAACTTTCACAATAGAATTTAATTTTCCACGCAAAGTAATTTGTGAGTTTTGGTTTAGAATAAACGGGATTGTGTAAGTTTCGATTATTACGAATATGTTTAGTTAAACCGGTTGGTCTTTGGTTGAACCTGATAAGTTGGCTCATTTATTTTTATAACTTTATAATTGGTATTTTACCTTAAAACTTAAACTTGTTGATGTTTTATGTGAAAACATAATAGTTAAAGAGAAACGGTGTTCATATTCTATAGTTTAAATGTAATTGTTTTATAAACATTTATGTTTTTCAATATAAATTTATAATATTATGGTAGTAATATGAAAGAATTAACTAGCTTTCAAGTTAAACGGTTGTATCCATATATACGAGTCGTATTTAGGTTTGTATATGTCATATAAGTTTTGGTGTTCGTGTTTGGATTCATGTACTTTTTTCGAGTTTGACACGTCATTTATGTAAACAAGACCGGTTTGGACAACACTATGTATGCACAATTATGGTCGAAATATTTATTATAAATTGATTAACTCAAAGTTAAGTCTCGGTATTTAAAGTAAACAAGTCGAACCAATAAACGCGGGTTTACCAATAAATCAATTGGTCAGTTTTTGTTGGCGAACTTAAGGGCGGTTCAGTTAGTGGTTAGTTTTGTTAGTTTTCTTTCCTTATATATAAATAGTATATTTGTAATCATTATTGAGTTATTAATAAAATCATTTATTTTTACCCCAAATCATTCTCTCTTTTTCATTCTCTCGTTTATCATTCTCGCTTGTTTTTAGCGTTCATTCTCGATACATAACATGGTATCAGAGCATATATGCTCGATTCTGTGATTTTCTTCTCTTATTCCGTACTCGTTCTTCGTTTTTTCTTTCGTTTTCTCATTATTCGTGTCGATTGGGGTTCGTTTGATGTTTTGATCCGTTCAAAACTTTCATTTTATGTTTCTGATCATTTCTACGGTTGGATTTCTTCATATACGTTTTTAGTCCAGGTAAGGTATAAATTGTTTTAATAGGGAAGTTTTCATATAAAGTTCAAATTGTGTACCTCTTTACTGAATACTTACAGGTAAACTTTATAAATGCAAAAAAAAAAAAGAAAAATAAACAAAACTAGAAAAAAATAATATACAAAGAATGAAAATTAATAAATGCCCGTCTATAGATGATGATAGTTTAAATCTTATAAATAAATATTTAAGACTTTTTTGAATATTACTTCAACAGATGTCAGCATAACCCACCATCTTAGCAAAATAGATGTTTACTTGCATCAAATATGGGTTAGAAAACACCAATAGTTTGCATATAAGACCAAAATTGGCTAAATTTACCTGTTTGTACAATGCCAATGATGCACACTTAAGCATACCATACGAAGTAATATTCACACAGAAGCACAATGACAGCCCTCACAACAATATTCTAAACAAATTTTAATGAATACTAATACGACTCCAGTTATTCGTTCCTGTTAATACTCGATTACGGTTGGATCATCAACTATAAAAGTATTTAAGACGTGACTCTCTAAATGTATGTACATGCAATCAATATAAACAAGTAAAACCATAAATCAAAATATCCTCTAAATGTAAGGACATCCAATTTAAAACAAGTAAAACCATAAATCAGTGAGGAGAGGCAGAGGAATAAGAAGTCAAGCCTAATGGATAACGTTACTGAAAAATTTTGTTTAAATAAGTTAAACTGTTAAGTTTTTTTTTCTGATTTTGATATTAATTTTAATTTTGAATTCCTAACTTTATGAACCTATTCAGCTAGATAGGTGATAGAGTAGAGTTTATCGCATATGGGCGGAACTTCAGCCCCTACAAATCCCAAATTCATCGTGAAATCGGTGATGAGGTAATATCTTTTCTTTAATATATTTTAAAAATATTGTGTTATTAAGAAGTGAAACATAAGCATATTGTTTGCAAAAAACTAAAGTATATATTTGCAAAAACTCAAATGAGAAACAAAATCCATCGAATCGCCACTAAAATAGTATGAAGAAAAGAAACCCTAGATCGTAACATCACGAGAGATAAAAGAGTAGGTGAGAGAAGTATCTGGAAGGACAAATAACCCTTGTGTTTTCCTTTCACCACACTAATATCCGTCTCATGGTATCCATGAATCACTAAATACAGGCACGTGTACTTGACCTGTTTTTTTATCAAATGTAATCCAAAATTTTTAGCATTTACTTATGCATATTCTTACTACTACATTTCTTTCTATTATTATTATTATTGTAACTCATATTGTTATTTTAGTTATTACTTTTTTACAACTATTGTTGTTGTTTGTATTTTTATAAAAACAGTAATAAATTTTTTACTTATATAGAAACCTAATAATAAGCATCAACAATACACACAATAGAGAAACAAATCAAAATAATAAGAATAATAATTTTATGTTGGAATAACTTAGCATGGCTAATAAGAGAATAAATAATTAAGTAAAACCACAACGAAAACATAGTTTCTTCAATTAATATGATCGCTACAATTTGTCACACAATAAGAATTTTCAAAGAAGTATAAAACTCTTAAAATTAAGAAGCAACACAATATAGCTTTTTATACAACAAAAGATATACGTAGTAATGCCATTAATTACTAATAGTATTATTTTATTATTTAATGTATTTCAGTGTTGTAAAAATCGCTAGGCGCTAGGCGGGCGGTTTGGTAAGGCCTAGGTCTAGGCGGGATTAATCGGGGCCTAGGCGGGATTAATCGGATTGGAATTTTATATGTAATTTTTCAAACTTTTATATATATATATATATATATAGTTATATACACATAAATACACGTAAATTAGTTAAAATAAAAGGTTATTACCTAAAAGTTTAGGTTAATTTTGATAAAAGCTATAACTTTGAGGATGAAAAATGTAAATTAGTTAAAATAAAAGGTGAAAAAGAAAAAAAGAAAAAAGAAGAGAAACCTAATACTAAGCAGCCGTCTCAAACATTTTAGATCTGCATCTCTCGTCTCTCTCGCTCGTCTCTTCATCTGACCTAACAAATCATCCCGCCAAGCCTAAATTCTACCCACAAATCAATAGGTAAGCTTCGATTAGCCACTATTTATACTCTATTTTTCTTCTTCATCGCAGGTATTTTTTGTAAAACAGACCCTACGATTGAATTGATTATCTGGAACGCAAGTTTCATGATCGGGAACGCGAACCCGGAACACGTTCGTACCGCGTTTTGGTACGAACGATCCAAAAAGAAAATCATAGGTGATGCAGCGATTTCTGTAACTATGATTTGCCCCGATTTGGGCTAAAAATCATCAAAAAAAAGCACAAAAAAGTGGCCTGACTAGACCCGATTTGGACCGCCTAGCCCGACTAGACCCGATTTGAACCGCCAGGCGATTTTTGGACCGACTAGGTCAAAATTCCTCCTTAACCGTCCGCCTAGCGATTAATCGGCGCCTAGGCTACAACACTGATGTATTTGTAAAGTGACATTATTAGTTTTCATGTACTTATCAAATTTTTGTTATATAACTATGTGTGTACTTGTATTTTTTTTTTATTCCAATTACATGTTATAGATATAAGCAACCATGTCGGAACTTTCATTTGTCATAATAATGTCGGAGATATTGCGAAGACTTTCAGCAATTGATGTTGTTCTGTATAAGTATGTGCAAAGATTTGTAAATGTCATGTCTCGGTTTTAGAAAAAAAAATTTCTTTTTTTAAATTATGCAACCATAAAGTATTATTAAGGAGTTTACTAACATATATATAGAAAAATAATTCTTATACATGTAAAGTAAATAAAGGTTTCTATATAATACATTTGTATATAGTAAAATGTGCATTTCGACCCTTTATTAAAAAAATAATAAATATATTAAAAAAATTATGTAAGATGCCCTCAGGCCAGCGGACGGGTATAAAACTAGTTATTTTTAGTTGTTAATTGAGATTCGGTTATAAATTTGTTTTTAAGTTTTACATACTAATATATTTTTTTAGAATAATCCTAGTTTTTGTAAAACGATTCAAAGTTTAAAAAATGTGACTTTTTGAGTAAAAGCCTCAGTGATGGTATGTAAAAAGTGAACAAATTCTTGACTAATCATAAAAGGATTTATTTTTGTTTTATACAACTTTATTTAAAGTATCGTAAATACTGATTTTAATATCCACAAACAAACATATTATTTTTTTATTGCATCTCAGAATCATAAATCTCACAAAATTATTAACAACAATTATTCATCATAGACGACAATCGACAGAATCTGCTTCATTATGTAATATATAAACACACCAAAAGAAAATCATTGAAAACATAGACTTGAAGGTGTAATGTAATTTGATTTATTTATTGGTGGAGGTTGGAAACTGCAGTCCATATGGCGGTGCAGGAGGTCCATATTGAGGAATTGTGGCTTCACGACGACCACGAGATTTTCCAAAAAGGTAGCACCCGATAACCGCGATCAAGAACAGTAGTATCATAGGCAGTGATATCACAATGATATACCCCATCAGATCTTTCCCTAATATCAAAAAAACATCCGGTAACTGAACCGTATTTTCTAGGTCTAGTTTTAACTAATTCAGCTTGGAAGGAAACTCACACAGACGGCAGTGGCATGTGATTTTTAATTAGGTTTGGAGGGGGCAATTCTCAGTCGATAGCTTGTTTCCGTTTCACTTAATCATGTTTGAGGAAGATGGAAAAGGTATGACAAGACCGGTTTATTGTTTAGAATGGATTAGATGGCTTAGGATAAAAGGTTTATTGTTTAGTTAAATGGTTTGTGGCCTAGTGAGGTTAATTGTTTATAAAGCTTATTAGTGGGTATGTTCAATTAACCATTTAATTTTAAAAAAAAGTTTTTATTTGTTAATTAGTTTATAATAATAATTAATACGTTTATATTTGTAAACTTTTAAAGTTTTAAATTAATTTTATTTACCCAAATCAAATAATTTCTTAAACAACGAGTTGTCACCCAAAATGTGAACAAGATCATCAATGGTTAACGAGAACATACATATCAACAAAAGCAAATACCTAATAACGTTCATAAAAAAAGGTTTTTTTTTAATGGCGTGGGCTCAACTGGCACGTCCCACCAGGGGAGGCTCGTACATCAGTCTACCCATACAACCCCCAAAGAATTCGAATCTGCAGAGGGTGTTCCTAGTTTTATGAAGTGCGGCTTGCAAGATTCGAACTCATGACCTCCACAGAGGGGAAACCATTTGGTAAAACCCCCTGACCACCAAGGTAGAACCTTGATGGCTAAAAAAAAAGTTATTAGTTCTAATAGTATCATGGATTTGAAATGAAGAAATTATCTTGTCACTTAATGATCAATCACTAAGAAGAAAAATAGCAACTAATCAATAACGAATATGCAGAAAACCATGTAACGACGAACCAATATATAGCTGGGTGATGAGATTAAAAGAAGTGACGCAAGAGAATAGCGTAATTCACATATAGGTGGGTGAACGATCGTGAATACAGTTCTGAAACCCAACCATCCTAGGTTAGAACTTTTGGAACTGACTCCCTTTTTTGATACCAGTTACTTACCCCATACAAGTGAACAAGAATATAAAAATTGGTACTTACATCTGACTCACAACCACCTTAAAAAAACCACATCCAAATATCCTCAAAATCCAAGCATCCAAGAGAAGAGTCACCACGACACCATCCCCGCCACCTAGGGTTCTGTAGAAGCGGAAAAAATCAACCTGGCGACGATTGTCGGCCATGGTGACCATTATGGCCGCCTTAAAACCACCAGCCATCACCACCTAGGGTTCCAGAGGTGGAGAAAGATTGACATGGCGGCGATGTCGACCATGGTGACCGTTGGTTGTCGGCGATTCAGGGAAAAAAACACTGCTGGCCAGACCATCGATCGTCAGCCTCTCTCTGTCTCTGTCCCCCTCCCACTGAAGACGAAAGTAGCTAAAAAGCACAAACCATAAAGCGATACAAAGGAAGCAAACTCAAGATTAAAATCGAAAAGTTAGAGCGAAATCTTGGAGAGAGAAAGGCAGAAGATAAATCTGTTAAGAATGGACTATTGAGAGGAAGCAAAAAGGTTGGAAGACTGTAAAAGATACACGTATCCTGTACAAGCGTAGAAAACAAGACCGTCCCACGTCAAAAGCACTGCTCACTTGTACATGCGGCTTCTCAACTTATATTTCACTATTCCTCCCCGTTGGTGATTAATATATCTATTGCTTCTGTCGGAAACTCATATCTAAACCCAACTATGACCAGAAATCTCAATCCAATCAGAAAAAACAAGATTGTTTACAACAATACTGAACCAAGAACTTACACAATCAGATATGGACTATTACACACTCAATCAGATCATCAATGTAATGGTCTGCACAAACTCTTGCTAGCAATGAGAAAAGAAAACCGGATAGACCCATTGGGTACACATGACCCGCATGTTTCTTAGAGAATAAACAGGTCATCTGGGTCATAATCAACATCCACTCTTTACGTATGGAATCGCATAAAAAGTATGTATCTAGTTTCATGGAATCTAGATACGAGTTTTGGACGTAAAAAGATTGAAGATTGGATCAAAAACGAAGAAGGAGATCTTGATCGGATGAATCGTCCGAAAAGTCGGATGAATGGTCTGAAAACTATTCTTTTCGGACGGCATGATTTCGGACAAAAGATCTCTAACGAAATAGTTCTCGTACAAAAGATCTCGAACGAAATAGTTCTCGGAAAAAGGATTTCTAACGAAATATTTAGCTAATAAAAGATGTTTTCTAACTATATAGTTTTCGGTCGAAAAAAGATTTCGACCGAGAGAGATTTCGACCGAGAAAGATTTCGGACCAATAGATTTCAGATGAAACATGTAGGTTATAACATTGTTCCATTCGTGACCCTTGACAGATCCATTAGCACCGGCTTAACTCAGGAGCCCCTAAGTACCCTACGGGAACTGCTTATCAGGTGAGTTCTATGTGCCCCCTATATGTTACGTGCAAACCATTTTAAATGTTTTGTGGCTGAAGTGTATACATGAATTGAATAAAAGATATGAATACTATATGTAGACTTATGTGTTATGTGACGATGCATTGCGAATACAATAAATGACAAGTATGTATTAAGCTATGAAATAAAAGAATGACATAACATATAAGAATGAAATATTGCTTTATATCCATGTATATATTGCTTGCCAAGTATGAAAAGTACGACATAACATATAAGAATGAAATCTTGCTTTATATCCATGTATATATTGTTTGCCAAGTATGAAAAATATGACATAACGTGTAAGAATGAAATCTTGCTTTATATCCATGTATATATTGCTTGCTAAGTATGAATGAACGTTATGGATGAAAACGAAGCTAACGGCTACTATGGTAGACGGACGACCACTTGACTATTATGCAGCCAGAAATGAAAGTCTAGAAAGGTAGACTAAAGAATGGCCACTACGGTGGAGTAAGTCCCTCAATCGATGCACGGCTGTATAGTTAGTTCAAGTGGGAAATTGATGCCTTAGGGCAGGCGGGCAAATATGACAGACTACGACGGTAGGACGGTTTAAACGGACGGCCGAAGGTTTGCCGGACAGTTTTATGATATGACGGACGGTTTCTAGGGCCGGACGGTTAAGTAAAAAGGTTACGACGGTAGCTCAATGGCGTATGTATTTGTGATATACGTAGTAAAAGACGGGTTGATCACCCTTATGTGTATGACCAATGAATGTTTAATGAAAGTAAAGTTGTATACATATTTAATGTACTCGCATATGAACGATAAAGGAAAGCAAAGAATGTGCTAAATGTGTATTTATACATACATTTATATATAAATACATATAACATAAATGATGTTTATACCTATTTGCTTTAAACTAGAACTCACCAACGTTAACTTACTTTTAGTATGCACTTCAGGTAAGAAGAAGAAAGGACGTGCGAAGGCTTGAAGGCTACCCGGCATGAGACTGACATCCCACTTTAATTTATGTTAAGACAATGTTTACGTTTTTAAATGTTAAGACTTCCGCTGTCATGTACTTGAATGATGAATGTTTCCGCTGTGTTTTAAATGTTTTAAATTTATAATTCAGTATCGATGACTATGTTTATGAGTAAATCCAACAAGTGAGGTCACCCGGGAAGGGGGCCTTACAACTAATTTTTATCCACGTTTCGATGTAAGTTTCATTCAAAACAAAGTTGCGCGTGATAGTGTACAAGTTGTCTAATCATTTACGTACAACGTCGTTATGCATTTTTTACCTCTTTATTTTTTTAAAGGGTTTACTTTCGTTTTCTAATTTTTTTTACGGATAGTTTTTGTAACCTATTTGTACTAACTATTTCGCTGCAACGCGTGGGTTTGCGTAAAGGTTTTGTTTTTTTATGTAAAACTTCGAATACGTTTATTTATTTCGTAAACGATAATTTTTTAACGATTTCGTTTTTCTATATAATATGTTTAATAGTAACGCTCTGTTAAATGTTCTGTTTTTATGTATTGCGTGTTTTAATGTGCCGTTATGTGCGAGTTAATGCGCTGCAACACGCGTGGCTCTTCAAAGACTTTGGTTTATTTTGTGGTTTGGTTTTTTTTATGTAAATTTTCGAAGCCATTTGGTGTCCTTTTTTTTTAGCTTTTTAGAAGACTTTGATTTATTTAACGGTTTAGTTTTCCTTCTTTTTTTTTTATAAAGTTCGAGGTCGTTTAGCATACGTTGTTTAACGTGTCGCGACGCGCGGCGGCTTTAAACTAACCGGGGAAAATTACTAAAAGGCTACCTATTTTTTCCACACAATCTCGCAAACATCATGGCCATTCATCAATAGTTGAATCTTTCTATGTAATTTCTAACACTTTAAGCCAAATAATAGATAGACTCACTAATCTTAAAATCATGATAGAAATTAATAGTCGACAACTCAAACCTTACAGGTAGGAATACAGTCCTCAAACTCCCCAAAACCTTTTCTTAATTAATTAACTAATGTGTGTTGGTGATCGGGGAAAGGCTCAGGGGTTCACCTTGATCGGGTTTTTTTTTCGTCAGGGCCGAGGGGCAAGGGGCGGCGTCCCCGATCTGGGCCGACCCCCTCCCAGATGTACATACCATCCACTCTTAGCCTTAGATACTTGATGTCATCATAATCTAAACATCCAGAATCAATTCAAGAGTTTTGAACTCTTAGCATCTTAAGAAACTATTACTCTAATATAGAGGTGCACAAAAAAAAACGGAACCGGCCTACCCGACCCGCACCGGTTCCGGTTCCTACCCGGTATCTCCAAGAACCGGTTCCTACCAGCTGGTTTTAGGTTTTTGATGCTCGACAGGTTCCTACCCGGACCCGAACCGGAACCGGTTCCTACCCTACCCGGTTCCACATTAAAAATAAATAAAAATTGCATTTTATGTTATTTAATGTTATTTTAATTATTAAAAAATATATATATATATTGGAACCGGTTCCAGAACCGAACCGGACCCGACCCTACCCTACCCGGTTCCACAGGGTAGGGTTCTTCAACCCATAAACCGGTTCCTAACCGGTTCCGGTTCCTACCCGACCACCCGGTCAAAAAAGAACCGGTTCTGGTTCTTGGGCCCAACCCGGTTTGTGCACCTCTACTCTGATACCCTCTCTATTGTAACATTTTAAGGTCAAAGTGATAAACTGCCCTAATAACATCATAACCAGTCTAAAACCATAACAAACTTCTATCTTTCCATGCATGTGGTTCAAGGTGTCCTAAACACCCCTACATAATCTTCTCATGGACTAGCCTAATAATTTCATATTCAACTTAAAATCGTAATAGAAACTTATTCGTAGGCAACAACTCAAGCCTGTGATCACACTTCCAATTCTCTAGCTATCCGTACAATATGAGTTAACTATCTCTAGTATACTTAATTTTAATTTGGTGTTTGTCTCAAATAGTTTCAGTTTCAATATCAAGCCTTGGTTTTAATTATTTTTAGTTGTTAATTGAGATTCGGTTATAAATTTGTTTTTAAGTTTTACATACTAATATATTTTTTTAGAATAATCCTAGTTTTTGTAAAACGATTCAAAGTTTAAAAAATGTGACTTTTTGAGTAAAAGCCTCAGTGATGGTATGTAAAAAGTGAACAAATTCTTGACTAATCATAAAAGGATTTATTTTTGTTTTATACAACTTTATTTAAAGTATCGTAAATACTGATTTTAATATCCACAAACAAACATATTATTTTTTTATTGCATCTCAGAATCATAAATCTCACAAAATTATTAACAACAATTATTCATCATAGACGACAATCGACAGAATCTGCTTCATTATGTAATATATAAACACACCAAAAGAAAATCATTGAAAACATAGACTTGAAGGTGTAATGTAATTTGATTTATTTATTGGTGGAGGTTGGAAACTGCAGTCCATATGGCGGTGCAGGAGGTCCATATTGAGGAATTGTGGCTTCACGACGACCACGAGATTTTCCAAAAAGGTAGCACCCGATAACCGCGATCAAGAACAGTAGTATCATAGGCAGTGATATCACAATGATATACCCCATCAGATCTTTCCCTAATATCAAAAAACATCTGGTAAGCTAATCTATAATCGACTGAACCGTATTTTCTAGGTCTAGTTTTAACTAATTCAGATTGGATCAGAAACTCCAGGTATTCAATTCAATTAAGGAAAAAAAACATAGTAATCAATCACCGAATTCACACAAAAACAGACCTTCAAACGAGAGATATGAAAATTAATTTACTGAATGTTTAAGTTGTACCTTGAACGATCTCAGCAACTCGGAGAGAGAGAGGGGGAAGTGGGAAGAAAAGATGCCTCTGGACGTCACTAAACGGTGTTACGCGGTTTCTTTTTCTTTTTTCCTTAAAATGTGCCTTTTTCTTAATTCTTAGGTTTCGTGTTTCATACGTGATACACCGACGCAAAAATACCCAACTAGTGGGATTTTCCTGTGCTACGCGACCGGAATTTGGTCGATATCAGTTAAGTCGTTACAATATCATTTAAGTGTTAAAATTTGTAACACTTGTTTCGACAACCTATACATTCGTACTAACTTATAAAAAAAATCATATTGAAACGCTTATAAAAAATGCATGTGGAAAGGGCAAATCCCGAATTCTATAAAATATCATATTTTAAATGTCGTAAGAGGACAAAACGAAACCTTAAAACAGCTTCGACGGCTTGTAAGTTCGTGCTTCGATAACTTGTACGTTATAATAAAAGATCGGTTTTGAATGAAATTTATATCGAAACGTAGATAAAAATAAGCACGTCGTAGTGACACACTCCGAATTTTGTAAAACATAATTTTTAAAAGTTATATAAACGAAAAACAAAATATGTGTAAAAGTAATTATAAAAAACAAAATATTATAAAATTAAAATATTAAAAGAACATAAAAGTCAATAAATCAAATCACTGTTGCTATTGACGCTAACTATTCATCGCTTACTGATCGCGCATTTAGATACACTTTATTTCATGTTATCTATATGATTAATGCATGGTTACGAAATAAATGGTGTCTTGATTGTTGTTGGTATCTATGTTTCTAGTTTTTATGAAGTGTACCTTACAAATTTTTTGCATTCATATTATTTCCTTAACAATTATCCAAGTTCCGCCATCAAGGTTCTGCCTTGGTGGTCATGGGGTTTTCCTAAATGGTTTCCCCTTTGTAGAGGTCATGGGTTCAAATCTTGTAAGCTGCACTTCATGAAAACTAGGAACACCTCTGCAGATTTCAAATTTCTTGGGGGTTGTTTGGGTAGACTGATATACGAGCCTCCGTTGGTGGGACGTACCAGTTGATCCCACGCCGTTCAAAAAAAAAATTATCCATGTTCTCATGTTATCTGCATATTGTTTTAAGCATCATTTAGCACATTCCCATGCTTTAGTTACGGTTAGCTTTTTTTGTATTTAAACAAATTGAATTAATGAAAAATGGCAGCAAAGTCTAGTCTCATACTCTCGTTCCTCTCTTATTTCTTTGAAGCTTGATCCACTCAACGGATCCCTATCAGACTACCACAAATAAGAAAACAAACTACAAGTAATGAAAATGGCCCACATTGGTGCAATGGTAGCCCCAAAACTTCTTATAGTAGAGGTATTAGGTTCGAATCTGGGCAATAGCAAAAAAGGGGCATGTGGCTAGGTCAGGGGGTTTACGTAGTTGGGGGGTTCCTTTTGGGGTGGGCTGCCCTGGTTGTTCTAGGTGTTGTCACGGGAAAATCCAATTATCCTAAAATATCTAAGTGTTGCACTTCAAAAAAAAATTTTAATTCCTTACAGTTGGGCTAAATTTCAGTTAGTTTTTGTGGGTTACGGCTAGGAAAAGAAGGAAGAATAAAATAGACTGATGGCAGTTCCAGAAAAAGGCAGATCGACGGCAGTTTTGGGGGTTCGACAGTTCCCTCTTGGGACTGGGACTGCAGACACGAACAGCAAAAAGGAGAGATGGTTCAAGGGAGCAATGATCGACTGGTGGATGCAACTAAACAGAAGGATTCAATTAATCGGTCAATGAAGAATTATTTGGTGACAATATTTAATTCTTCCATTTTTATGATTGGTTAATTTTCTTTGCGATCACAACCAGGTATAGGGTTTGGTTCTACGCATAAGCATTCAATTTAATTTATGAACTGTTACTAGATATGAGTGTGTTCTCGTTATTTTTACTAGTGAATGACTTGATTATGTTCATGTGTCTAATATATTTGTGTGTTGAAGGATTTTGCTATTTTGAACACTTCATAACATCGTTTCTGCTATCTGGTTTTCATCATTTGAGAACAAGGTGTTTTGATTGACAGCGTCGGATACTGAATTGATAATTAATAAGTACCTCGTCATACAACATAAATTATTCGGTCAAGAATTGTTAACACATATGTTGTTTGATTGAAACGTCCATTGACTGTCCAATATGCAACTTTGTTAAACAAGGTTATGTCTATGTTGCTTACTAGTGTAGTGATTAAGTTGAATTATACATGGTGATATCAAATCCTAACCTAGTTGTGATTGTTTGTTTCTTGTCTCATATTTTTGTGTGCTTTGTGTTATGTCTTTAGTTTAATTGCAAATAAGGTTGACATTAGTTTCATTCACAATTAATCAAATCTTAAACAAAACTTGACCCACTTGTAGGTTGTATATAGAGTTGGGTCGGTCCAGTTGGGTAAGGGGTCAAAATAGGTTCTGGTCTAAAAATACAACAACATAAGGTTCATTTCCTAACAACAAAAGTTACTTTTTCTCATACAAAACATCTACACTTTGATCCAAATTAGATAAGCAACATCTTCTTAAACAACACAAATTTTGTTTTTATCTTGGCTTTAAAGAAATAGTTGCATGTAAATATAATAAGCATACCTACATCTGGTTCAACATAAATGGCGATAGCAAATTACCAACTTTTTTTAATTACTAATAGCTCTTAGCATGATGACTATGATCTCAGATTTCGTTGTTCAATTGGCCCATCTCGGGTTTAAGACTATCCTATTGTTTGTCAAAAAAGTATTCACATTCTTAGATATGTAAACCATGATCAAATATCCATTAAGCTATCTAATTCAGTTAAAAATTCTACCCATCTGAACCTAATTATCAAACTTCCATAGTAAATCAAATATTTTAAATTTATAACAGTTGAAAACCCCATATCATAAGAAATAACAACACAAGAATAAATAAAACCCCTCAAAAGAAATAACATTCGACCTAAACTAAATTATTATAAGAAATAACAATAGAAGAATATTGAGCCGGCCCTGCATGGTTGTGTATCGTCTTTTCACTCGCGTATCATCGGAATACATCAAAAGCAAGGGTAATACGTGACACAAACTCACGTAATATCTGAAAAGCCTCTGAAATTATTTTAGTGGCTTCTATGTCCGATATTGATTATGTGGCCTCTATAGCAAACCTTCCAAAACATCACAATATGTGTCTAGGTGTTTAAATGCTTCCATACTTGGTATTTATTCATCACTTGTATTCAAGTATCACATAAATATATTTGATGTCGCAAAGTATCGGTTTATCATTTATTGATATTGATGCACGAGGAAGAATGATTAAACCACACGAGTCAAGGTCACATAGATATTGAATTTAGTTGGTTAACTATCATTGAAAGGACACTTTTTGATAATAAACGAGTGAAAAGGTAATATGCAACTATGGTTTGTGTACGTATGTAGTGATTTAAAGGAGAAATCTAATACGCGAGCAAAAGTAGATACATGACTAACTAAAGATATGGTTTTTATTGACAAGACTATATTGAGTTATGACTGGTGATTGTAAAACCTGCATAATCTTGTTTCCAATTCTGTTATAGTCATAAATGTATATCCCCATTTCCCATTCCTTCAATGCCAGCATCAATCAAAACAAAGAAAATCCTTGTGTCGCCAACGGAAAAAATTTACAGATCACACGACGACCACATCTAATCAGATGATCTAACCTCAAAAACAGGAAGAAAGTCGTCGTTTTCTTGCTCTTTTTGACTCCCACAAATGTCAACTCACACCTGTCTGTCAATTACAATCCATAAGATACCGGCTTGTTTAATCCATCTGCTGTTGGCTTGTTCGACAACCGGCGTTTGTACCGCTTCAGGACGGATGCCAGGTTCTCTTTTCCTTTCGGGAATGCCACGTCACCTGCTGCAGTGCCTGTCCGGCCTTTTCTACAAGAGATTGCGATCTCCACATCCTTCACTATGTCCAACAAACTGGCTGCCGTCGTGCATTTCCCTTTGCTTTGTTTCGCCGTTGGTGGTAGACTAGTGGCGGATTTAGGCGGCGACGGCCTTCGCTGGTGGTATGAAGTTGGAAGTTGGAGACAGAAACACGGGCTCATTGCAGTTCGTGGTTTGGAGAATGCTAGCTCGATTATCCCCTGAATTAAAACACAATATTAACTCAAAAACTCCTCCAATTAACCACAATCAATATAATATCTACTCATTACCGATATAATCGTTACCTGAAGACGGTTAAGAACATAAGTATATTTCCCCCAAAGCTCGGGCCGGCTTTCCATGAGTGAAAGCTCGAGAACCCGGTGGATGCACCACACGCCAAAGCTTGTTATTAGATCAGCCCTCCAAACACAACCTTCCCCGCAATTGGGAATGGAGGTCACAAGATCGATTTTCATACCCGAGTCACCTGCATGAGCCGCCCCCTCGCTCTCGACTTCATAAAGGAACCTCTCCCTAGCGGCTACACGGTCCACAAGGTCCTCATCAAGACCACTATTCTGCTGAAACAACCAATCGGACCCTTCAAGCTTCAACAGCTTCATAATACAAAGTCTCAAAGATTTCAAAAGATTAGCTTCTAAATCAGCCCCCGACCCAGTGTCCTGAGTGTTTATACTCAACCTACTGTTGCTGCCCTTTTCAGCAACACCGAATTGTTCGAAAGGTTTCCTGGACCAAATGGACCATGTATCTGACCCTGAACAGACATAGCCCGAAGGAGTCCCGGATCCATACGAAGGGCCCGAATACATAGACAGCCCATGCATTTTCCGGCCTAGAGTTCCATCCCGATGAGGAAGTGAGAGCCCGGAAATATCGGGCATACTGTAATACTTCTTCTCGTTGGCAGTACTATGCATAGTTTCAGCAGGATGATTATAATAATTTCTGTCGGGTTGCATTGAGCTGTTCCGAGACACCACAGGATCTGGAAAACCCGGTGGCTTAGCCGGGCTTGTCCCGTTTTGCAGAGCTTTCGTCAAAGAATACGGAGCTTTATAGTTTGCTGAACCAAGCGATGGTGATTTAGGCGCTAGTGGGTCTATTTCATTCATATAAGACTTGATCTGATACCCGTGAACCGTAGCCGGCTGATCATCATATCCACTAGAAGCTTGTGGGATTCTTAGACCACCAGAAGATGACTGAAGTCGCAGGCTATGGTAGCGTTTCTCACTAGGGTCCATCACATTGAGGTTTGACCGCTGCGCATACGCGTCTAGTAGTTGCATTTGCGTTGACAACAGTGAAGACGGGCTTCGGGCTTGCACACTCTGCGACCGAGAGTTGAATAAGCTTTTGTTATCCACTTTCAATGCCTTCAGGTTTGGTTTCAGGTTCGGGCTCACCTTAGAATCTATCCCTAGTAACTTATCGAGCATTCTCACTTTTGCTTCTTGCGTTGGTTCCCCGTGGAAATCGAACAACTGGCCCCAAAATTCATCAAGAACAGCAACTAATTGGCGCCTAGCAGCCCGGCCCAATCCAGAAAGCTTTGACCAGCTTCCCGTACCACTCCCAACGTCGTCATTCTTCCCACTTAGACTCCTAAACGACGGCGGGCCGTCAGGTCTTACCAAATGGTTCGTTTCCGGCACTACTTTGACCGGTTCTTCAGGCTGCCAAGCGTCTTTCTCCTTCACCACCTGTGAATTCCCGTCTATTCTCAATGTCTTCTCAATCGACGCAGATTCTTCCCTTTTCAACTCCTCGCCGGCCAAAACTGTTACAGGTGATTCTTCCTCCGGCGCCGATGAAACCAGGGTTTCAGATGAATTTTCTTCAATGGTACTCAAACGAAGCCCCTTATCGGACTCCATAATTTCCTCAGGCAAATCGAAACTCAAGTCACCGGATTCTTCAATTCTGTCATATTCCGATAACGATTCCGGCAGAACATCCGATCTAAAACTCGCAGATTTCAAAGGCGTTACAACTAGCCAGAGAATCAGAAAGAACGAAACACACGAAGTCAAGAGAAGTATAGAATAAGGGTTGGAAACCGATCCCCCACCGCCGATGTTCCATCGGATGTTACTCGCCCAATCGCTGTTCCCGAACACCATTTCAATTACAAATACAATCGCCAGACCGAGCATCCCGATAAACGTGATCAACATTAAAAACTCAACAACCTTGGAAACTTTATTCGCCCCCATTACCGATCTTGATGTTGCAATCCGGAAAAGAGGGATGACAGAAGACGGAAGCAAGAGGGCGATCATGATTTGAGTAAAGATTAGCAGTTGGTATGTACCCTCGGCCCCAGATTGCCATGAACATAAGAGTGCGGGTATAATGGCGATTAATCTGATTGCGGAGTGATGAAACCAGCCAGGGATGTTGATCTTGAAGAAATTGTGAACGATGGGTTGACCACTGAATTTCCAGGTCAACGCTGTGGTGTGATTGGAAAGGAGGAGGATCAGCATCAGAGCAAAGGGTCCTGTTAGACTCCTAAAGACCTGCATAAATCATGAGTGAGTTTGGATGACATTTTGATTACTCAAAAAGACAATTTTAGCATCAAACCTGATCCATTAAGGACAATGCATCTTGGAAAGTAAGCAAATCAAGCCCAGTGCTGTAGAAGACATTTGCAGCTGAGTTCATCAGAACATAATTTACTACAAAAATGCCACTGAAAACACCCGAAATGGCAAAAAGATGATCAAGACACAAGGCTTCCTTCGAAGCCGGTTCTGGTGCCCGTGTATGCTGAAAACAAAACAAAAACTCGATTAATCGTAAGGTTAAGTAAAGAAGAAGTTGGAGACATGTGCAAGTATCATGTACTTACCTGCACGATAGATGAATGAAGATAAAAATTATGCGGCATGATGCTTGCACCGAGAAGACTAATCAATGCAAAGACACTTTCCGCGCTGAAATTTGTTAGCATACTGCCACCTACTGAGAGTGATGCATCTGGTTGACTCACGAGCACACCGAATAGATAAGAAAGTAAAGCAAAGCTTGCCAAACACACACACATGAACTTTGCTTTACCAGTCTCCTGTAATAACAAGTAAAATGACACCGAGTTAGTTTTTTGATTCGTCTATATTGAATCAAGAAAACAAGATAGCGGGCTTACCAACAGGCCAGAGAAAAGAGGGAATAAAAAAACGTCCAAAGAAGTCAACAAGACACAAGTGAACAAGCTCATGCCAAACATCAGGTGAAGCGCATGTGCGATGCCTAAAATCTATCACAATAGGTGCATTTGTATGTCAACATATAATCAAGAATGATTGTAGAACCATGAAAAGAAGCATAGAGTACCATTGAAAGATCCAGAGCAATCATGGATAGTTCGGCTTGGATCCCTAAAAAGATACATGTGACCGTATAGTACTCTGAACAGCATATCTACATAATTAGAAAGAAAGAACGCGACTTTATTAACCCCATAATCATAAATTTATATTGCGTAAACATATGGTAAATACCCATGATCCCAAAAATTAGTTGACATCAACAATCTGATGAATTGATGGTACCTGGGCAAGATCTCTTCCGGTGACCACAGTGATGCAAGCTGAAAGGTATTGACAGAGGACAGCAGCTAAACTCAAAACAAACATCGGTATTATGACATCATAGCCAAAACGGGCCCCACCTTCGACTGCTACAACCCATTTCCCGGGATCAACATATGCAATTGCAATGAAAAGTATTGGTATAACAGCAGGTAACAATCTGTGTGACAGGTTGGATTGGGGTTTGGTGATTAGGGCCTCAGATTCCATTTCACAAACTTTAGTAACAAAAAAGATTTAATTTTTCAGTCCCTGATTATCACTCAAAGGCTTTGCTCATTCCCACTGGTAAAATGGATCAAGATTCTATGTAGTAGAAAATTTTGTGTATCCAGCAACACCTAATTTGGAACAAGGAAATTGAAGCATCTAAAATTCATAACAGAAAGTGATGTCCAGACTGTTTGTCACATGAAAACCGTTGATGCTGTGAGATTTTGAGTCTAGTTGTCACAATCAAAACCACTTTCTTAATGTTTTTGAATTATTTACGTTTGCCCTTCACACGAGCATCCGGTGAGATCAAGATAGGCTACGCGCTGCACTGATAGACCTGAATTCACAAAAAGCACAAAGCAACATTATTAACCAATTCCGAATCAAACTAGAAAACCTTCACAACATCAAATTCAACTCGGTACTTGAGCAAAGCACCAACAAACCGAATACCATTTGCTTTACGAAACCAAAAGATTTGTTTATGTGACAAATCTCAAAAGAGTTATTTGCAAGAAACATGTGATAACAGACAGTTAAATTAAACAAGAAACAGAAACACCAAACAAAAACAAGATTTCCAAGTAATCAAGCATTTGAAAACCATGCTGGAGGCTACATTATATAAACACCAAGTGAAAAACCCTATAAATAAACCCTTAACATCATAAATCACACATTTCCATATCTAAAAAGCAGTCAAACAAAGATTAAACAACATAAATTATGAGTCATAATCTTGAATTTATTTACAAAAAAACCCACTCCAAATTCACAACAACATTCTGATATTCCTACATAAATGCATCAATAAAGATTCCATATGGAACAAATTAACATAAAACAAAGTAATCTTGCATAAAAGCATAAAACTTTTACAAGCAGCCCAGATGTCCATCATCATCATCATAAAACCCTGCAAAACTAAAGCCTGGGATCTGATTGGATTACATATCATTACCTATCAATCTACTCATACAAGAAAAGTTTGAAGAAGAAGAAGAAAAGAAAGTCAAGCAGGGACTTATGTGAGTATTAAATACGTTATAGATATGGTTTAATTGTTGGTGTTACTACAAAACTGCCATCTTTCTTGATTTTCTTGATGTTACCTTTTTGGGTTCCGATGAAGGCCAAGAAAATCAAGAATATGTCATATTGTTCAGACTTCAGAGCAGAGCAGATCAGATCAGATCAGATTGGGGTTTAAAGATGATCGTAGGTGAGAAATGAAAAGGTGTTCCAGAGATGGGTGTAGAGAGAAAGAGAGAGGGGTTATAGATACAACTGTTTGTATGTATATATATAAGAAGATGAAAGGTATCTTGTAATCGGAGAAAGGGGGCAACTTCAGCCTATGAGAGAAGTGGCGATGAATTTATTCCACTTTGCTGGGTTTAAAAAAGAGTAGCTTTTTAGGGCACGAGTATATCGAATTCAGCGAAATAAATATTTTGTACTAATAGTTTATGATTTTTATACGTAGTTTAATAATATAATTCTTTTTGTTTCTATATAATTACAATAAATAAATACTGATCACCTCAGCTTTCACAATAGAATTTAATTTTCCACGCAATGTAATTTGTGAGTTTTGGTTTAGAATAAACGGGATTGTGTAAGTTTCGATTATTACGAATATGTTTAGTTAAACCGGTTGGTCTTTGGTTGAACCTGATAAGTTGGCTCATTTATTTTTATAACTTTATAATTGATATTTTACCTTAAAACTTAAACTTGTTAATGTTTTATGTGAAAACATAATAGTTAAAAGAGAAACCATGTTCATATTCTATAGTTTAAATGTAATTGTTTTATAAACATTTATGTTTTTCAATATAAATTTATAATATTATGGTAGTAATATGAAAGAATTAACTAGCTTTCAAGTTAAACGGTTGTATCCATATATACGAGCCATATTTAGGTTTGTATATGTCATATAAGTTTTGGTGTTCGTGTTTGGATTCATGTACTTTTTTCGAGTTTGACACGTCATTTATGTAAACAAAACCGGTTTGGACAACACTATATATGCACAATTATGGTCGAAATATTTATTATAAATTGATTAACTCAAAGTTAAGTCTCGGTATTTAAAGTAAACAAGTCGAACCAATAAACGCGGGTTTACCAGTAAATCAATTGGTCAGTTTTTGTTGGCGAACTTAAGGGCGGTTCAGTTAGTGGTTAGTTTTGTTAGTTTTCTTTCCTTATATATAAATAGTCTCTTTGTAATCATTATGGAGTTATCAATGAAAACATTTATTTTTACCTCCAATCATTCTCTCTTTTTCATTCTCTTGTTTATCATTCTCGTTTGTTTTTAGCTTTCATCCTCGATACATAACATGGTATCGGAGCATATATGCTCGATTATGTGATTTTCTTCTCTTATTCCGCACTTGTTCTTCGTTTTTTCTTTCGTTTTCTCATTATTCGTGTCGATTGGGGTTCGTTTGATGTTTTGATCCGTTCAAAACTTTCATTTTATGTTTCTTATCATTTCTACAGTTAGATTTCTTTATATACGTTTTTAGTCCGGGTAAGGTATAAATTGTTATAATAGGGAAGTTTTCATATAAAGTTCAAATTGTGTACCTCTTCACTGAATACTTATAGGTAAACTTTATAAATGCAAAAAAGAAAAATAAACAAAACCAGAAAAAAAATATACAAAGAATGAAAATTAATAAATGCCCGTCTATAGATGATGATAGTTTAAATCTTATAAATAAGATTGTTCATTTTAAGGAAAAAAATTAAGTGCTTGATTTATAAGAATAACATTTTTAATTAAATACATATAACGTGATATATTCTAAAGTTTCTTTAACTACATTCAATAATAAGGTTACTTTTTATTTAAAATAGCTGACTCACACACCTTCTAATCTTACTCCTAAATCTGTGCATTTTTCCACAGCAAGACTTGAACACTCAACCTATTATTAGGAATGACAACTTTACAACTTTGTTACGCACCTTGATACTATTGGATTACAAGCCCTTTAGTAATTAATACATAAGGTTAAATGACATACTATAACATATAATGTATATTGGTTTTTTCATTTCTTGTAATGTTTGATCATTTGTTTATTTAACTATTAAAATAACATAAATATACTTTCAGTTGATAAAACCTAGTTTAATTAATAACATGTTTTATCTCGCGTTTGTCATGTCTAAAGTTTTTAACATCACTTGTATTAACTAAACAAACATCTCAAACTTTTTAACCAGTATCATTGTAAAAGCAAAACCTAATATAATTATGTAATCTAATGAATAATAAGAAACTATTTATAATTGTGCATAAAATAAAATTATAATAAAAATGTTGAATTTCCCTCAACGCATCATAGAAGTCGCAATTGGTTTTAGTAGGACAAAGAAAATAATATGTGTTTATTAATGTCCAAGTCATGGGAGATTGGGAGTACTAACTAATTAATATTATTGAAGTTGTCTAAAGTCGTTATTCACGTTTCATTAATGAATATTTAGTTTTTTGGTTGCATAGCATTTAACTTATCATGCTTTTTTATTGGTAAATAAATATTTAATATACTTTTATATGATATAAACTATAAAGTAAATGAAACTTGTAAATGTAAATCTGATTTGTTTTCAAAAAAAGTATTTTTGTCTCATAAGTGGTTTTGACACGTGTTTGGATCAACATTTCGGATCATAAGTAAATGTTCTAAAAAAAATAATATCCTTTATTTAAAAATAATTAATAAAATACATTAAAAATAAAAAAAAATACATTCATTATGCTCACACTCACTAACTATAACACATGTTAGTGTGTGTCAGTCTAAAAGTATTTTAATAATAACTATAATTATTATTATTATTATTATTATGATAAAGAGTGTCCAAAATACTATTTATAATATAAAAGGATCAAAAAGTATAAAGTGTTGTGGTTTAAACATTTTCTTAAAAATTAAATATCTTTAATAAAGTAGTATATATTAAACCAAAAGGGTTCCTTTTTCCAATAGTTCATAAAGGTAATTAAACTATTCGCAAGTCACAACACATATTATATTATATCCACTTGTTTCGTGGATGCCAAAAACTTTTTTCTCTTGTGTGTTTTAAGTCAAATTTGACATACTTATCCCATGAAATTTAAATAAATTACAAAAATATAGAGCAGCCCCCTCCTTTTCTTTCGTTCTACTTGTTTCTATTAAAATAACTAGTTTATGATATCCGTGATGACACACACATTTTCCCTCAAAATTATAGTCGTAAGTCACGATTGTACATTTTGAAACGTTGATACAATTAAAGTGTTAAAATTTACAACGTAAAAATAGAAGACAAATAAAATGTTCTTGCATACTAAAACAAATCGTTAAGAAAGTCTATGTGCACTAAGGCAAAAACGAAGGTTAAGGTAAAACTAAGACCAAGGCAAACTTAAGTTAAGATAAATCTTAGGCTAGAGCTAATGTTATGGCTAAAAATTATAATTAGTATATCTTTAAATGGAATGTTTAAGAAATTTTTAATAAGGGTTCACTAGAAACCTAATTTTTGAAAAGTTTTGGACTTGAAATAAATATATATATATATAAATAAAGGTGGGTTATACTAAAAAGAAGATTTTATCTAAAAAGTCTAAAAAATACATGTTTATGCATGTTGTTATTCATTTTAAGCATGGTGTTTATGTTTTATTTTTTATGAACATATTTAAAATTTAAAATACGTCATGCCTAAAATGAATGAACACCATGCCTAAACATGTATTTTTTAGAAAAAATCTCCTTATTAGTTTAACCCAACTCTATATATATACATATATATGTATATGTATAAGAAGGATCATATACAAAACAAATTTATCATAAAAAGTGTAGGAAACAATCTAGATTATTAATCAATCTAATTTAAAGGTTAAAATTAATTATGGATTAATTATAGAATTAATTAGAATGAGAAAATCAATAGAAATGGTAAAAGTGGGAATTTGGCCCTCTTTTGACCTTTATAATTAAATAATAGTTCCCCTATTTTTTTTTAAATCAAATAACTTTTATATCCATTATTATTTTTTTATAAAAATCGTATCATAAAAACGAGAATTTTATCCTCTTTAATATGAGTACAGTATTGCTATATTTTTTTTTAAATGAATTTTTTTAAAAAGTCATGTAAAAATATCACTGCACTAATAACAACACGATTACATGCGATAACAACACAGAAATAATATATCAGCATAGTGTAAAATGAGATAACAACACATTGTAAACAGGATAACAACACAAAAAAAGAGTGTTGGTATCCCACGTACAATGTGTTGTTACCTCATTTACACCGTGTTGCTAAATTTTTTACTGTGTTTTATCGCATTTACATGTGTTGTTATCAGTGCAGTGTCGTTTTTACATTGTTTTTTTATAGATTCATTTAAAAAAAAATACAGCAATACTATACTCATATTAAAGAGAATAAAATTCTTGATTTTATAGTGTAACTTTTTTAAAAAATTGATAAAGTATATAATAGTTATTTGAGTTTAAAAAAAATAGGTGGAACTAATATTACTAAAAAAAAGTCAAAAGAAGTTGTCAATTCCCTCTTTTACCCTTCCATTGAATTCCACTCATGTACACGTGTCACCACCTTATTGGTTCCTACACTTTTTATGTTAATTGTGTTTTGTACAGGATCCTATATATATATATATATATATATATATACACTAGGTTAGAATCCCGTGTATTACACGGGTTGTATATTAAAAAAGATATAATTTATAAATTTATAAATACATCATAACTTGCCAGACTATTATGATCGTCTCGAGATATTTCAAGTGAAAATGTGTGTATATAACAAATTATTATTTTTCTTTAATTAGTTATATTTTGATTTTCTATTATATATTCTTATTTAATATAATTATTATTTTTCTTTAAAAATATATTTATAATATTATTATTATTTAATAAGATACAAGCGTATTTATTAGAAGAGAGAGACGGGAAAACCAATGTGAGGAGACACGAGGAAGTGACAAATGTCTATCTTAAAGCTTTATTTATTAGTATAGATATATATATATATATAGATATATAGATAAATTCACAAATTTTATAATTATTAGTATCTTTAAATGGAATGTTTAAGAAGTTTCAAAATATTGTTTATTCTTAAAGAATAATGAAAAGACAATAGATGAATGGTTTGAATGGATACGACATACTTTAGAATGGCAACATCCTATTTAGATTGTAACAAGCCCATCAAGTAACATTTATTCATTTGTATTAGTCCACATCACGTAACCAAGAAATTAATTAAACTAAAAATGTATATAAGGTCTCGATTCCAAAACTTTATATAATTTCGTATTTATAGTTTTAACAAATAACAAGTATTTGGCAATTAGTTGGGCTTCTTGGACAACCAAAATTGATTCAAAAATGAAAATTGTAATTTGTAATAAACAAACTTGAACCATCATGGTTTGTACAAGTGTATAAGTTGTTAAATAATAAGTGAACGTGTGTTAAACATCTGGTATTAGTAAGTTTAAGGTTTATATCGTCATAAAACTTAAGTGAAAAGGTATAGTGTCTGATCCGTAATACGGGTTGGGCATTAATCATTGTATCTTAACCCATAGGGTCAAGATTGTGTGGAGAATTCACAATATTGCCTTGCTGATGTGGAGAGGGTGTAAAAAGAATGCTTACGTGACCACCAATGGGGGAGGAGGAAACGGTTATAATAGTGGGGTTCACCACCCCAGGAAAGTGATAATTACCGACGTAGGGTATAAAAGGCAATTGACGAGAGGTAACATGTATCTTCTTCTCCTTTTACTTCACTCATTATCTCCTTCGTTCCAACACTAATTATCTCTTATCAAACAAAATACCTACTCTCACATTGGATGGTGGTCACATGGAGTTCCCCCTCTGTGACAAAACTAACGGTATTCAGTTTCGTAGATTAGAGGAGAGATTTGCCCCCATCTCACATTCCCTAGACCCGTCCAATAACTTGCTATTAGTGGGTTTTACGAGTATGTTTGTTCGTGTAACATCTCGAAAATATCAAATAATAAAGAATATTTATAAACGAGGCTCGGGATAATAAAAAGAATAACGAGGAAACGAGGGGGGGCATTGTGACAAGGGATGAAAGACGAAAGGGGGAGGGGAAGGCTAAACCCTAGCCGCCACCCCTTAACCCTCATATCTATTTCATTTGCAAAGTTTCTAGAGAGAGAAAGCTTGAGAGAGTGTAGAGAGAGAGTCGGGTCTCGGGTTGTAGAGCTCTAAGATCGTTCGTCACCAACAGAGGAAGCTAAGGATCAAGGTTTCACGTTCAAAAAGGTAACAACCTAACCTAGATCTGAGTTTTTGTTTGGAATGAGTCTTCATGAGTTTTCACAAAAAGGTTGGGTTTTTACGTATGAAACAACTAAATGAACATAGATTTAGGCTCATAGTTTGAAATGGAACGTTTTGGACGTAAAAAGTTCGAAGCTTGATCACGTTGAAAACTTTGCCAAAATTTCTAGGGTTTTGAGGAAGAAGACAACCCGCACAGGCGAACTTGATAAGTTCGTCTGAAGCTCATGTGGCGAACTTAGTAGGTTCGCTGGATCAGGTTCGCTAAAGTCAGAGACGGTGAACTTGACTTAAGTTCGCCGGATCCAAGTAAGCGAACTTGACAAGCTCACTGAATGGCAAAGAGGCGAACATAGCATAAGTTCGCCGGTATCAAAAGTGGCAAACATAACTTTAAGTTCGCCAGATTAGAGGTAGAAAACGCCTAGTGTCGGTAAGGTCAGTTATCTTATCTTGTATGAATTAATTATACAGATTGTGTGTGACGCCTAGAGACGCCAAATGACCAGTGATAGTATCTCAAGAACCCGATTATTAGGTGAGTTCTTATTGCCCTTTTTCTTATGGTTTTGAGCTGGCATGCATACTGGTAGAAAGATTTGAAAGGCAAAGTATAGTTTTTATAAAAATGTTATTTTTATAAAGTAAAAGTTAAAGTTATAGTTTTTTTTTATAAAAATGTTATTTTTATAAAAAGAAAGGGAAGTGTTAAAGAGTATAGTACTATCTTTGAAATTTATTTTAAAGAAAGCAAAAAGTAAAAGCAAAGAAGGTAAAGAAGCTACACTTCGGTGTAGCTTGACAGTGACAGTGACAGATGACATATTATATGTTTATGTGTTAATATGTGTTATTTGTCTATATGATAGTTTATGTGATTGCATTTTATTTTGTATAGTAGTGTAATTGAATTGCATAGTAGAAAGTCCTGCAGGTATGCTAAAGTAGAAGTATCATCCCGAGGTGTGAGCAATGTTAAATGAGTCTTACCCTGATGTGTAAGTAAAGATAAAGGAGTCTCACGCTGATGTGTGAGCAATATTAAAGGAGTCTTACACCGAAGTGTAAGGGAGAAAGAAAGTCTCACCCTGAGGTGTGGGCAGCGCTAAAGTAAAAGTCTTACCCTGAGGTGTAAGCGAGAAAGGGATCTTATCTTCGGACACCATAATAGGTTTCTATATGCGATAGTTAAAGTAGGTGATAGTCACTTGTCCTGTACGAGTAAAATGAAAGTTTTGAAATAGTAAATGAGGACACCATAATAGGTTTCCTTAAAAGTAAATTTTAAAAAAGATAGTAACGGAACGATTTTATAAATAGTAACGTTATACAGTTTTAAAGTAAAGGCAGAGCTTGTTTTAAAGTAAAGATAGAAAGCTTATTTTATTTTTATAAAACTAAACTACCTAAAAAAAGTTTAAAGTTTATAGTTCAAAGTAAAGATAAAACTCACCAGGGTTAGCTGACTTTTAATGTGCATGTCAGTTGGTAAAGGTAAAGTTAAAGAGAAATAGAGGAGCCGTGAGGGCTTGATAGCATGGACGTCGGGCTGCTGTGCTGAAGACTGACATTTCTTTATCCGACAGTTTATGTTGAACAACGTTTTAATTAAAGCTGTTAAAGTTTTAATTGAGTGTTAATTCAATGAATGTTAAACAAGACTTCCGCAGTAATAGTTATTCTGATTTTCAGTTTAAGAACTATGTTTGTTATGTTTTGTACCAACTATGAGATGTACCCGTTTTAAGACGTTTCAGTTTGTTTGTAATTGTGAGAATCATATAAGCACTTATAAGTCATGTTGCACAAATATACCACTATATGAATTATACGTATTAAAATTAAAGCAATATGTATAGGCAGTGGCGGATCCAGGAATTTTGTTCGGGGGGTTCACTCTATATATTTTAAGGGGTTCACCCCAGTGTTTTTACATACCGTTCTATATAAATTTCGAAACTCGGGGGGTTCCGGTGAATGTAGGTCCGCCCCTGTGTATAGGTATTTATGCTTGAATTTTATGGTGAATGGTATTTGTATCCATTTAGACACACATAATTTTTACACCAACACATGTAAGTTGGACACCTCATTTTATTGGTTTAGACGCACCCTTGTAATGAGGAAGGACATTTGCGTAATCAAAACTCATAACAGCAACTAAAACTGAAAAATTAAACGTATTATTGGACGATTGTAATGGTTTAGACCCCAACGGCGTAAGAATCGGGGAATCGCTATTCCTTGAACAGTAATTTCGTTTATTTATTTATTTAGTTTTTGAAGCACTTTTTCTGATGATAAATACATGACTTGGTGGCCGGGTGTTGCACCATTTGCTCTGCTTCACGCGATTGTGAAGGAATCCATGCGGGTTCGATTCGCAATCCCCCGCTCCCGCGGTTGTTTTCTACACTCCTCTCTCTGTTTTTTTTAAACCTAGCCAGCACCTACTCAAGTGGACACCTGTGACAGTGTATATATACAATACGTTCCTAATCCTCGAATTCAGTAAATGCAATTTTTCAAACTTTTTTAACTTCACTTTATTTAATATGTATTTACTTTTTCTCATTTTTTTTTTGGAACGGCAAAAAAAATGTAAGTTAGTTTGATTATTGAAAAAAAAATGTAAGTCATTTTTTAAGTTTTATTTTTCCTTAGAGCATGTAGTATACCCAACTGAGTGAGTGATTAGTGAGGAAAAAAGTGGTTGCCATGTTGCGCCACTTCATTTTCTCCGATTCTCACACCACACTCACTTGGCAAGGGAAATAACCAAGTGAGTGAGTGAGGTGTGAGCATTAAATGCATTTTAATTTAATATTCATTTAACTAATAAATTTATAAAAAAACATAAATAAAAATTAAAATAAAAAAGGACATAAATAAAAATTAAAATAACAAAAATAAAACTACTCGATTCCATATTTTACCTTGATCTCGTTTTGTTTCCTCTAGAGAAAGGCCTGTCGGGGACCATTGATTTGATCAAGATCGAGAGCGAAAATTTCCAACTCTTCTTTTTCTCTTTTCTAATTAAATTGGGCATAGTAGGCATGTTTGGGACATACCCAGGTGATCCGAACGGGTTTTGGTTAAAAGGTGGTGGTTGAGTGAACGCGTTTTGTTGAGACGCGTAATGAAGCCAAAATATGAGATCGTTAGGATTCATGACTTGGATAATGAGATTTTTTATATAGAGAAGATAAGATTTTTTATAAAATTGATAGTGAGAAGATAAGAGTTTTTTAGTGTGTTTTATAAAATGGGGTTAAGTGGTTATTTATAGTGGGTAAAATGTTTTTTTTTTTTTAATTCCCGCTCAACGGTAATATTATTTAATTTTTTAGCCGTTGAACGGCTTGAATCAGACTCTCCACCCGTGAAGATCTTCACGTGGAACCCTCACACCCCCTTCATGTCATCAAGGGGCGGTGTGCAATACCCACTCACGCCGTGATAGTGGCTCACGGATGGTCTCACGCATGGTATACCACTTGATCTTAGTAGTTTTAATCTTTATATTTATAACTTTTAAAAATTCGGGTGAATAAATTAGTTTGATTATTGATACACATGTAATCATAATTATACCATAAAAAATAACGGAGACATCAGTTTCCCAAATGACTCGGTGGTTTCCGTTGTTCGATTATTTAACATATTAAATAATTAAATTTAGTTTTTGTCAAGTAAGTAATTATAAAAGGAAACTACTGGGCTTTGGCCTAGTGGTTATGGCGATGAAGACTCAACCTGCCCACGCAGGTTCGAGTCCGAGCCAACCCGGGTTTTAGTCCGGAGTGCGTTTCGTTAGCGGGTCTTGGCCCGTGTAGCAGCGCAACTGTTGTCAAGTGGTAGCAGGCTCCATGGTTTCCCGGTGATAGCCTATGCCTCACGTTCTGAACCCGCGGGCCCGGTTCAGACAACGTAGTGGTCAGGTTGTGGGGTACGGATCTCCGATTTAAAGATGTAACTGCCACGTAAAAATGAAAGTTACCTATAAAAAAAGTAATTATAAAAGGAAGTGATAAAATAACTAAATGAGGTTTAATCTATGAAACTTACGTCAAAATTGAAGTAACACATAAACATTCAATGTCTAATATTGACATATCACTTCAGCAAGTCATGACCCATGATTACATACACGTAAAATTAAATTATAATTCTTAAAAAAAGGTATTTATAATTTATGATATCCAGAACATTGCACGTGGGGGCGGCGAGAAAAAGGTAAAATGTTTACTTGCTGAAAAGGGTAAGCCCCTATTGGATAACGATAACAATAACGACGCCGTTTGAGAAACCTACCCATCAGCCAATCACATGCTTTCCCTTTCTTTTTAGCTTTCTTTTTCCGTACCATTTGGGTGCATACATCACATTTTTAGATCGCACTGCAAAATCCAACAAATTTAAGAAACAATTTCTTTATTTCAAAATTATAATATTTTTCTATTTAGAGTTTAGACTGATAACAAAATATTATTTCTAAAAAATATGTCGATTCAAATTTGTTCATTTTTAAATTTAAGGGAGGTGGGAGTGGAGTGCGGGTACCCAGCGGCTAGGCGGGTACACCGTCGCATCCATTGCGGGTTCAACGGGTAAGGGTTGGCGGGTTGGGTGGGCGGCTTTTGGAACCCGTCGAAAGTTGGAATGTGGATGTTTGACTATAGCCGTTAAAATAAAAAAAAATAAAATAATAAATTTAATTTACCCCTATAAATACGTACCCAATCATTTTACTCACTACACAAAAAATACATTCTTTCTAAATATAAACCATTTCTCTTGTATACATTCCTTACGAACGGGATATACCCTACTTGGTCTACGTTTGTTAAACCGTTCCCATTTCCAACAATCCGTAAGGAAAAGACATTTAAGAATGTGTAAGAGCCGGCAAGAAAGGATGTCGAGAGAGCTTTCGGTGTGTTAAAAGGGAAATGGGGTATACTTCGTCGACCAAACCGGCATTTAAAATTGGAGAAGATTAGGAACGAGGTATATACGTGCATGATATTGCACAATATGCTCTTAAAAGATGACGAGAACGCAATATCACCTGTCTACCAGTTATTGACGATAACGTCATTTCGGAGTTGCACGATGTAGCTACACATATTAGACTTCGATTTGATCTCGTGGAACATATTGCGAGAAACACCCCGGATTTGGACGAAGACGAAGACTAGATGAATTTTTATTTATTAATTACTTTTTTGTATTTATTGTTATGTATTTTTAATTAATTAATTAAATTTTTAGATTTTTTAATTTGGTTATTAATTTGTTTTAATTTAAAATAAAAATAAAAATAAGAGGGTTAGAGGGTACCACTCCCATCATAGAGAGTACTTTTGGGGGGTACTTTGTCTAATTGAGGTGACATCTTCTAATTAATATAATTTGGGAGGATAGTTTGGTTGGAAGGGTACCACTCCCACCTCCCTTATAGGTATTTTAAGATATTAGCAATATTCGATTGTTTATTTCTAAAAATATCTCTATCCATCGTTTTACACGCTTTCACCGATTCAAGAGCAAATTTGACTGATACATGTCTTTCAATCTGCCTTGATCATGATTCCATTTGTCCAACAAAAAATAAACAGAATTCCCATAGCCCACCTCCGCCATCACAAGATCATCTCATTCCAAGTACTTGCATGGTTTAATTTCACCTTCCATACATTTTTGACTAATGTGTACTGAAGTAATAACTTTGGCCCATAAGGTACAATAATCCTTTTTGTAACATCACCTCCACTTAGCTAAGAGGGCAAGGTTAGCGGCTTTAAGACTACCAACACCAAGCTCTCTCAATTCTCTTGGAGATTCCCACGCCACTCGATAAGTTTTCAATTTAGAATCGTTGCCTCCTATAAAAACTTTCTTCTAGGTCATTCTATAGACTTCTAGTTGAAGAATAACCTGAGCATGATCTTTGAATAGAGAGAGGTAATATATGGTAGACTTCCCAACACCGCCTTACTTGGAGTTAGGCGTCCACCGAATGATAGTGTACTTCCTTTTCATCGAGAAAGTTTGGCTTTATGCTTCTCAATAACCGGTCTCTAGTTCTTTGTATGGTGTATATTTGCTCCAACCGGTAGGCTGATGTGCAATAAATTACAATGTTTTTATAATTAAATTAATCTCAATCAGTGAATTTACAGGTTTACTTGGTAAAAGTATGCAGTTTGGATAAGGTCCAGATAGATTTTTGGAAGAAAGAAGAAGAAATCGAAGACGTCAGCGTACGGTCGTATGATTTCATACGGGCCGTACGCACATCAGAGTTCCAAGTTCGTAGCCAAATTGAAGACTATATGGTCGTATGGTTATGTACGGGTCGTACGTAGGCGTCCGCAAAAGCCATAATCGATGCCTATATAGAGCATTTGACGGCTAGAGTTGAAGATATATGAAAATCTTGTAAAATATCAACAGAAGAACCCCTAACCCATTGTTGGGAGGTCTGGAAGAGAGGAGGAAGCCAATCGGAGGCTGAGATCAAAGCATCCGGAGTGAAGATTGTGTTTGGGGAGAAGATTTGAAGAGTGGAACCTTTAACCCGGTTCTATCATTCTCATTTCACTAATCATGTCTTCTACTTTGATTGTTTGTTCAAAAAAACATCACCATAGCTGAACATTTTTGTGTCATCTAGGTTGAGATAAATTTTGATCATGAATGATGAATTGTTTGATTGCTTTCATGAAACTTTGTTTAATTGAATATGTAACATCCCTAAAATAAATAAACGAAAGTAAAAGGAAATAAAGATCAGGACTAACATCACAAGGCGAAAAAGGAACATGGGGGTTTGGCCTTGGGCCGGCCCATAGGCTGAGATCATGAGGGGAAAACCCCTCATATCAGCGCCCTCGCCTCAGTCTCTCCTCACTTACCTCATTTGCGCCAGGCTAGAGAGAGAAAGAGAGAGCTCGGGTATAGATAGAGAAAGCTCGGGATCAAGCTCAAAGTCTTGAGGATTGTAGCTCATCACCTCTGGATCATCTAGCATCGAAAAGGGAACGAAAACAGGTAACCATCTGGCCCGAATCTGAGTTTTATAACTTTTGGGTTTCGGGTTAAAAACGAGTAAAGATGTAATTTTTACGTATGATATTCAAAACAAACCACATATTCATAATCATGGATGAAAATGGAACATTTTGAACGTAAAAAGTTCAAGTTTTAAACAACTTGAAATCATAAGGTCAGATCTAGAGTTCTGATCGGGGAAGAAAACTGATGCATCGAAACTACTAGTTTCGATATAGGCAAATCCATCGAAACTACACAGCTTCGATATATGCAGACCCATCGAAACTACCATAGTTTCGATATAAACCCCTAACCCGAAACTACTAAGACTTTACATAAGTTACTTAACGAAACTACCATAGTTTCGATATAAATTCCTAACCCGAAACTACTAAGACTTTACATAAGTTACTTACCGAAACTACCATAGTTTCGATATAAACCCATGACCCGAAACTACCATAGTTTCGATGTGATTCATCCATCGAAACTATTGGGTTCAAGCATAGTAATGTCTAGTGTTATCTAGGAGCACTACCTTATGTGTATGACTTCATTATACAGATTGAGAGATACCTTAGTGACGCTCAATAACCAGCTAAGTATATTACAGAAACCACTCATCAGGTGAGTTCTATGTGCCCCCTACGTGTTACGTGCAAATGGTTTTAAATGATTTTTGGGGCTGAAGTGTATACATGATATGAATGAATGTTATGATATGTGTTATATGACAATGCATGATAGTTATATGTATGACATATATGCGTATGAACAAAGAAACATAGCAAGCATGTTATAAATTTTGAATGAAAGTACGATATTACACAAAAGAATGAAATCGTGCTTTATATAAATACACTATATACTGCATGTTATGAATATATGTGAATGTTATGGACGCTTCGATGCTAACAGCTACTACGGTAGACGGATGACCATGTGACTATCATGCAGCCGGGACATGTACGTTCCTTCATAAGCTAGGACGTATTAAAGGCAATCAATGGACGGTCGAAGCAAATGCCTTATCAATGATAAGTAGAACAGTTGCATGAATAATAGTTCGCATGGGAAATGGATGCCTTCGGGTAGACGGGCGAAAGGACGGACTACGACGGTAGACACGGTAGACGGACGGCCAAATGTTGTCGGACGTTAATGAAGGACGGACTACTTCAGTAGACACGGTATGAATTACGGCCTACGACGGTAGGACGGAGCGTCTGTCTTTGTGACTTACACAATCAATGACGGGTTGATCACCCTTATATGTATGACCAATGAATGTTCAATGAATGCATATGCACCTATTTGCGTGTATAGTCAATGTATGTTCACTGAAACAATGATGTATGTATATATATATATATATATATGAACCAATAATACGAATGAATGACTAATGTTATACCTAATGCTTTAAACTAGAACTCACCAGCGTTAGCTGACTTTTAGTATACATTTCAGGTAATAAGAGGAAGGGTCGTGCGTAGGCGTGATGGCTATCCTGCATGAGACTGACATCCCCCTTTAAATTATGTTAAGACAATGTTTATGTTTTAAATGCTAAGACTTCCGCTGTTATGTACTTGACTGGTGAATGTTTCTGCTGCGTTTTGAATGTTTTAAATGTTATAATTCGGTATCAATGGCTATGTTTATGAGTAAATCCAACGAATGAGGTTTTCCTGAAAGTGGGGGGCCTTACAGAATATTCTTGATTTGTACTCTTATGGTGCATGCGTGTGTTTATGGTTATCTATATTATCCTTGATTTGGATGTTGATTCTGTTTCTAGATTGAAGGCATGCTCTTTAGGATTGATATTCTCCATTCTTAGGTTGTAGTCTTTCGCCTATAATCTGGGTTTTGTTACTTTGGCGAGTGCAAAGTAAGTCTAGGGTATTATTGGTAAAGTAAATGTGTTGTTTGATAATTAAATCTGATTAAACAAGTTTAAAAATCTATTGGGGTTTTCCTTGTGTATCCGTGAGTTTGTAAAAACCTTTGCAAGTGATACTTCTTCTTACTATGTCTTGGAGATTTTGAGTCACAAGATAAAACGATCAAGAGCTCTAAGGGTGTTAATGTGAGTCTACATCTCGCGACCATTCTTTGGATTTCTAAACCCTAGCGCGAGCAGCCTTCCACTCAAGCTCAAATCAATAAAGTGGCAGTTGATTCTTCATAGTGGTAGATCTTGGGGTACCATGTGTTAAGTTCTAAAGCTCTGGATGACCAAGTTGTGTAGGTAACTCTGGTGAGGGTGAGAGTGAGAGTCTAGCCCTTTAAAGAATTAAGAACTTCCTTCATAATTTCAATCTTTCAACGAGTCATTAAACTATTGGACAAAATGATTCTTGATCTAGATGATACAACTTTCATCTCTCCGATTTCATTAAAAAAATTTCCCTACTTTCAAAATACCTTTTCCAAAGTTAAACATTCGACTAAATATTGACAAACCATTTAGTATTAGGAGCTGCCTAGTGTCCCGGGATTTGATACTTGGTTCTTACCCTGGCTATAATACGTACACGATAGGTACACTTTCCTCTGTGTGTGATTTAGTTGGTAATTATCATTTTTATAAATTTAACTTGGTTCTTACCCTGGCTATATTACGTACACGATATGTCCAATTTCCTCTGTGTGTGATTTAGTTGGTAATTATCATTTTTATAAATTTAAAACTACAGTTGTGAATCGAGCATAATATATATATATATATATAGGGGTATGTTCTTTTGAGAACCAACAATATGTTAAGAACCGTGAGAACCGCAGTAACTCTTGCTCTATTTATAATATAAATTGACTAGAATTCATGTACATTTCAATATGTTTAAGGTTTGGTTTTAAAAAACCTCGAATTTATAATCGTTTTTTTAAATGCATATATGCACTCACACTATATGCACAAATGAATGCATATATGCATATTTTTATACTTTTCTTAAAAAAAATTCAGGAGAGAGGAGATAAACTCAAACTAAGAGTGGGAATAGATAAATAAAACATTGTTGTTGAATTTTACTTTTTTCACTAAAGCGATATGTACACTTTTTGTGTGGTTCTCAACATATGATTGGTTCTCAAAAGAACATGCCCCTATATATATATATGCCAAAGATCATATCAAAACTCTTGTTCCATGTAAAAACCCAATAACTCCATAAGAATCATGGATTAGCTTTACAAATCTTGATCCAAGGGTCAAGAATAATTGTATTATTTAAAATTCATCAAGGAACGGACCGTGTAAACCGAACCGACTTTTTGTTGGCTATTTTAGTGTAATTGGATTAACTAGTTGACCAAACTAATCATATTATATATCAAACAAGTTAGGAAGTGCGGAGTGCACACTTGTTTGAATTTTTTTGATTACCTAATTAATACTTACGGGCGAAGCCCCTAAGGAACGGGGGTCCGGGGGCGGTAGCCCTGGCGGGGTCCAAGGGGCAGAGCCCCTGGCTGGGATCGAGTTTGAAATTAAATTTGAAATTCGTACTTGATTTTTTCCCTCAAATCTCTGAGTCCAAGGGGCAGAGCCCCTGGTGGGACCAAGGGGCGGCTGGGTCCAAGGGGCAGAGCCCCTGGCGGGGTCCAATGTATTAGAAATTATATTTCTAATTATTTTATTATATAAAATTGGTGTCAAAATTGGGCGGATTTTTAATTAAATTCGAAATTCGAATTTGAAATTAAAGTGATAATTGTTTGGCAGTTATCTGGTTTCAGAAAAGTCTGGTTTGGTCGTACGAATTTCTTTTTCTGGTTCATAAAATCCCCTAAATATTCATACTTGATTTCTTGTCTCAAATCTCTAAGTTTTATCCAATCAAATAATTTGAGAAAACACCAAATTGTTTTTGATCTGAAAGTATCTAATACAACTCTCAGATAATCGTCGGTTATCTTGAAATTCCTCTATACTTTTAACCTTTTTATTTTCGAAATATGCAATTATATATATATTTATTATTCATAAACAATATTTATCATTTTAGAAATTTTAATACAAATAAACAATTGAGAAAAAGAAAATCGGTTTAAATCGTCAAACCCTGTCGTCCGCCAAATCCGATTGATATGATTTACCGTTTTGTAAAACCGTAATTAACAATTTAACCAATAAATTTTATCAAAACCCACTCAATCAAACCATACATCCTAATAACAGGTTATTTACCTTAAACAAAAAAATAGGTTAAGATCCCCTTTTGACATGATCCTTAATTCCTTATAATAAGTATCGCTTTAAAGGAGAATTGGGTCCCATTATAAAGCACACCCTTTTTTTGATTAGAAAACATAACCAATTTTGAAAAAAAAAACAAATCAACGTCATGTTTTAATTAAACCACACCCTTTTTTTGCTCTCATGTTTTTGTGGACGCCTTAGGTCGGTCTAGTGGGTTGGGGTGCTTGTAGGATTCTCGGAATCTCTGTGTTGATCATATTGTGAAGTCTCAGTACTTCATTCATATTAAGGGTTATTAAAGGTGGTAATGAAGTGATTAATATTATGAATGTATATGCCCCTCAATCGATGGTGGATAAAAGGGCTCTCTGGTCAGCGATTTCGAATATCAGAGCTAACTTCCAGGGGCTTGATTATATTGGGGGATTTCAACTCGGTTAGGTTCCCGGAGGAAAGACAGAATTCGATTTTTAACCCTTGGTGCGCTAGGGATTTTAACAAGTTCATTTTTTAGAATGGTCTTTTAGAGTATGAGATGAGAGGTAGAAATTCACGTTCTTGGCCGACAATGGGTTAAAAATGAGTACGATTGATAGGGTGTTGGTGTGCCACAAGTTCATTAATTGTTGGCCCGAGCCTTTCCTAGATTTCTTTCGGATCATAACCCCTTGGTCTTGTCCACCTCTAGCCTTAACTATGGCCCTCGACCGTTTAGAGTTTTCAACTCGTGGTTATCTAAACCTGATTTCGAAAGTATTATCTTAGAAGAGAATGAGTCTTTTTCGTTTGTGGGCACTCCCGACTTGTTTCTCCTTGAAAAATTCAAAATTTTCAGACTTAGAATTAAAGCTTGGAGAGATGGTTTAGCTAAAAAAGACGGGGAGGACGAAGAGACTATGAGATTTGAATTAGAGGAGTTGGATAGTGTAGTGGAAGATAGAATTTTGACTGAGGAAGAATTGTGGACTCTCCTTGAATGCAAGAAGGGTCTTCAGAACCTTGAATGTAGTAGGTTAAAGGATTTAAGGGAGAAGTCTAGACTGCAGTGGGCTGCTCTAGGTGATGATAATTCTGCTATCTTTCACGGTATCATCAATTGTAGGAGGGTGGAGAATTCGATTTCGGGCTTGTTTATTAATGGGGTCTAGACTACCAAACCGTCTCGTGTTAAAAAAAGAAGTTTTTGGCTTTTTCCATTATCGTTTCATGGAACAGATCCATAAGCATCTGGTTTTTGAGTGTTAATTGTTAAACAAAATTTTGGAAGGGGATGCTTCTATGCTTACAGAGATGTTTTCGGATGGGGAAATCAAGGAAGTTGTTTTTGAATATGGGGAAGACCGATCGATGGGTTGAATTTTAGATTCATCAAACGTTTTTGGAGCATTTTGGATGCTGACTTTGTTAGTATTTTTTTGGACTTTTTTGAATCTGGATCTATAAGTAGAGGTTGTGGGTTGGCTTTTATCACTCTCATTCCCAAACTCATTGATCCGATGGATTTGAACGGGTATATGCCTATCACGTTGGTCAGGGTTATTAGTAAAACTATTTCTAAAGTTCTCGCTAATTGTATGAAGAAGGTGTTGGGCTCGGTCATCTCTAGTAACCAATCGGCGTTTTTAAGTGGTGGATCTATTTTGGATGGGCCCCCTATTGTGAATGAGGTTATTTCGTGAGCTAAAAAAAAAGAAGGTGATGCTTTTTAAAATAGATTTCGAAAAAGGCTTATGATAATGTTCATTGGGATTTCTTGATTTCGGTTATGTCTCAAATGGCCTTTCCTCCTAGATGGTGTGTTTGGATATTCGGTATTCTCTCATCGGCTAGGGCTTATGTTCACCTTTGAATTCCAATGCCAAAAAGGGATGAGACAAGGAGATCCCTTATCTCCTTTCTTATTTTTGATTGTCATGGAGGCGCTGTCTGGAATGGTTGAGAAGGCTTGTGAGGTGGGGGCTTTTGATGGAGTTCGCATTCTGAATAGTGATCCGGTGTTATCCCATATTTTATTCACGGATGATGCGATCTTTTTAGGCGATTGGTCCCTATTTAATGCTAAGAATATGGCTAGGATTCTAAGATGTTTTCACTTATGCTCTGGGTTAAAGATTAATTTGGGCAAGTCTAACGTCTTTGGTGTATGGGTGGATTCTTCTGAAGTGGAGTCTTTAGCCTCGGCGATCCATTGCAAGGCTGGTATTATCCCATTCACTTATTTAGGTCTCACAGTGGGGGAAAACATGAATATAGTGGTTAATTGGAGGCCTATCTGTGATATTGTGGAAGCTAGGCTCTCTAAATAGAAAGCTTCCACTCTTTCTATTGGGGGTAGAGACACGCTTATCAAATCGGTTCTCAAAAGTCTTCCTATTTATTATTTTTCGTTGTATAAGGCCCCGGCTAAAGTGATCGATGGCCTCGAGTCTATTATCAGAAGATTCATTTTTTAGGGGGGGGGGGTATATTGAGACTCATAAAATTCATTGGGTTGCTTGGGAGCGGGTTACTGAGCCTAAGACCATGGGCAGTCTCGGGTTAAACAATCTTAAGGATTCCAATATTTCTCTTATAGCAAAGTGGATGTGGAGATACAAGACGGAAAGCCAAAATCTTTGGAAAAAAAGTCATCGATTCTTTCCACTCTAATAATTATGGATGGTCTGTCTTACCTAGGGATGACAATGAAACCCGAACCCAATGGGAAAACCCGAAATATTCGGGACGGGTATGGGATCGGGTAATCGGGTTTGGGAACACTTTTGAAATTTTTCACGGGTTTGGGACGGGTATGAGATATGGTGATATACCCGTTTACCTGCCCTGATTACCCGATAACATATACCCGTTTACCCGATTATAAACCCGACATATTTTTCTTTCTTTTTTTTAAATGATTTTAAATATATATACCGTATTTATTTTAAGTATATATAATGTATTTATTTTAAATGTATATACCCGACATGATTTTCTTTCTTTCTTTTTTTACTTTAATTAATTTTTAGATATACCCAACAGGTATTTTTTACAGATTAATGGGTTTACCCGAAACCCGCATGCATACCCGATAGAAACCCGACGGGTTTTGGGCCGGGTATGGGACAAGCTTTTATAATCGGGTATGGGGTTGGGATTACCTAAACCCGTCCTAAACCCGACCCATTGCCATCCCTAGTCTTACCTTATAACAACAATCTTCCTCGGGTGTGGAGTAACATTGCAAAAATGGTTTCGAAAGTTTCGATCTCGGGGAAACGCCTTCAGCGGTTTTTTAAAGATGTTGTGGGAAATGGTGTGGGGATTAGATTCTGGCTTGACCTGTGGCTTTGTAGTGAACCGTTAAAATATGTATATCCGAATCTGTTTTCGCCGGAAAGAGTCAAAAGGGACGTTGCTAGGGACCGAGTTAAACAAGGGCTGCTCAGCTGTGATGTCCACTAGGCTTGGAAACGGACACCAAAATCTGCCTTTGAGTGTTTAGAATGGAATTTATGAAGGGAGCTTTTGAATTCAGTTTATCCATGTAACGAACCAAAATCCGGGTTTCGTTATAAATAATTAAATATTCTAATAAATATTATGGTGAAAATATTATTTTAGAAATAAGTTGAAACAAGTGGGTTTCAAGTTAGTAATGGGGTTATATTAGTTTTTAACTAATTATGGAATGAAATGGGTGAATTGGAAGTGGAAGGGCTAAAAGTGTAAAATGACAAAATCTGCCATATTTGACTAGTGAAAGTCAAAATTGTCTTCATTTGGTGAAAGAAGTCGTTCTTGAGCAAAGGAGAAAATGGAGAAAGCTAAATTGAAGCAAAATCGTGCATTTATAGCTTGATTTGTGAATGTTTTGGCTTGCACATCACCTTCCTAACATCAAGTAAGTGATAATCTTCCATTTGATTTCAACATTTATGAGTTCATAGATGGGTTGTAGAAATTCGGAAATTTTGAATGCATGTTGATAATTAGTTTTAGATTGTTGATAATCTAGCTAAACTAAAGGTAAAGAATGGTGATTAACATCCTAGAACCCTTTGATTATGATTATGAGAAGTTAGGGATCATATGGAGAAATTTGGGGGTGTTTGGATTATGATGATAGAATGTTGAATTAGTGATGATTAGGTGTTTATATGGTGTTAGACACTTGAATGAACACCAAATTAACCTAATAATAAAAATTGAATGAAAAATTAGTGTTGAGGTAAGGATAATGAAACTCAAGTAGGTGAGTTTGGAATGAAAGAGGATGTTTGGTTATGGGAATAACCCAAACGGGTCAGTTTGAGTTGGAAATGGGAAATTGGGTTGTAAACCCAATTATAATGTGATTTTGATGTATGGTTAGATTACTAAACTAGGTGTATATGCTTAGGTAATCAAATTATGAACCGAGACGGTGGTACGGGATCTTCTAACCTGAAAGGTAAGTGCCTTTGCACTTACTTAGTTTTGATGATAAAGGGTGATACATGTGTTATGTGATCATGCTATGTTGTTGTGTATGAATGTGTATGAACTAGTATGTATAAATGAATGAATGTAGTTATAGTTGTAATACTATAATGGATATGTGTAAATGAGGTTATGGTTTAAATACCATAATGGAAATGAGGTTATGGTCTAAGTACCATAATGGAAATGGGATATGAGGTTATGGTCTAAGTATCATAATGGATATGAGATTATGGACTACGTGCCATAATGGAAATGGAAATGTGTTAATTATGTTTGACAATTGAAAAGAATGGAACTTGTAAGGTGAAATGCAAGTTATTTGTAGCCAAATGATAAATTGGGTGTAAATGGGTCAAATGGGTGAATGGGTGAAAACAAGTTATACTTACTTGTTTGATATGTTTATCTTCATTACTAATGGTTGTTACATGTGATGTTATGTAGGAAAAGCTCCGGGATAGTCAAGGTCAAGTCTGTGGCAAATGTTGGATTCTCGTATGCACTTTTTGGTGATTTCGGGTGTAGTTAGAAGTCCATCTAATGGATGTAAATTTATACATGAATTTGTGTTTTGGTGTATGTAGATGGTGTTTTGAATGCTTTAATAAAAAACCCAAGTGACTCGGAAATTTTGGTGTCTAGTTGAAATGGTAAAAGTTGAAAAATGGTTAAATGTTGAAAATCTGCAGATGCGGAAACTTTCTGTGAAAAAGAGGTCTCCGCGCCACGCGAAGAACCCAGGTCTGGTATTCGCGACACGCGAAGACCTGGTTTTCTAGATTTTGTTTTTGGGACTCCCTCGCGGCACGCGAAGGGAGGGCCTACAAGTTCGCGACACGCGAACAGTAAAACAAAAATTCTTGGGATAAATGCTTCCGCATGTGTAAATGTTTATTATAGCTGGTGTTTTAAATTAAGGGTGTTACAATCCGGGGATCTTGATAAATGGGAATGGTTGGGGGACAAGAATAAGAATTTTCCGGCTGGTTCGTGTAGTAATATCTTAAGTCGGGATGAGGACTTTGGTGCTGTGTACGCTGTAACATTTTTGCTTGGAGGGTGTGTTGGATATTAGATGTCCGACCATCAATTATATCAATGTTGCTATCGAGGTGCGATCCAAAAAGTTACACTTTAGACAACGAACAATTAATAATGTTTAGTCGTAAACATTATAGTTCATGAAACATGGATTTATAATTCGGTGGATAAATATTTAGAGAAATATTTAAACGGTTAATTCAGTGATTAATTATTTAGAGAAATAATTAAGGATGAAAGGTTTAAACGTTAGTCGGTTAATTCTTAGGGAATTAACAGTTAATTCTCAAGTAGTGCGTTTTATAAATAAAGGGGTTATAAATATAACCTTAAGCCAAAACCCTAAAGACAGTCTCCCCTTTTGCTCAAAGAGACAGCCGATCGGCTCCCCACCTCCGTCGTTGACCGGCCGCCGTGAACCGCACCACCACCACGCTTATCCGCTGCCGCCAACGTGACCATCGGCCACTGCCCTCAGGTTCCTCCGCTGCCTACCAGGTTTCCGTCGCGTACTGTTTTGTTGCGGATAAGGTTTTGGCGCAAATCCGTGAGACGGGTTTCGTAGATTGCGGGTTACGTGAACTAGTCACTAACGCGACACTCGTTGATTCAAGGTGTGAGTCTTCCGTGAATCGTCAAAGGTATAAACTTTTACCGGCTATGGTTGATTTAATATTTATTGTTTATACGCGTGTAATCGGATCACTGGCGGGATTCCGGTTTAGAACCATTAACATGTACAAACGCTTCCGCAATATAAATCAGATTTGTTAAATTAATAAGATTAATTAAACTGTTTTAAAAGTTAAAACCGGTACATGGATTCCTAACAGGGCGGAGATGGATCGGATTCCGTCCCTCTTGGCTTTTAATAGAAAAAATATCCAATTCCGCTATCTTAAGTGCATTTTGTGCGACTCAGATGACGAGTCAGCAGAGCATCTTTTCACGTCCTGCGGTGTGGCTTCGGTGGTGTGGAATTCTATTAGCAGGTGGTGTCGGGTTCCTCCTATTTATGCTTTTACGGTCATAGATCTGTTAGACCTCCACGCTAACATCGGTCTAGGGGAGTCGGCTAGAGAAGTGTTCCACGGGATTGTTTTGGTGGCGTGTCGGTGGTTGTGGAATGCTAGGAACGAGAAACGTTTTAACAAAAAATTGGTTAGAATCGAAGACATCATTCAAAGCATTAAATCTCTTGGGTTTTTATGGTATTCTAATAGGGTTAAGAATATATCCACTTCTTGGATTAGCTGGTGTTCATATCATCTGATGTAAATTTTTGGTCTGTTCCTTGTTGCTTCTGTTGGGTGTCCTCCTTTTGGTGGGGTGCTTTGTGTGAATAAAATCAATGCATTAGATACAAGTGTTTTATCCGGTTCCCGTAGTTCTCAATATAATACTGGTTCTGAAAAGAACACATTCCGACATGAGGTATACATGTGTCATTCATATTTATAATAAGACTATGTGTAGTAGTTTCACTAAAACCATAAAAACGCACCGTCAAGTCACTGCCACGTCAACAGGAGTGCAATCACTAAACATAATCACTAAGGTGTGTAATGGTGTCACACCCGTAACACAGGACTGTTATCTATCTAGAGTAGTACTTCCAACAGAAATATTCCAAAGAAAGAACGAAGGGTGTAATCCCCAGGAAATTCCGACCTTTATTTTTCCGACAAATTGTAATTTCATGATTCGCATTTATGATAAACTATCCTATTTACCCATTTTACTTCATGAGTATACATACCTACATACATTAGATACAATTATTTCAAATTCAAAAATAATAGATTTTTATATAAGGGATTATATAATTGTTTCTATTCTATTAAATATATATATATATATATATATATATATATATGTATGATGAGTTATTTCTAAACCTATATATATATATATATATACACATACATTTATAAATAAATAACTTACAAAGAATTAAATTATAAACTCTATAAAAAAATTAGGGTTATGTATTTAATCAAAATAAGAATTTATTTCTATTTAGAAAACTATATATATATATATATATTTATATATATATATATATATATATAACATTCAATAAATTTATGTATTATAGAAATTCAAGGTCCCTTTGGTAAATTCCTGAAACTTTAAATCCACTTAAAACCCAAGTTGGTGCGTAAGATAATAAACCCTTGAAAGACCAGGAACTAGAGTGCAAAATCTGGATTATCTTTCTCCCCCCTTCCTTGCCGCGATGTTGACTTTCGGAAGTCAACACACTCCAAATCAATGCCAAATCGGTTGAATTCGTGAGTTTCAATCTCAATTGATTAGGCAGAAGCGTTACACAACTAGAACTAAATGATAATCAAGAACCAATTTAATCCTAATCAAACCTATCGATCGCCGAACCTTTCCCGTAACCGTCTCACATAGATGCGAATTGATTTGTGCGTTTCAGATGGAATTGAGACCTATAACTCAATCACACACCTTCGAGACACCCTTGACGAACTCCCTGCACGCACAATTCCACTCTCAAACACCTCTGGTTCGCGATTAACCTCTGAAGAACACGAACACGAACCACTAGTCGTTCTCATCCACTTCGCAACCATTTCAGGTAATTTATACATCATCAGATTCGTTTTTATCCAAAGAACAATAGCCCCATGTTTGCGTAATCAATAGTTAACCGATCATACCAATTTGGGGGCTAGGGTTTACGGTTTAGGCATTTGGGGAAGAAGGGGACGAGCCGTGTACTGGTTAAAAGAATATTAAGTCTGTTTCTAGCATGGCTGTTAGTCCAGATCACTTGGTTTGTGCGTTTGTCTCCCACGGAACCCACCCGGGTACGATCCCGGCGGCGCCGTTTTGGGCTATTTCTTTTGTTTTCTCTTTTTACACATGAAACAATAGTTTAAAATTCTGAATCAGTCTTTTAAAAATAATCAGGACTTTTTATAAAAATAGAAAATATAAGCTAATGTTTTATTTATCTTATTTTAAAGTATATTACAAACATTTTAAAATTCTAAATGAACAACATGAGTTATTTAGACAAACCTAATTTGTGGTTTTATTTTCAAGATTGTAATGTTAGTAAACAAATTATAATAAATTAATTAAGCATTTTTAATTTCCTTTTTAAACTCATAAAAAAATTATTTTGGCAAAGATAATTATCTAAAACATTGTAAATCTATAAAAAAAAATACTTAAATAAGTATTTTAGATAAATAATTATACAAGCTAAACTAATTACATTTAAAGCACATATTTATTTAACATCTCTCTCTCAAATCATTTAAATTAAAGTGGTTATTTAAATAATTTAATTATTTATTTATTTTAGTTACATAAAATAAATTATTTAAACCCTTTTCATTTCATAATTTATTTATTAATTACCTTTAGGATGATTATATAAATAAATCTAAATGTATTTAAAAATCTTTCATATTTCAAGATTTATTTAATTATCTTAGAATAATTATATAAATTCAAACATGTTATTTTTGTAAATACTATATAATTAGAGTTTCTGATAAATCCTAATTAGTATTAACTTATCACTAGATACATACAAATTTTCCTGCAAAACTCGTACAACTCCTATATCAAACCCCAAGCCCTATGAAACCCTAAAGTCTTAGAACGTCCTTATCTCCATCAGACATACATTGAATTTAGAGTACAATTAACCATGTAGGTGTATTGTGAGAGATCCTCACGAGGCCTATTCACCTTTATCAATTCATGTCATTACTAGCTTCAATACAGGTGAGTTTACATAGCCTCTTTTTATTATTTTTACTTTTGGGGTGAAACATGTTTACAAACGTTTTACTTACACAATTCAATACCTATGTTCTTATGCTTTGATCTTTATGCGTTATGTCTTGAACTACCTGGTGACCATTACATGTGTTCATGTTAGTACATTCATTAACTTGCAGCCCAAGCCTAAGGTAGTACCTTTTATAATCATTTATACAAGAATCTGAAACTATAACTTACCACAAAACCTTGGCGGGTTTTTTTGGGTATCAACTTACAACTTGGGTATCCTCTTGCCCCTTTTTTAAAATGGCAATCAGTGGGATTGCGTATCTAGTTTTCCATTAACAGGATTGAATTGTACGTTTGGAACCTTGTGTGTTTTCACATTTATGCTCTAGACACGCTTTGAACATATTGAATTGTAAACTATACTTAACTTTGTTTGGTGTCAAAACCTATGTTACTTACCAACTACTTGTAGTTGACATTTACTCACATGTTTCAAGTGCACCAGTTGAGGACACTACTTGATCACATAGGACTATGGACCTAGCTTAAATAAAGATGGAATATAACTTGTGTTATGTTTGAACTCCTTGTTTTTCATTTATAATGGTAACGGATGCTTTAATTATGATGAAATAATATTTTTACTTATTAATAGATGATCATGTGCTTATGAACAACCGCGTCAGCCCCGGCGTATAATCCGTCGCCGGCCGGGGTGTGACAACGGGTCTAGGAGAGATTTATACACCGCTTTTTTCTTAGACAGAACATTCTGTTTGTCTGATAACTACATACCGGTCAGAAGGTCGTCTTCTAGTTACTGTGACGTTCATATGACGTTCATACCAAAAACACATAGCGGAAGCTAAACATAAAACCTCTTTCATTAATAACTAAATCGTTTTACATTATAAACCAAACTTCTATTACAAACTTAACTATCTGACAGGACTTATAGCTCTTCCAAGCGTGTCTTCACTTATCAGAGTATTCAATCAACAAGTCTCTGTAATAACCGTCTATCTGGAATGTCGTCTGCTAACCTGTCTAAAAGATTAGAAAATAACTGGGTCAACATAAGTTGGTGAGTTACCTTTTGAAATCATTTGGTTTCGAAATCAGGGTTCAAAATAATATCTGTTAGCAACAATTAACAATCTTCTTCCGATAATGACGACTAATGGATTTCATAAACATTCCAGGGTTCACAATATCTTGAATTAAGTTGTATCACAGCTAGATAACAAGCATTTCCATCATCTGCCTTATAACTGAAACAGATGGCAATCTGACCATACTGTCCACATTGGACAATAGTCTACTGCCGAAACTGAACAGTAGACCACCCCGAAACTGAAGGCTTAGTCAACACAAGAATTACAATCATGATACACCCCACCACGTGAAAGCTTTTATCTGACGCATTGATAATAATTCAAGGTACTTGGTCTCAAAATATCGTTTCCACAAATCGTATTCAAAATATGGTTTCGCATCCTCATTCGGAGGAATAAAATCATTTGATATTTTTTCTTTGCCCAAAACATATTTGATAGTATGTAAAATCGGGAATCATAACGTTTCATAGAAAACCTCTATATAAAAATAATCTCATTTCATAATCAAAACCATTTATAAAACATTTCCCAGTATAGTTGAACTCACCTCGACAATATCTTAAATTGTATAACTGCAATCAATACATCGTACAATATCCTAGATCATAATAACAATACTTAAATAAATGTATCTAGCTTAATGATAAGTACCAAGTAATAGAAAATCGTTCAGAATCTTACATCGGAACTATCTACGGCTATTTGAAGTCGAAACGCCAGAAACCGAACTCTCGCAAGCGAACCTGGGCTCGGGATTGGATCTCTAGAATGCGTGTGTGTTTTGAAAATGTTTTGAGTGTGTGATGATGTCTAATACGATCTGGCCTTTGAATCCTATTTATAGGCCAACTTTGGACTCATAGCTGACCGACATATAAGAGCATCTCAGTCCGACATCCCTTATTACGGTTTATTTGGCGTAGCGCACACATATCGGACCGATATATAGGAGCATATCGGTCCGCCATCCCCATATCGAACTGATATCTAGGAGCATATCGGTCCGACTTTGGGCTGAGTCATCAGACACACGTCTTGTGACGTGTCATTCTCTCATGAATTCCTTCTTCTCCACTTATCGGACTGACATGGTCTGAGATATCGATCCGACATCCACCAAATTTCAAAATTCTTCATTTTTAACCTTTGAGCTTTGGTATATTTGTAATTTAACCCCTCGACTTCAATTCCTGAATCTTTAGTGTAACATTTCCGATTTTTTTTTTGTATTTACAATTCAACGTAACACGTTCAAACTCGTTCTAATGCAATACTTTAAGTTATTCGAGCTTATATATGTATATTTAGGCATGCATAGGTGATCATACACGTATATACATCATACAAATACATACATGTAACCATACACGATGAATTAAACCCTCCCACACTAAATTTGACTTTTAAAACATTAATTTTGACCTTCTTGAACTCCATTGACTTTCAAAAGTCAAAGCAGCCCAAACCGTATAAATTCGAGACAACCATCGATGGGCTTCTGTTAAATTGGACTCCACCTGATTACCCAAACAAGAACCAACTCGATTACCAGCCCAATTCGGGTTATGTCGCGGTCAAATTCGAATTTTGAAAGGATTTGACTTTGCATAGTCAAATCCGTATCAATTGCATTCAACTCAGGAAAACTAACGTGTAATCGATCCCGTAAATCATGCTCAGTCTATTCCCTCATGTATTCAGACCAAAACGCGTCTCGATTCATCCTAAATCAATCGAATTAACGCGTAAACAGCCTCCGCGAATATCCCGGTCGATTTGAAATTCGAATTGATTTATACGAAGGGAATTAATCAAATTAAACACATCTATCACTCGCGTATACCTCCACACAAACTCTCCCAACCCTGAATCGAACCTCATTCCGCCTCTGAGTTCCTGTCAATCACCAAGTATTCTCGGAGAAAAACCGTAGCCGACCGCACTCGTGCCATAACCATTTCAGGTAAAAATTGTACCATACGATTCGTAATCACGTGGCTATCGATAGCCCTCTGCCAATTCGTGATGACAGAGGGTATCGCTACCGATTTGAACTAGGGTTCATAGCGGGTTATCTTCGTTTTTGAATTTTGGATTCGTTTAATTCTATGTTTTAATCAATTAGAATACCTTATATGACAGCGAAACCATCTAGCCCAGCCAGTAAGCCATTGCACCGCCGGGCTAGATGGCGTGGGTTCGAAACCCATACAGAGGACCGTTTTTGCGCATAAAACTTAAACCAAACCCAGCCCCTTTGCAGGCATAGGTTAAATAATTTCGAACCAGATCCATTACAAGGATTAGTCCCTTGGTCCAGTGGTAAAACTTGCAACACACACAGGAACCACTCGGGTTCGAACCGGGTGGCCTGTCTTATTTTTTTTAAAACCGTTTTAGACCCCGAAAATTTTATAAAAAAAATATTTTTATAAACCTTAAAATATTTATAACCGAATAAAACCAGAATTTATAAATTCCTATAAAAATTCAGATTTTAATCCAAATTAAATGGTTAAAATTACACATTTAACTTTGAAACAAAAACTTTAAATATCTAAAAATTAACTTCTAAACATATATTTACATCCATATATTTTAACATATTTTCACAAATAAATAAATAAAAATTATTTATTTATTTAATCTATTTAAATAAATGAAATTATTTAATTATTTTATTTATTTAAATTAAACACTAATCACATAAATAGAATTTCTAAACATATATTTACATCCATATATTTTAACATATTTTCACAAATAAATAAATAAAAATTATTTATTTATTTAATCTATTTAAATTAATGTATCGCCCGAGGGGAGAGGAATCCGGATGCACTTCTCGAAACAAATTACCTCGGCATGATGACTAGATAGCCAATCCATACCTACGATAATATCAAAGCTTCCCAGTTGCATAGGTATGAGGTTGACGGGAAAGGAATATTCATTAAGTTCGATGACACAATCGCGAATAATGGAGTCAATGGTGATGGGGTTTCCATCCGCTACTTCAACGGTAAACATTTTCTCTAACTTAGTTCGGTTTTTAGCAAGCAAAGGTTCAAAATTAAGTGAAACAAAACTCTTATCAGCACCTGTATCAAATAGTATGGAAGCATACTGGTTATTACCGTCGTTTTATCTCAAACTTTTCCAAGATTGTTGTCCCTCTCACAGCCTTGACCCACAAGGGTAAACACTATGAATGGGGACCAAAACAAGAGGAAGCCTTCCAACTCCTCAAGCAAAAATTGTGCAATGCTCCTATTCTCACTCTTCCTGATGACAACGATGATCTGGTGGTCTACTGCGATGCATCAAACCAAGGGCTCGGTTGTGTTTTCATGCAACGGGGTAAGGTGATCGCTTATGCATCAAGACAACTTAAAATTCACGAAAAGAATTATACGACGCACGATCTTGAGTTGGGTGCGGTCGTCTTCGCATTAAAGATTTGGAGACATTATCTCTATGGTACGAAATGTGTGGTGTTCACTGACCACAAAAGTCTCCAACACATTTTCAATCAGAAAGAACTCAACATGAGGCAGCGACGTTGGGTCGAGCTCCTTAACGACTACGACTGCGAGATTCGGTACCATCCCGGTAAAGCAAATGTTGTAGCCGATGCTTTGAGTCGTAAGGACCACGTTATGCTTCATTGTGTTAGGATTCAAACCGATATTCAAAATCGCATCTTAGAAGCTCAACACATCTCGGTCACCGAGAGTAATCTGTATAACGAAATGTCATGTGGTGTTGAACTTCTATTAGAAACCAAACCTAATGGTCTCCTCTATTACTTGAATCGTATCTAGGTCCCCCATCGTGATGACCTTCGCGCAGTCCTTATGAACGAGGCACACAAAACTCGTTACTCCGTCCATCCCGGGGCTGATAAAAAGTACAAGGGTCTTCACCAACAATACTGGTGGCCCGGAATGAAGAAAGACATTGCACTCTATGTTGCAAAATGTCTAACTTGTTCCAAAGTCAAAGCTGAACATCAACGTCCTTCTGGTCTGCTTGAACAACCTGAAATCCCGGTGTGGAAATGGGAAAACCTAGCCATGGACTTCATTACCAAACTCCCTCGCACTTCTAGAGGTTATGATAGTATTTGGGTGATCATTGACCGTCTCACCAAATCAGCTCACTTCCTACCCATCCGAGAAGACTATCGGGTGGAGAAACTAGCCCGAATCTACATTAACGAGATTGTGAGTCGTCACGGGGTCCCACTTAACATAATATCTGATAGGGATGCTCGTTTCACCTCCCGCTTTTGGCAATCTCTCCAAACTGCTCTTGGTACACGCTTGGATTTAAGCACGGCTTATCATCCCCAAACTGATGGTCAGACCGAGCGAACAATCCAGACGCTCGAGGACATGCTTAGAGCTTGTGTAATTGATTTTGGTGGCAATTGGGATTCACATCTATCCCTCATTGAGTTCTCTTACAACAATAGCTACCACACAAACATCAACATGGCTCTATTTGAAGCTCTCTATGGTCGGAAGTGTCGCTCTCCTATCTGTTGGAACGAGATTGGTGAAGCACAAATCACCGGTCCCGAATTAATCCAAGAAACGTCCGACAAGATCCTACAGATCCGTAACAACATTCAAGTAAACCCTTAGAATTTCAAGTCGGTGATGTTGTACTTTTAAAGGTATCTCCTTGGAATGGGGTGATTCGCTTCGGGAAAAAGGGTAAACTAGCACCTCGCTATGTGGGTCCATTCAAGATCCTCGAAAGGATCGGGAAAGTGGCTTACAAACTCGAATTACCTCCATCACTTGCTAACGTACATCCTACTTTTCACGTGTCCCACCTAAAGAAATGTCTTGCTGATGAGAACCTTCATATACCTCTTGATGATGTGCGCATTGATGATACGATGCACTTCGTTGAGAAACCGATAGAGATCATGGGTCGTGAGATCAAGCAACTCAAGCGAAGCCGTATTCCTATTGTCAAAGTTCGTTGGGATTCTAAGCGCGGCCCTGAGTTCACTTGGGAACGAGAGGATCAAATGAAGCTTAAGTATCCGCACCTCTTTCCTGATTCAACAGCCTCAACTAGTTGAATTTCAGGACGAAATTCCCTTAACATGGGGATACTGTAACATTTCCGATTTTTTTTTTATTTACAATTCAACGTAACACGTTCAAACTCGTTCTAATGCAATACTTTAAGTTATTCGAGCTTATATATGTATATTTAGGCATGCATAGGTGATCATACACGTATATACATCATACAAATACATACATGTAACCATACACGATGAATTAAACCCTCCCACACTAAATTTGACTTTTAAAACATTAATTTTGACCTTCTTGAACTCCATTGACTTTCAAAAGTCAAAGCAGCCCAAACCGTATAAATTCGAGACAGCCATCGATGGGCTTCTGTTGAATTGGACTCCACCTGATTACCCAAACAAGAACCAACTCGATTACCAGCCTAATTCGGGTTATGTCGCGGTCAAATTCGAATTTTGAAAGGATTTGACTTTGCATAGTCAAATCCGTATCAATTGCATTCAACTTAGGAAAACTAACGTGTAATCGATCCCGTAAATCACGCTCAGTCTATTCCCTCATGCATTCAGACCAAAACGCGACTCGATTCATCCTAAATCAATCGAATTAACGCGTAAACAGCCTCCGCGAATATCCCGGTCGATTTGAAATTCGAATTGATTTATACGAAGGGAATTAATCAAATTAAACACATCTATCACTCGCGTATACCTCCACACAAACTCTCCCAACCCTGAATCGAACCTCATTCCGCCTCTGAGTTCCTGTCGATCACCAAGTATTCTCGGAGAAAAACCGTAGCCGACCGCACTCGTGCCATAACCATTTCAGGTAAAAATTGTACCATTCGATTCGTAATCACGTGGCTATCGATAGCCCTCTGCCAATTCGTGATGACAGAGGGTATCGCTACCGATTTGAAACTAGGGTTCATAGCGGGTTATCTTCGTTTTTGAATTTTGGATTCGTTTAATTCTATGTTTTAATCAATTAGAATCCCTTATATGACAACGAAACCATCTAGCCCAGCCGATAAGCCATTGCACCGCCGGGCTAGATGGCGTGGGTTCGAAACCCATACAGAGGACCGTTTTTGCGCATAAAACTTAAACCAAACCCAGCCCCTTTGCAGACATAGGTTAAATAATTTCGAACCAGATCCATTACAAGGATTAGTCCCTTGGTCTAGTGGTAAAACTTGCAACACACACAGGAACTACCTGGGTTCGAACCGGGTGGCCTGTCTTATTTTTTTTTAAAACCGTTTTAGAGCCCGAAAATTTTATAAAAAAAATATTTTTATAAACCTTAAAATATTTATAACCGAATAAAACCAGAATTTATAAATTCCTATAAAAATTCATATTTTAATCCAAATTAAATGGTTAAAATTACACATTTAACTTTGAAACAAAAACTTTAAATATCTAAAAATTAACTTCTAAACATATATTTACATCCATATATTTTAACATATTTTCACAAATAAATAAATAAAAATTATTTATTTATTTAATCTATTTAAATAAATGAAATTATTTAATTATTTTATTTATTTAAATTAAACACTAATCACATAAATAGAATTTCTAAACATATATTTACATCCATATATTTTAACATATTTTCACAAATAAATAAATAAAAATTATTTATTTATTTAATCTATTTAAATAAATGAGATTATTTAATTATTTTATTTATTTAAATTAAACACTAATCACATAAATAGAATTTCTAAACATATATTCACATTTCATATATTTTAACATATTTTCACAAATAAATAAATAAAAATTATTTATTCATTTAATCTATTTAAATAAATGAAATTATTTAATTATTTTTTTATTTAAGTTAAACACTATCTACATAAACCAAAGTTCATTTTCTAAACATAAATATATATTTACATGATATATATTTTAGCATATTTTTCACAACTAAATAAATAAAATTATTTATTTATTTTATTTAAATCCAATCCTACGTCAGTGACTATTAAGTTCATACATATATACCTTGAACTCAAAATACACATTAAATTCGTATTTAAACATAGTCTGCCTTTACATAGAATAACAAAAATCTATTTGTACCAACCCACACACATCAAAACCGTTGAACCATAGACTTAGACATAGACTTTTGTACACACTATTAACTCAATACACATTATACACTAGGTTAACGTGGTGAGTTACAAGGATCGTTTTGCCACATAGACTCGTGTGCTAACTACACTCTTGATTCAGGTGAGTTTACATAACCCCTTTTTCATTTTGCACTTTTGGGGTGAAACATGATCTATTCTTTAAAACTTTTTGCATAGACTTAAATACAATTCAATAATATGATATTTTGTGTTACGTGCTTTATGTTTGAATGCTATGAGTTAAGACTACATATACATGACTTTAGTACAATAATTAACTCTATACAAGCCAATGGTTAACATTGGTAGATCTATTGTGTCTGACAAACCTACCCGGTTAGGGTGTTTGTTACCGACTTTACATAAGGGTAACCTGCGTGTTATGCCTCAGTCCAAGGTTTGATTGTACACACTTAGTTTAACTATAGATTCTCCATAAATGCCTTATACACATGTATCGTATGAATTGTATAAAACTTCTTAAACTTGTTGTGTGTCAAAACATATGTATGCTCACCAACTTTTTAGTTGACCTTGTTTTCATCATGTTTCAGGTACTAATGCTTGAGAATAAGTACAAGATTCTTCAATTAAGACCGATGACCTAGAATTTAATTTAAAGAGACTATTTATGTATTTTCTTTTTTCCTTGTATTGTTGGGTTTATGTTTATTTGTGACATGAAATTGGTTGTTTAATTATTTAAACTTTAGTAAACCTTGAGCTTTTGAACAGTCTACATGTCCCGCCCCGACGTATTCCGCCGTCGGTTGGGGTGTGACATTTAGCCCTTATATTCTATAAGAATTTTTGAGGTGTTACAAATCTCCCCTCCTTAAAGAGGTTTCGTCCTCGAAACCGGTTAATCTTAATTTCTTAGTATAACTACTAATTTACAAAATTAATAAATAAGTCCTTTCATTCGTTCAGGCAGTACTCACCTAATTATCTTGTATGATTTTAGGGCAATCACTCTTGAAATGCCTAGTTTCCTTACAGTTGTGACATCTAATCTTGGGGCAATATCTTGATATGTGCCCTGTTTTATTACACCAGTTACATTTAGTTTCTTGAGCACCTTTTCTCAAGTTGTCTACTTCTCTTGTTGGGATTTTGTTAGTGGGTTCATCGGTTGTCTTTTCCCGGCTTCTGTGTTGTCTGTGTTGGATATTAGATGTCTGATCGTCATTTATATCAACGTTACTATCGAGGTACGATCCGAAAAGTTACACTTTAGACAAAGAACAAAGTATTACGTTTAAATGTTAAATGATATTTCACGAAACAAGAATTCAGAATTCAATGGATTAAATATTTAGATAAATATTTATTGGTTATTTCGTATTAAATTATTTAGAATAATTAATTACCTAAAGTCGGAATATGGATTTATATGTATTTATTATTATAAATATATAGTCAGGTTTTATGTTTAATAGTTAAATATAAAACGTGTTTGGTTTACGCAAGGTGGTTATATAATTAGTGTAATTATAAAGCACGAGGGCTATAGAACTGATTAAGAGTTAATTAGTGGGTAATTAAAGGTTAATTATCCTAGGGGTTGACTTGTAAATTGATTAACTATAAATAAATCTTAAAGACCGTTGGCCATTTGGTGCAATGGTAGCCCCAAAACTTCCCATAGTAGAGGTCTTGGGTTCGAATCCTAGCAACAGCAAAAATGGGGTCTGTGGCCAGGTCATGGGGTTTACCCGGTTGTGGGGTTCCTCCTGTGGTGGGCTGCCCTGGATGTTTTAGGTGTTGCCCGGGGAAACTCAATTATTCTAGAATATCTAGGTGTTGCTGTTCAAAAAAATAAATAAATCTTAAAGTCAAAACCCTAAACAATCTATCTCTCTCTCCCTCTTGCGATTGCTGCCACCACCCCTCACGGGTTCCGTCCGACCAGCCAGCCACCACCGCCTCCTACGCAACCGCCGCTGCCACTGTCGTACAGACGACCGGACGCTGTTGTGTCGCCACCGTGTACCCTCCACGAGCCGAACCGGAGAGCACCTGAGAACCGGGTTTAGCGATTAAGTGTATTTCGTGAGAATGAGTTCGTGAGACGAGTTCGTGGTTAGTCAACTAGTGTGACGTTCTTTGCTCCCAAGTGTTGTGAACGGTTTTATCATCAAACGTATAATCTTTATGACATAATTTGGTTGCGTTTTAATTTTATTGTCTATTTGTCGTGTGATCGGATTACTGTCGGATATAATTTAGAACTTTATAACCGTGTGCCATAAAACTGCTTCCGCTACGTAAATCTGATTTTGTAAACTAATTGTTTTAAAAACTTAAAACCGGTGCACGATTCCCAACAGTCTGCGCCGCACGTCCCATGATTTGCCTCAAGCCCCGCTCTACACGGTCCATTCACGCCCCTAGGGGGGTGTTCCACGCCCGAAATGGGTTAGTTGGCGGTGGGCTGATCCCACTACACATTGCCTAATACATTTATGAAAAAGATCTAGATTTAATTTTTTTTTCTTTATTTTTCCCTTTGAAATAATCATCCCCTGATATTATTATTATATTTTCTTTAATACATATAATATACCGTTACTTAATAAACTTTTATAGGAAAATTCTGTAAACTGGGATATGACAAAATTTTAGTGGCTTTGTTTTGTAGTAAGTGCGATGATTATAAAACGCTTTCGTATATCTTTATTCTTTAACATATATTAAATAATATAATTATATAACTAACAAAAAGCCATAGTGTGGGATTGCCATGCGTGATCCTATTTGACATCTATATAGCACCATCGCGTGAGCTTTTGATTTTTTCACGGCGTGATTAAGCATTTTAAAGTCCACGGCGTGATATTTTTCACGGGGATTTCTCTTTTGTTTGTCAAACAAGTTTTGAGGTGGCATATGGTGATTGGATGGTGAGATTTATCACTTAAGAGAATATCACCCCCTTGATTTTTTTCACTTGAATGATAAAGGGATCACTTGAGAAATCACGGTATGTATACCCGTCGATCTAATTCCTTTTCCTAGTGGCCTCTACTTATGGTTTTTTTTTTTAATTCATAACTAAAAAGATAATGGGTCCCACAAACTGGAAGCCATACAAAGTGCACTCAAACAGTCAAATTCATAAAAATCTTTTAAATGGCTCATTTAAATACGTTTTTATGTTTACGTTTATTTTTAAGAAGATGTAACTTTTTTATTAATTTTTGGATATACTATTATGACATGAGAATCAAACTACAAAAACGCATGGGTTAAAATTACTAGTTGTTAAATAACAACTAAAATATTTTAAAAACAAGACAAGTATATCCACAAGAGTGAAAGTAAACATATAGCTTAACAATTAATATTGGATATACATGAGAATGGGATGTGGACCCTTTACTCATTTAAAGTTGATCTCGTTTTGATGGAACAGTCAAGTATTGGGGTGGAGACCACAAATAGACTATACATGGGTTTTAAAGTGCGTTATTTAATTTTCTTTTAAATTTGACAAACATCACATGAAATATATCTATATACTACAACTTAAAAAGGATATTAATATGAACTTTAAATTAATTAATTAATTAAATTCAATGAATCTGGATTTTGAATCAAAGATTTAAATCTAAACAATCTTTAAAGTTTTTTCACATACACACCTTATATTTTTAACAACAATTTTTTTAAAGATGTTATAATATCAACACATGAGATATTGGTATTTTTATTTCATATATTTACTTTTATTTAAACAATATGTAAAATTGTATAAAGTTTTATTTTAAAAGAATATCATTAGTGAACTTAAAATGTTCAAAATACTAAGATCTAAAATATGAATTTTTTAAACTTATTATTTTTTTAGATAAAAATTTACACAATAGTAATCAAAATTTACAAGTGTTCAACTAAAATCATTTAAATTTTTTTAAAGTCACTAAACTTTCGCTAAGTGTTTCAATTTTATGAAATTTATTTATAAATATTATTTTTTTTAAATTAAGTGACTTAAATAGCACATATATGAGTCAAAGTTACTATTTAGTAATTATTTTTGTCTTTGAATTTAACTTAAACTGAAAATTATGAAACTTTATTTTTATTTATTGACTTTTTTCTTTACTATTACCTCTTAAATCAAGTTAAGTTAGAAAAAAATAATTAATATTTGGTAATTAGAATGCATATATGTTCCATTTAGGTCACGTAATTTTAGTTTTTTTTAACATTTATAAAATATTTTCACAAAATTGAAACACCTAATGAAAGTTGAGTAAATTTAGAATAATAAAAAATCTTTGAGTGATTTTAGTGAAATACTTGAGAAAACTATATTACTTTTTTGAATAACAATTCTTTTACTCCTAAAACCACCTAAAACTGTATTTTCATGATTTGAAGTTACACCATTTTTTAAAGTACAAACACCAATACCACTAACCTATAAAAGCATGAGCGAGAAACTAGATTATTATTCTTTTTCAACCAATCAGATCCGAGATGTGGAAGAGGCTCGTTTATAACAAAACTTGAAAACTCATATGCTAGTTAAATATAATATTTTGCATGTAACATGTCAAATGCTTTAGTCAATATAATGATAGGATTAATCAAACTATAACATGCAATGTTCAATGTACTTTTAATGCAAAAAAAAAACATAAACAAAATGATTTAAAAATAATATTTACAGATCTTGAAGATATTATTCTCATACCAAGATATTAATAATAGTGATAAACAACTAACTAACGTACATCAAGAACACAAAATTATATTAAATATGTTTAACAGTTGCATGTTCCGTTATTTGTTTTTTATTTATTACTTTATATTGTGGTGCTTTTAAGATTTAGAGATAGATGCTGAATACGTTAATCGAAATTTATTTATTAAAGTTTGACTTTTGCTTTCGAATTCTTAAATTTATGACTAAATGGTACTCAAATTCAAATTTGGACGTCACATATCTATATAAACGAGCCGAGCCGAGTCGAGCCAGGTTTGGCTCGAGCTCGAGCTCGAGCTCGAAATTAAACGAGCCAGCTCAGCTCGGCTCGATTTTTTTTCGAGCTGAAAAGTTGAGCTCGAGCCAGCTCGTTTTTTTTTTTACATATTAATATATATATATATAAACAACAACAAAAATATTTTATTCTCGGTTTAAAGTTGATTGTCTTCAAAAAACTAAATAGATGGAAGGGACAATATATAAAATACAAAAAAAAACATAGATAACCCAAAACTTACAAAGTAGAGAGTAAATACAATTGTAGATAAAGTAAAATTTTAGTCCAAAACTCAGAGTTCTTGAAAACAAATGAACTTAAAAAATCAAAACATCATATTTCAAATATAACATATATATAACATATATATATATATGTATATATATATATATTAGTTATTTAGACGAGCCGAGCCAACGAGCCGAGCCACGACCCGACCCCGACCCGAGCCAACCCTAGCTCGAGCTCGGCTCGATTACAATTCGAGCCAGCTCGGCTCGGCTCGTTTACAACCGAGCTTTTTTCGAGGCGAGCTTTTTCAAGTTTTTTTCGAGCTATCTTCGAGCGAGCCGCGAGCTTTTTGAACAGCCCTATATCTATATCTATATTATATAATAAAGTAAAACCATATGGACACGTATCATTCTCCGGTTACTCTTCACCTTTATTTTCTCGCCTATCTCTCCTATTAAATATTAATTTTTCTGTTTCTCTCTCATATTAAATAATAATCTTTATATTAATAGATTAAATTATATTGACACGTGTCACTTTCTGGTTCATTTGTATCATTTTTTTTCGCCTCTCTCTCTCATATTGAATAATGATATTAAAAGAATTTATTTTTAGATTTTTCATATAAATGTAATTACTGATACTTATTATTTAATTATAAATAGTCATTATATCATCAATCAAATGAACTTAATATGAACTAACATTTATCAATTAAATTAAAAAATTAATACTCAGTTGAAAAAAAAATGTTTTAAAAACTAACTTAACAGACCTTATAACTGTCACGACAAATTACATTTTTAAAGACATATTTTGACGAGTGTGTGTGTTAACAAATTACATTATATTTTATTCAACCGGTGTAATATATCGGTTTATTCAACCCGTGTATTACACGGGTTTTTAAAAATATAAAATTTTTTATTACTAAACACGGGTTTTTAAAAATATAAAATTTTTATTAGTAAGTATATAACATTTTATTTATTCAACTCGTGCAATACAGAGAATTTTAACCTAGTACTAATAAAGGAAAACTTCACCCAATAGTAACGAAGTTACTCAAGTGTTTCATTTAAATACCTTAAAGTTTTTTTGTCCCTTTAAAGTCACTCAAATTTCACTAAGTGTTCTAATCCTTTGTAATATTTTTATAAATGTTTATTTTTTTAAAAATTGAATGAGGCAAATGAAATATATATGAATATTAGTTACCAATAAGTGAATTTTTTATTCAATTAACTTAAAATAGAAGGCAATAATGAAGAAAAAAAAGTTCATCAAATAATAAACAAGTTTCAAAATTGTTATATTTAAGTTGAATTAGAAAAAAAATAATTGCTAAATAGTGAACAAGATTTATATATGTTTCATATATCTCATTCAATATTCAAAAATTTAAACATTTATAAAAATATTACATAGGATTTGAACACCTACTGAAAGTTGAGTGACTTTAAAGAGACAAAAAAACTTTAAAGAAAAACCATGGGGGACACGTGTCACTCTCTGGTTACTCCTCACCTTTATTTTTCCGCCTATCTCTCGTATTAAATATTAATTTTTCTGTTTCTCTCATATTAAATAATAATCTTTATATTAATAGATTAAATTATATTGACACGTGGCACTTTCTGGTTCATTTGTATCATTTTTTTCCGCCTCTCTCTCTCATATTAAATAATGATATTAAAAGAATTTATTTTTAGATTTTTCATATAAATGTAATTATGGATAGTTATTATTTAATTATAAATAGTCATTATATCATCAATAAAATGAACTAACATTTATCAATTAAATTAAAAAATTAATACTCAGTTGAAAAAAAATGTTTTAAAAACTAACTTAACAGATCTTATAACTGTCACGACAAATTACATTTTTAAAGACATATTTTGACGAGTGTGTGTGTTAACAAATTACATTATATTTTATTCAACCGGTGTAATATATCGGTTTATTCAACCCGTGTATTATACGAGTTTTTAAAAATATAAAATTTTTATTACTAAGTATATAACATTTTATTTATTCAACCCGTGCAATACACGGGATTTTAACCTAGTACTGATAAGGGAAAACTTCACCTAATAGTAACGAAGTTTCTCAAGTGTTCCATTTAAATAACGTAAAAAAATTTTGTCCCTTTAAAGTCACTCAACTTTCACTAAGTGTTCTAATCCTATGTAATATTTTTATAAATGTTTATTTTTTAAAAAATTAAATGAGGCAAATGAAATATATATGAATATTAGTTACCAATAAGTGAAAATTTTATTCTATTAACTTAAAATAGAAGGTAATAGTGAAGAAAAAAAAGTTCATCAAATAATAAACAAGTTTCAAAATTGTTATATTTAAGTTGAATTAGAAAAAAAATAATTGCTAAATAGTGAACAAGATTTATATATGTTTCATATATCTCATTCAATATTCAAAAATTTAAAAATTTATAAAAATATTACATAGGATTTGAACACCTACTGAAAGTTGAGTGACTTTAAAGAGAAAAAAACTTTAAGATATTTAAATGAAACACTTAAGAAACTTAATTATTATTGTGTAAAGTTATCTCTAAAGATAATAACGGAACACAAATTAATTTATAATGGGGGTGGGGACTGGGGGTGGGTTTGGGAGAAAACACCCAATTTTTTTAACAACAATTCTTAAAATAGAAAAAAAACACCATTATCTACACCAGCATTTAAATCTTAATCTTTTAGTTTCAGATACACCACTTAACTATTACTATGTTCTATTGAGGACACAAAATACGTAACTGAAAAGAATAACTTTTGATTCGTCAGAATGGGTTGATAAATTCCGTTATCAATCGTTTTCCAAAACAAAAATAATTGTTCTTTTTAAGAACATCTGTCATTTTATTAACCAATAAAACAGGACAAAGGGGCCAGCGAAAAACAGGGAATCCCAAACAAAAAACTAAACAATAACATCTCTCAAATTAAAATCACACCGTCTCTCCCAATCTAAATTACCACTAGAGGACCTATGTTTGAGCCATACGAAGACGTCCTCTTTGATAGCTTCCACCACCTTTATAACCGAAAAAGGAACCCTCTCAAAGATTAACTCATTTCGGGCCTTCCAAATTCTCCACCACGTAGTTAACATACCACTTCTAGAACTTTTTTCCACTGATATGAACTGCTGTGCTTATGTAAATCCTCGAGAATATCATATCCCGATGTAGCCGAACCATGAAACGGAATCTTGGGCCAAACATGAATGTGCCACCAAATCGCTTTGACCATAATACAAGAGGATGCTAAATGATCTGTAGTTTTCGTACCATACCCGCAAAGACCACAAGTAGTATCTTCAATATTTATGCCTCGATGAACCAGAGCCCCCTTTGAAGGGATGCAACCTAACAACAGCCTCCAAGCAAAATACGCAATTTTTTTGGGAATCCAATTATTCCATTTAAACTGCCCCACGTTAATTTTTTTCTCCAATTTGCTCCTCAACCTGCGATCTAAACACGGCTGTCGAAAAAGTTTTCTGATCGTTTTCCCCTCCTTTCATCCCCATGTCCCCTGTAGTCGTAACACCTGCTTTCCTAAGGTCTTTATCCACTACTAAGATGTCTTTCCAGATTTCTGCCAGATTATTATTCACAGGAATATCTTGAACTCTCCTGTGGTTGTCATGAATAGTTTTAATCACCAAAGCCCACAATTGATCATGATAAGTCTTGAATCTCCATTTCCATTTCCACAGCAGCGCCCAATTAAGACTTCTGATTTCTCCCAAACCGAGCCCTCCCCACCGCTTCGCCGTTTGGATTTTATTCCAAGCCATCCATCTCATTTTCCTCCTATTCCCGACTTTGCCCCAAACAAAGTCTCTTCTAATTCCCTCAATAACATTAATCACCTTAATAGGCGCTTTGAAAATCGATAAATAGTATGAAGGAATATTCCCAAGAACCGCTTTAGCTAAGGTGATGCGCTCGGCTATAGACAAATATTTTGCCTTCCAACCCGAAAGCTTTTTGGCAAATTTATCTATGACCGGTCTCCAAGGCTTGAATCTTTTCATTCTGTCTCCAATGGGAATACCAAGGAAATTAAAAGGAAGAGAGGTCGGTTTACATTGAAGGACACTGGCCATCAACCTAACAGATTCCTCATCAACCCCAACCCCCGTCAAACTACTTTTATTCAGGTTCACTTTGAGGCCTGAAACAAGATGCAAGCATCGGAGAATGCGCTTCAAATTTAGCATATTCTTTTTAGACCACGCCCCTAGAAAAACCGCATCATCAGCGTAGCAAAGATGAGAGGGTCGGGCCCCCATTGGGGAGGGATATGCCTTCAAACAACCCCAAATGGATGACTCTTTTCATAAACACATCTAAAACTTCAAGAACGAGAACAAAAAGAAACGGAGATAAGGGATCCCCTCTTTTATTATATTTTACATTATAGTGAACTCTATTGTTAGTGCAAATATGTTAAATATATATATATATATATATATATATATATATATATATATATAAGCATTTATTTTGATTATAAGTATTTAAACATAGGACATAATACATGTTTATATTTTGTATCATAAAAAAATCAAAGATATATATCCAAATCAAAGCTAAAAGAACAACAAAAGAAAGAAAAAGAAATTGGTAGAATTGAGGATGAGAGATGAGCAATCAAATGACACTCTTGATCGGAGGCTTGTAGTCTATCAATATCATGATGTATAGTAAAAGTGTTTATTATCGGTGGTTGAGAGTTTTAATCCATTATGAATATTGTTGTAGATTTAAAAGTAAATCTAAAGAGTGGGTGGGTTAGCCGTTTTAAAAAAAATGAACTCTTGAACAAATTAAAGGAAAGTGACTGGATTGAGGTAGTATAAATGAATTTGCTAAACATTTTTTTCTTCAAGCTAAGAGCATGGGGTATACCGATGTGATTGTGGTGTGATGTGATAATAAAGTGCACGCCACGTGACGCCACGTCAGATTCTGGAAAAATCACACCATAATCACATGGCAAGGGGTATACCCATGTGATTGTGGTGGTGTGATAATTTAATGTTTTTTATTTTATTTTTATTTAAATAAAATAAAACATAATAAAATAATATTCATTAATAAAAATAAAAATTACATTAATAAAAAAAATTACATTAATTAAAAAAAATAACCAAAACCTACGGGATACCTCACGTTCTTTGATCTCCTTTTGTTTTTTTTCAATCAAAAAATGTTGGGCGGTTGTGAGTGAATCAAGATCGATACCAAGAATTTCGATCTCTTGTTTTGTTCGTTTCCAATCCATCCTCTCGTCTTGGGCGTTGTTAAATCTTGTCATTTGTTCGACCATTTTCTCGCTGATTTCGTCGTGTCTTGAAACCGATCCCGAGCCCGATGCTTGGGCTTTTGCTTTTTTCTTCCCAATCGGACGGGGTATTTCTTCCACGTCTTCCGGTGCATCTATGTTTAGGTCGTACTTAGATCTACCATCGGAAGCGCCCGGACTAGCGTCGATGTCGGTTGATGTTCTTTTTTTGGACGAGCCGGTTCGGGTGGGGGCAACGTATAGTGTTTGCCACTTTGGCGAATTCCTACAAATCTCCCAATATTGAATTGGTGTTTCGCCACCATGGTGGTCTTTAAACCGGACCGTTGCTCTCGTCAAAATATCAGAATCGCTCTCACCGCTTCTTCGATCCCGCAAAACTTCTTGATATATCCCGTGGAACTTTACCACCTTCCCATTTATATGAGTCCATTTTGAATTCAATTGGTCCAAACTTCGGTAACCGGGCGGTACACCTATAAAAGATTCATATTTTTCTTGAACCCTAGTCCATAACGTTTTTTTGTTTTGGGCGTTGCCTACAAAAACCAAATATTCAAATTAATAATCATAAAAATAAAAAAGGAAAATTTTAAAAAATACAAAACCAAAATTATTGTTACCGATTATTGGATCCTCCGAGACGTCTATAAACGCCTTAACCAATAATAGTGGCTCGTCTTTTTCCCACTTTTTTTTGGTATTCGGCCGGCTAGAAGTCTCTTGCGAAACCTTCTTTTTTTTTATGAGACATTTAGATTTTCGTCTACGGTTTCTTGTGGCATTTCTTGAGTTTCGGGTACAAATTCTAGTGGTGTACCCGGTTGAGACATTTGGGGTGGGTAGTTAAACATTTGAAAGTTTGGGTTTGGTAGGAAGTTTGGGTTGGATAGGAAGTTTGGGTTGGGTTGGAAGTTCGGGTTGGCCGCAAACGCGTTATCACGGGCCGCGTATTGAGCCCAAAAGTGTTGGTTATGGTTCGGATCATTACTCATTTTTGGGTTGGGGATATTAGAAATGAGTATAGAAGATTAGTAAGTTTGAGTAGAAAATGAGTGTAAATATTATGGAGTAAAATTGAGTATTTATAGTGAGTAAAAATAATATTATTAATTATTATTTATTTATTTTATTCCAACGGTACAAAATACTACCGTTTAACGGTAGTTTTTTTTTTAAAATGAATTTGCTGGCGTGAAAAAAATCACGTCGAGGAACGACGGCGTGATTAAACAAACGAGGGGGCGGTGTGGGTTTAAAATCATGGCGTGATTTTGGGCTACACGTAGGATGACGCCGTGGTTTATAATGGTATACCGGATGCCCTAAGATCAATTATGAACCTCCTTAAATATTTAAGATACATTTAAAGAAAAGCTTTGATATTTTTTGATAAAATTTTTATGGCTACTAAAAAATGAACTTATTATTGATAAAGATATATAAAATGTTAATTTAATCAATATAGAGTCATAGTAAATATTATATTTGTGAAAATTTTTCTAACACGATTGCATATTATTAAGAAAACTTCAGAGAAAAAAGAAAAGATAAAGGCATTGCATTTTTTGTATCTGTAGACTTTTCTAACCTTCTCTAAGTGTGTGAAATTCAGGTACTTTTTTTATATGGTCAAGCACATTTTTTCTAGATGCCTAAAGTTTGTGTTTCAAAGTGAGAAAATGCTTGTGGGTGATTAAACATATGGAAATAAAGTTTTGGTTGCGAGACAACCCAAACCCGAAGAAAAACACTGGAACCCAAATTAGAACGTGTACAAGACTGGTTTTGAAATTAAGCATAAAGTTTTTCGCGTGTTTATGACGTGTATGGTATTAGGTGATACCCGTTAGATTATCCAAAACTGATCTCATACTTGTTTTCCCATACTGAAATCAAACTTATTAATATATTATATAATCTCAAATCCGTTTTTTTAGTTTGAGATTGGGTTTCATGGTGGGAGTCCAACGGGTTATGTTTAACCACATAAGTTCATAACTAAGAATCCTTGGTATCCGTGTGAAAACCAGTGAACCCAATGAGTTGGCTACCCGACAAGTATGATACCAAGTATACATAATTGTTTTATAATCGGGTATGAACTGTGATTACCAAAATTTGTCCTAGAACCAGCCCATTGTCATCCCCGGCCATGGTATGACCGTACTCATTCCATAAAAATTTCAAACGTAATTGCACAACTCAATACCATATTCAAGCAAAACTCTTGCACATAAAATTTTTAGGCTTCTAAAATATTTCTTGAGTGATACTAATTTCCTAACTATTCTCTGATTCTCATATGCAAGATTTAACATCTTTTAAAACAAGAAAAGAAATGAGCTATGAGCTTATTATAATCAAATATATAAACACTCATTTGTAAAATTGTAAAATAATACAATTATATATTAACATGATTTACTTAATTGTAGTTCAAATCTCCGAATTATATTGGTTTCCTAGATTATGATATTTGGGTTAGTGTAAACAAATGTTTGGTTCATTGTATGTTGTCTCTACAAACACATGTCTTCTATTACGTAGCCGGCACCAAACATTTGGTAGTTTCTTCCTTACTTCATGGATATGGAATCGTGCAAAACAATGCATATGCATGTATGTGCTCAAACATTGGGTGGTCTTTTCAGTCTCATCTTTTATTGTTCGGTAAATATGGTTTCAGTTGCATGTATATTCTTTAGAGCACTCATAGTAGGCGCTTCATCCTCATTTCTATAAAATCATCATTAACTCTAAATTTTATATATTTTCTTGAAACCTCCTACATCTCATTCACCATCTCTATTTAAAGATGGGGAGAAGAGTAAACCCTCCAAATATGGAGGGCTACTCTCATTTTTCTATAAATTTTAGAGGATGAGGATGAGGATGAGGATGAGGATGGAGTGATTATTTTGTTGTTTTTTTAAACTTTAGAGATAGTGAGAAGAATGAGGGATGAGTTATGAATCCTCAGTAACTCATGTGCTAGTTTTAGTTTTAAAAAACAATCAATATTTACTACTATATGTAGAACACGAAATTAGGAGTGTGCAAACGGGTATACCCGATCCGTACGGGTATACCTGTACCCGTACCCTTTTGATGACCAAATACATACCCTTAACCCGTATAATAGTTAAAAGGGTCGGCACAAGGGTAAACGGGTAAGGGTTCACGGGTTTTGCGAAGATGGGCTCATATAGTTAAGGTGGACCTTCTTGGTGGTAAACGGGTAGGGTTCGAGGGTTTCGCGGGTACACAAAATCATGGTTTGGGCCAAATTTTTATTAACATGAAATCTTACCATTTTTAAAATATTTGAGAAAAAAAAAGAATTAGGGATGTTCTACTTTTTAATTATCAAAAAGGTTCCGAAAAAAAAGAAGAAAAGAAATTTGAAAGCACGAAATTAGTTAGAATAATAATATATACTTATTATAAATAAGATTAAAGGACAAGTGCTTTCAACCACCTCATGCTACTTCAAATTTTTTTTTTATTTTCAACCTCATACTATATATTATATACGTTTTTAATCCGTTTAATTTTCTAATAATTTTGTTTTTCTTTAATAACTTTCGTTCGTTAATTTTCTTTTAAAAACAGAGTGTGAGACTGGTTTTAGTTTTTTTTCGACGTTCCGATATAATTTTTTTATAACGGAGTTATTCAAATGCGACTATTTTTTTGGTGTAGTAGCGTTTAGCGAGTGCCGTTATCGTTGTTGTATCATGACGAGGCAAACCTGTTGTAAACGAACAACATCATCGCTGATATTAGTGTTATCGGAACTTGTTATAACCTATATCGAGTGTCGTTACCGTTGTGGTTCTATGACGAACCACACATATTATGAGTGAACTAGGCAACTTGACACCCGCCACAAGGGGCGGTTTTCAACTAGTTTTAATTAAGAATACATATACGTAATATAAATTTTATATCCATATACGTGAAAAAAAATCATTTATATTTTTTATTAAAATTATATAGATTCAATATATATATAGGGAATAGATCATTTGAGAACTTTTAAATATTTTGAGAGCTCGTGACAACTTGTCAAAAAACCAATCAAAACATTTTTTTTATTTTTACTACATTTATTATTAGAATACAAAATAAAAAAATAAATTTATGTATGTAAATTTACATGTATTTATTTATTAAAAAAATCTACACACGTGTAAGTTTACTACTTACACATTTATAAGTGAGTATCATTTACACATGTGTTTAAATTTTCTTAAGAATAATTTAGAAAAAAGAGATTAACTAATTGGAGAGATAAATCATTTTTTATGTTTTATTTTAATAATAAAGGTATTGAAAATAAAGAAAAATGGTTTTATATGATATTTTGACAAGTTCCCTCGAGTTCTCAAGTATTTATGAGTTCTCATTTGATCCTATATATATATAGGGTTAGGTATATAAGAAAACTCATTTTAATAAAAAAAAAGTAGAGAACTCCTCATTAAAAGCAAAAAAAAATCATAACTCAAAATATAAATAAAAAAACTAAAAAAGTGACGGAGACCATGTTTCCCACGTCGTTCTCGTTAAAAAAAAAACCGTAATACTACATATGTGTAATACCACCCCAAAAACCTAAACCCCCCACCCAAAAACCTAACCCCACCCCACCCGCCCCTCCCCACCCACCCTCACCGAAAAACCTACCCCACCCCACCCGCCCCCTCCCACCCCCAAAAACCTAAACCTCCACACCCACCCCCAAAAACCTAAACCCCCACCCACCTCCACCCTAAAACCTAAACCCACCCCACCCAAAAACCTAAACCCACCCACCCCTACCCTAAAAAACCTAACCGTAAAAGCTAAACTCAAAAACCTAACACTAAAAGCTAAACTAAACCCTAAAGCTAAACCAGGAATTTTTGCGTTTTTTTTAACGAGGACGACGTGGGAAACATGGTCTCCGAACCACTTTTTTAGTTTTTATTTTGAGTTATGAAAAAAAAAATTTGCCATTAATGAGAAGTTCTCTAGTTCTCTCTCTAAATGTTAGTTTTCTTATAAACTTCACCATATATATATATATATATATATAGGGGACGGTTCCACTAAAAAGTGGTTTTTCGCTAAGAAATCTTAAGAAGTGGGTCAAACGAACTCCGATTGAGCTCATTCCAGCGGAGTTGGAATCGTCTCATCGAACCCTAACCCAGACCCAAAAACCTAAACCCCCTCCAACCCTACCCCGAAAAGCCTAAAACCCACACCCCCCCCAAAAACCTAAACCCCCCCACCCCACCCCCCCTAAAAAAAACCTAAACCCACCCCCAAAAACCTAAACCATCCAACAAAAAAAAACCTAAACCATAAAATCTATAAACCCTAAGGCTAAAACCCTAAAATTCAAAAGTAAAATCTAAACTTTAAAAGCTAAAAGCTAAAAGCTAAGAAGGTAGAGTTCGACGAGACGGTTTCAACGTCACTGAAATTAGCTCAATCGGAATTCGTTTGATATCGTTTCTTAAGATTTTTGTCATTTATTATATTTGTTAGCGAAAAACTATTTTTTATTTGATACTCCTACTATATATATATATATATATAGGGAAAGGATCATAAGAAAACTTATTTTTCATGAGAAACCAAAAAACTATTTATTAAAGGTAAAAAAAAAAATAATAACTCAAAATATAAATCAAAAACTAAAAAACCGTTTTGGAGACCTTATTCCCTACGTCGTCCTCTTAAAAAAAAATCAGCGCCCTACTACATATGTGTAGTAGGGTTAGCTTTTGGGTTTAGTTTTTTGGATTTAATTTTGCTTTTAGGTTAGGTTTTGGGGTGTGAGTGGGTGGGGGTTTACGTTTTTTTTTTTTTTTTTTTTTTTTGGGGGGGGGGGGTTAGGTTTTTAGGGGGTGGGTGTGGTGGGTTTAGGTTTTTGGGTGGTGGTTAGGTTTTTTTGTGTAGTACACATATGCAACACCTTTAATGAGGAGTTTTTTGGTTTTCTCATGAAAATGAATTTTCTAGTGAACTCACCCCTATATATATATATATATATATATGTTCAAATGAGAACTCATAGATACTTGAGAACTCGCGAGAACTCTTCAAAAAACTAACTAAAACCATTTTTTTTGTTTTCCTTATCTTTATTATTAAAATATAACTTAAAAATGATTTCTCTCTTCAATTAATTAATCCCTTCTATCTAGATTAACCTTAAAAAAATTTATATACATATGTAAATGGTAAACACTTACACATGTGTAAATGGTAAACTTACACAAGTGTATATTTTTTTTAATATATGAAGACATGTAAATTTACATATATAAATTCATTTTTTTATATTGTATTCTAACAATAAAAATAGTAAAAACAAAAAAAAATGGTTTTGATTGGTTTTTTGACGAGTTCTCGCAAGTTCTCAAAATATTTAAGAGTTCTCAAATGCTTCATTCCCTATATATATATATATATATATATATATATATATATATATATATATATATAGAGTTAAGTTATACTAAAAAGGATTTTTTTTCCTAAAAAGCCTAAAAAAAGCATGGTGTTTTAAATTTTAGCCATGGTGTTCTTCAACTTTTAAATATATTCACATAAATAAAACAAAAACACCATATCTAAAATGAAATAACACCATGTCTAAAATCTCCTTTTTAGGCTTCTTTGGAAAAAAGTCATTTTTAGTACTACCCTCCCGTATATATATATAGGGGACGGTTCCACTAATAAGTGGTTTTTCGCTAATAAATACTAAGAAGTGGGTCAAACGAACTCCGATTGAGCTCATTCCAACGGCGTTGGAACCGTCTCATCGAACCCTAACCCGGACCCAAAAACCTAAACCCCCTCCACCCGCACCCCCAAAAACCTAGACCCCCCCTCCAACCCTATCTCGAAAAGCCTAAAACCACCACCCCCACCCCCTAAAAACCTAAACCCCCACCCACCCCCCCCCCCAAAAAAAAAAAAACCTAAACCCCCCACCCCCACAAAAAAAAAACCTAAACCATATAATCTAAACTCTAAGGCTAAAACACTAAAATTCAAACGTAAAATCTTACCCTTAAAAGCTAAACCCTAAAAGCTAAGATGGTAGAGTTCGACGAGACGGTTCCAACGCCGCGGAAATTAGCTCAATCGGAGTTCGTTTCTTAAGGTTTTTGTCATTTTTTAATTTTTTTAGCGAAAAACTATTTCTTATTTGATACTCCCCTTATATATATATATATATGTGTGTGTGTGTGTGTGTGAGTTGGGGAAGTTTCCGATAAAAAGTGAATTTTTGCTTATAAACCTAAGAAACTGGGTCAAACGAACTCTGATTGAACTAATTCCAACGGTGTTGGAACCGGCTAATCGAAATAAAGCCTAGAGCTAAACTATAAACCCTAAAGTTAAACTCTTAAAGGTAAACCCTAAAAGTTAAACGCTAAAGCTAAACCATAAATTTCATACTTTAGTGTGGGGTTGTCCTTATGGACCTTGTACGAGGCTTGCTAGAATCCCTGGGTAGCTCTTTTGGGTCGTTTGTTTTGCTTTCCGCCCCTCCTTTGGTAAAATGTCCAGGGATGGGTGGATGAGCGTTCTGTATTCCTTTATTCTTGTTCTATTTTCCAGGGCAAAGCCCTTTTATAAAAAAAAACTAAATCTTAAAAGCTAACCTCAAAAACCTAACCACTCCACCCCACACCCCCAAAAATCTAAATCCTCCAATCCCCTCCCCCAAAAAAAAAAAAACATAAACCTACTCACCCCTCCTAAAAAAAACCTAAATCCCCCAACCACCAAACCCCAAAAACCCCACCCCCACCAAAAAAAAAACCTGGACGAGCCGGTTTCAACGCCGTTGAAATGAGCTCAATCGGAGTTCGTTTGATCTGGTTTCGGTTAAAAAAAATCATTTCTTAGGATTTTTAATGAAAATTCACTTATTATTTGAAACTTTCCGTATATATATATTATTTTATTAATTTGTCGACGTCGCAGGTATTTATTTAATTAGTTTGCAACTCAGAAACATAAAGTTCGATCACGTTCTCTTTTAGACTTTTAGGTGTGTAGCCCAACCCATCTTGTCACAACCCATTTTCTTTCGATATATTAGCAATGGAAACTTAAAAAATGTTTATCCGAAATAATAATAAATGATCATAAGAAAACCAAAATATTAAAGAAAAAAAAATATATTTTTTTAAAATACTTAATTTTTGATGACACGAATAATTTGAAATAGTCATGAATAAATATGATATCCTAATTTAAAATAGTCGTCAATAAATATGATATCGGCTATCAACTCATACTCAACATTCTCATACTAAATGATTAAAATGAAACACATGTACTTTTAATAACCACTCAAAAACAAAAAAGTCTAATGACTTATTTCAACTTTCAAGCACATATGTAAGAGTGTTCGATATTTTATTTGTTTTTATAAACATAAATTTAAATATTTATAGTTTGAAGCTAGACTTTTTATTTGTATTTATGTATTTAGAATAATAGTTATCATTTGTTACCTCCTTTGTAAGACTATTAGTCTGTCCCAATGCACACTTAGTATTCTAACAATGGCCTAACTAACTTTAATATTCTAACAAACTCTTACGCCTAAATTGCTTCGAAATTATCTCGTTTAAAAATATTTGAGTGATATCATCTCTTACAATATCTATACATATAGTCGTATGGCCTCACTAACTTTGATATTCTAACAAGGCAACAATCATAGTTGTAGTTGGAAAATGTAAAATAACATAAAAGGAACAAAGTAAGATCTCAAATAATCAAAAAGAAATTTAGGTATTTTGATGTATTAAAAGATGCAATTATTTTCGAAACGTTACTTTAAATAGATTTTCATTTAAAAGCTTTTTTCAAATGTCCTTAAGGGACATCCTGGCGGTAAATGGTATTTTCACAGCCAAAATGTTAGGGGTTTAAATCACACAAGATAGAGGCATGGTGTATTTTTTTCTAGAAAATCTAGATGTTGCTATTAAAAAAAAAGTTTTTTTCCAAATATAAAATTTCTAGATCTCTCATCCAAACAAAAACTTACTTGTATATATATTTTTCAAAAATAAAAGGTTTAAGCTTAAAAAAAACTCGTGACATTGAAGATAACAGTGCAATTAAGTCATGATTTGATGTTGGTTATTTTAGTGTACCAAAGCCATTTAGTTTAATTAGATTTACAACATCTTGGTCTAAGATACTAGTAGTAAGAGTCCTTTAGTAGTAACAATTAGTGCAACATTATATTAGTAGCAAGTGTGCTTCGGTGACACCCTAGGTGTTAGTAGTAACTAAGTTGCTACTGATAGACATATCATTAACAGTAACTTAGTTACCACAATACTACTGATGGAGTTCATGTGGCTTCCTCACTGATATAACTGTGACGGTTATAACTACCAACTGTCTTACTATTTCATGAAGAGTTGTAACGTTTCGTTGTGTTGGTTCCACACTTATATAAGGATGATCTTAGGTCTAATTCTAGTATGTTTTCAGAACAAAGCTTGCATACATGTTCTTGTAGTTTCTCTTTGAGTTATCCGATTAAAAATTTTGTGAGTACCAACGGAATATTTCAATATAAAAGCGATCGCAACGCGATTCAAAGAGATATTCAAGCATATAATAATTACAAAATCTACAATTTATACTTTGTTAAAGCTCAAGCTCAACTTTACTATACAACTCAAAACTCAGAAACTCACTCGAGTTTATTCAAACTTATCTTTTCAAGCTCAGCTTAATTAACTAATCGTTATATTCAAGTTCAACTAAACTAGATTACTAGTATTAGTATAACTAATAATAAGACTTATAAACTCTAGTATTAATTGACTCAAGACATTCAAGCACAAGTTAATCTGAATCGGTACTTTAAGCTTTGTTTAACTTGACTCGTTTAGACACTATGGTAGTTACGTTAATCTACATACACATGATGACACAAGTTTGATAAAGCTTGCAGTTTTTACGTTTTTTTAATATTATTTTTTTTAGATCTAAATACAGCCTAACATTGTAGTACATTGTAGTTGTAAGAGCATTCACAATGGATTTGGGTAAATCATCGTTATCCTTATATTTTAGGTAAATTTAAGAAAAACTTTCAAAATACTCTTCCATCCCATTTCTTAAAACACTCCTTATCTTTAAAATTTAACAACAAAATTTATGGGAGACTACATAGAGTGATAAATATACCAATCTCAATTCATTTCATATCCTTATATTTTTAATACTTTTGTGAGTGAAAGAGAGATAAACAATGGTAAAAATTGATTAAAAGAGTATTATTTTAATCAAATAGAGAAAAATATAAAAAACCGGAAGTAAGGTTTTTTTTAATGTTTAAATTAATAAGGTAATGTATTTTTTATTTTTTTTAGTTAAATTACATGGATAAGAATTTTAACTCACTTGGACACATTGGAACCAGCTCGCCTGGTCGAGTCAACTCAGTACAGAACTTTGAGCAGGCTACAAAAGTCAAAAACCCTAAACAGCCCCACCCATCTGCAAAACCCTGAAAATGGCTTCTTGCCGTATCGTTGTATCAAGACGACGACTCCTGAAAGACCTCCTATTCCAAAAATTACCCCTCTACCGTTTCTGTTCATCCCCAAATGAAGAATCCCCAGACCCCAAACTACATCCTTCGACTCATCAATCACAAGCCGACATGATTAAGGATGAAAATTCAAGAACTCCAGGTGAGTATATTGCCAACCCAGACAAGATCGAAGATGAAATTTCTATTTTGTGTGTAGATCGAAGGCTTGATGATGCTAAGCAGATTCTATTGGGTATCTCTAAAAAGGGTCTTGATTACGATGAGGATTTGTTTGTTCTTCTGATCAATGGTTACGCAAAAAGCAATCGAAAATGGGATACAGTTAAGAATTGTGTAAAGATTTTCTTGAAAATGGAGGAATTGGGTGTCCCCAGGACGATCAAATCTTATAACCCTTTGTTGGATGTGATCATAAGTAACAAGAAGTACACAATGGCTGAAAAGTTCTTCGATAAAATGTTGTCTGAAGGCATAGTTCCAACTCAACATACTTACACACTTATGATTACAGGGTTTTGTCGTTCGTCAAGAGTTGAGACTGCAAATCGATACTTCGAAGATATGAAAAGTCGAAATCTTTTGCCTGATTTTGTTGTTTATAACGCGATGATTAACGGGTATGTTGGAGTGAATAAAATGGAGGAAGCAGAGAAGCTTTTGATGGAGATGAAGGGGCGAGAGATTGAACCGTTGTTGGTTACTTATAATTCGATGATCAATGGGTATGCTCAGTTTAAGAGATTGGAGGATGCAGAGAAGGTTGTGGCAGAGATGAAGGCACGAAATCTGGAGCCGAACTTGGTTACTTATAATACTATGATTAATGGATACACGCGGGCTGAGAAAATGGAGGATGCAAAGAAGCTTGTTTGGGAGATGAAGGGAAGAAACATTGAGCCGGATTTGGTTACTTATGTGACTATGGTTAAAGGGTATGTGACGGCTAACAGGGTAGATGACGGGTTGGAATTGCTTGAAGAAATGAAAAGGAAAAGATTTGGGAAGAAAGTGGATGTTAATTTGTGTTTGGGTTTACTAAAAGAGGAGTGTGATGGTGAGAACATGTCTGAAAGCCAGAGAAATGTATTGCAGGCAGTGGAAGATTATGCTGAGAGGGTGGATCTTTTGGCAATGCGCGAAGCTGCTCGCGAGCTGAGTGAATTGGCAAGCCAACGAGTGGTTGAGAGACGAGATCGCATGGAAATGGACAGAGAAACAAGAGGTAGCAATGGTGGCATTTTCAGTTAGCTGGAAATTTGTTTATTGAGTAGGTTTAATTTTGAAATGCTAACATTAGAGAGACTGATATGTTTGTTTAGAAGACTCAGGCATTGTTTGTTTTAAGTGTTTTGACTTATATATCTTTGTGTGAGTCACCTTGAGATAAAACTGAAGTTTGTTATAATTAACTTAAACTTTGCCTTTTTAACTCCTAAACACATACTAACTCTACCATCCTACTTGGAGTTCACAGTTTAAGAGGTTAAACTATAAGAAAACGACACTTATTAATAGGAAATTTGGTTAGCTTGTTTCAGTTTTATAACACAAAAAAAGTTAAAAAAAAAGCAGCTTTTGTTTAACTGTGGCAAAACATGTATAATTGTGAAAAGGACTAACAAGCTTGATCTCTCTTTAAAATTTGCAGGTAACGTTCTCAAATGTTAATAGTAATATAAGTTATTAAATCATTTTCATATCTATAAAAGCAAAATATAAACCGATTTATAAATTGTAGTTTTGCAATGTATGCAAGTAGATTGTTGAGGTTGCGCCTTACAGAAAACGACGCTAGGCATCTCATATGAGATTCGATTATCATCCCTGATCACAAGGGCGGACATTCGACTTGAAAGTACCAAACAGTAATGTTCTCTTTTATATTCAAATTTGCTTCCAAACCACAATCTTAACTTGATTAACATAACCTTTTGCAGCTTGAGAGCCTAGGAACTTCAAGCAAGTACATTTTTTGCAGATACACACTTTTGCATAATCATATCACTCAGAGGATTGTTACTTCTTGCTATGATTATTGGCACCATGGAGGTGAGTTTTTAGTTTATACCTTATTAATTATAAGCCAAATGCATAGTTGGGTACTGACTTCATAAACACCATAATCAGTGAATTTGGAAATTAACAGACATACCTTGAATCAAGAACAAAAAGACTAGAAGAGTATAGAAATCGACAAATAGATACAGAGGAATATATAGGCAACTGCCACATGAAATAAATGAACGTGTACGTTAACACAATCTTTATAAATGGATTAAGAATCAAATATGGGGAAGAAGATATTCTAGTCAGATGAGCGAGTACTGTGATCGTTCGTTGTATTTATAATTTTAAATATTTCTTGAACATATATCAAGACATTGAAGATTCTTGCAAAACTTGAAATAGGTTCCACTGTTTGTGAAGCAGGGTTCTTTTGTTCTGTTTGTTGCTAAATGTAACAGAAGCAAAGCTCAGAATCACATGATTTCCTGTTTTGCATCTATAATTCGGTAGCTGTAAATGCCTTTTGTTGTCTCCCAACAGTTATGAACTCAGGTTCCACAAGTCAACTTTGCACCAAAAAGACATGAGAAATCAGAATAATAACATATTCATTTATTTGGTTGTCATGTTAGTTCACATGTCTCTGTCCATTATCATTAAGGTGTGGCCCTTGAAGCCAAGTAGGCCTCCACAAACAGTTGAAACTGGAGTTGGGTGGGACTTTGCAGTTACACTGACAATATTAAAACCCTCTGGTCCCTGTTTGCTGTTATGGCTAAACACCTGGTCAACCAGCCCTAGTTGTGAGTCCAAGACATTCATGAACCATATGATAAGAAAGCATGTCCAAACATCTGTAGCAAGTGCTAGTTCATGGGCCAATCAACCTTTTATTGAACTCAGGTCCAGCTAGTAGGGGACAAGATCATTGACCCTATGTCCAAACACAACAAACCAATTGGCTTCTTAGTAATAATAATAATGGGGTTAGTAGCCATGATCAACCAGATAATAATGGGTGCATGGACCACTATAAGACCCCTCAGATAAACAATCTTTACCACTTAACCCATGTGCCTAACGCACTTAGGACAACTACTTTGACCCCATAAATTATTTTTTTAGAACATTAAAAAGAGACTTCTTAATTAGGGTATGATTATTCACTATCTATGTTAGGCAAACATTCTTGCATGCCTTAATTGCTCCAACGAAGATGTTAATATCACCTTTTCACTCTCATCCATACCTGAAATTTGTATCTTCTCACTTTACGCTTGTTTTATGTAAGTGTTCGACCTGTTAATCAAATGTCTAAAATGTTATTCGATAATTTCAAAAATAATCTTGTTGTTTATAGCTTGTTATTTTATATATAAACATATATATAACATAAGTAGTCAAACATTCCTCAAAAAATGCTTGATTTATCGGTTTAGTCCCTGAAACCCGCTCTTTGTAGATGTTAACAGGAAACAAACTTTGAGCTAAGAACTTAAAAAAAAGAAACATGACAATTTTGATGATATATATAAAACTGGATGGTGAATGTTACTGAGTTCTACATGAGTACATCTTTTATGCAAATAGTTTAAATTATGCTAAAGACAGTACTTGTGACCTCAATGATTCCATATGCCTTGGTTATCTTTGACTTGAAGCCACAGAGTGGCATTATAGCTACTAAACCAAACATTATGCCATGCATGTCAGACAGAATTCAGTAATTGAGACTTAATCATTCTGCTTTTACTTAATTAAATGATTCTTGTTGCCACTTTTACTCAGTTAAAGTAAAGGGTGGAAGACTTGAGCTAATTTTATGTTCATTTTTTTTCACTTCAAAAAGTCTTAAAAAAATGGTTCCTACACCTTTTCTCTTCCAAATGAACATTGGGATTATTAAAAGATTTGGTCACATTAACTATATAATCAATGCTTTTGGATGGTGATTGTTAATTAAAGTTCAAAACTTGAAAGAGAAAGTCAAATGGGTAGGATGGCAATTAGAGTACAAAAATGAAACAAGTGAAAGAGATATGAGGTACCCTTTTGCCAGAAGTCATCTACGTGTTGTAAAACCATTAGACACAAAAAAGATAGTGATTCATGAATTGGTGTGTGTGACTGTGTGTACTCATTTCTCTTATCTTTTAGTTAGTGGTTTGTTGACAGGCTTTCCATGAAGAGTAGACATGCTCATATACTTATTGTCCCATTTTTCACTCAAGTATTCTAGCACGTTTAACCTCAAACAACCTCATCACTTAAACATGATAACCGAATAGTACGTGTTTTTGTTCTTGTCTTATGTTTCGGTATTTTTGGCACATGAACAAGGGATATTGAATCTTGCATGTATGAATAATAACTTTTACTTGGAGTTGGACCCATGCTAACCGAATTTGCTTCTGAAAGTTGATATGAATGTGCCGAACTGCAGAAAGTGAACGGGTGGTAGACAAATTGATTAGGGATGAGACATGAAATAACTTCATAAAGTGAGACAAACTCAGCAAAAGAGGAGACATTATGAGTCTCAAAATCTAGTCACAAGCCTTTTAATTAACTTCTTGGTGAATCCCTGTACCCCAGGAGTTATGGTGCAACGGTCCTTTTTAACATGTAATTATGTGCATAATTATTGCCTTTTTACTTTTTTTTTTGTAGTATTAGTCGGCAAGAAAACATGACAAAACCACTTTTCACTCTTTGATGAATGAGTTTATTCTTTTTCACTTTTCACTGTTTGATGAAAACATGACAAAACCACTTTTCCTTATCGTTGAGCTGAAATCGAACAATGAAATTCTGACAGGTCCTAGGACATGCAAAAGAGTCCGGGTATCCAACCAAGTACCCAGCCCTCCCGTGAATTAAGTGACCGATTCTGTTGGTCAAGAAGGGTTAGCGGCAGTCATGGAGTAGTGGACCCAGTGGCAGAGCTTGAGAAAAAAAGCAAGGGGGCCGAGATTTTTTTTTTCCTATCAGGGGGCCGGAACTATAAAATTTGTGGCGTAATATGTATAAATTAACACTACTGAGCGAAAAATCGGCCGAATACGTATAAATTAACATTACTGAGCGAAAAATTAGGGGGAGCCCGGGCCCTCACAAACCTCCGCCCCTGAGTGGATCTACTCTCACGTTCATATTTACCATTCATGCATGCATGCATACAGTGTAGGCCATGTTTCCCTTCATCTTAATCGTTGCATAATAAAATGCATATAGGATAGTGTTAGTTATCTTTCTTTTCCATTTAAATAGATTGTATTTTTGCCAGAAAATTGTTGCAAAGTCTCGTTCTTGTTTTCCTTTAGGAGTGTTTTTCTACTAGAAAATACTAATTTATCTTTGGGAGATTAAAGATTCAAGACTAAACAAGATCTAAGAATATCTCATTTGTTTAGTCCTCTTAGAAAGGTTAGAAACATTCATTTTTCTCCTAGCACCTTTTTTTTGTACTTTGTAAATACAACAAAGATCTAAAGACAAGATCTACACCGTTGGTTTAAAGTGGCTCTAGACGTTACTTTTTATACACACCTATAAATGAGAGAGACTTATTTCACATAAAACACCTTAAAAATAATTTATAAAGCTCTCATTATTATAATTGATAAATGTTCTCAAAGCAATCACAATGTTTCTTGTTCTATATATTTGCATTCCTTTTTGGTTACTTGAATCATTCCAAATATGAGTGTTTAATTTTACTCTAACGACACAAGGCTACTTGAGATGAAGGTTCTTTTGCCTCAACGATATACAATTACCCTAGTGAAATTTTGAAAATCCGGTTTTGAACACCCATATTTGACAATATTAAATGATTTTTGACAAAAAGAAAATAAATATTTTTCTTTTTCTTTTTGAACACTTCAATTTTGACAATTTGCCAAAAATAAAAAAATAGCTATTACAAACAACAAATTCCGTTTAACAATTTTCACAAAAGTGCGTAGAACAATGTATTAATATGCTATATTATAATAAGCATACGTATTATCTATACTATAACAATTCAAATTTCAAAATAGTAATATTTAACAATGTTTTTTTTTTAATTTTACATTTCAATATATATAAATCTTTATACTAATAATAAAATTCTAAAGGGGCATGTGTCACTTTCTGATGCATCCTCAACATGTTTTTCTCGCACATCTCTCATTTTAAATAATAATATTAAATGAATATATTTTTAAATATTTAATATAAATCTGATTATAGATATTTATTATTTAATTATGGATAGTTATTATATCATTAACCAAAAGAATTTAATATGAATTAACATTTATCAATTATATAAAAAATTAATGCTCAGTTGAAAAAAAAATTTAAAAACTAACTTAGCAGAACTTACAATTGTCACGTCAATGTATATTTTTTTAAATATATATTTTGACGAGTGTATGTGTTAACATATTTTATTCAATTTTATTTTATTCAATATGTGTAATACACGGGTTTATTCAATATGTGTAATACACGGGTTTATTCAATATGTGTAATACACGAGTTTATTCAATCTGTGTAATACAAGAGTTTATTCAACTCGTGTAATACAAGGGTTTATTCAACACGTGTAATACACGGGTTTTTAAAAACATAAATTTTTTTATTACTAAGTATATAATATTACATTTATTCAACACATATAATACACAGAATTCTAACATTGTATATAATAATTGACATCGGGTGGTATTTTAGTAGAACTAGAAATGCGCGGACAGCCAATGTGGGACTAGCCTGCTTGGTAGAGGCTCTTGTCTTTTAGATGAGAGGTTCTAGGTTTAAACTCAGTCATGTAATGATTTATTTGATTTAATTTAAGAGTAGAAGTATGAAAGATTTGGGGTTAAAAAGAATACGCGGAAAGGGAAGAAAGTTTACGGGGAGAACATACGTGCCAAAGGGTGTAAGGAGATCATTCACCATAAAATATATAAATAAGTTCACATGTATTATGTTTGACCGAGTCAAAACGAATTTCTGAAAAACAAATTTGTTTGATAAATATTTGTATTGATAATTTTTGGTGTTGAGTTTTACTTGTATGCCACGTGAAAATACATCGCATTTCAACCGAAACTCGATATCAAATCAGAAAGCCAAAAACGTTTAAGAATGTTTAAAGATAATTTAGTTTTTTTTTAAATAGAAATAACAATAAGTCTAAATTACCCGACCACGTAGTTTACTTTTATCCATTGGACTTTAACTTCTTTACTATTTACCTTTTTTATAAATTACAGTTTAACTCCTTTTGTTTTTTTGTTATTATTATTATTATTTAATGGTATAGTGCTTATGTTATGACTAAACATCTTGTTTCTTTGTTAAATTTTTTTCTTAAATTCCATGCATTAATTAATATCCAAGGAAAACGAAACAGTGAGGTGGGTTTAGAGATTCTTTAATGATATTCCGCGAGTACATTTTATTGTTTAAGGACGTTGTCTCATGTCACACTCTAAGGGATTTGTTTGTTAGAAATACTTAGTAGTTTTCAGAGTTAATTTAATTTTAAAAGAATATTAGGATTCTTTTATGTGATTTTTGGACTTAGGTTATATAATACGTGGTGTCTTATTTCCTACCTAGGACCACGTGGTGTCTTAAACATAACTCTAAAGACTATTTTAAGTAAAACCTATTATATAATACATGTTTAGATATTGTTATTAATCAGATCCATCAATTGTAAGATCAAGTTTAATTTATTTCCTACCTAGGACCACGAGCAAAGCCACGACGCTACGTGGTGTCTTATCCAAAATCGAAGCGAGAAAGGTACTTACCAGCAATGTTTTGAAACCCGGACCGGACCGGCCGGTCGGACCGGGAACCGGTGGTCTGACCGGTCCGGTTACATGTGTTGAAACGGTCCTGCAACGACCCGACGGTCAGACCGGTGGTCGGACCGGTTTTTAATTTTTTTTTTTTATTTTTTTTAAGTCTTTTGGATTAATATTTCGTAGCTAATTGTTAGTTTAAAAGTATTGGAATTGACTTGTTGGTGGTTTTTTAAGTATTAATGGTTGTTTGAATTGAATTATTTTTATAATATTTATGATGTCGTCCGGTTCTTAAATCCGGTCCGACCAGTGGACCGGTAAGGAGACCGGTTCGACGTCCGGTCCGTTTCTAAAAACATTACTTACAAGTGGGAGATGGGTTTTGAAAAAGCGAAGAATCAAGAAAATCTATTTGAGGTAGTACTTACCTAAAATTGATGGAATCTGTTGTGGTGGAACCATTGTTTCGATTGAAAGAGCAGATAGCAAATGAAATTTTATCTTCATGAAAGGGTTCGGAGAGAGGAGAGCAACGACGAAACCATAGGAGGGTCGAGAAAGTCCACCGACCCTTTCTACTCAAAGTTTACTGAATTACTTATTTAAAAAATTGCGTAGAAAACATGATTGTTTAAGCAGGAAAAAAGAATATTAATATAATATGTAAATAATTCATTTCTTAGACACTTTTTAAGAAGGTTAATTACATAATTAATCCCTCAGATGTTTAAGTTATATAATTAGTCACTTAGATGTGAAATGTCTAAAATGCCCTTTAACTTAATAAAAAAACTAACAAAAGTTAGTCTTAATATCTAAATATGTTATAACATCAAAACCACAAACCCTAAACTTGTAACTTTTTAAAGTTAGTATCAAATCTTGGACCATCTAGTAATTAATTGGTTTAAAATGTGAAAGGTTTCCACATTCAAAATGCACATGCTAAACCACAATATATGGATGTATCCCATTAAAATCTGTATTTTTTTAAATCAATTTAATAGAATGTAACAATAATCACGATAAATGAACTTCACCTAAATAAAAAAAAGTATTGTACTATAAGTAATGACTAAAGAAAGTTCTCCTGCTCATTTTGAAACAAGGGTGTAGATCAATCAATCCATCCTAAACCGCCTCATGACTTCCCATCGCTCGATCTTAGTTAAATGGATTGTCATATAGTAATCATGACGTTCACTGTCATTACAGTTTCGAGCTTGTGACGTTACAAATATGTTACATGTTAATTTATATAAAGACGTAGACAGATGCGCGAGTGACCACAACTCTACATTCTATGCAAATAGAATAAGGGAGTTGTCTTTTCTAGTGTCCCTTGTTAATGGCATTATTTTTCAAGTGTGTTGGGGACCGAGGTTCTCCTCCCCTTGAATTTGTGTGGCTTTTTTGTACCTTATCTTCTGTAAAAACTATGCAAAACAAGCTAAGACTTAAACAAGTGGATATCTTTTTGACAATTAATTGTACCTTATTTTTTAATATATATATATATATATATATTATAAAATATAAATAAAAAATAAACAAGTATGTAGTTAAACATATGTGAATAGATTTGAAAAAAGAAAATATATGTTGCATGGATAAAGGCGCACTCTTTTTTGAGCTTACAAAATTAGGCTTTGCAAACACAAGAAAACATGGGGGTAATGACCCAACCCGCATGCAAGCATGAAGAAGCGAAATATACCTAAATTATAATAAATAATAATCCAATGCCCGTTCCCTCATTTACGGGTATTTATTTAATAATAAACAAATAATATATTAGCGGAATCGTAGGAAAACCAAATGAACGGAATTTGTGAAGTTTAAATAATATAACACGTATGATTTTGTTGTATTTGGCAATTGGCATGTGGTTTTAGTTTCTTCATGGCTTCATACTTCCACCCAACTAGTTAATTTATTTTTATTAAAAGTTAATTATTAAAATTATTTATAAAAAGATGTATTTATGTTTGTTTATTCAAATTAAAGAAGTTTATATAGGGAATATGACATTAGAGCTCTTTAAGAAGAATTAATTAAGTTAGCACCAAATTGATACTGAAACGGAATTGTTTAACATACGAGGTCTACAAATAGATTATACAAAAAAAGGTTGCACATCATGATGGATTCACCGATTTAGGGTTAGCATAGGTAGAGAAATATGAGGGCTCTACACATAAAAGAGGTGAGTAAAATGAAGATTCGTTCGTAGGTGAAGAACTGATAGAAGATTGGGTGGTGTTCAACTGACCTCTTGCTTTGAACCCTAGCAGGGACAGAAAGCTCTGATGAGTGCAAGTGAAATCAAAGCAAATGCTGGTGCTAAAAAACCTCTTGTATGCATCTTAAATCGGGGATCTCAAACCAAAATTTGGAATTGATCAATGACGAATCATACGATTGGATTAGCAAGTACCTTAATATGAAATGTTGAAAGAGTTGCGCGACACCGCCCCCATACCTACAAAACAAAGTTTAAAAGTATTAAAAATAAACACTTAAATCAAAGAATCTGATAAAAAAAATAGGTTTTGATGTTGCTTTGTGAGGGAGATGGAGAAGAAGAAGATGGATCTCTTTCAAGGGAGGGAGCCAATCTAGGTTTACAATCGTCAACGGAGAGAGAGAGAGAGAGAGAGGGAAATGATTAGGTTTAAACCAATATAAGGAGGGAAAAGAAATTTAGGGGTGTGAAAGAATGAAAAGTTTATAAGGTGACAAATGACACTCATATTTTATGGTGCACTCCATGTTTTTATTTTTTATTTTTATTATGACACCTAAACGATAACAAACACTTTTGCACGTCACAAAAACAGTGTGTGTCATAGTTCGCGTATCATTAAAGCACAGTTTTCTAGTAGTGAAAGTAAAAAAAATGAAACAGATAAAACCTGAAATACTTTTATAAGTCAGTGTGCTTTTATCTATTTAATATAAATGAAACAGAATACATATGTTGATCACCTACGGAGGAGTTTTATTAGTTAGATACTCTTAATAAAAGACTTTGATAGTTAGGTTACTCCCTTATACATTATCTCAATCCAAAATCTATACAATCTTATTTATGTATAGCTTCATAAATTATTTAATCCTAAAGACTAAATTTGAATATATATATATATATATATATATATATATATATATATATTATCAAAAGTGAATGTTGGGTTGATTATTTACGACTGCTTATATAAAACCATACGTAGTATGAAGATAAGTATACGATATACCAAATGTTAAGTTTGTCTATTGAAAGCATAAACTACATACACTCTCTTTGAAACGTCCAACACCGGGAACATCTCGTAGTTGGCACAAAGCATGATAACATAGTTCTTAAACCATAAATCAGATTCTATTACAAAGGAAGTCTTGTCACAAACATTCAAATTCATAAAACAATAAGTAAACACTGTTCATTCATAAACTATCGGGAACAGGAAATGTCAGTCTTCAGCACAACAACCCGATGTCCATGCTATTCAGCCCTCACGACTCCTTTTACTTTATTTTTTTTACCTTTTCTACCTATCATGCATACTAAAAGTCAGCTAACGATGGTGAGTTCTGTCTTTACTTTAAACTGTAAACTTTCTTTAAATAGCTAGTTTTATAAAAATAAAATAAGGTTTCTTTCTTTACTTTAAAAACAATTTTGCCTTTACTTTAAAACTTACAACGTTCCAATTTATAAAATCGTTCCGTTGTATATTTCATTTAAAACTTTACTTTTGAGGTAACCGGTTAAGGTAACCTCCTTTACTCTTTGCAACTTTACGTTTCACTCGTTCAGGACAAGTAACTATAACATAATTTACTATCACACATGGATCATTGCCTGTGGGCAAGATCCCTTTTGCTTGCTTACACCCCAGGGAATTATACTATGCAATTATACTATGTCACATAATATAATGTCATTGAAACACATAACACATAGACAAATAAGACATATTAACACATAAGCATGTAATATGGCATATGTCACTCTCACTTTCAAGTTGAACCGAGATGCAACTTCTTTACCATTCTTTACTTAGCTTTACTTTCTTGAAATTACATTTCAAAGATATTACTATTCTCTTTATCATTTTACCTTTCTTTTTATAAAAATGACTTTTTTTATAAAAAGCTATGCATTTCTCTTTCATTTTATATAAATAATATTTTTACAAAATACTGCATTTCTCTTTCATTTTATAAAAATAACCTTTTTATAAAATACTTTACTTTTCCTTTCAAAATTTTCTACTAGTATGCATGTCAGCCCAAAACCGTTAGTGAAATAAGAACTCACCTGTCTCTCGACAACTATCCTGAATCGGGATGTATAAGCTAAAACTGGTGCTTAACGATCTGCACGAAAGTTAACACACGAAAACTATCAAAACTCATATAAGTGTCGCTAGGATCTTAAGTCTCGTCGGAGAGTCGACCAGACAGTCGATCCGAGCAGTCGACCCGACTCTTGCCGGAACTTGCGTTCCGGACTTTTACTCAACCATGGTTGTAAGATCCATGGTTTTTCCGGTGTTATTATTATTATTATTATTATTTTTAATACAATAATAACAATTTCTTTCAATCCCATACTACTCCTTAGAGTGTCACATAAATTTTATTTTTTTTAAGGTGTATTAATGCAAAGTTTCAACCCTAAGATTTCCATATTAGTTTCTATATATATATATATACCTAAAATTATATATATTTATATGTAGATATACTTATTGTAAAAATTAAAGCAAAAATAAAACTTATGAATTTTATATCATGTGATTACATCTTTCCACATATATTTATTCATGTGTGTATATATAAAGGATGTTACAAAATAAACAATTTATACAAATTGTAACTTTATAGAAAATGAAAAATCTTCCTTTACAAAATATTTATGATTAAACTAATATTGTTTAGTTTTTTTTATATAAATCATATAAAAACAATTATAAAAATAAATAATGATATATACATATATATGTAAAGTTCTAAAAGTTTTTATAAAGTTATAGAAACCAATTTAATTATATATATTTGGAAGAGCTCTTTTTAAACAAATAATTAAGGCCTTGAACCCATCCAAATGCATTTGAACCCCCACTTATTCCATTTGAACTCTTCCCACCAACAATAAACCCTGGAACTTGCTTTATGCCCTATTTTGACTCCAAGAAGTCAAAATCGAGTTCTAATGCCATCAATTCCCATCATTACGGATTTAAATCGTCCCCAACACTTTTTACTACTCCTTTACAATTATTATGGGGAGTTAATTCGTGTTTCATTACAAAATCATGAGCATTTAAGAACAATTTTAAAGGCCTTCGGTTATAGACTTGAAAGGCACGATTCATACCTGAAAACTCGTTCATACATCTATTCTTGGCTATTATACACTCATTATCCGTCCTCCTAACACCCCCTAACCATTTGCATTCGGATGGAACCCAAATCAGTGGAATTCCGGCCCCCTTACCCCCTTCGGCGCGAGTCAAGGACAGCACCTAGACCACTCCATTTTGCCCGATAACAGGTAATCATCATGCCATTGTACTCGTCTTAATCCATGTTGCAAAACCCCTTTGAATCAAGGATCGATTTGATATGGATTTGAGGGCTAGGTTTTCGATTAGGCGATTCGGGGAAGAAGGCTTTCGTGGGTTTTATGTTAAAACCCAAATGTTTCTGATTCTTGTCAAGGCAATAGCCCAGGGTATCCGGTTAAAGCTTATCCCTCCTTAGAGCAGGTCACGGGTTCTAGACCCGACGCTGCCATTTTTTTTCTCTTGTTGTTTTGTTTGTTTCAATTCCTTGTCCTTTGAGTCTTAACACATTTTCACTCACCAATGCATTTTTATAATTAATAAATTCTATGATCTACATATATAATTATAAGCATCTTTATGAAAGAATTAAGATGTCTTGTAAAATGTTTATTCCGATTAAAATGTAAAAGCCCTCTTTAAAAAGTTATTGAAATCTTGTATAGCAAAAACGACTTATGTTTTATGAGAGATATTAGACCGTTAAATAGAAGAATATGCATATAGTCTTTTTTTTAATTTAATCGTAATTTACCTTCTTTCTTAAAAGTTGGGAGATTTTTTTTAAAAAAAAAGAGAGTTATAAATATATATTCTTCCTATTAACAAACATAAGGGAATTTTTGAATCACTTTTATTAAACAAAAAGTTTTATCTAAAACAACACGATCATATCCCTTGAGATCGACTAACGTTTTACCTGCAAATATTAATTCTAAAAAAATGATGATTATTCAACAACCTGAAATTTTAATCATCTTTTTACATGATTTTTATAATGCGAATATAGTTATGTAAATATGTTTGCAAATAATTTTCACCGTGGACACAAAGTTTTTAGAAATAAAAAGTTATAAAAACATTGTTTCTTGTAACATGATTTATACATTTAATTTGTTATCGTATTAGATGAAATCTTTAGTACCCCTTCGTCCGTCCATCCGTCCCAAATCCTAAAGTACCAAATCGTTACGTTCTGAGTTCTTTTAATCATTTCTATATTAATCATGTACAAATTATTTGATCCATATACCATTGAACTTAGGTTAACATTAAGGTTAGCTTGAACGATCGTGCAACAAGCAATGTATCTATGTGGTATACAACACTTCTTATGACAATGTGAGTTTACGTAGCTTCTTTTTACTCTTTTTACTTTTGGGGTAAAACATGTTATTAACTATATTTCATACATAATTTAATACCTTTGTTCTTATGCTAAAGTGTTTATGCTTTATATCTTAAACTACTTGGTGACCATAACGTGTGTTCATGTCAGTGCAATCATTAACTTGCTACCCAAGCCTAAGGTGGTACCTTTTATGATCATTTATACGGGAAGCCGATACATACCGGTTAACACAAACCTTGGCGGGTTTTGTGTGTACCATATTACAGTTAACACAAACCTTGGCGGGTTGTGTGTGTACCATATTACTATTTTTTTTTTCAAAATGGCAATCAGTGGGATTGCGTATCTAGTTTTTCATTACCAGACTTGATTGTACGCTTGGAACCTTGTATGTTTTCACATTCATGCTTTAGACATGCATTGAACATATTGAATTGTAAACCTATACTTAACTTTTGTTTGGTGTCAAAACCTATGTTACTCACTAACTACTTGTAGTTGATATTTACTCGAATGTTTCAGGTGCACCAGTTTGTGTACACTACATGATCACATAGGATTATGAACCTAGCTTTAATAAAGATTGAATTTAACTTGTGTTATGTTTGAACTCCTTGCTTTCCATTTCTATTTGTAACGGATGTTTTAATTATGATGAAATAATATTATCACTTATTAATAGATAATCATGTGCTTATGAACAACCGCGTCAGTCCCGGCGTTTATTCCGTCGCCGGCCGGGGTGTGACAATTGTCAATCAGGGTTTAAGAATGTACCTATCATCATTATCATCACATCATCATACCATTATCAACTTCATCATGGTACTATTATCATCACATCATCATATTATTATCATCATCATTATTGAATCATTATCATCTCATCATCATACCATTATCATCATCATCATGGAACTATCATCATCACATCATCATATCATTATCATCACATCATAGAGCTATTACCACCTCCCCTTGCCGTGAAACTCATGGAACCACCACCACCCTTGCCATCGTAAACCACCATGAGGCTCATCTTTAACCGCCATCATGGGGCTGCCGTACATCACCACCATGACACCACGATAACACCACCACCTTCACTGTAACCTGTTAACAACGCCATCACCGTGAAACCTACCGCCACCGCTGACCACCGTTCCTTTCACGCCATGGGAACCTGCTGCTGTCACCACCGTATGGTTGCCACCACGGAGGATTATTTGACAAGCACCACTAACTCACCTTCTCCGACGTGACTGGCTTCCAACCGCATCAACACCTGTTGTCACCGTTGTTGGGTAATCGGAACTCCCGTACCCATTGTTGCCTGAAATCCCGTTGGAAACACGGGTTACACCACCACTTTCCGTTTGTCGCCGTCTTGCATTTACCTGGTTTCTTGTTGCCTCCATGTGAACCGAGCAATGCGTAGAGATAGATGGTCGGATTAAGGTTTTCCGGTGGAGGTATGTGTGGAGTGCAGCCGACGAGGGAGGAGAAGGATGTGGGAGGTGGTGGCTGCAACATTTCAAAAGGAAGGTGTAAGGTATTTTAGGTTTAGCAATTTTTCACTCTTGCCCCTTCCATTTTGCTGATCTTTAATTTTTCAGCTTTTAATTAAATTAATATTTAAACTATCATGCCATACTTCCGTTCTCGACAACATTAGTTTTAAACGAAATCTCGCGTCTTTAAATGTAAGAGGATTTGGGATGTTACACTCTTCGCTCGTTTTATCTAATGGCTTAGTAGGATAGTAATTATAGGGCTCTTTTGTTGACTATATAAGTTATTTTTATAAAACTTGGACCTTTTATAAATTGCTTTTATCTAGATTCTAAAAATAGATAAGAGTAAAAAGAAGGTAATTTATAGACTAGTAAATTTGATTAATATATTATTAAAATGCTATATCTATGTTAATATAATGATGCACCAATCACATTTGATGATCAAACATCACCTTTTGAGTAGAAATATTTGATACGTGTGAGGCAAGATAGTAAGGTGAATGGAGGAAGAGAATTAAGCAATGTCCTTCTCTCGAGTTTTATTCTACAAAGAGAGATGTGAAGATAAACAAGACGAAGACTACAATCTGTTGGATGGTTTTGAAGACGGATGACAATCTTCTGAAACTGTTGTCAAGGGGGAGTGTGTTGGAGCATATTCTAGTGACAAGGAACTTGAAGATTTTGTGTTTTAGACTTAGAGTCTTTGGCTTGTAATTTGATAAAATTGTTAGCAACAATTAAGATAATCTGTTAGGACATGTTTTGTAACTGTCGCTAAAATTCTGTGTTGTAAGTTAGCGAACCTGTCAAGTTCGTCTAAGGATCTTAGGGCGAACTTGTCAAGTTCGCCTAAGGAACTTAGGGCGAACTTGAGAGGCGAACTTGCTAAGTTCGCCCGGTCTTTGTGAGTCCCCATAAATAGATGTTTATAGATTTGAGTAGAGAGTCTAAGAAACTAGAGCTTGAAAGACCTGAGTCTGTAAACAGTGTTTGAGTGGAAATACAAAGAGTGTTATTTACCTGTTATGTTGATTGCTTTACACGTTGCACATTGATCATGGATTCCGCACGTTATCACCGTGTCGTCCCGCGAGTCTAGAGATCCGTCACACCCCGGTGGGACCTACACTTACCGGTCCACTGGTCGGACCGGATTTAAGAACCGGACAACGGCATTAATATTATAAAAATAAATCAATATAAACAACCATTAATCTTTCAAAAACCACCAACAGATCAATTCCAATAATTTTAAACTAACAATTAGCTACGAAATACGAATCCAATAGCATAACAATCGAAAAGCATACAAATCCAAACTTAAAAGAGATAAAAAAAATTAAAATAGTCAACCGGTCTAGCCGCACGAGTTTCCGGTTCGACCACCGATTCCCATCCCAACCCGCCGGGTCGCTGCAGGACCATTTCAACACACATAACCGAACCGTCTAAGTCTCCGGTTTACGGTCCGATCGGCCGGTCCGGTTCGCGTTTGAAAACACTGGAATTAAGTAAAAATGGGAGTTGGGGACATCATACAATAGCATAACATGCCTGGTGAAATGGTTATGGGCAAAATGGGGAATAATAAAAAAGAAGTGTTCCCTATGAATGCAACAACTGTGTCCAATAAGTGAGCGTGGATTAGGTACAAACTTGATAAGCCAATACCCACATGTTTTTCTCTATTTCTTTTTTCCTATTTATCTTTTTTTTATCCCAACACAAAATGAATAACATTTTTAAGAGTGATCGTGCATCAATTTTACAAAGTTACTTATAAATTAATCTGATGCCTGAAGAATGTTATTTTAATGTTTATATTTTTAGCCTATTAATTAATATAAATTATGAGTTTACCCTTTTCATATTGTTATTATTATTTTTATAATTGTTAACTTACAATATTCAAATTTAATGTACAGTAAGTGGATAAAACTTTTAGTATTACAATATTAACAAAAGTACAAGTTTATATTTATTTTAAAACTAAAGAGGTATATTTTGTTTATCAAGGACTTGTACTAACGTACCAATTTTTATAGGACAAAGTATATGAAAATGTAACAAATTTTACATATATCGCTATGTAATAACTTTTGGAACTTACCTTAATTTAGTTTTCTTACCATATTTCTAGTTAAAGCTTTTTCCAGCGAAGATTGCTTGGTCGACTTCATTGTTTGAAACTGAGAAAACTATCTCTCAGAGAAGAATATCGAAGACAATGGTCTCGTCAAGTTGGCCGGACAAATGATCTAGCTGGAGAAAAATGGCCTCTACTAACTTAAGAAAGATTGCCGACTCTTGCCCTCTCTACAAAAGTCGTTTATATTAAACGATAAAGAAATCAAAATTTATCACCTTAAGATTAAGTTATAAGACTAAAAATTCGCCATTGGGGTTGGTGACCCAGTGGTAGAGGAAAATCCTCTTAGAACACCTAAGTTTGAGAAGGTCATAAGTTCAAGTCCCACTCCCATAAGATTAAAGAAATCTGCCTTTCAAAAAAAAAATAATAAGACTAAAAATTCATTACATTGTATAATGTATACAATGAAAATTTCTGTAAAGTTTATTACATTTTTATGCATTTTGTCACTTTTATACATCAAAAAAACTATACTTAGAATTAGCCAAGTAAATTTTTTTGTTAGATCTTAATCTATACATAATAAAAATGAAGGTGAATAAACTATTTTTAATATAAAATAAGTAATATAAATCAAATCAGATATAAATGATAATTAAATCAAATCAGATATAAATAAGTAATATAAATCAAATCAGGCAAAATTAAGTCGAATTATATTTTCTTCAAATCACAACCACTCTATGTATGCAAAGGTTTTACATAAACTTGACTAAACAGTATGATTTCGAGGCTGTTTGGCAACTTCTGAACCAGTAAGTGCTGAACCAATAAGAGGTAGAGGTCTGAATGGTTCAACGTGGTTTTTTAGCTGAACCTTTAAGAGGCTTGCTGAACCATTAAGAGATGGGCTTTTAGCAAAACAAACACCCCTTAACTCTGACCGATTCATAGGTAGCCTTATTATTAAGAAACTACCGAATAGCCCCATCATTTGCACCATACTCTATGTGGTCTTCTCAAATATATGTACCCCTTTGCCCATAAAATGAGTACATGTGCGCATGCACAAATTTAAGAAATGACCCATTTCACTATGTCCATTTTTAACCTTTTCCTACTGATTAAATAACAAAGGAAAATATATTAATGGTTATGTATAATCTATACTACTATATAATACATATTGAAAAAAGATATCATTGTAATTGATCTAAAATTTTAAGACACATAACACAAATTATTGTGTATAGGATACATCTTATAAATGCATAAAATGTATTGAATGCCCAACATTCAATTACCATTTAACTCATCTTTACAATTAAAGCTCAACATCCAATTAGCCATTTAATCTCATCTCTACAATTAAAGCTCAACACTTAATTAAAACCCTTTTCTTTCTCATTAACCTTTTAGAAAAGATGTATTTATTTATATATTTAAAATGAGTTTTATTAAATAATAATCATAAAAATATCAAAATAATAAAAACAAAATAACAATAAAAAAGTTTAAAAAATAAAAAACAGTTTTTTTAATATATACAAATAAAAAAATTCATTTTACACATAAGGAATAATAAGATTGGGGTTTGGTTTTTGTTAACTTGAGTAATTACATAAATTGCCCCTTAAATATTATAAAGAATAACTTTATAATTTATATAAACAACCACTGAGGTGTAAAAGTACTAAAATACTTTTATACTTAACATAAAAAAAGTAACAGAGTTAGTGTTATTTTGGTTCGAGTCAAAAAGGGTTGGGTCATTAATTAGTTGAATTTAATATTTTAATTTTAAATTTTGTTTATTCATTTTTCTTTTAATAATACGTTTGGTATTTAATAATACATATTAGTCGGGTCGGATCGGGCAGCAATAATAATAATAATCAAAAGTTTTCTAATGTTACCGGATACCTTGCATCATTTTTCGATATAGCATAACTAACACAATGCGAAACCCCTAATTAATTTAAGTAATCATAACCTAACATAAAAATTGCGGAAATTGTCGACTCCGCCGCAACACAACGGGTTCCCTACTAGTAAATTGTCGACTCTGCCGCAACACAGCGGGTTCCCTACTAGCAAGTGCCATGTTTTAAAATATAAACGCCGGGAAAAAAGAAAATAAAATTAAATGCTTTAAAATAAAATTTAGATAATTTGTAACTTAATTTTACACCACTTTTTATTAAAAATTAAGATTATTAAAACATAGCCCTAAGGTTAGAGTTAAGAGTGTAACTTCCGATTTTTTATATATTATGATTAGAAGATAATTATTAAATAATAGATATGATAGATATCAAATAGGTATAACGGGATAAAATTGTTTTTACAGTTATTCTTTTATATGATTAGTTTTAACAAGTTTTTTTAATAATATTTTTTACACCTAAATACCATCTAATCTTTTATTGGTAAGGATTTGAACTCAAATCATTTTTGTGGAAGGCAAACACCATACTACTATATCACTGGGTCATGGATAGTTTTATCAAGTTGTCCATAAGATTTAGTACGCATTGATACGATGATTGATTTTTCTTGAACACATTATTATGAAGATAGATTTAAAAAAAATATAGTACAAAATAAGTTATGTTTATAGATGCTTATTTCCTTTGGTCTTTATCTAAAATTGATCCTAATTTGTTGGAAATTGCTTATTTTTATATTACTTAATGGGCAATACTAAAAGGTGAATTAATTTATGAAATGTGAATTAATAATTAACGAGGAAAACATAATTGGACAAACTTGTTCATGTGCCAAAAATACAACTTTTATTCCCTTTTGGGGCCTGACCAATAGTAAATTTGCCTCAACACACCCACCAACGTTTCGCACTTGAGTCATCTTTAAATTTAGGATATGAAAGATATATCGATTTTAGTACCAAATACCAATTTAAGATAATATGAGTCTATGAGGACTTCAACTCCTTAGGATGGAATTTTTGTATCAACTTACAAGAATCCATATATCCTAAGCATTTAAAAGAATTTTACTCCGGCTTCAACTTTGATGAAGCAACATCCACCGTCACCTTAACCATGTATGATAAAACATGGTTTTGGTCTCTTGCTAGTTTCTGTGAAATTCTTGATATTCCATCACATGGTCCAAACCTCTTTACTAAGTCTTATGACTTAGAAGATCTTGGTGGGATATCAAAGAGTCTCATTTTTCACTTAATTTGTCAACCTAAAACTAGTAAGACAATCGAATACCTTGATGTTTTTTTATCTATTGCCCGAGTGTGTTGTTTGGAACAAAATCCTATCTCACAACTTGTTTATGAAAAGTGATAAACATGATCAAGTTCTTGCTATTAGTGCATATATGCTTTATCGCCTCAAAAATCATATTTCCTGTAATCTAGGTTATATTGTGGTAAAAAGAATGTCAAATGTTCCCCTAAACATCAAGCAATCTTTACCCTATGGCATCCTGCTAACTAGACTCTTTGCTCAACTTGATCTTCCTCATGCATCCTTCTATGCACCTGAATTTTTAACATGATCATTTCTTAATGGCATATGTTGTAGTCACTAAGTTTTATCAGTTATCAAAAAGGGGGAGATTGTTAGGATAACAATGTTTGAAAACTAACTGAAAATCATTAGTCCCTTGTTTTGATCATGACAAAAATCATTAACTTGTATAATTGTGTGCTAACAACAAATGACTATATATCACATACATGTCTCTAAAACACTTAAGGTTATCAAGTGTGCATGACCAACATCAAACTACTAAGTCATATGATCAACAAGCTACAATCAACATGAAAATTATGGCGATGCTTATGCAAGGAACAACTCATTTTGTATGGAAAAGATAAATGATCAAAATGACTAAAGGATAAAACCAAAGAGGAAGCATCTTCCTTGCTTTACAAAATACAAAAGTAAGACTCACATTTTATGTATAAGTCTTCCAAAGATGATAATGGGTCAAATAAACCTTTTAGAAAAGTAAACTTTGCAGAAACATAAGTGGAAATGGATTTGGAGTGTGAGATTGGTCAAACCCCAACGTTCAAATCTTAAGCACAAAAGTGGCCTGAGAACCCACGGTCAACCGCCATTAGTGGTTGTCCCAGGCACTTTTGTTTCAAATATTTGCCTATAAATTAAGACATTTGTCCAACATTTACTTACAATCACCTCTTTTCCTCTAACACTTTAAAATACATATCCAATATATCTCTCTAGTCTTTCATGATATTCTAACATATTTGAAGAGATAGATCAAGATCAAAGATCAAGGAGATCAAAGAGCAAAATAGAAGAAGTTGTGCTTCAACTTGAAATACTCTTGTGCTTGTAATTTGTGGTAGTATGTTACCATTTTGTTGAGAGAATTATTTGTAACGAGCATTCACTATACTTGTGTGTGTGAGTTAATTATCTTCACTATCTTGAAATAGTTAATGATTGGGTTGGGAAGTATTATCAAGATATAGTGTTAAGTTTAAGTTTGAGAGGACAAACAATATATTGATATAGTGTGATTGTTATTGAGGTGATACACTATCTTGATATAACATGAGGTTGTGTGAGATTGTAAAGACTACTATCTTGATATAGTTAGTCTTTGATTAGTGAAATGCTTGGTGTACCGGTGATCTCTTCCGTTCAAGAGAAACATTTTAGTGGAGAAACTCTTGATTGGAGAATCGGAGAGAGGACGTAGAGTAGATTAGTTTACATCCACTTGAACCTCCATAAATTTGGTTTTGTCTTTTTAACCCTTAAACCCTTTACATTATTGTTTGTTTAAGTTGTTCAAGTCTTAACAAGTGTTAATCCATATTAGTTACCTTTTAATTAACCAAAGTTTATTTTAGAAAACCTTTTCAACACCCACCCCCCATTCTCAAGCTTTCTTCACACACACACATATATATAACCAAAGACACATGATGGCATGGTGTTAGCGCACGTGTCGTTTAGGGGGAGAGTGGGAGACCCAGGTTCGAAACCCTATTCCCCACCCCATTTTCTAGATTGTTAGTTAACGTCAGCAATCTCCTCGCTGAATTCAGCCTTATTTACTTTTTTTTTTAATTTTCTTTAAATTTTTTTAAAATTCCTTAATAATATTTTTTTTACGTTTACTTAATAGTTTTATTTCTTATATTATTTTTTGATCTTCAACTTTCAAGACTTCGACGTTATTTTTTTATGAGGGGTTACAACCGGTTTTTCCGTACATTAATTTTTTTTCGAGCGGTTAATGAGTCATGTCACAACGTGCGCGGGTTTAATACTAAGTTTCATTAATAATTTTATTCCTTATGTTAAATTTTGATCTTTAACTGTTAAAACTTCGACGTTAATTTTTCCGAGTGGCATTAATTTTTTTTCCGATGGGCTAATACCAGTGTGACGTTAATTTTTTTCGCAGTTTAGCGCGCCGCAACCAGCAAGAGATTAATACTAGTTTTAAAGTAAAATTGAAATTCACCTTCATTAAGTTCGACTAAAGTATAATTTAACCGAGTGGTTTGTATTCTTCGATTATTGTAATAGCTATTTATTTTTATAAGGTCACTTTTAATTAAAATGTGAAAACTTCATTGTAAAGTTGTATTATTAACGATTAGCGCCTACTCCACTCAAATTTGGCACGTGTATTACTTCTGTGCGATATGAATATCAAAAGCAAATCAACCCACCTGGTTGGGCTCGCACAGCTGCACAGAGAAGCTTGCGGATTCGACTCTTTCCATGGTGGCTCTTCCTCTTTATATTTACTAGTTTTCTTTGTTATTTATTTTTATTATTATAAGTTTTACTATTACTATTATTATTTATTTATTTATTTATTTATTGTTGATGTTGTTAATTATGTTTTTTTTTTAATTTTTGCTTACTATTATTATTATTATTTTGCTTTATTATTATTATTATTATTTTTGTAATGAAATGACGGATTCAAAATCCTTTTTCATAATAATGTATATAGATATCATCGGTGTAACGTCCTGGTATCTTTCTAGACATGTTATGTCTTTATTTTTTTTGGTTAATACCTTTTATGTAATTAACTCTAATACTACTATAAATAAACTTTTTATTTTATAATACAGGTTTCGAGTGGAGAGAAATAAATAACCAGCTACATACGAATTTTCAAAAAAATTGTATGGTATCCCCACACGTGTTAGCTTGGGTATGGTATAAGAGGCCACTCACGTGCCAAAAACTCTATATAAATACAATCACAGTTGATGAATGGTCAAGCCAAAAAGGACTAAAGAATAGACAATCTCACCCCCCCCCCCCCCCTTCCTCAAAAAAATATGTATGATTTTATACTAATCCAGCAGACTAGACTAGTGCTCCCTTCTGTCACACGCAATTTTGGTCTTACTGTGTGTTTGAGCGTGTAACTGCGTGTTTCTTGAAACAGAGTGGATTCTTCTTTCCCATCCGATAATCTTTTATTTCCTAAAAGTGAAAAGTAGATAGAGACAGGAGTGAAATGGAGAGAGATGGTGATAAGGTAGTATCAAAGTTCAAAAGAATTTGTGTTTTCTGTGGGAGTAGCCAAGGAAAGAAGACCAGCTATCAAGATGCTGCTATTGAGCTTGCCAAAGAACTGGTATTTTTCTTCTTTTTGGGGATTTTCAATCTGTTTTTCTTTCTATTTCTTTTGGGGTTCTTGAAAAAGCCACTTTTTTGTTTTAAATCTGGTTTTATCTGTTATCTTTATTGCTTGTACTACGTTAATGAGACTTTGTTTGAAATCAAAAACTAGAATGTGTATTTTTTTTCTTTCAAGATTTTGTTTCTTGATTGTCTGTTTCTTAATGAGGATTTCCAAGATTATTGTTCCATTAATGAGCAAAAAGCTTAAAGATTGTGAGTTTTTGGCTCCTTTAACACTGAGCCTTTGCATGTTAAGTTAGTGTAATGAAAAATGTTATTGTCAGAATGTCTAATTTTATAACAAAAAAGCTCACTGAAAAGGGGTTTTCTAGTATTTCACTAAATGATGTTATTTGTAGGTTTCAAGAAACATTGATCTGGTGTATGGAGGAGGTAGCATTGGATTAATGGGATTGGTCTCACAAGCTGTTCATGAGGGTGGTCGCCATGTTATTGGGTAAGTAATATTAATTATTTATTATTAAAAAAGTAAAATGTTTTAATCAAGATTAGCAAAGGATGATTAAGGAACAGAATTAGTGTGTTTGTTGTTGGGGTTTTCTTTGATAAAACTAACGTTTTGTCATGTTATTGTCTCTCTTCTCTGCAGGGTTATTCCCAAGACCCTCATGCCTAGAGAGGTATGATAATTACTTGTTTTTTAAAGGATGGTAATTAATGTTAATGATATTTTAGTGAAGTAATCAACAGTGTTAACTGGGGCAGGAAACAGGTTGGACATTATATGTTTTTTTTTTGCTTTCAAATGATTTTTATGTTTTTTTTCCTTTTGTGGTGTCATTTTTTCCTGAAAATTTCAGCCTGTACAGTTAACCTCTTGTACCTTTCTTCCTTGTCATTTTCTGAATATACATACACATACTTATACACATCAGCATGTACAGTGTCCACCATTCCTGCAAGCCTCATCATTGCTTTACTGCCCAACACTCCATCATAAAAGACCTTTCTTTTTAGTTTTTTCTCTCTAGAATTTGTAGTTTATTTTGAATGAAATTTAATTAACTTTTTTTCTTTTTATTTTTTGTTGGTTTGCAGTTGACTGGTGAAACTGTAGGAGAAGTGAAAGCAGTGGCAGATATGCACCAAAGGAAAGCAGAAATGGCAAAGCATTCTGATGCTTTTATTGCTTTACCAGGTTGGTATAACCCCTGCCATATGTTTCATATTCTTTCACTAAAATCTCATAGCCATTTGACCATTAGATAAAAAGGGGTGCCAGTTGCTTTTATTTGTTTTATTCTTTCATTTAAATGTATTCCAAATGAGTTTTACTTTTTGTTAGTTTGCATGAGGTGTGACTAAGTTTAATTACTTGACTTTTTGGTTTTATAAACTTGTTTTTATGATGTGGGAAAAAAGGAATTACTTTAGGTTGTGGGATAGAGGACCCACACTATTAAAAAAAGCTACACTCTCTAGGCTGCTATGTGTTATTTAAAAAAATAAAATGAAATTAAGGGATGCACAACATGAAATTGTTGTAAAAACTGAGATGAAATGAATGTGGTCTTATTGTCCTTTTCTTGACTCTATAAAGTACAAACTAATAGAAACCAGTAATTGTACACTTTGTCTAATTACTATTTGATTATTTAAAAAAAATACCCTTGAACAAACAATCTTTGTGAACTTATATCAAAGACAATCTTAAGAAGATTTTAAGTATATAAGTTAATTTAAAATTGCTGCAATGTTTATGGATATGAAAGTGTTGGCTTTGACTTTTAAATTGCTAGAAAGTGGAATACATGGAAGTGGAATACATGGCAAGTTGCTTCTTTTATGATTCCAATTCTCTTACTATAGTTGATTATTAAGAAAAATGATTCTGGGTTATAAATAAATGAGAGAAAAAGAAATAGTTCTTGTTTTTGCAAATAACGAAGGTACAATTATGTATGCAGAAGGTACATGAGCTTTTTTGCAGAATAGCAGTCAAGTTGAGCTTTTGATTACCATACTAAACCAGATTTTGAAAGTAAAAAATCCCTTGTTTTCTGTAGATACTTTTTTTTTGGTATTTTTGTGATCATGTCAAGAAATTGTACAGAATTGTGCCATGTAAGTGATTGTCATCTTGATGATTAAAACTTGTGTCATAAATATTGTTTGTTTGTTAGTTCATGTAGTTTCTTCAACATTTATTATTTTCCGTGAAGTGTACAATCACTGCTCTTATCCATTTAAAGCAAATTGGCATGGTTACCTTGACAATTGACTGAATTTGGTAAAGTTCACCTTTTTCAAGAAATAGATATTTACTATTTAGGCCTGTTCCTAACATTTGAATAGAAGTGTTTTTCTAGTAATTGTTGATTAGAAAAAGGGTGATTTTAGTAAATTTAAGTTAGAAAAGAATAATATTTGTAAGATGGTATGCAGGTGGATATGGCACTCTTGAAGAGCTACTTGAAGTGATCACATGGGCTCAACTTGGCATTCATGATAAACCGGTAACTTTCATTAATCTATCATCTTATATTTCAAGGCGAATGAATTTGTAAATAACTAATTAATTAAACCAACAAAAGCATAAAGAAATTAAATTTTTAAATACTGCAGGTAGGACTGTTGAATGTGGATGGATACTACAACTCATTACTGTCATTCATTGATAAAGCAGTTGAGGAAGGGTTTATCAGCCCAAGTGCTCGCCACATCATCGTCTTGGCACCAACTGCTAAGGTTTTGGTTAGAAAACTGGAGGTAATCAAGTCCCCAACCCTTTGACTTTTTAGGTCAAACAAATTTGAAAGTCAACCGTTTGACCTTGTTTGATTGACCAATAACAGGAGTATGTGCCTTGCCATGAAAGAGTTGCTTCAAAGTTGAGCTGGGAGATGGAGCAACAACTTGGGTACAATGACTGTGATATTTCTAGGTGATGGATCAAATCATATGGGTCTTTTTCTTTTTTTGATGAAGGAATTTGTGGCAGTGGAAAAAGGTGCTAACTTTGAAAGGGGTTTTTGGTTTAATTAGAATCTTGATGTGAAAGGGATCAATCTTCTTTTTTGTAAATTATTTAAGATGAAATGACTCTGAAAATATGTGGGAAACTCTCACTTATTTCTTCTCCCTTCCCATGCAACTTCAGTTCCTTTTGTAAGATAAAAGTATCAAGTATTAGATGCAAAGGGATTCTTTGAGATGAAATTTCCATATGCTAGTCAATGTTATGATTGTTTGTGTTACACATTGGAAGTTATAAATTGCTATGGATTAGAGAACAAAGTTCATTGACTTAACTTGTGATCAGTTGAATCTTCACCTAGTAAAAAATGGGGAAAATGTCAAAATGTACATTTTGAAAAAGAAAAAAAAAATTGGCAAAATGTACACTGACTTTTCAAGTTTTAAAAAATATCCAAATCCCACCAATAGATAGGTGACACGTAAGTAAAATTAATTTTGAAGGCTTAAATTTAGCCGGCCACGTGTCAATACCGGGGGGCCTCCCACGTGTATTAACCCGGCTAAAACTTAGCCGTTAAAACCTATACCGGCTCAAGCCTAGCCGTTAAAATCAATATCCAATTAAATAACGACGAAGAAGTTTCAGGACCAGATCCATGTTGAACATCCGCAGTTCATTTTTCCAGTTGAAGAAACCGGTGGCATTCAGTTACAGAAGTCGTATGGTGACGAACAGGAATACTCGTCGTCTTTCTCATCTTGTAAAGTGGATGAAAATGAATGCAAACCTTCAGGAATATTCTGTATGTGGAGGTCAAAGGCCGGCCTTGTGTTTGCAAAAAGTAAGAAGAGCAGTTCTACTGGTTCTGGATCTCATGGATCGAGAAGGTGGACAATCTTGAGTTCACGTCGCCGGAGCAACACCGAGGAGGTCGCCGGAAAACTGAAGACTACGACGTCGTCTTTTCCGTCGTTTCATGAACTGTTTTTACGTGAAGAGAAGAGCATAACATAAAGGCCATAAGATGAAATCGTTTCTACCTTACAAGCAAGATCTGCTAGGCTTCTTTGTTAATATCAACAGAATCAGGAACAAGAAATCATTATTGAGTTATGGGTTTTAACCGCTAAGTTTTAGCCGGGTTAATACACGTGGAAGGCCCTTGGTGTTGACACGTGACCGGCTAAATTTAAGACTACAAAATTAATTTTATTTACGTGTTGCCTAGCTATTGGTGGGATTTGGATTTGGATATTTTTTAAAACTTGAAAAGTCAATATACATTTTGCCATTATTTTTAGTCAAAATGTACATTTTGATGATTTTCTCGTAAAAAATGGGTTTCACCCATCTTACATTTACATTTTATAAAATTTGCTCAACAAAATGAACCAACAGTTTCTTATGTCCACTAGGATTAATTCAAGTTATGTATAATATAATTTAATAAAAGCGGGTTAATATAACTATGTTAAAAAAGCTAATAAAATTCAACAAAAAAAGTCATTCTGGCTAGCTATATCTTAGGGAGACTAATTAAACGACATAACATAACTTGGTTTTACAGTCCGGTCTACAAGGGTATGAGGTATACCCTCACGGTGAGGGTGCCGTGAGGGCCTTCATGACGTGAGGGATGTTGGAACACCGCCCCCTCTTGCGTGAAGGGGGGGGGGGGATGGGGTTGAGGGACTAGCCGTGAGAGGCTTCACGCGTAAAGGATCAAGATGTAGCCGTTGGGGCTATTGACCGTTTAAAAAAAATAAATTTCATTTTCAATATAAAAACCCAATCACACTTCTATTTCACAAACCCAATCAAATACAAATACAAACCCAATCACACTTCTATTTTATATATATATTTTTTAAAATGGCATCATCATCTTCATTTTCATCTTCAAGTGTGAAGCGGCTCAAATGATGTTCTGTGCTTGGACAGCTGCAACGATTACGTGGAGGCAAAAAGTCGAATCATCACAACCTTTAACACGAAGTGCTCGTCTAAACCGTGAACGATCGGCTACTAACGCACAACTACTCCAAGACTACTTTAACGAATGGTGTACGTATGACGAGGAGCACTTTACTACCGGTTTCGAATGAGCGGAAATTTATTTTTAAGGATATTAAATGATATCGAGAGAGAGGTTCCTTGGTTCCGAATAAGGGTTGATGCGAGAGGTCGGGCTAGTTTTATCCCCGTGCAAAAGTGTCCCACCGCGGTTCGTCAATTGGCGTACGGAACCGCTAGTGATTCATTCGACGATTATCTAAAGATGTCTGCCCGAACTATCAGGTCATGTATGTATAAATTTTCTAGAGCTATTATTAGATTGTACCATAGTAGATATTTACGTAGACCGTCGGCTAGCGACATTGAGCAGTTATATGCAGCGCATGAAGCTAAACATGGCTTTGTCGGCATGCTTGGAAGCACCGATTGCACGCATTGGGACAGGAGAAACTGCCCCAACGCGTGGCGAGGTCAGTTTGCACGTGTTGATCATCCTAATCCGAGTATTATGCTCGAAGCAGTTGCATCAAATGACCTATGGATTTGGCATGCATTTTTTGGTGTTGCCGGTTCCAACAATGACATTAATGTTCTAAACCAATCGCCTGTATTTGACGATTGGATAAACGGGACCGCACCCGACTCATCTTTTGAACTTAGGGGGACAATTTACCAGCGTGAGTATTATCTTGCCGATGGAATATACCCCGAATATGCTGTAATTGCAAAGTCGCTTACAGAACCCATAGGCGTTAAACGTAATACTTATAAAAAAAGCTCACGACGTGGCAAGAGAAGATATCGAACGAGTGTTTGGTATGTTGAAGTGTAAGTGGCAAATTATCTAGCGCCTAGTTAGGTGTTGGTCTCAAAACAAAATTAGGAACATAATGTATGTGTGACATCCGACAATTTAGGGTTAACTCCGTTAGAAAAGATCCAGTTAAATCCTAACCTATCTTTAACTCCAGGGACTAAAATTGTCATTTATTAAACTCAAACTACAGAGACTAACCCTGCCTATATTCAAACTCAATTACATGAAATTGGAAGGACCAATCCTGTAATTAGCCTTTAGTTAATTTCCGTTGACTTTTGGAAGTCAACTAACCATGTTCTTAACTCAATCCAAACCCTAGGGACTAATTCTGTCAAAAATTAAACTAAAACTACAGGGGCTAGTCATGCCAATAGCCAAAACTCATCCTGTTGACCTTGAAAGGGGCAAAATGAAGTGATTTCTCTTCTTTTGACTTTTAAAAGTCAAACTACACATGTTCTTAGCCCGAATTTGTAAACCATAACCGAAATTCTTTCGAATTCATAACTGTCATGAATACTAATATCAATTTCGACATCAATAAAGCATTAAACATCATCATTGCATGCGAATTAATCCCATTATTGGGTGTTCAAGTCAAAACCGTCGGCTCCTCTCTACGTACTCATCAAATCCGTTATGTCGATCATTACTTCTGAAATTAAACACCTGCACACCTCTATCGCACATCTCAGAAGCTTTTGCACACACAAAGTTGGTCGGAGTTGAAGTCGTAGTGGTCGGAGATCAAACCACACAAGTCGTGACTGGAATTTGGTCGATCACCATCAATTCGATAACACCTAGGGTAACAAATCACATCCTCACTTTCGTTTTCACTCCCAGAACAAAAGCCCTAAACCAATTCGGGCTTATATCATCAATAGATCCCGATTCTAGGGTTCATCATTAATCGATTTAACCGAACCCTAACCTAAACACGATCTTAATTCAATTATTTGGCATGGTTAGACTCACAACTTTTGATTCTTTGAAAGCCCTATGATTCCAGAAGATTTTATTATCAAAATCATTCAAATCGAATCAGAGTTCATACTTAGGGTTTCGACAATTGAATTAGAAATTAAACGAGCCTAAACCTAATGATTTTGCAATTAAACTCGTCCACAAGTTCGCTTACCACTGATGAACAAAACCCCTATGATTCCTTGGTCATCAGTAATCGAATTCTAAGGACTTGAGGTTGGATTCGGGATCAGGTCGCATGTGGGGGGGGGGGGGGGAGAACACAGGGCTGTTGAGGATTAAAACCCATTTGATCCGGGTTCTGTTGCGATTCCCTAGCGGGCAGGAGTGGTTAAGTCAGTGTGTTGGTACAGGTGAGACCCGGGTTCGAACCTCACTAACACCTTTTATTTTTTTAGCCACTTTTTAAGCTATATTTTATACAAAATCATTTCTCACTATTATTATATTAATATATTAATGTGTTTTAACCTCGGAAACGACCCGTAGTCTCGGGTTTGATTTTATAACTCATTCTTAATATTATTCACTTTTAAAATAATATATTTATATTATTTTCAAACCGTGACCTCGAATAAATAATATATTTATAATATTTTCCACCCGTGAATCCAATTAAAAATAATATATATTTATATATTATTTTCACCTCGTTTATAAACGTTGTGCACCGTTTCAAACTAATAAATAATATAATTATTTATATTATTTATCAACGGTTTTATCCTGGATCTAAAAATAATATATTTATTATTTTTTTGACACAAATGATTATTTATTAATCTTGGGAACTTAAAAATAATATATTAAATTATATTACTTTCCTAACCATTTTAAATGACACCAACGTACGAATATATCTATTAATTAATATTATTCGTAATTAGAGACGTTCGATACGAATCTTAGTTATCCTAATTAATTAATTTATGAAATTCTTATTCCCGTGGACACATTCGTCTACTCGTTGGTCCTACAAGTATTTTAGGACATCCAAATATTTCGTGTCATCGTCACAAAATTTCATGTGTCCTTATTTGTTATGTTTATAATTCTAGGGCATACGTGAGCCGTTGCAGGCTGACACTTATGTACCAAATCTTTTACTTGTGTGATACTACCTGCTACGCAACGCAGGTGAATTTCACGGCCCATTTTTACTTGTTTTCCTATTGGGGGAGAAACATGCATACACACAAACATTATTTTTACTTGTTTTCCTATTAGGGGGAGAAACATGCATACACACAAACATTATTTTACTTATTTTCCCGTTGGGGAGAAACATGCATGCACACAAACAATATTTTTACTTGTTTTCCCGTTGGAGAGAAACATGCATACAAATGAATATCATTTTACTTGTTTTCCCGTTGGGGAGAAACATGCGTACAAACAAACATCATTTTACTTGTTTTCCCGTTGGGGAGAAACATGCATACGAACAGATATTCGTTACTTTTCTTCCAGCCAGGGAGAGACATACACACGGACATGGATCACATAGTATTTCATTACCACTTGTGTACTTAAGCGTAAACACTATCATGAAAGTCCTCACATCGAACCGTTAATATGGACTTAGCGAGGTAATTTGAGTAGTACTACTGGGTTTGACAAACCCCACCCGGGCTAGTCGCGCTAGCACGATTGGAGGTCGAACGGGTGTAGATTGGCCTAAACATATTAGTCAGAGTTGATAGACTTGGCTGGAGGCAAAAAAAACAAAAAAACAAATAGTCAGCTTCGGTTGTGAGCGCTTAGAGTAACTTGTACATTGTCTAGCTAGCAATAGGTGTGACTTACGTATGTGGATCCAGCAACACTCAAACAGTTTATTTACATACAAACCTTTGAACTCACCAACCTCGTGTTGACACTTTTTCTTACATGTTTCTCAGGTCGCTTTGGCACAGGTTGCACACTTAGGACATGCATGGAGTCCTACTGTTATATAATTCATTTCAAACATTTTAAACAGTGTTACTTATTTACATTAATTGATGCTTGTTGCGTGTAATTACTTTTGATTTCATTCTAATGTTTACGCTTCCGCATTTAACTCTGAACTTTTATGTTATGACATTTTAAGTCCCATATAGTGTCGTTTGATGTAACTAATGACTGAGATCCTGGTTTGTCACACGCCAAACGGTAAAACTCCGTTAGTGAAATTTGGGGGTGTGACAGTATGCTTGTATTATTATGCATAATATGATTTTAGAGGACACCAGCCTGTCAATTTGTCAATATAACCCAAATGAAGAGGAGCCTATGTACAAAGAAATTGACGAAGTAAGAAAGCGAAGCAACCGTCTAGAATTATGAAGTCGAGAAGTTCATCACGCTCTGAAATTGGACTTGATTGACCATATTTTCGAACGTTCTCACATTAGCTTTTTATGTAACTTTTATTTATGTTATTTATGTAACTTTTACTTATGTTAATATCATGGAATTTTATTAATATAATTTTATTTAAAAATAAATATTTTATAAAATATGCATTTAATGCTCAATTGGGTTGGGTATTTCCCTTACCATGTGAGACCCAAGTGAGGAAATAACCAAACTAATGTGGTGCCCATATGCCAAAAATGGTACTCTCACTTAGGAGAGTCAAGTGAGAGTATACCACATACTCTAACAACCTAGAGCGGGAAGTGAGTTGAATAATGTATTTTTAATTTTTTTGACTACTTTTAAAACTATTTGTTTATTAAGAAAACATTTATTGTGAAAACTTGTAAATCTAACATTGATAAGTCAAGTGTCCAAGGATTGAGAGATATTGATAAGTGGCCAAAGTTTCATGTAGGTGTAATATGTTATATTTATGCAATTTGATATGTGGAATACAAAGGTTTTGTGTAGTCATGCATGTGCAGGTGTTGGAAGCTTAAAATGTGATCTTTGAAGATATTACGAGAGAGTCGGAAGAGACACGGAGAAAACGGGGCAAAACTGCAGGCACAGCGTAAGCCTACGCCACCAGCGTAAGCTTACGCCCTCCCAGCGTAGGCCTACGCCTGAGTGTTTTCTTCACAGTGATCGGTGTCGAAGGGACCGGTCAAAGATAAAGAAATAGAGTGTCCTAATCACCTTAAACTAGTTAGGGTAAGAAGGGTGTCGAACCACGAAGAGTTTGTGGTCGGTGCTCAACTTCAATTAACAATGTAAATTATGAAGTTACAACGGGTCTTTCTGACCAAACACAATCAATGATTTAAGTGAAAACTTTATAAACTCAACAAACAAATCAAGTACCAAACAAAACGGTTTAAGTTGTAAACAATAATTAAAAAGGGTATCACACCCGGGTTTCAAGCTCACAAATAATTAGGGATTATCACGCCAACATTTGAGTTCAAACAATCGAATGGTTATTCAAATCTAATTAACCAAATCTAACCAAGAACATCAACATTCATACATCATCAGCAAATAGTGTAAAACAATATTCACGAATGAAATCGAGACAAATGTATGCAATATAGAATTAGATTAATCAATAGATTCAACATAAATCAAAGTTCATAGCAATTATCATCTAACGGGGTCAATGGTGCAAGAATTTATCGACTCCCGTGAGTTCATAACCATACTAAACACAAAGATTCAAGTGTTTCAAACCAAACGATTACAAGAATTGTTTCTCAAAACTATCACATGATAAAACCCTAAAAACTTACAAACAATCCACCCGGGAATGATTACCGGTGGATTAGCCTCTCATGGTGGTGGAAATCATCTTCAATCTTTCAATCGGATGTTAGAATCGTGTTCTTTAGCCTCCAAGAACTCCAAAATCGCCCAAGAACAATGGTGTGAAAGTTAGATTCAAATTTTTGGGGAAGAAAAACCTAATTAAACATTGAAAATCGGCTGTTTCGCCCAAAACCCGCGTCTAAAACGCACCCAGCGTAGGCTTACGCCGGGAGGGCGTAGGCCTACGCCGGTCCACTGGAAGCCGCTGTGAAGAAAATACTTAGGCGTAGGCCTACGCCGATATGGCGTAGCCTTACGCTGACCCTCTGATGCTTCTGTTTGCAATTTGCCTTCGGCGTAGGCTTACGCTGTAGCAGCGTAGCCTTACGCTGACCTGCATTTTGCCCCGTTTTCTCCGAGTCTCTTCCGAATCTTGCATCTCTCGCCTAAAATCTTCCAAAATCATACTTTAAGCTTCCAACACCTGCACATGCATGGCTACACAAAACCTTTGTATTCCACATATCAAAATGCATAAATATAACACATTGCACCTCTTAATACATGAAACTTTGGTCACTCATCACACAACAGCCTTCAGGCCGCCAGCGTAAGCCTACGCCACCCCAGCGTAAGCTTACGCTGGGTACGTTTCAGACGCGGAACTTCGGGGAAACAGCCGATTTTGAAGTTTATTTGGGGGTTTCTTCCCTAAATTCGAATCCATGTTTTACACCACAGTTCTTGGGCGATTTTGGTCACTCTAGGAGGCTAAGGAACACGATTCTAACATGCAAGTGAAGATTGATACTCGAAATATTGAAGAATCGAAGATGCATTCCACAACCATGAGCGGCTAATCCACCGGTAATCATTCCCGGGTGGATTGTTTGTAAGTTTTTAGGGTTTTATCATGTGCTAGCTTTGAGAAACAGTTCTTGTAATCGTTTGGTTTGAAACACTTGAATCTTTGTGTTTAGTATGGTTATGAACTCACGGGAGTCGATAAATTCTTGCACCATTGACCCCGTTAGATGATAATTGCTATGAACTTTGATTTATGTTGAATCTATTGATTAATCTAATTCTATATTGCATACATTTGTCTCGATTTCATTCGTGAATATTGTTTTACACTATTTGCCGATGATGTATGAATGTTGATGTTCTTTGTTAGATTTGGTTAATTAGATTTGAATAACCATTCGATTGTTTGAACTCAAATGTTGGTGTGATAATCCCTAATTATTTGTGAGCTTGAAACCCGGGTGTGATACCCTTTTTAATTATTGTTTACAACTTAAACCGTTTTGTTTGGTACTTGATTTGTTTGTTGAGTTTATAAAGTTTTCACTTAAATCATTGATTGTGTTTGGTCAGAAAGACCCGTTGTAACTTCATAATTTGCATTGTTAATTGAAGTTGAGCACCGACCACAAACTCTTCGTGGTTCGACACCCTTCTTACCCTAACTAGTTTAAGGTGATTAGGACACTCTATTTCTTTATCTTTGACCGGTCTCTTCGACACCGATCAAATTTTGGCGCCGTTGCCGGGGAGTGTGTGCGCTTGGTGTTTTATTTTAGTTGACTCTTGTGACTATTTGTTACTTGTTTTGTTTAGTTAATCTTCTTCTATTTTTGTGTTACGCGTGGTGTTTGTTTGTGTGTGCAGGTGACAGATTAGTGCATGCGTACCTGTTCATCCGGGAGAACTTCACCGCTTGTGTTTGAACCAGAAATTGAGAGGATAGCAAGGCAAAACCGAACCCAACAACAAAATTTACAACCTATTTCATCGGAACCATCATCAATGGATGGTCGAAGCAGTCATTCTGGATCTAGCATGAGAAACCGTGGCCCAACTCCAAACAGAGGCCCTATCCCTAACCGCCCACCAACTCCACCTCACCGAACCTCAACCCAAACCCCACCTATACCTATCAATAACAACCAACCCCGTGGGTTGGGTCCAGTTCAACAAAACCGACCCGTTAACATCCGTACCAATCCCACGTACCAAGGAAGAAGGGGACCACAACAAAATCAAACCCCTTCCGGAAACAATGAGAACGAGGGTTGGGAGGATGAAGATGGTGAATATTTTGGGTATGACGATAATGAAGATGTTGGGAATGGTGAAGGGTTTGGCGATTACGAGTATGAGGATGGTGAGAGGAGCCAATATGGAGAGTATAACGAGGGGCAAGGCTTTGGAGAGGAAGAAGAGGTGAATTATGTTCACCAAAGGGCGAGACAACCAATGGGTCGAACAGGTCGACCAGAGAGATTTGGGTATCCTTCTAGACAGGAAGGGAGGAGATTTAATGGGGGCTACAATAATGAAAACCGAAGACAACCGGTAGCCCCTATAGGTGGAGTTAATGGTCGTTTTCGACCGGCTATTTCGGAGAATGCTTCTCCAATTGTTCCACTAATTCCGGGAATGAGGAGGTTCAAGTCAAGACCGAATTACATCAACGTCCTCCCACATTTTCATGGTATGGTCACCGAAGAACCATACACCCATTTAGCCGAGTTTGCTGCCATCTGTAGCACAATTGGGGATGAAAACTTTGACCAAAATGAGGTCAAACTCCGACTTTTTCAGTTTTCCCTCAAAGATCGAGCAAAGCAATGGTTCATCACATTGCCGGCTAATAGCATCTGCACATGGGATGAAATGCAACAAGTTTTCTTGGACGAATATTACTCGGTTGCGAAGACAGATGACTCCCGAATTGAGATTCGGACTTTTCAACAACAAACAGGTGAACCTTTACATGAAGCTTTTACCCGTTTCAAGGAGTTGTTGAGGAAATGCCCCCACCAGCAAATTGAGTTGTGGGAACTAGTAAAGTGTTTTGTTGATGGTTTGACTCAAGAGGAGAGGAAGTACTTGAAGTCCACCAGTAATGGGACATTGTTGTCTAATCCCGAAGAAGATGATTGGGATTTCTTAGAAAGAATGAGCCAAAGTTCAAAATCCGAGGCATCGGCTAGCCGAAGAGCCAAACACCCAATTTCAAAATCTGGCCCGGACTATGAGACAAAGGAGAGGTTAGCCTCTATGGAGAAAGAATTGGCCAATTTGAAAAGAGGAGAGAAAAAGGAAGTAGCGGGAGTGAAAACCCGTTTTGATGTTTGTGAGAGTTGTGGGGATTTGGGACACAAGGCCATAAGTTGCCCATTGCAAGATGGTAGACAAGAAGAAGTGAACCAAGTTTTTGGTGATAGGAAACCATATGATACAAACTCAAACTCCTATCACCCGAGCTCGAGGAATCATCCCAACTTCAAATACGGGGATGCATCAAACCAATTGAACCCAAATTTCCAAGGTTCAAATCAAGGTACCTCGTCATACCAACCTCGTCAACAAGGGAACTACAATTCGAGCGGTTACCAAAGGAGTTCATATAACAATAACCGGAACACAAATTACCCCCCAAGGAATTACAATCAAGATCATCAACAACAAGGTGGATCATCGGGGGGTGATGACGCGGTTAATTCAAAACGGGATGCACTGTTGGAGATGATGAAAGAGTCAAAAAGGGAGAATGAAATGAGAGACAAGTCTTTTGTGGCGTTGGAAAGACAAGTGGGGCAAATGGCTGAAGAAATATCTTTGCTAAAACAAAATGAAGGTAAACTGCCAATTGACAACACATTGAAGCCACAACATCATGTTAGTGCAATTGATATGGCTCATGGTAATGAAGAAGGAGAAGAGGAGGAAATTGAATGTGGAGAACCCTTAGTTCCTATTCAAATTGGGGAATTCAAAACTAAGCTGGCACTACTAGATTATGGAGCGGGGGTGAGCATTCTACCAGGGAGCGTGCATGACCAATACGATTTTGGTCTATTAGAAGAATACAACACCACGTTGGTGTTAGCAAATGCTACATGCACACGTCCTCGGGGGAAATTAGTGGGAGTGGCTGTGAAGATTGGAGAATTCTACTATCCTGGAGATTTCTTAGTGCTTGATTATGCACCACTTGCTAAGGAGGAGCCACGAGTGATTTTGGGAAGACCGTTTTTGGCAACCGCAAATGCACAAATCAATTGCCGAACCGGCACTGTTGACATGACCTTTGGGAAGCGTAAGTTGAACATTAATATTTTTTCAAATTCATTTACATATTCGGTTGAAAATAAGTGTTCAAAAGCAGTCACTACTAACGTGGGTCATCCTCGCGCCAAGGCAAATGAGGGTGACACCAAAAACAAAGGTATCATGTTTGACAGGTTTAATGTGAAAGACGAGCCGAAGGCAATCGAGAAGAAAACTGAGAGGTTGAAAGATGAAAAGAAACCACCCGACCATGTCCAACATCCGAACGAGAAAGTAGATTTGTGTGATGTGAAACTTACGAGAGATGAATCTTGGAGTTGGAGTGATAAGAACCGAAGTGGTGAGGGAGCTAGTGGAAGCAATTTTGTGTTTCAACCTCCATAAAGAGGTAATGTCGGGCTGAGGACAATAAACTTAGCGCTAACCGGGAGGCAACCCGGCTTGTGATTGCTTGTATTTTGTCTTTGCTTTGTTTTGTTTTGTGTGTTTTAGTTTTCGTCACCATAGCAACACTCAAGTGTGGGGAAGACTCATGGAAGACTTACGAGTCCATTTTTGGTGATGGTTCAAGCACTCTATGATCACCTCTAATCAGGTCCACGTACTCTTTCTCATATTTATGTTGCTTTGATTGAACGAATTTGTTTTTGTTTGTTTTGGTGTGTTTATGTTTGAAACTTGGTTGATTGTGATTGGGTTGGTACTTATGGTTATGGGAATCGTTGAGTTGGATATTGGGAGTTATTGGGTATTGGTTATTTTTGCACCCACTAACCACATTTTTACATTTCATAACTACTTACATTGGGACAATGTAAGGTTCAAGTGTGGGGATGTGGAAAATCTTGGAAATCATACAAATTTTTTGAAAATTGTTTTACAAAGTGTTTGGTAGAGGTCTTTTGGTCATGGTTAATTCATTAAGTTACTCGATTAAGTTTTTCCAACAAATGTTAAAATATATATATATATATATATATATATATATATAATAAATTGGAAATGTTGGAATTGGGAGTAACAAAGTAGAAGGTGATGGTTTGCATGCACATGTCGGTAACGTATTTTCCACCGTTTCTGTGAGACTTTGAGCCAAATTGATTTATATTCTCTTATTTGAGTGTTTAGTCCCTTTGTTTCATATTTTAGAACTTGCATATTGTTAATACATGTTGAAACCTTGAACCAATTGATTGTGCAAAAATGATAAAGGCATTAGGAGAAACCTTTTTATTTTTAGCCATTTTTATGCCTTTACCTGTTAATATCCACTAGATACCCATTCTGAGCCTATACCTTTTCTCTTGACAAAACCCACAACATTCACCCATTCACTTTTTAGCCTTTTCTTTTTAAACCCGTGAGTTGGAATTCAATTAACTTAGGTTGTTGCAGTTGCAAAAAAAAAATGAATGAAAAAGAAATACAAAAAAAAATAGTATTGGGTCAACATGTGCCCAAAGGTCTTGAATATTAGTTGAGCTACAATAAAAGATGTTATTGGGTCAGTTTAACTCAAGTTTCATTTGATAGTTTGAAGAAATAAGAAATTTAGTGTTGGTGGGTCATTTATACCCATGGTAGAATTTTGAAGGTTTAAAAGTTGATTTGTAACTTTATTAGTTGAATTCCACTCACCTTTAGCCACTTTAAAAATCCTTATCCATACCCGTAACCCTAGCCTACATTACAACCCTTAAAAGACCTTTTGATTTGTGCGTTTTAGTTGTGTTAGTAGGTGGAGATGTGATCAATTTGCAAGCCTATAATAATGTGATTCATTGTTTGGTTTCGAGTGAAAAATACTAGCACATCATCGCTAGTCCATATATGAAGCCGAGTGGAGTGACTGATTGTGAGAGGTGCGTACATGCAAAACCATAGCTAGATATGAGTTAAGCGCGTTCCAATATTTTCTTTTGTTTTAAAAATTCATTGTTGGTTTGTTGGACTGTAAAGCTATTGAGAGTATAATTTTTTTGAATTTTGCATGACCTTGGACCTTAACTTATGTTTAGTGAAAACAATTATTTAAGAATTTGTAATGTGAATTTAAAAGCAAATGACTTTGCTTGAGGGCAAGCAAAACTCAAGTGTTGGGATATGATAAGTGGCCAAAGTTTCATGTATTAAAATGTGTAATATGTTATATGTATGCAATTTGATATGTGGAATACAAAGGTTTTGTGTAGTCATGCATGTGCAGGTGTTGGAAGCTTAAAATGTGATCTTTGAAGATATTACGAGAGAGTCGGAAGATACACGGAGAAAACGGGGCAAAACTGCAGGCACAACGTAAGCCTACGCCTGAGTGTTTTCTTCACAGCAGCCTTCAGGCCGCCAGCGTAAGCCTACGCCACCCCAGCGTAAGCTTACGCCGGGTACGTTTCAGACGCGGAACTTCGGGGAAACAGCCGATTTTGAAGTTTATTTGGGGGTTTCTTCCCCAAATTCGAATCCATGTTTTACACCACAGTTCTTGGGCGATTTTGGTCATTCTAGGAGGCTAAGGAACACGATTCTAACATGCAAGTGAAGATTGATACTCGAAATATTGAAGAATCGAAGATGCATTCCACAACCATGAGCGGCTAATCCACCGGTAATCATTCCCGGGTGGATTGTTTGTAAGTTTTTAGGGTTTTATCATGTGCTAGCTTTGAGAAACAGTTCTTGTAATCGTTTGGTTTGAAACACTTGAATCTTTGTGTTTAGTATGGTTATGAACTCACGGGAGTCGATAAATTCTTGCACCATTGACCCCGTTAGATGATAATTGCTATGAACTTTGATTTATGTTGAATCTATTGATTAATCTAATTCTATATTGCATACATTTGTCTCGATTTCATTCGTGAATATTGTTTTACACTATTTGCCGATGATGTATGAATGTTGATGTTCTTTGTTAGATTTGGTTAATTAGATTTGAATAACCATTCGATTGTTTGAACTCAAATGTTGGTGTGATAATCCCTAATTATTTGTGAGCTTGAAACCCGGGTGTGATACCCTTTTTAATTATTGTTTACAACTTAAACCGTTTTGTTTGGTACTTGATTTGTTTGTTGAGTTTATAAAGTTTTCACTTAAATCATTGATTGTGTTTGGTCAGAAAGACCCGTTGTAACTTCATAATTTGCATTGTTAATTGAAGTTGAGCACCGACCACAAACTCTTCGTGGTTCGACACCCTTCTTACCCTAACTAGTTTAAGGTGATTAGGACACTCTATTTCTTTATCTTTGACCGGTCTCTTCGACACCGATCAGATATCATCACATAAATACAAGGAATCAAGGATTAATAGCTAGAGAATGTGTGTGTTTTTTTAATTTGGTTGAAAGTATGTGTGGTACTTTTATAAAAAAGGTAAATATATATAGAGGATGGGAGTTAATTAAAAGATTTTTTTTTAAGAAATAGTCGTTGATAACGGCATTATGACCGTTGGATCTCGTCCACGAGAGTGGAATTCTCCACGAAAAAAGCCCACAGACGTGGTCCATGCGTAGGGAGCGACGTGGTCCACGCGTAGGGAGCGACGTGGTCCACGGCTCACGCACGCCACATCTGAAGGAGTTAATCTTGATTTTACGAAAAAAAAGAGGGTCAGTTTGGAAGAACGTGAAAGTTGAAGGGATGATCCGGAACTAGTTAATTAATTAGTATGTAATTAATAGTTTGAATGTTTAGATAAAGTTATATTTATCTATTAGTTTGTTGGAGTTAGTATTAGATTATAATTTAGAGTAGTATTTGAGTAGGATTAGTATGGTTTATTTATTATAAATAAACGGTTAAGGTCTATGTAAATTGAGAGAAAAGAATTAATAACAAGAAAGATTCGATCAGTTGTTGAGATCAAATTTTGTATTCGTGTTCTTGGGCCTGATTTCCAACAATTGGTGTTTGCGGTTTTGAGAGTTGTTTCCCGAGAAAGGGGAGCAGCCCCCTCTTGGCTGCAGGTCTTAAAACAAGCAAGAAGGTTGGTGGCAAGAGAGGTTGTGGCTGTTCTAAGGCTGGAATTAAGCAAGAAAGGTTTGGAATACGCACTAGTAGGTCATGAGAGGAATTGGAAAAAGATTTGATTTTGGAAGCAAGCAAAGAATCGTAGGATAATTAATTGTTTTGTTGAAAAATAAAGGGAAGTAGTTGCCATCGAAGGAAAGAAAGAAAAAAAAAAGGGAACGACAACATCATCTTTTTGGCTACTTGATGTGCAAGTCGAGAAAAGGAAAAGGGCAGCAACTTTTTGGAAGCAAGTTAGTCGGGTTCAATTTTTTTTTAATCCTAGAAAGAAGGTTTTTAAAGTAGGAAAAAAGGCAGTCAAGAGTCAGATTTTAAAAGGCAGTCAAGAGTTAGATCTTGAAAGGCAGTCAAGAGCCAGATCTTGAAAGGTAGTCAAGAGCCAGATCTTGAAGTAAGAAAGGTAATTAAGAGCCAGATCTTGAATTAAGAAGTTAGTCAAAAGCTAGATTTTAAAGAAAGAAGGTAAAGAATGCAATCAAGAACCCCTGCTTTTGATTGAGAGAATGAGTAGGAAGAACAAGATTCATATTGTTAAGAAGGCTATCAAAGACTCTTGTTTTTTGATGTCTTGAAGGAAAGAAGGAAGGAAGGAAGAGTACCAATTTCGATGATGATGGCACTAACCTTGCTTCAATCTTGATCAAATAGTATCCGGATGCAACTACGAGTCCTGAAGTATTCAAGGAAGAAAGAATGTGGAAAGAGCAAGAAGCAAGTCCAAATCAAGATTAAGGGGGAGAATGAAGTAGTTGATCTTGATTTTACGAAAAAAAAAGAGGGGTCGGTTTGGAAGAACGTGAAAGTTGAAGGGGGTGATCCGGAACTAGTTAATTAATTAGTATTTAATTAATAGTTTGAATGTTTAGATAATGTTATATTTATCTATTAGTTTATTGGAGTTCGTATTAGATTATAATTTAGAGTAGTATTTGAGTAGGATTAGTATGGTTTATTTATTTTAAATAAACGGTTAGGCTCTATGTAAATTGAGAGAAAATAATTAATAACAAGAAAGAGTCGATCGGTTGTTGAGATTAAATTTTGTGTTCGTGTTCTTGGACCTGATTTCCAATAACATCACCATCCACGGGTCTCTCCACGCTACCATACCCCAAGGCCTTAGTGTGGGATATATTATAATATTCATTATATATTAAATGTATTACGTATTTATGTATATGATAAGAAAGTTAAGAGAGCGCCATTGTTTCTCATGTCCAGTTTAAGTTACTATATAAAATGATTTTTTAACCTAAAGAATTGAATAAAGTATATTTATTCATCACAAAAATCTCGTAAATTCTTAACATACAAAAACTTTAATTTTTTTTAAATGAAAAAGGAATATAGTTTATTTATTTTACAATAATTGACCTTGATTGCAATTATAAAAACAAAGTTTAGTGTCTGCATGTTGAAAATGTTTAGAAGCTTTCAATTAATGTATAAAAAAGATGCAAATTGAAGAAAGAAAAGTTTTGGAAAAGATAGTCACCATTGAGGCATTATTGTGTGATATGATAATAACGTAAAATATTTTGACACCCTTTTTAACTAGTTATTCGTATAAATATGAAGCAACTCGTATTTGTATTTTTGTTGCATATATATATTTTTTTAAATTGAACTTCAAAATGATAATTTATAAAATTATGTCAATATTTGTATCAACTTTTAAACTATCTAAATTAACACGTCTTTCACCTGATTTGTTAGTTATTAACATTCATTAGAATCAAGGAATTGAATGTGACACAAAGTCACTTTGGTTGTTGAGAAGTCCAATTTTGATGTATAAATAAGTAATGATGGAAATGAATTAGGATTGCTCCTCTCCTTCCTTTATCTTTCACTTTTTGGTTATGCAATCCAAGAATAAAATGATTATTATTCTTTGCCATCGGTTATATTAATAAAACATCTCATCAAATATTATTAAGGAATTTGATTAACTTCCTATAATTTCTCCAATCGTATCAAACATCTTGTCATCGGTTTATAGTTATGTGGGTCTTTACTTCTGTGACTTTTTTTAACATCATATTCAATTTTAAGAAAAGAGATGTAAACTATTAGACAAATTCAAAAGTTTTTCTTTTATGACGTGAAAGACACTTTTAAAGTTTTATGATATGTATTGTAGATTGATTTTAAAGCTCAAAACTAATACAAGTATACTAATGAGCTATAAATTTATTTCATTAGTTTGTTGGGTAGTTTGGGTTCGGTTGTACATGAAAGTAGCATATAGGTGTATTTGCTATAGGGTTCTCCTAGCTTCTTGATGGTTTTTTTACAAAAACACACATAATATGGGTTCACATTTAGTGGTGGAAACATGAATTTTTTCTTATGGTGTCGATATTTTTTGATACTTGTTTTTAAAAAAAGCCAACATAAGATTTTTCGGGTCTGTTCGGTTCAGTTCACGTGATCGGGTCAGGTATTTTTCTAAGGAAGCTAACCTTGCTGCCGGAGATCGAGGTGGAGACAGTGGTTGGCGGTCAGGTGGTGGCTTAGTCGATGTTCCATAGTGGCAGTCAATGGTCTCAAGTCCCCGAATCGCTAGGTTGCCCGGTACCTCGGTCACGTCGTTTCTTCCCGATTAAATAATCGAGAATTTTTTAGAGTTAGGTTTAATTATTAGGGAAATCGGTATTTGGGTTAATGGGTTATGTACTCATGGGTTTAAGTTAAATTTTATTTTTGGGCTTACTAGAATAGGTAACTAAATGGGTTTAATTTATTTTTCGCCTGCTCAAATAAATATCTAATTTGAGTTTTGTATTTTTTTATTTTTAAATAGAATAAACTACTAACTATTAAACAATATTTTTTTATCGAGTTAACAGTTTATGCAATTTTTTCGAGGTTTGGGGTTACAAATCTTTTTTCTTAAAATCAATGTGGTCAACATCTGAAAAAGATTGGGTTCGAGCAAAAATCTCGTAATATACGCTCTATATAAATTTCAAAATTCACTAAGGCTTAACCCAGCCATTATACTACCTCTGCTAGTGAGTCACATTGCTGTAAGAAGGGTCCTTAGCGTAGGAAGCTAAGATAGCAATTAAGGATTGTAGCATCCTGATACATAAGTTCTTTCAAACTCGTATGCTTCAAAAACGGATGCATACATATTGACCATATGTAACAGTTTGAAAATGTCACGTGTCTCATTTCATTTCTATCATTCCTACATTAAGAGTGGAGGGGGCACCCTCGTTGCCGACATCCGGCTTCCAACGGCTTCAACGCCGCCACCGCCGCCACACCTACTACGCCGACTCATGGATTCAAGATCCGGCTTTTGAACGTAGTGATTTTGTCGTTGGAAAAGGAACGTTGGATTTGTGGCTTCAGGACTTGGGTTCCGCCACCAACGTGGCTTCGTGTGGCTTCATGAGGCTTAAAATGAGGTGCCAGATTGTGATTGGAGGGTATGGGGCTTCATGGCATGGATGCCCTTGTAACATCCCAAAAATAAATAACGGAAAAGAATAAATTGAAGGCGACGAGTAACGAGTAACGGAAAGAATGAAGTGAAACGGATTACGGGATCGTGGGCTCGGGTATTGGCCGGTCATATGGGGCGCAAGGAAGGGGGTAAAACCCTCCTCACCTTCCCCACTTCTCCATCATCTTCACTATTTTATCTTAGAGAGAGAAAGCTTGAGAGAGAAACTAGAGAGAGAAGGCTCCATAACCCGCAACCGAGATCGTCGCCTTGGCCCGAGATCATTGCTGGAGCTTCGTGTTGATCGGAGAAGGAGAAACAAGCAGAAAACAGGTAACGAAGCGCTTCTAGATATGAGATTTTGGATTGAAAATGAGGTTTAGGGTTTTATGTGGGTTTTAATCAAAAGTTGAGATTTTTAAGTGTAACTTGGCCTAAAAAGTAGATATTTAGCCTCATGGAAGCTAAACAAGTGTTTTGGACGTAAAAAGATTCAAACTTGGATCAAAAACGATGATTTTGACAAAAAAAACATATGAATAGTTCGAAAACTCTTTGAATGGTCCAAAAAGGATTTTGGACGCAAACATTTTTGGACGAAATAGTTTTTGGACAAGAGTTTTTGGACAAAAAGATTTTGGACGAAATAGTTTTTGGACAAGAGATTTTGGACGAAATAGTTTTTGGAAAAGAGATTTGGGACGAAATAGTTTTTGGAAAAGAGATTTTGGACGAAATAGTTTTTGGACAAGAGATTTTGAACGAAAAGATTTTGGACAAATCGCTATGTATACCTAGAAATTTACACGCGTCGTTTATAACCGCTCAAACAGATCGTTTAGCACCCCGTTGAGCCTTATCTTAAGAAGAGTTAATCCGTAAGAGAATCAGGTGAGTTAAAAATCCATATTTTTACTGTTTTAGGGCTGTATACATACTTATAGTTAAACGTTTTATGATAAATGTATTTTATTTATAAAACGATACAGAGACAGAGTAAAAGAGTTATTTATATAACTATATATTTATAAATATATAGAGTACAGAAAGAGAAAGTGTTTTGCACGAAGTTTTTTGTTTTTAAAAGAAAAGGGTTTTTGAAAAAGTACAAAGTAAAGGTTATTTAACTTAAATGTTTTATAAACGAATAGAGTACATGTTTATTTAACTTAAATGTTTTATAAACGAACATAGTACAAGTTTATATAAACTATATGTTTTATAAACAAAAGAGTATGGTAAAGAGTTTTATATAAACTGAATGTTTTTATAAATGATACATAAAAAGAGAAAGTCAATACATTGTCTAAGTTTGTCAGAGTATGGGTATTGTAGTATCGAGAAAGTCTTGAGGTAGTAGCGTAGTTCTAGAGGCTAGTGCTACCCGAAGCCTATGGCAACGTCATGGCTCGAGTTCATGACTGTCATATGAATAATCGGGACAGTTCTCGGAGGGCACTGTAACGAGGATGTTGTATGACTAGTTAAGGAGAGTGATGACGGTTACTCTAGTGGCGACGGTCACTAAGCATACAGGTTCCTTCGGGGACGATCATACAGGTTCCTTTGAGGAAGAGCATACAGGTTTCCTTCGGGAATAAAAGAGACAGAAACAGATTGTACATATTAATGTATGACTTAAAGAAAATAGCACAAAGTAAATACGTATGTTTATAAAAGAAGAAAGAAATATTTTACTGTATTATGTACATAATATAAAATGTATAAAGAAAGTTTTTAAAGAAACCTTTGATATAAAGTTAAAGATAAAGAAACACTTGAACTAACCAGCGTTAGCTGACTATTTTAGTATGCACATCAGGTAGCAAAAGAAAGAAAAATGTATGAAGCCGCAAGGGCCTAGAAGTGGATGGTTGGATGGCCGCTGCGGGCAAGACTGACATCCTCATTATCAAGTTTATGTTTAAGACAATTAAAGTATTAATTATTTGAGAATTTTATAAAGACTTCCGTTGTTGATTTCCAAGTTATTCAATGTTTAAAAGCTATGTTTATGCAATGTTTGTCAACTATGAAAGGTATCCGGTTTGAGTCCTTTCACCCCCTCCCCCCTAAAGATCATTCTCATTTGATCACAATATAAACACACACGTGTGTATGTGTGTCGTCAAAACTAACAAGTTTGATACTTGTTAGAGCAACTGGCATATCCTTATTTGTAATTCAATTATTAACCTGAACTTTAATTATCTTCAAGTGTTTGCATGTTAACGTCTTTATGGCTTAATTTACATTGAAAAACATTACCTCCATAAAATAAAATTTTACAACCCACAAGATTTATAATTATACCAACCAAAATCTCTCCCATCATGACATTGCCCTACAAGCATTTAATAATTAAAAAACCCATGTGACTCCCACGGTAGATAACAAAAGAAGTTCACCTCCAAAACACCCCGGTCCTCATTGCTTTTTTATTTATTTATTAATATAATATCTCACTCCCTTCGTCACCTTCATCAAAATAATCTTCATCGCCGGCTGTGGACTAATTAAGGCGATTGTGAGGGTGGAGGGGGCACCCGCGTTGCCGACGCAGGGCTCTCCGGGGCTTGCACGACACCACCGCCGCCACCCCACGGCTTCAACATGCGGCTTTGGAGCGTAGCTTCATGGCTTGGAATATGAACGTTGGGATGTCAGATTGTGTTTGTGACTTCAGTGCTTAGGTGCCGCCACCAACGTGGCTTCGTGGGGCTTCAAATGAGATGTCAGATTGTGATTAGAAGGTGTGAGGCTTCATGGTATGGGTGTTAATTTTCAATATGCGATTCTCATTCAAAGTAAAATTAAATACAAACTGAGATATAAATACAAGAAAAGAGGAGGCGAAACTAACAAACAACTAACTAACAATTTCGCCTAATAAGAAGCGAAACTACAACCTAAGTTCGCTTGAATAAACTAGAGCGAAACTATTAATGTCCCTCTATCACCAACCCCCCCCCCCCTCGCGCAAGTTGGAGGTGCTTCAACTCCAACTTGAGAAGCCAATCTGAAACCTCAAAACGAGTAACTTGATAAATGTTGAATCTTGAGATACAATCCAGAACTTGATCTTGAATCTATAAATTGAGTTTGAGAAAAAACGATTGAACATGAATTTGAAAAATGAAAGAAAAGAATCAGAAAAACCCGCGAAACTGAGCAGGAAACTAACAGTTTCGCCTGCTCAAGAGCAGGTTCGCTCTCTAACGAAACATCCGATAAGGAAGACTTTAAGCAACTAAAAGAAAGCTGAAATGGATGAAAAAAACTGCCGATAAAGGGAACAACAAGGAAACGAGATGAAGATGAACAAAGAAATTTATCAAATGAAGGAATTTGAGCAAGCGAATTGAATTTAGAATGAATTTTTTTTCTTCGGAAAACAGAGAGTGAAGATGATGCGGAAATAAAACGATGAACAAATCAACCGGAACAAATGAAACAAAAGAAACAGAGGATGATGAATATCGATTAAGAAACCGACAGAATCAAAACAAGATGAAGAAAACAGAGAATAAAAAATGAGAAGAGTGAATTCGATTTCAAAACGAAAACGAAGAAAATCTGAATAAAATCATAATGAAAGCGATCAAGAGATCGATGATGAGGATGAAATTCAATTCCAATAATGGAACGAATGATCAATCAAACGCAAAGACGACTGAGAAATGATAAAACGATTACAAAAAATTGATTGTAATCGAGTGGAACGAGAATCTTGATCGAAGAGCATAGCTTTGATACCATGTTAATTTTCAATATGCGATTCTCATTCAAAGTAAAATGAAATACAAACTGAGATATAAATACTAGGAAAGAGGAGGTGAAACTAACAAACAACTAACTAACAATTTCGCCTAATAAGAAGCGAAACTACAACCTAAGTTCGCTTGAATAAACTAGAGCAAAACTAATAATGCCGCTCTATCACCATCAATGGGTGCCTCCTCCACCCTGAGAATGAGAGGTAAAGATTTATGTATACTACTTCCGGAAATAACTAACCCTTTTATTTAGTAATATAACTCAACATATGCTTAAATCATGTATAGATTTATATATTAGTTATTTTTTCTATTTCATAAATAGTAATATTTTAAAAATAGATCCATCCGTAAAACACTCTATAAACTATAACAACCGATTGTTTCTCAAAAAGTCAACCAATAGTAATTATAAATAACCAATATGGTAATCATGGAGTCTCTCAAGCCTAAAAATGGCAACCTTCATGTATTTAAAAAATGGTAGATCGTTGTTTGGACGTGGTCTATGAGTAGAGTTGACAATGAAACCCAAACCCGATGGGGAAATCCAAAACATGAAACATTCGGGACGGGTATGGGGTCGGGTAATCGGGTATGGGATTACTTTTGAAATTTTTCGTGGGCATGAGATACGGTGGTATACCCATTTACTCGACCCAATCATATATCCGACATAGTTCTCTTTCTTTTTTTTATTTATTTAAGTATATATACCGTATTTATTTTGAATATATATACACGACATGATTTTCTTTCTTTCTTTTTTTATTTTAATTACTGTTTTTATATATACCTGATAGATACCAGACGGGTTTTGGGTCGGGTATACGTGACGGGTATTTTTTTACAAACTAACGAGTATACCCAAAACCCGCGATTATACCCGATACCCGATGGGTAATTACCCGAAAAAAACCCGACGGGTTTCAGGCCGAATATGGGACAAACTTTTATAATCGGGTATGGGGTTGGGATTATCTAAACATGTCCCAAACCCGACACATTGCCATCCTTATCTGTGAGAAGAGTTATAAATATGGCAGATCGTTGTTAGCGAGTTTGTTGGAATTGGTGGTCTCCGAATTTAAATACCCTATCATGGGTGCGTATTATTCCGTGAGCACAATGGATGGGGTTGGAATTGCTAGGCTCGGAATGTAGAGGCACACCCGTATCAGGAGTAGTTTATTATTTTATATATATGGGTGCATTATATTGGGTTGAAATTTGTGGTCTCGGAATGTAGAGCCAGACTCGTATTTGTCGTGCGCGCACATGTAAAGGTTCTTATTCAAATGTGTTGCCCACGACGAGCAGTAAGGACTCGTGGGCTCAGATATATAAGGGAATGTGTCCCACGTTTTGCCCACGTCTAGCCATGGCACACATATAGAGATCAGAATATGTGTAATTAAACAATGGTGATCTACATTAATGCATGGAATATCGTCTTTAGGAGTGGATGAAGTCGGACGATTATTATAATTTGTAATATTTGAAAATGTAATGTAATTTATAGTTTATTTGTAAAATATGGGTATTTAAAGTGGATATCACATAACAATCTGTCGGTATTCATCAAGACGGATTACTGAGAGATATGTCGTTGGTAAAATCAGGAAAATTCTTCGGTAATCCATCGGTACTAGTATATGTTTCACCGGAGAAGACTTGTCAGTCACCAGAGAAGACATGTTGATAATTCTTCGCTAACAAATCCATTAGTAATCCCTCGGTAATCAAATTACCAACGTCCATATTTCTAACAGACTGTCACCAACTGATTCTCGTCGGTAAAAACTATCACCGACGGATTTCCGACGGAAGTGTCTTTTTGAGTGTATAAACCATATTTATGCATAAAATATTACATGCGTTTTCATTTAGTTTCCAAACTCTGATCCACATTTCATCCATCGATTAATATTATCGACTAGAATTGGTTGCTTATGTTCTCGCTTTTTTTCTTGGTTCTTATTTGAAATTTAGTCGTTAGTGTGTGTATATATATATATAGAATTTGGTGAAACTAGGGTTTATATCTAGGTGTAGATTAGAATTACATGATGGATGGTGGTTAGAATTTACAACCACCAACCATGCATGGTACTTTGCCGATATTGGAAAAGCAACTTCCAAGGACAATAAGGTTGTGAGATTTGACCAACCAACTTGCCATTTTATGGCATGTAACAAACAATTATTTTATATATATATATATATATATATAATCTTGCAATAGCTAGACACCACAATTACAACCACCAAGACATACTATAAACCCGACAATTAAAACAAAGAGAAATTACACCATTCTACCCAAGACAAATTGTTATTCCTATAACGAGACTTAATCCATAGGAAACCGATAACTTTTATTTCTTCTAGAATCACAACGATGGAATACTGACAATGATTGAAGATCAAGTCATTACGAGCCTTCCAAATGCACCAAATAGCGGTAAGGATGATTGAATGGATAGCATTTCGCCACTTCTTAGATCCATGAAGGGAGTTGTGCACGTCCAAGAGGTCATGAATTCCAAAGGCATACACGGGCGCAATTTTGCACCAACTAGAGATAAAGTCCCACACTAACTAAGCAAAAGAACAGGCAAAAAAATGTGCTCAATGAATTCAATTGCCCTGCCACAAAAAAACGCATGAAGGGAATGACACCTGAACATGTCTGAACAACAAGGCCTCGGCAGTCGGGAGACGGTCCTGAGTAGCTCTCCAAGCAAGGAAACCAATCTTCACCGGGACCCAATTGTTCCAGGCGAACTGAAAAGTAGACTCCGAACTATTAAGTGTGTGGACGCTTCAACATTGCATAAAAAGTGTGGACGCTTCAACATATTAATAGGGAAATAAAAAGTGTGTGGACGCTTCAACATTGCATGCTTTATAATTTTGTGGTGTTGCAATATTTAAATGTTTGTGGAGAAATCACACATATGAACAAAACAATACTACCTAAAAAGTTATGGAAGTTAACTATTAAAATGATCTAAGTTAGTTTTTGATAAGGGATCGATTATGGTGAAGGTGGTTGGGGAAAATGATGATGGTGGGGTTTTGTTTTGATGGTGGCTCAATAAATAACACAAGGGGTGGGGGGTTTTGTGGAGCCAAAGATAGGTTGCCATGATAGGAGTTGTAATCGGTGTTGACATTGTAATCAATGGAGGCCGATGATAGACGGATCATCGTTGTTTTTCATGCATTAATAAAATAAAGAAATATAATTTCTTTATTTATTTTATGTGAAATATATAATACCTTTATATAAAACGATTACTATATATATAGAGAGAAGAGATCATGAGAAAACTAGATAGTTTTGTGAAAATTTTGAAAACCGCTTCCAACCAATTAAATAATTTAGAGTTATTTTTATTTCTTTTTTGTTCAAAGGACTTTTTGGTAATTGTCTTTCTCCACAAAATCGGGATTACTTTGCATCCTAAACTCAAAATCACGATCAGCACCATTTGGATTATACCTTCTTCTTCCCAACTTCATTCGTGTTTTCCAGATATCATCAATGGCCGCTCCTACCACAACCGTCGATGCACCACCTGCTCCGCTTCCCACTTGGAGAGACAATAACAAGAAGCTATCGAAAAAAGGAAGCATCACGGAAGCCATTAATCTTCCTCTCCTCTGTTGAAATCCACCTACCGTGGGAATACCCTCACCAGAAGACGAGTAAAAACCAACATACTAATTATTTCGTATAAAAGGTGTTACATGATTTTGATATTCATGCTTTTAAAAGAGTTAGAGTAAAAAAACCAACATACTTTCTTATTTCGTATAAAAAGTTACTCAAACTTAATTTTTGTATAACGAGTCAATCCAGCTCGTCAACTACTCGAGATCGACTCGCTAAAAGCTGGCTTATCGAGCTGGCTCGCGAGCCTAAATGACCCTATTATTTATATAATTTTTATTTAATATATTAAATAAATATCTACATGATAATAATTAGTACATATAAAATTATAACAAAAATAACTAAATAATATATATTATGTTATATATAAAAATTATAATATAATAAAAATATATATTAGTAAATAATAAACGAGCCGAGACCCAGCTTAAAAAACTACTCACAAGTCGAGCCCGAGTTTTAAAAATAAAGATCGGTTTTGCTCGTTTACACCCGTACCCTTAACTTGTTCAAAATTAATACTTATAGATTCTTTTAGAAAACCGAGATGCTAACCTAAAAATGATGGTCAAGAATTTTAGCATAGTTTTTAAATCATATTAGATGTTTTTAATATTAACTTGAAATCTTGGTCATTGGGGTGGTGGCCTAATGATAAGAGTAAAGCCTCTTCACATCAAACTCTTGGGTTCAAGTCCCGAAGAGCTGAAGAAATTTGTCTTTCAAATTATTATTTTTTTTGAAGTCTTGGATTTTGAAGAGGTAGCATTCATATCAACAAAATAGTCTGCGTGACATCACATTAATAAAAAGTCATACATATAGCCTCTATATATTAAATGATTGTGTTTGTAAAGAGTTTAGAGCAATGTTTTTAGAACCGGACCGGACGTCGAACCGGTCTTCATACCGGTCCACTGGTTGGACCGGATTTAAGAACCGGACGATATCATAATATTATAAAAATAAATCAATTCAAACAACCATTAATACTTCAAAAACCACCAACAAGTCAATTCAAATACTTTTAAACTAATAATTAGGTACGAAATATGAATCCAAGAGATTTAAAAGAGATAAAAAAAAAATTAAAAAACCGGTCCGACCGCCGGGTCGTTGCAGGACCGTTTCAACACATGTAATCGGACCGGTCAGACCACCGGTTCCCGGTCCGACCGGCCGGTCCGGTCCGGGTTTCAAAACATTGGTTTAGAGTTCTTAATGTCTTAAAATTGGTTTTGAGATTTTTTTAATGAAAAAAAATATATATTTGGTTAACTATAACCTTTTTAAAAAATTAAATTATTTATATTTTTCTTGAATTGTGAAGATTCAATAATTAAATTTGCAGTCAAGAACTCATAAATATCAGGCAATATACATCACGTCCCTGTAAGTTGGCCTTTCCATCATAGACCAAAGTTTGACCAACCACTGCCCTGAAAGATGAGGCTGCTGAACCATGTCCAAAACCTAACAATCTGTTTCCAAACTTTTATTTGACTTCAACTTGTTTTGATATTTTAGGTAAGAGAAGAATATAGCAATAAATACACAAACCAACCTTAAAGTATTTAATGTGATCTCATCAATACATGAGAGTCATCTCATTTTTACTTAAATTCCTCACAAACTACTCAAATTGGTAAAGGTATAACCCAAAGTACCTTAATTCTTTCCTTTTTTTTTACATTTTTTAAACTAAAACTGATTATATATTTAAAAATTAAAAATGATTTTATTAATTCAAAAAAAAAATACATAACAATAAATAAAATAACAATAAATAAATAAAACACGACTAAAATCGTTAATGTATCGGTTGTTGTCTTGTTTGATTTTGGCTAAAACCGCCTCTTGATTTAGAGACTTTTTTCCGAGTACCGGCCTTTGATTTTTTGGAATCCATGTGGAGTAAAAAGAGTGTATTTTTTGGTGTAGAAATATAGCAGAAAGAATGTATTTTTGTGGTGTGAATAGAAAAATAAATAAGGTTTATGTATTTATAGTTTTTAAATTCAATTTTTTTTAATCAAACGGCCTCAATGCCGTTGGAAAATGGCTACAAACAGCTAGCTACAACACCTTGCACTCACGAGTATTTATACCTAAAGCAATGAAGCATATACCCGCAAGGGGTACCTGCATACATTACGATGATGTACCCGAACTACCCGCAGTACCCGAGGAACGTCCCTAGTACCCTAATGGGTTTGGTTTGTTTGGATAATAATAATAATAACAATAATAATAATAAAAAACAACAACTAGACCAATTGGCTTGCCATGTTTCTTTCCGGAATTGGGTCTGGATTTTGCAGTTCGGCCCAGTTGCGAATGCCCATTTTTGCCGCCAAACAAATTAACAAAATATCAAACATTTGGTTAATTCTCAACAACAAAAAAAAGTCACCATTTTTTGTGTTAGTTTATTGAATCACGAACATATATGTTTATGATCGTTTTGAGTGGCTTATAAAATGGTTCCGGGAGTTCCATGTTGTGGTCTTGTACTTTATTATCAAGATGGACCAAAATCTTTTAATCATAATAAAATTGTAACATACTCTTTTAAATTTTCTATATTGATCATCGTAAAAATAATTAAAAAAATTAAGAAAAATAAAATAATTTATAAAAAATGTTGAAAATGAAACATGTTAAAACCGGCGATGCCTCCTTCGCTTGCAAAAAAAACTCCAACTTTTTTTGGTCTTCACTTCCCGAATCTCAAACTTCATTTTCTCACACTCTCTTTCGAGTTCAAGAACACGGTCCCTCATCTCACTCATCCTCCCATGTGCACGAACCACTTCACCGTCATTCATGTTGTTGTTGCTCATTTGATCTTGATTTTCCGACACAAAAAACCACCCGGCAATCGATGTACGCAGCCGTAGCTGTTCAAAGAACAGGACTTGAACAATAACCCTAAGTGGAAGCCTCTCGTTTTGAGCTGCATGTGTGCTGGCATCCAATGATAGCTTCTGAATATTCATTAATCTGCAGATTTGCTCACGCTCACAGTCTGCCAGCCATGGATGTGCCTGCAATATGTATCAACTTAACAGTTAATAACACTTCAAAGTTATACCGATTTAAGAAGAATCACGAGAATAAACATTTTGACCAATTTTTTTTTTTTTGCACTTTGGTGATTTCCCCCCAATTTAATGCATATCATGATTAGACCATCCGTAGTGGTTTAGTGACAGTGATGAAGAAGTGTTGTCATGCACAGGGGCGAAGGATAGTGAGGGGCCGGGGGGCCCCCCACGATTTATCGCTCAGTAGTGTTAATTTATACGTATTCAGCCGATTTTTCGCTCAGTAGTGTTAATTTATACGTATTCGGCCGAAAATTTTATAGTTCCGGTCCCCCCTGATAGAAAAAAAAATCCCTGCCGCCCCTGCGTTTTTCTTCAAGTTCCGCCACTAGCCATTCAATCGCCACGTAGACAGTGGTGTGATCACTGTAAAGATGTGTAATGAGTTAGTGATAAATGCTTTTGGGTTTAAAAAAAGTTTTATTTTTAAATGGTTAAAAGCTGGTTTGTGCCTTTCACGCCCGTTGAGAGCTTCACGATTATGCCTTTCACAGCCCCTATCACGCCCGGGGGCGGTGTGCCCGGCGTGATATGGATGCCACATAGGATCACCACGCCCCACTACGGAGATTCTTATAATCCAGAACTTTTAAACAACTTTACCTTTAAAAAGATATCAATTGCGCGATAAATGCCATCGGATTGGGGGCGAGCATAGTCAGGAATAGCAAGAGCAAGAGATTGAAACCTCAACAACTTTAAGTTAACATCAGCAGCCACATCAGCAAGAAACAAATCAACCAGATTGGCAACTGATGTAATAGATGTCAAAGATTGCGGTCCATCCTCGTAGCCCTCTTCGACTATACACGGCGAATTATGGAGACTACGAGAGTCCATACACATGAAATAATCAAGAATCCTTTGAAAACAATCAATGTCATACAATGTATCCACCGAATTAAAACCTTGGTTCGGTATCAATATATCATCTAGGTGCGCCGAATCTAACTGGGCTCCAACACGTCTCTCAAGATTTTCCCTACACGACGGGCTCACATGTAACACCATAGCCGAACGAAGCAGCCTTATAAGAAACTTAGTGCCAGCAATCCCTTTTCGGTTTGGAAGCAACCCAACAATTTCTTCCAAAAGCGCGCGCTGATCAGCTTCAGATGGTGTATAGACCGGTTTAGAATGGCTTGCATCGTTAAAACTTGATTGTCTGTTCATTAAAGGGATATATTTCTTTGCATACCCAACAATTGACCCGGATATTATCTCGGGTTTCATCCCTGTTGCCTCCATTGCTTGAATTACTCGTTTATATAAATGTAAGTTGAGAAATGATACATCTTTATACCACCAGTTGTCACCTAATGATTGTGGTTTAGCAGATGTCGAAATCCCGTTCCAAACGCTAAGATTTTGTGTTTGTGACTGGTTATTGTTATTCCCTGCGGACGTGGGACGCGGACAGGCTTTCATTGCTAAAGAATCTATGCACCTTGAGATAAGATGAAGGTCTTCTGCATCTGCAAAAACTTCCTCACAGCTTTCAAGAGCATTCATGGAGTCTGACCAAGTGGTAAACACTTCATTTAGAAAGAATTCTGTTTGTGCAATTAGGTTTTCTTCTCCATAATCTTCTGTCATTTGGAGGTAATCTGCGGCGCATCGAAGGCTGATAACATTGTGGGATGTGACCTCTAATTTAACATCATAACAAAATTTGGCTATAAGCTCAAATGTTCTAGCTCCACCAGGTATGTCACTGAGATGTACAAAACAAATTGGTCCATCTTCATTATGGCAGTCACCTATTAGCTTTGATAATAGCCCACTTCTTGAAATTAAAGGAAACTGTATGAATTATACAGATGTATAAAAATGAGGTCAGAAAGCATAAACTTTCACTTAAAGATAGAATTTTTTTTCTTTTCTAGTGGACTTAAGAAAATGGTTTAATTTGGTTTCTAGGTAATCTGCTATCACAAGAAGCACATTACCTAGAAACCATTTTTGAATTCAAATTTCACCTAGAAACCAAATTAAACCATTTTCTTAAGTCCAAAAAATTCCTTAAAGATATGAAACAAATATAGTGGTTAAATATAGTAGATAATATGCTAATTAGACACCTTATGGAGATTAAATGATGTTCCTCCAATCTCAATTGTGACATCACTTGGAAGCCCACTTGTACACTGCCTGAAAAAGAAAACCATGAATGTTCTAATCAAGGTTTTGCAAATTTGTTAAAAAAAATCAATCAATTTACATTGATGATTTATAACTGAATATGGTAATTGCATGATTTTAGGTTTTCCTATTGATCTAAGGGTTTGCAGAATACGTACCAGGTATGGTCTACAAGACGAAAGGCCTCAGGTTTTGTACCCAGCTTCATACAAGCCATTGGTAAATGTGAACGGTGTTGTTGTTATTGGAGTAAACTTGAAGAAACATGGATCAAGGGTTATCAGTGAAAGAACGGAAGTGTGTATAATCTTCATTATTTTGAGATCCAGAGATAGAGTCCTCGTGTGTGTCTGTGTGTGTCCGAGTCTAAGGGGGAAGAGGGGGAGTTCGGTTACACTATTTTCCTTTTTTCTCAAATTATAGAATTATATTGTATATAGGATTAACATTATTAAAAAAAAACTATCATTCTATGTTATTTTTAATTAAAAAGTTTCTAAAACGGACTTTGTGGTCTGTTTGGTATGTGGTAATGGAATGGACGAGTTAATGAAATGGACAAAAAAATGAAATAGACCATTTTACTCCATTGTCTTGTTTGGTTACCATGAGGGAATGGAATAAATCATTACTTTATGTTGTTTTGTAGGCTAGAAAAAACGAAGGAATAAAATCGGTGGTGAGTGGCGGTGGTGGTGGTGGGTGGCGGTATTGGGTGGTGGTGGGTGACGGCGGCGATGGTCGACGGTGGTGGGTGGTTGTGGGTGGGGGTGGCGGTGGCGATGGCGGTGGTAGGAGGTGGTGGTGGTGGGTGGAGGAGGAGGCGACAGTGGTGGTGGTGGTGGGAGGTGGCGGTGGGTGGTGGTGACGGTGGCTGTGGTGGGAGGTGGCGGTGGGTGGTGGTGACGGTGGCTGTGGTGGGAGGTGGCGGTGGGTGGTGGTGACGGTGGCGGTGGTGGGAGGTGGCGGTGGGTGATGGTGAGAGTGGCGGTGGTGGGAGGTGGCAGTGGGTGGTGGCGGTGGGGTGGTTGTGGGTGGCGGCGAGAGATGGCGATGGGTGGTGGTGGAGGCGGCGGCGGCGGTGGTGGTGAGTGGTGGAGGCGGTGGTGGGAGGTTGTGGTTGGTGGTGATGGGGGGTGGTGGTGGTAGGAGGGTGTGGTGGTGATGAATGGTGAAAGAGGGGATAGAATGAAAAAAAACAAGGGGGGTTGATGGAATGAATTTGAGAGATTTAGAGGGAATGACATTTTTTGTGGAATGGGTGATTACATTCCATCATCCAACCAAACACCATTTTTTTCATATACTCGTAATCGTCCATTCCATTCCACATCTCATTCCTGCATACCAAACGCTAACTTGGTATATTAAAGATTTCAACTAACAAGGGTGGGCGGTATACATCATGAGGCCCTTTCAGTGTTGTAAAAATCGTTAGACGCTAGTCGGGCGGTGGGGTAGGGCCTAGGCCTAGTCGCCGGAATCTGGCCGTCTAGGCCCGCCTAGCGATTTTTGGACCGACTAGGCCAAAATTAATCCTTCATGAACCGCCTAGCGACTAATCGACGCCTAGGCGCGATTTTTACAACACTGGGCCCTTTAGGTACTGATTTGTGGGGTGAAGCGGTATGCATACAACTATGTTGCTTCCTGCTCTCTCCAGTTTCTTTTTTTGCTTCCTCCTCTGATCAGAGAGCACTTCCTGCAAAGCTGTCCTCTCCATCCCGATTGTCCCTCCACGTCATCTCCATCGATCTCACCCATGTGGCCGCTGAAATCAACCACATCCCGACTCTACACTCCCTGCCCTAATAAATATACGTAAAATAACTAATTTTTATTTATTAAAGTATCTAAGCTTGACTATAATACATATACTTATGATTCTTTTTAATAGTGACTTGTTAACTTTTAAACTAGTCAATATTTAATAGAGTGATATTCAACATTTTTGAAAAAAAAATTATATATCGTTTTATTTTTATCAAATTAAAAGTTAACAAGTCATTATTTGAAAGAAATTAAAAGTATATGTAATTTACTTAGAAATTTTAATTTACAACACTTAATAATTTTTAGATCGATTATCTGTTCATCAACACTTAAAAGTTGATGTTTAGATCGATCTCCAATCTAATTTGTATTTGTTTTTGGTATCATAAATGAGATCATGGTTACGTTATATGAATTAAACTTTTTGATGTTTTTGGTCTTCTAACTTTAATCAACATAATATTTTTAGAAAGTATTTCATTATGTTTTGTTGCTTTACGTGTTACATATTGTTAAATTTGGTCAGTGAGAATTTGGGAATTTGGATTTTAATCATAGAATTAGGGGTCGTTTGGTTCACATAATATTTTTAAAGGAATTGGAATGTTTGATAGGAGTTGGAATTTAAAGGAATCAAAATTAATTCCAGTTAAATTTTATATTATGTTTGGTTTGTAAAAATGTTGATGGAATTGGAATGTTAAAATAATGAAATGACAAAATTAACCTTTCTGTTCCTAATTTCCCATCGACAGGTGCTAACCCTGTGTTTTTTTTGTTCGCTTCCTAATTTCGTATCACGTCGTCAATGTACCGTCAAAGATGAAACCTGCACAATCTAAAATAACTTCATCGAGATTTCAATTTTAAGAAAATGAGTTCGAGAATTCCATCGAACTAATTTCTGGTTCAATTTTATTCTTCTTCATCGTCAATTTGCTTTTAATGTTTGGGCTAATTATAAACAGGGCAGGTCCCGAAAATCCTCAAAACGTTTTAGGCACGGGACATGTAAAAAAAATCGGGCCCTATAATATAAACTTATTAATCATATATAAAAAAATATAATACGGGCTTATATATATAGATTTTTTTAAAAAAATTAGGCTTATATATATAGAGAGAGAGAGAGAGAGAGATTTTTTTTAAAAACACACACATATATATAATATAAAAAAAATTAAAACCTTCGGGCCCTGGGAAGACCGGGTCAGGGACCCTCGCTCTCCCTCTGGGCGGCCCTGATTATAAATTAACTTTATGATTAAATGTTAACCTTATAAAAGATTTTATGCATTCGAAATAGACTTTGGACCACTTTCAATCTGTTTGATATGTTTTGCCCAACCTGTTTAAGATAAAACACAACCAAATCAAACCATTTGACCCTTTTAAGATAAAATACAACAAAAAACGACTCAGGTAAACGTGTCGAAATTGGGGCATCTGGTGCTAATACTGTAATAAAAGTTATAATATGTAAAACAAAATGAAACAAAAACTAATATTTGAAGACTGATACCTCCGATCGTGATGCTGTAACAAGCAACTGAACACGTCTGGATCATTGAGTTCTCGTGCCTGGTAAAAGGAACAGTGGAAATCCCGGTTTTCTGAAGTATTTTTGTCCAACTTTTCATATATACAAAAGCAAGAAGTGCAGCTGAGACATTCAAATTCGGAAGAATCCCTGTTGTAAGATTCAATTTCATGGCTATAACAGTGTAAATGCTCCCTAAAATAATACTTGCAAAAACTCCTCTAATTGTGATCTGTTTTGTCCATGGCTGCTGTCTCTTTGAAGCTTGAAGACTATCATAATCGTCATCTTTTTTCTCTTGTTCCACCACCTCCATCTCTCTTTCAATCTCTCCAGTTTCCTTCATTTCTTTGTTCTTCATGATAACAAAATGAAATTATGTGAATTGTGATATTATATAATGTAGCAGTTACTCACCTTGCAGCTTCTGTTTCCTTCAATGTAGGAAAGTTTGAAGGATGAAGTGAGGTCAAAATATGAAGTCAACTGGCTAATTTTGCATTCAAGAAACTTACATTTGCATTGATGTGTGTGTGGGAGAGAGAGAGATGGCCAATGAGCAAAGGTTCATATGAATGATGTCCTCATTTTGATCAATCACTAAAAGTAAAAAAATATTGAGATACTGCATCACTAATCCACCAGCTGCAAGTACAATCATTGACTTTTTTATTTAATTTTTTTGTCTTTGGAGAAATTAATAATCAATCATTCATAAGATCCAAATTGTATGTCTAATGACCAATCATAGTCCCATGAACATTGATTGCTGTAATTTGATTGGCTATACTTGTCAATGGTACATCTCTTTCATGTGAGCATCATATTCTTTATTGTATATATGAATTATGACTGAAACTTGAACCATTTTAAAGGTAACAGATGAAGAAATGATTGTAGATGATAACTGTTATATGTGCAAATATCAACCTATAACATAAATGAAATCTGGTACAGTTGATGCTTCAATCGATCTTACTCGTGGAAACTTTGGTTTCGATTGGAAATGAAGTTAAAGTGCCTGATTTAATGCAGAAATACAAACCAACAGGCAACAGCAGCAAACAAAAAGATTAAAAGATTCTCTGATATATCTTTAATCTTCCCAGATTAACAAGTCCTACATTACAAATCAAAACAAAAACTAGTTAGGGTGTGCATTTTCATTTCCAAGTTGAAATAATCAGCAGTTGAAGTCTTTATAGAAACGGAAGAGGTGGGTTAGGTAATGGCTCAAAATTGGTTTCGACAAAACCGGGTGATTTTGATTAGGGTCAAAGCGGGCCAGGTCTCCTTAGATTGATCCGAAGCACTTTTTCTTCAAATTTTTATAAAAAATTAGTGTGTTAAATATGATTAAAAACTTTTGCTAATTTAAAGCTTGATGTCTTCTTTAACTGATTTGATATGCTTCAAGGTCCGGATGTCTAATGTGAGACAAGAAACACCATGGTTAAATTCTGAGTAAAAACCAAAAAACTTAATCATGATTTCATAAGGTTAACATTTAATCATAAAGTTTTTTTCAACCACCAACAAAACGGTATTATATATACGAGTAAGAGTACTAGCCTAGCCAAGTTAGACCCACCAATTACAACCACAAAAAAAAACAAAAAAAAAAACCAAAGCACCAATTTATCACATACTAGAATTACACCATTAATCCCATGGCAAGGAAGAGGACTTTGGATCGAGCATTTAACCATAGAGATCCTAGAATCTTAATTTCTTCAATAATCATCACAAGAGAAGTCCAAAGTTGATTAAATATCAATTCATTGCGGGACTTCCAAATACACCAAAAAGTGACGAGTGCCACTGAGTGGATAGCTTTCCTCCAATTCTTGGACCCATGAAAGAAACTATGGATGATCAGCTAAGGGACCAACAAACCGGGCCATTTGATAACTTTAACCGATCTGTCACTGCACAAGGTTTCACCACTTCAAGCAAAAAAAGATTAGGAAATCTAGAAGCAAGAGGAACAACTTCAATCCAACTATCAATCCAAAACAATATATCCGTGCCACTCCCCAATACTCCTTTAATGACTTTGCTAAGGTCAATACCAAGTTGTAGCAGATCATTTGAGACTTTGAAGATTTGTTTCCATGGACCTGGGTTAGATACTTTGGCCAGGATGGAGCTCCAAGATTTTGTGTTAAAGTGAATAGCCCAAATAGTCTTTCTTCAGAGACAATATTTTTCTTGTTTGAACCGCCCCAACAATTTAGAGAGCATTGCAATGTTGGACTCTCGAAAGGAGCCGAAACCCAACTCACCTTGCTCTTTTGGAGCAATAACTTTCGACCATGACACCAAGCATTTAATCATAAAGTAAAAGTTATAATTTTAAGTAAGTAAAATTAGAGCTCATCTCATATTTTTCACATCATGTAGAATGCAGCTCATATAATCTACATTAACTATTAGTTATAACCATTTTGTAACTAATTAAGTGATTACTATTATTCGTTTTAATCAAATATTAATTAAAAGATTTATTAAATTCTTTTGCTTCTTTTTCTCTCGTCTTCGTTTCTTTTTTATCTATACAAATTCAAAGACGCACAATATTAATTAGTTTTCAGATAAGCTTTGCAAAATGAGCGTGTCATGTCGGGTAATGGGTCAAAAAATTCGTTATAAAAAAGTATCAATTTGGTTTTGGTTAAAATCTGGTTTTGACCAAAATAGTTTTGGGTTGAAACAGATTGTTTTAGAAAAAAAAAGTTTCAAAATGGTTCACCCGCTATACTTACTTTTACGGCAAATAGTGGCGAGGTGGCAAGCAGTATAAGTGGTGGTGGTAATGGCTGCGGCGGAAATGGTGAAGGTGGCGACGGAGGTAACGATCGTGTCAATGACGACTAATAGATGGTGGTTGTGGTGATGGTGACAGATAGGTGGTGGAGACAACAACAAAGGTGGTGATGGCTGCTGCGATAGGTATTGATGTCCACCGATTGCCAGTGATGGTAACTAATTTTAATGGTCTAGTAGCATTGGTGACATTATAAAAATGGTGTGATTTCAAATAGGTGCAAATTTAGGTTTAGATAAGAGTAAAAAGAATTGGTGCTAAAAAAAATTAATTTTAATGAAATGAGCAAGAAAACATACAAAAGCAAGAAACAATATTCAAAGCATAAAGTTGTAGACTTTAGCAAAACATTCCCCCCTAGGCATTGATGTCCACCGATTGCCATCAATTTCTTGGAAAAAAAAACTCTGAATTTTCCTAGTTGAAACCCCTAAATCCAAAATTCGCCAACACAATCTACAAATCGCATAGCATATCTGTTGTGCCCTGATACAATTCCACGCTTCATGGTTGTGGTATTTTACACAGATGTGATTTCTGTTTGCAAATTTTGAGTGTTGCGAAAGAAGGGATAGGTATGAGCCGGCCGGCGGTGCACCCAGTGGAGCCGCCGCCTCTGATTGATGGAAGAAACGATGAAGCGCCTCCTCGAAGAGTGAGGATGAAAGACGTGCAAGGCATGCCCGGTACGCCAGCTGGACTCGCCCTCCGCCTATGCCAGTTCATCTTCACCGTCATTTCTCTCACCGTCATGGCTACTACCTCTGATTTCCCCTCCGTCACAGCTTTCCGGTAAACTATCAATTTCTCATGTTTAAGTATTAGGTTTTCGTAAGAAAATTCATTTTGTTGTGCATAGAGGATAAAGATGCAAACGTGTTGATTTGTATGTTATGGTGAGATTTAAGTGTGAGGCAGGTTTAGAAAAGCTAGTAAATAATTAAGAGTCATTTGGGATTTTGTCTCTAATTGGAGATTTAATGGCTGTTAATGATATTGTAACTCCTCAAATATGATCAAGAAAAGTAGTTATAGTAGGAAATTCTAAGAATTTTTGTTTAATTTTGTTCTCTGATGAAATTTATCCTCATTGTAAACTATATTTTCAGCTAAGATTTTATCCTTTGTGTATGTGAGTGTATATACATCCACCTCGGATCCGAATAAGAAATGAAGTTTTTTGGGAGAATTTGGGGGTGGCATGTATCTCAAATAAGATAAGGGAGGGGAGATTGAGATGGTTTGAGCATGTGAAGCAGAGACAGATGACGGCTCCAGTGTGAACTGTGGAAACCGTCACTGCAGAGGGGAGGAGGAGCAAACTAACATGGGATGAGCGGGATTAGGCAAGATTTGCTAGACTTGTACCTCTCTGAGGACATGATCAGGGATGGGAGTTCTTGGAGATGTCGTATTCAGGTTATGGACCTTTTAGGGAGTCATGAGTGTATAGACACGTCTTAGATTTGTCTTGGGGCCTTGGCTTTTCCTATACTTTTGATTCTTTGCATTAGCCGTAGCCTTGTCTTAGCTGCCTGGGTGTATAGACCTGTTTAAGGGAGTGTATAGGTACTTGCATTAGGTTTTGTGCTTCTTTTTCATGTCTATTTGCTCTTTTATTTGTAGCCACTATATGGCTGCTTTTTTCCTGTATGTTAGCAGTAGTTTACAACTTCTATTATTAGTACTCTTGTATGATTGTTTGCTATGATTATTTAGCTATATAGATTAATATACTATAATGTACTATACTAAAATAAAAGGTTTTTTTGGAGCTGAGGGTTTCAACAGGAGCAACCTCTCAATCCCTTGGGATAGAGGTAAAGTTTGCCCCCATCACACCCTTCGTCCCTCCCCCATAGTTGTCAATAGCGCTTGTAGCGCGCGCTATAGCGCGCTACATAGCGAATCGATCAAACGTCGCTATTTCCATTTCTCGACTAAATAGCGACCATATAGCGATTTTTGTTTTTTTTTTATGTTTTTAACCAGTTTTTTACTTGATTAATATAAATAGGGTTGCTAATAACCCTAATATATGAAGATTTAGATGATTATTGATTATAATTGCTACAAATCCTACAATAGTTTAATATAAAATATTTCTAAAAATTTCTACTAGTGTATCGCTAAACGTGAAATAGCGCCCGCTATTTACCGCTATTCGCTACGTAGCGTATAGGTGGCTTGTCGCTATTTACCGCTATTCGCTATTGACAACTATGCCCTCCCCAGACCCTATCAATAGCTCTGCTATGAGTGGGATTATACTAGGTATGTTTGTTTGTTTTAGTACTTGTATGCCTTTTGAACATGCGGATATGAGATTTATCTAGAAGATACACTTGCTATCTGAGCTTCAACTATTAGATTTATGCAGCAAAGTATTCTGTCATTCATACATGATACATGTACATATCTGATTGATGGATCTTGTTCAAAGTTAAGCTGCAAGATAGTTTTGAAAATATAACTTTAGTTATACCAGTTTCAAGGCATTTTGGACTTAAGAAATTTAAGCGAGCTGATGTTTTAAGAGGTCATGCTTTCTATAACTTATAAGAGGAAGTAAATCTTAACATAGGCGGATAACTAGGAGCTTCTATGACTGTTGTTGGATACTTGGGTTGATTATGGTTAAACATCTGTAAATACCACCATAGGTTTGCATATTTCTACCATTGTTATGCTTAAATTACTTGAACGCATATATCCATCATTAGTAATCATTGATGTAATGATGTTAACTAATTTTACTCCACTTTATTTCCTTATGTTAAAATTACCTATTCAATCAGATTATTTAGATATTTGATTGTAGGGGATTTTATGTCTTTCTAGAATGAACGTGTTATGGTTTCGAATCAGAGAAGTTTTAGGGCATTTTATGAGCAGGTGGTTATGCATTGCAGCACAAGTTTATATTATCATGTACCTACAATCACAAGTTTATATTATCATGTACCTACAATTTTTTTAAAGTTAAACTTTGATTGTGTATAATGTTTGAAATATCCACATTTCTATATTGGTTGGAATCGGAAATACGGACACATCACTCATAGCCATACAACAACAACCATACCCAGTAAAATCCCACCCGTAGCCAAGCTATTGCTAGGGTCTAAGGAGGGTGGGATGTAGGCAAACCATACCCCTATCTTTTAGGATAGAGAGGCTGCTTCCAGGGAGAACCCCAGCTCTAAATACCTTGTCAGGACCTAAAAAGGTATATTAGTACCATAGCGTTCACCACATTGCATCTACTCATAGCCATACAAATATATGTATAATGTATTAGAAAGTTATGTGATGGTCTAAGCGTAAATCAAATACAAGATCTTAATCATATTCATTTCATAGTGAAGGACATGAATGCTTGAATATCAAAACTTTGGTTTTATTTAGTTAGGGAAATAAGATAAACTTTTGCTTTATGAAAAATGGAAAGGAAAAAAGTGATAGGGTAACAGAATGGTCTATTACTAAAATATTATTGTCCATTTCATTTGCGTGTTTGATTTATTATTACTATATGTCATTGAATGAGGGGATAATGTATCTAGAGGCCACCGAATTATTTACACTTTTTCAGTAAGGCCACCAATATATAAAGAAAACTTTATAGGCCGCCAAAGTATGTATTTGTTCTCGTTTATACCAATTCTGGCCAAATATATGCTGGAAAGATATAAAATGACAAAGAAATGCTCCTAATATTTACAAAATTAAATAATGCATATGATAATTGTAATGTGAAATGCCAATAGCACCATGCTATGAGTGGGATTTTACTAGGTAAGTTTGTTTGTTTGTTGGTTTATATGTATTGTAATGAAGGGTATTTTTATTAGGGTAAATACCATAAAAAACTAACATACTTTCTGTTTTTTTCTCAAAAAAGTCCCTCAACGATTTTTTGCACATAAAAAACCAACATACTCTCTCTTTTTTCTCATAAAAGTCCCTCAACAAATTTTCGCACATAAAAAATCAACATACTTTCTTGTTTTTCTCACAAAAGTCCCTCGACAACTATTTACCCTGGCAAAGGAATCGGCAGAAGCAAGGCAAAGGAAATCTACCAACAGAAGCAAGAGCAAAGCAAGCGATTCGATTGCAAAACGATTTGATTGTTTATGTGTTTTCACAAATTATATAAGTATTTTTACAAAATGGATTTAATTTCATTATAAATCATCACTTTATAGAATGAATTTGTTGGTCGATTTCCTTTGCCTTGCTTCTGCTAATTCATTTGCTAGAGTAAAGAGTCGTCGAGGGATTTTTGTGAGAAAAACCAGATTTTATGTGCAAAAAATTGTTGAGGGACTTTTGTGAGGAAAAATAAATAGTATGTTGGTTTTTTATGTGTAAAAAATTGTTGAGGGACTTTTGTGAGGAAAAACAGAAAGTATGTTGGTTTTTTAATGGTATTTGTCCTTTACTAAAGTTAGGGACATTTTTGCCATTTTATGATAAATTTGACCGGAATTGGTATAAAGAAAACAAGTATATATTTTGGTGGCATGTAAAATTGTTTTTACGGAATGGATGGCCTTAATGAAAAAAAAAAGCTAATACTTGGATGGCCTCCATGCATGTTATCCTTTGAATGAGCAAAAGCTGGAAAGTTACTGTATTAGATGTCTCAGCTGACCGTCGTATTTCATCCGAGTAACTACTGTTATGAGTATGGACTAAAAAGTTGGTATTAATCTTTTTGATTTAAAAATGTGACCAATAATTTTAGATACCTTGTGGCTGCTGTTGGGTTGCAAAGTTTATGGAGCTTATCATTAGCCATGATCGATGCATACGCACTTTGTGTAAAAAGAAGCTTGAGGAATCCTGCACTTATTACCATTTACGCCATTGGTGACGGGGTAATTTATCTTCAATCGCTTACCAAACAATTATTCTCAGCTATGATAAGAAATCTAATGGTGAATTATGTTGCATGTTCTGGCACAGATCATATCTACCCTTACTTTTGCTGCTGCATGTGCTTGTGCTGGGATTACAGTTCTTATAAGCAATGATCTGAATAGATGTGACATAAACCATTGCAAAAGGTTCATGTCAGCAACAGCTATGGCTTTTATAAGTTGGTTTGCTGTATCTCCATCCTTTTTCTTCAACTTTTGGTCATTGGCATCACGATGACAAAGAGAAACAGTCATCCCTGTGTTTAATTTTTGAATCTTTTTTTAATGGAGTGTAATCTATAATTTATGTGAGCTACGAGTGAAATTTTGTATGGTTATTATATGGCTTTGAATTCAAATTGGTTGGTGATCACAGTATTAGCTTCGTGCAGTGTGTGCGTTGAGGGTCGTGGAGCCGGTGAGGGAGCTGGGTCATTTGGCATGGATTTAATGAGCCGAGTCGAGTAAAGCTCGACTGGTTTTACTTATAAGAGCGAGCTTGAGCTTTGCTCAATAATACTTTAAGCTTTAGCTGGGCTCAGACTCAACTTGTTTATTATTTGATAATTTTATTTATATACATCTATAATTATTTACATATATTTTATAATTATAATTTTTATAAATAACATAATATATATTATTTAGTTAAGTTTTATCATAATTTCATATATAATATTAGTTGCTATGTAATTATACATTTTATGTTAAATAAATATTATTTATTTATATAAATAACAGGTTGTCGAGCTTTGTCAAGTTATGCAAGTGAGGCGTGGAATCGGGTTCGTTTATGTTTGGCTTGATTCGAGCTTTAATCCCGAGTAGTTCATAAACGACTTAGCTTGTTTTACACCCCTAGTGAAATTTTACTAAAATGTCCCTTAAAATTACGGATGACAAATAGGTCGTGTATCGGACGGGTTTTAGTAATTCCATTCTCATACGCGATCATAATGCCATTATAACACCTTGTCTCATATCCGATCTTGTAACTATTGGATACCAATTACTCATCGGGCTCGTGGGTATACCCACAGGTATCAGGTATAGTTGTTTATGGTGTATGTGGTTAAAAGTTACATGTTGTAATGCTTATTATTCGATATGTCATCTTAAACTCACCTAAAAACCTATTTGATATCTCCCTTGAATAGAGAGAATTTCATATATAAACTTGTAAAATATCATATATATATATATATATATATACCCAAATTAAACTTAAAATATCATGTATGCCCTTAAAAACTAACTAATATATCATATTTATTTATTTCATTAGAAAAAAAAAATGACTATTCTATTTCTACCCTTATTTTTCTTAAAACTTAAAAATATCCATATTTACTTTTTTTAACCTTAAAATTTCTTATTTACGCGTTAACAATATTATTCTCAAAATCGTTGGTAGGCTTAAATCTTAATCCTTAGGCAGGAATCACTAGGGTTGTTTTCAGGATTAGACATCCACGAGACATATTCAGTGTAAGGCTATTTAGACATTACTCTTCGCTAAAAGCAATTGGGACGTAACTAACCTCTTTTCATTGGTCTAACCTTTTTTTTTCATTTTTAACCCTTATACTATATATATTATACGCTTTTAGTCGTTTCATTTTCTATTAATTTCGTTTTACTTTGATAACTTTCATTTGTTAGCTTTTTTCAAGATACGGAGTACGCGATTATTTTTAGTTTTTTTTGTCAACGTTCCGATGTAATCTTTTTTTTAAAACGGACTTCTATTCAAAATCGAGTTTTTTTATTGTTGTCTATAGCGAGTGTCGTTGAACCTATTATGAGCGAATAAAATCGTTGTCGGTATTGATATTATCGGAACCCGTATCGTTATTCGTTTTTTTGTTTTCGACGACCCAAATCGGTAAATTTTTTATTTTGTTTACCGCTGTGCCTACGTTTTCATTTAAATTTTATTAACGATCGGCCCGACACCCGCCGCGAGCGCGGGTAACAAACGCTTTGAATAGTAACAATTCCAATATACGTTTTTAACCCATTTTATTTTCAAATAAATTCGTTTTTCTTTAATAACTTTCGTTCGTTAGTTTTTTCTTTTAAAATGGAATTCGGAGCTGTTTTTAGTTTTTTTTATCAACGTTCCGATATAATTTTTTTTAAAACGGAGTTGTATTAAAAATGGAGTTTTTTTTATGGTAGCCTATAGAAAGTGTCGTTATCGTTGTGGTACAATGACGTTTTTTTTTATTTCCACCCCTTATACTATATATAATATACGCTTTTAACTTGTTTCATTTTCTAATAATTTCGTTTTCCTTTAATAAATTTCGTTCGTTAGCTAAAAACAAACGGAGTACACGTTTGTTTTTGGGTTTTTTTTGTCAACGTTCCGGTATAACTTTTTTTGAAAACGAAATTGTATTCACAATCGAATTTTTTTTATTGTACCCTATGGCGAATGCCGTTGCCGTTGTTGTACCGTGACGAGCCGAACATATTATGAGCGAACAATATCATTGCCGGTTTTTGTATTATCGGAACCGGTCTTGGTATTCACTCTTATGGTTTTCGATAACTCGAACCGATAGTATTTTATTTTTCGTTTTTCCCTTTTTTATTATTTAGTTTTATATTTCTTTTTTATTAACATTATTTTTACCGTTACGCCTACGTTTTTATTTAAAATTAGTGACAATCAACCTAACAACCGTCGTGGAGCGCGGGGAACCAACTAGTTAAGAACTAAAGGGATGTAGATTGGTGTTCTAGAGGAAGGTATATGAAGTGTCTCCACCGATTTATTCTTAAAATCGTAGGTGAAAATATGGGTGGTTGGGTAACAGGTCAAAATTGGTTGAATCGTGTGAAATTTTGGCTGAATTGTGTTAGAATTTATTATAAAGACCCGATAAGTCCAAATCGTAAAACCAAACCAAAGACAAACCTTTAGTAATGGTTTAGTTTGGTTTGGTTTGAATTTTTAACAGTTTGGTTTCGGTTTACAATTATCAAAAGTTGTTATTAACGGTTTTAAGAATAATATTGTTGATGAGTAAATATGAAATTTTAAAACTAAAAATTGGTAAATATGATATTTTAAGGTTTTAAGAAAAATAAGAATAGAATGATCATTTTTGAATTGTTTTTTATGAAATTGGTAAGTATGATATTATAGTTAGTTTTTAAAGGCATATATGATATTTTAAGTTTAGTTTGAGAATATATGATATTTTACAAGTTTGTAAGGGTATACTGTATACATGAAATTCTCCTTAAGAAGGGATACTCAAAGCCTCAACTACATTTCTAGTTCGTTTTATAATATTAATAATTTCGAGTTTTAATAATTTTGACATAATATTATTATACTTTTTAAGATCTATACTATATAATAAATAAAGGTTTTGATTGGACACTTGTCACTCTCCTATGCATCCTCAACTTTTTTTTCTCGCTTCTCTCTCTTAATAATTATACAAATTTCTTTAATTGAATTTTTATAATTTTTTGTTTCCCGTCTCTTTCTTCTATTAAATAATAATGATTTCTATAATTTTTTGTTAAAATGTTTTTTATTTTAAAAAAAATTAGGTTTGTTCATAAAATATTTTTATAAATTAAACATTTATTTCATTCTTTTTATAAGACATTTTTAAAAAATAACTATATAAAGTTTCTACAATTTGTATTAAAACTATGTAATATGTAAGTCTTTATTACTAAGTATATATAACATTGCATTTATTCAACCCATGTAATACACCGGGTTTCTAAAGTTTAATATGAATGTAAATCTTTATTACTAAGTATATATAACATTGCATTTATTCAACCCGTATAATACACCAGGTTTCTAAAGTTTAATATGAATTAACACTTATCAGTTACATAAAAAAAATTTATACTCATCTAAAAAAATGTTTTAAAAACTAACTTAATAGAATTTATAACTGTCATGTAATATTTTATTTAACCCGTTAAAGACATAATTTTTTATTACTAAGTATATAATATTACATTTATTCAACCCGTGTATTACACGGGCTAAATAAATGTAATCTTATATACTTAGTAATAAAAAAATTATGTTTTTAAAACCCCGTGTATTACACAAATTGAATAAAATTTTACGTGACAATTCTAAATTATTTTTAAGTTCATTTTTAAAACATTTAGCTGAGTATTAACTTTTTTATGTAACTGATAAATATTAATTCACATTAAACTTTAGAAACCCGGTGTATTACCCGTGTTAAATAAATGCAATGTTATATATACTTACTAATAAAGATTTACATATTACATATTAATGAAAAATGTTTTATAAAAAAATTATATAAGTCATTATTATTTAATAGGAGAGAGAAAAAATAATTAAAGAAATTGGTATAATTAATAGGAGAGAGAGGCGGAAAAAAAATGTTGAGGATGAATATGAGAATGACACGTGACACCCAAAAACCTTTATTTATTAGTATGTATAGATTAGTATGTATGGTTTTAATAGGGTAGTCGGTTACGTATCACTAAATATTATTCTAGTGTTAAGCCCATGAAAATTTCTAAAAGTAATACCATCACCCATCATGTACTCAAATACCCGACCTAAATTTGAGGTTTCGCTTGAGGTTTTTTACCATTTGCACGTTAGACAATTGCTAGTAAGAGATGATATAGTCCAATTAAGAATTATTAATTTCTAAATAAGTAACACGAATGTCGAGGTTGAATAAATGTTAGGCAAACAAATGAAATTCCACACTCCTCTCCACTTTTCCTAATTTCACCAAACTATTCTCGGCAACAAAGGATTCATAGTGTAATGTTCAACTTTTGAATGCATATTTTTAACCTCTTCATAAAAGTTAACTTTATGTATAGATCTGACAAAATAATAAAAAATGCCACTAAGATATGTAAATTAGAAACATAATCCAGTTATATAATCATAATGGCAACCCAAATTTTTATATGGTCTCATATACACCAAATCTGAAAAAGTAGCGGGGTCCAAGGAGCGGTAGCCTTGGTGGTGACTGTCTTATGACAGTTATGGCCGTTATAGCAACTATAGGTAGTTATGGAGATTATAACAGCCAACGGTAGTTATAACGGTTATATAACTACCAAGCATTTAACCCCTATATAAGAAATCGTTTGGTCAGGTTTTGAGATTGTATTCTAATCGAATTCTAGTTGAATTCTCACAAATGTTGGTACTAATTTCATAGAAATTACACACTCGTTCTTGAACCTTTGTTTTATCCGATTAAGTATTTTGAAGTACCATCAAAATAATCTTAATCTGAAAGTGAAAAACGCATGATTCAAGGGATTATCTAGGAAACTAATCAGAAAAAAAAAACACAACACCAATAATAGTAATATTGAAGTATCCAAATCTAAATCTATAAACTAATAGCGACTTTTGAAATTAAGATTTGATAGAAGAACTTTGCTCTAGAGGGCATTTTTTAATATAATATTTATAGAATTCATAAGCCTTACTATAAAATTTATAGAATTTAAAGTACTTAAAAATTATAAATACTCCATACTAAAAAGAATTTACAAGGGTTATGCATGAAAATTTAGGCTACAAGTGGGTGTGGGTGAGGGTGGAGTGGTTTTGTTAAAGCTTGTCTCTAATACTTTAGCTTAAGTTTAAACTCGACTTGATAAGCATATGTTATCTAAACCTGAGCTCGACTCGAATATCTCAATTATTTCGATAGCCAGACCTATTTTAAAGACATAATTACATATATCCTATTATTTTCAACCCTAATTACATATATACTCAACTCAAAACTTAAATTACATATATCCCCCTCTTTTATAAAATTACCCTTTTAATCTTATAAGAAATACGACTATTTTTATTCCATCGATCCCAACACTAACCTTCTGATTCCCGCTTCCGATCGATTTCTACATCTAGCGTCGCTTCTGATCGATTCCATCATCCAGTTGAGTATATGTAATTAATGAAGGGGATATACGTAAATAAAATGTTGAGTTGGGTATATATGTAATTAATGATGTTTTTAGGGGGATATATGTAATCGCCCCTATTTTAAATAAATGTAAAAATTATATTCGATTAAAACCTTATTTCAAATACGTACGAACATTGCAACAAAACTTGCCTAGAGTCAAAATAAGAGTATAATTAATAAAAAAAAACCAACAATAACATCGTTTATAAATTTTTAGTTTAAACATATTATGTGAAAAATAAGTAAACGTAATTTTCGTATGCTTCTTTTAGCCATCTCTTTCCAACTATATTAACTAAAACCAACATTAAAATAAATAATAATCAGAATACTACGTTTTTCGGGTTTAATGTTCATCTCTTATCTGTATACGTCCTTATATTTTTTTGGTTTGATGTTCATCTCTTATATGTACGCGTATTTTTCTCCCATAAGACTATAAATAACAACAATCAATAATATTTGGTCCAAAACTTAAAAGAATAAAACTCTACAATTCAATCCAAATTGTCCAAGGTTTTATGTAATTTGTGACTTAACTAGTGATTGGTTGAATCTTCAGCTAGTAATAAATTTGGTTGATTTATGTTGCATTTACATTTTGAAAATCTAAAAAAAAAAAAAGCGAGCTGGCGGTTTTTTATGTCACGGGTTTAAAGTTTAATGTGTGTGTATTGCAATATTCATCATTCAATGTATATGGTAAAAAAAGGGAGAAGAACGAAGACCATTGTTGGAAGGTTCTTTCAATTCTCGTGTTCAACTTTAAGTTACTACCTAAAGTGCTTTTTTGACATTAAAAGCTAAATATATTTTATTCATGATCTAGTAAATTCAATACAACTTAAACCTTATTTATTCCAATTTACAATAAGTGGTCCTTCTTTGTAATAAAGAAGGCAAATTTCAATATCAACATGTTGAAAATGTTTAAAAGCTTTTAATTCTTTTTAAAATTTTCCTTGTTTGTATAATGAAAGCAAAGAAGTCGACGTTAAGTCCATGTACGCTAGAACTAGAAAGATATGTGTCACATATGTAAACTTACTTTTTTTAATATATTTCTTATTAAATATACAGTAGTACAAGAAATAGTTGATTTTCATTAATAAAAGGTAATTGTTTATTAGAAAAATAATTGTGATAATAGAAAATTCTCACTATGAGTAAAATATTTTATATCAACTTCCTTGTTTCCCACCTAATATGCTCTAAGAAGTAAGTTTATTATATTGTTTAACTAGGTTATAAACCCCGTGTGTTACACGGGTTGAATAAATGTAATTTTATATGTTTAATAATAAATATTTACATATTACATATTTATGACATATTACATAGTTTTTTAATACAAATTTTAGAAACGTCATATAAAATGTTTTATAAAAAGAATGCAAAAATGGTCAATTTCTAAAAATGTTTTATGAACAAACCTATATTTTTTAAATAAAAAATATTTTATAAAAATAATTATAGAAATCATTATTATTTAATAGGAGAGATACGAAAAACAAAAAATTATTAAAAAATAATTAAGAAAAATTTATGCAATTAATATGAGAGATAGGTGAGAAAATTTGTCTAACAAAAAATTTTATTTATTACACAGTATAGATTTAAATGACTAATTAGTTGAACGCTCGATGCATCTTTGTGCTGGCTAAGTGATCAAGATAAACATAACTAATAATTAATTAACTAATTAGAAATTGCACAATCACGTGTTTGTTTATTTACATGTACCAAAAAGTATCTCGGTTGGTCAACTTTCATGACCTCTTTCCAAACTATTACAAATAAAATAAAGAAAAAACTTTATCTAATGATAGTAACTAAGTTTCTAACTATTTAGTATTTTATTAAATTCGTTCAAAGTTTTATGTATAACTTATTATATAAAACCTTTTAAATCAAATTTTATACCTTTAGCTAAATTATGACTTAATTATTAATAAGAACTTTATTGACACACTTTAAATTTTGGTTTAATTACTAATTAATTAAATCATTATTTTTTTTAAAACAATTACTAAATAAAAGGGTTTATCTATTTTACTTATTTATTTAACTAATTATTATCCACGTAATTATTCTTTTACTTACAAATAAGAGTAAACTAATTATTCATTCATTTGTTTACTTATAAATAAAAGAACACAAATTAGTTATTCATATATACATTTATTTAATTATTTGCAAAACAAATGAGACCATATATTCATACACTCATACTTTTAAGGAAAATTCATAAGCAACATTTGAAACTCAAACAACCATTTTCCTATTTGACCAAGTACACTCGCACCCAAATCCCTTTTTGTGCATTAGGAACTTCTTTAGTCATTTGAACACCTCATTGATACAACTATATCATTAAATCATAGGGTAACCTTACGGTTAGCTAAGCACTTGTGCAACATACTTACGTGGTTATCAAGTTACACAATATCAAGGTGAGTTTACATAGCCCTTTTACATTTTTAGGGTGGAACATGATTTCATTGAAAACTATTTGCAATACATATACAATTCTACATTCATGAACATGTGTGCATTTTGTGTCTTATGCTTGAACACTATGAGTTTAAACCTACATTTTAATCAAAGTAACTCCGGTAAACTAAAAATACTTAGCCGACAAAAGTAAATGCTTACCCAGCAAAAACCATGGTCTTAAAAAATAATATTTTAAGGTTTATTCGGCAAACTTAAAAGCAAACTTGTTGACTCATATGTAGGCTCAGAACGAGTAGAGGATTCTTCTCTTTTTGATTTCGATTTCGATGACATATGTGAACGAAGGGGGATTTTACATGTGTGTCGAGATGTAACATCCCAAATTCTATACTACTTAAAATGCGAGACTTCGTTTAGGCTATGGTTGCCAAAGAACGAAAATATGGTACGGAACTTTAACAACTAATGCAACTCCACGCCCCTCACCTTCGAATACCCTAATCTGGCCAATTGAGGTCCGCACCTTGCACTGACTGTATGGAAGAGCCCAACTTCATTTCAAAACATAAAGGATGATGAAAGTAAGCAGGAGAGCTTCTGCCATATCTCCGGCAGCAGCAGAAAAGCTGCCTTAGCTCCGTATGCTTCAATTCTCGACGAAAATGGTGGTTCAGAAATGGAGGACCTGTAATGGGGATGTAAGGGATGCTGCCTTAGCTCCGGCAGCAGCAGCGAAGGGGTATAACGACGGAAAACCTCGTATGAAGCAAGGTATGAAGGCGTTGGTAGGTTGACAGCGGTGGTGATAGCAGTAGGTTCGTGTATCTGGTTACTAGCAGGGTATGGTGGTGATGTACGACAGCTCCACGATGGTAGTTTCGGGAATAGTGGTTGGCAACGTTGAGAATGGCTTGGGCAGAAGGTTCATGGTGACGTGATTATGGCAGCAGTGATGGCTTGATCTCAAGTTATGGAGGAAGGTGGTAGTTTCGGGTAGTGGTGTTCACAAAGGTGGTAGTTTCAGGTGGTGGTGTTCACGGCAGTAGTTTCAGGTAAAGGGTGTTAGTAGGGTGGCGACGAGAATGACGATGTGGCTATATGATGACGACGGCATCGGTGGTGTTGTGATGGTGTTAAGGCGGTCGGTGGTGGTTCCATGGCAATGGATTGTGAATTATTGCATAACATAAAGCGGTTAGGATAGATCTTGATTGAAGGTGTAACCGGCGAGCCTAGACGAGATTTCGGGTATGGTTGAAAAGAATGGTTCGGGTCGAGTCTCGGTTATATTTTACGGGTCCGTGTTCGGGAAGGTATATCCTTTAAAACTCGTAGAAATTAATTTTTATGATTAGTCGGGTTACGAGTAACGTATTTGAGGACGTATAACAATGACTTTATTTAATAAATAATAACCGACAATGATTTATTATAGTTTTTGATAAAAGTATAGAAAGATATCGATGCTAGAGTTAAAACTCAATTATGATGGATTATTGGTTATGATTTGGTAATATAAATGGACAATTTATATTGTCGGGTTTTAGATAAAAACAAACGGAACTCTGTCTAATTTCCGTTAGGGTTAAAGAAGTATATTTTATAAATATGGATGTCCTCTTTAGGTATTGGGTTGTTTGGGAAGGAAGACTTATGTTAGCGAAACTACTACGTTCGCTTAAATCGATGTAGAGGGAATTTATCTAAGTTTGTCAAACCCTAAATATAGAAACAAAGTGTCAGGTTAGGTCAGTTATATTAACTTATACGGATGAGATATACATATTTTGTGTGACACCTAGAGACACATACTGACCAGTGATAGTATCTCAGGACCCGCTTATCTGATGAGTTCTATGTGTCCCATTTATGTTATGTGCAAATCACTTTAAATGTTTTTTGGGCTGAAGTGTATACATTAAATGAATAAATGTTATGAATGTCAATGTGATAATACGTGATATATATATATATATATTAATATATATATATATATATAATGAACAAATAATGAAACGTATGTTTACAGAGAATGAATGAACGAATGACATAACGTAAATGAATGAAATCTTGCTTTATATTTTATATATTGCATGTTATGAATGTATGTAAACGTATGGACGCTTTGATGATAACGGCTACTTCGGTAGACGGACGACCACATGATTATTTTGTTACCGGGACAAATATGTTCCTTCATCAGCTAGGATGTATGAAAGGCACTAATGGACGGCCGAAGCAATTGCCTTATAATAAGTAGAACTGTTGCATAAATAATAGTTCACGTGGGAAACGGGTGCCTTAGGGCAGACGGGCGAATAGGACGGACTACGACGGTAGGACGGTTAAGACGGACGGCCGAAGGTTTGCCGGACGGTATAGCATAACAGATGGCCGAAGGTTTGCCAGATGTTGTGGAGGACTGACTACGACGGTAGGACGGGCGTCTGTTTTCGTGACTTACGCAAATGAATGTTGGGCTGATCACCCTTATATGTATGACCAATGAATGTTTAATGAAAGTAAAAGTGAATACATATTTAATGTACTCGCATATGAACGATAAAGGAAAGCAAAGAATGTGTTAATGTGTATTTATATAAATACTTATAAAAGAAATGATGTTTATACCTAATTGCTTTAAAATAAAACTCACCAGCGTTAGCTGACTTTTAGTATTCACTTCAGGTAACTAGAAGAAAGGACGGACAAAGGCATGAAGGCTACCTGGCACAAGACTTACATCATGTTTAAATGCTTATGTGCTAGAAAAATGTTTCTTTTATATGTTAAGACTTCCGCTGTTTATGTAATAGAATGATGTACGTTTTCGCTATGTTTTAGAAGTTATAGTTTATTCAGTTTTCACTACTATGTTTATAAGTAAATCCAACAAGTAAGTCTCCCGAGAAAGGGGCCTCACACGAGAGTGTCCACTTTTGTGACACCTTTTAAGTTTGCCGACTAAACCTTAAAATATTATTTTTAAGACCAATGTTTTTGCTGGGTAAACATTTATTTTTTTCGGTTAAGCCTTTTAAGTTTGCCGGCTAATCCTTTTAAGTTTGCCGGCTAAGCCTTAAAAAAGCGTCAGACGGTTATAGCAAGCTATTAGCCGGCTTAGCCTCCGCCTTTTTAAGTCTTAGCCGGCTACGTATCGCAATCTGGTTGGTTCGTACACTGTAAAATGGAATTTGGCACGGAAATATGAGCCGGCTAAGCTTAGCCGCCTTATTCGGCTAATGAGAGTAATGTCCATGAATTAGGAGGCTAAATTTGGATGTTCATTTTTGATAACTTTTCTGATCAAATATCCATTTTCGTATTTTTCCCTTGTTTATTTACATGTACCAAAATGTATCTCGTTTTGTCAACTTTCATGACCTCTTTCCAAACTATTACAAATAAAATAAAGGAAAAACTTCATCTAATAATAGTAACTAAGTTTCTAAGCGTTTTATTAAAGCCGTTCAAAGTTTTTTGTCACTTTAAAATCACTTAAGTTTTACTAGATGTTCTAATCCTATAGTACTTAAACATTTTATAAAAGTTGAGTGACTTTAAAATGATAAAAGAAACTTTAAGTGACTTTAATTGAACACGAAATTTGATTACTATTATGTAAAGTTACCCCTAAAATAAATAAATAAATAAGGTAAATTTAGTCATAACTCTAAGGCTAGGATTAAGAAATTGACTTCCGTAGCAAATACTAAGAGGTTAATAGTCTCAAACAACTAACTTTTAATAATATGTATTAGTGGTTGATGATTTTCTAACGATTACTTATTAATTAAACCAATCAAAATAACTTTTAGGTTGTTGGTTATTAGAAAAACCATCTTAATCATATAGAATTGAAATGTACAATTTTATAAGGGCATTTACAGCATAATCTCTATCTTCATTATTTAGATATTTCTTTTATTTTTCACCTCTATCAGGATCTCCATCTTTAAATTTTAGAGTTTAGTAAACAGTGATTCTCTAAATATAAAGATTTATTTTTATCAATATCTATATTTTTGTGAGTGTCTAAGAATTAAAAAAAATAATAAAATAAGTGTTTATGAGTGAAATAGAGATGGAGAATGAGATATGGATGTTAAATCAAATTTAAAGATAATTTTAAAGAATATAATATTTAATTAATTTATAGAGACAGATATAGAGATATTATTTGGAATCCTCTAAGAAATATAACTTCTTCTGTTTTTCAAAATGATCATTATTTGGAGGCGGCATATTTTCTTTCTAATTTATTAAAGGAGTAGAGTGATAGTTTAGAATTTAGGCTAGTTTTATTCTAAAAAATGCTAAACTAATAAATTTAATTTAAATAATTTTGAAACTTAATATAAAGTGACAATAATTTTTTAAATATAATCTTATATGATGTTTCTTAATCCTTTTAGGTTCAACATACTTTTTATATTTGTAAAAATAAATTTATTGGATTTGAGTTGGTTAAGCTCACAAATCCTATCCCCTCATCCTCTCTTTTTGATAGGTTTCAGATTCAAGGTCTATACCCATCCTAATCATACTCAAATCTCAACAAACCTTATCCTTAATTCAGTTAGGGTTCTATCATTCTCCTACTCAAATTCTAACTCTAATCAATCTTCATTGATTACAAATTCTACCTCCTTTTTACTTACGGAACAAACCCTTCAATAACTCAACTTCTGTTTTATATACTTTCGTTGCCTCTATAAATCACGTCTTGACTAATAAGTATTTATTATTTATAGCATCAAAAATTTCGGGTGTTACACTTATATCATTAGGCCAAACGGTATACATCCATATTCCACACCCATTCACACTGCCACATAAATGCGACGGAAAATGGCGGGCGGCAGTGGCTGTTAGAGGCGGTGATCGGCGGATGTGGCGGCGGTTGAGGGGTAGTCGGGTGGCGGGGGGGGAGAGAGTCGGGGTCGACGATCGGCTGGGGCGGGGTTGGGGGTGGCGGATGCAACAGCGGTGAGTTGTCGGAGATTCCATTTCCTTTTGGTTAATTCCTTCATAATTTGGAAGGAATTTGAAATCCTTTATTTGAAGGAATTAATTTCGATTTCGATATCAATTTCAATTTTTGCCTCAACCACACACATTGATAAAGGAATTTAGATTCTCAGTTCCAACAAATTCTGCAAACCAAACGCATTGAGAAATGTAATTCAGATTCCAATTCCATTGAATTCTGATTAACCAAACGAACCCTTTAATTTCTTACATTAGATTTTGTAGGAATGTGTGGATCACTTGACTACTGACATCCAAAGCAATACAACGACGAAAGGGGCAAGTGCACGTATTGCAACATAGTGTAGTCTCGCCAAGAACCAAGTATCGAACCAACAGACATAGTGGCTTTCGATAATCAACTTTCACTATTGTTTAACCAAAATAAAAGATGGTTGGATGGTAGTAAAAAATAAATAACATAGCAGAAAACTCTCAATTAAACAATATATCATTTAGGTTTGAATCCACTTTGTAGTAAATTGATATTTTATAGATAGACGAATGGCGTCATCAAAAGATGTAAAAGTAGGAATGGCTTCTGTTAGGGTTACCAGTTCCTGACTCTTTGAAAAGTTAGAATGATAAGACACGCACTAACCACCTAAAATCATGTAATGAAGTCCAGACTGACTAAGTAGAATTGGCTCCCGTTAGGGTTACCAAGTCATATAAATTCTTGGAAAGCTAGAATGATAAGACACACTAGCTACCTCGAGTCATGCAATGAAGACCAATTTGGCTGATTTTTTTCTTTTGTAACAAAATGGAAGGACCCCCAGCTAAGGTTATCATGATCCTTAACCTATTGGAAAGCTAGAATGATAAGACACGCTAGCCACCGCAAGGTCGGAATGGAGACTTCCCAATTATGACAAACTTTAAAGGTGAAACTTCAATCTTAAGCTTCAACACTTCAAGGCTCAATCTATGAGTCCTCTGATGTTAGAGAAAAGAAGATAGAAGAAACATTGACACAAAACACATGGTTTTCCTAAAACTCAAATGCTTTGAATGAATACCTAACCTTAGTCACCAAGAGTTTAAACATTTACCCACCATTTATAGTGTATCACCAAAGACTTGCATAAAGACGTACAACTTTGAATCAATGTTTAAACAATGGTTTTTCAACATGTATTGTCTAAGACACACACAATATTATAAACTATAGCAAGGAAAGACCAAATACTCACATTCATAAAAAATGATCATAGTCAAGAATCACAAAAAACATAAACACACAATTTTACTAAATTAAAATATTAATTTAAATCAAGGTTCATCAAAACCCAAGTGATACAAGAATACTAGCCAAGAATTGACATACAAATGACAACACTAACACTTGGTGATGTAATCATGGAATGATCCAAGGATCAAACCAAATCCAAGTGAAAGTGAGTATACAATGCTTCTTATTCCTTAAAAATGATTAATTAACCTACTATACTACTTGGTACATTTATATTTACAGAAAAATAGGCTAGAACAGTAGGTTTTCACCCCTAGAAGTGCACATTAACAAATGAGACTCCAACTGCTTGTACGAATCTTCAGCTTTCTCAAAATTTGATGGAGAGTACATGCACGACCGTGCATAGGGAGGCATGGTCGTGCATTTGTGTTGACCGTGTGTTTTTACCTCACGGGCGTGCATGGGACTTGACCTGATCACGGGTTCACGGTCGTGTATCCGGCCGTGCATAGGTGGTGCACAACCATGCATCAGGGGCACAACCATGCACAACTCCAGTCTGGTGAATTTCTTGATTTTCATTTTTTTCGCTTGTTTTTCATTGGGACACCAAATTCACCTACAATTTCACAAAGGAACTAATTAAGGATCTAATAATGTGAAATTGCAATGAAAACAATCAAATATGGGATTGAATATGCAATAAAAATATGTATAAAATATTTCATATTTCATAAAAATATTGCAATGCACATCAATTAGAGTCAGATAACGTATTTACATATTTCATTGCATCTTGAGAAGTATCGAAAGGAACTTTAGCATCAATACTGGTCACGTTAATGTATTAACAACCACCATTGGTGCAACCTTTTTGTGTTGGATGTATTTAATTAAAGGATGAAGATGATGTTGGTAGGGGTAGAGGAGTGATGAAGAATATTTTCTTTTAAGGTTTATTTAATTTTTTTTTGTTTTTTATTAGCAAAAGATAATTTGCTCATTGTATTTTAAACTAACTGAAATATTTTGTGTCAATTAGTGAAAAATACAAAATCCATGACAAACTCGACTCCAAAGGGATGATTTGTATAATCAATGAAGATTAAGGACGAAATGTGTATTTTTTTATATACATAAAAGACGAAAAATATAATATTGCTTTAAATAAATGATCATCACACTAAAATTTGTCGAAGGGGGTCACATAAAAATTTAAATGTAATATTAACACAAATTCGACAAAGGTGATACAGAAAATAATTTAATGGCTATTAATTAGCACTCTAATTAAAAATTTAAAAACTAAAAAGCATAAAACTATTCTAAAGTTTACCTAAAATTTACTAGTATTTTTCTGCCAAAATTAAAAGCTTTGTTAAAAGAACTTTAACAATAAAACATGAAAATGACACATTATGTTGGCAGTTGGCTTTGATCTATATCTTCATTTTTAGCTGAAAAGTTCTTCTATGTTTTATCTCTTTAGTAATTTTAAATTTTTAATGTTCACTAAATTAGAACATCATTTTACAAATTAATATGACGGAAACTTTGAAAGTTTAACGATCCCTTTCAACATTTTCTTTAATTTTTTAGGTAAAATTATTAGCCAAATTTGAAATTTCAATTGCATTTTCTTTTTTAATTTCAATAATAACTACTTATATAAATGGAACCATTCCATTTTCAGAATGGTAAAAAAAAGTCAAAACCCATGCATCTACTAAAAAAATAGTTAAATGTATTATCTTTACAACTGGGAAAGTCAACTACCAATTAATGGACACTTGTACTAACTTACACGACTTAATATTGTGTAATTTTTTGACTTTTTGTTATGAATCTATCTATTACAATGTTATATAGGAATAAATTTACAAGGAAATATTCAAACATTTTAGGGCATTTGTATGCTTTCAAGTATAATGTTTCTTCATTATTTATCATGAGATGTTAAGTTAAATATAGTAGGTGACGTATTTTAGGTCACAAGCATAATAGATCTTATCAAACAGTAAAGCAAAGCATTTTCCAAATATTTGTTGGAAAAGTATATCACATTAGTTGACCTCATGGGAAGTCATCATCCGGTCGTCAAAACAAAAACTCGAACCAGTGTGGGAAAATGGTCGTCGTGAGGTGGTTATAGTTTGGTATTAAAGTCAACCCTTGTGCCATATGGGATGATAAGGCAAATGTCATCGATGAAGATGAGTCTATAAGCATGTGGATGTTCGTAATGATGGTATAAAAAACTAGACCCGATCGACTAGAAAAACCAAAACTCGAAACATTTAAGAGTCCAAGTACGGACCGTATATGAGATTAATTATAATAAATTTCGCGTGTACGATTACCAAAACCGATCTCATTATTTGTTACTCGTATCAAAATCAAATATACTAATATATATTATATATTTTTTAATAAATAGTATTATAAAACTGTTGAAAACTCTAAATTGTTAAAAATATGGTTGTACTTGAATATTTGATATTTTAATTCAGTTTTTTTGTGAGTTTGAGATTATGTTTCACCTAATTAGAAACCAAGTGATTCGTTTTTAGCCACAGTTCATAGACAAGTAATGAGTAATCCGGTAGCCGACAGGCATGTGATACGATTTTACAATCAAGTGTAGGGTTGAGATTATCAAAACTAGTATCAAACCGACCATTTCCATCCATAGGTGTTGTAACACTTTAGATGAATCCTATATTGCCAATGGATTGAAAATGTGTTGGGTTAAATCATAGTATTATCACAAGTGACATATTTTGTGACCATTGGTATAGAAGATCTCGTTAAAAGTAGTTATTTATTATTTTTATATGATACAAATTATTATTTAATAAATTTCTTAGTTCAAATTCCTTTTAATAGATATATATAAATTGTCTATCTCAAATTTAAGAAGTATAAAATCTCTTGTTTTTAACACTAAATCGGGAAGGACTTGCAAATGAAAATATAAAATAATTAACTTTACCTTGAAGGGTTTTCTTAGATGGAGGGCACCTTTCTTACCTACCATGCCCAAATAGTCTTTACGTAGAATATATGTATTGCTTTCTGTTATCTTCGTATATACCCGCCTCAATATCTTATAAAACAACAAAAGGAGTATTTGCTTAAATATTTTATATTACTCTTTGTCTCAAATATAATCTTGGGTTTATTTAGTCAGTGTTCAATTTCCTTCACTTTTTATGAAATGCATAATAACTGCTATTAAGAAAAAAAAACATTTTTATTTTATAAAAATAAAAGTAACAAAAATGAAATTGTTTACTAAGTTTAATAACAATTACTTTAAATTCCAAATTCTTTAGACAAATTACAATTCAAAATTCAATTCTTTAAAATTCCAATTCCTTTGACGAATTCCAATTCCATCAAAAACATTTCACGAACCAAACGCACCATAAGTTTACATTTTATTGCCTTGAAAAATATATAAAAAGGATAATATCCATATTTTATGTTAATAACTCAATATCCAATAAGAATTCCACAAAGTGGGGTTCCACACCACGAATTTGATTTAAAGTCCCCGTTGCGTACAATAAAATCAATATTGATCTTTAGTCTTTTGTTTATTCGTCAACTTTTTATTTTAATTTGTTAAACATGAAAAAACAAAATAAATAACAACAATTATCATATAAAAGTTGGAACATTAATTTGTATACGTTTTTAATAGAAGAATAGAATATAAGAGAACAAGTTTTATATTTTGAGAAAAGTCTTATCTACTTCTATAAAAAATAATAAAAACACCAATTAACAATTCATAGACAATGAGTTCGTCGTTTAGTTTCAAAATAGTTGATTAGACAACCGATTTATTAAAAATGATTTAGATGCGTCATAAACTTCTTATCCGTCAAGCTTTCTTTTTGACAAAAAAGTAATTTCATTAATTAATTTGGTTTTTAGTTGAATACATAGATACACTAGTTTAGGTAATCATACGGGTTGTACATATAACAAAAATGGTTTTATGGCCTGTCTAACATTGACTGCGTCGCTTATGTGTCAGTCAGAAAGTTATACGACTCTTATAGTTTTCTATCATACGGTTCATATAAAACAAAGAAAAAAGCAACTCATGCGGCCCGTATGATATGCGGTGCATGAATGGTAGAAGGCTGGTGTCGGTATAGCTTTCGGTTTAATTTAGAACAACGTAATATGACTTTTAGAGTTGTAACTTTTTTAGTAATGTGGATAAAAAATGAAGTTGCATAGAGCCAAAATTAGTTATTTTTCATGCCCATAAATGATCAGAAATTTTGTTCACTACATAAAATTAAAGAAAAAAAGATACACGTTGAAAACGAGAAATTATTTAATCTTCGATGTACGAGAAAGCACCATAATAATGTTAGACGACATACAAATCATCGATCGTTAATGTTAACTTAATCATTAAACGGTGTCGCACCAATTAACCTTGTTCAAAACCGGTTTGCTTCCAAATCGCATTTCTAACCCTACTCAAATCTCTACCTTTGAGCGTTCTTCCAATCCCTTCATGAACCGAAAACGAAGCAATTCTAGTCCTCGCTAAATACTCATGGGGTGGAAGCTTCTCGTTATCATCATCATCGTCATCATTGTCTCTCCTGTCATTTCTCAGAATCTTTGACCAGTCCGGTACGTTGACCGGCAATGACTTTGCCGCCGCCGCCGTCGACATGGGTGCTTTTCTTTGTTGATGAGATTTCAACGGAAACTTTGATCTTCTAGTTATGGGATTTTGAGGCTCGTTTGGATGATCATCAACGCCGGTGTTCCACAGATCGGATTCGTTCATCTCAAAGCTCTCGGAATCCACCGGAGTTATTCTCTGATCTCCACCACCACCAAGATAATTAAGGAACTTAGATCTTTGATCATGATGTTGTTGGTGGTGGTGGTGGAACTTCCTTGTTGCCATTGGAGAGAAAAATGTGGTAAAGAAGAGGGAGTTGTTTGGAACTGAATAGAAGTGGGTATGGCGGATTGATCGGTTGGGCTAGGTGTTTGGTGATGGGTCAGCCAAGGTATATATAATGTTGTAATGGATAAGCCTTACGTTAATTTTTCAATATATTTATATAATAAGGGGCGATATGAAAACATAATATTATAAAGTTACATAGAGCATCCTTGATTAGCGTAATTACATTTGACACCCCTATTCCGAACCTAACTTGGTTAGCAGTTCTATTTAGAATCTTCGTTAAAACCGACTTAATTAGAGTGTAAAAACCTTTAGATTATACGGATTTTGTATTTAATAAAACAAAATTAATCTAAAGAGAGTTATAAACTTTAAAGATTAAAGGGCATATGTTGATTTTTTTTTCATTATCAATTGACAAGACAAGAGATGGGTACTCAGTCTTGCATATAAATAAAGGCTTGAAGGAAATTATTGTTTCAAATGGGGATATTATGTAATTAGACGGAACCTCAAGGGGTGGTTAGCATCATTGTAGGCCAGAAGGAATAGTGTAGACGTGTGTCCTCAGCCTACGGTGGACCCTTTGATGGTGAAAAATAATAGAGAGCTTGGATCGACTAAATTATGCTATAAATCGTAAGTGGCATTATTTATCTTTAAATTATTCTCTCTTTTAAATAAATTGTAATATTTTTTTTAATAAGATGAAATTGCATGATATATCTTATTTAACTTATAAAATATAATTTTACTATATATTTTTATCAAGCATAGGTTTTCTATACTAATAATAATGGATAATTTTATAATATATATATATATATATAGGATTATGTTCACATAAAAAGTATTCTAATTCTAAAAATTGTGAGAATGATTTATAGTCATTAGATTAAACTGTAGAAAAGATTTAATGGTTGAGATTAAATTGTAGCAAAAAAAGTTATTGGAATGTTATTTTAGTCTTGGCCACTTTTGTTGACTTTTTATCAAGTTTTCCCTCATTTTTAAACGTTCATAACTTTTACATACGACATTATTTTTTCAAAAAAAATACACCATAAAAACGAACGTTTTTTATCTTTAAAACGAGTATAGTGTCGTTATAAACAAAAAAGAAAAAAAATAGGTTTTCCAGCTCATTGTGTAATACAAGTTCATTGTGTAATACAAGTTCAATGTGTAATACAAGTTCATTGTGTTATATGTATTTATCATTGTGTTTTACATTTTTCAGCTCATTGTGTAATTAATCAGGTCATTGTGTAATACAAGTTCATTATGTAATACAAGTTCAATGTGTAATACAAGTTCATTGTGTTATATGTATTTATCGTTGTGTTTTACGTTTTTCAGCTCATTGTGTAATTAGTCAGGTCATTGTGTAATACAAGTTCATTGTGTAATACAAGTTCATTGTGTAATACAAGTTCAATGTGTAATACAAGTTCATTGTGTTATATGTATTTATCATTGTGTTTTACGTTTTTCAGATCATTGTGTAATTAGTCAGGTCATTGTGTAATACAAGTTTATCGTGTAATACAAGTTCATTGTGTAATATCACGTCTGGTCATTGTGTAATTAGTCAGGTCATTGTGTAATATAAGTTTATTGTGTAATACAAGTTCATTGTGTAATACAAGTTCAATGTGTAATACAAGTTCATCATGTAATACAAGTTCATTATGTAATACCACGTCTGGTCATTGTGTAATACAAGTTCATTGTGTAATTAGTCAAGTCATTGTGTAATACAAGTTCATTGTGTAATTAGTCAGGTCATTATGTAATACAAGTTCATTGTGTCAAATATTTTTCATCATTGTGTTATATGTTTTCATCATTGTGTTTTACGTTTTCCAGCTCATTGTGTAATTCGCTCAAATATGTCAGGTCATTGTGTAATATGCTTATTGTGTAATATCAGTTCATTGTGTAATATCAGGTCTGATCATTGTGTAATATCAGACCTTGTATTACACATTGATCAGGTGTATTACACATTGACCTGGTGTATTACACATTGACCTGGTATATTACACATTGACCATTATGTCCTCCCTTTAAAAACAATAAAATGACACATGTCAAGCTTAGAATCATTTTTACCCTTCTTATTTTTAAAACCCTTTTTACTATAACCTAACCATATATATATATATATATATATATATATATATATATATAGGGGAAGTATCAAGAGAAAACCATAAAGTTAGGCGAAAACCGATAAAACTATTAAAAGCTAATCAAATAATTTATAGATTTTTCATTTTTTTAATTTATTTCGAAGTGTATTAATATAATATTACACAATTTACCAAAAATCATTTTACGTATTGTGTTTTACGTATACATAACCGTAATTTTTTTGTTTTCTGTTTACGTATACGTAACACTATGTGTTACGTATACGTAAGCCAATATTTAAATGATTTTTTGGTAAAAATGTGTAATATTACATTGATACTCTTATAAATAAATAAAAATAAAATAAAATAAATATTATTATATAATTGGTTAAAATTGGTTTTTTTAGTGGTTTTCTCGGTTTTCGCCTAATTATGTGGTTTTCTCTGGAACTCTCCCCTATATATATATAGTCCGGTTATTGTACAAAAGCCTAAAACCGTACTAAACGTACAAAACCACCAAAACACGACAAGTATTCTTGGGGCGAGGGGTAAATCCGTCTGCAACCTATGTATATAATTACGCAACATATGTTTATAATTACACAACCTATTTTATAATTACGCAGCCTCTTTTATAATTACGTAAGATAATAATTACGCATGTTATACATACAATACATCGGTTTTTTTTAAAACCGTTTTTATGATAAAAGTATAACAAGACTACACTCAAATTAAAGATAATAAATGATTGATTTTATGGTGCAATTTTTGTAAAAAATAATATCGTATAAAAAAGTTATATGCATTTAAAAAAAATATGGGGGAACTTGAAAAAAAAGTCAACAATGATAGACTATTTCAATTTTTTCCCTCAAGGCAAGTTTTACGCTTAAAACAATTGCTAACGTGACATATCTTCATCTCAATCCTTGGTTATTCTGATCAATGGTCCAGATTCTTTTGTAGCTTTTGTACGCTTTTAGGCATTTGTATTCTAACCTTTCAATATTTATATTTCATTTTTTGTGTATTGGTATTGTTGTTTTGTCTTGTATTAATCAAATTAATTGACATAAGGTTTAATTTTGGGACAGTTCAACAACAAACGATAGTTTTGTCATTTTAGAGAGAGTTATTAGTCACCTCAATTGTTATAAATGATTTATGTTACTTATGTTAGGAAGTTAAATAAAAAACTATATACTTAATTTTGTGACACATATATTTCATAATCTTTAAGCTTATGATCTATCTTTAATACTATTTGATCAAAGGCTCTTAATAACATATCATATACAAAAATTGAATTTGATAAGCAAGGCTAGAGAAGTACAAATAGTTACTGCACGATGGTCACAAACATAACTATAATTACTTGTATTTGTGTTTAAATAATTAGATGTAGCTATGAGTTGGAGGTAAAGTTGTAAAAAAATATTCGATGAAATTGTTTTTGTTAGAATTAAGAACGGTAAATGATATAGAAGAACATAAGCAAAATTATAGTTATGAAAAAGCTCCCTTGAGTGGTTTATTTTATTATAATAAAAGCTAAAAATATGACTTTCAAACAAAAAATTCTTTTTCTTTTGTATAAAACTAGGGGGAAACACGCGCTCCGCGGCGGTGAAGTAAATCACGGCAACGGTGAAAAAACGGGAACGTTATGGTTTGTAACGTAAAAGTCAAATTACGAAAAAATAACAAAAATACAAGGTTAATAAAAGATTGGAAGAATCAAATAATAAAAAAAACATTTAACCCCCCCCCCCCAAAAAAAAAAAAAACCCACCCACAAGTTTCGAACCTGGGTGGGTGGGGTAGGTGTGAGGGATCAAGTGGCTGGGAGAGACCACTAGGCGTCTAGGCCAGACGAATTTTATGTTAAAGTTTCCACCCAAAAGGTATTAAAGCAGGGGAAAAATGTGGGAAAATCAAAAAAAAAATCTACCAATCATTTGCCGACACGTGACAGAACCATCCCAAATAACCCATTACACATTGGTCACATACTCACAAATCCTTCTTGAAATACATGTTATGTAATTTTTTTAAAGTTAGGCTCTCAAGAACTTAAAAAAAACTTCAAACCATGTATATTCATACAAGAATAAAAATATTAATAGTAATCTTTTTATTTATATATACAACTCATGACATAGTCTAAAATATGATACGACTAAATCATGTTATAACGAGTGAATGGAATGGATAAGGGAAATAAATTGATCATTACCATTTCATTGTCCTGTTTGATCACCCTATATGAATGTAATCAATAATTATTTTGTGATGTTTGGTAGACAAGAAAATATTTTATGAAAAAATAAAATATATATTATGGGTCAGGTCATGGGTCGTGTCATAGGACGGGCCATGGTTCGGACCATGGTTTGGGTCATGGCACAGGTCATGGGTCAGGGCATGGGTCGGTTCATGGGAGGGGTCATGGTTCGAAGCATGGGTCGGGTCATGATTTGGGCCATGGTTCGGGGGCATGGTTCTGGTCATGTCCCATGGGTCGAGTAATGGGACGAGTTATGGGTCCGGGCATGGGTCGGGTCATGGGTCGGGGCTTGGTTCGGGTCATTAATTAAACAAAATCATTTCATTTCTTGAATTAATGGAAAAAAACACCTCTCCCTCAAGGAATGAAAATTATTAGAAGGGAAATAATCACATTTCTTATGTAATGGTTCATTCTATTTCTATGTGATTAACAAACATGTTTTTTCCATTCCATCACAATGACCCATTCCATTCCATTCCATCATACGTTCATACATACCAAACACTACCTTAATTTTACTTCTATTAACATTCCAAAATGATCTTTTATGGGACTTATATCAATAGACGCAAATAAAATACTTTATATATCAAATAACTAGCTTAGAACGTGTGTATTATACATGGTAGAAAAAATATTAATATATAAAATTCTTAAATATTTATATATATATATATATATATATATTATAGGTGGAAAAAATGCATTACATATACTAACAATAGAAAACAAAATTCAAAAATATGTAAAAATTAATATATAATTAGGTTTCGAAAATACATTAATTACTATTCAATGTAATTTGACTTTCATTCACTATTTGATTGAAAACATAAGCTACGAAATTATATTTTAAAGTTTCTTATAATAAGATATAACTTAAAATAAATGTGTTTTATTAGTATAATTAGTAATTTAAAAAAAAATATATTATTATTGAAAAGATAGAGGTGTATTTAATAAGGGTGAAAGGGGCGCATAGCCCGGATACAATCGAGTAATGGGGAGTAGGCCGGGTAAGTAGGGGTACACCGCCCCCTTCAAAATTGAGTTGTCCGAGTAGGGGAGGCGGGTTGTTTGAACGAGTAATTTTACTCGGAGAGGGAGAGAGCCGTTGGGTGTTGGGAACCGTTGGGGAGAGAGCCGTGGGTGGGTGGGTGGGTGGGGGGGGGGGGTTGGGTGCTTTTAAAAAAAAGTATTAATTATTTATATATATCTCTCATATATATATATATCTCATTTTTCTCTTTAAAACAAATAACTCTTTTCTACCCATATATTTTTATAAAACTCCTATTTTTTTTTAACAAAATATCTTCATCTGATTCTAGTATTCTTGGTTTGCATTCGGGATTATCCGATTCTAGTGGTTTTGATGATTTTCTTTCTAACACTTCCGAAGTAGTAGACGATGGTGTGTAATTAATGAATTGCGGGATCAAGAGACACACTTTAGATTACGATATGATCTTGTTGAACATTTTGCTACACTAACGGAGTGGGCCAGTAACGATTCAGAAGACGATTATATTTAATTTATTGGGTTATTTTTTTTAATTTGTAACTTTTTTGTATTTTGTTATTTTTAGTTGTCTTTTGTATTTTTAATTAATAAAAAAATATGTTTTTGTATTTAAATGTTTATTTATTTTAAAAAAAGTTGGTGAGTAAATGAGTAAAATGAGTAGATTGTTTCCAATAAAATCTGAGTAAATTAGTGAAATGGGTAGTTTTGAGGTGACATAATTATATTGGACAGTTTTGGTGAGTAAATGGGTAAAAAAGGGTAAACCACCCCCTTCACCCTAAGAGAGAAAGGCAGGAAAAAATGATAAGAATGAATATGGAGGTAACACGTGACATGAAAAAATCTTTATTTATTATATAGTATAGATAATGTGATAGGGAAATGTAATTATGAAAACATTTCAACAAACATATGATAAGAAGACGAATATTATAGAAACTAAATAATAAATTAGTATTCAGTAATAGTTCATGTATACTAGCTTATAGATTATAAAATTTATGTCTTTAACATAGATACGTTGTTTTTTTTTCTCATGCTACTTTTTAGTGGTTGAAATCGTCCACAAAATTTGGTAGGATGTGAACATGTCTCACTCACGAGGTTTGCAAGGTTAACATATTAATTTATAGATTAGTTTATGTAATCCCATTTAGACCTTGAATTATATATTGATTTCACTTAGACACAACATTTGGATTGTTATGATTTGGTCCTTAAAAACAAAAACAATTACGTCTATAAGACGCAATTGTTAAAGGTGAGTGGTAGAGATTATTAAGGGGAAAGAGATAACATATATATATATATATAGGAAGTTTCAAATAATAAGTGGTATTTCGCTAATAAGCCCAAGAAATGACAAAAACATTAAGAAACGATATCAACGAACTCCGATTGAGCTCATTCCAGCGGCGTTGGAACCGTTTCGTCGAACCCTACCATCTTAGCTTTTAGGGTTTAGATTTTAGCGTTGAATTTTATGGTTTTAACCTTAAGGTTTAGGTTTTTTTTTAGATGAGGGTGGGGGGTTTAGGTTTTGGGGGGTGGATCTAGGTTTTTAGGAGGGGTGGGGTGGGGGGTTTAGGTTTTTGGGGGTGGTGGTTTTAGGCTTTTCGGGGTGGAGTTGGAAGGGGGTTTAGGTTTTTGGGGGTGCGGGTGGAGGGGGGTTTAGGTTTTTGGGGGCGGGTTAGGGTTCGATGAGACGGTTCCAACGCCGCTGTTATGAGCTCAATCAGAGTTCGTTTGACCCACTTCTTAGGATTTCTTAGCGAAAAATCACTTCTTAGTGGAAGCTTCCCTTATATATATATATATATATATATATATATATATATATATATATATATATATATATATATATATATATATATATATATATATACGGGGTTCAAATAAGAAGTAGTTTTTCGCTAATAAACCTAAGAAATGACAAAAACCTCAAGAAATGATATGAAACGAACTCCGATTGAGCTCATTTCAACGGCGTTGGAAACGTCTTGTCGAACTCTACCATCTTAGCTTTTAGGGTTTAGCTTTTAAGGTTTAGATATTAGGGTTGAATTTTAAGGTTTTAGTCTTAGGGTTTAGGTTTTTTTTTTGGGTGGGGTGGGGGGTTTAGGTTTTTGGGGGTGGTGGTTTTAAGCTTTTCAGGGTGGGGCTAGAGGGGGGGGGTTTAGGTTTTTGGGGTTGCGGGTGGAGGCGGGTTTAGGTTTTTAGGAGCGGGTTAGGGTTTAATGAAACGGTTCCAACGCCGCTGGAATGAGCTCAATCGGAGTTCGTTTAACCCAGTTTTTAGCGTTTATTAGCGAAAAATTATTTTTTATTGGAATTTTCCCATATATATATATATGATTACCAATTAATAATTTACTGTTTCAATAAATTAAACACGTAACTATTTCCCACTTTTGTCAATAACATACATACTTGAAGATAGAGATTTATAATTAAGAAATCTATTTTTACTAACATATCTATTATAGTATATAATGTTGGTTAGTTAAATGTAAACCATCAATGCTAGCTGAGTTGTAAATTGTAATCAAGTGTTACTACTTTTTCTAACATAAACATTAGTTCTAAGTTCTAACATAAAGTTGATTGAAACTTGTAAAATTATAAAAGTATACATCGACATGTAATCTATAAATAAAACGAGTAACGTTTTTAACTATGTTGCATTTCATCAATCACAATAATTAAAAGAGTTTAGTGTCTAATTTCTCTTGAAGTACAAGACCCAAATAAGTCTAGTTTGGCAGGTTTACATTTTATGATCTGTATTTTTTTTATTTTGCTCATAATATTTTTATATTAACATCTATAAAACTAGAAGATGGCCATACTTCAAAATCAAACTTCATCCATAAACATTAGTCCATCTTGCTCAAATATGAGTTAGGTGGGAGAACCTAACGTTTTCTTCTGTTTTACATAAGATGAGCTAAATTGTTGGGACATTGTTGAAGAACAGGAGAAAGACACGTGGTCCAATATAAGGCGAACTGGTGAAGTAAGCTTTAGCTAATTGACAGGGCCTCACAAGTCACAAGTGGATAAGCTATAACTGGGCCGTGGGCCCACTGAAATGCTTGACATTTGCCTGCCTAAACTGGGTCACTTACCAATTACCATACTTATCGCTTCATCTATTGTTTCAGAGACAGAGTATTTGTCCATTTGTAGAATAAACTTTTATATATGTATATAACTAGTTTTATGATCCTTCACAAATACAACAAGATTGGGCAATTAATATAGCTTGAAATAAACAAATTCTAGTTTCTCAACCTAGACACAGTTTTTTCTGGAAATTCTTTAAGAATAGGAGAATCCAGTTCTACTAGATTACAATTAATAAGATCTATGTCTGAAAGAATAGATAAGTATGGAGAAATTCTTAAAGAAGTCATTGGAAAATAATGTCTTTAAGACTAATAATTAGAATATTAACATGAGTTCTCTAGTAAAAATAGAAGAATTAGTTAAAGAACTAATTAATAAAGTAGAAAATCTATCTACTAATAAAAATTTAAAAGCAATCGCTGCAAAAATTATCAAAGAAATTTCTGAAAACATTGATAAGAAAGAAGATACGAATCCATTAATACTGGAAAAACATAAAGAAAAAACTTCAGATGAAGAAAAAGGAAAATTTCAAAAATACTATTTTCCTAACTTTAATATTGGAAATCCATCCTTAGGAAGTTCTAAAAGCCCAAACGTTCTAAAACGGCATTTTAGATCAACCTCAAATGACTAACAAAAGTCAGATGAGAATTTCTTTTAGAAAAATAAATATAAAAATTGGAAGATGTTATTTACTCCATCAGAACACCATCCAAAGGATCATGGAACTCCATAGCGACTGGAGTATTCATCTAAAACAGAAATTAAATGAGTTATCTCATTTATATAAACAAAAACATTATCTCCAAAAAGAAATACAAGAACTTAAGAATAAAAAAGTTATTCTATCTTGCGGTTAAATGATTTCCATCACGCAAAAGCTAGAACAAATCTTTAATGAACAGCTTGAAACTTATTCAGCTGAACAAATAAATGAACTTGTTCAACTAATGTCCTAAGTGACGAAGAATGTGAACAATTTTTTTTCTGAAAATAAAGAATTAAAAGAAAATTATTTTCTAGAAATTAAAGATCAGGTTTTTGCTATTCAAGAACCCAAAACTGAAGAAGAAAACTCTTCTGAAGAAGAAGAAGAAGAAACCCCAACATACAATAATAGGATGAACCAAACTAATGCTAGTAGCAGTAGTTACAAAAAATCTCATAGAAAAAATAATACAAAATTTTCTATGCCCTATCACAAAGATATACCTAATTCTAGTAATGGTAGTTCAACTGCGATTGACACCATTAAAATAGACTGTATCTTCGATCTTGAGAAAAGAAAAGAAGTTATAGACAAATGGAATACTGAGATTAGCCTAATAATCCAGTCTAACCTAGAAGAATTTTCTAAAGCTAAGGCTTTGTTATTATTAATTGAGCACAAATCGGCAGGAATTATCCAAGATTTCATTAAAGGAACGACTTGGAACGAAGATCTGCATGGTGAAGATCTTTTTGATCAAATTATTAACGCCATCTATATGATGTTTTTAGGTCTCGATTTTCTGACAAATAAAGACCATGAAAATCAAAAACTGCTTGAAAAAGCAAGACAATCTCTAACCAAATCACAACTTTGTGATATATGTCTCCTTGACAACTTTACTTGTCTATTTGAGCAGAACTTATACAAACTAAGTACAGGAGAATACTACTTTTGGATAGAAGTATATCTTATGAAAATTCCTATTGTTGGTGAAAAGGTCAAAGAACGATGGAATAAAGAAAAGAACAATCTAACTTCGCATTCCCTCGGATTTGCTACAAGGTTTGTTAAAGAAGAAATTGCAATTTATTGTGATCTCTCCAACAAACAAAAACAGCTAAAAAGATTTAACAAAAGCTGTTGTAAAAAATTAACAGAAGAGCCACAGTTATCTTTTGGCTGTGATCTAATCAAAGACAAAAAATATTTCATAAGGAAATATAAGAAAAAATATAAAACAAAAAGAAGGTTTTGGAAAACTAAGAAAAGAAAATTCACTCCGGGAAAATACTTTTCTAACGAAAAACCAAAGGTTTGCCCTCAAGGAAAAAAGAAATGTCGTTGCTGGATATGCTCTGAAGAAGGACATTATGCCAACGAATGTCCCAATAAACAAAAATTTCCAGAAAAAACAAAACTCATTTTAGAAACCGAAAATGAAGGATATTTTCCTTCAGAAAACATTTTTTAAGGCTATATGCAAGTATATTCTTCAGAAATAAAGTATGACTCATCCTCTGAAACAACTACAGATAGTACAGAATGAGCAAAACTGACAATTCATATTTTTGTCAGAATCTACAAAAAGAAAACGAATTAGTCTATTCAAATATAACTAATCCAAATTCCATTTATATAAAAGGAAAAATTTTCTTAAAAGGTTATAAAACTATAACTCTACATTGTTATGTAGACACAGGAGCAAGTCTTTGTCTTGCAAGCAAATATGTTATTCCTGAAGATCTATAGGAAAACACTCCCAAAGATATCAAAGTAACAATTGCAAATCAAGAAACCATCAAATTAGACAGGGTTTGTAGAAATCTTATTGTCTACTTTTTAGGAGAACCATTTCCTATTCCTACTATCTATCAACAAGAGTCAGAAATAGATTTACTCCTTGAAAATAATTTATGTTAATTATATGGGCCTTTTACCCAGTGGTTAGATAGAATATCTTTTCACCTTAACCAATAAATGATTTTGATTAAGAAAATAACAAAAGCTTTTCAAATCGGAAAACCTGAATTTCTTGAATCAATGAAAAAAGATTCAAAAATAAAACAAATCTCAGGTACCAATATAACTCAAGAAGTTATAAAACCAGGGAAAAATATTTTCTTGAAATACAAAAATATCAAAAAATTGAAGCTTTACTCGAAAATGTTTGCTCAGAAAACCCTATCGACCCAGAAAAATCCAAAAATTAGATGAAAGCGTCAATAGAATTAATAGATCCAAAAACTGTAATCAGGGTAAAACCCATGAAATACAGTTCACATGATAGAAATGAATTTAATAAACAAATTAAAGAATTACTTGATCTCAAGTTAATTATTCCAAGTAAATCTCCTCATATGTCTCCAGCATTCTTAGTTGAAAATGAGGCGGAAAAAAACGTATGGTTATAAATTATAAAGCAATCAATACAGCCACCAAGGGAGACAGCCATAACTTTCCTTGCATGCAGGAACTATTAACCCTCTTAAGAGGAAAAACCATTTTTTTCAGTTTCGATTGCAAAAGTGGTTTCTGGCAAGTATTGCTAGATGAAGAATCTCAGCTTTTAACGGCGTTCACATGTCCAGATGGTCATTATCAATGGAAGGTAGTTCCTTTTGGATTAAAACAAGCTCCTAGCATATTTCAAAGACATATATAAAATGCTCTAAGAGGATTAGAAAATTATTGTACCGTCTATGTAGATGATATTATAGTTTTCTCAAACTCTGAAGACAAACACTATTTTCATGTTTTATCAGTTCTAAAAACAATTGAAAAATATGGAATAATCTTATCAAAAAAGAAGGCTAATCTTTTTAAAACAAAGATAAACTTTTTAGGTCTTGAAATAAACCAAGAAACTCATTGTCCACAAAAACATATCTTGGAAAATTTGCATAAATTTCCAGACACAATTGAAGATAAGAAACATCTTCAAAGATTTTTAGGTGTTCTAACCTATGCAGAAAGCTACATCCCAAACCTCGCAGAGCTTAGAAAACCTTTACAATTAAAATTAAAAAAGGATTATATTTGAGAATGGAAACAATCCGATACGGATTACATTAAAAAGATAAAGAAAAACTTAATAAGTTTTCCTTAAGTTTTCCAAAACTTTATCTTCCAAACGATAAGGATTTTCTTATAATTGAAACTGACACCTCAAACGACTTTTGGGGGGGGGGGAATTTTGAAAGCTAAAACAGCTGAAAGAGAAGAAATATGCAAGTATACTTCGGGAAGCTTCAAACCAGCTGAACGAAATTACCATAGTAATGAAAAAGAATTACTTGCTGTAAAAAACACTATCTCAAAATTTTATATTTATCTCACTCCTGTAAAATTCCTAGTTAGGACAGATAATAAGAACTTTACTTATTTCCTTAAAACAAAAATTTTCGAAGATAACAAACAAGGACGTCTTGTCAGATGGAAAATGTGGTTTTCAAGATACTCTTTTGATATTGAACACCTCGAAGGGCCAAAAAATGTATTAGCTGATTGTTTGACACGTGACTTCCAAACGTAAGCAATGATGTAATCTTTTTCTATAAATTGAAGGCATCTCTTCTTCAAAAATCATAACTCCAAATAAAAATTATTTAAAAAAAAGGGAGGATGGAAGAAGAACTCAGGGCATTACGCCTAAAAGAAAAAAATTCTTTTAATAGAATTACAAGCTGTTCAACAGCAAATTGTGTTATATAATGAAAATCTGAACGCTACAACTGTAAATTCTGTACAGGAAGACAACAGTCTAAAAACAGAATCTATTCCTTTACAAACGGCTAAAGGTAAAGAAACATCAAGCCAGTTGATCCCTGATGCTTTGGGAAAAAGCATGAAAGACGCAAATGATGAGCCACAATCATCATCTAGTCAGGAAGCAAACGGCTCCGGTAAAGACAAATCAAATCCGTTCGCGGCTGGTAGTTTGCCAAAAACTATTAATCTGAGACCAACCTATGCTCAGAAAGTAACATCTCCTGAAAATCATAAATCACGTTTTTACGTAATTTTTGATGGAGAACACAGAGGAATTTATGAAGACTGGGCTATTGTATCTAAATACGTCCAACACTCCTCAGTTCCGTTCAAAAAATTTGGATCATTGCTGCAAGCACAGCAAGAAGCCACAAGATATTCCGCTCAGTTTGGAAAGAAAGAAATTCCATTAAAGCTCACTATTTTTCTTATGCCTATGGAAAAGAAAAAGAAAAAACAGCTTGTAATCTTTTCCGATACATACAGTGAAAGAAAGATTGAAAAGCAAAAAGAAGAAGCCGATTTTATCGGACTCAATGAATTTCGAATGATTTGGTCCAAAGCCAGAGCCGTTAGTCCAGAAGATTTCGAAGTTGAAAATATTTATACAGAAGATTAAAACACCAAAAGCCTATTCGTCTTCTGTCCAGGAGCAGATTCAATTTTAATTTCTTCGGCCTTTTCCGCCGGATTGATTAAATATATCTATCCCTCTGCAAACCTGCAAGAAATAAACCTTTTCCCCGAAGGAATGAAGAAGGCCATAAAAAACTTCAGAAAAAATATTGCAATGGCTAAAGATACCAGCATATATATTAAGTGTACTTCCATACTTTCCAACTGGTATCAAGGAAAAAGGTACCCTGCTCTACATTAGTTAGAAATTGGTCTTGCCAAAACAAGAAACGTTCTTCCCTCAAGAATTAAAGAGGAACAAGAAGATATCAGTAATTGGGTCTCCATTAGAGTTAATGGGTACTTAAGAATTCTCCAGGATCTCCAAAAGATTATTGTGGGAAGTTTTAAGAAGGTAAATTATTACAGTCAAAACTGTATAATTATCAGCTATAGTGGAACGCCTTTACCCGTCCATGAAAAGCAAGTTCTTGAAAGGATAGAACAAAGAATCATCTTTAATAAAGTTGATGCGGGTCCAACCACTAAGGAATTATTGTGCCAAAAGCTGACGAGCATAATAGAAAATCATACATATGATGAATGTAAACAAGAAATAATGTATCGACAAAACTCTACCTCCACTGAAGAAATTATTAAGGAAGATTCACGTGAACTGGATCCCACTCACGGGTACATTGATTGAAGAAATTACGTATGCTCTTACGTAATAAAAAAGGACAGATGTCCTCCTTGTCATTATTGTTTTCTTTTTATATGTCTATATAAGTAGAAGATAGGAGGGAGATGAAATCATCGAATCAACCCACAATAATCATCTATCTCTCTTGTAATGTCTGAGTAATTTCTCTCTTAAGGAGAAATGTTGTAAGATATCAAGAAGTTCTTCCTTTTGGAAGAACAGTTATGAAATAAAATATTTCCTCTTTAATCATTAACCTACCTCTGAATCTTGTTATAAAACTTGAAGTCCTGGAGTCATAACAGTACCGCTGTGCTTTTAAAATAAATTCCATCTTCTGGGGCAGTAAAGATCCTTTTAAAAGCACAATTCAGAGATGAAATTAATTTTCCTATAAAAATGGCTCTTGTTGATAATAGAATCATCAACAGACATGATGCTCTTCTAGGAGCAGTACAAGAAAATTTAGCATATGGCAAATTTATTTTTACCATATACCCTAAGTTTGCTTTACATCGAAATTCAAAAGATTTCGATAAAACACTTAGTTTCATACATCAGTGTGAAAGAACTGATCTGATGGAACTAGGAAATAAAGTATTTACAATTAATTACTTAATCTATTATGCTCTAACTAATAGCACTCATTCAATTGAGTATAAAGAAAAAAAGAATATAACTATCGAAAACATATTCTCAGATATTAGTACCATTGAAGAAAGTAAGTTCTCTGAACCTTCACAAATACAAGAAAATTGAGCAATTAATATAGCTCGAAATAAACAAATTCTAGGATCTCAACCTAGACACAGTTTTTCTGGAAATTCTTTAAGAATAGGAGAATCCACTTCTACTGAATTACAATTAATAAGATCTATGTCTGAAAGAATAGATAAGTATGGAGAAATTCTTAATGATACTCGCGCTGCGCGGCGAGGATGTGTTGGTTACCTGGTGTAGCAATGAGAACAAAAAATGTATAGTCGACGGCCATTATGTTTACATAAGAAGACTGTCTGGGGGCGCATCATTGCGCTAGTATTTACGAACAAAAAGTAGGTGTTACATCAAAAGGTTTACATCATATTAAGTTGATTAACATCATACTAACAGGTTATATTTTTGTTAACAAAACTTGTAACATGTATAATATATGTTGCCCAAAACATATGTTGGTCAAAATATATCAATTAGCAAAGGACAGTAGTCTTGAATGTGTTCAGCTAGTCGACTCGTCCATGTTTTTCTGGGGTGCTTTCTGTGTATGTGAGAAACTTAAAAGCAAACTTGTTGACTCATATGTAGGCTCAGAACGAGTAGAGGATTCTTCTCTTTTTGATTTCGATTTCGATGACATATGTGAACGAAGGGGGATTTTACATGTGTGTCGAGATGTAACATCCCAAATTCTATACTACTTAAAATGCGAGACTTCGTTTAGGCTATGGTTGCCAAAGAACGAAAATATGGTACGGGACTTTAACAACTAATGCAACTCCACGCCCCTCACCTTCAAATACCCTAATCTGGCCAATTGAGGTCCGCACCTTGCACGGACTGTATGGAAGAACCCAACTTCATTTCAAAACATAAAGGATGATGAAAGTAAGCAAGAGAGCTTCTGCCATAGCTCCGGTAGCAGCAGAAAAGCTCGTATGCTTCAGTTCTCGACGAAAATGGTGGTTCATAAATGGAGGACATGTAATGGGGATGTAAGGGATGCTGCCTTAGCTCCGGCAGCAGCAGCGAAGGGTATAACGACGGAAAACCTCGTATGAAGCAAGGTATGAAGGCGTTGGTAGGTTGACAGCGGTGGTGATAGCAGTAGGTTCGTGTATCTGGTTACTAGCAGGGTATGGTGGTGATGTACGACAGCTCCACGATGGTAGTTTCGGGAATAGTGGTTGGCAACGGTGAGAATGGCTTAGGCAGAAGGTTCATGGTGACGTGATTATGGCAGCAGTGATGGCTTGATCTCAAGTTATGGAGGAAGGTGGTAGTTTCGGGTAGTGGTGTTCACAAAGGTGGTAGTTTCGGGTGGTGGTGTTCACGACAGTAGTTTCGGGTAAAGGGTGTTGGTAGGGTGGCGATGAGAATGACGATGTGGCTATATGATGACGACGACATCGGTGGTGTTGTGATGGTGTTAAGGCGGTCGGTGGTGGTTCCATGGCAACGGATTGTGAATTATTGCATAACATAAAGCGGTTAGGATAGATCTTGATTGAAGGTGTAACCGGCGAGCCTAGACGAGATTTCGGGTATGGTTGAAAAGAATGGTTCGGGTAGAGTCTCGGTTATATTTTACGAGTCCGTGTTCGGGAAGGTATATCCTTTAAAACTCGTAGAAATTAATTGTTATGATTAGTCGGGTTACGAGTAAAGTATTTGAGGACGTATAACAATGACTTTATTTAATAAATAATAACCGACAATGATTTATTATAGTTTTTGATAAAAGTATAGAAAGATATCGATGCTAGAGTTAAAACTCAATTATGATGGATTATTGGTTATGATTTGGTAATATAAATGGACAATTTATATTGTCGGGTTTTAGATAAAAACAAACGGGACTCTGTCTAATTTCCGTTAGGGTTAAAGAAGTATATTTTATAAATATGGATGTCCTCTTTAGGGATTGGGTTGTTTGGGAAGGAAGATTTATGTTAGCGAAACTACTAAGTTCGCTTAAATCGATGTAGGGGGAATTTATCTAAGTTCGTCAAACCCTAAAGATAGAAACAAAGTGTCAGGTTAGGTCAGTTATCTTAACTTATACGAATGACTTATACAGATTTTGTGTGACACCTAGAGACACATACTGACCAGTGATAGTATCTCAGGACCCGCTTATCTGGTGAGTTCTATGTGCCCCCTTTATGTTATGTGCAAATCATTTTAAATGTTTTGGGGCTGAAGTGTATACATTAAATGAATAAATGTTATGAATGTCAATGTGATAATACGTGATATATATATATATATATATATATATATATATATAATGAACAAAGAATGAAACGTATGTTTACAGATAATGAATGAACGAATGACATAACGTAAATGAATGAAATCTTGCTTTATATTTTATATATTGCATGTTATGAATGTATGTAAACGTATGGACGCTTTGATGATAACGGCTACTTGGGTAGACGGACGACCACATGACTATTTTGTTACCGGGACAAATATGTTCCTTCATCAGCTAGGATGTATGAAAGGCACTAATGGACGGCCGAAGCAATTGCCTTATAATAAGTAGAACGGTTGCATAAATAATAGTTCACGTGCGAAACGGGTGCCTTAGGGCAGACGGGCGAATAGGACGGACTACGACGGTAGGACGGTTAAGACGGACGGCCGAAGGTTTGCCGGACGGTATAGCATAACAGATGGCCGAAGGTTTGCCAGATGTTGTGGAGGACTGACTACGACGGTAGGACGGGCGTCTGTTTTCGTGACTTACGCAAATGAATGTTGGGCTGATCACCCTTATGTGTATGACCAATGAATGTTTAATGAAAGTAAAAGTGAATACATATTTAATGTACTCGCATATGAACGATAAAGGAAAGCAAAGAATGTGTTAATGTGTATTTATGTATGTATTTATATATATACTTATAAAAGAAATGATGTTTATACCTAATTGCTTTAAACTAAAACTCACCAGCGTTAGCTGACTTTTAGTATTCACTTCAGGTAACTAGAAGAAAGGACGGGAAAAGGCATGAAGGCTACCTGGCACAAGACTTACATCATGTTTAAATGCTTATGTGCTAGAAAAATGTTTCTTTTATATGTTAAGACTTCCGCTGTTTATGTAATAGAATGATGTACGCTTTCGCTATGTTTTAGAAGTTATAGTTTATTCAGTTTTCACTACTATGTTTATGAGTAAATCCAACAAGTAAGTCTCCCGAGAAAGGGGCCTCACACGAGAGTGTCTACTTTTGTGACACCTTCTAAGTTTGCCGACTAAATCTTAAAATATTATTTTTAAGACCAATGTTTTTGTTGGGTAAACATTTATTTTTGTCGGTTAAGCCTTTTAAGTTTGCCGGCTAATCCTTTTAAGTTTGCCGGCTAAGCCTTAAAAAAGCGTCAGACGGCTATAGCAAGCTATTAGCCCGCTTAGCCTCCGCCTTTTTAAGGCTTAGCCGGCTACGTATCGCAATCCGGTTGGTTCGTACACTGTAAAATGGAATTTGGCATGGAAATATGAGCCGGCTAAGCTTAGCCGCCTTAGTCGGCTAATGAGAGTAATGTCCATGAATTAAGAGGCTAAATTTGGATGTTCATTTTTTATAACTTTTCTGGTCAAATATCCATTTTCGTATTTTTCCCTTGTTTATTTACATGTACCAAAATGTATCTCGTTTGGTCAACTTTCATGACCTCTTTCCAAACTATTACAAATAAAATAAAGGAAAAACTTCATCTAATAATAGTAACTAAGTTTCTAAGCGTTTTATTAAAGTCGTTCAAAGTTTTTTGTCACTTTAAAATCACTTAAGTTTTACTAGATGTTCTAATCCTATAATACTTAAACATTTCATAAAAGTTGAGTGACTTTAAAAGGATAAAAGAAACTTTAAGTGACTTTAATTGAACACGAAATTTGATTACTATTATGTAAAGTTACCCCTAAAATAAATAAATAAGGTAAATTTAGTCATAACTCTAAGGCTAGGATTAAGAAATTGACTTCCGTAGCAAATACTAAGAGGTTAATAGTCTAAAACAACTAACTTTTAATAATATGTATTAGTGGTTGATGATTTTCTAACGATTACTTATTAATTAAACCAATCAAAATAACTTTTAGGTTGTTGGTTATTAGAAAAACCATCTTAAGTAGTTGTTCGTTAATCAAATAGAATTGAAATGTACAATTTTATAAGGGCATTTACAGCATAATCTCTATCTTCATTATTTAGATATTTCTTTTATTTTCCACCTCTATCAGGATCTCCATCTTTAAATTTTAGAGTTTAGTAAACAGTGATTCTTTAAATATAAAGATTTATTTTTATCAATATCTATATTTTTGTGAGTATCTAAGAATTAAAAAATAATAAAATAAGTGTTTGTGAGTGAAATAGAGATGGAGAATAAGATATGGATGTTAAACCAAATTTAAAGATAATTTTAAAAAATATGATATTTAATTAATTTATAGAGAGAGGATGGAGATATTATTTGGAATCCTCTAAGAAATGTAACTTCTTCTGTTTTTCAAAATGATCATTATTTGGAGGCGGCATATTTTCTTTCTAATTTATTAAAGGAGTAGAGTGATAGTTTAGAATTTAGGCTAGTTTTATTCTAAAAAAATGCTAAAATAATAAATTTAATTTAAATAATTTTGAAACTTAATATAAAGTGACAATAATTTTTTAAATATAATCTTATATGATGTTTCTTAATCCTTTTAGGTTCAACATACTTTTTATATTTGTAAAAATAAATTTATTGGATTTTAGTAAATATGGATCGGATTTGAGTTGGTTAAGCTCACAAATCTCAACAAACCTTATCCTTAATTCGGTTAGGGTTCTATCATTCTCCTACTCAAATTCTAACTCTAATCAATCTTCATTGATTACAAATTCTACCTCCTTTTTACTTACGGAACAAACCCTTCAATAACTCAACTTCTGTTTTATATACTTTCGTTGCCTCTATAAATCACGTCTTGACTAATAAGTATTTATTATTTATAGCATCAAAAATTTCGGGTGTTACACTTATATCATTAGGCCAAACGGTATACATCCATATTTCACACTGCCACATAAATGTGACGGAAAATGGCGGGCGGCAGTGGCTGTTAGAGGCGGCGATCGGCGGATGTGGCGGCGGTTGGGGGGTAGTCGGGTGGCGGGGGGAGAGAGTCGGGGTCGACGGTCGGTTGGGGCGGGGTTGGGGGTGGCGGATGCAACAGCGGTGAGTTGTCGAAGATTCCATTTCCTTTTGGTTAATTCCTTCACAATTTGGAAGGAATTTGAAATCCTTTATTTGAAGGAATTAATTTCGATTTCAATTTCAATTTTTGCCTCAACCACACACATTGATAAAGGAATTTAGATTCCCAGTTCCAACAAATTCTGCAAACCGAACGCATTGAGAAATGTAATTCAGATTCCAATTCCATTGAATTCTAATGAACCAAACGAACCCTTTAATTTCTTACATTAGATTTTGTAGGAATGTGTGGATCACTTGACTACTGACATCCAAAGAAATACAACGACGAAAGGGGCAAGTGCACGTATTGCAACATAGTATAGTCTCGCCAAAAACCAAGTATCGAACCAACAGACATAGAGGCTTCCAATAATCAACTTTCGCTATTGTTTAACCAAAATTAAAAGATGGTTGGATGGTGGTAAAAAATAAATAACATAGCAGAAAACTCTCAATTAAACAATATATCATTTAGGTTTGAATCCACTTGGTAGTAAATTGATATTTTATAGATAGACGAATGGCGTCGTCAAAAGATGTAAAAGTAGGAATGGCTCCTGTTAGGGTTACTAGTTCCTGACTCTTTGGAAAGTTAGAATGATAAGACACGCTAACCACCTAAAATCATGTAATGAAGTCCAGACTGACTAAGTAGAATTGGCTCCCGTTAGGGTTACCAAGTCATATGACTTCTTGGAAAGCTAGAATGATAAGACACACTAGCTACCTCGAGTCATGCAATGAAGACCAATTTGGCTGATTTTTTTCTTTTGTAATAAAATGGAAGGACCCCCAGCTAAGGTTATCACGATCCTTAACCTATTGGAAAGCTAGAATGATAAGACACGCTAGCCACCGCAAGGTCGGAATGGAGACTTCCCAATTATGACAAACTTTAAAGGTGAAACTTCAATCTTAAGCTTCAACACTTCAAGGCTCAATCTATGAGTCCTTTGATGTTAGAGAAAAGAAGATAGAAGAAACATTGACACAAAACACATGGTTTTCCTAAAACTCAAATGCTTTGAATGAATACCTAACCTTAGTCACCAAGAGTTTAAACATTTACCCACCATTTATAGTGTATCACCAAAGACTTGCATAAAGACGTACAACTTTGAATCAATGTTTAAACAATGGTTTTTCAACATGTATTGTCTAAGACATACACAAAATTATAAACTATAGCAAGGAAAGACCAAATACTCACATTCATAAAAAAATGATCATAGTCAAGAATCACAAAAACATAAACACACAATTTTACTAAATTAAAATATTAATTTAAATCAAGGTTCATCAAAACCCAAGTGATACAAGAATACTAGCCAAGAATTGACATACAAATGACAACACTAACATTTGGTGATGTAATCATGGAATGATCCAAGGATCAAACCAAAGCCAAGTGAAAGTGAGTATACAATGCTTCTTAATCCTTAAAAATGATTAATTAACCTACTATACTACTTGGTACACTTATATTTACAGAAAAATAGGCTAGAACAGTAGGTTGTCACCCCTAGAAGTGCACATTAACAAATGAGACTCCAACTGCTATTTATATGTAGAAAAAGGGCTAGCACAGCCGTGCCATTTCCTCCACTAACTGTTCTACTTGTACGAATCTTCAGCTTTCTCAAAATTTGATGGAGAGTACATGCACGGCCGTGCATAGGGAGGCATGGTCGTGCATTTGTGTTGACCGTGTGTTTTGACCTCACGGGGCGTGCATGGGACTTGGCCTGATCACGGGTTCACGGTCGTGTATCCGGCGGTGCATAGGTGGTGCACAACCATGCATCAGGGGCACAACCATGCACAACTTCAGTCTGGTGAATTTCTTGATTTTCATTTTCTTCGCTTGTTTTTCATTGGGACACCAAATTCACCTACAATTTCACAAAGGAACTAATTAAGGATCTAATAATGTGAAATTGCAATGAAAACAATCAAATATGGGATTGAATATGCAATAAAAATATGTATAAAATATTTCATATTTCATAAAAATATTGCAATGCACATCAATTAGAGTCAGATAACGTATTTACATATTTCATTGCATCTTGAGAAGTATCGAAAGGAACTTTAGCATCAATACTGGTCACGTTAATGTATTAACAACCACCATTGGTGCAACCTTTTTGTGTTGGATGTATTTAATTAAAGGATGAAGATGATGTTGGTAGGGGTAGAGGAGTGATGAAGAATATTTTCTTTTAAGGTTTATTTAATTTTTTTTTGTTTTTTATTAGCAAAAGATAATTTGCTCATTGTATTTTAAACTAACTGAAATATTTTGTGTCAATTAGTGAAAAATACAAAATCCATGACAAACTCGACTCCAAAGGGATGATTTGTATAATCAATGAAGATTAAGGACGAAATGTGTATTTTTTTATATACATAAAAGACGAAAAATATAATATTGCTTTAAATAAATGATCATCACACTAAAATTTGTCGAAGGGGGTCACATAAAAATTTAAATGTAATATTAACACAAATTCGACAAAGGTGATACAGAAAATAATTTAATGGCTATTAATTAGCACTCTAATTAAAAATTTAAAAACTAAAAAGCATAAAACTATTCTAAAGTTTACCTAAAATTTACTAGTATTTTTCTGCCAAAATTAAAAGCTTTGTTAAAAGAACTTTAACAATAAAACATGAAAATGACACATTATGTTGGCAGTTGGCTTTGATCTATATCTTCATTTTTAGCTGAAAAGTTCTTCTATGTTTTATCTCTTTAGTAATTTTAAATTTTTAATGTTCACTAAATTAGAACATCATTTTACAAATTAATATGACGGAAACTTTGAAAGTTTAACGATCCCTTTCAACATTTTCTTTAATTTTTTAGGTAAAATTATTAGCCAAATTTGAAATTTCAATTGCATTTTCTTTTTTAATTTCAATAATAACTACTTATATAAATGGAACCATTCCATTTTCAGAATGGTAAAAAAAAGTCAAAACCCATGCATCTACTAAAAAAATAGTTAAATGTATTATCTTTACAACTGGGAAAGTCAACTACCAATTAATGGACACTTGTACTAACTTACACGACTTAATATTGTGTAATTTTTTGACTTTTTGTTATGAATCTATCTATTACAATGTTATATAGGAATAAATTTACAAGGAAATATTCAAACATTTTAGGGCATTTGTATGCTTTCAAGTATAATGTTTCTTCATTATTTATCATGAGATGTTAAGTTAAATATAGTAGGTGACGTATTTTAGGTCACAAGCATAATAGATCTTATCAAACAGTAAAGCAAAGCATTTTCCAAATATTTGTTGGAAAAGTATATCACATTAGTTGACCTCATGGGAAGTCATCATCCGGTCGTCAAAACAAAAACTCGAACCAGTGTGGGAAAATGGTCGTCGTGAGGTGGTTATAGTTTGGTATTAAAGTCAACCCTTGTGCCATATGGGATGATAAGGCAAATGTCATCGATGAAGATGAGTCTATAAGCATGTGGATGTTCGTAATGATGGTATAAAAAACTAGACCCGATCGACTAGAAAAACCAAAACTCGAAACATTTAAGAGTCCAAGTACGGACCGTATATGAGATTAATTATAATAAATTTCGCGTGTACGATTACCAAAACCGATCTCATTATTTGTTACTCGTATCAAAATCAAATATACTAATATATATTATATATTTTTTAATAAATAGTATTATAAAACTGTTGAAAACTCTAAATTGTTAAAAATATGGTTGTACTTGAATATTTGATATTTTAATTCAGTTTTTTTGTGAGTTTGAGATTATGTTTCACCTAATTAGAAACCAAGTGATTCGTTTTTAGCCACAGTTCATAGACAAGTAATGAGTAATCCGGTAGCCGACAGGCATGTGATACGATTTTACAATCAAGTGTAGGGTTGAGATTATCAAAACTAGTATCAAACCGACCATTTCCATCCATAGGTGTTGTAACACTTTAGATGAATCCTATATTGCCAATGGATTGAAAATGTGTTGGGTTAAATCATAGTATTATCACAAGTGACATATTTTGTGACCATTGGTATAGAAGATCTCGTTAAAAGTAGTTATTTATTATTTTTATATGATACAAATTATTATTTAATAAATTTCTTAGTTCAAATTCCTTTTAATAGATATATATAAATTGTCTATCTCAAATTTAAGAAGTATAAAATCTCTTGTTTTTAACACTAAATCGGGAAGGACTTGCAAATGAAAATATAAAATAATTAACTTTACCTTGAAGGGTTTTCTTAGATGGAGGGCACCTTTCTTACCTACCATGCCCAAATAGTCTTTACGTAGAATATATGTATTGCTTTCTGTTATCTTCGTATATACCCGCCTCAATATCTTATAAAACAACAAAAGGAGTATTTGCTTAAATATTTTATATTACTCTTTGTCTCAAATATAATCTTGGGTTTATTTAGTCAGTGTTCAATTTCCTTCACTTTTTATGAAATGCATAATAACTGCTATTAAGAAAAAAAAACATTTTTATTTTATAAAAATAAAAGTAACAAAAATGAAATTGTTTACTAAGTTTAATAACAATTACTTTAAATTCCAAATTCTTTAGACAAATTACAATTCAAAATTCAATTCTTTAAAATTCCAATTCCTTTGACGAATTCCAATTCCATCAAAAACATTTCACGAACCAAACGCACCATAAGTTTACATTTTATTGCCTTGAAAAATATATAAAAAGGATAATATCCATATTTTATGTTAATAACTCAATATCCAATAAGAATTCCACAAAGTGGGGTTCCACACCACGAATTTGATTTAAAGTCCCCGTTGCGTACAATAAAATCAATATTGATCTTTAGTCTTTTGTTTATTCGTCAACTTTTTATTTTAATTTGTTAAACATGAAAAAACAAAATAAATAACAACAATTATCATATAAAAGTTGGAACATTAATTTGTATACGTTTTTAATAGAAGAATAGAATATAAGAGAACAAGTTTTATATTTTGAGAAAAGTCTTATCTACTTCTATAAAAAATAATAAAAACACCAATTAACAATTCATAGACAATGAGTTCGTCGTTTAGTTTCAAAATAGTTGATTAGACAACCGATTTATTAAAAATGATTTAGATGCGTCATAAACTTCTTATCCGTCAAGCTTTCTTTTTGACAAAAAAGTAATTTCATTAATTAATTTGGTTTTTAGTTGAATACATAGATACACTAGTTTAGGTAATCATACGGGTTGTACATATAACAAAAATGGTTTTATGGCCTGTCTAACATTGACTGCGTCGCTTATGTGTCAGTCAGAAAGTTATACGACTCTTATAGTTTTCTATCATACGGTTCATATAAAACAAAGAAAAAAGCAACTCATGCGGCCCGTATGATATGCGGTGCATGAATGGTAGAAGGCTGGTGTCGGTATAGCTTTCGGTTTAATTTAGAACAACGTAATATGACTTTTAGAGTTGTAACTTTTTTAGTAATGTGGATAAAAAATGAAGTTGCATAGAGCCAAAATTAGTTATTTTTCATGCCCATAAATGATCAGAAATTTTGTTCACTACATAAAATTAAAGAAAAAAAGATACACGTTGAAAACGAGAAATTATTTAATCTTCGATGTACGAGAAAGCACCATAATAATGTTAGACGACATACAAATCATCGATCGTTAATGTTAACTTAATCATTAAACGGTGTCGCACCAATTAACCTTGTTCAAAACCGGTTTGCTTCCAAATCGCATTTCTAACCCTACTCAAATCTCTACCTTTGAGCGTTCTTCCAATCCCTTCATGAACCGAAAACGAAGCAATTCTAGTCCTCGCTAAATACTCATGGGGTGGAAGCTTCTCGTTATCATCATCATCGTCATCATTGTCTCTCCTGTCATTTCTCAGAATCTTTGACCAGTCCGGTACGTTGACCGGCAATGACTTTGCCGCCGCCGCCGTCGACATGGGTGCTTTTCTTTGTTGATGAGATTTCAACGGAAACTTTGATCTTCTAGTTATGGGATTTTGAGGCTCGTTTGGATGATCATCAACGCCGGTGTTCCACAGATCGGATTCGTTCATCTCAAAGCTCTCGGAATCCACCGGAGTTATTCTCTGATCTCCACCACCACCAAGATAATTAAGGAACTTAGATCTTTGATCATGATGTTGTTGGTGGTGGTGGTGGAACTTCCTTGTTGCCATTGGAGAGAAAAATGTGGTAAAGAAGAGGGAGTTGTTTGGAACTGAATAGAAGTGGGTATGGCGGATTGATCGGTTGGGCTAGGTGTTTGGTGATGGGTCAGCCAAGGTATATATAATGTTGTAATGGATAAGCCTTACGTTAATTTTTCAATATATTTATATAATAAGGGGCGATATGAAAACATAATATTATAAAGTTACATAGAGCATCCTTGATTAGCGTAATTACATTTGACACCCCTATTCCGAACCTAACTTGGTTAGCAGTTCTATTTAGAATCTTCGTTAAAACCGACTTAATTAGAGTGTAAAAACCTTTAGATTATACGGATTTTGTATTTAATAAAACAAAATTAATCTAAAGAGAGTTATAAACTTTAAAGATTAAAGGGCATATGTTGATTTTTTTTTCATTATCAATTGACAAGACAAGAGATGGGTACTCAGTCTTGCATATAAATAAAGGCTTGAAGGAAATTATTGTTTCAAATGGGGATATTATGTAATTAGACGGAACCTCAAGGGGTGGTTAGCATCATTGTAGGCCAGAAGGAATAGTGTAGACGTGTGTCCTCAGCCTACGGTGGACCCTTTGATGGTGAAAAATAATAGAGAGCTTGGATCGACTAAATTATGCTATAAATCGTAAGTGGCATTATTTATCTTTAAATTATTCTCTCTTTTAAATAAATTGTAATATTTTTTTTAATAAGATGAAATTGCATGATATATCTTATTTAACTTATAAAATATAATTTTACTATATATTTTTATCAAGCATAGGTTTTCTATACTAATAATAATGGATAATTTTATAATATATATATATATATATATATAGGATTATGTTCACATAAAAAGTATTCTAATTCTAAAAATTGTGAGAATGATTTATAGTCATTAGATTAAATTGTAGAAAAGATTTAATGGTTGAGATTAAATTGTAGCAAAAAAAGTTGTTGGAATGTTATTTTAGTCTTGGCCACTTTTGTTGACTTTTTATCAAGTTTTCCCTCATTTTTAAACGTTCATAACTTTTACATACGACATTATTTTTTCAAAAAAAATACACCATAAAAACGAACGTTTTTTTATCTTTAAAACGAGTATAGTGTCGTTATAAACAAAAAGAAAAAAAATTGATTTTCCAGCTCATTGTGTAATACAAGTTCATTGTGTAATACAAGTTCAATGTGTAATACAAGTTCATTGTGTTATATGTATTTATCATTGTGTTTTACATTTTTCAGCTCATTGTGTAATTAATCAGGTCATTGTGTAATACAAGTTCATTATGTAATACAAGTTCAATGTGTAATACAAGTTCATTGTGTTATATGTATTTATCGTTGTGTTTTACGTTTTTCAGCTCATTGTGTAATTAGTCAGGTCATTGTGTAATACAAGTTCATTGTGTAATACAAGTTCATTGTGTAATACAAGTTCAATGTGTAATACAAGTTTATTGTGTTATAAGTATTTATCATTGTGTTTTACGTTTTTCAGATCATTGTGTAATTAGTCAGGTCATTGTGTAATACAAGTTTATCGTGTAATACAAGTTTATTGTGTAATATCACGTCTGGTCATTGTGTAATTAGTCAGGTCATTGTGTAATATAAGTTTATTGTGTAATACAAGTTCATTGTGTAATACAAGTTCAATGTGTAATACAAGTTCATCATGTAATACAAGTTCATTATGTAATACCACGCCTGGTCATTGTGTAATACAAGTTCATTGTGTAATTAGTCAAGTCATTGTGTAATACAAGTTCATTGTGTAATTAGTCAGGTCATTATGTAATACAAGTTCATTGTGTCAAATATTTTTCATCATTGTGTTATATGTTTTCATCATTGTGTTTTACGTTTTCCAGCTCATTGTGTAATTCGCTCAAATATGTCAGGTCATTGTGTAATATGCTTATTGTGTAATATCAGTTCATTGTGTAATATCAGGTCTGATCATTGTGTAATATCAGACCTTGTATTACACATTGATCAGGTGTATTACACATTGACCTGGTGTATTACACATTGACCTGGTATATTACACATTGACCATTATGTCCTCCCTTTAAAAACAATAAAATGACACATGTCAAGCTTAGAATCATTTTTACCCTTCTTATTTTTAAAACCCTTTTTACTATAACCTAACCATATATATATATATATATATATAGGGGAAGTATCAGGAGAAAACCATAAAGTTAGGCGAAAACCGATAAAACTATTAAAAGCTAATCAAATAATTTATAGATTTTTCATTTTTTTAATTTATTTCGAAGTGTATTAATATAATATTACACAATTTACCAAAAATCATTTTACGTATTGTGTTTTACGTATACATAACCGTAATTTTTTTGTTTTCTGTTTACGTATACGTAACACTATGTGTTACGTATACGTAAGCCAATATTTAAATGATTTTTTGGTAAAAATGTGTAATATTACATTGATACTCTTATAAATAAATAAAAATAAAATAAAATAAATATTATTATATAATTGGTTAAAATTGGTTTTTTTAGTGGTTTTCTCGGTTTTCGCCTAATTATGTGGTTTTCTCTGGAACTCTCCCCTATATATATATAGTCCGGTTATTGTACAAAAGCCTAAAACCGTACTAAACGTACAAAACCACCAAAACACGACAAGTATTCTTGGGGCGAGGGGTAAATCCGTCTGCAACCTATGTATATAATTACGCAACATATGTTTATAATTACACAACCTATTTTATAATTACGCAGCCTCTTTTATAATTACGTAAGATAATAATTACGCATGTTATACATACAATACATCGGTTTTTCTTAAAACCGTTTTTATGATAAAAGTATAACAAGACTACACTCAAATTAAAGATAATAAATGATTGATTTTATGGTGCAATTTTTGTAAAAAATAATATCGTATAAAAAAGTTATATGCATTTAAAAAAAATATGGGGGAACTTGAAAAAAAAGTCAACAATGATAGACTATTTCAATTTTTTCCCTCAAGGCAAGTTTTACGCTTAAAACAATTGCTAACGTGACATATCTTCATCTCAATCCTTGGTTATTCTGATCAATGGTCCAGATTCTTTTGTAGCTTTTGTACGCTTTTAGGCATTTGTATTCTAACCTTTCAATATTTATATTTCATTTTTTGTGTATTGGTATTGTTGTTTTGTCTTGTATTAATCAAATTAATTGACATAAGGTTTAATTTTGGGACAGTTCAACAACAAACGATAGTTTTGTCATTTTAGAGAGAGTTATTAGTCACCTCAATTGTTATAAATGATTTATGTTACTTATGTTAGGAAGTTAAATAAAAAACTATATACTTAATTTTGTGACACATATATTTCATAATCTTTAAGCTTATGATCTATCTTTAATACTATTTGATCAAAGGCTCTTAATAACATATCATATACAAAAATTGAATTTGATAAGCAAGGCTAGAGAAGTACAAATAGTTACTGCACGATGGTCACAAACATAACTATAATTACTTGTATTTGTGTTTAAATAATTAGATGTAGCTATGAGTTGGAGGTAAAGTTGTAAAAAAATATTCGATGAAATTGTTTTTGTTAGAATTAAGAACGGTAAATGATATAGAAGAACATAAGCAAAATTATAGTTATGAAAAAGCTCCCTTGAGTGGTTTATTTTATTATAATAAAAGCTAAAAATATGACTTTCAAACAAAAAATTCTTTTTCTTTTGTATAAAACTAGGGGGAAACACGCGCTCCGCGGCGGTGAAGTAAATCACGGCAACGGTGAAAAAACGGGAACGTTATGGTTTGTAACGTAAAAGTCAAATTACGAAAAAATAACAAAAATACAAGGTTAATAAAAGATTGGAAGAATCAAATAATAAAAAAAACATTTAAACCCCCCCTCCCAAAAAAAAAAAACCCACCCACAAGTTTCGAACCTGGGTGGGTGGGGTAGGTGTGAGGGATCAAGTGGCTGGGAGAGACCACTAGGCGTCTAGGCCAGACGAATTTTATGTTAAAGTTTCCACCCAAAAGGTATTAAAGCAGGAGAAAAATGTGGGAAAACCAAAAAAAAATCTACCAATCATTTGCCAACACGTGACAGAACCATCCCAAATAACCAATTACACATTGGTCACATACTCACAAATCCTTCTTGAAATACATGTTATGTAATTTTTTTAAAGTTAGGCTCTCAAGAACTTAAAAAAAACTTCAAACCATGTATATTCATACAAGAATAAAAATATTAATAGTAATCTTTTTATTTATATATACAACTCATGACATAGTCTAAAATATGATACGACTAAATCATGTTATAACGAGTGAATGGAATGGATAAGGGAAATAAATTTATCATTACCATTTCATTGTCCTGTTTGATCACCCTATATGAATGTAATCAATAATTATTTTGTGATGTTTGGTAGACAAGAAAATATTTTATGAAAAAATAAAATATATATTATGGGTCAGGTCATGGGTCGTGTCATAGGACGGGCCATGGTTCGGACCATGGTTTGGGTCATGGCACAGGTCATGGGTCAGGACATGGGTCGGTTCATGGGAGGGGTCATGGTTCGAAGCATGGGTCGGGTCATGATTTGGGCCATGGTTCGGGGGCATGGTTCAGGTCATGTCCCATGGGTCGAGTAATGGGACGAGTTATGGGTCCGGGCATGGGTCGGGTCATGGGTCGGGGCTTGGTTCGGGTCATTAATTAAACAAAATCATTTCATTTCTTGAATTAATGGAAAAAAAACACCTCTCCCTCAAGGAATGAAAATTATTAGAAGGGAAATAATCACATTTCTTATGTAATGGTTCATTCTATTTCTATGTGATTAACAAACATGTTTTTTCCATTCCATCACAATGACCCATTCCATTCCATTCCATCATACGTTCATACATACCAAACACTACCTTAATTTTACTTCTATTAACATTCCAAAATGATCTTTTATGGGACTTATATCAATAGACGCAAATAAAATACTTTATATATCAAATAACTAGCTTAGAACGTGTGTATTATACATGGTAGAAAAAATATTAATATATAAAATTCTTAAATATTTATATATATATATATATATATATATATATATTATAGGTGGAAAAATTGCATTACATATACTAACAATAGAAAACAAAATTCAAAAATATGTAAAAATTAATATATAATTAGGTTTCGAAAATACATTAATTACTATTCAATGTAATTTGACTTTCATTCACTATTTGATTGAAAACATAAGCTACGAAATTATATTTTAAAGTTTCTTATAATAAGATATAACTTAAAATAAATGTGTTTTATTAGTATAATTAGTAATTTTAAAAAAAATATATTATTATTGAAAAGATAGAGGTGTATTTAATAAGGGTGAAAGGGGCGCATAGCCCGGATACAATCGAGTAATGGGGAGTAGGCCGGGTAAGTAGGGGTACACCGCCCCCTTCAAAATTGAGTTGTCCGAGTAGGGGAGGCGGGTTGTTTGAACGAGTAATTTTACTCGGAGAGGGAGAGAGCCGTTGGGTGTTGGGAACCGTTGGGGAGAGAGCCGTGGGTGGGTGGGTGGGTGGGTGGGGGGGGGGGGTTGGGTGCTTTTAAAAAAAAGTATTAATTATTTATATATATCTCTCATCTATATATATATATCTCATTTTTCTCTTTAAAACAAATAACTCTTTTCTACCCATATATTTTTATAAAACTCATATTTTTTTTTAACAAAATATCTTCATCTAATTCTAGCATTCTTGGTTTGCATTCGGGATTATCCGATTCTAGTGGTTTTGATGATTTTCTTTCTAACACTTCCGAAGTAGTAGACGATGGTGTGTAATTAATGAATTGCGGGATCAAGAGACACACTTTAGATTACGATATGATATTGTTGAACATTTTGCTACACTAACGGAGTGGGCCAGTAACGATTCAGAAGACGATTATATTTAATTTATTGGGTTATTTTTTTTAATTTGTAACTTTTTTTGTATTTTGTTATTTTTAGTTGTCTTTTGTATTTTTAATTAATAAAAAAATATGTTTTTGTATTTAAATGTTTATTTATTTTAAAAAAAGTTGGTGAGTAAATGAGTAAAATGAGTAGATTGTTTCCAATGAAATCTGAGTAAATTAGTGAAATGGGTAGTTTTGAGGTGACATAATTATATTGGACAGTTTTGGTGAGTAAATGGGTAAAAGGTAGGGCTGGCAAAACAGGTAATTCGTGTCTAAACAGGTCATAGGTGACGCGGATAACACAAGTATCAAATATGAATACAACTCGTTTAACTTATTTATATCTAATGTCTATAAGACAGTTGTATCTTTTATGTACCAAGAAAGAGAAATGATGGAGTCTAGCCTCTTAATTTTACTTATTTTTGAAAATGTATAAAATTACATAGTGTACTTTTTCTTAAACAGGTTTAATCGTGTCTTAAACAGGTAGGAATTGCCAGCCCTAGTAAAAGGGTAAACCACCCCCTTCACCCTAAGAGAGAAAGGCAGGAAAAAACGATAAGAATGAATATGGAGGTAACACGTGACATGAAAAAATCTTTATTTATTATATAGTATAGATAATGTGATAGGGAAATGTAATTATGAAAACATTTCAACAAACATATGATAAGAAGACGAATATTATAGAAACTAAATAATAAATTAGTATTCAGTAATAGTTCATGTATACTAGCTTATAGATTATAAAATTTATGTCTTTAACATAGATACGTTGTTTTTTTTTCTCATGCTACTTTTTAGTGGTTGAAATCGTCCACAAAATTTGGTAGGATGTGAACATGTCTCACTCACGAGGTTTGCAAGGTTAACATATTAATTTATAGATTAGTTTATGTAATCCCATTTAGACCTTGAATTATATATTGATTTCACTTAGACACAACATTTGGATTGTTATGATTTGGTCCTTAAAAACAAAAACAATTACGTCTATAAGACGCAATTGTTAAAGGTGAGTGGTAGAGATTATTAAGGGGAAAGAGATAACATATATATATATATAGAGGAAGGTTCAAATAATAAGTGGTATTTCGCTAATAAGCCCAAGAAATGACAAAAACATTAAGAAACGATATCAACGAACTCCGATTGAGCTCATTCCAGCGGCGTTGGAACCGTTTCGTCGAACCCTACCATCTTAGCTTTTAGGGTTTAGATTTTAGCGTTGAATTTTATGGTTTTAACCTTAAGGTTTAGGTTTTTTTTTAGATGAGGGTGGGGGGTTTAGGTTTTGGGGGGTGGATCTAGGTTTTTAGGAGGGGTGGGGTGGGGGGTTTAGGTTTTTGGGGGTGGTGGTTTTAGGCTTTTCGGGGTGGAGTTGGAAGGGGGTTTAGGTTTTTGGGGGTGCGGGTGGAGGGGGGTTTAGGTTTTTGGGGGCGGGTTAGGGTTCGATAAGACGGTTCCAACGCCGCTGTTATGAGCTCAATCAGAGTTCGTTTGACCCACTTCTTAGGATTTCTTAGCGAAAAATCACTTCTTAGTGGAAGCTTCCCTTATATATATATATATATATATATATATATATATATATATATATATATATATATATATATATATATATATATATATATATATATATATATATATATATATAGGGGGTTCAAATAAGAAGTAGTTTTTCGCTAATAAACCTAAGAAATGACAAAAACCTCAAGAAATGATATGAAACGAACTCCGATTGAGCTCATTTCAACGGCGTTGGAAACGTCTTGTCGAACTGTACCATCTTAGCTTTTAGGGTTTAGCTTTTAAGATTTAGATTTTAGGGTTGAATTTTAAGGTTTTAGTCTTAGGGTTTAGCCTTAGGGTTTAGGTTTTTTTTTTTGGTGGGGTGGGGGGTTTAGGTTTTTGGGGGTGGTGGTTTTAAGCTTTTCAGGGTGGGGTTAGAGGGGGGGGGTTAGGTTTTTGGGGTTGCGGGTGGAGGCGGGTTTAGGTTTTTAGGAGCGGGTTAGGGTTTAATGAAACGGTTCCAACGCCGCTGGAATGAGCTCAATCGGAGTTCGTTTAACCCAGTTTTTAGCGTTTATTAGCGAAAAATTATTTTTTATTGGAATTTTCCCATATATATATATATATGATTACCAATTAATAATTTACTGTTTCAATAAATTAAACACGTAACTATTTCCCACTTTTGTCAATAACATACATACTTGAAGATAGAGATTTATAATTAAGAAATCTATTTTTACTAACATATCTATTATAGTATATAATGTTGGTTAGTTAAATGTAAACCATCAATGCTAGCTGAGTTGTAAATTGTAATCAAGTGTTACTACTTTTTCTAACATAAACATTAGTTCTAAGTTCTAACATAAAGTTGATTGAAACTTGTAAAATTATAAAAGTATATATCGACATGTAATCTATAAATAAAACGAGTAACGTTTTTAACTATGTTGAATTTCATCAATCACAATAATTAAAAGAGTTTTGTGTCTAATTTCTCTTGAAAAGACCCAAATAAGTCTCGATTGGCAGGTTTACATTTTATGATCTGTATTTTTTTTATTTTGCTCATAATATTTTTATATTAACATCTATAAAACTAGAAGATGGCCATACTTCAAAATCAAACTTCATCCATAAACATTAGTCCATCTTGCTCAAATATGAGTTAGGTGGGAGAACCTAACGTTTTCTTCTGTTTTACATAAGATGAGCTAAATTGTTGGGACATTGTTGAAGAACAGGAGAAAGACACGTGGTCCAATATAAGGCGAACTGGTGAAGTAAGCTTTAGCTAATTGACAGGGCCTCACAAGTGGATAAGCTATAACTGGGCCGTGGGCCCACTGAAATGCTTGACATTTGCCTGCCTAAACTGGGTCACTTACCAATTACCATACTTATCGCTTCATCTATTGTTTCAGAGACAGAGTATTTGTCCATTTGTAGAATAAACTTTTATATATGTATATAACTAGTTTTATGATCCTTCACAAATACAACAAGATTGGGCAATTAATATAGCTTGAAATAAACAAATTCTAGTTTCTCAACCTAGACACAGTTTTTTCTGGAAATTCTTTAAGAATAGGAGAATCCAGTTCTACTAGATTACAATTAATAAGATCTATGTCTGAAAGAATAGATAAGTATGGAGAAATTCTTAAAGAAGTCATTGGAAAATAATGTCTTTAAGACTAATAATTAGAATATTAACATGAGTTCTCTAGTAAAAATAGAAGAATTAGTTAAAGAACTAATTAATAAAGTAGAAAATCTATCTACTAATAAAAATTTAAAAGCAATCGCTGCAAAAATTATCAAAGAAATTTCTGAAAACATTGATAAGAAAGAAGATACGAATCCATTAATACTGGAAAAACATAAAGAAAAAACTTCAGATGAAGAAAAAGGAAAATTTCAAAAATACTATTTTCCTAACTTTAATATTGGAAATCCATCCTTAGGAAGTTCTAAAAGCCCAAACGTTCTAAAACGGCATTTTAGATCAACCTCAAATGACTAACAAAAGTCAGATGAGAATTTCTTTTAGAAAAATAAATATAAAAATTGGAAGATGTTATTTACTCCATCAGAACACCATCCAAAGGATCATGGAACTCCATAGCGACTGGAGTATTCATCTAAAACAGAAATTAAATGAGTTATCTCATTTATATAAACAAAAACATTCTCTCCAAAAAGAAATACAAGAACTTAAGAATAAAAAAGTTATTCTATCTTGCGGTTAAATGATTTCCATCACGCAAAAGCTAGAACAAATCTTTAATGAACAGCTTGAAACTTATTCAGCTGAACAAATAAATGAACTTGTTCAACTAATGTCCTAAGTGACGAAGAATGTGAACAATTTTTTTTCTGAAAATAAAGAATTAAAAGAAAATTATTTTCTAGAAATTAAAGATCAGGTTTTTGCTATTCAAGAACCCAAAACTGAAGAAGAAAACTCTTCTGAAGAAGAAGAAGAAGAAACCCCAACATACAATAATAGGATGAACCAAACTAATGCTAGTAGCAGTAGTTACAAAAAATCTCATAGAAAAAATAATACAAAATTTTCTATGCCCTATCACAAAGATATACCTAATTCTAGTAATGGTAGTTCAACTGCGATTGACACCATTAAAATAGACTGTATCTTCGATCTTGAGAAAAGAAAAGAAGTTATAGACAAATGGAATACTGAGATTAGCCTAATAATCCAGTCTAACCTAGAAGAATTTTCTAAAGCTAAGGCTTTGTTATTATTAATTGAGCACAAATCGGCAGGAATTATCCAAGATTTCATTAAAGGAACGACTTGGAACGAAGATCTGCATGGTGAAGATCTTTTTGATCAAATTATTAACGCCATCTATATGATGTTTTTAGGTCTCGATTTTCTGACAAATAAAGACCATGAAAATCAAAAACTGCTTGAAAAAGCAAGACAATCTCTAACCAAATCACAACTTTGTGATATATGTCTCCTTGACAACTTTACTTGTCTATTTGAGCAGAACTTATACAAACTAAGTACAGGAGAATACTACTTTTGGATAGAAGTATATCTTATGAAAATTCCTATTGTTGGTGAAAAGGTCAAAGAACGATGGAATAAAGAAAAGAACAATCTAACTTCGCATTCCCTCGGATTTGCTACAAGGTTTGTTAAAGAAGAAATTGCAATTTATTGTGATCTCTCCAACAAACAAAAACAGCTAAAAAGATTTAACAAAAGCTGTTGTAAAAAATTAACAGAAGAGCCACAGTTATCTTTTGGCTGTGATCTAATCAAAGACAAAAAATATTTCATAAGGAAATATAAGAAAAAATATAAAACAAAAAGAAGGTTTTGGAAAACTAAGAAAAGAAAATTCACTCCGGGAAAATACTTTTCTAACGAAAAACCAAAGGTTTGCCCTCAAGGAAAAAAGAAATGTCGTTGCTGGATATGCTCTGAAGAAGGACATTATGCCAACGAATGTCCCAATAAACAAAAATTTCCAGAAAAAACAAAACTCATTTTAGAAACCGAAAATGAAGGATATTTTCCTTCAGAAAACATTTTTTAAGGCTATATGCAAGTATATTCTTCAGAAATAAAGTATGACTCATCCTCTGAAACAACTACAGATAGTACAGAATGAGCAAAACTGACAATTCATATTTTTGTCAGAATCTACAAAAAGAAAACGAATTAGTCTATTCAAATATAACTAATCCAAATTCCATTTATATAAAAGGAAAAATTTTCTTAAAAGGTTATAAAACTATAACTCTACATTGTTATGTAGACACAGGAGCAAGTCTTTGTCTTGCAAGCAAATATGTTATTCCTGAAGATCTATAGGAAAACACTCCCAAAGATATCAAAGTAACAATTGCAAATCAAGAAACCATCAAATTAGACAGGGTTTGTAGAAATCTTATTGTCTACTTTTTAGGAGAACCATTTCCTATTCCTACTATCTATCAACAAGAGTCAGAAATAGATTTACTCCTTGAAAATAATTTATGTTAATTATATGGGCCTTTTACCCAGTGGTTAGATAGAATATCTTTTCACCTTAACCAATAAATGATTTTGATTAAGAAAATAACAAAAGCTTTTCAAATCGGAAAACCTGAATTTCTTGAATCAATGAAAAAAGATTCAAAAATAAAACAAATCTCAGGTACCAATATAACTCAAGAAGTTATAAAACCAGGGAAAAATATTTTCTTGAAATACAAAAATATCAAAAAATTGAAGCTTTACTCGAAAATGTTTGCTCAGAAAACCCTATCGACCCAGAAAAATCCAAAAATTAGATGAAAGCGTCAATAGAATTAATAGATCCAAAAACTGTAATCAGGGTAAAACCCATGAAATACAGTCCACATGATAGAAATGAATTTAATAAACAAATTAAAGAATTACTTGATCTCAAGTTAATTATTCCAAGTAAATCTCCTCATATGTCTCCAGCATTCTTAGTTGAAAATGAGGCGGAAAAAAACGTATGGTTATAAATTATAAAGCAATCAATACAGCCACCAAGGGAGACAGCCATAACTTTCCTTGCATGCAGGAACTATTAACCCTCTTAAGAGGAAAAACCATTTTTTTCAGTTTCGATTGCAAAAGTGGTTTCTGGCAAGTATTGCTAGATGAAGAATCTCAGCTTTTAACGGCGTTCACATGTCCAGATGGTCATTATCAATGGAAGGTAGTTCCTTTTGGATTAAAACAAGCTCCTAGCATATTTCAAAGACATATATAAAATGCTCTAAGAGGATTAGAAAATTATTGTACCGTCTATGTAGATGATATTATAGTTTTCTCAAACTCTGAAGACAAACACTATTTTCATGTTTTATCAGTTCTAAAAACAATTGAAAAATATGGAATAATCTTATCAAAAAAGAAGGCTAATCTTTTTAAAACAAAGATAAACTTTTTAGGTCTTGAAATAAACCAAGAAACTCATTGTCCACAAAAACATATCTTGGAAAATTTGCATAAATTTCCAGACACAATTGAAGATAAGAAACATATTCAAAGATTTTTAGGTGTTCTAACCTATGCAGAAAGCTACATCCCAAACCTCGCAGAGCTTAGAAAACCTTTACAATTAAAATTAAAAAAGGATTATATTTGAGAATGGAAACAATCCGATACGGATTACATTAAAAAGATAAAGAAAAACTTAATAAGTTTTCCTTAAGTTTTCCAAAACTTTATCTTCCAAACGATAAGGATTTTCTTATAATTGAAACTGACACCTCAAACGACTTTTGGGGGGGGGGGGGGGAATTTTGAAAGCTAAAACAGCTGAAAGAGAAGAAATATGCAAGTATACTTCGGGAAGCTTCAAACCAGCTGAACGAAATTACCATAGTAATGAAAAAGAATTACTTGCTGTAAAAAACACTATCTCAAAATTTTATATTTATCTCACTCCTGTAAAATTCCTAGTTAGGACAGATAATAAGAACTTTACTTATTTCCTTAAAACAAAAATTTTCGAAGATAACAAACAAGGACGTCTTGTCAGATGGAAAATGTGGTTTTCAAGATACTCTTTTGATATTGAACACCTCGAAGGGCCAAAAAATGTATTAGCTGATTGTTTGACACGTGACTTCCAAACGTAAGCAATGATGTAATCTTTTTCTATAAATTGAAGGCATCTCTTCTTCAAAAATCATAACTCCAAATAAAAATTATTTAAAAAAAAGGGAGGATGGAAGAAGAACTCAGGGCATTACGCCTAAAAGAAAAAAATTCTTTTAATAGAATTACAAGCTGTTCAACAGCAAATTGTGTTATATAATGAAAATCTGAACGCTACAACTGTAAATTCTGTACAGGAAGACAACAGTCTAAAAACAGAATCTATTCCTTTACAAACGGCTAAAGGTAAAGAAACATCAAGCCAGTTGATCCCTGATGCTTTGGGAAAAAGCATGAAAGACGCAAATGATGAGCCACAATCATCATCTAGTCAGGAAGCAAACGGCTCCGGTAAAGACAAATCAAATCCGTTCGCGGCTGGTAGTTTGCCAAAAACTATTAATCTGAGACCAACCTATGCTCAGAAAGTAACATCTCCTGAAAATCATAAATCACGTTTTTACGTAATTTTTGATGGAGAACACAGAGGAATTTATGAAGACTGGGCTATTGTATCTAAATACGTCCAACACTCCTCAGTTCCGTTCAAAAAATTTGGATCATTGCTGCAAGCACAGCAAGAAGCCACAAGATATTCCGCTCAGTTTGGAAAGAAAGAAATTCCATTAAAGCTCACTATTTTTCTTATGCCTATGGAAAAGAAAAAGAAAAAACAGCTTGTAATCTTTTCCGATACATACAGTGAAAGAAAGATTGAAAAGCAAAAAGAAGAAGCCGATTTTATCGGACTCAATGAATTTCGAATGATTTGGTCCAAAGCCAGAGCCGTTAGTCCAGAAGATTTCGAAGTTGAAAATATTTATACAGAAGATTAAAACACCAAAAGCCTATTCGTCTTCTGTCCAGGAGCAGATTCAATTTTAATTTCTTCGGCCTTTTCCGCCGGATTGATTAAATATATCTATCCCTCTGCAAACCTGCAAGAAATAAACCTTTTCCCCGAAGGAATGAAGAAGGCCATAAAAAACTTCAGAAAAAATATTGCAATGGCTAAAGATACCAGCATATATATTAAGTGTACTTCCATACTTTCCAACTGGTATCAAGGAAAAAGGTACCCTGCTCTACATTAGTTAGAAATTGGTCTTGCCAAAACAAGAAACGTTCTTCCCTCAAGAATTAAAGAGGAACAAGAAGATATCAGTAATTGGGTCTCCATTAGAGTTAATGGGTACTTAAGAATTCTCCAGGATCTCCAAAAGATTATTGTGGGAAGTTTTAAGAAGGTAAATTATTACAGTCAAAACTGTATAATTATCAGCTATAGTGGAACGCCTTTACCCGTCCATGAAAAGCAAGTTCTTGAAAGGATAGAACAAAGAATCATCTTTAATAAAGTTGATGCGGGTCCAACCACTAAGGAATTATTGTGCCAAAAGCTGACGAGCATAATAGAAAATCATACATATGATGAATGTAAACAAGAAATAATGTATCGACAAAACTCTACCTCCACTGAAGAAATTATTAAGGAAGATTCACGTGAACTGGATCCCACTCACGGGTACATTGATTGAAGAAATTACGTATGCTCTTACGTAATAAAAAAGGACAGATGTCCTCCTTGTCATTATTGTTTTCTTTTTATATGTCTATATAAGTAGAAGATAGGAGGGAGATGAAATCATCGAATCAACCCACAATAATCATCTATCTCTCTTGTAATGTCTGAGTAATTTCTCTCTTAAGGAGAAATGTTGTAAGATATCAAGAAGTTCTTCCTTTTGGAAGAACAGTTATGAAATAAAATATTTCCTCTTTAATCATTAACCTACCTCTGAATCTTGTTATAAAACTTGAAGTCCTGGAGTCATAACAGTACCGCTGTGCTTTTAAAATAAATTCCATCTTCTGGGGCAGTAAAGATCCTTTTAAAAGCACAATTCAGAGATGAAATTAATTTTCCTATAAAAATGGCTCTTGTTGATAATAGAATCATCAACAGACATGATGCTCTTCTAGGAGCAGTACAAGAAAATTTAGCATATGGCAAATTTATTTTTACCATATACCCTAAGTTTGCTTTACATCGAAATTCAAAAGATTTCGATAAAACACTTAGTTTCATACATCAGTGTGAAAGAACTGATCTGATGGAACTAGGAAATAAAGTATTTACAATTAATTACTTAATCTATTATGCTCTAACTAATAGCACTCATTCAATTGAGTATAAAGAAAAAAAGAATATAACTATCGAAAACATATTCTCAGATATTAGTACCATTGAAGAAAGTAAGTTCTCTGAACCTTCACAAATACAAGAAAATTGAGCAATTAATATAGCTCGAAATAAACAAATTCTAGGATCTCAACCTAGACACAGTTTTTCTGGAAATTCTTTAAGAATAGGAGAATCCACTTCTACTGAATTACAATTAATAAGATCTATGTCTGAAAGAATAGATAAGTATGGAGAAATTCTTAATGATACTCGCGCTGCGCGGCGAGGATGTGTTGGTTACCTGGTGTAGCAATGAGAACAAAAAATGTATAGTCGACGGCCATTATGTTTACATAAGAAGACTGTCTGGGGGCGCATCATTGCGCTAGTATTTACGAACAAAAAGTAGGTGTTACATCAAAAGGTTTACATCATATTAAGTTGATTAACATCATACTAACAGGTTATATTTTTGTTAACAAAACTTGTAACATGTATAATATATGTTGCCCAAAACATATGTTGGTCAAAATATATCAATTAGCAAAGGACAGTAGTCTTGAATGTGTTCAGCTAGTCGACTCGTCCATGTTTTTCTGGGGTGCTTTCTGTGTATGTGAGATACTATTATCAGTATATATATGTATAGATTATGTATATGTAGTTTAGTTTAGGTTGTGGTACCTGGGCTGCTACATATTTTTCTCTTAACTGGTGCAGCAACCGTGTTAGGTGTGGAGTCTCGTTTAGAGGCGGTCGGCCCTAATTAGGGTTAGCCGGCCCTAATGGGCCTATCTCTACGGTTTGGGCCTAACTTGGAGAACAAGTTAGGAACCCTAGTTTTAATCTATAAATACCCTATGTTGTAATTGTAATCTGTGTGCCTAGACCTTAATGAAATAACCTAGTTGCAGCCCGTGGACGTAGGTCCCCCACTGGGACCGAACCACGTAAAATTCTTGTGTCGTTTATTTTTCTGTCCGCGTGATTATCGTTTGTGCATGTGTGTGTGTTGATTCCGCTGCGCCACGTTGTTCCTAACAAACCGTTGGTGTGATTCGGGGCTCGGCTGCAGCTTTTGTAGACAAACCTGTATTTTATTGAAGTGCTTTTTTAGTTGGTTCTGCAAGAGACATTGAAACTGATAATTGTTTAGGGTCCTACATGTTACTTTAGTTGGTAATCAAAGTATTGTACCTGCTGGTGTTATTGGTTGTTTCTGACTTGAGGTTGTAATGGGCACGATCTCTGAAATGGGTGGGTGGTCTTCTGTAGTAGTTGTGATGGCTGTATCTGCAAAAGTAAGTGAGCTTTATTGTTCTGATTGGTGTAAAATATTTTGTTAACTGATTCTGTTGCAACTCTAGGCAACCCATGATCTCTGAGAATTCTGGTCTTCCAGAAGACATGGTGCCACAGCTCTCTGATCTCATGATATATTGATATGCATGTGTTTTAGCTTCTTTATATCCTATGAAACCTCACTAATGGTAGGTGTTTGCTGGGTGTTTTATGCATGCATGTGTGAGCTATTCTACTAACCGGTTAACATCTATCTTCATATTTGCCAGTGGAGGACTAAAGGTTCAAGGAAACCAATTGATGGGAACCTGGAAAATGAATACAGAAGTCCCAACTCACAACCACCCAAGCCAAAGAACTTTTGTTATTTATATTGGATAAAAATATATATGAAGCATTATAAAAATGGGATATGAGCATGTTTTGACTAAGTGTAGAAATTTTTTTTATCAATCATTCAATTTGGATTAGGTTCCATCTCTAATGGGTCAAATGGTTAAATTAGAAAACTTCAAAAAGAATATGTAGGTTGTATGGATCTAATTGGTAGAAAGTTGCTGAAAGTGTATCTATAATACATTATATTTTGGTTCGAGCCCACGACCCGCCGCAGAGTGCACGCATTAAATGCTAGTTGTAACACTTTCTTAATCCCAAATAGAAGGTGAATAAATTAACCTTGCTGCTATACTAATCATTAGCAACAATGGTGATTCTACTCCAAATTCAAAAACCCCTTTCTCTTAGGTCACTGTCCTCTCCAATAGAGATGCATATTAAAGTAACAGACAGGTCACTAAAAGAACCCGCAGCTACAAATTCATACATCTCAATTTTAAAGAAATTAACATCTTAAGATAGCAACAGTAGTGAACGTTGTCTTCTTTTCAAAATTAAAAACAATATCTGCTAATTTAATATACGTATTATTAAGCGATAATTAAGTACCACATTTCAGTAACTTTATACACATATATTGAACACCAATCCTATGAGGAAAAAGGCAGCTCTAATTCATATATAGATATATCTTGAAAAGGACAAAGAATCTTGTATGAAAGAGGTAACATTGAAATTAGAAAAGATATTATTAGCGAATGTGAGCTTTTCAAGCATTTTGTACTTCAATTATAAGATCAAAATCATACCATATAATAAAGGTTCAATTTTACATGGGATTATGCCATTGGTTTTTGTTTTAATACAGTTACCTAATATTTACACATGATGTAGTAAGATATCAACCTTTAATCATTTAAGACCTATTCAATTCATTCAGACCTTAATTTAATTCACAACTGTTTTGTCTTTCTGGAATTGGACATTTAAAATCTTTAGATGAAAAGGAGTATTATATAGTTGTTAATACCTTGTATACTTTGTGATTGCAGAAAGCCTTGGTTGGTAAGGACACTGGTGAAGAGCAGCCTCTTTGCTTCAGAAAACTGCACATGAAAGGATGGTGAGGTCAGTATTTACGTACAAAGATAGAAGGTATAATGCATATTACCCCTTGTCAACCTTGTTTGTGATAAACAAAATTTGTTAACTAATACATAGTTAGTATATCATCTCAAAAGTACTCCAAATGTGTGCATAAAACTTTTGATTCATAAAATCAACATTAAAATATCAGGTATAAAAATTCTAATTTCAAACACATATAAAAATTAATAGAAAAGTTAGCAGTTAGTTGTTTAGAAAACTAAACACCCTCACCCCAAGCATACAGATAGAACCATTGCATACAATAATTTTCTCAGATGCAATTTTTGGGGAAGTTTCTTTATCAATTGAAATGGGTTCAGTAGATAAATCCTAGCATTAATCTACTTGCCCACAAACACTTTTTGTTTTCAACTTGCCCTATTGATTCTTCCATAACCACCCAACTATATTTTGAAGGTTCATCCACCAATTTTAATTCCGTCAAAAACCATCAAAATCAATTAAACCCACAACAATTATATCCACAACTGATTACAAAAGTAAGTTGATTTTATCTTGGTTAACATTATATCCACCTAGTCTGTACTACAAATGGCAACACAGATGAAGGTGTATTACAGAAAGAGGAAGAGTGAGAAAACCAAACAAATTGATCACATACCCAAGTTTTTTCAGCTTTGTACAAACGCTTCTGCCTCTAAACCACGTACTAAAATCGAGCTTCCAATGTCATTAAATTTTTTTTTTCCGAATATGTCTAAGCTTGTCTAGTTACATAGCATGGTGCGAACCTGGTGAATCCATTACGTTTGTTTTTGTCGGCTATCAACAGGAACAAATGTACCCACAATCAAATCAACTTAATTAACTAACACAACATATTAGTGCATAGGCCCGACTATAAAGTGAGTATTCTATTTCACTTTATAGCGGCTTACTTATTCTATTAAGACATTGGGGTTGGTGGTCCAATGGTAGAGGAAAATCCTCTAGAAATACTAAGATTTGAGGAGGTCATGGGTTTATGTCCCACTCCCATAGGAATTAAGAAATTTGCCTTTAAAAAAAACTTATTCTATTGAGATTCTATGTCAAATTCTTATGTTCCTACTAGAACTTGTTATTTATGATAACTTTGGATGCACTAGATTCTATCTTAGTTAAAGCAATCTAAGTTAGTGACTCTTTTGAACTATAGTAAAACTTAAAGTATCTAAGTTGCATATATGTAAATTTAGGGTTTCATATGTAACATTTTGAAAATCATGGATGATTATTTATTTATTTATCTAATTATTATTATTATTATTATTTTCAAAATTATCTAGTAATATTTATATTATTAAAACTATTAAATCTATAAATAACCATTAAACTTAACTTATTTAATAACACTATTATTTTAATTAAACCTGTCCTAATCTAAAACCATCTAACAAACCAACTAACTCATCCTAATTCCTAATCCTCTTCCACCCTATATTTTCAAAATTACTAGCTAGATACAATCCAATTCTTGTGTTGTATCCTTCTTGCAATTTAATTCCTAGTTAATTATTAATTTGTTAGTTACCGTTATGCCCTTATATCTCTACTAGTTAAACCTTGGAATATTTTATATGCCCCTCCTAATATTTTCGAAAACCCAAAGATAAACTTGAACTATGTTTATCATCTTTGCAATCCTAGTCAAGTCCAACTAACTTTTCTCCTATTCTCTCATGAATCCTCCCTATAAATAGACCATTCATTCCCCTTCATTCTTGACACCTCTGTACAAAATTTATAGAGCTCCCAAGCTTCCTAGTGAATCTCCTTGCATCCTCTTGAAGATCTAAGGAATCCTTAAGGCATCTAATAAGTTACTACAAGTGCAAGTTCATAGCCCCTCTTTTTACTTTCTATCTTTGGGTGGAAAACATGCTCGTATTAAAACTCTATATCAATACTATTATCATACTACATTGTTTATATACTATTTAAATAACAACTTTTTATACTTGTAAACTTAAACAGGTTCATACACACTCTACCACAACATTCACTTTTTAGCCAACGGAAATAAGTAAATAAATCTATTGGCCTGACAAGCCCATCTAGTCCTTCAAGTTGATGAATTATGTTCAACTTTAAAAGAGCTGGGTGTGCAGAAACCGCATTATATAACAACACTTTGGGTCTGGTGTGTTCAGACAAAGGGAACTATTCTAGTAAATTGGGTTGGTTGTGGATCTCGATGTATGAAAGTTTAAATTACTTGTATTGAAATTGTTTATGAATTCTACACTATTATTCTATGCTATATCTATGCATCTAAACCTATGTTCTCACAAAATTTTTAACTGACATATTTTAGCATGTTTTTCAGGTTTTGAAAACTAAGTTACTGCTTTGATCACGCTAAGATTTCAAGGACTCATGCTTTATGGACTTAGCTAGACATTAACAAAAGAAAAAGACTTATTGTTGATGCATGTTTTGTGACAAGCAACTTGAAGATTGTTTGTATTTTATGAGAGTCGTTTATATTTGGTCGAGTTGCATATTCAAGTCTTTGTTCATGTATGTTTTGGGTTGTATTAGTGGCTGCGTACTAAGCAAGTACGCAGGGAAAGTTGCTCATGCATACTTAGCTAGTACGCAAGCTAAGTCCTGCGTACTAGCTAGTACGCAGGACCTGAGTCTTTGAGTATAAATAGCTGATAGGGTTCTTGTTTAAGAGAGGTCTGAACAAGTTCTTGAGAGAAAAACCTTTGTAATCAGTTGTTTGATGCTAATAGACAAAGTTTTATATACTTGTGTTCGTTATCATAGTATCTAGTCATCTTGTTCAAGCTAATCACAGAGGATTCCGCACTCTGTTGATTGGTTTCATCTCCTATACGTGAATCGATCTCACACCCAGGGACCTACAAGTGGTATCAGAGCCTTTGCTCTTGAAATTGAGTGTTATAGGAGTGGTATTGAACATTTTCGACTAGATTTGGACTGAATTACAAGGTTTTTGACTTGAATTTGAGGGTTGTTGAGCAAAAACTGAGCGTTCTTGTTCTTCACGTTCATGAACTGAGATTGCTTCAAAACACCTCAATAGTTGTTTGATTTTGTGAATTATTGATCAAGGGTTTGTTAGAATTGGATTTCTAAGCTTTTGGTTAGATTTATTTCAAATTTTAGACAAGATTTGAGTGATTGATGAGTTTTCCGGCGACCCGAAAAGTAACCGGAAAAAGTTGGTGAACAGACCTTATCTTCAAAGTTTCAGACGTTTTTGCGTTCTTAGATGCGTACTTATAAGTACACAGCAAATTTGTTCTTACGTACTTAGCTAATTCTTGCGTACTTAGCTACTTCTTGCGTATTTAGCTACTTCATGCGTACTTAGCTAAGTACTCAACAAGTTCTTCTTGCGTACTTATAAGTACTCAGCAAATTTGTTCCTACGTACATAACTGACCTAAAAAAAATTTTGGTTCAAGTGTTGACATTTTTGACTTCGTCAAGTATTACAATCATGTTGAGTCACAAGAATGAGTTTGGAACATGGCCTTCGCCTCCTAGACTCGTACCTCTAAATGACTATTCTACTTGGAAAGCTCGGTTTATGGAGTATGTTTCTTTGATTGACAAATGTTTTTGGAAACCAATAGAGGAAGGTTATACCCCTCCTACTTACACCTTCTTGGGTGATCCGAACATTCCAAAACCTACATCAAAGTTCACGGTTGAAGAAAAGAAAGAATTTGATAGAGAAAAGAAGACTAGAGAGGTTCTTGAAATGACTCTTTCACAAGAAACCAACTATAAATTTACGAGTCACTACACTTCAAAAAGCTTATGGAAAGCAATTCAAATGAAGTGTGAAGGATGTTTGAATGTGAAAGACGTGATGATGAATTCTGTGGATTCACCAAAATCTTCGGTTGCTCAAAAAAATGAGAACAATGAATGTGAAAGTCCTCTTGAAGATGTAGAAGTGAGCCACAACCAAGTTTTTAATGATAGTATCGTTTCTGAAGAAAGTGTTTGGTCAGAAGAAGCTAAGTATGATACAGAAAATACTCAGTCAGAAGAAAGTGGCGTGACTGAAGAATGTTTCCTAGCTACTGAAAATGAAACAAGTGATGGTAATGATGTCAAAGTTGAAGATAAGGATAATGAATTTTCAGAAGTATTCACATTTGATTGCTCAACATCACTTGAATTCTTTGAGCAGATAGTTTCTGAAACAAAAAAACCTTGTTCCAAATGTATGGAGTTGACTGGTAAAGTGAACCGTCTCAAAGATGATATCTTTTAGTGAATTCTAATGTGCTAAAAGATTATATTTCCTCCATCATCTTCCTTCAATTATCATCCAATTAAGAAAATCATGATTGAGAAAGTTTAACAAGTTAAAGAAACGTAAGGAAGGTTATTACTAATAAAATATCATTTAAGTTTCGGAGAGGAAGAAGTAAGTTTAATTTGAATTATTAATATTATTATGAGAGAATGATACAAGGCCAAGTCATGAGTCATCCGCATACGACTCTTTTTGTTTCATACAAGGTGAGTATGCTAATCGAATTCCTTAAAGTCACCAAACCAAACAATTTCTCAAAGATAGGCTTCTTTTCCTGGTAAACTAACAAAAACAAAACGTGTTATTAAATATTTTGCTATTTAAGGGTATTAAATGCATAAAACTTTTTGTTGCTTAAATGTTTTTTTTTTAATATTAAGCTATCCAAAAGGGGGTTGCGGCACAGCTTGTTGCCCGTTTACCTACCATTTTATTGTAATCGTCTTTCTTGCAAGATTTCAGTTTCAATATCTGTAATATTAAGCTCATATTAAACAAAAAACTTGTTTGGATCCGAGAGTTTTAAGCTTAAATGACAAGCTATTTGAATTAGTTTTTTAAATAGCTTAAACTTTTCATAACTCAAATTACTCAAACTAACAAATTTGTAAAACCAATAATTAGGGTACTAAAAGAATAGCAAATTTTTAATATGATCATGTGCTCATAGACATTGAATTTTTATAAAGAACAAAAGATAAATACCAAATGCACTGATCTTCTTGGCCAAATGACCGGAGTGGGTATCATGAATGTTGGCAATGAGATTATCATATTTCAAACCCAAACCATCTGGATGTCCAAAACCAATTTGTTTGGGTGTTAAATTTCATATACTATGCTCAGATTGTTAAATAACATAACGGTAAATTTATGGTGTCAACCATAGTGCAAATAACTATATTACAAAGCATATAGTCAAAGAAAATTTATGGTTTCAACCCCCGATAGATTTAGGCAAAGGTTTAATACGCTGGCACAAGTATAACCGTCGGTTACTGAACCGGACCTTAATTTGTTCATAGTGACCGGGCTTTGGGTTGTAATTCTAACTTGGATATGTAACCTCCATGCGAGCCTACCAATTCGGAACCGTTTCGGCCTTTGGAACAGCCTTGCGAAAGTTTTTAGGACTTGGCCTAGGCCCATTTATAGAGCTCTAGTGTAATTGGATTTCTAAAGTAAATGTTGAATATTTTTTGCGTATGGTTATTCAAACGTAACAAATTTCTAAACTTATTAAAAGTATAACGATGGAGAATTCACGCGGTTAAATTCTGAATTAGGCTACATATTAAAAGTCCAATGAATTTTATAACTTATAAATAACATATGTAATGATGTCTTTTAATACCATATATAGCTTCTAAACCTAAGAATGTAAGAGTTATCATTAATTTCAAGAAAGTACATCATAAAACCCATTTAGAACTTCATAAATAAGGGGATGAGATTAAAGTAAGCTTTCCACTTACGCTGTGTTCCCGAGTCTCATTTAAGGACGGAAAAGAAGGGAAAAGAAAGGAAAGGGAAATTAACCCTTGTTCCCGAGTTTTTTAAAAGGGCGGAAAAGAAAGGAAATGGGAGGAAGAGTGTTCCCTAGTTTTTTTTAAGAAGGGAAATGGAGGAAAAATAAGAGAAAACAATGCTTATTTGTATCTTTCCAATTTGAAAAGATTTGGAGAGAAAGGAAAATAAGGGAAAAGAAGGGAAAATGAGGGAAAAGAAAAGAAATGAAATGAATCATTTCCTTTCTTTTCTTCCCTTTAGTGAACTCGGGAACACAGCGTTAGCTTTCTAGGGGTCTCAATATCGGGCTTTGGCTCAAACCGGTTTTGGGAGGGCAAAACTAATTTCAAAATATAGGGTTACAAACTGATTAAACCCTACGATTCAGTTCCATTTCTTTTAGGACCGACAATCCAGTTTCAAACCAGATTAGCCTTTTTTTATTCGGAACAATTATTTTTGTTGTACGTTTTAATAAACATTTTTAGCATGATCATTTGATCTGATTAAACCACAGGTATCTTTTGTATTTGTTACTGCGAAATTGTAACAAGTGCTAATTATACGACACGTGGTACGCTTATGGCCAGAATTATTTTTTAGAGAAAATGACGGTAGATGATTGGCTGGGTTAGCAGAAAAACACTCCTCACCAACTCTGGACACTGATTGGCTAGTGGAATCCAGGGGCATAAAAATAAAAAATAGAATGGACGGTGGTGGGTTCAGAATGATGAGGTTTATGCACAATCATATTCTTCAACTCTTCTTAATGCAAAATAATAAATATTTATAATATGCAATTATTCATTTACTTTTTTACAAAATTATTTGCCAGTTTTCTACATTTGTATCAATATAAATACTTCCTCTTGTTTCCCACTCTTCTCATCACCAACTCTCTATTTCACACACACACACACACACACACACAAGTAGCTTAATTTCTTTGAGGAAAAGGGCAAAGACGTTGAGGTTGCCGGCCATGAATACGGTGTAAAAGACTACCAGGACCTTCCACCAGCTGACCTCATTGACGCAGAGGAGCTCAGCAAATGGTCTTTCTAGAGAGCCATCATTGCTGAGTTCATCGCCACACTCTTGTTCCTTTACATCACCGTCTTGACCGTCATCGGCTACAAGTCCCAAATCGACCCCAAACACAGCGTCGACCAGTGCAGTGGTGTCGGCATTCTGGGCATCGCCTGGGCCTTCGGTGGCATGATATTCGTCCTTGTTTATTGCACCGTCGGCATCTCTGGAGGACACACTAACCCTGCGGTCACATTTGGGTTGTTTCTGGCTAGGAAGGTGACCCTCCCCAGGGCGTTGATGTACATGGTGGCTCAATGCTTGGGTGCAGTCTGCGGTTGTGGTCTGGTTAAAGCTTTCCAAAAGTCTTACTACAACGCCTACGGAGGTGGCGCCAACGAGCTCGCAGAAGGCTACAGCAAAGGCACTGGCTTGGGTGCGGAAATCATTGGCACATTTGTCCTGGTGTACACCGTCTTCTCCGCCACTGACCCCAAGAGAAATGCACGCGATTCTCATGTCCCTGTAAGTACCACTAACTCGCGTGCAATAATCTTGTGTCCTCTTCTTGTTTTTAACATACATAATTGCTTGGATTAAAGGTGTTGGCACCTCTCCCTATCGGATTTGCCGTGTTCATGGTCCTCTTGGCCACCATCCCAATCACCGGCACCGGAATCAACCCTGCTCGTAGTTTTGGCGCCGCCGTCATCTACGGAAAAGAAAAGGCCTGGGATGATCAAGTAAGTTACAACTCTATATTGATCCAATTTTACTCCACAAGTTCATATATATATAAGCTGACTGTGTAAGCTCGATATGTGCAGTGGTTATTCTGGGTGGGACCGATGATCGGAGCCGCCATCGCAGCTTTCTACCACCAGTTCGTATTGAGGGCAGGGGCTGTTAAGGGTCTTGGATCCTTCAGGAGCAACGCTTAAGCTACGAGCAGTGTTTTGAAAGAAATTGTACAAATTTGTGTCTCGTTATTGTGTGAACTTTGGGGCTCAAAGGTTTTTCATTTTATGTCCCTTCCATATATTTGAATTTCAATCAGTCCCTCTTGTTTGTTTGTAATTGGTAAATGGGTGCATTTCAAACCCGAGTGGTAAGAGTATCCGGTATACCCTCATGGGTGGGAACCGTAAGGGTCTTCACGGCTTGAGGGAGGTCACGAACACCGCCCCCTATGGCGTGAGGGGGGCGTGAGGGATTTCACGAAAGAGGGGGGATGTGAGGGGTTGGTGTGAGATGGCATCAAGTGATTGGATGAGATCTCAAGTGAGAGGGCTCACTTGAGGTTGGTGTGAGGGTATACCCCTTGCCTTAACAATGAATAAATTATATGATCGCTTTTTTTTATTAATTTCGTTTGACCTTTCTTTAATCTACAATTTTATAATCCTTAGTTCTTTTGATGATTTTATTCTTATAAGGACATTCTAGTTAACAAGGATTTACTTAATACTAAAGAAGATATCTGAATAAACATTTTACAGGTTAGGAGGTGTAGACCATATGTTTGTTCAAAACTATTCTGATTTTTAACACCCTAGTGGTTAGAGTGTAATTGCATGGAAATAACCATCGATGGAAACTGATTATCAATAATAAGTTTCTACCAATCATCATGGTAACTAAGGTCAGCAACAACTTAGCCATTAGTGGCAAGTACAATCAATGGCATACTAAAATCAGCTACGCTGAATGTGCATACTAAAAGTCAGCTACGCTGGTAAGTTCTAGCTTTGCATAAAAATTTATCATAAAAAATTTGCCAAAACGTAACATTCATACTTTATCAATAAATGCGTACGAAAAACATGCAATAACATAACATTAAACATAAGTCAACAATAAACCGAATCTGCGCCTTTTCGTGTGTGTGTGTGTATATATATATCCTCATTAGAGCACGGTACTTCATCGAGCACACGCACCCATCCATTAACCGTTCGTAATCGTACATTCACTTCAAGCACGACATCCAAAGGATAACACGCACCCCACCTCAAGCACGACGTCCCAAAGGATAGCACGTACCTCACCTTAAGCACCATTCCCTCGCAAGGAATAGCACCTCATTAGGGTTCCCGGTAATCCCCATGGTGACCGTCATCACCCCTTTATCCCACTCAGTTGTACAACCGTTAGCCAGCCACAAAGGTCCCTATAAAGGTAAGGCCCATACATACATACATACCTCGATTCCCGAAGGAACCTATGGCAGATTCCTTCATTTTGTGACGTTCATAAAATCCTTTACTTCCTTTACATCATTTGGTTAAAGCATTCGCACATTTTATTAAATAACATTTCATTCGTAAACACATTTCAACTTCTCTTTCGTAAACATCATTTCATAAACATCATTTCGTAAGTATGCACAACAACCCAAAACATAATTCAAAACATTAAAAGTAGGGCTCTAGAACTCACCTGATAAACTAGTCTTGGTTGTTCTAAACGAAGGTCCAGCAAACGTCACGCACGATCTGATATGATTAGTTAAATACACATCAGACCAATCCCGAATCTAACGGTTTACCTATTCTGACTTAGGCGAACTTAGGGCTAAGTTCGCTCAAGTAGAAACAAGCAAACATCTCCAGCGAACATACCAAATTCACCTACCTTTGCCTTTTGGCGAGCATACTCATATCGAACTTAACAGGTTCGCTACAACCAAAACTTCAGCAAACATACCAAGCGATTTTACCAAGTTCCCCAGTTGTAGGCTGCTAGCGAACTTATCAAGTTCGCTTCAACACCCCACAAGTTCGCCTGCGGGGCTGTCTTCTTCCCCAAGAACCCTACATCCATGCATGCGGATCTGATCTCGTCAAACCCAAACTTTCTTCGTTCAAAACATTAGTTTTTCATTCTAGAACTCAGGTCTGGGTTTATTTCAAAGTTTTACACGTAACAATGTCGACTTTTTACCTAAAACCCGAAAACCCCAAAACTTAACAAAAACTCAGATTCAGGTTAAATCGTTACCTGAATCGAGCTTCTGATTCAGAGAACCTTCTCACGAGCAGTGGAGAAACACGATGTTGCGATCTTGGACCGAACAGACACTTTCTCTCTCTCTATGGTTTCTCTCACTAGAAGTTGGTAAAAATGAGAGACATGGTGAGTGTCACACCCCGGCCGGTGGTGGATTACACACCGGGGCTGACACGCTTGTTTATAAGCACATGATCATTTATTAAATGTGATAATATTTATTCATCAAAGTTAAAACATCTGTTACAAGAGTAAACAGGAAACAGAACGTTTAGAACATAACATAACATAAATTAATTTAAAACTAGGTTCATGTCCTATGTGATCAAGTAGTCCTCAAACAAGTGCACCTGAAACATGTGAGTAAATGTCAATTACAAGTAGTTGGTGAGAAACATAGGTTTTGACACCAAACAAAGTTAAGTATAGTTTACAATTCAATATGTTCAAAGCAAGTCTAAAGCATCTATGTGAAAACACACAAGGTTACAAGCATACAATCAAGTCATGTAATAGGAAAATAGTTACGCAATCCAACTGATTGCCTTTTGACAAAGTAGTGAGATGTAAACACTAACCCGCCAAGGTTCGTGTTAAGTAATGAATCAGATTCCCCTATAAATGATCATGTTAGATACTACTTTAGGCTTGCCACACAAGTTAATGATTGTACTAATATGAACACACGTAATGGTCACCAAGTAGTTTAAGACATAAAGCACAAAGACAGTTGCATATGAACAAATGTATTGAATTATGTATGAAATATAGTTGTAGACATGTGTTCACCCCAAAAGTGTAAAAAAGTAAAAATGGACTATGTAAACTCACTTGTATTGAAGCTAGAAGTGATAGGATTTGGTAAGATAAATAGGTTACAACAAACCTAGATAGATAATGGTACTCTAATTTCAATGTATGACTAAATGGAATTAAGGAAATTTTGGGGCTTTAGGGTTTCATGGGGGTTTGAGACTGGGCATAGGGTTTGTGCAAGTTTTGTAGGAAAATATATGTATTTATAATGCTAAATTGTTTGAACTTTATTCATGTAATAATTAAATAAATAAATCATAGGATGGAAAAGGTTTAAATAATATTACATCTGATTTGTTAAATAAACATATTATGGTATGAAAAATAATGCATTTTGATTTATTTATTAAATAACTTATAATTAAATTAGGAAATGAAAAAGGTTTAGTTAATTTAATAAAGTGATTAGTTAAACATTTAAATAATCTCATTTAATAAGAATTATAAAAGAGTTAATAAATAAATAGGCTTAAATGAAATTAATTGGACATTGTATAAAATAATTAGTTACAATAATCATTTAGGAATTTTTATAAATTTAAAGGTGTTTTTTTTAAATAATTATTCTTTCAAAAATAATTATTTATGAGTTAGAAAGAATTTAATAATACTTACAAATTTAATTAAAATTTGTGTAATAAACAGTATTAATATATAGATAAATAACATAATTAAATTTGTCTAAACAAATCATTTTTTCATTATTTATTTAGGAATTTAAAAATGCTTTATAACATGTTTTTAAATAAAATCAAGTAAATAAACATTACTTTATATTTTCTGTTTTTATAAAAATTTTAGAATGTGTTTATATAAGTTATATAAAATTAATTTGGAATTTTTAAATATTAAATAATGTATGTAAAAAAAATGAAAATGAAAAAGATAACCAAAACTAGGCATGGCCGGATTCGAACCCGCGCCAGGACCGAGTTACACTTGCACACACACACTAACCACCAGACCAGGGCATGATGCCTTGGTCTTAACCGGCTTGATTAATTTAAAAACACAAGTTCCCAAGTCATCTTCTTTCCCATTGGAACCCGTAACCCTAACCCATACAATACTCTCGATCGAGCAAGCGATCGAACCCGAAATCATAGGGCTTTTGTTAGTGGGATTGAAATGAACACAATGGTACCAAATTTACCTGAAATGAATACGAATTGGAGGAGAATGACTCGATGAACAGGTTCGGGTATATCGGCTCTGATTCGTAATCCAGAAGTGATATGGGATGCAATTTAGGACATGCTGAGTTTGTATTGAGTCTCGTCTGCGATGGGGAGTGTCTATTTATACCCAATTTAGACTGTAATGACTCGAACGTTTAAATGATTGTTAGTAGGTTTATCGGTTACGAATTAGCCATGAAGATAGTCATTAAAATGTGATTAATCGCGAAGGATGGATCGCTTAGATGTCCCAGACGTGTTGCCGTGAACGGTTTTGCACGAAAATGTATAGATTCTGAGTTCGTGAGTAGAGTCCCTGCGGGTGTCGAACTCAAGACTGGGTTGGGAAAAGGAGAATTTGGACTTGTCAAAACAGATCCCTGGGGTTTAGGCTTTAACGTTTTATGTTCAAACTTCGTTTTTAAATAGAATTAAGTTTCAGGAATTGCATTATTAACCCCTGGATTTTTATAAAACATAAAATTATTAAATCTTTTAATTTATTTATAAAATCTAATAAATCATTAGGTTATAATTAATTGTTATAAATATAAAATGTAGTTTATTAAATAAAATTAATTCCTATAAATTTGTATAAACCCTAATTTTTATAGAATTTATAATTTAACTTTTTGTAAGTTGTTTATTTATAAATATATGTGTATCTATATCTATACTATATAATACATTTAGGAAGGATAGTTTAGTAATTTTTCATTTTTAATAAATTTACTTATACATATTTTACAACCTAAGATACAATAATTTAAAGCCAGATTAAAGTTAAAATTGAAAATGGAAGTTATTGTTTAAGGACACGTTCATCCCTCCCCCACTCCCCCCAATTCCCGGAACCCTTCTGCTACAAACCCTAAATTTCTCAACCTCTGTCTCAAATCTACACATTCTGTTTCCAGCCACTTCTCTGTTCGAATTTCACTAAGCAAGGACTCTCCGTCCCTTGCTGTCGTCGGCGTCACAACGACGGGGCGTCAACAACCAGGAAACACGAGCACTCATTTTCACCCATCGAATCGAGTAAGTATGGGCAAAGAGCAAGATCCGCAGAAGTTGAAGAAGATAGCAGCATCGTGAGTACTCCTCTTTCAATTCTTCACCCTAATTTTCACATTTACTGTCGATTGTTTTCCCATCTGATACTGAGTTTGGCCTGCAGAATTTAATTAGGGTTTTACTTTGCAATTTGAATTGTATTTGATTAGGGTTTCACTGCAATATTAAGATAGATTTGATTTGTTAAGTTGTTGATTTCTTATTACTACAGTGGTTCCTAGGTTATTGAATTGAGTTTTTTTGTGGCATCGGGAAGTTTCTCTGTTTCTTAAAGCTAATATGGTCCCAATTTTCAAGTAGATTTATTAGGGAGCAGCTGGTGGTGCAGAAGCGAGACCATTCATTACACACCATAACTCTCTTGGTATAAAAACTGAAATACAAAATTAAGAGAAAGAAAGATTACTTTAAACAGCGGAAACTTGTTTATAAACTTCAAGGTTATTGGTTACAAGGTTGGTTGGTTGGAAGAGTGTGTCTTCCTTCTTACAAAACACACCTATATATAGGAAGGATATGTCTGAGATCAATAATGAACAACATACGTCATCCCTGACGATAGACCACAACAGACGTCATCCATGACGATAGACCGAAATAATACACCACAATAATTATACAGACCCTACCATGCTTTAAGACAATATCTGGAAAGATATTGAAGCAATTATTGATGCAGACAACCAAACACACCTAAAGTTGTCGGCCATTTAAGCAAACCATATAATTGAGAAAAACGTCATCCCTTACGTATGCTTCCTATAATTTGCAATATCGTGGCATGGATAGTGGTGGTCCCCAATTTTCGTCAATCAGCCATAGTGCCTGATTGTATTTCATGCTTCTATTATGAAGTTGTTGTCGTCTAGCGATTTCTTCATCCCATGCGTTGGCTCCTGGACACCTATTCCAGGGTAATTTTTTTGGCTTAGATTGGGACTTGGCCCAACTCGTTGCATAGGGCCTCAAGTTCTGATAGGAGCTTTCGGGCTTGCTGATTTTGTTTCTTAACATTGGGCCAATGGTCTCCCCAATAGTTATCTGCTGAGGACTTTGCAAGACAGACTTGGGCTTTGAAGTCCAAAACTGCCTGGAGGTGTCGCATAGTTCTGATGGCTTGTTTAGCGGCTTCTCTTTCGTATTGTTGGGCGACTCCTGCGTAGATACTTGATTCTTCAAGGGGGATTGGGGTGGTGTTGGCTCTGATTTGATAGTGTCTGTACAGAGCACCTGGTTCTTCAAAAGAGAATTGTTCTTTATAAATTTTTGGCAGCAGCTGGAAATCTGGATTATTTCTTCGTAGCCATTCTTCTCGTTGCTTAACTTCACATTTTCTTCGAATATTTCCCCCATCGCTGCTAGACCCTTCTTCAGGACTTCTGCCTCTTGTTCTGTACATCCTGTAAAACAAAGTTTCACCATTCTTGATAGTGAGTCGGCTAAGACATTATTTTTACCATCAATGTGTTCCATATTAATGGTTACTCCTGTTCCGGTGATAATGTCAGAAAACTTTAGCCACCTGACCCTCGAGGCTTTGTTGCTGTTTGTTTTGTTATAGAAGCTTATTATTGCTTGGCAGTCTGTCCTGAGGGTTATTTCTTTCTTATCAAGGTAGTAGATTTTTAGTTTTTCCAGGGAATTGATGCACGCATTGATTTCAGCGTCAATGGTTGATTGGACGACTTTGAACTTTCCACTTGCGTATGCACAGATCTTTTCTTCCCTTCTTGGGTCCTCTTTCTTTTTCTTCCATTTACATATTCCTCCCCATCCGTCCATACATCCGTCTGTTTCGATGGTTATGTATGCATCATCTGGTGGTATTTGAAGGTCCGGTAGCTGCTGTACTTTTGCTTTTATCTTTTTGACTATCTCATAGTCGGAAGGCTTCATCCTCTTGTCATCATGGGGGTTGGTTTTCTCGTATAGTGGCCCCAGAAGGATACTAAGCTTGGGAATGTAGTTTCTGGCGTAGTTTAAGATTCCAAGGAAGGATCTAAGGCCGGCTTTAGTTTTTAGCTTTTCTTCATAAAAGTCACATATTTTTTTAATAATATGTGGCTGCAGCTTTATCTTGTTTCTTCCTATTATTGCCCCTAGGAATTCCACTTCGGGGACGGCTATCTTCATTTTTGTTGGGGATAGGACCAATCCGTATTCTTGGCATTTACAAAGCATAATCTTTAAATGCCTTTCATGATCTGCTTCGCTGTTGGAGTATACCAGGATGTCGTCGATGTATACAGCGATAAACTCTTCTGTGTCTTTGAAGCATTTATCCATTTTTCTCTGAAAAATAGCGGGTGCATTTTTGAGTCCGAATGGCATGACAAGCCATTCGTATAATCCTCCTGGGATTAAGAAGGCCGTCCAGGGTATGGATTCTTCTTCCATGGCAACTTGATGAAATCCAGACTTCAGATCAAACTTTGAGAATATCTTTGCATTCCCGATTCTTTTTAGCAGGGTGTTTATTCCGGGAAGGGAATACTGGTCTTTGTATGTATTGTCATTGAGTGTTCTGTAGTTGAACACCATTCTCTCCTTTCCCTTTGTTTCCTTCCCCGTTGCTGGGTCAATCATAGTTCCAGAGTTGACAATCATTGTCATTGTTCTGTGCCTGCTTTTACTTGGTCTGATAACCTTTAACTTCAGGAGTGCTTCTATGTGTTTTTTAAAGGAAGCTTCTAGTGTAGGAGTTACGTGCTTTAACGGTTTGTCTTGTATTGTGATATCCGGATTTATGATATCCAGCTTACAAGTCTCTCCGTTCTTTTTCCAATGTTTCAAGGGTTCTTCACCAATGTAGCCCTGCTGCTTTAGTTCTTTTAAGATTGGTATAAACCTTTCTTTCAGGTTTTCAGCATCTTCTTTTGAGAACATTACTGTTCCCTGTAATTCTTGATAGAACTCCTCGTCGATTTCTAGTTCTTGGATTGCAGCAGTGATTTCTACTGTAGGATTTGTCTTTATTTTTGTAACCTTTTTGTAAAGGGTTACTTCATCACCTTCAATCCTGATACCCCCCGTTCATGGACCTTGTAAAATTGGTACCTATGAGCATGTCGATGCCATCTCCCGTCATTATGTCCATAGCGTAAATTAGAGGGATCCTAAATTTGTTTCCTCCAATCCTGAAGTTGCCTGCTTTTATCTTTTGGCTGGAAGGTTGCCTTGAATTAAGGCCGTTGAAGAAAACTGTCTTGTTCATCTCTTCAAGGGCTTCCCCTGGGACTATTACCTTATTTATACAGCAGGAAGTTGCTCCTGTGTCTATGATGGCCTTCACTTTAAATAACCTAATACCGGGAATGTCAAATTCGACCTCCACATTGTATAGTTGGTTATTAATTTTTCTTATTTTTGGTTGCTCGCTTCCATCAGCCCTCATGGCCACTTCAATCAGGGTATTTATTTGATGAGGCCCTAATGGTGGGTATGGCTGGAATCCCTCCTGTTTTTCTCTCAGCCTTTTGTTTTCCTGTTGGAGGTGTTCGTTTTGGGCTTCGAGCTTAGCCTTCTCTTCCTTCCATTGGTCTTTCATTTGCTGCTGAATTGTTAGCAAATCATCTATGTCTTTATACAAGGATTGTCTTTCTTCGGCCCACTTTTGGCTTTCTTCTTGGGCCTTCTTTTCTTTTTCATTGATTTGGGCCTTTAGCTCCTTTTCTTTTATTTGCCATAGGGCCTCTTCTTTTGCTTGATCCCTTATGGCTTGCTTCCAATCATTGTCCTTTTGGGCCAGTAGTTTTCAGATGGAATTTGGTTGTTGTGTTTCATCATCTGGAACAACCACTTCGGATCCTTTTGATCTTTTCACCTCAATTTTTATTTTTAGGTAATGGAGTGCGCATAATGCACATGCCGTGAGTCTGCACTCGGGGCAGTGTAATCGTGATATTTCTGTTGTTGCTATTCCGCAGAAATGGCATATGCTGTGGCTGGTAACCTGGTTTTCCTGCCACTTGTGTTCACACTCCTTGCTCCCTTTGGGTAGTTCCATCCTTGGCTTCCAGGATACTGCTTCCTGTACTCTTTTGTGTATTTCTTCATGACTTTGGTGGAACATGAAGCAGTATTCTTCCAGAGGTGATTCTTCTATTTTCTTAGATAGAGTCATGGGGAGCTTTGTGAAGAATTTGTCAGTTGTTGCTGGAAAAAATAGTCTTCCAGATTTGCTTGCTAGGATCCTGAATTCATTCAGGAATTTCCACAAATCCCTAGTGTCTTCACATGTAATTCTTTCAAGGCTTCTATATGCCCTATCTTGTTCCTCTGTTGATCCTCGGTAGGGATCTTCCATGATTGTTATTTGCCTTATTTGGGAGGTTATATTCTGAGGATCGTCTGCCATTGTTTCCAACGCCTCATAGAACGCTGTTCGCCATTGCTGCCACATCTTTTTCTCGTTTTCTCCTAGGAGATTTTCCACGAACATTAGTTTAGCCTTGTTATTTGCCCATATGGTGTCATTTAGTCGATTTATTGTAATCGACTCCCATCTTGCTAAAACATCTGACCATAGACCTGGGTCTGCTGGTAACACGAGCATGGCCCCTGAGTCTGTTAGTGCAGGTGGCAGCGTCCACTGGGAGCTATGATATCTGCCATAATCTACATTGAAATCACTTTCCCTGGCATAGTTTGGGTAGTCCAGGTTGTAGCTACTTTGAGGAACGTTTCCTCTTGCCGGTGGGTATACTGGGGGTCCCATAACTTGATCTGGAGGGGGGTTGTAAACGCCGCTTGCCCCCTCGGATGTACTAGGGAAGATATGTTGTTCTTGGTGGACGGCGGGAGGCGTATGTCCTCCTTCCTTGGCCTCCTTTATCATTCTTCTTATCTCCCGAACTCTTGGGTAGCCTAGGTCTTCTTCGTCTTGTTTTATGGCTTCTTCTCCTATGCTCTCAATTGTGGGAAAAGCATAGTGTTCTTCTTCCTCTTGGGGAGGGGATACGATCATCTGGCTCATTTCTATCTTTTCTGTGAATTCTTTGTCTGACTGTTCTGTGTCTTCTTCCTTGATTTGAACAGTCCCTTCTTCAAGATCATCTCTCCAGGGGTCATCCTCGTACTCATCCCATCCCGTAGCTATTATTTGGTCAAGGGGTGTTGTTTCTTTAGGGTTGTCATACCGGACGTAATAGTCTCATTTTCCTGAATGCTCTCCTAAAGTTGACCATCTTTCATAGCTTCTTCTTCTTCTTTTATTTGGCTTGTTCCCTCTTTTTGCCTTGTTTAGTGGTTCTTCCTCTACTCTTTTGGCTTCACTTAGGCATACCGAACAGAAACATGTCACAGGGATTGTGTATTTCTCTTTCCTGGATATATCCCTACGAATTGTTCTTCGTCTTCCGATAGATTTGCTTGGACCTCTCTATCATGGTTATCTACGGAAAACCTTGGAGGTTGAGGGTTGTTTCGGTAAGACCTAAACCTGAGGCTAGTAGATCTGTCTAGCCTTTGGTTTACTTCCACCCTTGCTGGAATTCGGATCATGGTGAGTGGTGCAGGCCTGAGGTTCCAACTCATGCCCTCAAGGTCATAAATGCTTCGTCTTTCTCCGGGGATTGCGGTAATTCCATTAGTGGCTAAGTGATCTACAACGTTTTCCACATTATATTGGAAGCCTGTATAGCTGGTGTTGGAGATTCTTCCCACTAGTCCTAATGTTACCAGTAGGTTACTTTCTCCCCCTTGCCAGTCACTGTAGCCATGTGTTTGTATGGCTATCTGAATGTGATTATGGAAGTCGTCTATACTTAGTACCATGTCAGGTACCATATAGACTAATTGAGTTTCTGCCGAAAGGTCTACTTCCATTGTTCCAATTATCTGTCTATCATCGCCCCATCTTGTATCCCTTAAGACAATAAGGGTTGTTGTGCCTGCACCCCGTCTGTGCATCGTGTGAATTCGTATCATAAACATGCCTAGATGGATGTGTTGCATGCCTGATTCTCTAAGACTTTGATAGCTTTGACGGTTGCAAAGTCTTAGGTCCGTTTGATTTTCTTCTATGCTCAATATACGTTGTTCTGAGTAATGTTGGTAGACACGATGTCTTACTGTTTGGCTATTACTCCCGTACAGTACCTCCGCCGGTACCAACTCCGCCCTTCTTTGTCTAGAAACCTCCGGCTGCCGATCTGGGTCCAGCTCTGTTTCCAGATTCCTTCGATATCTTCTTCCAAGCCTGCTTCGTACGGCTTGGTTCAAGTTATACATTCTTCTTGCATTTGTTCTGTAGCCTCTGATTTGATCTTCCTGGGTAGGGAGATCAGTTTGTGTTTGGGTAGTCGCCGATCTTCCCAAAACACTAGGCATCCTTCCAAAACTCATATCCTTCTTTTTGGCTGGAGCTCCTTCTCGTATTCCTCCTTGAATATTTTGTTAGGATCTTTGAATACGTAGATTGGCCTTTGTTTTCCTCCTACTGGGTTCTTCTTTGTTAATGATAGGCTATCTATCCTTTTTGTGAGGCTTTCGATTGAATCTTCTAGGTTTAGTGGAGTGCTTTCTCTTTTTTCTAGAGTCGTTAAGTTTCTTTTGAGCTTTTCGATTTCTTCTTTTATCTCTTCAAGCTTTTGGGCTTGTGTTATTAAGAGATATAGGAGGGTATTGTTTTGCTTGATTATTGCTGAACTTAGCGATGCTGCTCCGGTCTTGTAATCAGATGGCCTTATGAAACCTAGTGCTGGTGTTTCAATTTCTTCTGTTGCTTCTACTGCTTCTTGATAAGATATGCTGGCCTTCTGGTTGGCCAAGCTCATCCGATGATGAGTTCCTTGACTTCGTGTAAGAGTTCTTCGACCTTTTGTACTTTGCTATTCAGGTCTTCTGACAGTCTTAGGGCCTGTTCTTCAACGAGCTTTGGCTGCTGTGCTATTTCGTTTACTAAGGAAAGTACTTGTTTTTCTGTAAGTGGTTTGGATTTGTGGATTTCTGAAGAAATCTGCTGAAGGTCCTTTCTAATTTCACTCTGGGTTTTTCTTTGGATTTCCTCACACTTTTCTAGTCGTTTTTCAAGGCTTTTAAGGTGGCTATTTATTTTGTGAAAGTTTTTGATTGAGATTTTTGCAAACAAGGATAGTCTATCAAAAATACAGGAAATATTGTTTTCTAACTCAGAGATACTTTGATTTTGATTTTTCAAAGGGTTTATAAATTCAAGGTTTGAGGTTCGGGAATGATCGTACCAGTCTTTTATTGATTTTTCAAAGCGATCAGTCATAATTTAAGCATCTTTTAAGACCAATCTAGCAATACCAGAATGATCCCTTAACTCAGTTTTCTCTAACGTAAATGCCCTTCTGGCAATGTTTTTAGATACTCCTCCTTTTGCTAAGGGGATTCAGAAAAGATGCTTCGTTACTACTGATAGTTTAAAAAAAAAAGATTCTGATCAAACCCTTTTCCCCTTACCCTGAATAAGGAAGTCAGCCTTCCATAGAGCTTTGTTTTAAAGCTAGACCTTTACTTGAGAATTGCTATTGAACTCCATTTAAAGAAAATGCTGGTGAGGTTCTAAATATTTTACCTTTAATAATAAAATATGTAACAGCTTCATTAACTTGGTTCAATTGAAACTTTCTGCAGCTGTTTGCGCCTTTGCGGCTCTCCTATCGGTCCACAATTAGGGTTTTATGTAAGTTCCGTACTCTCTTTCTTGATTTCATATGAGCAATATATGTTTACTTTGCTAGAAATTCTGATTAAATTTTGTTTTTTTATTGTTATCTGCTTGATTTCAAATGGGGTTTTTTATGATTTCATTTGGGTAATGGTTATCTTAGTTCTGTTTTGAGATTGTATGGTAGAATTTTGTGATGTTTTTTTGTCTTGGTTCTTTGGGTTCCATTGTCATATCTTGCAAATCAGTTTTGTTAATGGGCGGACTTCAAATTATCACACCAATACAGTAATACACCTCAAGTTCTTTAGTATTGAAGTTTTCATGTTATGATCTGGATAAGCTTTTCATTGCTTAACCTTTGCAATAATTGTGTCAGTGTGCAGGAAGCAGTAATTAAGAAAAAAGTATAGAGAATTACTACAAAGGAAAACCTCGTTAATATCAAAGGTATTTTTACTAATTTGATTTTAATTTGCTCATTTGATTTGGTCTGTTTGATTTATTATTTTCTTACGGAATGATTTATTATTTTATTACAGAATGATTTATTATTTTCTTACGGAATGATTTGATGCATGGATGGGGTTGGGATTTTACACTTAGAATATGTGTAAAAGTTAGTTAAATCACTTTATTTTCTCACCATCTTTCTTATTTTTATGCTAATTTTTCCCCTCACAGCCTGCACATGTGAAAATAGGTGTTGCAGATTCGCAGTGGATCATTCATTAGGTTGGTCTTTTGTGCACATGTCATTAACCTGTATATATAATGAGGCTGGGGGTTGTAAATATTTTTATGTTCACTTGGGGTTATAAATTTTTTAATGTCATTAACCATGAAACAGAAGTTCATGCAACCAAAAGAGCATTACTCAATTAGTAGTAGTACTTTGCTTCGTCTGTTCAGAATGTTTTTTCTAATCAAGAAATACAAAATTCGTTTCTGTGCCAATTGAGTGTTGTTCTTTGCCTTCTGTGTGTGTCACAGGTATCTACTTCCTTCAAATGTTTTTTTAAGTTGGTTCTTTTTGTGTGTTTTAGAAAGTTGGTTCTTTTGGTCTGTGTGAGACAAGTTTTAGAATTTGATTTCTGTAAACACATTGATGTGCACAGCTCTTTTGAAGATCACTAATCCAAGATTAATATCATGTTAAACTTCTTTTTCAGTATGCTTAGAGAAATAGATGAACATGAAAGTTTGATTATGAATTTGTGTTGTCATTCACTACTTTTTTTCCTGAAGTTAAATAGGTTGTAGTTTGTTTTCAAACTTATTCTTATTTTGTTTATTCTTATTTTGCATGCTCATAAGTGGGTTGCGGTCGTCTTCAAAAAAGTGGGGCTTGCTATTCTCCAGATAATGCAATCAACCATGTCTCCATAGCCATGAACTTGTATTTCCAGTCAAGAGGAAGAAACACTTGTAACTGTGATTTTAAAAACTCTGGTCTCCTTTCCGTTAGTGGCCCAAGTAAGTGATCAACTTCACCAAACCATTTATTTATTGTTGTCGTTATGTTTTATTTCGAGTGGGTTTTATAGAAAAGCTTAGGTAAAAGGGGATGGGTCAAATGGGTTAAAAGTCAATCAAAGCCATGGTTGGAAAAATCGCTAGGCGCTAGTCGGGCGGTGGGGTGGGGCCTAGGCCTAGGCGGGATTAATCGGGGCCTAGGCGGGATTAATCGGGTTGGAATTTTTATATGTAATTTTTAGTTTTTTATATATATACACACATTTTTATATATGATTTTTATAAAAATGTTCATTTTTAAATATTTATACACATATTTGGCTAGAATTTGAAGGGGTTGGCCGGAAAATCCAAGGTTTTTCCGGAAAATACAAGGCTTTGGCCGAAAATTTCAGGTTTTTGCCGGAATTTTCACCAGAATCTGGCCGCCTAGGCCTGCCTAGCACCGCCTAGACCCGCCTAGGACCGATTCCGATTAATGGTCCGCCTAGCTCAAAATTACAAGTTAAATGGCCGCCTAGCGCCTAGGCCCGATTTTTACAACACTGATCAAAGCCTAATTCCACTGCTTCCGACCTCCTAAATTGTTTTATAACTTGTATAATAAAGTGTCCGTAGATCAACCCAGATAGTTTAGGGTGATTGTCTTAAATAAAAAATTTGTTCTGCAATGATATATCTTTATATAGAAAACAATGTTAATCATGTTGGATGAGAATTTTATGTCTTAAATAGCATGTCAGTATTGATGTCTGAAATGGATGAGCAAGAAAAGAGTAACCTAATTATATAACTATGAAATATGGATTGTGTTGAAATAATGAAGATAATTTACCTGTATCATGATGCTTAATTTGGTACCCGGGTTGTTTTTATGGCTAATATGGTTTGTTTCATTTTTCGCCATAGCCGGAAGGAACCGAGGACCAAAGTGATGAACTGAGATAATGTTATACATTTGGAGCGTGCACTTCCTTCTTACACAATTAATCTGTCATGAGTTACTGAACTCCCTTGGCAACCAAGGTCCAGAAAACTATTTACATGTAATTTACATATTAATTATAATTTTGGTTCAGGGAATGACTGTAGGGATTAATCTTGATGTTACGGGTCGAATAATTAGAATGGGCGAGCATGATTTTTAGTTTAGTCACATGTTTTACTGTTTTAATAGATCATGGGTAGTTAGCAAGTAGTGTGTTAGTGGATAAGTTAGGGGCTGTTTGGCAGCCTCTTAATGATTCCATTAAGAGGCTTACCTCTGAATCGGCCAGAGGTAAGGGTGTTTGTTTTGCTGAAAACCCATCTCTTAATGGTTTTGCAAGCCTCTTAATGGTTCAGCTATAAAACCATGCTGAACCATTCAAAGCTCTTAATGGTTCAACACTTAACGGTTCAGATTTTGCCAAATAGCCCATTAGTTTCCTTTTCTTTATGAGGTTTTTCTCTATTTAATTTATGTGTTTGAGAAGTAATGAATAAATCATTCATAAGCAGGAAAAATCATTCTCTAAATATTAGTCTGATTCAACAATGACAATATTAAATTTATTATTCTATACTAAACTTATGAAACGCTTCTTTCAGCTTAAAAACATTTCAGAGATGCTATTGACAAACATGATGTTTCTATGGATAGGGTAATTTTGTATAATGGTTTCATATCTGATGAAGAGTGTGAGCACATGATATCTTTGATAAAACCCTCATTCTTATACTTGACTTGGAATTCATATTTTTTGGCCCCTGAATTTTAAATTAGAGGAAGTTATCGCCAAGTTTGTCCCCCATCCTACTTTCCAGTTAACAATGAAAGTGACTTAACACCAGGTTTTCCTTTCATGAATATCTCATTAATGTGACAACCCATTTCATATTGGGTTACAAGTTAGAATTACCCTTCTTTCAAATGCAAAGTAATGGGCTATTTGTAACTTGCATTATGAAAATCGGGGGCCCATAAATGACAGTTATGGGTAGAGGTGCACAAATCGGTTTTTTTTTGAACCGGATCCGGTTCGGATCCGGACCGGTTCCGTCAAAGTTGGTCAATAACCGGATCCATTAGAACCGGTTCCGGTTCGGATCCGGTTCCGGGTGTGGAGACTTGGAACCTATTGGGACCGGTTCGGATATTTAGAACCGGACCGGTTAAAAAAAACCGGTTCCGAAAAAAAAAATTAAAAATTAACAAAGATACATTATAAAATACATGTTTTATTTATTTTGTAGATTTTTTTAAGTTATTTAACAATAGTTCGTACAAAAAAAAATACAAAAAACATAATTGAATCACAAAGCATTAATTATTTATTATGTTTTCAATATTCTTCGTCGTAGTCTTTGTAACATCGGTTTTCATTCTTCTTCGCTTGAGATACGTTGGGCTTCATCGTAAGCTTGTTCTTCGTCCGAAAGTGGAGTCGCCGCCCCATGTTCTACTTCGAATTCATGTATTTCTTGTTCAACGTCAAGCTCGCCTTCTAATTTTGCAACATGTTGTACACGTTCGGCGGCATCCAAATGGTCCTTCAAGCAAATACACATCTCCATAGATTCCGGTGTAAGCCTCGTTCTTCGAATAGATAAAACCCTGCCACTAAGAGAAAAAGCGGATTCCGAAGCTACCGTGGAAGCTTGGACGGTTAGTAGGTCACGGGCCATTGCGGCTAGAACGGGATATTGGGATTCCCTTCCTTGCCACCAACTCAAGATATCAAAGTTTTCAAACTCTTCGGATCTTAGAGTAGAAATAAAGTCGGTTGCTTGATATCTCCCAAGCTCGCTACTTGGTGTGGTTCCACGAGCTCGTTTAGTATTTTCGTTTCTTAAAGTGTTAAATAAATTTAGCATCGGGTTCCTTGAACTACTAGAAGTTGAACCCGAACCCATTGATTCACGTATGTTTGATGGATCACCACTTCCACCATATTTGCGTAAATAATAATCAAACATATTATTAAAAGCCGAATTGAAATCCCTTATTGCATTTGATTCAAAATTTGGGTCTTCCTCGAACATATTTAAATCATCCGATATTGATCCAATTAATGTTTCAACACCGGTTACATTAATCGTTGGGTTTAAGGCGGCCGAACATGTAACAACGGCCGGCATTTCTGAAAAATATTTTTTAAATTTAGCTTTCATAGGTTTTACCATTTTTTCAAAAATAGTGCCGTGATATTCAAACTCTTTTAATTTATTACATATTAAGTATAATTGTTGAAGTATTAGCGAAGACGTGGGATAATAAACTCCCGATAAACATGTAGTTGCATTTTTAAAAACCTCAAGCAAATTAGTTAGTTTCTCGATCATATCCCAACTTATATTATCAAATTTTTGTAAACAACGTTTCTTTTGCACAAGTTCATCATGGAAATGTTTTAAAGTAATTCTTTGCCTTAAGGCCGATTCAAACATTTTCCAAGTCGAGTTCCATCTAGTAGGTACGTCCCAATTCGGACCTAAAAAGATGGAATCCGTTTGTTGGCACAAGTTTCTATAGTTTATATATCTTTTTTTGCTTGTGCTAAAAACTTCACGTAACATCACTTTAAAATTTTCTTTTACGTCTCTTATTTCTTGGACGTTTAGACCGTCTTGCACAACCAAGTTAATGATGTGTGCAACACATCGACTATGAAAAAAAACACCGTTACAAGGCGGTTCATATTTTATTTTTAATTTTTCGACCGCGTTTGTGTTATTTGAAGCGTTATCAAAAGATATTGAAAATATTTTCGGTTGAATTTTATAAGTTTGAATTACCGAGTCTAAAATATAAAATAAGTTTTCACCGGTATGTGGATATCAAAAATAATCAAACGCAATCGTACGCTTCATCATTTGCCACGACTCCGGTTGAACCCAATGTGCGGTAACGCAAAGGTACGATTCGGGTAAACCATGTGGAGCGGACCAAACGTCCGTTGTTAAGTTAATGCCGGTATTTAATTTTTCAAAACCTAAAATTAATTCTTTTTTGGCTCTTTTTCACATTTTTAAACAATCTCTTCTCAAAGTAGAACGACTTACATTTGTGTAATTCGGTTGAAGCGTCTCTTGTATCATCCTCGTCAAGCGCGGATTATCAAAATGATCAAAAGGCAAGCCTTCTTGAATGACGAAATGTGCCATTCTCTCACGAACACTTTCGACATTGTATTGCCAAACTCCTCCATCCCTACCAATTTGAGTTTGATTTTCACCTTCTTGAGTGTGTCTTGCGTGACTAGCAATATGTTTCCTTAAACTGCTATTTCCCGCCGCAGCTAAAAGTTTACCACAACGTTTGCAACGAGCCTTTTGCGAGCCGTTCGACATTTCGCATAAATCGAAATATGCCCATATTTCTTGGTTTCGGGAGCAAGGAAGTATTGACACAACCGTAACATCGCTAGTAGAACCACCAACCGAATTTTGAGTGCTTGCGGAAGCGGAAGCCATGAGAGCGTTTTTTTTTTTGCTTAACGTGAGCGTTTTTTTTGCGTTTTGAGAGCGTTTTTGAGTTTTGAGAGCTAGAATGTTGTGGTGAACTAACACAAACACCCAATACCTATTTATACTAAATTTCAATCCTTAAAAACAAAACAAAAACAAAAAAACGGCCATAAAACGGCTATATAGCCGTTTTTTTTAACCCCAACGGCTAGAACCGGTTCCAAAATGTCCGAAAAAAACCGGTTCCAAAAAATCCGATTTTTATCCGATTTTTAACCGGTCCGTCAAAAAACCCAGAACCGGTCCCGGAACCGGCGGTTCTCATAATATCCGGACCGGTTCTAAAAAAAACCGGTTCTCACCGGATCCAGTTTCGGATAATCCATCGGATCGGTTCCGGTTCCGGTTCTTTTGTGCACCTCTAGTTATGGGCAGCAAGTTCTAATGCCAAAGGAAAATTTGTAACAGTGGAAACGTAATCGACGTGCCTTGGTATTACTTTCTTAACATTTATTATTGAAAAATAAATTGCTTTTATTAAAACAATACATTTCAAAAGATAAAAAAAAATGATTAAAAATTTATTTTTTAGTTAAAACATTACACACTTTTCAGAGTTTAGTTAGTTACCGCGTTGTAAATTGTATCCGCCGCATTATTGCGCGGGTTTCTACTATATATATATAATTTGTCTACGTTTTTCGTGTTTTACGGTGCCAAATTTTTTGGATGAACTTAAGCAGGAATATAAGAAGAAACATGGAAAGTAAGCAGTATCTAAGCCTTCAAGGCAAAGTAAAAGTAGAAGCATCAGACTTGAATAGGGTAACAGCCAACATGTGTATCAAATGAAATGACTTTTGTGGTATGGCGTTCAACTACGCCGCCACAACAACGCGCGGGTTTTCATATTTGCGCTTAGCGTTTCAAGCTTTTAAAGACTTCTGAGAACATTAATTTTTCCCGAGTTTAGCGCGCCGCAACGCGCGCAGGCATTTTTACTTGTATATATATATATATATATATATATGTTTAGAAGATACCTTAGTACATATATATATTTATTTATTTCATAGAATAATAACAATTATTTACATAATATCTTATATAAATATTTATTATTTTTTAATTTGAAATAATTGCACTCAATGTATACGCACGAAATAGATAAATAGGATACTTTCATAGATGCAAATCATAAAATAATGAAATTACAAGTGCCGAAATAATAAAGGTAGAGGCCGTAATTTCCTGAAGATTACAGTGAGCTAGGGTATTTATAGGGAAGACTCCCCACCCTTGATTCGGCCCAACACGCGACCCGTAAGTCGTTCGTTATTCCTTTCGCTTCGTATTAATAACCCGTCATTATTATCGTCTTTATTTTTGTGATGTTACATTCCTCTTTATCATAGTGATGGAATTCTTGCATGTTATCATGGAGACAACATGCAACATAGGTATTTTTCACGGGCTTATTCTTCCAAATGGTGGTCTGAGAATTTGTAACGAACCAATTTTCAGGTTTGTCTTATAATATATTATTTATATTGTAGGGGATGTATTTAAATAAAAAAAAGTTAGCGGGTGCTTTTTGTTAAGAACAAAGTGGCGCAGCGAAATCGACACACACACATGCACAAACGATAATCACGCGGTACAGAAAAATAAACGACACAATCTCATTGACTCATCCTCAATCTCAACCGGCACCTACTCACTCGAACTACCGACTCCAGAGACTTTCAGAGGAAACACCACTCTCCAAAACCTGCAAGTACCATGGAGAGATTTTCCCATTCGGAATTCCGGTCTTCAAAACCCAACGGTGTTTTGAACTGTACCCAGAACACGTCCCATGCTCCCACTATTCCCAAAACCCTAACCTGGTTTAAACCTCCGAATGCACTCAGCTAACATCTTCGTGGCTCTAGGATTCACACTTGCAAAATGAATCCACTTAGCTTTACCCGATGCAGCGAGCCAAGACTTTAATACTCGGATGTTGTTTCCTTTCTTCCAGCCATACATAAACCCGTATCTTCCCAAAGTCTTCAAACAATAGATTCACCAATGCTTCACAAAAGTGAGTAATGAAGCATACCAGAATCTTGAACCCAAGAGTCTCCACTGCCTTTATTGAGTCCCAATGCATCAACCCAGACACATTCTCAGAAGCATAATTTACTATCTTTGACATCGACTCTAAAGAATGTCTCACATACCTCCATGCAGCTCCACCAAGTTAACTATGCCCAGCTCCCACTGTCCTTGTTATCCCAACCCATTACCAAAACCAACATTCCATGAGATTATCCCCGATCTTACTTTCCCGACAAACGTCTTCACCCATCATAAGATCCCGGATCCCCTCAAATGTCGAACCACTGATCACCACCGAACAAGAAATAGCTTCACAGTTCCAGACCAGCTAACCGACAAATGGTTATAACATCAGTAGAGCTTTCATGAAAGCAAACGGTACCAAGGATTCCGTGACCGTACACCCGATCGGCTAACCCTAACCGAAAAATCTTTCAACCGAGCAATATCACCTTACTTCATTTTTTTTCACTTATGTCATCACCAGCACACCCGTTGGTTCCATTTTCTCCAGGTTTATCCAACACCAGTACCCCATTCAAGTTCCATTTTGACAAACCCATCAACCAAAATGCATAACCGTCAAACCTTCGATTACACCCATCCCGTCTTTAGCTATAACAATAGCAAACAAGAAACAAATCGAAACAGTGAAACAAACACAACACTTGCACGGGCTTGAACTTGACAGATGTTCTACAGAACATGTCAAATGACCTATTTGCTCCTGCAATAAACATCGCAGACAAATCTAAACCCGAATACTGAATTTCATATAACCCGGTTCCCAAACAGGTGATAATAAACAGTCAACAGAAACTAACCAAATCTCTAACCTTTACCCGACGAATCCAAGAGTTTTATAACCAAACCCTAATCGGCGGCTTCAAAGAGATTAACCCGGTACTATAAACAAAACCATTTATACCTGCGATATCATAACCGTTAACCCGCAACACAAACCTGAAACAGCCGACCCGACGCTTCACATGCAAACCCGAGTGAAACCAGCAACTCCAAGAGATCCACAACAGAAACTCTAATTGCAAAATCACTTCAAATAAGTCCCGAACAGCCCTGTTTTCTTTCCCCTTTTGCGCAACCTAGGGTTTGAAAAAACCCTAATTCTGGCGCCCCAAAAAACAAGAAACTATGCTGCGAATTAGCCCTGGAACAGCAGCAGCAGAAAAAACGAAAAAAATTCTGCAGGTACTGTTCATGCTGAAAACACTGTTCACAGCGGCGTACTGTAGCGGCGGCGGCGGTACTGTAGCAGTTAGGGTTTTCCTTTGCGAATCATTTTTCCGTGACAACGAGCCAAAGCTCTGATACCACTTGTTAGGAACAAAGTGGCGCAGCGGAATCGACACACACACATGCACAAACGATAATCACGCGGTACAGAAAAATAAACGACACAAGAATTTTACGTGGTTCGGTCCCAGTGGGGGACCTACGTCCACGGGCTGCAACTAGGTTATTTCATTAAGCTCTAGGCACACAGATTACAATTACAACATAGGGTATTTATAGATTAAAACTAGGGTTCCTAACTTGTTCTCCAAGTTAGGCCCAAACCGTAGAGATAGGCCCATTAGGGCCGGCTAACCCTAATTAGGGTCGGCCGCCTCTAAACGAGACTCCACACCTAACACTTTTAATTGATGGAAATACCTAGTTTTGGATGGAGGAATTAAGTTACAAAGTTGAGGGGCTAGACTTGTATAATATACAAACCTCACACACTCTCTAATCAATTATGTGTATCGTGATTTAGAGAAGTGAAAGAATGGGTCAGGAACTCCAAATCAAAGGTTGCATGCTTGGATGGAAGGATATGGTCCTTCATATAATCAAGTAAGTATCATCTTCTCTCTAATCCTCCATAAAATTCTTGTTCTTGAAGGGGTTTTGGTGGATGAAACCCAATGGGCGAGAATTAGAGTTGATTTGGATGTATTATTGAAAATGATTGATAATCTAGCATTACTAAAGCTAGAGGAGTAATCAATTCATGTTAATAACATCCAATTTGATGATTTCAAAATTAGGATTCTTGAGGTGAAAATTGAGGGTTTTCAAATTGTTGAAGTTAAATGATGAATTGGTGGTTGATAAGTGTTTATGGTGTTAATAAACACAATTTTTACTAGGAACCCTCAATCAATTTGATGAATCAAGAAACATGGAGAATTGGGTGAAAATTGGATAAAACCTTAACGAGTCAAAATGGGTTGATTGTTATCTTGAAAGGTTGAAAGCTTGAAAGAAGCTAATTAAACCAAGTTAGTTATTGATGAAGATCATAAGATCTTGGGTGGGTGTCAAACCTCAAATTGAAGATTTAATAGGAGTTTACTAGATTACTAAACAAGTGGGTTGTTTAGGTGATCAAGGTATGGAGTAGCTAGCTTGGAAGACGAATTGGAATCTTCATTGGCAAATTGCACTTACTTAGTAATGGATAAGTAGCTTATATGTAAGTAGATAATGTGGTAAATTCTATTTACATGTTGTATGTTGATTTTGACTATGTGGTAAATGGTCAAACATAATGTGGTAAAAGTGGTGTAGTTGACTAATGTGGTAAATAGTCAAACATAATATGGTAAAAGTGGTGTAGTTGACTAATGTGGTAAATAGTCAAACATAATGTGGTAAAAGTGGTATAGTTGACTGATCGTGTGTCGAAGGCTAATAAAAATTATAATTAAAAACTGATCCTTAGCTACTTTAGATTGTAGTACGAAAAGTAAGGTTGTCGAACCCAGAAGGAATTCGTGGAAAATACTATTTAATTATTACTTAATAAAACTGCAGAAACTACTGAACTTTGAATACTGATTTGGAAAACGATTGCTAAAGCAACAAACTTTAATTGAATTGAAAGTGATTAAGAGAAAAGGGATCGCTCCCGGGTTCAGATTACAAACGTTAATGATAATCTTAGTAAATACTTGTTGAACTCCACATAGACATGGATTACAAACAACAATGATTGATAAATAGTTAAAAGCCGGAATATTTGACTGTGCTGATTAACAATATAAAACCGAATAATTGACACCTGTTGAATAACTAGCTAATTAACTACCAATTTCAGAGCATAAGACTTAATGAATACAATGGTTCACGATTAGAAACCGAGTAACTGATGAATACACAAAATACCAAGAACCAAATCATTTAATCAATAATTAAAAACAAAAGCATGCAATTAATCATACGATTGAATCACAAACTAATCCAACAAAGTATAAACCAAGAAAAAGTGACCAAACGAAGTAATCCTACACCCGGGAACAACCACGAGTGATTTAGCTAGGCACAAACGACACTGTACCTTTAAAACTTAATTCGGAATCACAAAACATCAACTAATGAATTAGAACTCTTCACGAACCCTCAAAATCGCCCAAAAGTCGTCTAAGAAGCTCCAGGGAATGAATGATGATGACTTTTAGGGTTTAGGCTTGAATATATGGGGAAAAAAAATCCTCAAAACCCGCAAAATTCTCCTCCGGGCGTTGGCAACGCCGAGTAGAGCGTAGGCAACGCCCTCAATAAGTTCCAACGCTAAGTCCTCTGATCAACGCCCTCTCCAACGCCAAAATTCTCTCTGGACTACACCCAATGTTGGCAACGCCGGGGTGGGCGTTGGCAATGCCAAAACTAAATTTTCATACACGGCTCGTCGAACCACACCAAATCCATATTTTATGGCTCTCGTAACTCATTTTCTAGCTCAGGATATGCTTATGTCACTGTAGAACTTCCTGATCGGCCTTCGTCTTTGCATAGTTTCACATCCGATCCTTCTACTTCCTCCCAAATCCTTACAAAACACGTACTTAGCATCCAAACACCTATAAATCATAAACACATACAAAGTAAACGCTTTCCATATAATAATTCAACTAAGAATATGAATTTAAGCACAAAACCTCCAATCACACATTCATCATTGATTAATGTGGTATATAGTCAAACTAAAGTATAGAATGTGGTGTTTGATATAAATTGACTTAATGTGTAATAAGTCAAACCATTGTGGATAATGGTGAAATTGATATAAATTGACTTAATGTGTAATAAGTCAAACCATTGTGGATAATGGTGAAATTGATATAAAATTGACTTAATGTGGTATAACTCAAACAATTGTGGATTAATGATGAAATTGTTGTAATTTGACCTTAGTGGTATAGGGTCAAACTATTATGTTGAAATTGGTGTAATTAGACTATGTGGTTAATAGTCAAACTTGAATATGTAATGTGGTAAATAGGTGTAATTAGACTATGTGATTAATAGTCAAACTCGAATGTGCAAACGTGGTAGATATGCGTAATTAGACTATGTGGTTAATAGTCAAACTTGATTGTGCATATGTGGTTAAATAGTGTAAATAACTCAATGTGGTCAAGAGTCAACTAAAATGTAGAATGTGGTAACATTAGACTAAAATTGACCCTATATGGTAAAAGTCAACCGTTGGTAGTAAAACGGTAAATTGATTGATTACATGAAGTGTGGATACTTCATGGAGGTGTTTACGTGAAGTGTGGATACTTCACGGGTGATAGTGAGGTCAAGTACTTCATGGGTGAAAGTGAAGTCAAATACTTCACGAGTGACATGAAGTGTGGATACTTCATGGGTCGGCATGGAGTCAAATACTTCATGCGAGAAAGCGAGTGACGGTTCTCGCAATAGACATGTGGATATGTCAATTTGATGAATGGTGAAACGTTAGGACTTGTATGGGTCAATACATGTCTAAGTTATAGGTAGGTGTGCCTAAACAATTAAATGATTGAAGTTGAAGTCAAACACTTCAAGGGTAAAATACGAGTAGTGGTACTCGAGTTTGGGGGTTGAAAACTAACGAATATATATTTTAGTACATGTTGGTGATTTATAGATGTTATTGGGTGAGTTTTGTGGCTTAAAGATCAAAGGGAATTGAGGTTGTCGGTCGGAAAGGCTAAAAACTGCAAAAATCATGTTTGTGCAGGGGAGGGAGTAACCTTACGCCCTAACCTACTGCCTTACGCCAATAACATTATATGGAGTAACCTTACGCCATTAAAATTAAAATTTGATTTTGGATTGGTTCTTGGTGATTTGACTTGGGACTTGTCCCAAGGGTTGTATTTCATTACTAATGGTGTATTTTGGAGCGATTTTTTTGTAGGTAAAGCTCCGGTGTGATCTCGGGTCTCGCATCATGTGGATTGGATTCTCGTGGACATGTTTAGTAATTGGTTTTTGTTAATCTTCTCGTATAGAGTCTTTACAAACTAGTTGGGTTCTTACAAGTTGAGGATAACTTGTTAGTAACTTTTGTTAAACTAATTTGTGGAAATTATGTTAGTTTAATTCGTGTTTGAAAAACTTAACATGTGGATACGTTAAATGTCGTTTTGGGACCTAACTTCCACGTGTTTTAAAATGTTTAAATTAGGTTGAATTTTTGGGTGTTACAGAATTTCCCATCTTCTATTTGCGAATGAGGCAATGTTTATGGATGAGCATTCTCTAACTAATTTCTCAAACCTTGCACGTATCCTCTGTTGGTTTAATCTTGCATCGGGTCTAAAAATAAATTTAAAAAAAGCAAGGTCTTTTGGGACGGGTTTACAAGATGACAACATTGATGGGTTGGCTCGGTTATTAAATTGCCATCCTCGGTCCTTTCCGTTTTCTTATCTTGACCTACCCGTCGGTTCAAATATGAACAATGTCAAGAATTGGAAACCGGTGGTTGATAAGATCACGGGTAGATTGTCGACATTGAAGGCCAACTCCTTGTCAATTGGTGGTAGAATAACCCTCCCTATATTATGTGTCGCTTTATCGTGCTCCCTTGCAGGTTATTAAAGTACTAGAAGGGTTAAGGAGGCGGTTTTGTTGGGGCTTCTCTAACTCCAAACCCAAACTGAGTTGGGTTGCATGGTCTAAAATGATGATGGGAAAGGACATTGGGGGGCTGGGTATTGGCTCGCTACGTGCTGCCAATCTTTCCTTTATACTAAAGTGGTGGTTTCAACTAAAAAACGAACAGTCTAAATTGTGGGCTAAAGTCATCTTCTCGATTCATCATAGAAACAGGCAGGTCCCAAGCTTCCCATTGAAGAAATCCATACCAGGATCATGGCAAAACATCATGAAAATACAATCAGAAGTTGGGCAGATGGGCATCGATGTAACTAGATCCCTTAAAAGTAACAGTGGTGATGGGTTAAACACCTATTTCTGGTTAGATAACTGATCAAATTTTAACCCAATGCGTATTTGCTCGAGAGGTATGGGAAAGAGTGTCAATGTGGTGTAAAATCCCGTAGATCTCTGGTGATTATGTTCGTCTATTCTTAGCCTCTCTCAACTGGTGGTCGTACAACTAGGCATAAAAGAAACTCATTCTTCTTACCTCCATGTGGTATATTTGGAAAGCTAGAAACGCGAGGATTTTCAAGTAAAAACCTTTGCACGCGTGGGATGTTTTTGAGGAGATAAAGTCGGTTTCATTCCGATGGATTAAGCATAGAGCCAAATGTGACGTAATATGACCCCAATGGTGTAATTTTTCAATCTAATCCCCTTCCATTTGTAACCTAGCGTCTTGCTTGCTTTTATTTAATAAATTTTCTAGCCGTTAAAAAAAAGCCTTTTAGCAAGAAAACTCTTTGCTTTAATATTATTATATATTAGGGCATCAAATATTACACCCTTTGACCGAGTACAACAAAACAAAACCAGAGGGACTAAATTTGACAAAAGAAAAAAGGTCGAGGGAGTTGGAAATAGAACCATAATGGGCACATCAAAAAACTAAGTGCCCTAAATACCAAACACATTCAATAGAAAGCCCCTTGGAGAAAAACAAGACAAATTTGTACAATTTCTTGGAAGCGACAACAGCAAGCTTCATGCTCTAACTCCTATGCATTGCTCCTGAAAGATCCAAGAGCTTTCACTGCCCCTGCTCTCAATACGTACTGGTGGTAGAAGGCAGCGATGGCGGCTCCGATCATCGGTCCCACCCAGAATAACCACTGCACAGATCGAGTTCACATAGTCAGTTATATGAACATGAAAATAATGATATAATATAATATGTAGTTATAAGTAACTTACTTGATCATTCCAGGCCTTTTCTTTTCCGTAGATGACGGCAGCACCAAAACTACGAGCAGGGTTGATTCCGGTGCCAGTGATTGGGATGGTGGCCAAGTGGACCATGAATACGGCAAATCCGATAGGGAGAGGTGCCAACACCTTTAATCCAGATAGTTATATTTGTTAAAAAACAAGAAGATGATGCATATGAATGACTTGTAGAGACTAGAGTACTGAGTAAATATATAGTACTTACTGGGACATGAGAATCACGTGCATTTCTCTTTGGGTCAGTGGCGGAGAAGACGGTGTACACCAGGACAAATGTGCCGATGATTTCCGCACCCAAGCCGGTGCCTTTGCTGTAGCCTTCTGCGAGTTCATTGGCGCCACCACCATAGGTGTTGTAGTAAGACTTTTGGAAAGCTTTAACCAGACCACAACCGCAGACTGCACCCAAGCATTGAGCCACCATGTACATCAACGCCCTGGGGAGGGTCACCTTCCTAGCCAGAAACAACCCAAATGTGACCGCAGGGTTAATGTGTCCTCCAGAGATGCCGGCGGTGCAATAAACGAGGACGAATATCATGCCACCGAAGGCCCACGCGATGCCCAGAATGCCGACACCACCGCACTGGTCGGCGCTGTGTTTGGGGTCGGTTTGGGACTTGTATCCGATGACGGTCAAGACAGTGATGTAAAGGAACAAGAGGGTGGCGATGAACTCAGCAATGATGGCTCTGTAGAAAGACCATTTGGTGAGCTCCTCTGCGTCAAAGAGGTCGGCTGGTGGAGGGTCCTGGTAGTCTTTTGCACCGTACTCATGACCGCCAACCTCAACGTCTTTGCTCATTTCCTCAAAGAAAGCTGTTAGCGAGAAGTGGGTAAGAAAGTTAGAAAGAGAGTGAATTGTTGGATGATGATCGATGAGAAGAGTGAACAAAGTGGGACTATTTATATGTTAAGGATGTAGTAGAACACTCTCGAACCTTATGACAAATTAAAATATATAGTATAATATAACATTTCCTTTTTACTAAAAGTTTTTAGTTAACCCCAAATTATGTCACTAAATTACCCCAAAATTAATCACCAAACAAAAGGGTCCCTCCATGACGAATAAGTCCCCAATCTCAGAATATTTAATTACGTAAATTAAATTTATTCTTAGAAATATTTTAATCTAATAAAATTAAGGATACTTGTAAAAAATGATTTGGATACACATTTTTTTTAATCTTTTTAATTCATATATATCTCAACTACTCTACATCCTTGTAAAATTCAACTCGTGAGATTCACTCACAAGAGGCGCAGATCAATTGCCATAAAAATCAAAGAAGAAACTGATTTTCTTTAAATTAAATTAGAAAAAAAACTGAGTATTTATGAAGACAAATTGTTTTTTTAATTATAAGTAACTTAAAGTATCTCTTTGTTTGTAAATTTTTATCCCAAAAATACCCAAATTTGTCAGCCTTAATGTATTTTTGGCTTTTTAGCATTATAACTAGGTGTTAAGCCGACCACGATACAGGGTGTCTCTTTCACCCACCACCGTCCATTCCATCTACGCCCACATTATTTCATCTTCCAGCCACCGTCCTTCTGCCATCTGGATTCCACTAACCAATCATCTTCCAGAACTGATTTCTTTCTTTTTTGCTAACCCAACCAATCAACTATCACTACTTAAAATAAAATAAATACACGGCCACAGTACTGCCACGTAACCACCCTATATATGCATTTTTTTTTTGTTTTTATAAAAAATGAACGACGTTTAAACCCTTAAATGTTTAAATATGAAACAGACAAAGAAATGGATAACACAAAATGAAAAAAGCAATACAAACGTTTAAAATGTTAAAGGGCCTTTTTCTTTTTACAGTTTTATAAAATTTCAAAATTTTACATCGGCGTGCTTAATTATGTTTCTTATTTTTTTTTTAACGACAACACCTAGATATTCTAGGATAATTAGGTTTCCCCGGGACAACACCTAGAACATCCAGGGCAACCCACCACAGGAGAAACCCCCCAACTGGGTAAACCCCCTGACCTGGCCGGCCACAGACCCTTTTTTTGCTATTACCAAGATTTGAACCCAAGACCTCCATTATGGGAAGTCTTGGGGCTACCATTGCACCAAATGGCCAATAGTAATTATGTTTCTTATTAACTTCCTATTTGACACATGTGATTAATATTTTATTTTTGATCTTATATAATATCTTGATCTGCTATATTAAACTTATAAAAGAGAAAACCAAATCGTTTACCTTCTTTTTTTTAACAAGCGAAAGCCCGACTGGCACGTCCCACATAGTGGGAAGCTCGTACATCAGTAGCACCATGTATATCACCAGTCCAGGAGGAAACCCATCACTGTGGGAAAACCCCCTAGAGCCGGGATCGAACACATGACCTCAATGAGGCTAAGGTCCAATCCGTCACCCCATGCCATTGGATCAGAAGGCTAACTGCAAATCGTTTACCTTCTATATTAATCATGTAACTTGGTTTTTCAAGTTATCTAGCGTCTCTTTATATTACACCTACTTAGTAAACATATGTTCAACAAGTTCAAATAAGGTCTTGATAAAGTTGAAATTGTTAAAATTATAAAATTGTTAGAAATGTAGTTAAATATTTTATAGTTCACCAATTTTCGAATCCCCTCTCGGTCCTCTTTTCCATATGCAAACTCCACAGTATTGAATCACGTTGTTCGTTGTAACGGTTTGCCACTTTTTGATGTTTCTAGCTCGAATAAGATTGGGAATAATTCACACAGGGGCTGCTGATTAACTCACCTGTCAGAAGACAATCTCATCTCCATAGCCCACATATCATTTTATATACCCTCTAATATCAATTTGACATATATATAAAGGCAGATTCAATTTTCACAATACATATTCCTCCAGATGTCATTGATATTAACCTGTATGGGTAAAGTATGCCAAGACCTGTTCATGTAACGAGTAGCCAATATCATTTTATTACGTAATCTCAGTTTATCTTTCTTGTGCCTCCACCACCACTTTGCTAATAATGTGAGATTGGCTGCTCTTAGCCACCCAATGTATTTATGTATTTTGGAGGATGAATTTATTCCCTCCATATAGGAACTTCTTCCTGATTCGTTCCAGCACTTCAATAACTTGGTTCACGACTTTAAATAAAGAAAAAAAAATATACAGGAAGGCTACGTAGAACAACCGTGATTAGTGTAATCCTGCCCCCGAAAGATAATGACTTAGCTTTCCAAAAAGACAGCCTTACTTCAAACGTGTCGATGGTTTTTCATTAGATTCATATTTGCACCTATCGGTAGGCCCAACTAAATGAATGGGAAGGGCCCTTCTTTACAGTGCAAGACACTATCCATGTGTTCGATATGATCTTCCTCAACTCCAACACTAAAACCCTTACTTTTGTCAAAATTGACTTTTAATATGGAGGCCATGTAGAAACATCGTGAAAGCCTCACAAAATTGTAAAAGTACGAAGTTGTCTATAATAGACAGTCTATTCACCTGAAAATATTGCATTATCTACATAAAATAAGTGTGAGAATATAGAACCATTATTTGGGAAATTATAATAACATAAAAAGTACCCATCGAGCAAGCCTTTTTTGCGACTACATTAAGCGCTTCCATGGCTACAATAAAAAGAAACGAAGATAACGAGTCTCCTTGTTTAACACCTCTGCAAACTTGGAATTTAGTCGTCGGGGAGCCATTCACAAGGACTGAGGATCAAGATGATGACAAGTGTAACGAACCAAAATCCAAAACATAATATTATTTGCTTAAGTAATATTGTGAGGGTGAAATTGGATTAAATCTAAGTTTGGGGTTTTAAACCTTAAAGGTTGAATTCTTGACTTTAGGTGGAAAGGGCTAATATTGGAAGTGCAGGGGGCCGTTGTGTAACATTTTTTATAAATAATTATGCCTGATTTGGGAAGGGAGAAAACACGACACACACACTTGTAATCATGTTGAATTTTATTTTTTTTAAATTATTTTTTTAAACATTTTTTTATATCGTGTAAACCAGCACTTATTTGAATTTTTTTTTTAAAAATTATTACATCGTAATTTACTTTTTAAGTGTTAACATATAGGTAAATGTTTTTCTTGACTCAAATATGATAAGAGATCCTATGATCCAGCCAGTTGATTATGAAAATATTAATCATACGGAATTTTGAGTGGTTGAAGAAGAGCCGGAAGGAGAACTTTATAATGATGATATAGATATCATGTTTGGTGAGGAAGCGCATGAACCGGTTTCTTAAACACAAACTTACTTGTTATATATGTTACTTATCTTACGTAATTTTAGTATATTATGATTTTTGGTAACTAAAACTTCTTATGTAATATTATATGAAACGAAAATAGTTATGTTTTTTGTTGTTGATGATGATGATGAAGATAGTGAATTTCATCTTTTGGGGGATTATGAATTTGGTGCATTAAACACTCCAATGGTATAAAGCAATTGTACACTTTTATTTAAAAAAACTTTATTAGAAAATTAAGTGTTTTTGGGTTATTTTTTTATTATGGATTAACTTTTAAATTATTTTTTACTATGAAATCATTTACTTTTGGATTTTTTTTTAGTTGAAGTTGTATTTTTATGAAATTATAGGGTTAATAGTCAACACGGTTGAACCATTTCTGACCCCAACCCGGTACTGTTTAAAAACCGGTTTTCAAAACATTGCTAATGCCCATCAAGTAGGCACAATTCTAGCTAATTATAAATTTTAGTCTAATCATGTGCTAAATCTGAAATATACGAACTTGTTTTTAGGTGAAACTAAATTTAGCATAACTTTCACGACTTCAAATATTGAGCACATCAAAAAACGTTGTGCCCTAAATAGTAAATACCCAATACATTCAAGAGAAAGCCCCTTGGAGAAATAAAAGGCAAATTTGTACAATTTCATCGAAACGACAACTGCAAAGCTTCATGCTCTGCCTCCTAGGCATTGCTCCTGAAAGATCCAAGGGCTTTGGCTGCGCCTGCTCTCAATACGTACTGGTGGTAGAAGGCGGCGATGGCGGCTCCGATCATCGGTCCCACCCAGAATAACCACTGCACAGATCGAGTTCATTCAAACAATCAGTTTATGTGAACTTGTGCAACGAAAATAATGATATAATTTAGATATAGATTATAACTTACTTGATCATCCCAAGCTTTGTCTTTTCCGTAGATGACGGCGGCGCCAAAACTACGAGCAGGGTTGATTCCGGTGCCGGTGATTGGGATGGTGGCCAAGTGGACCATGAACACGGCAAATCCGATAGGGAGAGGTGCCAACACCTTTAATCCAAGCAATTATGTATGTTAAAAACAAGAAGAGGACACAAGATTATTGCATGTGAGTTAGTGGTACTTACAGGGACATGAGAATCGCGTGCGTTTCTCTTGGGGTCAGTGGCGGAGAAGACGGTGTACACCAGGACAAATGTGCCAATGATTTCCGCACCCAAGCCGGTGCCTTTGCTGTAGCCTTCTGCGAGCTCATTGGCGCCACCACCGTAGGTGTTGTAGTAAGACTTTTGGAAAGCTTTAACCAGACCACAACCGCAGACTGCACCCAAGCATTGAGCCACCATGTACATCAACGCCCTGGGGAGGGTCACCTTCCTAGCCAGAAACAACCCAAATGTGACCGCAGGGTTAATGTGTCCTCCAGAGATGCCGGCGGTGCAATAAACAAGGACGAATATCATGCCACCGAAGGCCCAGGCGATGCCCAGAATGCCGACACCACCGCACTGGTCGGCGCTGTGTTTGGGGTCGGTTTGGGACTTGTAGCCGATGACGGTCAAGACGGTGATGTAAAGGAACAAGAGTGTGGCGATGAACTCAGCAATGATGGCTCTGTAGAAAGACCATTTGGTGAGCTCCTTTGCGTCAATGAGGTCAGCTGGTGGAGGGTCCTGGTAGTCTTTTGCACCGTATTCATGGCCGGCAACCTCAATGTCTTTTGCCATTTCCTCTTGGAAAGCTTGGTGTGCGTGTGAGTGTTAGTGGGAGAGATTGAACTACTGGATGATGAGAAGAGGAACACTAGTGGGACTATTTATATGCTAAGAATGTAAATAAAAATTAAAATAACATAAGATAACCTTTCCTTTTTTGTTAACCCCCAATTATGTAACTAAAATATTAAATCACTCCCAACCTCAAAAAAGTGATTATTTATTTATAAAAATTAAATTTAGAAATTTAATAATCTAATTAAATTAAGGATTATTGAATAAAATTAATTTTGCTCTTAATTGTAATTTAGCACTAAAAATTAGGTGTTAAGCCGATCATGATACAGAGTGGGGGGGTGGATGTCACTCTCACCCACCACCGTCCATTTCATTTTCGCCCACATTATTTCTTCTCCCAGACACCGTCCTTGTGCCACCTGGATTCCACTAGCCAATCCTAATCCAGAACTGGTGTGAGGTTTATTTTTCTTTCTTTTTTGCTAACTCAACCAATAATCTATCACTACTTACAATAAAAATAAATACACGGCCTCGGAACTGCCACGTAACCACTTCTATTTTCTTATTTTGTTTTTATAAAAAAATGGATGACAAGTAGTTAAATATGAAACGGACAAAGAAATGGATAACCATCAAAACTTCATTTCACATTTTAGTATTTTACACTGCAAAGATTAGTTCATATGGAGATGTTTAGCAAGAATTTTTTTGTCGGTTCATATATGCTTTCTTATTTTGCGAGTTTTAGAATTATGTATTCAAATCTTTGCATATTCAATTGTAAATTTCAGTTTAACTATGGGCTGAATTAGTAAATTAGAGTGTAATTTAGTCGAGCCGTTTATAAGCTATTCGAAATTTACTCGCCAAAAACTTGAATCAGGTAGAGTTTAAACGAGCTCGACCTCGAGCCTGAGCTTATATTGAAGCTCATTTAATAAACGTGCTAGAGCCTGGACTTCACATGTCTAGCTCGAGCAAGCACACAAGCTTTTTATTTATATAATTTTTATTTTATGTATTAAATATATAATTATGTAATGACTATTATGTATAAAGTTATAATAAAAATAATTTAATAAAATATATTATGTTATATATAGGAATTATAATTATAATTATAAATATAGTAACAAATAATTATAAAAATATATAAATAAAATAGTTAAATACTTAATAGATAATAAACAGGTCGAGCTCGAGCTTACACGAGCTCAGTCTAAACTCGACTCATTTACACCCTATGCTGATTTCCTTCGGTTTACTTGGAGGCGATGAACCTTAACAATCTCAATCGTTTGAAAAGAATATGTATTGATTGCGTTTGTTTCTAGTATTGTTGCTACTATTGTTATGATGGTCTGTTTTAATTAGTTATCTAGACTATAGGTCACCATTTTGTTTCGGTTAACCTTTATATTAAAATTTTACATTTACTTATACTGAATCATGAACACAACTTGTACTTCTTATGTAACATCCGAAATTTTATCACGTGACGGGTGCGGATTTTAACTCGAGAGATATGGCGGGGCAAGACGGGTCGGTTCGTGGGCCGAAGGAGGGGCGTGCGGGCCTGAGGGTGGAGGGAGAGCCTTCATAACCCAAGCCCTTCCCTTCCAACCCTCATTTCCATCTTCATCTTCCCCACCTATTCTAGAGAGAGAAAATCTTAGAGATAGAAAGTGACGGTTTGATTCAAAGATCGATCCACTCTCCTTCTCCACTGATTACTAGAAGCTTAGCTGAAGAAACGGGCTGATTTGAGATAAGGATCTCGTCTAAATCTCTGTTTTAGGGTTTTTGGACGTAAAAAGTTAGAGTTTTGGATCGATAACGACATATTTGGCCAAGAACCACATGAATGGTCCGAAATCTGTTGGAGCGTCCGAAATAGATTTCGATCGAAAAAGTTTTCGGTCGAAAATGGGGGAAGCTATGCTCTGTCCGAAAAGTTACTTAGGCGAAAAGGTTTTCGGACGAAATAGTTTTTGGACGAATAGTTTTCGGGCGAAATAGTTTTAGGATGAAAGACATTTCGGGCGAAAGGGATTTCGACCGAAAAAGATTTCGGACGAGAAGAGTTTTTGACCAAGAGAGATTTCGGACGGATCGTTTTATACAAAAAAGTTAACACCTTTCGTTGGTGACCGTTTGAACAGATCGCCTAGCACCTTACGAACATTACACTTAGGGAGGATTACTTGAGAAAGTCAAGTAAGTTCTAGATTTCCCTTTTTATGAGGTTTTACTATGTTTTCGGGACTAATCGCATGCTTACGAAATGTTTACAAAATGAATTACGAAATGTTTTGCCTTAAAGGTTTACGAAAGGTTTTGAAAGAAAGAATGTTTTGATAAAACGTAAAGTGCTTTAACTGAAAGGTTTTATGAATGAATGAACGCTTTTAAAGTAAGTCGAATATGCCAACGGTTCTTTCGGGAACGTATGCAATGAGTGAAACCGTGTCTAGGTTAGGAATCTAGACGAGACTGGGCGTCCTAGACACGAAGATTTGCTATACCTATACATGGGCCTTTGTGGTCAGCAAACGGTTGTACAACTGGGATGAATGGCAGGATTAGCTATCCGACGAGATTAGTTAACATGTAGATGTCGTGTGAATGCACATGAGTTTTAATGATACTATCACGTCGGGGTGTGATTCTTTCTAGGTTAGGATTCCAGACGAGACTGGGCATCCTGGACAGACACTGGGCCTCGATTAAGCTCTAGTAATGCCTAAAGAAATTGTCGGTTACGAAAATGCGCAGATTTGACACGAATGGTTTATGTTTATTGTTATTGCATATTAAGTACGATTTTATTAGTATTAAATGAATGTAAATTTTGGCAAAACGATTTTGATGTGTAACGTTTTATGTAAAGTTAGAACTAACCAATGTAGCTTACTTTTAGTATGCCTTCAGATTAAGTGTAGAATGCTGCTTTTGGATGGATGTGGAGCTTGTGCCGAGAGATTTACCCAAGCGATGACATTTACATTCCGTTCAATTTATGTTATTTAAATTTAATGTTAAGACCATGCTTCCGTTATGTTTTAACAAGTTGTAATTTGAATGATGTTTTCGCTGCCTTAATTTTATTTCAACGTTTAATTCACTATGTGTTTATGAGTAAATCCAACAACTGAGGTTTCTCGTGTTTGTGGCCTTACATCTTACCAATTAAAGCGTTACAACCAATGTTTTGAGAACAGGACCAGACATCGAACAGGTCGTCTTAGGGGTTCACTAGTCAGATCGGTCAGACCGGATTTAAGAACCAGATGACGTCATAATTAATTTAATAATACATTATTTTAAATATATATATATATACTAATGAGGTGCCCACGCGATGTGGCGGGGAACATAACACTTGGGTTGGTGATTTTAGGGGTGTGCACAGAGCAGTTCGGTTCGGTTTTGAGCCATAACCATAACCATAACCAAAATTTTCGGTTAAGGTATTTCAAAAACCGATCAGTTTTGATTATTATTTTTTTGTTAATCGGTTATGAACATTGGGTCGGTTCGGTTTTCAGTTAATAACCAAAATTATAACTTGGGCCAAAAAAATTTAACTTGAGATGAAAATGTTGGCTTAAGTTGAAATACTCAAGAAAAAACCCTCACTATTATCGATTATGAACATTGGGTCGGTTAATATTAGTCAGCGCTCGGGCTGGGTTGGCCTGAACCATGGTTGTGTCGTATCAATGTTTACCAGTGTTTCAATATATATATATATATATAGGGTGTCCGTGCGATGCGACGGGGAACACCTACACTGTTAATCACGTAACATTTTTTTATTTAGAAAAAAACTATAGTAATACCATACTCAAATTAAAGAGAATAAAATGTTCGGTTTTATGGTGTAATTTAAAAAAAACTTTAACGTATGAAAAAATTAAGGTCGTTTAAAATCATGAGGGGAGAGGATAGTTATCGTATGAATAACTTCCATTTTCAGCTTTTTTTAAAGCATTAAAGGGTTGTACTATGTGCTTTAAAAGATGTGTAATTAAAACTTTTACAAAGGGTAAAATGACATCCTTGTACTTCTCAAATCTATACTATATAATAAATAAAGGTTTTTAGTGGAACACTTGTCATTGTCTTATGCATCCTCAACATTTTTTTCCCGCTCTCTCTCCTATTAATTATGCAAGTTTTTTTAATTGTTTTTATAATTTTTTTCCCGCTTCTCACTCTTATTAAATGATAATGATTTATATAATTCTTTTTATAAAACGCTTTTTATTTTAAAAAAATATGTTTGTTCATAAAACATTTTTATAAATTGAACATTTCTTTCATTATATTTATAAAACATTTTTAAAAAATAGTTATATAACGTTTTCTAGAATTTATTAAAAAACTATGTAATATGTTAATAAATATGTAATATGTAAATATTTATTATTAAGTATATAACATTGTATTTATTCAATCCGTGTAATACACGGGGTTTCTAACCTAATGCTTTATGTACATTATAGATGTGTGTGTTTGTATGTACTAGTGGGTTGGTACGCACAAAGCGTTGGTATCACCGAGGCTCTTTTGGAGAGCGCAATCTAACCCGAACTATGTTAAACACTGATTATATTTGGGTATTATTATTATTATTGTTATAACTATGTAAATATTTAGTAATTATATACTTAAGCATTTAAATAAGATAATACTTTATTTAAATAGTATTTAGTTATAAAAATATAAATAGTAAATGTAAATTTAAATCTCAATTTTAAGTATTATAAATAAAATAATACTTAATTTAGTGAATTAAATAATCTCATGTGCATTAAATAATGGTAATTATTGAGTGTTGGGATTTAATTGTGTGGTCAAATGGTAATTGAACACATTTTATGTATTGGTAAGATGTACCTTATTACAACAATTATGTTAGGCGTCTTAAAATTTTTGATAAATTACAAACATGTCCTTACACTATGTTTTATATAGTAGTATAGATAATTGATTATGAATATAGGGGAAGGTTCCGCTAAGAAGTGGTTTTTCGCTAAGAAACGCTAAGAAGTGGGTCAAACGAACTCCGATTGAGCTCATTCAAGCGGCGTTGTAACCGTCTCATCGAACTCTAATCCGGACCCAAAAACCTAAACCCCCCTCCACCCGCACCCCCAAAAACCTAAACCCCCCCCTCCAACCTCACCCCGAAAAGCCTAAAACCACCACCCCCACCCCACCCCCCCAAAAACCTAAACCCACCCCCAAAAACCTAAACCCCCACCCCCCAAAAAAAACCTAAACCCTAAAAGCTAAACCCTAAGGCTAAAATCCTAAAATTCAACGCTAAGATCTAAACCCTAAAAGCTAAGATGGTAGAGTTCGACGATACGGTTCTAACGCCGCTGGAATGAGCTCAATCCGAGTTCGTTTGATATCGTTTCTTAATGTTTTTGTCACTTCTTAGAGTTCTTAGCCGAAAACAACTTCTTATTTAATCCTCCTCCTATGAATATAAGTGACTTTATACAATTATCAATAGTTAGCAAGTGTAATATATATCACAACTTTCTCTCAGGGTAGTTGGCTAGAAGTCTAGAACACAATCACACAAACCTAGTGTCTCGGGTTTGATTCACGTTAAAGAATTTGTAGACCATATTTAAAAGGGGTAACGTTATAGAATAGTAATCAAGTTTTTCATCTGTTCCAATTAAGTCACTCAAACTTTATTTATCTCATTTTAGTCACTCAAGTTTCTCATATGTTCCATTTTAGTCACTCAAATTTTTTTGTCTTATTTTAGTAACTCAAGTTTCACATGTTGTTTCAATCTTGCGTAATTACCATGTTACGAGTTACTTTTTTTTATTTCATTTTATGGATATGGTGAAAATCAAATCAAAAAAGAGTAAACCAACATTTTCACAATATTCATAAAATAAAATCCAAAAAAAAGTAAAATGTTAACCTCGTAATTGCGCAAGATTAGAACAATATGTGAAACTTGAGTGATTAAAATGAGACAAAAAATGTTTGAGTGATTAAAATGGAGCAGATGAGAAACTTGAGTGACTAAAATGAGACAAAAAATTTTGAATGACTTAATTGAAACAGATGAGAAACTTGATTACTATTGTGTGGAGTTTTCCCTATTTAAAAATCCTCTTAAAATTCCCTTTAAAACTCTATTTGTTTCACCCCACATCGGCCCTCTATGCAAACTCAAGCCTCTTTTCACTATAAATATCAGATCCATTAGGCCACCAGAATCATCTCAAAATCCGGCTCAAACGGTCAACCACTTCATGGTTTTACCCGATTAAATTAAAAATTGGAGGGTTTTGAAGCTACCAGTTCTCTGGTTAAAGTTCTCGGTTCATGGCCAAACCAGTTGGTCTGGTTCGGGTTTCAAAATACTTGCTCAAACGGTCAACCAGAACACCTGTTAAAGTTGCCTGTTTCTAGCCGAACTAGTCGGTCCTGTTCGGATTGTAACTGGTTATATGGACAACTAAAGTTAGGCTATGGTTAATGCACAACTCCTTGGTCTACAGTTGCTCTCTGTTTATTCTTCATCTTTTGTTTGTATCTTTTTTGTTATAATTATGTCTTTGTTGTTGTAAAATTAACCAAAGTTTTGTTGGTTTTTAAGATTTTTTCCGCCTAACTTGTTGGTTACGTGGTAGGAGGGTATCATATTAGTTGTTACCTTTTTTAGACCTTTCTAAACGTATGCAACATTTTCACGTGTAAAATGGAAATACATTCAGTAAACATTTTACTAATAAAATGTGTTATCTTTTTCTTGAAAGTTCCCCTAAATGTTAAAAAAAAAATTTCACTAAAATTTAAGTTGTGAAATAAAAAGTTAAACAACGGCTAATCCTGCAAATTTTAAAAATTTACTCATATTATAGTTAATTTAAAATTTGAAGTTCAAAACTAATACAATTAGAGTTTCAAGACACCAAATAATTTAAAAATTATATTATATTACTAATTTAAAATATATACGAAAGTAGTTTATCTTTTAGTATGGATCTACAATTTTAATTAAACATAAAAACTTAAATAACTAAAATATAGAGCTTACAGTAGTATATAAAAATCGGTAAATGAGATTCTGAAGAAAAAAATCGAAATCCGGTTTAACCAGTAACCAACCGGTTCAACTAAGATGATTCAAATACACTCAACAAGACCGGTGGTTCTGAAAGTACTAAGTAAGTGAGTTAGCCGTTCTAAAAAGAACTGAGACCTTCTATAAAGAGGAAATGAAATGGAAGTTTTTTATTTAAGTAATGTTTCTATTATTGAGATATTTACGTAAGCCTTTTTACAAACTTTGATTACAGGTCCTTGAAAATTGAAAATCATCTTTATAGTTGAGGGATGATACCGTAAATATGAGAAAAAAAACCGACATCCCCGAGAAAGAGTTAACTGGATCGCAATATTAACGGCAATACTAACCCTCTGTAAACTAACCCCTCCTCACATTATCGAATCATTCTGTTCTATAGCTACAGGTACGGTTTTCATTAAATTATTTGCATTCACAATTTATTTCTGTTATTTTGATCTATGAATGTCAAATGATAACAATGGCAATCGAATCAATCAGCCATCGTCACCTGATTGTTTAATCCAGTGCATATGAATTTCAATGAAGATGTTCATTTTAATTTAGGGATACCTACTACAATTAGAGATACGCAGTGATTTTCTTATCTCAAATTTTCAAATCGTAAGATTCAAATTCGATATTGATTGATATAAATTTTTAAACGTAAATAACTTTTTTATACAATTACACCATAAAATCAATCATTTTATTTTCTTCAATTAGAGTACAGTGTTGATGTATAAATTTTACATTTTTTTTAAAAGAACATCAATGTATAGTGCGATAACGTGCGCAGTTATAAACATAGGTCGTATAATTATCCTACGTAATTAGTTACATATGGTGCGTAATTATTTAACATATGTGTGTAATTATTTAATATAAGCGTGTAATTTCTGCGGACGCATATACCCCATGCCACGTGTCGCATTCCGGCGGCTTCATATGTTTTGTAGGTTAATTTTACTTTATACAGTATCTGCCCCTACTACTTATTATAGTACTAATTTGAATCATTTATCCTGTCATCATTGAAGGTGTATATAGATAATTATAAAACTATGGTTGCGCTAAAAGAGTTTATAACAATTTGCAGTCTGCAAGTATGGAAGATTATAGACGACAAGGTGGAATTCAGCAACTGCTAGTTGCTGAACAAGAAGCGCGACATATAGTCAATACTGCAAGAACTGGTATAGTTTTCATATTCCATGAAAAACTAAAATCTAGCTTTTGTGCAATCTTATACAATTAATGGTTCTTTTTATCTTTAGCAAAATTGAACAGACTTAAACAAGCAAAGGATGAAGCCGAAGAAGAAGTAGCCAAATATCGAGCCCATATGGAGAAAGAATACCAGAAAACCGTCTCAGAGGTATAAAGAAACACCCTTTGGTTCTTCTGATAGATCCATGATGATGAGATGTTTAAAATTTAATATTTTACATTGATCATTAAACAGTCAACTGGTTTTTCTGGAGTGAATGTAAAACGGCTTGATGAAGAGATGGTTAAAAAGACTGATCACTTGAAGAAACAAGCTGCAAAAGTTTCACCTGAAGTCATCAAGTTGCTTATGACCCAAGTCACCACTGTCAAGGTTTAACTAATTCACCATTGTCAATAAATTCCTTGATAAAGGATTGTTATGTTATCCTTGTGTTTTGATTAGTTACTTTGAATTGTTTTTGGAATGAATAAGTGTATGCAGCATTTTCGGTCATCATTTTTGGTGATATGAACATTTTCTGTCTCATATTTATATGCATCATTAAATGAATGTTTCAGATCTTATCATTCATCAAGTGTTTCCTATTGTCTAACCTTTAATGGGCCACGCAATGGTAAATGCTTGAGTCCCTCTAGGGAAGGTCTCAGGTTTGAATACAACTTTCACTAGTGTTTTGCCTTTAACTTCCTTTAAGGCCAACTCCCAGCGCAAACTGTGATTTTACCTGATCTCACTGGTTAGCAGGGTAATGATGGGGTCTGTCGGTTTTTTTTAGTAACGGGTTCTCAAAAAAACAATTCCTATTTTCCTTGTTTCATTCGCTATCAGGGAACATACATACACACAGCACACTGTTGTCTTAAATCACAAACCCAGTGAAGCCATATCATTGTTCAAAATTTGTTAGATATCAATAAACAAACTTGTAGAATTTCTATCCACCCTTTACATATGTTAGTTTTAAAACTAAACATCAAAAAGTTTGACTTGACTTTTTCTTATCAATTTTGACATCCATGAGATCAGCCAGGAACCCCGGTTGTGAAATCTTCACTTCCACACTCGTTTCATCAGTCAACATCTTGATGGCTTTAGACATTCGGGGCCTAAGCTTTGTGACCTCTTGAACACATAACAACCCAACCTTCATGAAACGCACAGCTTCAGCTATCAACCTATCATCATCATCCCCTTTCAACAACACAGGGTCCACCAGCTCTACCAGACTGTTGCAATTATACATACCCCATGCCTGTACAAACACATTTACATAAAGTACAAGCATACAAAGAGCATTCTACCACATCTAGAGTTTGGTATTAAGTTTTAACTTACCTTATCAACCAAGAACTGCTCTCCATGTTCCATATCAAAATCAACGACTGACCGTCCACTTATTATTTCAAGAAGTAGTACACCAAAGCTATAAACATCAGATTTCCGAGTCAAGTGTCCACTAACAGCATACTCTGGAGAAAGATACCCTCTAGAATTAATATATGAAAATGTTAGTGACGTTGTACTAGAAACCTAGAAAAGAGAAAACAACATTTTTATTTAGGACTTACAATGTACCCGCAACACGAGTGCTAATGTGAGACGTGCCTTCTTGAAACAATCTTGCAAGCCCGAAATCTGCAACTTTTGGATTAAAATTGTGATCTAAAAGTACATTGCCTGCTTTGATATCTCTATGAACTATATGAGGGTTTTTCTCTTCATGAAGATATGCTAATGCTTTAGCAACTCCTAGTGAAACATTCTTCCTCTTTGTCCAATCAAAACTAATCCTATTTTGCTCACCGCCTATACATAAAAAAACAATAAATTTAAAGGTAAATAATAGTAACATGTTAAATTTAAGATGTATGAGGTTAATGAATTTCCTTTTGAAAACAAAACAAAAAAAATTACCTAGAAATTGATATGCAAGGCTATTGTTTTCCATATAATCATATACCAAACATCTTTTGGCTCCTTCTACACAACACCCATGAAGATTTACAAGATTTTCGTGTTGTACATCGCATAATGCAGCAATTTCAGAGACGAATTCACGTTCTCCTCTCATCGATTCGAGCTCAACGGATAACACTTTTATCGCCACAATACTCCTGTCAGTTAGTTGACCCTGTTCTTAGTCAAAAGGTGATAAGTAACCACATGCACTGATATGTTTCTTTCTCATAAAGATGCAAAAAAACTTCTTGTTGCCAACCTTTTGAACCATCTGGCATCTGACATTGTCATATTTGATCTTTCCTAGCAAATTAACTATTTTTATGAAGAATCCAAAAAGAACAGAGGCAACTTATGTATTAGTTTAAAAAAAAAACAGAGAATTTGATGTGTGTTTATGCTTAGTTCTTTTTGTAACTTCAGATTGACACAAAAGCCAGATTGAATTTACTCATAAACTAATAGCATCATTGTCACAATTAAATCAAATTTTGAGTACAGAAATCACCTTGTAAACAGTGCCAAATCCTCCCTCCCCAACCTTGTTCTTGGAACTGAAACCATCACTAGCAACTTTCAGCTCTTGGTAAGAAAATAACCTAAATTTTGTACCACTTCCTTCACCTGCATTTCACAATTTTCATCTCTTTTGAGAAATACCCTTTTCTTTTATAAAATTTCAAGAAACAATAATCCATGAAAAGGGTCAAAGTCAAAGAATGATCCAGGTTTCTTCTTTCTCTTCACAGTTTTCATTTCTGGATTCAATTATACTCACATCAATTTCATAAAAAGACCCAATTTTTATCAGTTATGATGAAGCAATAAGCCAAGAAATAGAAAAGGGATCAGGACAAAAAACTTATGCTGACCTTTATCATTCTTATGAACCACCTTGTCATCTGAAGTTGAGGAGAAACATTGTGAACAGGGGAAATAAACCTTCATTGTTGTTTAAACTTTAAACCCTATAATTTCAATGTTAATGGGGTTACAGATTCTTGTGGGTGGATCTTGATGGGAATTGGGAATGGAAGATAAAGATGTGGGGATTACAAGGAAGACGAAATCATTTATGATGGTAATATATTGGAATCAGAGAATTATGTTTGACCTCCTCTGAGAGGACTTTGGACCATTTTCCTTTGAACAGAAACGGTAAAACAGATATGGTTCCACACTTTCAAATCGTACGACCAAGCAAAAGATTAGAAATTTAGAATATAAAGTATATTGATTCAATAATAGTGGATTAAGTACTTAATTTGGGTTTTGCATTTAATTGGCAACTCCCAGGAAACAAGATCATTTGACTTTTCGTTAAGAGGAATCATAATCTAAAGTTGTTAACTTCCGCATGGTATGCGAGTAGAATTAGAATATGATGGTAGATTCTATTTGTTTAATCAAAAAATCACAATACGAAACTTAAGTAATGATTTTACAAAGATATTTCAATTTAGAGATAACCGGGGGTTTAGGACATGCGTGACGATTTTTAATAAAATTTAAATTGAAATGTAGATAGAAATAAGCACGTCTTAATGTGAAAATTAAAAAAATATTAAATATTTAATAAAACAATAAAAATAAATAAATACCAAACTGAAAAAAAAAAGTGCGTCAAAGAAAAATTAATTTCCTTGTGGAAACTTTAAATGGTTTAATGGGAATATCAAATAGATATTTTGTATAAAGATGTACTATTTTTTATGAGACTTAACATGTATAGAACATGTAAAAGGAGTTTCCATTTTTTGGAAAATATTTTTATTAAACACGTGAAGTTTTAATTTTAACCTAAAGTTTTATATCTTTTTCTTTTTAATTTTAAAGAGAAAACTGCAATTTGCACCCCTTTGGTTTAGGCTCGCTGACACTTTACAACCCTGTTTAAAACAAAGTGCAATTTGCCCCCCTGTGGTTTGATTTTTCTCTCTCTTTGCAACTCTGCCGTTACAATCACCGTTAATCTTTAAACTCTGTTAGGGGTATTAAAATCTTTTCACCCAAAACCTAACATAATATGCACCACTGTGGTTTGTTTCTTTCTCACTTTGCACCCCTCGCCCTCACCCTTCCCGTCTGCCGCCGCCCCCTTCCACTCTCCCGGCCGCCGCCGTCGCCGCCCTAATTCTTCATCATTTGTAAATTAAAATCACCCGCTTACCAAATCTGAAATGTGAGTAGTACGTCTGAGCAACAGAAAGAGAAGGTCTCGAGGAAATTAGGGCTACCGAACTGCCGAAGGGTCGAATGGGCAAACAAAATTTACAGTGTTCATTGAGAATCAAAAAGTTGAAATGGATTTCACATGAGGTATACTATTTCCGTAGATAAATTGCGGTTGCCTATCAGGTGTTCGACAAATTTACTCAAAGAGATGGATGATACAAATGCTTTTTGTATGTTTGGTACTTTATGATTTTATGCTAAATCTTGAAGCCTTATATCTGAAATTGCTTTGTAGTTAAATCTTAGGGGCCAATTTGTGCTGCAATGCAACCATGTGTTATTAATCAATGGTGGGATATCCTCTTATGTTGTCTTGTATATGAAGAACAATCCAAGTCATGGAAGAAGAATCTGTGGTTGGAGATACATTTGGAAGACATGGAATTGGGCTGCATCTCATGAGTTCTTTTATGCACTTGCACAAGTAATTTAGATTCATTTATTTTTCATATCTTGTTGCAAGTTCTGATTCCAAAAATAATAGATTCGATGGAATTAGGGTCATCGGTTTCAGATCCAAGCAATCAAGATGAAGAGGAAGAAGATGGAATTAGGGATGATAATGAAGGGGAATTGATGATATATCCCAAAGGAATCAAGCAAGCAATCGCCCTCTTCCAATTGTCGAAACGGAAAACAGGGTCGTCGGTAACGGAAACAGGGTGTTCACCGGAGAAGAAGAGGGTAAATTTGGGGTGAGGTCAGGGGTATTATTGTCTTTTTATTAGAAAAGATAACGGCAGTGGTGCAAAGAGAGAGAGAGAAACCAAACCACAGGGAGGTAAATTGCACTTTGTTTTAAACAGGGTTACAAAGTGTCAGCGGGCCTAAACCACAGGGGTGCAAATTATAGCTTACTCTAATTTTAAATTGTTGTTTTTTACTTTAAACAAGAATCTTAATAACGTAATCTATAAATTTAGTTTAACATTAACATAATGAAACGATAACTATTATTTCTATTTAATTTTTTTTTAACTGTAATTTGGATCACTGACGGGTCACTGACTCATCTGATCATCTCCACCTTCCTCAGAAGGAAACCCACCATAGCTGATAAAACTCTCTGGCCCAACATGGAACCCTTTTTTTGTCACAAGTGAATCTTGAACCCAATACCTTCCCATTTTTAATGAAATCTTAGGTATACACCTTTACGCATATTTAAATTTATTTATCTAAAGATTTAAACTAATTATTGTTCAGCTAATATATAGTTGATAAACCATCCTATGTTAAGTTCAGAATATTAGTTTAAGAGTTAAATACGGTTTTAGTCCCTTTGGTTTGACATAAATAACTATTTTAGTCTAAAAGTTTAAATTTAACATTTCTAGTCCAATAATTTCAATTTTATATCAATTAAAGTTCAGACCACTAATCCCGTTAAAATTTTTTTGTTAACTTCGTATGAATACAAATCTACCCATAGTATAAAACCAAAAAAACCTAAATATATATCTACCCTCTAACTCTAACTCTACTCTAATCTACTCTACTCTTCTATCTTCTCTCTACCCCCCCCCCCTCTCTCTCTCTCTCTCTCTCTTTACTCTCTGACTACCCCCACCACCACATGCAAGACCATCGCAGCAGGGCAGACGCCACCGCCGACCACCACAGCAGGGCCAGACGCCAACGCTGACAACCATCTTCACCGTGACAATCTCTGGTTGGCTCAAACAAGATCTAAAAACCTTGTTTCAGGGTCGATTTGGACCCATCTCCACCCCCCTCTCTTTCTCTGTTATGTTGGCCGATTTGGACCCATCTCCATTTTCAGGTTGAAATTCAATTGAGCATAACAATTTGAAGATTTAGGGCATGTTTGGGATTACTTGTTAAAACTCCTTATTGGCTTTTATAAAAAGTCATAAGGAGTTTTGAAAAGTAAGTTGTCCCTTACTTCTTAAAAACTCGTTTTCCTCCTCTTTCTGGTTTACCTAAACAAGCTTTTAACTTATTAATTTTAAAAAAAAATTAATAAGTGAATAAGGAGCTTAATAAGTAATCCCAAACAAGGCCTGAAAAAGCGGTTCCTCTGGTCTGAAAAGTAAAAAAGGTAGATGACAGGAGTGGTGAGAGTCCAAGGATGTTAGATAAAGTTAAGCAATAAGGGGGGTTCAGAAATCGACAAAGGGTGAGTTTGAGCCATTTGAAGAATGATAAAACATGAAATTGGTGTGGAGTTTGGCCTGAGAAAGAGGAGAGAGATGTTGATTGGTTAAGTGAGAAAATAGGGTAATTTTAAGGTCGGAAAGAAAGGGATGAATGTGGTGGTGTGGGGAGAGTATAGAGAGATGAGGGGTTATAAATCTTTTTTTGTTTAGTTTATATTTTTATTTTTAATTAAAAGGGGTATTTTAGTCTCTTTTTTTTTAAGTTAACAGAAAAATTTGGATAGAGTTAGTGGATTGGACTGTAATAGATACAAAACTGAAACTATTTGACTAAAAAAATGTAAGTTTAAACTTTTGAACTAAAATGGTTATTTATGTCAAACTATAGGGACTAAAACCGTATTTAACTCTTAGCTTAATGAATGATATCTGGCTATTTGTTTTGTTTTTATACTAACTACTTTAATACCCGCGCTTCGTGGCGGGTGTCAGGTCGTCTAATTCGCTCATAATAGGTTTGGTTCGTCACAGTAATACACGGTTACGACATTCGATATAGGCTACAATACGAAACAAACGTCATTTTGAATACAACTCTGTTTTCAAATAAACTTATATGGAAACTTTGACAAAAAAGAAATAAAAGCAGTCGCACAGTCCGTTCTTTGAAAAAAGTTAACGAACGAAAGTTAATAAATAAAACGGAAATTAATAGAAAATTAAACGGGTTATACCCACGCTAGGCGCGCGGGTGTCAGGCCGATCGTTAATAAAATTTAAGCGAAAAACGTAGGCGCAACCGTAAAAGTAATGGTAATAAAAAAAGAAACCTAAAGGTAAATAATAAAAAAAGAATTTTAGCACCATTTTCACGATTGTTATCCCATCCCGGGCCAAGAACTTTAGCAAAATTTAAGTTCTAGGGTGGTGTAGATTATGATATGACATGAACCGAACATAAATTTTTTTGGGTTTAGCCTAATGATGTATTGAAATATACATTCTTTTATCGTGTACAGTTTGTATAATTTCGTTAGTGTTAGTTTGGTTTTCGTCAGAATTTGCGTACTTCTAATCAATTGCGCTTTGCCATAGACAATCATGAATGGTGTGGTTCCTAAGGGTGTTTTGTAGGCGGTACGAAATGCCCACAACGCATCATCGAGTTTATCCGACCAATCCTTACGACTTTTCCCTACCGTTTTCTCTAGTATTCTCTTCACTCCCCGATTCGCATTCTCAACTTGACCGTTTGTTTGTGGATGGTACGCGGTAGACAAACGGTGTGTAACTCCATAACGCTCTAATGCCTTCTCCATTACGGCATTACAAAAATGTGTTCCTCGGTCACTAATAATGGCTTTGGGAATACCGAAACGAGTGAACAACTTTTTAAGGAATCTCACCACCGCTCGGGCATCGTTTGTAGGCAAAGCTTGAGCTTCAACCCATTTCGAAACGTAGTCTATTGCCACAAGGATGTACCTATTTCCACTAGAGGAGGGAAAAGGTCCCATGAAGTCAATGCCCCATACGTCAAAGATTTCAAGAACTTGAATAGGATTTTGGGGCATCTCATTCTTGGATGAGATATTGCCGGTACGTTGGCAAGCATCGCATGTCTTAACGAATTCTATAGCATCCTCGACTACCGTAGGCCAAAAGAAACCGCAATCAAAGACCTTTTGTGCGGTAGTGTGTGCACCATGATGACCACCCGTCAACCCCTCATGCACATGCCTCAGAATATCTAGGCCCTCTTCCTTACAAACACACCTCCTAAGAATACGGTCACCTCCTATCCTAAAAAGGTAAGGATCATCCCATATGTATTTCCTCGCATCCCTAAACAACTTCCTCTTTTGTTGGGCATTCATATCCTTCATGACATACCCATTGGCAAGATAATTTGCTAAGTCACTAAACCAAGGTAAACCCTCTTTCTCAGCCGCTACGAAATCTATGGATTCGTGAGGGAATCTATCTCCTATTGCCTCCTCACGAATCTCCTCCCTACTCGGATCCTCTAATCGTGAAAGATGGTCCGCCGCTACGTTTTCTGCTCCTTTCTTATCCTTAATTTCTATGTCAAACTCGGAAAGAAGAAGAATCCAACGTATAAGACGAGGCTTAGCGTCCTTCTTTTGGAAGAGATAACGCAAAGCTGCATGATCGGTGAACACTATGGTTTTTGAAAGCACGAGGTACGAACGAAACTTATCGAAAGCAAATACGACGGCTAGGAGTTCCTTCTCGGTGGTGGTGTAGTTCTCTTGCGCGTCGTTGAGGGTTTTACTCGCGTAATAGATCGGGTGAAAGTGGTTCTCCCGTCTTTGACCCAAGACCGCCCCGACCGCGTAATCGCTCGCGTCACACATGAGCTCAAATGGTAAGCTCCAATCGGGGGATACAAGGATGGGTGCACTCACTAGTTTCTCTTTAAGGAAGTCGAAGGCTTGAAGACACTCCTTGTCGAAGACAAAAGGGACATCTTTCTCAAGGAGTCGAGTCATGGGGCGAGTGATTTTGGAAAAATCCTTAATGAAACGCCTATAGAAACCCGCATGACCTAAGAAGCTACGAATCGATTTCACACTAGTCGGTGGAGGAAGCCTACTAATAGTATCTATTTTGGCTCTATCTACCTCTATATCGGACCTAGAAATCTTATGTCCTAAGACAATCCCCTCCGTAACCATGAAGTGACACTTCTCCCAATTAAGCATCAACTTCGTTTCAACACACCTCTTCATCATCCTAGCTAGGTTACCTAAACAATGATCAAACGAATCGCCATAGACCGAGAAATCATCCATAAAGACCTCCATCGAACTCTCAACCATATCTTGAAAAATGGCGATCATACATCGTTGGAAAGTAGCCGGAGCGTTACATAGTCCAAAAGGCATGCGTCGGTACGCATACGTGCCATATGGACATGTAAAGGTCGTTTTCTCTTGGTCCTCCGGCGCGATAGGAATTTGGAAGTAGCCGGAAAAACCATCAAGGAAACAATAAAATTGTTGCCCCGCGAGACGCTCTAGCATTTGGTCTATGAATGGGAGTGGGAAGTGGTCCTTCCGGGTAGCGTCATTGAGCTTACGGTAGTCAATACATACACGCCAATCGGTGACCGTACGCGAAGGAATGAGCTCGTTTTTCTCGTTAACGACAACAGTCATCCCCCCTTTCTTGGGGACGACTTGGGTAGGACTCACCCAAGAAGAATCGGATATCGGGTAAATCAAACCGGCTTCCATCAACTTCAACACCTCCTTCCTAACTACTTCCTTCATGTTGGGGTTTAGGCGTCTTTGTGGTTGCACCACCGGTTTAAATTCATCCTCCATGAGAATCCGGTGAGTACAAAAAGTAGGGCTAATCCCCTTAATATCGGACAACCTCCAAGCTATAGCCTCCTTGTGCTCTTTTAGCACCTCAATTAACTTCCCCTTCTCCTCCTCCGTCAATTTGGAAGAAATTATGACGGGCATACTAGAATTTTCTCCTAAGAAAGCGTACTCTAGATGTGACGGAAGGACCTTAAGCTCTAGGGGCGTAGTATCTACGGGTTTGCTCTCACTCTCGTCCCTAATCTCACATAGCTTTAAGGTTTCGGGAACCCAAGTCGGCTCTACTTCCTCACTCTCGTCATCCAACTCCTCGTCATCTACTCCCTCACTAACTAGATCGGCTCCACTAATGAAACCTATGCACTGATCAACGCACGATATGAAAGAATCTAAGAAGTAAACGGAGTGACACGGACCACTATAATCATCACTACCACCAGGGTGTTGCATAGCTCTATCTATCTCAAAGGTGACGATCTCATCTCCCGCACGAAGTGAAATCTTACCGTCAAAGACATCGATGATTGCCTTTGCGGTTCGGAGGAAAGGACGGCCTAGTATGATCGGAACTCTCTCGTCGGCCTCCATGTCTAAAACCACGAAATCTACGGGGAACACGAATTTATCTACCTTAACGAGCAAATTCTCTATGATTCCACGAGGATATTTTACCGAACGGTCGGCCAAGGACAACGACATGCGAGTAGGAGTAAGCTCACCTAGACCTAATTTCTCATAAAGAGAGAATGGCATCAAGTTGATGCTCGCACCTAAATCGGCTAAAGCGTGAGCGGGAGTGATGGTACCCCCGAATAAGCACGGAATGGTGAATGTACCCGGGTCGGTTAGTTTCTCTGGTAGCTTATTCAAGACCACCGCGGAACAACCTCCGGTCAAAGGAATGTTCGAAAACTCACCTATCCTATCCTTACGCTTGAGAAGGTCCTTAAGGAATTTGGCGTATTTGGGCATGGACTGTAAGGCCTCGATGAACGGAAGATTGATCTTCAATTGCTTGAACATCTCAAGAAATTTCCCATATTCCTTAGCATATTTTTGGTGCTTAAGGCGGGCAGGGTATGGGACGCGTGAATGATCAACTAACGGAGACGGCTTAACGACTATTGGTTGCTTCTCTACCCTCTTTTCCACTTGAGGTTCCTCGGTGTGTGCGGTACTTGCTGGGTCTAGCCTAATGTGCACCTTACCGGGAGCCTCCATCTCTATCTCCTCATCTACGGGTTCCTCATCCTCTACCTCTACACTCTCGGGTATCACTACCTCTCCTAAGGTCCTCCCACTACGGGTCGAGATTGCCTTCAATTGGCCGGAAGGGTTCGGCTTTGTGTTGCCCGAAAATTGACCGGGAGGTCGTTCTTGCAGCTGACGTGCAATGTCCCCGACCTGCCTTTGAAGGTCCAAGAAATTAGAATGGTTATTCTTGAGGTATGTAGCATGTTCTTCTAAGGTTCGTTGGGTGGACTGGTCCTTAACTAGAATTTGGGATAACATAGCTTTAATCTCGTCTAGACCACTACCCAAATCTTGATTTTTTGAACCTTGATTATTTGACCCCCCCCCCCCCCCCCCACTATTGAACTGACCTCCTGTATTTGAACCTGACCCTGAACTACCAAACTGACCCTGTTGATTTGAACCCCCACTTGAATAGAAACCTGGCCCCCTGCTTTGATACTGGCCTGATGGGAAACCAGGGGGATTACCAGAAGAGCGGAAATTATTATTATTACGCCAGTTAGAGTTATTATTAAATGGGTTAGTGGGACCTCGGTTTTGACCTGCGATGTACTCGACCTGTTCTAGGGTAAGTGTTGGACATTCTACGGTATCATGACCTCCCCTGCAAACCTCACACCTATCGACCTTTTTCTTAATTTCTAATAACTCTTTGGTGATATAATCAAGTTGAGATGCTACCTTGGAATCTGAGCTAACGTGGTTTACTCCTCGAGCGGCTGAGGGGGTACTAGTAACATGAATGGAATTCCTGCTGGTAGCACAATGATCGATATCAGCATGAGCAAAACTCTCAAAGAGATCATTACAGTCGGCCACCGATTTCTTGCCCATGAGATGGCCTCCTGCAGAGGTGTCGAATCGGGCCTTACACTCGGGGGTGAGACCATTGTAGAATTTCTCTACAAGTGCCCAATCAGACAACCCGTGTTGGGAACAACGTGAGAGCAGGGTTTGAAACCTCTCCCAAGCTAAGTGATAAGGTTCGTCAGACTCCATCCGGAACGAATGGATCTGATCACGAAGGCGAGACGCCTTAGCAGGTGGAAAATACTTAGCTAGGAAGGCATCCCTAAGTCCAGCCCATGTGGTAAAAGTACCTGCCGGCTGCGAATCAAGCCAAGTGGCTGCACGGCCAGCAAGTGAAAATGGGAAGACTTGAAGATAGCGGGCATCAAGGTTAACACCTTCGATGCCGAAGGTGTTGCTGAGGCGGGTGAGACGGTTGATGTGGGCAGGCGCATCCTCGTCATCACGACCGTGAAACTGACAAGAGTTGTTAATGGCGGTCATGATGTAGGACGGGATTTGCCAAGACTTGTCATTGGTGATTGCAGGAAGGATGATGGGTGAGTTAGCGGTATAACCCGCGGTGGAGCGTTGGTGGACAGTTTGGTTGTTGTCCATTTGGAAATAGTGTGGCGGACTCGGAGGACGGGAAGTAGGTGGGGAGCTATGGGGTGAAGACCTCGGTGTGAAGTCAAAGCTTGGTGGTAGTGATTGGGATGTAGAGTCAGAAAAGGCGAAAGATGAAGATGAAGGGGTACTAACCTTTAGAGAAAAAGACGAGAAGGAAGACTTGTCCGTAGGCGGCTTCGGCGGAGGTCCTTGTGAACGCGTACGGGCATCCACTAAAAAAAAAAAAAAAAAAAAAACAAGTAAGACGACTCTAAAAGATAATGACTAAATAAAAAAAAAATAATAAAAATAAAAAGACACTTAATTATTTAGACTCCTACGACTCAACAAAGTAAATAGCACGTATGATGTCAATTAAGTCCAAACAAAGAAATTAACGCAATTGCCAGAGAGAGTCCCCGGCAACGGCGCCAAAAACTTGATGTGCTAAAAAGTAGTTTAATAAAATTAACTAAATTAACCTAGTTCTAGACTCTAAGTAATACTCTAGACTCACTAAGACACACTAAACTACTAACCGGCAAGTGTACCGATCGACTCTAGTATAGCTAATGTAAGTCCGGATATCGAACCCACGAGACTCTATCGAATTACGTTAACGGCTCTATCTAGACTATGACTGACACTGACTGAACTAACTGTTTAATTGGTTGGAGGGGGGGTTTCTAAAAATCCTAAAAATGCAATTAAATTAAACTAAATTAACAAATACGAATTAACTTGGACTTTTACTCAGATGGTGGAAACACTACCTAGACTGGAATCCTGATTGCTTTTAGTAATGATTTTATCTGGAATTTGTTTACTATGGAACCGGGATCATAAAGTCATCACCCTTCAGGATATCTAAAGGACTCCTAACCCTTTTCAAGAGCACGCTATGAAACCCTAAAGGTTGTTTAGATTACCGGTTATTAGACTCTCTTTCAAGACACCTAACGGATTTATGAAAGTACCCTTAGAGGCTTACTCCCTTTCGAGACCTAAACCAAGGATAGAGTTGTTTTCTCGATTAGACTTGCTAGACAATAGCCAAAAGGTTCACTCCTAACAAGCTCCTACCTTTCAGTTTAATGACTTAGACCTAGCAATAATCTCGCACCTTTCAGCTATTGATGATTAGTAGAACACTTGCATTTATAAGATTACCAAATATTACTTCTAAGGTTTAATGGCCAATTTAACCCTAAAGATTGAAGATTTATTACGTGATATAGACACTCACCAAAATCTAAAACCTGGCAAGACTCTATTATGTGATAAAGACCGTCACCAAGAATCTCACGAAGCAATAAACAATATTCAAACAATATCAAATATGCAAACACATCTAATCAATAGAACAAATCACCTACAATTCATAAATAATCCATAAAATCCATAAATCCATAATAAAAATCAGAACTTTAGACAATCATTCATCTAGTCTAGGTAGTACGATAAATTTAGCCAATCAAGATCATTGAAAACATCAAGAATGAAGTATAATCAAGAACACAAAACATAGTTTAAAGAAAGAGACGAAAGTGAAGACACCCGAATGACACAAACGTGACCCGAATGATTCTCCCGACTTCAATCCTTCAACCAGCAGCTTCAAGAACTCAGAAACGCCTCCAACAATGCTCCAAAATCGCCCAAGGTTCTGCTCATTCGTAACTAGGGTTTAGGTTAAAACACACTTAAGTATTTATATGTTTTCCAAACCCAGCAGCTCAAAGTCTGGGCTCAACACACACTCGCGGGGCGCGATAAAATGCTCCATGTTAGTCGCGACCCGCGACCGTCTTCTTGGTGTCAGCACATTTAACAGTCTCTCGCCTCCCGCGAGAGACATTGAATCTATTGTCGCGGCCCGCGAGAAGACACTTTTCCAACACTTTCAACGCACTTCAGCTCCCGAGCACTCCAATACGTTCCAGGACTCGACTTTTTCATGTTTCAGCTTGTTTTCCTCACTTTTCAGCTATTTCTACGATTCAAGACCTGCAAAACGCAATTGATTAGAAGTACGCAAATTCTGACGAAAACCAAACTAACACTAACGAAATTATACAAACTGTACACGATAAAAGAATGTATATTTCAATACATCACCTAAACAAGTTCAGCTCAGTTTCATGACAAATATGTGAACACATTTAGCTAAATAGTCGTGTATGTGTCAACCCGACGTGTTCACATGTTGAACCGTTTCTTAATTTGAATTTTACGTCAAAAATTAGTGGTTAAAAGATAAATTAGTGTCGGTTTTGTAGCTTAAGCATAATTGCTTCATTGGCATTTGTGCTTAGGTATTAATTTATAATTTTAGAGCAATAACATGTAAAAAAAATAAAGTTAGGTTAAACAAGAAGTGCTCATGTCAACTTGCAGGCTGCAAATAAGTGAATCGTGTTCGAGTTTGTATGTCTGACATGATTTTTGGTTCGTGCCAGGTTCGATCCTCAAACATTGTCTGTTTAAGAGGCGTGGTTACTATAACTATAACCACCTCCATTATGGATTGCCGACCATTTGGTACTATGTTAAAGCCTACAAATAAGAGGGAAAGCGACAATTTTTCTTCGGCCATTTATGGCCCTTTTATTTTGGTGCAAGTGTACGGTCACTCTAAAGTCTAAAGTGAAATGATACTTTCAAGTGATTTGAAAGCAAGGCCCCCACACATAAATGATAAATGCTTCTACTTGAATGAATTGTAAAAATCTTCCGGTGTAATCCGCGTGGAAGATGTGGCGTCATGATGGGGGCGTAGAACACCGATCCTCAGGGCGTGAAGGGCAAAGCCGTGGGGCAATTCACGGGCGTCGGATGAGTTGTGTGTGTTATGTATGTGTATATATGAATAATGAAACTATTACACATTTGAGTGGTTTTGGTTAATGGTTACACTCTCGCCTATGTGACAGTGACGTGACGGGACGTTTTTCACTTTTTAGTAAAACCGTTAGCCTGATTTTCTTTACTAATTTTCTGTTTTTGTGGTTTTTCAAAAAAGTATTATATACTTTATTTATCATTATTCTATTTTTAAATTTAAACAAACTAACATCGATATGACACCACAGGGCATATCATCCATGTGAAACAATTAATGACTATACATTACAAGATTTATAATAATTTTCACATACATCAAATTATTGACATCGTAAGTATTTCATTATCAATCACATATTTTTATTAAACTAGTAATTTGACCCGCGCGTAGCAACAAGCTGAAACACGAAAACATTAATACTAACATTACATTCAAAATACAAGAATTCAATTATGGAATTAAAAGGATTCAAAATACATAAATCTCTAAAGATATGTACCTGCAACACACCGGTCATCAGCTAATTTCGATTAACGGTTAAGGTTTACTCACCCCTGACGGACTTTGGTGCCTATTCATGGTAAACAACCTAGGACAAGTGGTAATAGGTGGTGACCAGCGACAGTAGTGGTTGGTTTGGGCTATTCAGGTCCAAACGAACATGTGGAAATATACACACATATATACACAACCTACATAGGAGAATTGAGGTGACATATAGACTTATTCTGAGGACATTTAGGACTTGATGAACAAAATGAGAAAAACTTACCATTCTTGATTTTTATCTTGTTCACTCGTTTTTTAAAGATATATAACATTTTTATACCTTATTATTTTTTTTAATACACCATAAAATCAAAATTTTTCTATTTTAATTTGAGTATATAATATTGCTATATTTAAAAAAAATTGAAATGCGTTGAACCGGCATTAGGATTTTTTAACGGTGTGTCAGGATTGTGCGACCACCCAGAACACAATGCGTTTATCTAATTTAAAGGTGCTTCAGTTTTTTACGAATTGTCTACCCAGTTTTAATTTTATGAAAAGAAAAATTAGATACGTATATCCCTCAACCTTGTGATACATGGCGTCTCCTGGTTACTTCTCACCATTTTAGAATAACCGCCATATAAGATCGTTCAAATGGAAACCGCCTATTAAAAAAAACAACCAAGAAACTCACATCAAAACAATGATATTTTTTCTTTTAGTTTTTTTTTAAATTCCAATGTAGTTATGTGAATTTGTCACCCCATTATTTTTTTGGTAGTTTTTTTAATTATTTTGAATCCCTTGATTCTCTCCATATTTAATTGATTTTATTAACTAAATTCAAAAGAATCATCTCCAATCTCACGATTTCTTCAAGATTTTTGCAAGGTATCAAAGACTTCTCCAGTCCTATGATAAACCAAATGGTCGAAATCGATGAACACGATTTCTCTTCAAGAATCTTCGTTTCCAAAGATTTTTGCAAGGTTCCATCAATTTCTTCAAGATTTTTGCAATGTTCCATCTATATTTTCAGTCCTTTGCTAAACCAGAAAATTAAAATCGAAGAACACGAAAAACACATCAAGAATCAGAAATCAATTACATCGAAGAACATCAAGTTCATGCCCTCCAAGGTATATGTAATTCTTTTGTTACATATATGCACTTCTATTATAACACATATGTAGTCCTGTTACTACATATATGTATTCTAGACCGAGAGTACAACCGCAACATAACCGAAAAACTCCACTTGGTGTTGACGAAAGCTCTCGCGAGAATCAAGTTTAAGAAAATGCGGGATCTGCTTGGTGTTGAAGACTTACTTGGTTCGATTAGAAAATTATGGGGGTAATTGTTGGATAATTACCGAATACTTGGGCCACAAGTCGGTGGTATCCAAGTTGGATTATAACAAGTTGGTTAGAACATAATTTCCTTTTGAAGTTAGTTGTGGAACCGAGAGGAGGTTTTTCCTCATGCCTGGAACATGATAGACGTCCTCGAGTGTAAAGTTCTTTGGACCGACCGGAAACGTAACATTGCCCAAGGGTGCTATGGTGTGTTTCGAATTGTCGGTGATCACCACAACTCCGCTGCCCTCATACTTAATGGGATTGGACAGCTTCTCTTTTTTGCCATTCATATGATTTGAACACCCCGATTCGACAATCCACTCGTCTAACTTGTTCGTTTTTGTCTCGGTAGAAGCCGTATAGGCTGTCACATCTCCTTCACACGCTAAACATGCCTCAGCGTACTAAGAATCTTCAACTTGAACCGACATCGAATTACCTTCTTGTAGTTTCGACCTACAATTACGGGCAATGTGGCCTTTGCATCCATAGTTGTAGTATTTCTATGGAAAACGCTTTCCTTGGTGTTGGGTCTTTCAGCCACCGGTGTCACCCTCCTTCTCCTGGGATCTCGGTTTTCTCTCATCCGAATTCTGCTTTGACTTTTCCCACGATTTGCTTGATTGTGAGTGATTACTGTGACCTTTTGATCGTCCCTTTTCGACATACAAGGCTTCGTCTTCAGTTTTGATCGTGACTCCACTGATTTGCTTGGCTAATGACTCTTGACTCGCCAATAAGTTCTAGAACTCGGTCAACGATGGTTGGGTCGGCTAACCTTGTATTGCCGCTACGAAACTTCCAAACTCCGGTTTTAAACCATGAATGATAATGCGTTTCATTCATGGTTCTTCGATCTTGGCATCAGAATCTAACTCGCCAATTCCGGACACATTGTCTTGACCTTATGAAAATATTGAGGGATCGTAAAATCCCGTTGAGACACCGAAAGCAATTCGTTCTCTCTCGAGTAACTAAAGTTTCATGTCATTCTTTTTCGAGAATAACTCTGAAAGGGTGTCCCACACCTCCTTGGGTGTGCCGGCTTCCTAAATGTATTCGAGAAGTTCATCTTCAACCATGGTTTTGAGCACGAACATCGCTTTACCCGCTTTCACCTACCACTTCTTTGGAACTCAGTTGGCATCTTCCCTTGCCGATGGCATTGTCAAAGCACCGTTCACAACTTCCCACAAATCTTGCCCCCGCAAGTACGAACTGATGCAAGTGGACCAATAGTTGTAGTTCTGGATGTTGATTTTATTCACACCACCTACGACTTGAAGATCGGCCATTTGATAGAGTGGCTCTGATACCACTTGTTAATCGAGAGGGCCAACATGATAGATGAAAGAGTACGAAAACAAAGGTAAGCAAAATCAATAAAAACTAGGCTGCAATTTGGAAACCAAAAGTGGTCTGGTTCACTTTTGCTATTCAATGCAGAAAACAAAACTACACCACTATAAATAAAATAAAATATGGCCAACGTCTACTACCCCACTAACCAAATATCAAGAGAAAATCCCAACAAATTAGGAGCCCACTACTAACTAACAAAGACCAAATCTACTCTGACCAAAATAAACTTGCAACAATAAAACAAAAGAAAATGGAACAATAATTCAAACTCCAAGTGTGCATGGTCACATGCACATGTCACGTAGGAAACTAAGTGAGGTTGGCAATTTAACAGGCAAACATGTAGATTTGATGGAGGGTGTTTAACTAGTTAATCAAACATCATTGTAGCTATGATGTTTTTTAACGGCAAGACAATACAGGTTAGTTCACTTAAAAACCATATACAATAGTTAATTACATAAATCAGTCACTCATAAACCAAGAAAATGAACCCACAATTCCTTCATTCAAGTATATGAACCCAACCCAAGAGTAGAAGCATAGATTGCAACAAAATATATAAGAATTCATTCATTTTTCCCTTCCTAGAAATTTCAAACTATCGATATGGGAAACAACTCTCAACAATATTGTACATAAAGGAAATGTTTCAACAAATTTACCTAGAATGACAATAACCAATGAATAGATTTCCATTTACTTCTGTCGTTTCCGGTCATCTTCCTCGTCATCTGAGTCACCGTGTTCACGGAAACGTGGATTTTTCTCCTGTTCGAATAAACATATGGATGGTGTATTGTAGTATATGAAAAGATGACACAAAAATTTTAGATTATTTAATCTAAGTTACGTTGAGGAAGTCTGTTTTATCAAGAACACATTAAAACTTGTGTAAAGATGTGATCACAAAACAGAAACATGATTACCTGTCTGGAGTCATGATCAGAGTTTCTTCTAGGTTCATTTTCAGAATTTCTCTTGGAGATATCTGGGCCACGGCGATCATCTTCACGGTATCTCTTCCGGTGGTAATCTAATGTTTGTTCAAATAACTCGATCAATATGCAGCTTATTTTAAAAAAGGCTTAAAATCACATAAAAGAGCGTAGGAACGGAAAATACTAATGTCTGTATCACCTCCTCTACCATGTCGGTGGGACCCCCCATAACCATGACCACCACCACCTCCTCCTCCTCCTCCATGTCTTCCATCTGCAGGACAAGAAAATCAGCAAATGTACATAATGAAGATGAATTCAAATCATTAAACAAGCAAGTCATGAACTCACAGTTGTGAGACATATGAGATGGCTGGAAAGATCCCAATGATCCGACCCCATAATCTACCACCTGTCTTTGTTCTTCTAACTCTTGCTGCACCAATTTCCCATAACCGCCTCTATGTTTGACAAGTCAAGGAATCAATCTCTGATCTTACAGAGTCAACGTGTTATTTCATTGACTAAAAGATGACAAAGATACCACTTATGCCTTCAATAATGTAACATTAAGATAAGTACTTATAAAAAATTTCAAACATAAAAGGATATCAGGATCATAATCTGTGCGATATTCATCCCTCACCTGCCCAAAAATCATAAATCTATATGAATCAAGAATAGGATAAACCTTAACAATAAAACATATATAAAATATTATAGTAGTAAATTCTAAGTGAACCTGTCCCCCACTTCGACCACGGCCCCATTGCCTTCCATCTTGGAATCCCCAATCAAAATCTACACGAATAGGACGATCATCAAGAATGGTCCCACTTATGTATTTCACAGCATCTTCAGTATCTTCCCTAGAGTAGTACCTGAAAACCGCAAACTTAAAAAGTTACCTCTTTTGGTAATAAATTAGAATATAAATAAGTTCAAATCTGTTACAAATTTATTATAATATATTATGAGGTTTTGACTTACATGACAAAGCAGAAGCCGCAAGGCGTTTTGGTGTTCTTATCCAAACCCATGACAATCTTCTTAATTTCTCCTGCTCGAGAAAACAACTCATAAAGTTGTTCCTCGGTCGTGTAGAAAGACATGTTGCCAATATAGACAGTGGTTGAAGTTTGGAGTGCATTTTCATATTCTTCTTGTGTTCCTGGAAACCTTCTGTCACGATATGCTGAAATCTTGTTTGGGTCCTTGACATAGAAAATACAAATGTCACGTAGAAACAGAGTGTGTATAACTATAAATATATTGAAATATGAAAGACAGTTGCATTTTGATTTCACCAGGTAACAAGCTTTAATTTTCTATAGAGTATACGCTAATTTAGCATCAAATGAAAAGAATGAGAAAGTGATGATACCTTGAACAGCAAGGCCATGGCACCTTATCTGAAAATGAAGAGAAATGCTTTGAGTTCAATTCACTTTAAAAGGCATGTTAAAGAACAAATGTATAAAATTAGTTTGAACTAAATGATCTCCAGTCCAACACAAACAAACTTAACAAGTTATCAAATTGGTCAACACCTTTAAAGATTAAAGAAAACTCAGTTACTTAAACTAAATGCCAACTTAAACTAGTTCAAACAACCCCTCAAATCAATCCAATCCAAATTCAGTAAAACCTCAACATGAAAATATCTCAAACAAAATCTAAATCATCCACAGGCCATTGCAATTGAGCACAACCAAATCTTAGAAATCAATTTCAAGAAACAAGATATTTCATTACAAAACTGAAACAAGAAGCCGGCAATTTCTGCAATCTGATGCAATAACCTAAATTTTTCGAAGTGATGAAGGGAGTCGGTTTTTTGGGCATAGAGAATCATACAGTCGATTAATTACAAAGACGACATAATATTTGAAATTTACCTTGTGGTTTGGAGGAGGCGCGGTTGGTGGAGACGGCGGAGGTCGGAGGCTGAGGGAAGCACGGCTGTTGCAATCGGAGCGTGTAAGAGCATCGGTGTAATAGGCTAATACTTGCCCGGTGTTTTATTTTGTCGGTAAATTACTTGCTAGCCCAACCCAAACGTTAAGTCCGGCCCAATGCAGCCATTTTGAATTAAAATTTTATTCATGTAAATATATCAATTCATTTGGATGTCACCTTAATAATTTTTTTACTGAGTGGGTGTTGGGTCCAATTAAAAAATCATTTGGAGTTAAGATGAACATCGTCATAAACGGATTGATGTAAATTAATTATGTAGTAGATTAGGTGTCATTCAAAAAAATATTAAGAGCATGTTTGGGATTACTTTTGGAACTACTTATTGACTTATTAACTTCTTCAAGAAGTCAATAAGTCAAAAGTTTGTTTGGTTAATGGTGTAAAAGTTGGTTTTTAAAGAATGAAAGCGTTGTTTTCCAAAAGTAAGTGGGTACTTACTTTTTGAAAAAGTCATAAGTTGTTTTCTAAAAGTAATCTCAAACATGCCCTAATAATAATACTAATTTTTTTACTGAGTTGAACGTTATTATAAAAACAAACAAGTTAAAATAGACTTTTATTATATAATTTGGTTGTCGGCCTTTTTTAAAAAAATATATATAAAGTAGGATGGGTTTTTTATAAAATTTGACGTAAAAATAAAATAAATGATTAGCTATAATAGTTTTATTACATGGGACATGCAACTTAAAACAAAGGTTTAAGGATCAAATTCGGACATGGCGTCTTTTATTTAGGTGTATGCGTTTTACCTTTTTTTTAAAGGCAAATTGCTTAAGCTCCCCTGGACTTGTACCTGGGACTTGACGTTATAAGGTTTTGCTTTTACCATTGGGCCATCACTCCAGTGACGTTTTACCTAATCATTTGGTTATACATCGATGAATGAGGATTCCATCCTACCAAATAAACAATATTTATAATATAAGGTCTTGACCCTCTTATGCCTTTTGAAATTATACCTATATTTATTTGTCAACTAGTTTAGATCCCGTGTCTACATACGGGGTGAACAATATTAATATTTAAAATTTTTAAATCTTGATGTATATTTATTTTACAGATGTAAAAATATATTACATATATTACGGATATAAACAAACTTAAAATATGTAAAAATTAATATATAATTGGGTTTCGAAAACACATTAATTACTATTTAATGTAATTTGACTTTCAATTACTATTTGATTGAAATAAAAGTTACATAATTAAATTTTAAAGTTTTTTATAAGAAGTAATAATTTAAAATAAATGTTTTTATTGTGTAATTAATATTTTATTTAAATATATATTATTATTTAAAGATAAAAGTGCATTAAATAAGAGAGGGGCGAAAAAAAAATGATGAGAATGAATATGAAGGTGATACGTGTCACTTAAAAACCTTTATTTATTATATAATATAGATGAAATGAATAGTAGATGTACAGCTTTTATTGCCTAATGTACAAATGATTTGTGCGTGGGTTCTTCTACACACGCGTTTAACTCTTTTCACCCTAAAAGCACAGATCAAAATTAGGGTTTTCTCCCTTCATCATCGTTCCAGAGGCGGTGAGCACTACCACCGTTGTTATCTGCGTCAAACCATTGTTTTTATCTGCATCCAACCATGACGCTGCCTTTTCTTCCCTGCCTTTTCGTCGTCGGCTCGCCACCAAGGCTGCTTACGCGATTGCTGCCGGTGAGGCGGCGATGGTTCGTGTGTGATACTCGTGTCTTACGCCAACCAAATTTTGAAGAAAGAAAGCAAGTTCGTTGGCGAGAGGTGGCTAGCTCCGCCACTGACCGGGTCAGCAGAGAGGGCACCATGCCTAAACAAGATAAGAATCAACGTCCTCTGGCACACAGAGATCGGCCCTACGCACCCGGGCGACGCGTTGAGGTCACCGGTATGGGTGATTTAGGGTTCCGGTAAAGTGAATGGCCACAATTTATCCGAAGGATCTGGTAAGTCTTTGAAACCCTAACAGATTCCGATTCGTTTTTGTGATTGAAAATTAGGGTTTTGAAATTGAAATGATTTACGATTTTGCTGACCAAAATGGTTCGATGTTTTTTTTCTTCGTGCAGCAATGGATTCTAGCCAGTTTGATGGTAAGTCTTTAACATTCTGTTATGATTGTGTTGTATATATGTTATCTAACCAAATCATGTACAATTTTGTATAAGTTGTAGTTGGGTTTGTTTTGTTTATCATGTTCTTTTGCAATCTTCGTCTTAGTGGGTTTGGGCTCCTGGACTGTTTTTTGAAATGAGTATTGTGATACTCAATACTTCATAGGAAGTGTTTCCTTTGAAGTGAAAATTTAACCAACTTGAATAATATCAGTATTATTATTTCAACTCATATAGGAAATGTGTATGGGTTATGGATCATCAATTAACTTTGTCATCATTTTATTTTATAGATTGACAAAGACCTAATGGAGGTAGTGGTGATTGATGCTGGTTTTGAGCTCTTGAAAGCAGGATTTGCAATTCCAGATCAAGCTCCTTCCATGGTAATATCTAATCTGCCCCTTAATATTGGTTGTTGCATAATTTGTTTTAGTTGTAGTACAATTATGTAATTTGTTGTAGTCTGTTGTCTAATGTGCTTGATGTATGGCGCAGCTTATTCCAACTCAAATGAAAATCATGAATGAAGATGCATCGTTGCCTGATTCTCCATCACATCAGGCTAATGTTGATCTATTAAAGATTGGGATGTTATAGAGGATCTACTGCTTCAAATTGGTGTTTGAGGTTTTTGCCTTTCTGTTTACAGTATGCAGCAGGTATAAGTTCATTTGCTGTTAGAAAACATGTTAATAAGAAAGTTGATCCTACTCTCACACGGAAACATTTAAACTAATTTCACAGGAAATAATGATGCTAAAACCCTTGTCCTGAGCGGAAATCTGGTAAGCATCCTCATATGATCTCTTAGGTTAATGTGACCATATTATTTAGTATAGGTACTTTTGATTTGTGAGTCTCAGGATGATGCATCTAAGAATATTATGACAAAGCTTGATGTTGTTAAAGCTAAGTTTAACAATCCGACACAAATGAGATTTGAACTTGATTCAGAGCATCACAAGGTTTGTACAGAAATCTAACCATTTCATGTCAACGGATACATCACCCAAGCATTTGTAATTAAAAATGAAATGGAAATATATATTTTTTTAAAGGTTGCAAGTTCGACGAGTTTACTTGCGCACGAGTCGATTTGGGCTTTGTTTATCTCAAATGGGTCAAATCCCAAAAGTTTGCTGGAAGGGTAAATGAGCCAGTCAAATGGGTTGAAAGTTGTTTGAAGTCTGAGTTTAAATTATTAATGTAATAATATTGTTTTTGTAATATAAATAACACATGGATTATTTATTAATTTTTTTAAAAGCGAGAACAAAGAAGTGTTTGTGGGTGAACCCAACCCAACCCAACCTGGACTGGCCCATTTCTACTTGTTTAACCCATTATTACAATATTGTTTCTATGAGCTCAATTGAATTATGCCGGAATTCAATTGTTTTAACTGATGTAGATGTTTTGTTTACAAATCTTTTCTGTATAGATCGGACAATCATTGGAAGAACTCAAGTCTAGAATGGAAAACTATGAGGTTAGTTGTCACAACATATACTTTAGTTCTCTCTTATTGCGTTCTTTTCGTCGGCCCGTTTTTGTTTTATTTATAGGTTTATAGTTCCATATAAAATAAATATTTATGGAATGGAAGTCATCTTCATTTCTCAAGTTGGTTATACAATCTATTATTCATTTAAAAAGATATTGTGCAATCCATGCCAACAACTAATAAAGAAAAAAAAAGGACAACTAGAAAACAGACAGGGCTTGTCCTTGTCTAAATCAAAGTCACTATTGCGATTCCAGTTGATATTCTTGCTCTTTAGTATATGTGGATTTAGGGAATTTTTAACCATTTACTTATTCACGGGTCGATTAGGAACTGAAAGGTCCACAGAAATCAAGGGTCTGGAAGGCTTGCTATCCATCAAGGGTCTGGAAGGCTTGCTATCCACCATGCATTAATGTTACTTATTCAGTCTTTCTCTTTTTTACTATTGTATACCATATTTGTTGAAAAGATGTTGGATGGGCTTACGGTTTACTTAAACTGTCTACTCATTAAATAAAATTGACTTACTCCTCATGACCTTTTCACTTTCAAAATTATTTTATAAGCTTGAAATTCATATATTTCACTGTCATGCAGTAACGTTTTTGTACTTTACTGCACTAGCGTCATATGTTGCGGTGTCTAAGTCATAACTCATAAGTCATAACCACATTAAAGGGTATTATGTGGTGTTGCACAGGTTTTCAATTTTATTTGAGCTAAACATTCATTAAACTCTTATTTAGACATAATTGTTTTCTAATATTCCTAGGAACTGTTGATATACACCCATGCCAGTTGCTGCCTTTATACCGCGGAGCAGCTCATGTGTAGAGAACTTTTTGTAAGTACATTTTATGTTGAAATTTTTTGAAGCAACTACTATAACTTTTATGTCTATTAATGACCCTCATCCACTTTTGTGTTTATTTTTCCAAAAAAAATTATAATTAAGGAATGGTTGGTTATGTTTATTTATGTTACGGGATCTTATTGAATTTTACTTTTTTTTTGCAGTGACGGGTAACTTTGAATTCCTTGAAAAGCTTGGAGAGGATATATGTTTGCTTTCATAACTGATTTTCATGACACTTGCACTTATGTATGAAAAACATCTGTTTTGCACACCTGTGCATCTTCCACAACCATTATGTGCAAAGGTGTATATGTATAACTGCTTTTTGGGGGTTGTAGATGACCACATATGCAGTCATTTTGTTCCAGAAAGGATTCATTTTGTATGAAAAGTCATTAGACATTGCTTTGCATGTAACCATTTCAAAGCAGAATGCTTCACATTTTTGCGAAAGAACGGCTACTCCCCGCCACAGCGTGCGGAGGGAATAAAACTAATTATAATCCAACTAGTTGTATTCGTGTGTTTGGTGAAGTTTTACTATTTAAGAAATTCATAATAAAATAAACAACTTCCTAGGGGAAAAAAAATGTTTTACGAAAAATAAGTGTGAGAATGTGAGATTTATAATGGTAAAGTAATTCTTGACTGTGGAAGAGATGTTTATTGAATATAATTACATGCCTTTAGATGGGCAAAGTACAAGATGGAAACTAGACAATTCTAGGGAGCTAAATACGGAATGACATATACAACTATTAGACATCTAATTACATTATTCACGTGAATGTGGATTCCATTTATACATTGTGTTGACCATTGATCTTGGTGTGCCTAATACGTCCCCGCAAGATGGAGGAGCCATCGGTTACTCCAATCTTGGATCTGTTTCGGAGAAAAGGTGCTTAGGATAGAGGCTTGGTGAGCATATCAACAAGTTGATCTTGAGAGCTGATGTGAAGAACACGGAGGAGACCAGCTGAGACTTGTTCCCTTACAAAGTGATAATCAAGTGCAACATGTTTCATTCGGGAGTGGTAGACGGGGTTAGCACATAGATACGTAGCACTTGTGTTGTCACAAAATAACGTGGAAGTGTTGTTGGTTGTAATGCCTAGTTCTTTGAGTAAGTTTTGGAGCCAGAGAAGTTCAGCTGAGGCATTTGCTAGAGCCTTGTATTCAGCTTCCGTAGAAGAGCGAGAAACTGACTTTTGCCTTGTAGACTTCCAGGATACAATGTTTGTGTCAAGGTAAAGTAGGTAGGCTGTGGTGGATCGTCCCGCATCATTAACACCACCCCAATCAGAATATGAGAAGGCCGAAAGTGTGAGAGGAGAGTCCCGGTTTAGGAAAAGGTCGTGATGAATCGTTCCTTTGAGGTAACGAAGAATACGTTTGAGTGCTTGCCAATGGGCTTGACATGGATCATGCATAAACTGGGACAATTTGTTGATAGCAAAGGAGATATCGGGACTGTGAAAGCTAGGTATTGGAGAGAGTCAACAAGTTTACGGTAAGGAGTGGCATCAACAGTTGGGGAGGGATCAGTAGGGGATAAGGGGTCGCTCGTACTAAGAGGAGTCATGACATCTTTGGCGCCATCCATATGAAATTGGTTAAGAATGTCTTGGATGAGACGATGTTGCCAGAGGAAGAGTCCCGTGGTTGTAGGAATAACCTCGACGCCTAAAAAGTGATGAAGCATACCTAGATCCTTAACCGAGAAGGTATTGCTTAAGGCCGTGATAAAGGAATCAAGGAAGTTTGGGTCATTTCCCGAGAGGACAATATCGTCAACGTAAACCATGAAGTAGCAAGTGACGTTTTGACGTTGGTAAATGAAGAGAGAGGCATCAGATAAGGATTTTTGAAAGCCAAACCGAATAAGGAAGGTGGTTAGTTCAATGTACCAAGCTCTAGGAGCTTGCTTTAGTCTGTATAGCAATTTTTTGAGCTTGCAAATGTGGTGTGGAAATTGAGGATGGACGTACCCCGGAGGTTGAGTCATATAGACTTCTTCATGTAGTGTACCGTGAAGAAAAACATTGTTCACGTCGTGCCTTATATTTGGCAACAGACCCGTCAGAATTACGCTTGACGCGAAAAACCCATTTGCAACCAATCGGGGGGTGAGATGAGGAGGGAACAAGTTCCCAAGTTTAGTTTTCAAGAAGAGCGTTGAACTTCGAGTCCATGGCACTTCGCCACTTAGGGTCTTTGGAGGCTTGTGTATGGGTAGTGAGTTCGAGCGTGGGTGGTAAGGGATGTAGTGTAGTGGTGTTGATGAGGTGTGGATTGAAGTATTTTGAGTTGGTTTTTCTGGTACGTTGTGGACGAGAATTGGATGGAGGAGAGGGTGAAGTTGTGATAGAGGAGGGTGTGTCGGAGGATGTGGCAAAAGAGGTAGATTCTAGGATAGGTGAGTGGGTGGCGGAGGGTGTGTCAGAGGTAGAGGAAGGTACTGGTGAGGGAGAGTGGTCCATGCAGATTATTGGTGGAGGAGGATTCTGTGAGTAAATTGGAGTGTGATGAGGGAGTTGTTGGTGATGGGGGAGATGGATTTGGATTAGCAGTAGGTGTGTTAGTGGAAGTGGGAGTAGGAAAAGGTTGCATGAGAGTGGTGGAGTTTGCATGGGAAGGAGGAGGTGGAGTGATCACAGTGGGTAAAGTAATATGAGGGCGTGATGGGGAGTTTGATGGTGGGGAGGAAAGGTGGCAGCGGTGGGAAGGGCACTGTTGACGGGAATTTTAGTTTGGTATGGAAAGATGTGTTCCACAAATTCAACATGACGAGAATGGTAAAGTCGATGAGAGACGGGGTCGTAACACTTATAGGCGGATTAGATGAAGAGTAGCCGAGGAAAACACACTTGATGGATCGTGGGTGTAGTTTGGATGATGCATAGGGCCGTAACCATGGAAAGCACAATCAACCAAACGGTTTAAGTTTCATGTAACGTGGTGAGGTGTTGTATAGTTTGTCGTACGGTGATTTAAAATCAAGGATTGGTGTGGGTAGCCGGTTGATGAGGTGGACCGCAGTTTGGAAAGCATGAGACCAAAATGTGAGGGGTAGGTGAGCATGATGTAATAGTGATAAACCCGTTTCTACAACATGGCGATGGCGTCTCTCGCCAACTCCATTTTGCTCCGGAGTATGTGGAGGTGTGGTAAAATGAGATATCCCATTGGCTTGGAGATAGGGGATAAGACCAATATATTCACCTCCGTTGTCTGAGAAAATGGAGATAAGGGATGTTTGAAAAAATTTTTCAACAAAAGATTTAAATTGTGGAAAGAGAATAAAAACATTCGATTTCCGTTTCATGGGATATAGCCACGTGTATTTGGAGTAGTAGTCTACAAATATAACGTAGTAGGAGTAGCCATCATTAGAGGTTTGGACCGGGCCCCAAACATCCGAGTACACAAGTTCTAGAGGTTTAGAGACTTTAAACGAATTTTCACCAAAAGGCTTTTTTATGAATTTTATTAATAGAGCAAGCATTACAATGAAACAAATCTTTTGACATTTTATTGAAATCAAGTCCTAAATTCTTAAGTAAAAATTTGAGAACTTTGATGGATGGATGGATGTCCAAGCTTGTGATGCCATGAGAGAATTGAACCAGTTGATTTTGTGGTTGAGTTTATTTGAGGAAGACAACGGAGAGAATGGATAGCGGCATAATAGATGTCATTAATGTTCGCTCCCCGCATGAGATGCGACCCCGTGCGAAGAGCCTTCACCAAAAAATGACAGGGAAAGAATTCAACATACATTGTTAGATTTACATAATTTTGCAACGGAAATAAGATTATTACGTAATTGAGGAACGAGAAGAACATTGTGTAAGTTTAATGAACGAGAGTGAGTGGGAAATGTGGTGTGACCGGTGTGAGAAATGGATAGACCTTTACCGTTTCCTAGCACAATTTCATCCGGCCCGCCATATTCTGATAGGGTATGAAAAGATGAGCGGTCGGAGGTAGCGTGATGAGATGCTCCTGTGTCAAACATCCATTATCTTAATTTTACTTTTTATTTTCAATTATGTAATTTTACACGTAACATATTTTATTTATTTATATGATATGTAATAAATAATATGATTATGAAATTTAAAATACGGTGATGATGTGAAAAAGGTAATGTGACTAGATAAATGAATGATGGATAAATAAATGTGTTAGTGTATGGCACACCGTTGAATGAAGGATGATCATTACTACGTAGAAGGTTTGAATCCGTTGAAGAATATTATTTTACCTTAAACTCTAAAGTTTAAATCACTAATGAGTTATTTATCGAAATAAAAAAGAATTAGTTTAATGCTCCTTAGACCCTCTCCAATACGAGTGGAGCATGGATGCTTCCACGTCGGCCTTGGCCGTTTAACCGACCAACTTCTTCCACGGGGCCCTTCCTCCCCACAAGTCCCCCCCCCCCCCACCCCCTTCCTCTCCCACAGGTGGCCCATGCTATCTCTCCTCCTCAAATCCACAGGCGGTAGAGGTGTTCAACAACCAATCGAAACTTCGAGTGATTCGAGGTTCAAATTATATTAAAAAAAAACTTATTCGAATTCGCATCAAATTCGAAACTCGAATTTTGGTCAAGTTCAAGTTGCTTCTATTCAAATTGAGCCAATAAATATTCCATCATCAAAACTTCTGCAAACTTTATTTTTTTTTTCTAGCATTAAAATATACAAGTCTATGAAACTAATATAACATCAAGAGTTCAACTAAGATGGACTACAGACTCGAAACGACTTGCAATGCGTTGACGGGATTAAGGATTGTCGACTTCGACTGAGGTGGATGCTTGGACGATAGTGGCTGACTAACTGGATTTGTGAAATGCAAACAGAGGTTCTTCCTGGTTGAGCGGTTATGGAATGTGGAGTCGATATATCGTTCTTCACTTCAATATTAGCAGTTCATATTAGAGATTTAGCCATTTAGGTATTTACTAATTGGGTTTGGTTCGATACCTGGTTGTACTTAGATCATCAGGCTAAACGGGTATCTGTTTTTAACTAATTCAACAGGCCAAAATTAAAAGCATAATTTTATGTATATGTAATCATGCATTTAATAAAAATGAAAAAAAAATTATATGCATAATTCGAATTCGAATCAAATTGAAATTCACAAATTCGAATTCGATTCGAAGTTTGATATCTGAATTCGAATCAAATTGGCATCCGATTTGAAAATTCTAAAAATGGGCGATGTGATACAGATGGTTTTATAGATTTTGTAATATGTAAATGATTATAGTGTTGCTAGTTACTGCTTAGGTTTGGAATACAAAATTTAAATAATACTAAACATGTATTGATCTAATTATTATTTTTCTATCTTGTTTGTGCAATGAATTACAAAAATAGCACATGTATGTTTACCTGCATAATCTACATGGTATACAATCACATGTATAATCTATAAAATCTTTTTTGTGTGTGTATATTTAAGTGTATAAAAACATTTATATTTTAATAAAAGGGTTACAAGTATATATCTCTAAAAAAGTCCTTTCATGTATGTTAGTTTAATTATATATTACTCTTTTATATATAATAAAGTCATTCATGGGAAACAATTGGGTCCAACCAATTTTATAATTTGTGTACGGTTTTCGATTGAAATATTCTCTTCTCCATATATGTTCCTAGCTTGAAACACCAATATTTCGTTTTTTTGCAGTCAATGGGCCCAAAAGATTTTGGCCAGTGGAAACCACTTTACTTTGTTAGATAATTTAAACTACATTGACCAAATTGAAAAAAACTTTTTTAGCAACTTCAATGGTACATGTTTCCCCGAATAAGTATGCTACTTTTGTCAAGTATTTCAACTATTTTATTGTGAATTAAGTTTCATTTTTAATTTAGATGCTTGGACTATGGTTTAATGTGAATTTTTGGATCAATCAAATGTGTTTGAGAGAACAGTAGATTTATAGTTATGAGTGGTATTGTTATTAAATCTATCATGATTATGGAAGCATATGTGACATGATATATATTAATTTTATTATAGTTACATCCTTATTATAAAAAATAAGTAAGTGGAGGATCTTTTAAATTTGGCTAAAGTCATCTTGGCAGACTCTAACAGAGATAAAGCTTTTTAAATGGTTATTTTGGTTGCAGTTTGGTGTCTCTGGAAAGCAAGAAACGAAGCCGTCTTTGACGACAAAAGGTTACATTTAAAAGGGCTTTTGGAAGAACTCAAGTGTTCTAGCTTCTTATGGACGAAAAGTAGACCGGGTTTAGGTTCCCTTGATTAGGAAAATTGGCGTGCTTTTTAGAATTTGAGCTTTATTAATTATGTTGTTTTGTTGTTTTTCTTTCTGTTGTAATTTGCCTCCAAGCCTTTGCTAGTGGGCTGGTTTGCCTTTTATTTATTGGATTATTAGATTTTAATAATCCTATCTTTTATCAATTGTCCAATAATAATCCTAAGTGGGAATATTCTTACCACCAGTCCTTACTTTCAAACTATTTTCTTACATTGGACCCCCGGTTAAAAAAAATTAACGCCGTTAGATTTTATATGACGTGGACATCTGTAAACCGCTGGAAAGTCGAGCCAAGCTAGAAGTGGTCTCGTGGTGGGTTTTGAAATTGGCTCTGGTGGTGTTTAACTGGTCTCGTTAAACACCATCGTTGTCTCTGTTTGGACTTGCCAGAAAAACGAGACCAGTTAAACACCACCAGAGTCAATTTCAAAACCCACCACGAGACCATTGCTAGCTTGGCTCGACTTTCCGGTGGTTTGCAGATGTCCACGTCATATAAAATCTAACGTCGTTAAGTTTTTTTTAACCTGGGGTCCAATGTAAGAAAATAGTTTGAAAGTTGGTACTGGTGGTAAGAATATTCTCAGTTATGATTATTATTGGACAATTGATAAAATGTGAGATTATTTAAATCCAATAACCCTTATTTATTATATATATTCCGCCTTTCAAAAAAAAAGTAGAGGACACATGTTACTATCTGGTGTCTCTTCACCCTTATTTTTTCGTTTCTCTTCTATTAAATGAGATGACACATGTCACTCTCCTGTGTCTTCTCACTTTTATTTTCTTGCTTCTTCCTCCTACTAAATAATGATATTAAAAAAATATATTTTTAAATATTTAATATAAATTTAATTATGCATAGTTATTATATCACTAGCAATATAAATTTAATATGAAATTAATTATGGGTCATTATAATTTCTGACTTTACTTATCAATTTTGATAAATAAATTTGTATTATGGATAGTGATTATATCATCAAAACTGTTTTCATATTTTAGTCAACTCCATTATTTTAAACAACTAGATTAATAATTCGTTTCAATTTTTATTTGTAAAATTTTTAATTCAAAATTTGTTTATCATCAATTAAATTGTTTCATTATTTTATAATTTTTAAATCATCATTATTAATTACTGTTTAATTTTTTTTCTTTATTCAGTCCACGAAATACACGGGTTTTCTAACCTAGTAATTATAGATGCTACAATTAAGTAGTTAATTAATAGTGAAACTAATATATTTTTTTATTTTCGTTTTCACCTTTATACTATATATAATATACGTTTTTTACCTATTTCATTTTCTATTAATTTCTTTTACATGTAATAACTTTCTTTCATTTACTTTTTTTTTTAAAACGAAATGTGCGGTTGTCTTTAGTTTTTTTTTGTTGACATTCCGATATAATTTTTTTCAAAAAACGGATCTGTATTCAAAACTGAGTATTTTTGTGTCGTAAACTATATCGAGTACCGTTACCGTTCCGGTGCCGTGACGAACCGCGTCGATAATGAGGGAACAACATCGTTGCTGATATTGGTATTACTAGAACCGGTATCGGTGTTCGTTTTTATGGTTTTCGGTCGATGTAAATCACGAATTTATTTTTGGGTTACATCGTACAACATTTTTGTGATGAAATCATCGCAAATACACTTTTTTTCTAGCGTAAACTATACCAACTCCCGGTGCTTTCATTAACTGAACCGATAACTAACGGACAACATCAGTACCCGTTATCTGTGTTATTGAAACCCACGCTGCTATATGTTTTAATTGCTTACAATCGATGTAAAGCGCATGTCATTTTTTAATTTTAGTTTTTTATTTATCTCTTTCTTTATAACTTTTTTTTACCGGATTTTATTATTTTGGTTTTTTTTCTCTACGGGTTCACACAGTTTTATATTTCGTTAAACATTTTTTTTTCATTTTCGTTTTTTGCTTCGTTTATATAACGTGACTTTTTCGTGATTTCTGAAGATATCGTCGCTAAATGCTTTTTTTCACTTTTACGTACGAAACCAAGCTGACTTAACTTGTGCCTCGCCGCAGCGCGCGGGTTAACCCACTCGTTTAATATAACATTGGTGGTAGTCTAAATTTAAGAGTAATTTGTATTCTTCCGGTTTAGTTGAAGTTACGAAAATAAGTTCTAGTCAAAACTATTTATGAATTCTGTCTCTTCTTTTATACTTTGCTAACTTTCACTTTTGGTCATTTTGTAAAAATAAAATAACCAAACTACCTTTAAGCTTTTTATTTATTAATTTTCTAAACTTAGTTGATTTTTATAATATTATGTTCATATTTAAACAAGTAAAAAATTTAATTACACGGATGGTCGATGTGTTATGACTATATTTTGGATTTCGTAGCAACTTATGTTAAATTACGGATTTAGTGTCAATTGTTTGCAACTGTGTTAGTATGAGTCCTGTTGTGAATGTGTGATTGCTTACAAATTGTTGTTTTCCATTTTAAGAATTACAATCATCCGTTTATCTCAAAGAAAATCATGTACTATACTAGCTTTTGAAGTAGTACAATTAAATGTTGTAGGTAGTGCTCTAAATAGTGTTATTCTTTAGTTGAATGTTTCATGGCATTAGTCTTTTCAACTACTTTATGTATCCTGATCCATAAAAAACCATGTGGTGTGGCCTTTGGTGGTAGCCAAAGGTTTGAGATGGCCTTGGAAAAATTGAGGGAAGAGAAGACAGATATAAAAGGTGATGAAAACAAAGATGAAGATAAAAAGATAAAAGAGAGGCGTGTTACTATATCTTTTAATAATTGTTTTCTAGATACGGGAAAAGGTGATCTTGTTGTCATGTTTACGCACATGATGGGATTTAACGTTGAAAGCACACATATATTCACAACAATGACCAAACACGTTACACCAAATAGTTGGTACTAAATTTGTAATTTCTCAAAAGTTGGGATGAAGTAAAAAAATATAACCATAGCACAAGAACAATTTTTGCAACTTAATTAACTAAACAATGTAAATAATGTATATTGTGGGCAGTTCCTGTACAAAGTGATTTTTATGTGCGAATCGCATGAAGTATCCATGACGCAACACATGTATTTTAGGGGTCTGTAAAATTCCAAGTGGTTTCAGACGCGTCCTTTAGAGGCCAGGAAGAGAACCAGTAACCACAACTTCAGGCCAGTTTAGAGTATGAAGAATCACAAATACCTCATTAGCAATTGAGTTAATTTAGCAATTAGAAGACACGGGGGTGTTAGATTTTGGCTGTGAACTTGATTGGAAGTCGGTCGGTTGAAGAATATTATGCAATTCGTCTCCACAACCCAATTAGTGGTGAATTCTGTTAATTTCTTCGCTATAGCTTCCATCGCCCACCACCTTATTGCTCTAAAATAGCCTAGTGATTGCCTTCCCCTGCTAATTGATCTGTGCCGAATGGATAAAATTGTTGACTAGGATATGAGATAGTTGTTGCTGATTTCTTTCATGCTTCATTGTTGATTTGACACCAAAATGCCGCTAAAGTTAACTTAGCAAATTAACGTTGCTAAATAATATAAGAATTAATTACACAGATGGCCACTGTGGTTTACACAGATTTCACTTTTGGCCCCTAGGAATAAAAAATTACATGTTTGGACCAATAGTTTGCACGTTTGTAACATAAATGGCCCCTGAAGTGGATGTCAGTTAACTTTTAAGGTTAAATCTTTTAAAATGACTGATATACCCTTTATATATTAAATATAAATACCCAACACATCCCACCCTACCCATCTTCTCTAACTCCATATTTGCAAAGGGTTGGATGCAATTTTTGACCTTCCGAGACCCAACACAACTTTTGCTCCAGCCACCATGACGGCAAGTAAAGATTCCGGTGAGCACGAAAACAGAAATCGGTCAACGGTTGTCATTGGACCGATACCATCAACGACGACTACAGTTGGGGATTTCGTTTTCTAAACACCGGATTTTGCCATCTGACATGGGAGGGAGCCATGGGCGATGAAGTTTCGAGATTGGAACGATGGTGGACAATTTAGCCATAGCGATTGACCGAAGAGATGGATGACGAGTTTCGTCGAAAGTTGGGGGGTTCCGACGAATAGTTGGGTGGTGTACTTGTGGGTTTGGAGATACCATCAACGACGACTACAACTTTTGCTCCGGCCACCTCGCCGTGTTCTCCTCATCTCCTCTACCGCCGCCGTTGCTCGGGTATACATGGATTATTCAGCAGCACCGGCTCCTGCTCCGATGGAAGTCGGATATGCAGTTTCGGTCACTCTTTCAATGGTGTTCGTCGCATCTTCGATAATGATTTATGTCTCCGGTGTCATGTTCCATTAGAGAGGGTTTTTGGAAATAATTCTTGTGTTTTAGCCCTAATATATAATCAGGGTTTTTTGTAAATGATTTGCAGGTGTGTGGATTGAAGAAAATGAAGTGGGTGGATGGTGGGGCCCACTCTTTGTTAATTTTTTTTAATGTAAAGGGTATTTTAGACATTTTACATTCATTTAACAGATAAACTTAACGGTCATCAACTTCAGGGGGCATTTATGTAACAAACGTGCAAACTATTGGTTAAAACATGTAATTTTTTATTCCTAGGGGTCAAAAATGAAATATGTGTAAACCACAGGGGCCATCCGTGTAATTAATTCATAATATAAAGAACATATTTGAAAGCAAACACCGCAATTAGGGACCAAACCCATAAAAAGTTAGATTTATGGATCAATTCGTAATTACCCCAAACCATAAAGATCATCCATTTAATTTACCGCAAAATAAATTTCAAAAAGATAAAAAAAAAAGATTAGTTGGTTTTATATCCTTTCGAAATAAAGTTGGTTTTATATAACATAAAATGAGGTATTCAAGACTTCATTAAATGAGGAGGTCTTCAGTTTAAGTTTCACTTGTGATAAAAAAAGGGTTTTCTCCTGAGGGTGGTGAAGATGGTCGGATTAACCAGTGACCCGTCAGTGATCCAAATTACCGTTAAAAAAAAAATATAACCTAAAATAATAAAAACGTCTTGTTTTAAATTTGATTGACTAACCTACACAGAAATACATGTTTTTGACAATAATGGTGTAGGTGTTGTTCCGTTTCAGAGTGGAGCTTCTTTACGTGACCACCCCCACCTACCCTTTATCCCACACCCTTTCACCCAATACACTCACCATCTCTCTCCATTTTATCTTCCTTTTCTTTCGATTACGAGTTTCTGTTTCTTCATTTTAATGAAAAACAGAGCTCACACATATCATGATCTCTCACCACCTCTTATTTCCCATTTGATCATTCCTCCGATCGTCTACTCATCCTTCCGTTCGTTTAAAATCCCCACTTTTGTCCTGATCAAGATTTGATTTCGGTCTCTGATAATGGGTAATGTCGGGAGTAACAGCTCCAACGGCCGCCGAAGACACGGAGCCGGCGGGAGCAGACGGGGAAACAACCAAAACCACCCTACACCACCGCCGCAACAACCACAGCCGGAGATCAACGCCAATCGGTACGTATTCGCCGCGGCCACACCTTACCCTTCCCAATATCCAAACCCTAACCCTAACACACCTCACCCCCCTTATTACCAATACCCAACCGGAGCATACTACCCGCCGCCGCCTCCCGCAGCACCTATGCCTGCTCCGTACGATCACCACCACCAACACCAACACCGAGTCCCTATGGACCCAGCCGCTCAGGCGATGGTCGGCGGGAGGTACCCTTGTGGGCCTGTGATGCACCCGCCCACACCTTATGTTGATCACCAAAAGGCTGTGACCATAAGGAATGATGTTAATCTCAAGAAAGAGACTTTAAAGATTGAACCTGATGAAGAAAACCCTGGGAAATTTCTTGTTGTATTTACTTATGATGCCACTGTTGCTGGCAGGTAAATTCTCTGTTCATTTAATCTAGTCATAGTCATTAAAATCATTCTCTGTTTTGACTTTCTGTCAAGTGTGTGTCAACATCTTTTCCATTATGCATCTTGTAGTATTTAGTATTTTTACTGTTATGTGTATGAATTGACTGGTCTTATGGTATGTTTGTGTAATTTAATTTGCATCAGAATTCATACCTTGACTGGTGTATTTTGTCATGGATTTTGGATAGAAATAAATGCCCTAAAAGGGTAAATTCCATTAGGATAACATACAACCAAGCCAGTGATATATTGCTTTGTGCTTTGTTGACATGGAGAGATAAAAAGGGGACCAAGAGAAGAGGTTAATGTGTTATTTACACTTCACATATCAAATTGTCATCTAACTTTAGTTACAACTTGCTAGTTACAAGCACTAGACCGTTAGTTTTTACCAAAATATGGTCTCCAATATGATATTTGTTGTTGCCAATGTGCACTGAGGTTTGTTTGAGCTTGGTCTCTATGATGACATCTTTGCTTTAACATGGTGAGAACCTTTCTTTATGAATAAAATATCAAAAATATTGAAGTAAATATCGATAGGGTCAGTCAAAAGTATATCATTTAGGCCAAGGGCCATCTGACTTAATGTTGCATCAAAAGAAAATTGGGATTCTTATCTTGAAGGAAAGCAAGAATAGCGAATTTTTTTGACCCAAAAGGCTGATCAATGTAGAAATATGTCACAATATGTTAGTCACTTGGGATTTTTTTAACAGGATTAATCAAATTACTACTTTAACATAACCACCCTGAATCTATTTTTTTTAATGTTTTTCTATTGGCAGCATTACACTGTATTTCTTTGCAAAAGAAGGGGAAGACTGTAACATGGCTCCAACAAAAGAAGACTTGCTTCCACCAATCACAGTGAGCTTCCAACAAGGTTTGGGCCAGAAATTCAGACAAGAATCTGGGACTGGGATAGACCTCTCAGCATTTGAGGAATCAGAACTATTGAAAATCAGTGACACTGGGGTATATCCTCTAGCAATTAAGGCAGAAGCGACTCCGTATGTATCAGAAGACGGGACAACAAACGCTAAATCTACCAACTCCCAAATAACCCAAGCAGTGTTTGAGAAAGATAAAGGTGAATACCAAGTTAGAGTAGGCAAACAGATTCTGTGGGTTAATGGAATGAGATATGAACTGCAGGAGATTTATGGGATTGGTAATTCAGTAGATGGTGCTGATTTTGATGGAAATGATCCTGGTAAAGAATGTGTTATTTGTTTATCAGAACCTCGGGACACTACAGTCCTTCCTTGTCGTCACATGGTAATAAGTTTCTCTATTTTTATCTGAATTCTGATATTTATACAGTTGAACGCGTTGTGTTTTGTGATGTAGGAGGTGTTAATAAAGTTAGTTGGTTTGGTTTCAGTGTATGTGCAGTGGGTGTGCTAAAGTATTGAGGTTTCAGACGAACCGGTGTCCAATATGCAGGCAGCCTGTGGAGAGGCTTTTGGAAATTAAGGTGAGCAATGGAGATGAAGATTGATTGATAGATAAGAATTCACCATAAATCATAAACTTATTGTGTTGTAATGTTGATTTTCATATGAAACAGGTTTGTATGTTTGAGTTATTCAAGTGTTGATTGATGTTTTAAGTTTTGTATTGTCATATATTTTATCCTTATAGATTTCTGGTTAAACGGTAATAATCCCTCTGTTTAAACTTTTTTCTATTTTGGGTTGCATTTTTTTTAGTTTTCTTTAATTTTTTTTATTTGTAAGAGCATCGTCTTTGATCCAAAACCCACTGGGTGGCATCCTTCTCGGCTCCGTTTGTAGGGTGTTTTTGACTTCACGTTTGTGGTGAAGGACAGTAAAAAATACAGGTAATGATGGCCTCATTCATCTTATTTATTTTGGTTTTATATTTATATGTAAACTTGTACAAGGTATGTAAAATTTATAAGTATATAAACTTCTTAAAATTTTGTGAACTCAATATATTAATTTATAAAAAAGTTTTGTTTGAATTCCATAAAAACTTAGTTATGTTCAGTTTTTCTTGATTTTTAATAAAATTTAAGAACTTCTTTGAACTTTTTTTATAAACTTTTTATAAATATATATTTTTTTATTTTTACTTCTGCAATATTTTTTATATTAAATAATTTGACTACAGAAATAGATGTAGTAGGTCTTGATAATGTGAACATGAAATGACATTCATAAACGATGATGTTTTTGAAGGATTAATGATTTAAAGATCTACTATGTGACTGGACACGTTTATGAATTACGATCATGTAACTAACTAGATACGTTTGCAAGTATTTGAAACGTCTGTATTGTAGTCTAAATGGATGGTATGTAATATATTAATAGTAAACCAATTTTATAAATTTTCTTTGTATCTTTACGCAAAACCATACCATACTTGTACCACTGTTCGTATTCTCTAAGAGTTTAGGCCTTTTTATACTTCTATGTATGTACAGGGAACAAGATGAATACCAAAAATTGTAAATCCATTTTGTAAAATATGGTTTTAGACCGGGTTTTTATTTCCAAAAGTAATGAAAGTTAATTATTAAAGAGCAAGATACATATTTTTTTTATTGTTTATAACATTTTAGAATAAATTAAATAAAGACAACGAGTTCCAACATGAATGAACTAATGGTTGAATTATTGAACATCCAACTTGCCATTTCATCATGTCATCCATAACTCATTGCTTTACATTGTTGAAAATGTAACTATAATAATCATTTGTTTATTGCAACATAAATCACCATAAAGAAGATTTGATTTTGATGTGTGTGTATATGTGTGTCACACAAACCAATGCCTACCTTCTTATTAATCTAATTATTATTTTTAGAATAAAAAACAAACTAATCTAATGTAGATAAGTCGCCTAATAAAACGAATAACTTAACGTCACCAATAAGAAAACTTTTATAATAATAATAATAATAATAATAATAATAATAATAAATACACAACCTAATGTTTAATTTAGTAAAAAGTCAATTATCGTTTTGATGTAATAAGGACAACGATTCATTTTTATATTATCTGCAAATTTATTTATATATGTATTTAGTAAATACTCTATAGGACAGAGAATAATTTTCATATCGTAAACAAAAAATAACTGATTATTGTCATTATTAATTTCTTCATATTTTATTAGTTATGTAAGTGGAACTCACTAAAATTAGTATGTCAAATTGCACTTATTAAAGGTAAATCATTGTCCAGGCTATTGAAGTCCACACGTTCAATGTAAAACGCATAAATCACAAATCTTAGTAGCATGATTACATGCTAACAAATGTAAGGGGCTGATTTTTTTAAATTATTCAAGTGTTCTTGTTAATCAATATTCCTAAACAAAAACCACCACCACCACAAACCATCTTTCAGTACTAATCATTAACAAAAGATTTTTACCGACGGAAAGTGTTACAGAATCAATCAGAGTTGGTACGCGGCGGAAACACGAAACACACACGTACAAACGAAAACAAATAATCAACACACGAAAATAACGTGGTTCGGTCAAGGTGACATACGTCCACGGTTGCAACTAGGGTTCTCTTTTTTATTAATAATCAGGTGTGTAAAGATTACAATTACATAGGAGGTTTAAATAGAATGAGATTAGAGTTAATAACTTGGTGAAAAAAAAACTAAAATACGGTAACATTCCATTTAGCCCTACTAGGGCCGGCTCTCTTTGTTTCCTCCATGTCAACCGAAAACAAATCCAAAAAGGCTTCACAAAACCCAACAATCTCCCACTTGAAGCCTTTGCACAATCACAAATGCCATCCAAACAAAACAAACCAAAATCAGTAACTTAGCAATCTTCATAACCAAGTCTTCCAAGCCTCAATTCCCAAGAATAAGCTAAGACGTCAACAATTAGATCCAGTCATACCCCCTAGTTGCAACAACCCCTCTCATCAAGTACATGAAGGGCCAGTTGAAGATCCCCAGAGCTCCAACTCAACAGTCATAATAGACACATCCTCTGTCTCAACCGGCTTTCACATTCCACCGGTTCCAGAGATACACCGAGGACCATCAACACTCTCCAAACTCATCAAGTATTCCCTATGAGAGATTTTGTCAGTTGAGATATCGGTCTTCAAATTTGGAACTGTACCCAGAACACGCCCCGTGCTCCCACTGTTACCAAACCCTTGACTTAGTTTAAACCTCCAACCTCGCTCAGCTTGAATCACCTTGGCACCAAGCTTCACACTTGCATAATGAACCTTCTTTTGCCTTAGACTCAACGAACCAGACTTGTTATGCTTAACCGGGACGGTTACTCACTCAGCAAGTATCACAACCATATACAGTGATCCACACTTCTTCCCACTAGCAATAACCAGATTTCCATTAATCACCTTCCATTTGCCATCACCAAACTTTACTTCCAGTCCCTGTTCATCCAATTGACCGACCGAAATAAGTTTAATCTTCAAACCAGGAATTACCCTGACATTCTGCAAGTTCCATGTGGTTCCCAACGGTGTTACCAGATTGACATCTCCCATGCATGTAACATCAAGAATGTGATCATTAGCTAATCGTACATTCCCAAAGTCACCAACTTTCAGATTCACCATCGTCTCCCAGGTGTGTGTGGCATGAAATGAAGATCTAGAATCCATAATCCAAGAATCCGTAGCATTCTCTGCGCAGCAAACCAACACGTCTTTGATCACTACCCGATTCAATTCCTTTTTAACATCCTCTTTCTTAGGACCCGGACACTCACTCTTTACATTCCCTGTCTCTTTACAACTTCAGCACTTCACATTTTTCCGAGTTCTAGATGAACTCCTTCCCCGACTCCCACTACTTCGACTATTTCCCATTCCCCTGCCAACATGTAACATCTCAGAAGATGATCCACCACTAGTATTTTTTCGACGAATGTCTTCACCCAGCACAATATCTTGGATCCCCTTAAATGTCATACCACTGACCCCTACAGAAGTTGTAACATCGGTCACTATCCCGAACCAGCTATCGGGCAGTGAAGATAGCAACACCACAACTTGAGTCTCATCATCAAATTTCATTCCCACGGATGATAATTTGGACATAATTGAATTCAAATTGTTTATGTGAACGGTAACCGAGCTTCATCCTTGTCATGAACGGTTCCCTCATCAAGAACACTTTGTTTCCTCCATGTCAACCGAAAACAAAGCCCTACTAGATTGAAGTGCATGGGGTGTTCTATGTGTATGTCAGATTAATTACATGTGTTTGAGAATGTATGTACATGTCATTATGGGTGTGCATAGGTCAGTTTGAGTCGCTTTTGGGTTCTAACCGAACCAAAAACCGAAAATTCAGTGTCAGTTTTTTCGGTTTTTGGTTTTCACGATGGGTTCTTCGGTTTTGCCATTTGGGCTTAGTATTTTTAATCGAAAAAAATGGCCCAAAATATTGAATTTGGGTATGAAACTTTGGGCTTAACTTTTTTTTTGTGGTTAATTAATGACTATTTAAACATTACACGGTCGGATCTAAATTTTTGAGCTACACCATTTGTTAGTTTCTTAAATATTACTCAAATTCAAAAATAAAAATTATAATTTCAACAAAAATTATAAGCATGCCATATGTACTTATGTATACATGCATATGTGTTTAAATCGGTTTTTTCGGTTTGGTTATGTTTTTCGGTTATGGGTACAAGCAAAACCGAACCGAAAATAGGGTTTAGAAAAAAAACAAAAAACCGAACCAAAGATCGGTTTTGATTGGGTTTGGTTCTTTCGGTTTGATTATGTCGATTAATTCCGTTTTAAGTTTGTTATTTCGGTTTTATGTTCACCTTTACGTGTCAGAATCTCTTTATGTGTGTATGTTTATTTGTTTTCACATAATTTTAGTAACAACAATAAAATTATTTACAAACATTAATTCAAGAAAATGATAGGTTACATGAAGAACCAGTCACCCGTCATATAACATGTTTATTTGATTGAACTAAAAGCCGTGGCATAATATCAAAATATAATTTCCTTTTATAATTTATCAAAATGATACAACAGATATTAACTTTTCTTGTTGCATTATATTCAAATAAAATATATATATATATATATATATATATATATATATATATATATATATATATATATATATATAAAATAAATATGTACTTTAGCACCAAATTTTTTTTTTTTTTTTTTGCCTTTTGCAAAAGAATACGCCTAATTATAAAACATGAAGTCAACCATTTCGGATTGACCTACTATTGGTGTTGATATTTGATAATGAAATAGATGACACCTACTCATATAATAAACCATCTAATTATTTACTCATTTTTTTAAAAGACAACTAATATTTATTTATTTGGCACAAAAAAAAGAGTATATGGTTATTAAATAAATGTACATTTTTTATTAAAAAAAACACGAGAAAACAAATAAATATACACATAAAATGAAAAAAACTTGAGAGATGCTTTTCATGTGAACAAAAATCTCTCTTCGGTTAAAAAAGGTAACTAAATATAATTACTTTTAAATAAAATTTTATTAAAAATTGAATTTGAAATAATCAAATGATGAGTTTTACTGGTCTTGTAAACAGATGCGTATAAAAGACAGAAGCAAAAATTATAAGTTGAGTAATTTTATGGTGGCGTCTGCCGTGGTAGGAAGGGGATGCTGTTGGTGGCTCACACTTATTCAACCACCATTGTCATTGTGACTGTCATCTATCCTATTTCTTGATTAATTGTTTTCTGGGGTTTTAACAGGGTTTGCTGTTTTTCTTTCCATTTCCATGTATACATAACATTCACATATTCAAGCTACAATCGATTAGTCATCCATGGCTAAAGCAGGTCCTGACAAACAAGCTCCTGATAGCATCTCAATACATCTTCCAGAGTCTCTAATTCACAAGGTATCTTCAAATGCAATCTCTCCCTCTCCCTCTAAAAACACACAGTAATTGTGATCTGGGAGTTCTTATTTTCTTCTGAATTTTAGAAATTTTTACTCAAAAAGATTAAAGACAGAACCTTTTCATGTGAATTCTCAGATAATTACACACAAAGTAAGTGGTGTAGGGAAGACACTCGTGAATTGTTTGATATGGGGATCTTTTTTCATTAACTTTTCTGAATTTTTTTTGTAAAATTACCCTAAAAATCAATTCTTTTCATGTATATTTCTGGTGGGTGTTTCACATAAACACACAGACACACAAAGTAATTAATCTTGCTGCAAGATTTGGTCTTTTAGAAATTGGGGTTTTCAGATGTTTGAAGGATAGTTCTTACACACAGGCAGAGTGTAAGTGGTCTATGAACCTACTTAAAAGAGTATGTATAAATGTAATGGAATTATATGATGTGTGGTTGCTTTTCTTTTTTGGATTTTATCTGATTTTGTGCAAAATTACTCATAAAGATGTTTCATTTTTAATGTACAAATTGGTGGGTGTCTCAGATAAACACACACAGTGCACTGAGTGCTCTGACAATGGCAGCTCTTAAGTTACATGAGATCATGGAAATCTGTGTTGCTGCAAATTTCATGTTTCTTGGAAATTGGGTTTTTGATGTTTTTAAGGTGAAGGGAGTGTAACCTTAACCAAAAGTAGCCTAGAGATTACCAGAACTACTCTGAAGATAAGGGTTAAAATAAAATTTAAAAATACGATTTTTTAACAGACAGAACTCACTGGGTTGCGACGGTGTTACCGCCAACCAGCCCGAATCCGAACTCACTACCCACGTCGACCCCTTCCACCCTTAGGATTTATCAAATAGTAATCTACGAAGGCAGCACCTTTCTGTTATTGAACACTATTTTGCATTTTTACAGTCATGGAAATTTATGTTATTGCATGTTTCATGTTTATTTGAATATTAGCTTTGTGATCAAAGGTTTACTCAAATTTTCTGGCTAAACACCTAAAAATCAGAACTTTAATGGTTAAGTCAAGAATTCTACACTCTCATTGCTGAGATTGTGATTATCATATCAATTTGCTGCTTTTGTCAAGAAACAAGTTTATACAGTTGACTTTTGACAGTCAAACGCCATACATTTCAATTTCATACTCCAAATTCATCTAATTATTGGCATATACTCAGGTTGGCGAAACGAGTGAAATAAGTGAATTTACCACAACAAGCGAAATAGTCGAAGTCAAAACAACCATTCAACATTCTAAACCACAACATCTGATCTTGGAGATACCAGAAAGAACATTTGATACAACTACCAAAGATGATTTAAGGATAAACACACCATTAACACCACAACAAACTCCAAAACGAGTAAATTTTTCCCCGATGCCTAGCCCAACATATATTTATCCCAAATGTAATGAATCATTATCAAGTCCCTCATCAACTAGAGGTAAATCATCCATCAAAAGCTTAATTCCTAGATTAAGTTTCAAATTTAAAAACAGAAATTCAGAGATCGAAAAGGCTGCAATCCTAGCCCTTGGTGGCTCACCGTCAGAGATTAGAGGGAGGGCTAAAATGTCTGGAACATTATCTTTTACAAAGTTATTTGCACCCAGAACAAAAAGAACAGCATCTTTACCAGTTACTCCTATTGCTCACTCAAATCCAGAATCTGTGCATGGAAGAAACACCATTGAAGTAAGTACATCTTTAACCACACACTTCCTTTGCATTTCATGAGCTAATAACTTTTGTTATCTGTTTTAACATTAATTTTGTACAGAAAGGTTGGATCCAACGGCCTATACATCGTTCACGTTCTGTTCCTGACATGATTAAAGATGGAAACATGAATCAAATAGAGTCTTTAGGTGGTGTATTTAGGATAATTCCAACCACTCCAAAAGTTGCACAAGGAACTCTTCCCACCATTAATGTGAATCCTACAACCGAAACTGGTAAACTTTCATCTCCTAAACAATACGTGTACTTGGACATTTTCTTGTTTTTAATAGCTAATTTACACTGTTAGATGGAAATGATCATGAAGAAGAGGGTGAGGACATTGCAGAAGAAGAAGCTGTTTGTAGAATATGTATGGTTGAATTGAGGGAAGGTGTCGATGATACCCTTAAAATGGAGTGTAACTGCAAAGGAGAGTTAGCCCTTGCCCATCAAGAATGTGCCATAAGGTGGTTTAGCATTAAAGGAAACAAAACTTGCGAAGTTTGCAAGCAAGAAGTCAAGAACTTGCCTGTTACTCTTTTAAGAATTCAGAGATCTCAAAGCCGAATTCAAAGGGGAAATGGAGCTATGCATCAGTTAGAAGTTACTAGATACAGGTAACATGTTTATACATAAACACATATGATTCTTGGAGACAATCTTTTTTTTTATTTGTTTTTTTATCAGAGTATGGCAGGACGTACCCGTTCTTGTGATCGTGAGCATGCTTGCATACTTTTGTTTCTTGGAGCAACTTTTGGTATGTCAAGATACCTAAATTTTAAATCTTTTTAAAGTTGAGCAATGCTTCTGATATATTGTTTGTGTGTGTGTAAAAGGTAGATAAAATGGATTCTGGTGCAATTGCTATATCCCTGCCTTTTTCTTGCATATTGGGTCTCCTTGCATCAATGACATCAACAACAATGGGTATCTTTTCATTATTTTCACTTAGATATATATCTTTTCTTTGATGTATTAATAATTCTTCAATTTATGTTCAGTGAAGAGGCGGTATGCGTGGATTTATGCATCCGTTCAGTTCGCTCTAGTGGTTGGTTTTGCACATATTTTCTACTCAAAGGTAAGCAATTTGATGTGAATCTCATCTTAAAATAAGACAAATAGTGTGTGATAGTCCATGTTTGACCTTTGTAACTCAAACTCACTGAAAACCAAGAATTTATGTGCAAAATTTACAGCTAAATGTGACTGGGGTTCTATCAGTTTTGCTTGCTACATTTGCTGGATTCGGTGGTGCAATGTGCTTCACTTCGATTATTTATGAATTTTTGAAATTGAGGGAAAGGTGGAACAATCGGCCAAACCAACCTGGTGGAACCCCGGAAACCGAACTAAATCAAGAGTCCTCAGAACCTGCTCATGTACCACAAGATGAGCCTCAACAAGGTGGTTCAATAGAGGTAGATCAGCCACATCAACCTACAGATACCAGTCATAGACCCTAAAGTGAATCTGACCTGCAAATGTCGGGTCAAAATTCTGAATCACAACGGGTTTTGTGAGGTTCATTTGTTAAAATCTCGTAGCCATGGTTGCTTAGTTACTACCAAAACTAAGATTGTATAGAATCCTGTCAATGGTTTATGCTAATGAAATCTTGGGTTTTGGTTCAATGGAGTTGGTAATTTTGTACCAAGAGGAGGGCAAACTTGTCATTCTTGAATGGTAAAGATCATAATCATGGACTCCCACAACACATTATACAAAACATAGACTTCATAACATATTTTAATTTACTATAACTCAGCTGATTCAAGCCACATAATTTTTGTATAATGTCGGAACAAAAATGCCTTGTGAATTTCACATGTTCTATCATGATTTGAACTTAAGTAACCGAAAATTCAATTTCCTACAACCTTCTGCTATTGATTTGGAGTGAGTTAGTTGGATTGATGGCTAGTCGATGGAAGTACAAAGGCCACAAGCCACATGTGAAAACCGCCAAATCCACCGCCAGGAAAACCACCTTCAAAATGAAATGTGAAACCACTACCATCACCAAAACCACCTGCACCAAATGGGTTAAATCCACCACCACCACCACCCATATTCATGCCCTCCTCAATGTCCTCACCATTATCATCTTTTGTACACTTGTCATCGTCTCCAAACAGTAATCACGTCATCACAACCATTTTGACCATAACAAAAATCACCAGTTTGACTCAAAAAGGGTAAAGAAAGGACCTCATATGCAGCAGCTATTTCTCTGAATTTATTTTCTGCTTCTTCTTATAAGCTCGTTTTATCTCAGATATAGTTGAAGTCTTCGAAACACCTAAAATTTTATACCAATCTTTCCGTTGACTTAATTTAAAAGTTTTCTCAGCCTTCATAAGCGATTTCCGAATGCTCATGTCTTTTAAAAGTTTCATTTTAATAATTACGAACATGCATACACACCTGACATTAATAATATAATTGGGTTCAAACTTCGAAGTGAAAATATAAAAACTAACCTGAGGCGATTTTTTTGCGGCTGATTTGATATCAGCAACAGCTCCCTCCCAATATTCAGTCAATAATTTGGCTTCACTCCTCTGTGAATAATGGATCAAGTCTTCTGTATCATGATACTGTTTGTGACATTAAAGAACCTGAACCAAAGCTTCAACATGTTCTTCATCAATGGTGAGAACTTCTGTGCAAGCATTTATGGCATCTTTTCCTCTACCAAGCTTAACCAAAAGCTTACATAACCCAAAATGGAGATGCACATTATGTGCCACATGATCAGGGTCTAAAGCAAGGGCTGACTTGTAATTAAGTTATTAACTATTTTCATCATCATTTTGATTTAAGATAATAAATGAGTTGTAGATAAAACCTAGTAGCAACATCATGATCAGTCAAATCTACATTAGCCAAAAACCCGCCTGAATCATATAAGTTTCTAATTAGGAACTATCTAAAACTATGTTCAGTGCAAGTTGTCCTAAAAAAGATCTACTGATAAAGGATAACTTAGTGATCAAAAGAGTGTAACTATCAACAGACAGCAAAAGCCTCAAAACTATGACATTTCCATATCTCTGAGAAATACTATATAATTTAATGAAAAGTTAAAAAGAACCCGCACAACTGACGAAGAACAGAAGCCCGACGCCAGTCTGCTTCTGAAAGTGATGGGTCGGCCTCTATGGTGTCATTAAGATATTTGATTGCCTCACTATAACGTTTCACCTTTATACTGTGTGAAACTCTTTCAAGCAATTCAGCAGCATCACCGGGTTTTCCATCTGTATGACCATAAGTATATAAAAGAACAATGCAATATACAGTTTCAGTCAAAGAACAAAAGACCTGACAAAATGCATATGACAGATAACAGAAACCATACATTATTCATAAGGTATAAATATGACCATTGCCTAAATGCCATAATCACAACAAAAAATCAAATTCATTCCAGCAAAAAGGAAATAGTAAACTTTACACTCAATGAAAAATGGTTCTTATTGAAAATATAAACCAAAATATAAGTTTTGGGTCAGAAGTGTAAAAAGATAAAAGTATGTTTTAGTGTCATATGTATTATTAGGGAGTCTAAGGGTTAGTATGTATTTATGTCAAAGTTGAATAGTTGTGTCGTTACGTGTCTGTTGTAATTAGGGTTATATACCCACAGAACCGTATGTATCAAATTGTCGATTATATACAAGTTAGAACAAATTCCATAAATTCAAAGCAAGATCATCAAATTCGTGTTGTTTGTTCATCAATATTTGTTCTTGATTTCCAACATTTGGTATCAGAGCACCAAGTTAATCGATCCAAGGCAAAAGCAAGTAGAGCGACGACAATATTCCAATTGGAATCGTTCTAAGGATTAATCAATCAGAGGGAAGAAATCTCAGAATCGGAAGTGAGGGGAAAATAGGAAAGAAAGATCAATTGCCGGCTGTTCCAAAGTCGTTTGAAGCAACAAGTTCAATTGCAGTGATATCTCACAATCTGAAGGAAAGAACGGAACGATATTGTTGTTCCCTGCAACCGATAAAAAAAAGCAAGCAAGAATCGGGAATACGTTTTGTTCAGGCAAACTATTTGGGAAGCAACGCACCGCTTCTTTGATTAGGGTCAGAATTGCAAATCGATTTTTTGTTAAAAGTAAACCGAAATCAAAAGGAGTGCTCTTCTTGATTGGAGAACACGAGAGGAGTCAAGAACATCTATTTTGACTTTTCTTTGGTGGTGTTTGACTTTGGTATTGTTTGGGCTACGCAAGGAAGGTAAAAAGGCAGTCACAATTTTTCTGCCTTTTGTTAATGCTTTGTTTACGAGCATGTGGTATTTGCAGGTACTTTGGGCCGGAAGCGGGTGGCAGCCAGTTTCATTGACTGATTTGATAATATCCATAGCAGTTAGAAGGTAATGTTATGTGTTCATCCAGACAAAGTTCAGCAGAAAGGCGCCAATGTTCAACAGAGGTACATCGCAGAGAAAGTTTTTGATCTCTTAAAGGTTCTGGTACTATTAACCATTTATGCTTTTCTGTAGTAATCAATGGTTATTCTTGCTTTTTTTTTATTTTGGATAAAGAGGAAAACAAGCAAGAATCTGATTAGCAAGTGGGTCAGAACCTGATTAGCAAGTGCTCAGGAGCAAGAAATATTGGTTAGCAAGTTGGCCAAAAGCAAGCAAGAAGTTTTGATCTTTTGATCAAACAAGCAAGAAACTATGGAAATCAACAAGTTAGCAAGAACTGCAAGATAGGCAAGAAGAAAAGGGAAAGAAAACATTCAAGCATGGTAGATGAAAAGAAAATAGAAAATGCATCAAGTAGCACATCAGTTCGTGAGCAAGGAAATGTTTCACTTCAATGTCCAAAATTGGATGAACAAATTATACTACTTAGGCATTGCTGATGGAAAAAATATTATGGTCTTTGGGAAGTAGTCAATGCAAAGGAAGCAGTGGATGTGAAGAAAGAAAACACAACTAAGGCAATGATCTTCCAAACATTGCCTCAGGATGTGTTAATGCAAGTTGCATAGCACTCGACTGCAAAGGAAGTTTGGGACTCAATCAAAGTCAAATACATTGGAGCAGATTTAGTTCAGAAAGCACGTTTACAAACCTTGAGAAGTGAACTAGAGGTTCTAAGGATGAATACGAACGAATCAGCAAGTGACTTTACAGGAAAGTTAAGTAGTATAAAAGCTAAGTTCAAAAGTTTGGGTAGTACTTTGAAGGATAAGGTACTTGTAAGAAAATTGCTTAACTCGGTTCCAAAGAAATTTCTACCGATCGTGGCAACTATTGAGCAATATTCAGAACTTGACACGATGTCATTTGAGGAAGCCGTTGGAAGAATAACAACCTTTGAAGAACGTATTAAAGATCAAGATGAACCAGAGGCAAATAATCAATCTAAGCTCCTAATGGCAAGTTCAAGCAGTCAAGGTCGTGGAGAGGACATGGAAGAAACTTCAACAAAGGGTGGTTATGGGATAGGCATGGGTCGAGGATTTAAAGATAAAAGCAAGTACAGGTGCTATGAATGTGATGAACTCGGTCATTTCGCAAACAAATGCTCTAAGTGGAAGGACAAGGAGAAAGGCAAGCAACAAGAATCCAATCTTGTCTATGATGACGAACCAGCGCTGTTGTAAGAGCAAGTGAAGCAAGAAGACCCTCGTTAAACTATATTTCGGTTTAAGGGGGAATATTGAAAATATAAACCAAAATATAAGTTTTGGGTCAAAAGTGTAAAAAGACAAAAGTATATTTTAGTGTCATATGTATTATTAGGGAGTCTAAGGGCTAGTATGTATTTATATCAAAGTTGAATAGTTGTGTCGTTTGGGTAAACGACGTGTTTGTTGTAATTAGGGTTATATATACCCACAGAACCGTATGTATCAAATTGTCGATTATATGCAAGTTAGAACAAATTCCATAAATTCAAAGCAAGATCATCAAATTCGTGTTGTTTGTTCATCAATATTTGTTCTTGATTTCCAACTGTTCTTTCAAACTTCAAAATATAATTTTGTACAAAAAGCAAAATAATTTTTCAATTTTCACTAAATTTAAGACGAGCAAAAGATCCAAAACCTTTAATCAGCTGAACTGCATTCTAACTCACTCAATTTGACAGCGAGAAATGTAACGGTATTCTTACTCTAAATAAACGAAATCAGTTAAAAGTTTACAACTAGAATCTCCAAATCACCAATTCTGGAACTCAAACTTTCATTCCCCAAAATACCACATTAGCATCACTGCATAATAATTAATAAACCCTAATAACTTTGAAGGAACGTGTCATAATAATCACGTATTCTATCTCAATCAGAACACATTATAAGTCCAATTGAAAACAATGAATCACACAAACCAAAAAGATGAAACAACAGAGTACCTAGGGCAGAAACGAGGGATTGGAGTAGAAGCAGTTGGCAGACGAAGTGGAGTATGAATAGAGTGTAGACGAAGCATCTCCATGCTACCATATCCATGGCTGACACCATTTTAAATATCTTCATCATCGGATTACTTTGAATCCAATACGTGGGATTACTTCGAGGATTCGATTGATGATTTAGTCTTTTTGGATGGGTTAATGTGTTACAGGGCTGAATGATGTATAGTCAAGCAGACAACGCATCAAACGTGTTATATCAGGCACTAACGTGTTATATCAAGCCATCCGCACCGGTTTCACGCCCCGTCTTTCACGCTCCGACACGTCACTGCCACATCAGCAGCACAGAGGCAATCACCGTCCAGAATCATTAAGGCGCGTAGTGGTTTCAAGCCCCGCGTTAATTTTTAATAATTAAATAATAAACTTAATATTTAACTAAAAAGAAAAAGAATAATGAGTTGTAAGATTTTTTATTAGATGGATTTGTGTTTGGTTTGCCCTTCCCCCGTGATTCCACCCACGCCCCCCCTTTCACTGCCCCTTTCACGCCCAACGGGGGCGGTGTTCCACGCCCATGAAGGGGCCAGGTGCACCACGCCCCTCCTTCCACGCTCCCACTACAGATACTCTCAGTCACGTCTGAGTCATAATATGACCCGTATGGTGTAATCATACAACCCAAATGTCACCATACTACAGGTGCATCTCATTTAGAATGCGTGCCAGATAAGGTTTTCTTTATTATGTGTGTCAATTATTTGATACGACACAAGATTCTGTCAACTATATGACACGACACAAGATTCCGGTAATCTCTCTTATGTGAACCTTACTCTTATTTCATTTTCTCATCACTTCTTTTAACATCTCATTTCTTTCACTTCATATATCACTAGTTTTAATTTTTTAGTCTGTTTCTGTCGGTAGGAAGATATTTTCAATAGTATGATGGTTGGACATTATGGGTGATTATAGACATCCACATGCAATTGGGTGACAAACGATGTACATGTCACATATATAAAACCAATTGATAGAAGCTAGTCGTAATGCTGATTATGTAGATGTAGATATGTAAAAAAATATATTTTAATGAAGATTAGTCTTCAATTTATAGATTAAAATTTACTTAGTTTTAATAAAAAAAAAGTTGTAATTTAAGAAAAAATTAACTTAAAAAAGTCGTATGACCCGTATTGTACTATACGACCCGTATGAATTAGTTAACGACAATGACCGACACTACTGACATGCAACACAGACCATATAGATCAATACGCTACGTATTGCATGTCAATGGTGTATGAATATTGTGTCAGTGCCGTATGACTGTATATATAATAAATATAGTTTGTCATAATTTTTATTTCAAACTTAAAAGTTAAAAGGAAAATTGATGCAGGAGCATCCGATATCAAGACGGCAGACGCTATCTTTTATTATTTATTTAAATTTTAATTTCCTAGTTTATTTTAAATGTTTCTTAATTAAATTATGATTCCCTAACTATAAATAGGGGATGTTAGGTTTATTGTTAGGCAGTTTTTTATTATTGATTATTGTAAAGAACATCTTTAAGGTTTATTTGAACCTTTCAGTTCAATTAAAGCTTTTGATTGAATCATTGTTTCTTGAGCTATTTGATTGTTTCCGTTCCCGCATCATTTGGCATCAGAGCCAGTTTGATTAAAATGGTTGTTTGTGGAGTGAGTCATCATCTCCATCGCCGAACCGCCGATAGAGGCATCGATCGAGTTCTGTTCAGTTCACAAGGTTGCAAGTTTCAGGAAACTAACCCAGAAGCTTTCATCGGGGATGTGAACCGTGGGAAGGAGGAGTATCCTGGAGGTTGTAGCGGTATCTATCCATCACCTCCTTGTTTCGATGATTATGGAGACGAAGAGTTCAGCAAAGAAGATTATTTATGGGTTATAAAAGCCTTGAATGGGTTTGTCATTCAAGGAAGCAAATCATTGCAGGGGATTCATTTTTTGTCCGGGTCCGATTGTGGTGCAACGAAGGGAACTACGGGGCTAAAAGGAAAGACTTTGAAACAGGAGATGTCGGAATATGCGAGAACGTCCACAACTATTTTTGTTGAATTTTCGATGGTCTGTTCGGGTGTTAATGGTGAATCTATGGTGGTTACGGAAGATGTTCTGGTTGCCATTGGTGAACGGAAATTCTTTGGTGAAGATCACGTGGGTTCGGAAAGTAAAAAAAAAAACCGGTAATGAAGGAAACTTTCAATTTTGAAACGATAAGTTTGGAAGATGATAAGGATGGTGAATCAGTTAAAGGTGGAATTAACACAGCTCAAATGGAAGGTAGAATTAATATCCTAAGTACACGTATGCATGAGGAATTATTAACTCATGTGACTGGCTTAAATGAGATATATATCTAAATGTTGATACAATTCATAAATTGGGCCCTATTGGGCTATCACAAAGCACTGAACTCAAGGACAATGGCTCACAACTGAATTATGATCATTGTCATCTACTTCCATAGATGTCTTGCATGCAATTTTAAATAGAGTCCACGTGGGGATACTGGTTCGCATAATAATAAAAAAACCGGCCCAAGAGTTAGTAAGTAATGAACATAGGCCGGTTCTAAAGCCCGATAGGAACAAGGCCTCGAGAGGAACAATTGTGTTACCTGTTGACTCAGAGCCAAGCGAGACGACCCATAGAGCTAAAAAGAAACGATCCGATGTTCCCTTCGACCCGAGTGGCTTTGATCCGAAAGCAAAACTCGAGGATGAGTTTTTCTGAAGAGGGAGAGTATGATGAAGAGCATCCGATATCAAGAAGCTATCTTTTATTATTTATTTAAATTTTAATTTTCTAGTTTATTTTAAGTGTTTCTTAATTAAACTATGATTCCTTAACTATAAACAGAGGATGTTATGTTTATTGTTAGGTGGTTTTTTATTATTGATTATTGTAAAGAACACCTTTGGGTTTTCTTTGAACCATTCGGTTCGATTAAAACTTTTGATTGAATCATTGTTTCTTGAGCCATTTAATTGCTTCCGTTATCACATCAAAAATAGGTGTTGGATTATGCAGTTTAAGATCAATTGTTTTATAAACATTTATGTTTTTATTGTAAATTTATAACTTTGAAATAATGGTACGCAAAAAAGGTTAAACTGTCATGTTTGTATAAATACACACGTAGGCAAATCATATTTAGGTCAACATTTTAGGGTTTATATCATGTTCAACCAACCAACTCTTAAACAACACATGTTTCACACCTCTAGTGAAATCCAAACAATTTTAATATAATAACACACATGTTATTAAATTTAAAGTAATTTATATGAATTGTTCTAATGGTTGTGATAATGTTTGATACATGAATCTTATTTAAAGACCAACAACACTGAAGAGTGTCTTTCATGTGGGAGTGACACGTGACAATTTTTTTTCATTTTTTTCATTTTCACCCTCATACCATATATAATATATGTTTTTAACCCATTTAATTTTTCAATAATTTCGTATTTCTGCAATAATTTTCGTTTGTTAACTTTTTTTAAAAAACAAAAAATACGGCTTTCTTTATTTTTTTTCAACGTTTCAATATAAATTTTATTGAAAACAGAATTGTATTCAAATTCGAGTATTTTTTTTGGTATCATACGTTATGGCGAGTCTACGTATGTTTTAGCCCCGCAAACGAGTCAAGCCGATAACGACCATGCCCCCGCCGCGTTGCGAGGGAGAATTGTTTTAGCTCCTCATACTATATATAATATACGTTTTTAACCCGTTTAGTTTTCTATTAATTTCGTTTTTATATGATAACTTTTGTTCGTTAACTTTTTTTAAAAACAAAATGCCCCGTTTTATTTAGGTTTTTTTTGTCAATGTTCATGTATAAATTTTATAAAAAACGGAGTTGTATTCAAATTCCAGTTATCTTTTTGATGCAGGGGGTTCCTCCTGTGGTGGGCTGTCATGGATGTTTTAGGTGTTGTCCCCAGGAAACCCAATTATCCTAAAATATCTAGTTACTGAAGTTAAAAAAAATATATGTTAAGTTGCTTTTCTTTCAATTTTCATAGGCTGTTGGTTTTTACCTTAGGTCATTGATTTCAACAATAGTTATAAATTTGATTTTAAGATTTATGAAATTCTAAGTTTTTATTATTGAGTTTTATATATCTGGTTTTACAACTAAATAAAAAATCAAGAATAAATCAAGAGGGTAAAGAATATAAAAGTATTTTATTCCATCTAAAACACAACTAAATAATAAAAGTAATAACTATTATTATTATTATTATTATTATTATTTGTGTCCATTTGTAGAATTGTAGCCCACACCCACAAGTTGGGCTAAACTATTTCCTTTTTTCTTTTATAGCATAGGTCTTCGATTACTACAGTAAAAAAAGGATTTGTGGCTAGGTGAGGGGGTTTACCAGTTTGTGTGTTCCTTCTGTGGTGGGCTGCCCTGGATATTCTAGATGTTGCACCGGAAAAACCCAATTATCCTATAATATCTAGGTGTTACCGTTCAAAAAAAAAAAACTATTCACTTTTTTCAACGAAAAGGCCCATGAAATTAATATGTTTGAGGCTTGAGTCATGATCATTTCGTTTGGAATTTGATAGTTTGATCCCATTCGCCTTTTTACATCATCATTGATCTAATTATAAAATAATAAGATATTCAGCTAAAAAGTTACGATTTCACAAATACAAATAGTAAATTATCTTTATTAATTTCGATGGTATTTGTTATATAATATTATACGCATTGATATACTCATTTAAAATATAAAATTACTAAAAGGACATGGGTCTACCCACTCCTTGGATCCAAGTCTTGAAAAGGCGAACCTTTTTAAAAGGGTAAATAGGTAAAAACATAGAAGTCCTAGAAAGGTGGATACTAGCAAGTGCCAAAGCTAATTAATTTCAATAAAGATAATTAACTTATAAGTTAAAACCCAAAAGTAATTTACTATTTTAATTATTTAGATATTGACCTAAAACACAGGGCTCACCAAAAGTAAGTAATAGTACAATGAATTACTTTCTCAAGTGTCCGTAAATAGCTCCTAAACTTGTAGGTTCACTTAATCACTTTTTCTTTTTAAATAAAATAAAATAAAATAACATATTGATTTTAAAGATTTAAAAGTTAAGATAATACTTGTAGGTTTTCACTTGATTTTACTGTATACACACATAGGTTCGTATACTAAATATATATAATATATTTATACTTATATACAATACAAATACTCAAGCGGCTCAACACGGCCTAAAATAAATTTTGAAATTGAAGCCTTTTAATGTTTTCTAAACATATGAAATTTTTTAAAATGTAATGCTAAGCAGCGTCAAAACGTATAATATTAATGTTTCGGTTTAATATTATTTCTTTTTGGGTGTTTTATTTAACATATTATTCAGTTTTTACTAATAACGTGAAATTTATAATTCATATACCTTTTATTATAGAGCGGTGTCTAGTTTATTTTGTTTGCATTTTGAGATAGATTTTATCACAAACTAAGTTGTATCTAAAGTAATGTTTTTTTTTGTCTAATAATATATATACATAAAAATAATCACAAACGAAAATTAAAAAAAAAGCTACTTTAAAAGAGTGTATATATATATATATATTAAAAATAATATGGTGTAATAATGTATTTAGAATATTATACATTAAAACTTACAATAAAAAAACAAAGTCACATTTCCAGAAAAACTAACCTTTTTGTTAATATAGTATAAACATAAAGTATTGTGTCACCACATTATCTTTCATGCCAACACAATATCGTCCCGAACCTCATAAATAAACATTAATCATTTTATTATCTTTTATCATTTTCCTCTAAAAAACACAAAAAATGATAGATTATTATATATAATTTTGGCTTTGAATATAGATTGAAGTAGTTTATTCAACTTTGAGGGCCCTTAAAATTCGAGAGCCTAAACCGGTTGCTTTAGTTACTTGTCCTGTACAGCCGCCTTTGTACAAATACCAAATGACTTGTAGCTTAATGATATCATAATGCATGTATAGTAAAAATTTATTCCCAGGTGGTTAAGGGTTATAGTTTCACCACGAACAACTGATATAGATTTAGAATGTGTGTAAGTTGATCGTTCTAGAATAACCTTATATACAAATGTTTACTTTAAATTGACACACATTTATATATGTATGTGTATATTATATATATATATATACACACATATCGCTCATACTAGTTAATATCAATATTTAGTTTTTTTATTAAATTGCGATGTGTGTTAATGTTGTACATATAGTTCAAACAATATATAACTAGTTTTATACACGTCCCAGTCCGGGTTGCCAAAACTAATACCAAATGAACTTCACATACACATTCACCAAAATTAACTTACAAAGCAATCGCAGAAATCCCAGGATCTTTTAATATCATAGTTTCTTCCTACATTAAACACAAGTTCTACATATTAACACCTAGTAATATTAAACTTCCTATTTTCTACAAGAGGTAACCAAAGGAGAGTTAGGAGTCATCATATTAAAAATCATAAAACCAAGTTTTCTTAAACAGAAATACAATGATTAACATTTCTCTTTATGTTTCAGAACCATAAAAATGTATCATTATTTCCTAACTAACGACAGAAATTTAATTGACCAAATATGACCATAAGGAAGAATACACACCGATCCAAACAACTATATAAAATTTGTAATAAACATTTGTAAAAATTGAAGTTAAAAACTTGTAATTATAACATTAAACAAATTATGTAATTTACTTGTAGAGTTATAGAATCAACTTATTTATCTTCAAAGAAAGTGAATTTCAGCATCTGTTAAAAAACCATATCAAAACTTATATTTTGATAACTTTAGTGTATAAAAAGTTATTTAATAACTGTGTTAAAATGTATATATTTTAAAAGATGTTCAAAATATCGCGACAAGCAAATATTTATTTGTGGTAAAAGACCAACTTTATTACTTTTTTTGGACTTCTAAGCTGACACTATATGAGTTGAAGAAGAAAGGAAAATTTGTAATCGGGACCAAAAGCTAAAATATGAAAAGTGACACTTCCCACTGTTTGACATTTGATCACAATAAAATTTATATATATATATATATATATATATATATATATGGTGTATTAAATAGAAAAGAAGGTTTGTTTAAGAAATCGTAACGTTTGCAGTGAAAATATTTTAATTTTTATTTTAAATTAAGTGACAAGACTATCTTATATCCCCTTAAATTACACGATATAATAAATAACTTGACATTTTTCTTATCTTTTCTTAATTGATGTACGTACACTACTATTAAAACACATCATAAAAGTTTGGGGAAAACTATTTTGGTTCGAGTTTGAAAGAAAGCAATACATGTAACTGCTTATTTGTGAATTTCATATTTTACATTTTCATGCATATTTAACCTCCTATTGGTTACAATTATACCAAAAAAAAAAAAAATCTCTATCACAAAGGCTAAAAATTAGTTCCACAAAGAGAGGTAAAAATTGGGGGTTTAAATCCTACAATGGGCAGATTAAAAGGTATATTTATCATAGAAAAATTCTAGGTGTTGCTATTTAAAAAAAAACTCTATAAAGAGAGAATACAGATAATCATTTAAATGTTTAATACGTATACATGTATTATTCTTGATTCGATAGTTGTATATGAGAACAATTTACCAAATGAAAACCATAATATTTTCTTTTCTACCTTGAGATATGCTATAATGATAAAGAAAATATAAATCTTGTAAAGCACATTAAGATTTTCTAAAAAAGAAAGTTGATTATATAATCTTTATTCACACTAATATGAAACGGTATGTCTTAGTAGTAAGGCTTGTAAAACGTGTGTGTTGGGTATAACGTGAAGTAACATGTTAAAACAGGTTTGGGTCAAACTGACTTCCGTTTAAATCGAGTTTGAGTTAAAGCATACCTTTTTTTGCCAAATTATCTCCATATTGGTTTATTAAAATTTACCCAAAAAACCCAAACAAGTCGCAGACACCTAAAAGTTTACACAAAAGAATTTTAAACAACCCACAAACAAACGATTGACCAAAATAGCCAAGAGAATAACTTTGACTTGTAGGTCAGCGAGACAAAATAATTTTCTTTTTCTTTTCAGATTTATACTTTTAGGGAGAAAAATCAAAAAAATCATAAACATAATAATAAAGAAAAGGCAAAGAATAACTGGTCCGGTGCTTGCTATCTAGCCCATCCTTGTTTTGTATCAGACCACGGGCCGCTGTTTCTCATTTTATGCGACCTTAATTTTGGCCCCAAACCCTTCCGGTTTTTTAACTCCTGGCTAGACAGACCGGACTTTGATTCGGTGGTTCGCAAGGCTGACGAGGAGTTTATTTATGAAGGCCCCCCCGATAAACCAATTATTGCCAAGCTAAAATTTTTCAGGGAAAAAATCAAGTCTTGGTTGAAATCTGTTCGATTAAAAGAGGATGAGCTTAAGGACAACTTGGAAAAGGAATTACTTGAGTTAGACGAACTCATGGAGGCTAGGGACTTAACAGAAGAAGAGGTGTGGACTAGATTGGAATGTAAAAATGGGCAATATGAACTAGAAAACCATAAGGCTAAAGATTTAAGGCAACTTTCAAGAATTAGATGGGCTTCTTATGGGGACGACAACTCAACCTACTTCCATGGTATCATCAAGAGTAAAGCTTTAAGAAACTCAATCCCCGGTTTGCTTATAGATAACACCTGGTGTTTCGATCCGAAACGCCTGAAAAAAGAGGCCATGTCGTTCTTCATATCTAAATTCTCTGAATCCCATCCCTCTCGTCCTTCGGTGAATGGCCTCCAATTCAAGACACTTTCGGGCCAAGAAGCTGACATTTTGGTGCTGCCTTTTATGGTCGGCGAAATCAAAGGGCCGTTTAGGACTGTTTCTTGGACCGTGCCCCGGGACCGGATAGGTTTAATTTCAAATTCCTCGAGACTTTTTGGGATATCCTCGAAGTGGACTTTTGTCGGCTCATGCACCAATTCCACGAGGACGAGGTCATAAATCATGGTTGTGGCTCCTTATTTATCGCTCTTATCCCCAAATGTAAGGACCCATCCAATCTAAATGAATACCGTCTGATTAGCTTGATCGGGGCCATAAGCAAGGTCATCTCCAAAATGCTTGCAATCGTCTCAAATCGGTAATCGACTCAATTATCTCCGAGTCTCAATCAGGTTTCCTGAATGGCCGCTTTATCCTTGATGGGCCACTAATTATAAACGAGGTAATCTCCTGGGCAAAAAAGACTAAAACCAAAACTCTATTCCTGAAGTTAGACTTTGAAAAGGCTTTCGATAGTGTTAATTGGGAATTCCTGATCTCGACGATGCGGCTTATGGGATTTCCGAAAAGATGGTGCACCTGGATCAACGGGATTCTTCACTCCGCCCGCTCGTCGGTCCTTGTTAACGGGTCACCCTCGTTTGAATTTAATTGTGAAAAGGGGGTTCGGCAAGGCGACCCCCTATCCCCCTTTTTATTCTTAATAGTCATGGAAGTATTCTCTTGTCTGCTGATCAAGGCGGGTGAAGCGGGCTTCTTGCATGGGGTTCAAACCCCTATCGATGGTCCGGTCATTTCTCACATGTTATTTGCAGATGATGTAATTATTATTGGCGACGGAATGAAAAACAATGTGGCCAACATTGCTAGGATTCTTCGTTGCTTTCACCTTTGCTCCGGGCTAAAGATTAATCTGAATAAGTCCAATTTGTACGGTGTGGAACTCGCTCCCGATGAGATTGACCAAATGGCTGCCACTCTTGGTTGCAAAAGATCTTCTATTCCTTTTACTTGGGTATTGTGGTGGGAGCAAATATGAATAGAATTTGCAACTGGGGTCCGGTCTTGAAAACTTTTGAAAAAAGACTGTCTCTTTGGAAAGCCAAAACTCTCTCCATCGGAGGGAGGTTGACCCTCCTAAAATCAGTTTTGGAATGCCTTATTTCATATTATTTCTCCCTTTACAAAGCCCCTTGTAAAGTTATTAATGATTTGGAATCTATCCGTAAGAAGTTCCTTTGGGGTGGAAGCGAAAACTCTAAAAAGATTCACTGGGTTGCTTGGGACAAAGTCACTAAACCCAAAAAGCTTGGTGGATTGGACTTATGCCCACTGGAAGACGTAAACAAAGCCTTGCTTGCCAAATGGGCTTGGCGCTTTAAAACCGAGGAACATAGTTTGTGGCGTAAAGTGATCTCTGCCTTCCACAATTCTAGACGTTCTTGGTCCATGGTGTAGCTCAAAAAGTCCCTAACGGGAGCTTGGAATAACATCTCCAGGTTGGTTGTAAACTTAAAGTTGGACGGTACCCTTTTGTCGAACTACATTAGAGGTGTCTTCGTTCGGGCGATAGGATTCGTTTCTGGCTTGATCCTTGAGTTACAAATGGCCCGTTGCGAACCATCTTTCCTAATCTGTTTAGATTAGAAAAAAAGAAAAAAAATGCAGGATCAGGGATTGCTACATTTGGGAGAACCAATCTCTCTCTTGGAATTGGCGCTGGACTCGCCCTCCGCTTTCTTTCATTAAGCTTGCTAAATGGCATCATTGCCAAATCCTTCTCGGCCAAGTTTATGCTCCTGATGGCGAAGACAAGTGGGTGTGGGAGGGAGCCGACTCGAAAATCTTCTCAGTTAAATCTGTTAAACTCCTGATTACAAAGAATGATAGTCCGCATGATCTGTTTGTGTTCAAATGGTGCAATTGGGTTCCTAATAAATGCAACATCTTCGGTTGGAGGGCGGAAATGAACCAGATTCCCACCCTCGAGGCCCTAAGCGTAAGGAATGTACAGCTTACCTCGCTATCATGTCCTCTATGCGGCGATGCCAGGGAATCTGCGGACCATCTTTTCACCTCTTGTTACTCTGCCTCGATCATTTGGCAACATATCAGCAGCTGGTGTAAGCTTGCCCCCATCTTCTCCTTCTCGGTTAGGGACTTGTTTGAAATATATAAACAGGTTCCTAAGGCGGACTACCAAAAGGATATTGCTCATGGCATATTGGTTATCGCTTGTTGGTGCTTATAGAAAGCAAGAAATGAATCTCTCTTCTCTAACAAGGAAGTCTCCCCTAGGAAAATAATGAAAGATATCAAAGCTCTTGGTTATCTTTGGTTTAACAACCTGTTTAAACCTTTATCAATCTCTTAATTAGATTGGTGCAATTTTTATTTTGTATAGTTATATTGTAATTTTTTCCTGTTCGGTTGGTCTTTGGGACGTTTTCTAATAAAGTTTGCCTTTAAAAAAAAAAGAAAAAGCAAAGAAAGATTTGCATTGGTAAAAGATAAACGACACACGACACCAAGAAAAACAAAAAGATATACAAAAAAGCATCCCATCACTGAGAGTGAGTGACATTTTTTTTTTCGTTTAGTCCATTTCCAACACATATGGGTCCCACAATAATTCTATAATGTCTCACTTTAGTTATAAATATCTCAGTTAAATTGAATCGGAAATGGTAAAAGTCATATAAATAATAGAGTTAAAAAAACGCGTTTCAATAATTATTTGGTTTCAAATATGCATGTTCATTGTTCGGAAGAAAGTTTACATGCAAAATGTTCTAAAATATTTTCATTATAACGATACATGACACTCTTATAATTATTGATGCAAAACATGTATGTGATTGTGATTGCTAATTTTACTCAATGGTTTTTAACAAATGATTCGATGAACAAAGCTTAAAGCTTTACAATTTTTTAATAGTCAACAAAAACTAACTAGAAGTATAATTTAGAATCTTAATTTATAATACAATGGGATAAACTAGAAAATTAAATCTATATAATTTAAAATTCAAATAAACAAAATAAATAAAAGATAATGGTAATCTTGGGATTATCCAATGCCTTCTCGAACCTTTCATCCAATCCATAGACCTGAAACGGCCTCAAAACACCCGGATGGATCAATACCCGGATCAAATAGTCTGTATAGTGAATACCCATGCCATTGAACGGATACCCGTATAAAGACACATGGATGCTCCTGCATCATACCCACCGGGTTAGAAAAAGACTCGTCCACGAGTCTTGTATAGCCCAATAGTAAGACATGTGAGGTCCTTAGAAGTCCACCATACAGGTCAAGTCCAATAAATCCAACCAAAACCAAACCTGCCAGCTCAACCATGCCCATTTCAACATAATCTCGATCACTACCAACCTCCAATCCACCAACCCATGTTTCCAGTATTTGTGTTGTTGAAATTTCCCCTTATTATTGACGCCAAATAAATTAACTGTTTTTGACTTTATTCTCACCCTCCGATCACTCTATCTTCCAATCTCAGCCTTGTTAATTCAAACCGTTTTTTGTTTCATTCCCATCCTCTGATCACTCTTACTTTCGATCTCAGCCGTGTTTTACAGGATGAGCAGTTTCCTCCGACCTTCCCTCCCACGTCGCTTCCCTTCCGGGAACCCTAAAATGCGGCCTCTATCTCAAACACAATTCAAGTGCTACCCGCTCTTCCACTATGCATTTTCTAAGATTGGAAGCGTTTGAAAAGTCCTTTGAGCGATGAAACCATATGGAAGTGTCTTCGTGCAGCAGGATTTTATGAAGAATCAATTAATCGAAGGGATAAAGGTTCACTCATTGCTAAACTTGAAGCTAAGGTTGTTTCCTTTTCCCCCTTTCTTGAATATTTATCTTCTTGGCATCCAACAAATTTGTTAATTAGGTTTTTTTTCTAATAAAAATCCGTAATAACTGGGGTTTTATTTGGGTTGGGTTGAGATATTAACAATAGAAGTATGAAGAATATGAGGTGGAGATTTAGCCGCCTTATGCAATTGCACATGGAGGATATGCTGATTAGATCAAGATGTTCTCAGTTGGGAATAGAGTTCTGACCACCAGGTATTCGATGAAATTCCTTAACACTTTTGTACTATTTTGTTTTTATGCAGATGTTATTTTTTATGTAATTGTTTCTCTAATGTTTAAAGATTAAGTTCATAATATCTTTGGATTTGTAGTGTAATATGTTAACTTGGATAGAGACCATTGATTCTGTATCATAATAAACCTATTTCAAGCTCCTATCATGTAAATGGAAATCTGGAATGGAAACACAAATGTTGTTTTTTTATTTTCTAGGGCGAAAGTAATTTGATATCTTCTGTAACAAAACAAATTTACCATAATTAATCTATAGTTTATTTTTCTGATTTTAAAAGATTTGTTACTGGTTTTTAACAATGATCACTTATGAAAATCACATACAAAGACCCTCTTATTGTTTCCTGTTAACCACTGTTATAAGCACATATCATTTGTAATAGCCCCGGCCTGGGGAAATGGTGCAAAAAGGGTCAGAGTAAGAGTTTTAATGCATCAACACAAACATCCAGTGATCTTATTGCTGTTGGAGCTCATGTTGGAGGTGGTACAATCAAAGTTTGGAATCCAAAAATCTGTCTTCGCTTGTAAGTTTTCTCACTTACATAGTTACATTACAGTCCAATGAATGGTTCACATTAGCATGTTTAAGTTTCGGATCGGTCTAACTGTTATTAGGTTATCTCGGTCTTTAGCCGAGACCGAGACCGAATATTGGTGAAAACATTACCCGAACACTACCCTATACATTGCAAATCGGCCTGGTTATCGGGTTTTGTCTGGCCGGGTTCTCGGTCTTTTTCGGGTTACTCGAATTATGCTCACCCCTACAAATGAGGCATCTGAGAAGGTGGCCAGTTATTGATTAGTGCCAAATAGGTACTTTATTTGATGAGCTATTAATAGAGTGGTGTAGCTAAAGGCACAAACATACTCTTTCTTTGGACTAGAGCTTTCAATTTTGCTCCAGTTTTGAGTGCATTTATTTCAGATTCATATTTGGGTCTGTTTCTCACCATTGGTTTGGGTTCCTACTTTTCACTTCAGGTAATATTTTCAACTTAAACAGAATATCTTTATAAAAAAGAAGAATTGAATTGTGGTTATGTAGTAGGTGAAGTTATACTCGAGTTATGTACAATTTGAATTTGGTCAGTAGATTTTACTGTAACATCAAACAAGCCATCACAATTACTTTTTGCCATTTTCCCAGCATTTGTATGAATAAAGAAAGGTTTATGGAAGGTTCAACTATAATATACAAATTACAAAGATTTATGGACCTAATTTTTAATGGTAGGGCAACTCTTGGCCATATCATTTCCCCTTATTATTGACGCCGAATAAATAACCGTTTTTGGCTTTATTCCCACCATCCGATCACTCTAGCTTTCAATCTCCGCCATGTTAATTCCCTTTTTGGCAGTTACCGATCACTCTAACTTGCATTAAGGTTTGCAAGTTCTCTACTCTATATTCTTAGCCAAGCAATTTAAAGAGTAGCTCATGGCTAAGTTTGTCAAAAAAACTGCAAAGGTTACTATAAAAATAGGTGAGTATAATATATAGACACAGATTTTTCAAAACGAGGGTGACAAGGGGTTTATGGTTGATGCAATTTAATTGTTGATTTGCAGGATATTGATGTGGGAAGAAAGGTTTTGTAGAGGAAGAATTGAAGAAATGGATGGATGTGATGATTAAGGTTATTCCCTCACTCATTTTAGGTATGTTAATTCACTTTGTGTTCATGTTTATTATTTATCATGAAACATGATTAAGGGAATGCAGCAAAATTAATTTGTAGATGTGAGAATTTAGGATTGTTTTTCAATTTCCATCAAGATGATTTTTGTTTGAACAATAATTGGCTTACATATATCTGGTCAAATCGTTTAGGCTTCAACTTCAAAGTTCATGTGAAACCCAACAATTTACGAGTGAATCCTGATGATTACACTAAGCTTACAAAATGGACTTCATATAGAACATGGTGGTGTTCAATCTATAATAAAAATTCACATCAATTTAGCATTTAAAGAATACCATGTTTGACTTAAAAAGTTAAAGTCACTTAGCATATGATTCTTTGTTTGCAGGGGAGGGCAGTGGAATCCAGGAGGGTAGTGTCACACAGAAACCGAACCAATTTTCAATACAACTTCAGAGCGACTGGTTTTGTAACTATTGCATTGTAATTCTTATTGATACATGTAAAACATATATTAAAATATATATTTAGATTTAAATTTTATTAATCTGGAAAACCCGGCCATCGGACGGGTATAAAACTAGTTCTAATGGCTTGGAAATATTATGTCCCCGACTACCATATCAAGCCCTCGTTGAGAACCATGCAACCCCAAACAACACTGGCTAAAGGACCAATACCCATCTTCATAACAACCGAACCAGTCCCGACACCCAAACTTGGCTCGAGAGACAACCACCCCACCGAATAATGATCTCAGCTGGAGCGGTACCCAACGACGTATTCGAGAAACGAGTTGAAACCCTAGCCCCTGTGACCGACAAGACCTCATCATTCTGGACACGAGAATGGACTCAGAAGGTGCTGACCACCCAAGTGACGTTTAGTCTAAACCCTAACCAACTCGTGACTAAGTTTTATAGGTATGCAAAGGAAGGTTTGGAGAAATGCCTTCTGAGGATACCATTTTCTAATTCGTTGCCACAACCGTAAACCCTGACCAACGCCATTGACAGAAGACCACGCAACCGCCAGAAACGACCACGTCATTGCCACCATGTGCTTCGTGACCTGATCAACCTCAATGAAGGCTTCCGCCTTCGTCGCTTTGACTAGTGGGGAATTTTTCGGTGCCCCTTGATTGTCCCCCGAAAATCCTGACAACTGTGTGCGAGAGAGACATGGGAAACAAGGGGAAAAGCCTCCATCCTTTGAAATACCCAGAATAGGGGAAGGCGAAAAGACAAATCGGGCGTCTCCTTGATTACACCTAGGTTTCTTAAGATCCACGAATGACCCGTCCGTGTTAATGGGCACCCGTCGATTCATAAGCCTGTATAAAAAGAATGGCTTGTCCTCCTTTTCTGGCCTGGCACTTTTCAACCCAACAACAATTGGCCCAAAAAGGGCAACACCAGCGAGGCAGTTTTGGAAGCCCACCCCAGTTGAACACCTGCGTCCTCAAATAGCCACAATTCCTTCTAGCAATCTTTTCCCAAGCCTAAATTTACTACAAACCCTTGTTAGACCAGAAACCCTAAACCGGCCGTCAAGCCCAACTTCTGGCCTGCCTAATTACCCATCCAATGATCCATGATGCCATTTAATGGATCCCTACGCTACTTGAACTTGTGCCACTGTCCGTGACAATGCACTCATACCGTCACACGATGGTTCACCCTCTTAAACAATGACCATGTTCAAGGCCTTGGCAACCCATGCACAACCGTCACTGAACTCCTATTCGTCCCCATATTCACCCTTATTAGCATCAGTTCTATCTTTATCCAACATGGTCTCATATTTCGAGTCACCCTTCAAATAAGTTGGTTCATAGAACCTGAGGTAGGAATGGAATGAAGGAAAATCCACTTCCTAGTTCTCATCATCCTAGACGATGATTCCTGAATTAGTTTCCTTAACACACTCTTCCTTTTACAACTCGAGATACTAGATCCTTTGTCAAAGTCGTTTAGGTTCTTGTTGGCACCAACTCTTCCGCTCGCTCGGTCGACAATTTTGCGAATAGGAGGTCGGCCTTCACCACGAGTATGTGGGTCATGAATAACTCCGTTATCGCCTCGTCCAACAAATCTACAAGTTAGAGGGTCTTCTCTTTCACACAAAGCCATTTGACAACCAAAAGCTGTGATACCACTTAATGCAAACAGATGCGTGACTAAATGGCTCAAGAACTACTGATTTCACTCAGTGATCTTTAACCGAATGATTCGATGAACAAAGCTTAAAGCTTTACAATTTTTCAATAATCAACAAAAAAAAACTAACTAAAAATATAACCTAGAATCCTAATTTATAATACAATGGGATGAGCTAGGAAATTAAATCTATACAATTTAAAATTCAAATAAAATAAAATAAACAAAAGGTAATGATAATCTTGGGATTATCCAATGCCTTCTCGAACCTTCAATCCGATCCACGGACCCGAACTGGCCGCAAAATACCCTGATGGACCATTAACCATATCAAACGGTCCGCTTAGTGAATACCCATGTCACTGACCGGATATCCGTATAAAACCCCATGGATGCTCATGCAATTGTTTTTAAACGTGAAAATGGCCTGGAGGGGTAAATTAGAATAACCTACCATTGTTTCACACAATCATACTTGTTTAAATGCATATAACTTTTTTAACTTGCATACAATCATTAACTCTGGGGGACAAAGAAGCCTCTTGTTTTAAACGTGAAGTTAACAATGGATTAACAATGCAATTGTTTTAAATGCATATAACTTTTTATAAGATATTATTTTTTTAAAATTATACTATAAAATCAAGTATTTTATTTTCTTTAATTTGAGTATAATCTTGCTATAATTTTATTTTAAAAGATCTTTGTTTTAAATGTCGATATGTTGTGCATATAACATGCGTAATTATCATCGTAAAACATGCATAATTATCATCGTGCGTAATTATAAAATAGATTATGTAATTATAAACAAAGGTTGCATAATTATATAACATAGTTTGCGTAATTATATATATAGGTTGTTGACAGATTTACCACTCACACCAAGGACAGGTGTCCCATTTCGGTGGCTTCATACGCTTTTAGGCCTTTGTAAAATAACCCTTCCCATATATATATATATATATATATATATATATATATATATAGTATGTTGTGCTTTATTTTTACTATTAGAGATACCCTATAAAATAGATCTTTCTCATCTTAAAGAAGAAGAGACGACTGATCTTAAAAGTATTCGTAATTGAAAATTTAACTTTAAGAAGAATATGACATATTATTAAGTGATGTTTTCTAAAACTTTATTAGGATAGATTATTATTTAAACTAGCTAGATTATATATTTGAGCGGAGACTATTGATGGAGTATGTTACCGTTGCAAGTTTACGTTGGCTAGTTTGAATAAGTTGGCAGTCAAACACGTGTGTTGAACGCCCAAGTCTTAGTTTGTTATTTGTTTCCTAGTCTTTAGTTTCCTCCTTATTCGCAGGAGTTTGTTTCTTGATTTCTCATTTGTACTAGCATTTATATTCAGTTTATCAATGAATAAAATCATTGAATTGTTTCGGTACCAGTGATTTTTCTATCATTTGGTATTAGAGCAAACACATACGATCACTAACAAAGAGAGAGATGAGTGAAGGTTCCTCACTTCGATGGTTACTTTGAACATTGGAGTGAAATGATGGAAAACCTCTTGAAGGCTAAACGACTATGGAACCTAATTGATCCACGGTTTGAAGAACCACCGGTGGGGATAGCACAGAATGAAAACCAGAAGAAGAAGACTGAAGAGCTACGTGCAAAGGATCAACAGGTAAATCATTATCTGTTCGAGGCCATCGACAGAGTTACGTTCGAGCAGATACTCGATAGACGGACTGCTAAAACCGTCTGGGATTGCATGAAGAGGAGGTTCGAGGGCAACTCCAGGGTGAAGAAATCTATGCTACAGAAATTTCGAAGTTCTTGAGATGAATTCAACTGAGACGATTAGTGAATATTTTGCAAGGGTCTTGACCATTGCAAATCAGATGAGAACAAATGGCGATAACATGTCCGATATCAAGATTGTAGAAAAAATCTTAAGAACACTTACAGAAAGGTACTTATTCGTAGTTTTTTGCTGTCGAAGAATCCAGAGATATCGAGACGGTGACAATTGATGAATTACAAAGGACTCTTCTGGTTCATGAACAAAAGTTCAAACGGCCGGTGAAAAAAGAAGAGCAGGCGCTGAAGGTGGAATACGGTGAAGCTTCGAATGCAAGAGGATGCGGTAGAGGACTTTCATCTTTTAGAGGAAGGGGACGTGGTAGAGGTCGAACAACATTCAATAAGGAGACTACTGAATGTTACAATTTTCACAAACTGGGACATTTTTAGTATGAGTATCCTATGTGGAAGGAAGCCAACTACGCAGGGTTTGATGAAGAAGAGGAAATGGTGCTCATGGCCGAATCAAACGAATTGGAACAAGAAAATAATGGGTTTATGGCTGGAGCTAAAGATGGAAACAAAGGTAACATGTGGTTCTTAGACTCTGGATGTTCCAATCACAGGTGTGGAGATAAAAGGAAGTTCGTAGAATTGGACCAGGGTTTCTCGCATTCGGTTAGGTTGGGAAATGACACTCGAATGGCTATGAAGGACAAAGGAAAAGTGAAGCTGACACTTAATGGTACAACGTATGTGATCAATGATGTGTTCCATGTACATACCTTAAAAATAATCTGCTTAGTATTGGACAACTTCAACAAAAGGGCTTGGCATTTCTTATGTAAAATGACACATACAAAGTGTATCATCCGGATAAAGGTATGATTTTTCAAGGCTTTCTGAGTTCTAACTGTATGTTTTCACTTTGTGAAGAATCAAATGTTACTGAAGAAAGGAAAAGGGATGGTTGCATGTATTCAAGTGATGAAGACATGTCAAGGTTGTGGCATGAACGCCTTGGACATTTAAGTGCAACTGGTATTCAGCAGCTTCAAAGGAAGAATATGGTTAGAGACATGCCTACTTTCTCTTTAGATACATCTGTCTGCACAGATTGTCTTATTGGCAAACAAACAAAGAAAATACTTCACAAGGCTAGTACATGGAGGGCAACACAAGTACTCGAGCTAATACACTCTGACATATGTGGTCCGGTTACACAAGCTTCTCACGGTGGAAAGAAGTATTTTCTGAGCTTTATTGATGACTTCAGTCGCAAGGTGTGGGTGTATCTGATTAAAGAGAAATCTGAGACATTAGAATGCTTCAATTTGTTTCAAAATAAGGTTGAAACTGAAACTGGAAAGGTGATTAAAGGTTTTAGAACTGATAGAGGTGGAGAATACTTGTCTGATACATTCAACAACCACTGCAAAGATCGTGGAATCCAAAGGCATCTCACGACTGGTTTCACACCACAACAGAATGGTGTGGCGGAGCGTAAAAATCGAACTGTGATTAATATGGTGATAACATTGCTGGCTGCCAAGGGGCTACCTAAGAGTTTCTGAGCCGAAGCCATAGTTTGGGCCTTCTATGTCCTCAACAGATATCCAACGAAGGCTCTAAAGGGCATTACACCTCAAGAAGCATGGAGTGGAACGAAACCTACTGTTGAATACTTTAGAATATGGGGGTGCATTGGTCATGTTCATGTACCAAAGGAAAAATGAATCAAGCTTGATGATATAAGTTTTCCATGTGTACTAACAGGGGTGAGTGAAGAATCGATGGGATATAGGTTAATCAGTCCTTATACTATGAAGATTGTTGTAAGTAACGATGTAGTCTTTGAAGAGCATAAGTCTTGGAATTGGGAGGCAGTCCAAGATGGAAACGAGTTAACATGGGGAAGTGACGAAGAATGTGAAATCTGGAGTGATGAAGAAGACTCAGCTGATCTTGAAGAGGGTATTGAGCAGCATACTGAAGATCCAGAAACTGAAGTTCCAGCTGAGATTGCCAGTCCAAGTACTACAAGAAGCAGGGAAGGCAGACAAAGAAAAGAACCTGGTTACTTAAGGGACTATGTTACAGGAAATATCTCAGATGAAGATGAGCTAAATGTTGTGGAAGTTATGCACGATGATCCACTGAGTTATGAGGAAGTTGCATGCCTTGATGTGTAGAAGGATGCTATGGGTAAAGAGATAGATACAATTGAGAAGAATCACACCTGGAAATTGGTGGAGCTACCGAAGGATGCTAAATGCATAGGGGCGAAGTGGGTTTACAAGATAGAGCTGAATGAACAGGGAGAGAGAGACAAGCACAAGGCTCGTTTGGTTGCCAAAGGGTATGGGCAAGAGTATGGAATCGATTACATGGAAGTATATGCCCCTCTTGCCAGAATGGACACTATCCGTATGATGTTAGCTTTTGCTGCACAAAGGGGCTGGGACGTTGAATGAAGATGTGTATGTGCAACAGCCGCGTGGTTATGTGAAAAAGGGACATGAAGAAAAGGTCTACAAACTCCAAAAGGCTTGTACGGTTTGAAACAGGCGCCCAGAGCCTGGTTCAGCCGTATAGAGGCTTACTTTATTCAAGAGGGGTTCGAAAAAAAAATAAAAATGAACACACTTTGTTCATAAAGAAAGGGTTAACCGGAAGCAAGCTGTTTGTTAATATTTATGTTGACGACTTAATTTATTCAAGTTATGATCCAAAAATGTTGGAAGAATTTAAGGAGTCTATGAAGAAGAAGTTTGAAATAACGGATCTAGGGAAGATGAGGTTTTTCTTCGGGATTGAAGTGGCTCAAACTGATCATGGAATTCACATATGTCAACGTAAGTATGCATTAGAGATTCTAAAATGGTTCAAGATGGAACAATGCAACCCGATAACGAACCCTATAACTCCTGGTTGTAAGCTCGAGATGGATGGTGGCGAGAGAATCGATGACACTCTCTTCAAGCAGGTGGTGGGCAGTTTAATTTACATTACATCAACTCGGCCTGATATGCAATACATTGTCAATCTGATTAGTCGGTTTATGGCTAAACCAACTGATGCGGATTATGCGGCTGCCAAAAGGGTGTTGAGATATTTGCAGGGAACGTTGGAACTTGGACTATGGTACGAACGTGGAGGAGAAGGCCTGATTGAAATACACACCAACAGTGACTTCGCCGGAGATATGAATGACAGAAAAAGCATGTCCGGGTATGTCTTCATTTGGAATGGTGGAGTTGTCGCTTGGCCGTCTAAGAAGCAAGACATCACAGCTCTGTCCTCGACCGAAGCCGAGTATGTGGCAGCAGCAAAATGTGCCAGCCAAGCGCTGTGGTTCAGAAGATTACTTGACGAATTTGGATTGGAAAACAGTAGCCCTATGGTCATAAAATGTGGCAATACTTCTACCATTAAGTTGTCCAAGAATCCGGTCTTCCACGGTAGGTGGTAAACATATTGGTATTCGGTACCATTTCTTACGTGAATTAGTCAGTGAGTGCAATAACACGGGAGCATTGTGAAACAAGTGAACAGTTGGTTGATGTGTTTACAAAGCCATTGAATCGAGAACTGTTCCTGAAGCTACGTGAAAGGATTGGAGTATGCAAACTAGATGGAAGTCTAGTCTAGTTTGAGGGAAGGAATGATGGAGTATGTTACCGTTGCAAGTTTACGTTGGCTAGTTTGAATAAGTTGGCAGTCAACACGTGTGTTGAACGCCCAAATCTTAGTTTGTTATTTGTTTCCTAGTCTTTCGTTTCCTCCTTATTCGCAGGAGTTTTTATCTTGATTTCTTGTTTGTACTAGTATTTATATATTCAGTTTATCAATGAATAAAATCATCGAAAGTTTTCGGTACCAGTGATTTTTCTATCAACTATCTTAGAAAGTTTTGATATAAAAATAGTAATAGGTAACTTATTATGTGGTTTATTGACTTGCATAAGTAAAAATTGGCTTTTTACCATCTTATCGACAATATTTTCACAACCATACCGGGCAGGCCGGTTGGACTAGGAACCGAGTGTTCAACTGGTCCCGTTAGCTTCTTTGAACTGGTGGTGAATCGGCCAAACATGTGGAACCAGCAAACAGGACCGTCGAACCAGATTTTAACCTTTTTTTAATTTTTTTTTAACTTTTTCTTTAAAATCTTGTTAACTAATTCTTTTAGGTATTCATATATATTTCAAAATTTTATAACATTTATGACAAATCCGATTCTTAAATCTAGTTTCCGACCAGGGTACCGGTAAAACGACATGTTCGATGTTTGATCGGGTCCTAAAAACATTAGTTATTGACATCGTCAATTATCAATATGCAAATGTTTGTGTTTCAATAAAAGTACTGCAGCCTTGAGAAAAAAAATCAAGTCTATAAATACATAATTATTATGTTACATCAAACACACATGATGAGACATACATTTAATTAATAGCAACTTATTTAAGACATCTAATTATTACTAGCGAATTGCCTCATTGATCCCATGGCTGAACCATAAGATGCAAACTTCACTAGATCTTGTGGCAACAATGGCCGGCCACCTTCTCCTCCCATTCCTAAGAAGTCTCTTGTCAATCCGTTGTCAACTCCACTAAAGCTCCGGTGCATCATCTTCAACGGTGCCATCGTTTCGTTTCTTGACATGATCATTTGTTGGTGGTCGAGATTGCTCACTTGAGGACTTGAATTCGACGAATTGTTGTTCATCGCAGTCGACACTTGTAGTTGAGTGGTGATGTGAGGGAGAGAAGTTATATTGTTTTTCACCAAGCTGACTGCAGTGTTTGATGTAGTGGAGGATGAGTTCATGAGCCCGAAACTCGTTCCAAAAATTGATGGATTGCTCCTGGTCGAACCCATTTGAGCCGCTTTCTGAAGGAGCGTGGTCGCAGACATCGGACCCGTGGATTCTGTTTGATGCGGTTGGTTCATTGAGTATAAAGAAGCTAGGGTTTCCTCTTTTAAATCCTCCGGCAATGGTGTTAATGATAAACTAGGCACTTGGTTTGAGTTTGTAAAATTTGCCATTGAAGATGAACCATAAGCATTGGCCATATCGGCCAAACCCGCGGAGCTCGATGACATGTAGAGATTCGAATTCATTGTCATTTGATCCATTGGAGAAAGATTGAGGTGCGAATTCGCTTGCTCTAACCAAAGTGATAATCTTGGCTTGTTTTGATCCCCAAAATCAGTCCGGAAACCAGACCCGAATTGAGTGATCCCAGAACTAAACCCATGAGGGAAGTTAGGGCTCATCATGGATTCATTCATACCTTCATTTTTCAAGCCGAGGCTATTCGGTGTCACAGAGCTAAGTCTCACACTTTCTTCAGCCAATGCATCACAAAAAGCCCGATGAGTTATGAAACTATCTTTCCTACACACAAAAAAATGTAACATAAATAATTAAAACGTGACACTAGATACTAATCATACGCATTTAATGTGGAAGTGCATTAATTAATTTCAAGGCATTTATTACATGAATCTAAGCTAAAAAAAGCAAGGTTAAATACTCAAAGATATTAATAGGTAGTACGTACACACCTGGAGAAAAGTGTGCCACAATCACACTTGTACTCTCTGGTACCACACGTCTTGGAATGAGCCTTCCAGTCAGATTGAACCGCATACTTCTTGGAACATTTTTCACACTTCCATTTCTTCTCACCGTGTTTCCGGCTAAAATGTTTCTTGATTCCGGTGAGATCTCCGAGTGCGCGAGACGGATCGTGGTGGACGCAAGTTTTTTCGGGGCAAATATAGACTTTCTTCTTGATGGGTTCTTTGTTGTTCCTTTGCTTTAGTTTCCATGGCAGATTGTGACCTCTCCGATGAAGTTGTAGGTTTTGGTCTCTTTGGAAGCCTTTGTTGCAGATTTCACATACAAATCTGTTTGTTGCCATTAATGATTTAGGTGAAAGTGCCATCACTTCTGCATCTGGATCTGTTCAAATTATTTATAATCAAAATAATTAATTAAGCATGATATAATTAACCAGAACTGAAGAAATTTAATTAATTGCATCCACGTGTGTTATAGATTTGAACTTGAGAAATCTAAATTATAAACCTATAAATTGTGTAAACAAATTCATCTACTAAATGAGCCAAACACAAGAAATAAATCAAATCCCAACTGAAATTTTATAACTCAGTGACTAGCAAGAAGTTAGTTAGAAAAAGCAAACCTTTACAAGTTAAAACAATCAAGAAAATTAACTTATATATGCTCATACCTGGGGTGCCTGGTAAATTTCTTTTCTTCTTGAGATTGGAGATGGATTTAGAATTAGGGTTTGGTTCATGAGGTGGTGGTGGTGGTTGATGATGGCGATCTTGAAGCGGAAAAGGGAACATCTCACCAGACATCATATATCCTGATCAAAAGTTTTTGTTGGTTTTTTAGCTAAGATTAAGATTGAAAGCTTTGGTTGTAGTTTAGCAAGGTACTTGGATAAACAAACAAGAAGGATTTGAAAACAAAACAAGAAAACAAAAACACAAGAAATTAGGATTTGGTTTTATGTATTCAAACAAAACTTCCAAGGGAAGTATATGTGTTTATATGTAGGATTGTGCCAAAAAAGAAGTAAGAAACAATTTACTTTTGAACACAAGAGAGCTGAAAGAAGAAGCTGGCCGGATCAACCAAAACAAACAAAAGACCACAATAATCTAAAGAGAGACCGTTGTTTCAGACAGAAAGAGAGATCTGGTAGAGTTTACTTACAACTAAATTGTTGTGTTTTTTGGTGTTTTTATCGTTAACAAAACACCAAAAACAAGAAACTTACAATACTTTCAAACCACTCTAAACAGAATATTTCATCTCTCTCTCTCTCTTGAATGCTTAATTTGATTGCCCCTTTCTTCGTCTTCTATCCTTTTATTTTTAGCCTTTATTTTCAAACTTGGTCAGCTAGCCACAGATTTAGTTCTTGGGCCCCTTTTCTCTCTCTCTCTCTCTCTATCTCTATCTCTTTCTCTATCTCTCTCTCACACACAGAGAGGGTGTATATAAATATATAGATATAATGTACATACATGTGTGTATATTGGCTGTTAGCTGCTTGTGCAGAATGTGTAGAGTTGTGTGTTATTTGTAGTTTTTCGCACCTCAAATTCTTATTATCAACCCCATGTACCTTTCAAAGCATTTAATATTCTTAACACACATTTGCATGCACAACTAGAGAAAGCCTAGGTATAGCTTGGAAAGTGAACTTATTTTATTAATAAAAGACCATGAGACAAATAATATGGTCTAAAAATGGTAAATAAATTCACCTCGGTAATACAATGCTAGAAAGTAGAATAAAATGGTTGATTAGATGATGCATACTACTATTGCGGTAGGTGGCTCAATAAAAATATCAAGTTTTAACTAAATTATGAGTTCAAGTCTGATTCTCATATTAATTAAAAAATATGCATTTAAAAAAAAAAGATGATGCATACTATACAATATATATAGTTTTCAAAGTATTTTGACCATTTAATAAATATTTACTATATAATATCGTTTTCAAAGTGGAAAACTGAAGATGACAAAACATTAAAAAAAAAGGAAATAATAATCAATTTTTTTCTCCCAAATAAAACAATTTCTTTATTGTGTTCTCAAAGACAATTTTTCATCTAAAATTTAAATATATTAATTTATCTAGTAATAATAGAGAAAGATTCACAAAATAGTAATCAAATTTCCTAATTATTTTACTAAAGTCACTTAAAGTTTTTTTTTCTCTCCAAAATCACTTAACTTTAATAAGATATTAAGATGTTCCAATATTGTAAAATGTAACATTTTTATAAATATTAATTTTTTAAACATTAAGTGCTTGAATAAAACATATATGAATCTTTGTTACTATTTAAAGATCAATTTTTTTTTAAATTAACTTAAAGTGAGAGATAATAGTGAAAAAGTTCTGATTTATAAAAAAAGGTCGCAAAGATTGTAATATGTTTTATTTAAGTGATATAGTTTTAAAAGTTCTGATATTTATAAAAAAAGTCGCAAATTAAGATTGTAATACCTTTATGAAACTTAATTAAGTGACTTTATAACTTGAGATAAAAAAAAATTGAAGACTTCATTAGAACAAATGCAAGTGCTTGTATTTTCTGTTACAAGTAATATAAAATATGTCATTACTTATATTGTTTAATCCGTAGACGCTCGATGATTTGTAAAGTTTTTTAACTATTAAAAGGCTGAAATTCGTGCCATGCCTAATTAATTTCAGCCGACAATTAAGTTCTATGCCCCAATTTTCTTTCTAGTTGTAATAAATAAATGAAATTTCATTAAAGAGTGACTTGTCGACACGCGGTAGGTTAAAAATGTCATCGTCACATTATTCTCATACTTTAAATTAACTATATACTATATTTTGAAATTCGGTATGAAACCAAAATTTTTGTACCACCCATACATATTAAGTTCATGTTTGGGATTACTTATCAAATCTCCTTTTGACTTTTTGGAAAAGTAAGTCCTTACTTACTTTTCCAAAACAACTTCTCCTTCTCACAAAAAATACCTTTTACACCCTTATCCAAACAAACTTTTAACTTATTGACTACTTGAAGAAGTTAATAAGTTAATAAGTAGGATCCAAAAGTAATCCCAAACACCCCATAAAATGAGTCATAAATGCATTTCATATTCAGAATTCGAATTCTTTTGCATAAGATTTTTCAACTTGGAGTACTAGTTCTAGTCTTCTAGAACAACAAAAATGGACCGCTAAAACAAATAAGACATTTGAACATAATAAACAGATATATATATATATATATATATATATATATATATATATATGTAGACATACATTAATGACTATACCATTTAAATTTAAATGATCGTAAAATGAAGAGTAGATTACATTTTTCGTGTCTTGGCCGGGGAGGGGTGGGTGAATTTGGGTTCTCGAATTTTTTTTATTTGTTTAACATTAATTATATCTTTAAGCTTTATTTGTTTAAAATTAATTATATCTTTAAGCTTTTTTTATAACAAAAGGTATTTTAGTCGTTTAAAGAAAAAAAAATTAAAGTCAGGGCCAAGGACCAGATGTGTTACTTTCGAGGGCACAGTGAAGACAAAATGTATAATTTCTGAAAGTATATTATAGAAACACACTATTTGTGCAATTTATTAAAATTATAAAATTTGTTATATTTACCATGTAGCATAGTTAAAGTCTTTGCAAAATTTGGAAATTGAAGTCAAAGTTAAAGTTCTGCATGGGAAAATTTTATTAAGAATAATAAAAGTTAAAGGTTCGATGAAAAGAAAAAAGAACATATAAGGAAAAAATGGAAGGAAAAAAAGGGTAAATTAATTGATGGGATGTTTACTTTTTTTACGTTGATTTGAAAAAAGTGGAGTCGCCTTTATAAAATGATTACTGCATAATTACAGATTTGACCTTCAAAAGAGGTCTTGAAAATTTAGGGTTTGAAGGTCCCAAGGAGAGAGAAGAGGGTGAGTCCGTGATGCCTGATTGTGGGGTCTCCAATGGTTTCTTTTGGTCTGTAGATCTGATGATACCATTCGACTCCATACATTTTTTATCTCCTTAAAGCTTTATGCAAGCATGCATGCATGTGTTTGATATGATGATGGCATGATAAGTCATTATGAACAGAGTCCTACTCCCTATCCCATGGATTTGACTACATTTTTTTCGTTACGATATGTCTAGCTCATCAATCGATTTCACAAACTGATTAATTTTTTTTTTAACGGCGAACGTTGAATGTTGTGACGTCGCACCCTCATTACAAAGAAGAACCTCGTCCAACTCCGGCCAATATGTTGTCTTAACCGGGCCCACTTGGCGTCAGAGTTGGAGAGCATCCAAGGAAAAATCTCACTCAATACGGCCCCTTCCGGGCTTGAGGGAGAGCCGAGGCTCGTACCCTGGATCGGCGTGGGTAAAACTCTGTGCATCAGCCTAAAAACTAGGCCTCATTTGCATGCCTCAGAAATTAATGGTGGTGGTAAGGATTAAACCCGGGTCCCTTGGGACTTCAGACCTCACCTCAACCACTACACCACAACCTCTTTGGCTACATACTGATTAATTAACGTTGAATCAAGCGTTACCGCAACATCAATTGCGAGCTCTAAAAACACGGCCATGTTACCGTTGTACGGATTACCTCTGAAAATGTTCTAAACGCCCTTCTTTCCCTTCTCATAGAACTTGTTCGAGGACAATCTTTCCCCGAACGTCTCTTCTTACATTGGCGGCATCTCCTCCTTTCCTTCACGTGAGCTAAAAAACGTCTTAAAACCAAACGTCGTGGGTTCTCTTATATTTATTGCTTGCGGTTTTTCTTAATTTGCAACATTGAGTTATTAAACTATTATGTGTAGATTTTTTAGTTGATTAAAATTTTTGTATTAACAAAATGAAAGTTTTGATATGACGGGTCATTTTATAAAATATTGAATTATCTTTATTATAATAAATGAGTAAATAGAAGGACACGTGTAACTTTCTGGTATATCTTTACCTTTATTTTCCGCTTCTCTCTCTTATTTAATGAGAGGACACATGTCACTCTCTGATATCTTTTCGTCCTTATTTCCATGCTTCTCTTTTCTATTAAATAATGATATTAAATAATAATTATACTAAAAGAATATATTTTTTAGATATTTAATATAAATTTAATTATGGATTGTTAGTATATCACTAACTATATAATTTTAATATGAAATTAATTATTGAAAGTTATAATTTCTGACGTTACTTATTAATTTTGAAAATTAAATTGTATTATTTATAGTTATTATATGATCAATACTGTTTTACATTTTAATTAACTCAATTATTTTAGACAGCTAGATTAATAATTCGTTTCAATTTTTATCTATAATTTTTTTAATTCAAAACTTTGTTCATCATCAATTAAAATTTTCAATCGTTTAATAATTTTTAAATTATCATTATTAATTACTATTTTTTTCTTTATTAGCCTATGTAATTCACGGTTTTGTAACCTAGTTCATTAAAAGTGGAATGCATGAAAAGAAATACTTAAAGACGATAAAAGTGGAATACATGAAAAGAAATATAATCCATTAAAAAGGATGTTAAAGAGGTGAATTTGGAGCCTGGAAAAATATTACAATTCTAATTTACTTTAAATTTTGTTTATTAATTGGTTTCAAACGCGTCATTGGGGTGGTGGTCCAATGGTAGATGTGGTAGCCGTTGCCTTAAGCCGTAAGGAAACCAAACCTAAAACGAGTTAGAGCATTACAACATACTATTCACACCGGATTACCTGACAAAATCCGTAGTGCTCATCTCGAAGCCCTTAAAGAGGAAAACCTACCGCTGGAAGCCACACGCGTTATGGAAGAACAACTGGAGGTCAAATCAGACGGCATTCGCTACCTTTGCAGAGCGAATATGGGTTCCAGTGTATGGAAACTTAAGAGAACTGGTTATGGATGAATCTCATAAATCCCGGTACTATATTCATCCAGGTTCTGACAAGGTGTACCATGACCTTAAGGTGTTGTATTGGTGGCCGAAGATGAAAGCTGATATAGCCACCTATGTGAGCAAGTGCCTGACTTGCGCAAAGGTTAAAGTGGAATACCAAAAGCCTTCTGGTCTACTTCAACAACCAGAGATCCCAATGTGAAAATGGGAACAAATATCTATGGACTTCATAACCAAATTACCCTGAACTCCTAGCGGATGCGACACTATCTGGGTGATCGTCGATCTCTTGACAAAATCCGCTCACTTCTTAGCAATCAAAGAGACTGACAAAATAAAGAAACTTACTCGTATTTACTTAAAGGAAGTAGTCTCTCGGCACGGAGTACCAATTTCTATCATTTCAGATTGTGACACTCGATTCACCTTACGTTTCTAGCAATTATTATAAAAAGCTTTAGGCACGCGTATAGATATGAGCACGGCGTACCATCCTCAAACAGATGGCCAAATGGAACGTACCATTCAAACCTTAGAGGACATGCTACGACCTTGTGTGATTGATTTCGATCACGGTTAGGAAACTCACTTGCATTTAGTGGAGTTCTCCTACAATAACAGTTATCACACTAGTATCAAGGCAGCACCATTCGAGGCATTATACGGATGTAAATGTCGATCTCCTATCTGTTGGGCTGAAATTGGGGATAGCCAACTTACGGGTCCTGAACTTGTATTTGAAACTTCTGAAAAGATCGTTCAAATTCGACACCGTACTTGATCGTCAAAAGAGCTATGCCGATAAGCATCGTAAACCATTAGCATTTCAAGTAGGCGATATGGTCCTATTGAAAGTCTCACCTTGGAAAGGTGTAATCCGCTTCGGGAAACGATGCAAACGGAATCCTCGTTATGTTGGACCGTTCAAGATAGTAAAGAGAATTGGCCCGGTAGCGTATCAACTGGACCTACCTGAATGACTTAGTGATGTACACAACGTCTTCATGTCTCAAACTTGAAGAAATGTGTAGCAGACGAGACACTCGCGGTTCCTCTTGAGGAACTACACATAGATGAACAATTGCGTTTCATCGAAGAACCGATAGAAATCATGGATAGGGAACTCAAAACGCTCAAACGCAAAAAAATCCCTATTGTCAGGGTTCGTTGGAACTCGAAACGGGGACCGGAATTCACATGGGGGCGCGAGGATCAGATGATGCGCAAGTATCCTCATCTGTTCAAGCACTCCACGTTAAACTCTTAAGGTACTATTCTAATTTTCATGACGAAAATTCTTTCAACTAGGGGATGATGTGACACCTCAGAATTTTTTAATTATTATTCTAAATGTGACACCTCAGAAAAAAAAATTATTCTAATTTTCGGGACGAAAATTCTTTCAACTAGGGGATGATGTGACAATCCGGACTTTTCAGGTTAACTCTGTTAACCAAATCCAGTTAAAGTTAACCTAGTTAACTTAACTCAAATTACAGGGACTAATTATGTCAAATAATGAACTGAAACTAGAGGGACTAGTTGTGTCGTTAGCCCAAACCCAATTCTGTTTGACTTTGAAAGTCAAAATTGTGTAATTATATTCCTGTTGACTTTTGAAAGTCAAGTAACCAAGTTCTTAACTATGTCTGCCCTTTTCTAAACTCAAACACAGGAAACTAGAGGGACTAATTCTGTAATTTGCCTAATTCTTATTTCGTTGACTTTTGAAGGTCAAACCAGGTGTTCTTGAGCTTGAATTCGCGAGTTGTAACCGATTCCCGTTTGAATCAGTAACGGAAAACATTAAACTACATTTACGACTATCATTGGTGCTTTAAGCATCGACATTGATTTGAATTAAACCTAATTATGATCATTCAAGACATAACCGTCGACTCCTCATCATGTACTCGTCGAATTCGATTAATTCATTTATTGTTCCTGAAATCAAAACCCTACGTACCGTAATCGAGCATCACAAAACCTGTTTCACACCTCAATTTGGTCGGAGATAGAGCAAGAGACGTCAGGGATCAAGCAGCTCATAGTCGAAACCCTAATTAGCCGATCTCCATCAATTCGATACTGAATCGGGTAACTAAACGCACATGTAGCTTCGTTTTTATCCTTAGAATGAGAGCCCTATGCGAATGGGGGCTTATAACATCAAATAGACAAGAACAGATTCTAGGGTTCTTGTCATTTGGGGTTTAATCGAAGTCCACCTTAGATCCAATTTAAATCCAATTAAACTACATGATAATAAGATGGTTTAAAATATAAGGCGTATGGGATCAAACTATCGAAATCCAATTAAACTACATGATTGGTTTCGCAATATCACACTCTTTGAAAGCCCTATATCAATTCAATTTCATATTATCCATTTGACCGAGATCAAGAATATAGGGTTCATCCGTTTTTGGTTTGATCGAACCCCAAACAAATCACCATTTCAATCAAATTAAACCACAGGGGTTGATTCGCGATGTTTTAGTTTATAAAAGCCCTATGATTCTAACAACTTTCATCACCAGAATCATTCAATTTGATTTGGTGTTCATAACTAGGGTTTTCGGTTCTAGTTCCTATAATTAAACGATTTTAAACTTGATGCTTTTCAAATTAAACACACATCCAGATTCGCAATGAGCCGATTAACGAAACCCCTGTGAATCCAAGTTTTGTTTGCGATCAGATTCGATGGTTTGGGACGAGATTCGATTGTGGGTATTTAGGGGAAGGAAACCCACTAGAGATCCATATTAAAAGCATTTGAATCCGGATATTATCGCGATACCCTAGCGGGCGGGACTGGTTAAGGCTTGGTGCATGTGTGGGAGAGACCCGGGTTCAAGTCTCTCCACACCCATTTCTTTTTAAACTCGCTTTTAGTTATTATTTTAATATTAAATATAAAAATCAAACCCTATATTATTATATTAATATATTAATTTGTTTTAGCCCAGGAAACAACCCGTAGGCTCGGGTTTGGTTTTATGATTCATAATTAATACTATTTTCACTTTTTAAAATAATATATTTATATTATTTTCAAACCACGATTTCGAATAAAATAATATGTTTATATTATTTTCAACTCGTGACTCCTATTATTAAATAATACATATTTTTATATTATTTCGTCTCGGTTATTAATCTCGTGTAACGTTTCAAACAAATTAATAATATAATTATTTATATTATTTACTAACGTTTATAATCTCGAATAAAAAATAATATATTTTTTATTTTATCACGTAAATGATTATCGTATATTTTCTACGATTTCAAAAATAATATATATGTTATATTATTTTCTTAGATCATTATTAAATGATACAAACGCACAAATTTATTTTTATTCGTATTGTAGACGTTCGACACGTAACACATTTATCTTAATTATTTTGTTTATAATTCTAGGCCATACGTAAGCCGTTGCAGGCTGACACTTGAGTACCAAATCTCTTACTTATGTGATACTACCTATTACGCAACGCAGGTGAGTTTCACGGTCCCTTTTACTCGTTTTCCTGTTGGGGGAGAAACATGTATACAAACCATCATACTTTTACTTGTTTTCCCATTGTGGAGAAACAGGTACGCAGACAAACATTATTTTACATGTTTTTCCCGTTGGGGGAGAAAACATGACGCAAACACTTTTGATTTTTGTAATTCATATATGTTATCACTTGTTATGACTATCGTAAACTCTATCATGAAAGTCCTCACATCGAACCGTTTAAATATGAGTATAGCGAGGTATGTTGAGTAGTACTACTGGGTTTGACAAACCCCACCCGCGTTAGTCTCGCTAACTCGATTGGAGGTCGAACGGGTGTAATATTGACCTAAACATGCACCGTGGTTGATAGACCTGGTGGCATTCAAACATAAACAATCAGTTTACGGTTGCGAGTGCATTAGTATACATGAACATAGGTTAGCTACTTGTCGATATATATACTGAATGTACATAATCTGGCAAGCACGCTCTTGAAACCTTTGAACTCACCAACCTCGTGTTGACACTTTTCGTACATGTTTTCTCAGGTCGTTAAGACACAGGTTGCACAACTAAGACATGCATGGAGTTCCTACTATCATTTCACTCATAAGCAAATCGTTAAAGCAATTCACATACTTTTATTAAACTAAACTTTGGCGCGTTGTTTTGAGCATTTACTTTCTTGTTTAAACGCTTCCGCATTAACTCTGAACTTTTATGTTATAACATTTTAAGTCCCATATAGTGTCATTTGATGTAACTAATGACTGAGATCCTGGTGTGTCACATCCCTAACGGTAAAACTCCGTTAGTGAAATTTGAAGGTGTGAAACATTTAGTTAAAAAATATGTTAATTAAAATATCTATAAACTCTCTCTCTCTCTCTCATGTGCTAAAGGACAATAAATAAATAAAAATATATATATAAACACACCCTCCCTCCCTCTCTCCCCCCATCCAATGTGAGGGAGGGTGAGAGTTTATAGATATTTTAATTAATATATTTTTTAATTAAATGAGTAAAATTATAAAATTACCCTTATGTGCCTTGCAAATAACCAAACTTAACTGAGAAATTTAACTGAGTTAGGGCCAAAGGACGTAACGTACAAGATTTGTAAACATAAAGGATGATCTCTGACAATTTTTAGCTAAAAGACAATATCTGAAAAAGGGTATAAACATAAAGGACCATTTCTATAATTTACTCTAAAAAAAAATAAAGTTGTATTAATTTAAAGCATCATATGTAAGGGGCATTATTGTAATTGTGAGAATGAGTTATGGTCTTTTCAACTTCACCAACGCCGCTCATCACCACCACAAAAAAAAATCCAGCATCTCACTCTTCTCCTCGTTTATAGCCACCGCCAGAGCCCCTCATCGCTACCGGCACGAACTACCAATGACGATGGGTAAAAAGGGTCTATCCCTTATGCTCACAACCACCGAGCACCGACGACCTTAGGTCTATATCTCGATTTCCAGCGAAGATTGGGTTAAAGATACATCGCCGTCGATGGTGACGCGAAGATCTGGACGGTGGTGTCTACGCAGTTCCTAAGATCCGGCGAAGTCGGCTTGGGCTCCGGCAACCCCAGCGAGGTTTCAGTGAAAGTCAAGACAACAGATTGGGGCGTGCATGTCTCGGATCTTATTCTCTCTTCAACGAAGAACACATCGACGGTGCAAACCGACCACCGCCACCGCCTACACCGCCGCCTACGCCACCACCATCGGACATTTCGATGGAACAAACCGACCCCCGCCAACGCCACACAATCGGACAGCTAATGACCATCGTGGAGCAATAGGGGTTGGGTTTTGGTGAAGAGACGTCGGCGACACGCAACAGAGAGACGGTGATGGAAGCCCATCTATCTGCTTCTCTCTCTCTGATTTGCAGCATGAGGTGGTGTTGTCAAAGAAGAGAGAGTGAGCAGTGAAGGATTGTACGGAGTGCAAAAAGGCTTGTACAACACTGTTGATCCCAAATCCTTTTAATATAGGGTTAAGAATAGCATAACCATAAATGATCTATGGGTAAACAAAATAAAACAAATTGACGGGGCTCAAAATAGATACACTAAAAGATTTTGAAAATTATTTTTAAGAAAATACTAATGTTGGTCAGATATCTTAAAAGTACTAACTTACAATTTCCAGAAAGTATATCTTACAAATGAGGAATCCACACTTTCATTAATTTATATTAATAATTTACATTTTGACCCCTCATGTTTAGTTATATTTACACTTTAAACCTTATAGGTATCTATTTCTTTTTTTTGACACACTCACAATTTTTGTTTAATTTTGTTTTTCTCTTATAAACTTTAAAATTTAACATTTTATAAAATTCTGAATATACCATCGGAACGTGTTTATTTTTTTCTACATTTCGGTGTAAATTTCATTCAAAACGGAATTGTACGTACGTCATAATGTATAAGTTGTTGATTCACAAACGTACAAACCCTCAAAGTTGATTCAAAGTTTTGATTTTTTTACATTTTCTTTTTCTTTTTTTCCTTCAACTTTTAAAATATGATTTTTCATAAAATCCAAATTTGGTGCGCTTATTTTTATCAACGTTAATATCTTTAACTGTGGTTTTTCTTCGGTTGCTACGTTCCTACTTTTATCAACGTTCCGACGTGAATTTTTTTAACAGTTTCTTTTTTAAATAAAGTTCCAAATATTGTCAACGTCCTCGCTGCAATGCACGGGATTGTGCCGGTTCCATTTTTTTTATATAAAATTTCGAATTTTACCAGCGACGTGTATGTTTCGTTTTTCTTAACTTTAGCGTGTGGGTTCGCTGCAACGTTTCGACATTAGCTTTTTTCAGGGTTTTACGCCCCCGCCGCAACGCGGGGGTCTTAATACTAGTATTTTACTAAATAAAATTTAAAGGTTGTATTGATCAATATTAAGGAGACGAATTGAAGAACGATATATGTACCGTTGTTAAAGAAAAGAATTATAGTAATTTAACAGTATAAAACAAAATCAATTTGCTAAGAGCAGCTCTAATGGAGCGTTTTCCGCTCGTCCGGTGGAGGCGGATGGAGCAGCCGGATGAAGGCAGCGATGGAGGAGCCGTTTGCTTCTTGTCCGGTGGAGAGGGTGTCCGAAATCCCAGATGAAACTGAACGAGGGAGGTGGGTCCGATGGTGGGCCAGCATGAGAAATATCCACACATTTTTTTAAATACAAATTTTAAAATAGTTTTTTTAATTTAAATTGTGTATTAAATAATTAAATTAAATTATATTTTAAAATTAAATTATAAACATTTAAATTTAAATTTTCTTTTAAATTGTATTTAAATTATATATATTATTTTTAATTTAACTATGAATTTTTAAATTATATATATTATTTTTAAATCATTTAATTTTATGATATTTTTTTTATTTTCGTTTATTTTTATTTATTTTGGAATATTATATTATTTAAAATAATACGAAATATAAAAAAATAAGATTATAATAAATAAGTTTATTGGTATATAGAATATATAAATGTAAAAGTATGTGATGATGTGAAAATATAGGGGCGTTTGAAAATGGATGAATGGTTATAGTAAAAAAATAGGTTTTTGAAAGATGAGTGAAAATCTAATATGACAACTGATGTGACGCGTTTGGTTTGGGGATGGTATCCACCATTGTGGAAGCTCTAAGGTTGATAAAGTAATAATATATATTTTTTAAACTGAGATGATGATGATGATGGATCATATAAACTTGTAGAGGCAGTAGCAACATGCAGCCCCACTCTACTGCATAGCTCTGCACGGTTGGATGATTAGGTTGGGTTGATATCGCCTGATAGATCGACCACGTCAACTTGATTGGTCAATGCTCATCTACCTCTCACATCAGATGATTGTACCCTTTTCAATACTTATTGCTCTCACTTAGATCGACCATCTGCGATTGAGGTCCTTAGATTCGCTCATCACTGAATTGGAAGAGAAAGGCAACCGACATAAAGGAGAGATGGGGTGGTTTCAAAGAGGGAGGTCCATGTGGATGGATGAGGCCGCCGTATGTGGGCACTCTCCGAGCAGGGCTGACTCCGACCCTGGGTTGCGGATGCTAATAGAGCATATTGAGTAAGAAAACGAAGGTTGTATCTCGAGATCGCCTTACTAAAAACTCGAATCGAGTCAAGTTTAAACGAGCTCAAGTTTTTATTGAGACTCGTTTAATAAATGTGCCGGAGCCCGGGTGCAAACTCAAAAGCCTAAAAGAGCCTTTTATTTATATAATTTCTATTTAATATATTAAATGTATATTTATATAATAATAATTATTATTATATATAAAATTATGATAAAAATAATTAAATAATGTATATTAGGTTATATAAAAGTTATAATTTTAAAAATATATAAATAAAATAATTAATAAATAATGAACGAGATGAGCTCAAGCTTGAAAAAACTGCTCAGGAACCGAGCTTAAACTTAAGCTCATTTAAGTTAAACTAGTCGAGCCATTTAAGTTAAACGAGTCGAGCTTAAGTCTAGACGAGATCAGACTCAGCTCGTTTACACGTACCCCTAGAGGAAACCTACATACGTTCCTAGTCACCTAACATCATGAATAATCAAAGACTTTTCCAAATAATGTATTCATTCTACAAATATCTTTACATTTTTTCATATCATTATCAACGTTTACATTTAATTTTCGTAACAAAGTTATTTGTTATAATAAATATTTAATTTTTATTATCATATAAATATAACAAATTACGTTTTAATGTTATACAAATAAAAATAAACATAACTTAGATCAAATATAACATTTTACGTTTAAATATATCCAAACTTTAACAAATTTTACAAGGTTAATTTCAGACGAAAGTTAATATAACTACAACCGCATATGATTTCTTCTTTTACAAAAACCAATATAAAAAATTTGAAAACCTTTCTAAAAATTCTCTACAAATCATAATAATTTTAATTAGACTATTCTAACGTCTTATTTCATTTTTACCATGATTGTTTTAAAATTAAGAAATAATTGAAAGGTATAAAATCAACCAGACCCTACATTAAGACACGTATTAAAATTAAAATTAAGAGTAAAATGTTATTTCTCTAACATATTTTTCGTGCATATGGTCTGCTCACTTTAGTTAGCTAGTTTCATTCAAAAAGTTTATTTTTCTTTTGTGTATTCTCATGGGTTACAAAACTTGTCATTTTCATTCAATCAATTAACTTCATCCATATTTTAACGTTAAATGAGGGGTATTTAGGTCTTTTTTAAATATTTCTTTATTTTATCAATATTAATTATTCCCTCATCCCCTTAAACTGTATTAACCCTAATTACCCTATTACGATCGTCCATGTGGCTATCATTTTCTTAATCCCGATCATCCCTGTGGTCATCATATTTTTGAATTAGGATAGTCCATATGGTAATTCAAAAAGATGATAGTCATATGATGGAGTTAACTGATTGGATGAAAATGATAAGTTTTATAAACCACAAAGATACACAGGAGAAAAATAAACTTTATGGAATAAACTGGCAAAAATAATTAAACAATAAGGACGTAAATGACAGGTTACACAAAAATTAAAGATAAATAGGAGACTTGAAAGAAAAAAAGCTTAATCATATATTGAATTTTAAGAGAGTTAGAGAAAAATTGCCATTTTTTGGAAATTTAATAGAGTTAAAAGGAAATATAACAGAATGATCAATGATATGTGGCAAGAGGTTTGAACCATGTCCTCATAGCTGACTTCAGTGGACCCACCTCCCACACTCTCCTCATAATCCTCAAATATTTTCAGAATATTATATAAATAAATAATAAAGTTATATTTGTTTAATAATATTAATTCAACTGCTTTTGTCTCTGTATGTTTGTATCTAGTCACCAAATCTATTCTAAAGAAAAAAAAATATACAAATAATTCTCTCCCACACTTTCGAAATATTTTCAGAATATTACTTTTGACGATCTTGTTATCTTTTTAACATAGTATTTTTTTTGCCACACTTTTAAAAATAAGCTTCAGCCAGCTAATTTTTACTTTTTTGACGAACTTAAATTTTCTTCATCCGATAAACTCGACGAACTTATTTTTTAATTTGTACAAGAAGTTTGTCTGAATGTAATGTTGACGATGTGTATATTCAATGATGCTACCTTTTTCGCTAAAAAATAATCATTTGTGTATCGATGTTGAAAGTTTTTTTTAGTTTATTATAGATGGAGGCGTTACAATAATATTTGTACATACTAAATAGTATTAGACGTTTTACCATGGGTATGGTATACTAATTTCAGTTCTATATCTTATTATAAAACAAGTCTTGTACTCGTTATACGTTCCTTATCGATTTTGCAGATATAGCCGCATGTATTCTTTATGATATTTATGGTCTTGTGTAGTTAAAAGCTACGTGCCCGGGTTCAAGAATTTTAGTTATCCAATGTTGGGTTGGGAGAATTATTTTTGCCATGAGGTCATATCATAGGCACCTCTTTAATCGTTTCCATCTACTGCTATTGATGGCAAAACACTATTACAGAAATAATTTAGGAAATCTGCTACGGATTATGATTCCTTACATTATGATTCCTTGCAGAAATAATTTAGGAAACAGCATTATGATTCCTTTCAGAAATAATTTAGGAAACTTGGGAGGGATAGGAATGCTGTTGGGGCTTCAAGAATCAAGTTCAATATTATATGTATTATATGGTAACAAATCGTAACAGCATTCACAATAGCATCTTCATCTTCGTTTAACTAAATATCATTTTTCTCTAAATTTGGTCTAACCGCTCACGTCCCCTTCTTTATCTCTATCTCACTTACAAACAATAATTAATTTTATTACTTTTCCCCTTTCTTAAACACTCAAAAAAAGTATAGAGATTGATGAAAATATAACTCTATATGTAGAAAATCACTATTAACTAAACTCTAAAATTTAAAGATGTAAATCTTGATTGAGGTAAGAAATCTCTAGATAATGAAGATGAAGATAGAGATTCTGTTATGAATCCTTTTAATTTTGTTGGTAAATCAGACACGAATTTGATAAATAACACAAAAGGATTTGACAAACTTGTTATTGATTTTGTGTAATTTCGTTCATACATTCATCAAAGATACATACGGTTTTGGGGTTTTTATAACCCTAATTCCAATCGAAGCGTCGTTTATTCAAACGACACAAACATTGACTTTGACACAATTACATACTAGCCCCTAGACTTCATACAAGTATATATATATGACATAAACTATACTTTCTAAAATGACACAGGACCCTTATACATAATATTTAGATTATATATTTCAACACCGCCACCCTCCCCCTTAAACTAAATATAGTTTGAAAGAGAGTCTTCAACTTTCTTGGATTGCCTTTTTTACAACAGTGTTGGATTCCTCCCGCTTGTCTTTCTCCTTGTACTTCCATTTGGTGCATTCCTTTGCAAAGTGACCGAGTTTACCACATTCATAGCACATGAACTTGCTTTTATCCTTATTTCCTCGACCCATACCTTTTTCATGTTCGCTTTCTCCGTTGCCAAAGTTTCTTCCTCGTCCTCTACCCGGTCTTTATTACTTGAACTTGCCATTAGAAGTTTTCCTTGTTCATTGTCTTCTGGTTCATCTTGGCTTTTGAGTCGTTCTTCAAACGCTTTTGTTCTTCCTACGACTTCTACATATGGCATTGTGTCAATTTCTTGATATTGCTCGATAGTTGCCACGATTGGTAGGAATTTCTTTGAAACCAAGTTAAGCATTCTCTTTACAAGTACCTTATCTTTCAGAGTACCACCAAGAGTTTTAAACTTGTCTTGTATACTGCTTAATTTCCCTGCAAAGTCACTTACTATTTCAGTTGTTTTCATTTTCAAAGCCTCTAGTTCATTTATTAACATTTGTAAACGTGCTTTCTGAACTAAATAGGCTCCAAGGTATTTAACTTTGATCGAGTCCCAAACTCCCTTTGCGATCGAGTATTGTGCGACTTGATTTAAAACATCTTCCGGCAGTGTTTGCAAGATCATTGCCTTAGTGGTATTTATCTTCTTCTCATCCACTGTTTCTATTTCATTATTTGCATCAACTATTTCCCAAAAACCATAAGCCTTAAAAAAGGTTTCAATCAACAATGCCCACGTGGTATAATTTGTTTTAGTCAGCTTAGGACATTGAAGTGAAACATTTCCTTGTTCACGAATTGGTGTTGAACTTCTAGATGCATTTTTTTATTTTCTTGTCTTCTCCCATGCCTCCTTGCTTTTGTTCTTCTTGCCTACTTGTTGATTTTATTTGTAAACTTACTTCTGATCGGATGATCAGTTTCTTGCTCTTACTGTTTGATCAAAAAATCAAAATTCCTTGCTTGCTTCTGGCCAACTGCTAACCAGTTTCTTGCATGCTCCTGGCCCACTTCTGATCGATTTGTCATGGGTCAATCAAAAACAAAGTAAAACTAGGGACTTAGCTACCTTTAACGAGTAAGGGTAAGTAAGGTCGTCTCCACAGTGAATTAGTGGAAAGTGTCAAGAATGTCTAAGTTACATAACTCTTAAATTAAACTTTGATTTTTGAAATTGGTTTGAGAATACTATTGCAAAAACATCAAACTTTGACTACTAGTTAAAAACTATTTAGAGAAAAACAACCACTTCTAGGGGTCAAGCTCAAGAGATCCACAAAAGGTTTACTTAACTTTAAAGGAAATCACATAGACATGATTTTGTAAAATAGTTGGTTAAAGTGATAAAAGTGGACAAGCTTTTAAAGACTCGCTCGTACACACAGTTAACAATCTATAGATGTCAAACAAGACACACAACCAATGAGTTCACAATGCAAGAAAACCGAATAACTGATGGCAATGCACCAATGAATAAACAAACATAAATCTTTTAAATCAACCAAACAAAAACAATTGAATCCATATGGCAAAACATACCAATCAAAAACTCAATCCAAAACAAAGTTAAATTATCCCTAATGTTTCACTCATCAAGAACTGTCCACCTAAAAGTGACTGCGAAAAGACTAGCCAATCATCATCATCATCATCATTATGCCTTCAAAACGTGATTTGGAATCTTCAATCTTCAATGGAATGGTGAACCGAATGATTAAGAACCCTAAAAATCACCCCCAAGCCTATGGAATTCATCCAAGAAGAGTTGGATGTCGAAACCCTAAAGATCCATGGCTTAAATATAGCAAAATCCAAAAAAAATCCAAAAAATCCTAGCCGTCGGCGTATGGTCGCCGACCTCGGCGTATCATACGCCCAAAAAAGTCCAAATACGCCCAGATCTCTCTGCCCATGGTGGCAATACGCGCAAATGAAAAGGTGGCAAATACACCCCGGTGTATGGTACACCCAAGCTCGGCGTATGATACGCCCAAGGCAAAACTGAACTCCTTTTTCACATTCGGATCGTCGAGGCACTCAAGTTTCATATAATATGACCCCTTTTGAACTATGGAACGTCCTACTCAGCCTTCAACTTTTTGCATAATTTCACATTCAGTCCTTCTACTTCCTCCCAAATGCATCCAAATCACGTACTTAGCATCCATAACCTATAAATCATAAACACACTCAAAGTAAACGCGTTCCACACCAATATACACATAAAACATATAATTAAACATTATAAACACCATACAGACACAATGTGATCAACTTGCTAATCAGATTCTTGTATGCTCCTCACCCACTTGCTAATCAGGTTTTTATGCACTAACTTTCTTTGACCAAGGATTTGTCCTTTCTTGCAAAGTTGAATCACAATGATTCTACTTGCTCTTGCGGTTTTGAACCAAAAGATGGTTCTACTAGCTACAAAACAAACAAATTTGTTTTGACTTGCTACAAACCAATAGGTTTGTTTAACTTGTTATGAGATTGACTTGCTAATTTCAACGAACCACAAAAGGTTTGGAACTTGCTCTTGCTATTCTCTACGAACCACAGGTTCAAAGTTTCTTGCTATAATAAACCAGTATTGATTTCGATCTTGCTAAACAAAACACGAGGCTTCGTTTAACGTCCTAAGAACCACAAAGGTTCATTTGAATTGCTAAGAACCAACGAAGGTTCTATATTTTCCTTGCTTTTTCTTAATTGATTCAAGGATTTAACTTGCCTTTCAAATTCGTTTCCTGGCCTTTGAAAAAAATATTCAAAAATCACAGCCCCTTTGAATTTTGTTAATTTTAAACAACAATTCAATCAACCCTTTAAGTTAATTTCTTGTTTCTGATCAATAGGTTAAACAACAATAACCCACAATCCTTTTGATTATCAACTAATCTTCACAATACCCTTATACCCCTCAATTAGATTCGGATTTAGGGGCAGGAAACAGGCAACAACACTCCACAAACTGCTTCTGTTTTTTTCAATTTAAAACAACCCCTTACAAATACCTTTGATTGTTTTCTTTCTTTTAGCAGCAATGTCACATAACAGGGCACAATTGATCATGAGTGTTGTTTTAATGAACATGTGTTCAATTCGAATTCCGGTTACAAAAGTAATAGGAATAAAACTCGAATATTAACAACCAGATTTCAATTTAGAATATACCTGTGATTTACAGACAAATCACGACAAGATGGAGTGAACTTCTAGCTTCAATTCGATTTAACAGAGACAACCGACATCACCACTAATTTAGATTGTTTTCGGTCTTCAATTCCTGCCTTCTTTCAAAATCGACAGATTATACACAGAAACAGTTGCTGCCTACTTTGATTCCGCGCGCTGCGATATCTCCAGTCTTCCCCTTGGATTGATTAGCTTATGCTCTAATACCAAATGTTGGTAATTCAGATACGAATTGGATAAATAACACAAAAGGATTTAACAAACTTGCTATTGATTTTGTGGAATTTCGTTCATACATTCATCAAATTTGATACATACGGTTTTAGGGTTTTTACAACCCTAATTCCAATCGATGCGTCGTTTATTCAAACAGCACAAACATTGACTTTGACATAATTACATACTAGCCCCTAGACTTTATACAAATACATATATGACATAAACTATACTTTCTAAAATGACACAAGGACCCTTATACTTAATATTTAGTTTATATATTTCAACAAATTTAGGGTAAATCTGTTTCACGGGTTTTAAATAGGACCGCAGGATATGGACCGGAACCAACCCATGAACTGTTTAGACTAAAATTCCGGAACCATGTACCAATCCTCTAATGTTCACGTGACGGGTTATACGGGTTTGATGGTCGGGTTTGACAAGTCAGACCGTGAATTACTCACCCTAGGGCTAAATGGCTAGTATTTACTTGGATATATTGATTCTTCATAATTGGAGTGTCATGTTCTGTAGTTAGATGCAAAGTTTATTGGAGAAATTTATGTTTAACCAAACACATATGTGATAGATGTTGATTGTTGTTGATTTTTGCCATGACTACCGTACACATGCAGGTAGGCCTCCTAATTGTGTAGACTACTCATTTTATGATTGTTTGCTTCTTAAATGTTCATGAGTTGATATTGCACCCAACTTGAGGGTTTCAATCAATTTGTTTTAACAACAATTTTTTACATATAAATACCATTTAATCTTATGCTTGTAAGAATTTAAACCCGTATCATTTTTACGAAAAACAAATATTATGTAGTTTTCTATTTGAATACATAAATACTAAAATTTCTTTTGAATAATTGATCAAATAAATGAAAAATTAAGGGTATATATATTAATTCTCAAGTTTTTCAATAAAATTGTGGTTCTCAATATAAATTATATTTTTCAATCAACGAAAATACTCTATGAGCGAGTTCTAAGAAAATAAATGTATAAGAAATAAAAGAATAAGCGTGTAAGAAAATTAATTGTTTAATTATTTCATATTGTTTTCTTATGTTAAATTGTTTAAAAATAAATAAATATGCGTATAAGAAAATTAATTATTTGTCCGACAATATAAAGACATCACTTCTACCCATCTGTTCCATTGATCTGTGATCTTTTATTCCCAACGCATACGTAGATAAATTTCATTATATTCTCCGATATTGGCATATATTTATCTGTATATAAATTATTTTATTAGATAAATTAATTTAAAAGTAATCGTATGGTGTTGTTGGATAACATGACACCAGATCAAATATTTAATTTAACATGATCTCAATAAGATCTCTATAAGATTCTTTATAATTAAACAAGGGAATAAGACTTCTTCCATAAATTACGTCTATGTGTAACATTTTTCAAGAACCCTACATGCATAGCTTTAACAACTCTACTATATTTGTAAACTAGGTTAAAATCACGTGTATTACACTGGTTAAATAAATATAATATTATATATTCAGTAATAAAAAAATATTTTTTAAAAATTCTTGTTTTACACAGGTTGAATAAACCCGTGAAATAAAATATAATCTGTTAATACATACACTCGTCAAAATATGTCAAAAGATTTATTAATATAAAATTATTATTTCTTTTAAAAGTGCATTATTATTTTTGGATAGTGGTGTAATTAATAAGAGAGAGAAACGAAAAAAAAAAGATAAGAATTAATTTGAAAGTGACATGTGGGATAGAAAACATTTATTTATTATATATTATAGATTTAATAGCAATAATAAATTAGATTATTGAGTCAAGTGTTTTTTATTCATATAGTTTAGTAAAAGTTGTGATTTGAATTCAAATGTTTAAATTTTGCCATTTGAATCCAAAAGGGGATAAAGATCAAATTGTTTTCTTAAAAAAACCGTTAAAAAAATTGATTCATGTAGATTTTGTTTATATTTATGTTGAAGCGTTTGTTAGAATCCCATCAAACAGGGAAGATTTCATAAAAAAATATCATTTGAATCCATTTGACTACACCTAATTAACACTATTAAAAAGTTTCATTAAACATTCCCCACTTAAGGGGTATTTTAGTCAAAACAATTACAAAATAAAGAACCAGCCCCACGTGAAGGGTTTTGTGCGTTCAATCTCTTTAGCAAGTCATATGGAGACCGCATATCTCTATCGTTTATATGATCAATTGTATACTTATATACCTTCTTCCAAGTGTCTAGCCAACAAACTTGAGAGACCTAACTTTCAGGAATGCCAACCTTAATACCATGGACTGTCATGTTCCAGTTGATCACCACTATATGCTTACATGGCATGCCAGTCAACTAGCCATAAGAAAGACTATGGACCTTTAAACAAAATTCAATAATAACTCCCTACATAGCTAAAAAAATCAATACACAACCTCCTAAACATTATGAAACAACAACGACAACATGACATCTAATGGCATTAGTAATGATATATATATCAGCAGATTAAATTACCAACAAAAATTCAGCAACAAGATCAATTGGTAATATCAACACCAAGATCAGTTAGTGATTCTTCATAGTTACATAATTTTACTCAAATAGTAGCACAGAATCGTAAAATCAAGAACAATGCACAATAGGGCTAAAACACCAAATCATACAGTAGGGATGATTACATTCGATAATGCAATGGTGATAGCGAGTGTGGTGGCGAAGAACAAACTTACCATAAAACTCATGTGGATCGAAATCGTCAGTAGGGCCACGAACAAACCAGAGTTCTTTAAACATTACTTATGATTGATATTGGGAACGAAACTGCGATTGCGGTTACTGCGTTTGCTGTTGAGTATGGGGACAAAAGAGATTGATTTTGGGGGTGGGAATTTGTCTTTTGCGATTACCTAAAGAGATCGAACGCATAAAACCCTTCCTGTGGGGCTGGTTCTTTATTTTGTAATTGTTTTGACTAAAATACCCCTCAAGTGGGAAAGGTTTAACGAAAAATATTAACGGTGTTAATTAGGTGTGATCAAATGGATTAAAATGACAATTTTTATGAAACCTTTGGATTCAAATGACAAAAATTAAACCTTTGAATTCAAATGACATTTTTATGAAACCACGAGGATAAAAAAAGCACTCAACTCTAGATTATTATAAGGGTAATCTAATTTGTTAATATGTCATCATTCTCTAAAGTTTTATATGCAATATGATACTGTAATTATATATAGTTATTGCCACATTTTTTTATTTTATAATATCAAAGTTTACATTCTTTATCCTTAAACTCCTAAGCTGTCATCATTATTTGCTTTTTACGGCTGGCGCCTCCCTGTCGTTAAGGTGTCACCATTGATCAAACCATTGTCGCTCTCTTAACGCTCTCTTTACCATGTGTCGTCTTTCGTTAATTATCATAATCTCGGATTGTTGTTGTCATTATTTTTATATTTATTTTTCTTATCCAATTACATATACTTAAATCATTTTTTACCCAATGTGACCTAGTGTCGACTGTCGACACAATCTCAATGCCGGTGGGATTTTCTTCCTTTAGGTTTGTAGTAGCCACTGATTTTGCCGACAAAACTTTGCCAATATTTATTTTGTTTCATCCGTAGCCTTAAAAGGCATTTATTTCAATAGTTTCTTGACACCAATCAAACATTTGTATCTCCGCCTCGTGTGATAATGTATTTGGGATTCTTTCTCTTACGTTTTCTTTAACCAACAAAAAAATTAGCCTTTTTTTCTTCTTTATTGTTTTGTTGTAATTATTAGTCTTGTTGGTAATCTCGTTTGTTCATGTGCTATACAATCATTAGATGCAACCGTTATGTTATTTATTGTTATTCACTGCGTGTCGTTGTTATACTCCTTGTGTAGTTTCCCCCTTCTTTTATGATAGTGTGTCATCGCACCACCATGTTATGTCATACATCATTGCTCTATATCGTTTATTCATCTATCACTCTTTTTGTCGTCAATGTGTCTTGTCGAACCTTGCCTCTTGTGTTGTCGACACATTGCAATTGGATCCGACCTTGCCTCTTAATTTTGTATGATCTCCTGGATAGCATTCTGAATCGTGTGTATATTCACTTTCAGATTAAAGTATTTCGCCAGTACAAATCTTCAATTGGATAAGAAAAAAAGTGTTTCTCAAGAACAGGATGTGAATTTCTAAGAAAACGAAGTGTAAAATTCGTTGTTAAAACAAACCAATTGAATCCCTTATATAGATAACAAACCATCATAACGATTATGGTGAAACGTTGCAGCTTTTCACGAAAGAGTATGACAGTTATGATCGCATGTAATTGTAACCGCCACAATTACATTAGTAGGAACTTGAGTACTCAACATCGTCAATAGGAACTAAGTTACTACCGAACATCTATAGTAGTAAAGTTACTACCGATCGTGCAGTGGCTATCGAAGTGCATGGTTGATAATGATCAACATAGTTGCTAACGAACTACAAAGTTTCTACCGATTGGTCATTTGCTACTGATTAGCTACCATCAGGGGAGTTGCCCTTTGGACCCCTCGGGGAGCCAGCCCCCGAACCCCCCGTCAGAGCGGTGCCCCTTGGAACCCCCCATGGTTTAGGGGCTTCACCTCTAATAACCTTAAAGGTTCCATAATACTTAATATTAGAATAGTCTTGATTGAGCATACACTCCACACCTCCTAACTTAAGTCAATGTATATTCTAATATCTCAATTGGTTTTAAGTAAATCCAGTTATACTAAAATGATCTTGATATGATGATGCTAAAATCACCAACAACTATTGTCGCCACAGCCTTTCATTGTCTCTGCCCACTACCATCCATCCACTTCGTTATTATGTGTGCCACGGTACTAGTGTGGTTCATGTTTGTCTAGATTCATGCCTCATGCATAAATTCAACTTAATTTTTATTTCAATGCTAATGTATTACAAGTGTTCATCGATTGTTATCAGACATCATTATAAATAAACTATCACCATATGTTTTGTTTACATATAACACTCCGGTTTGAGCATTTCAGAATCATGTGCTCGTGTTGCAGGAGGTATGTTAGATAGTAATAATAGAGTTGATTATTATATGGAATTATGAATCAACCTTATTATTGCTATGTGGCCCTTTATGGTTTCCTATGTAAGCTATGCATCATTAAAAACCATATATACTTGATTAATATGCTTTTTTATATGCGGGAACTTCTTACATTAATAATTAACTTTTTAAGCAAACTAAAACTTTCATACAACAAAGCTCCTCAAATTGGGGCGCCTAATAATTTAATGTAGGGGTGTGCATAATTTGGCTAGATTCGCTTTTACCGTTTGACCAAATCATAACCGACGTATGCAGTTATTAAAACTTTGTAACTAACCTGTTTGGTTAATTTTGATTTTGATTTTTTAGTTAGTGACATATTGACATCAAGTCACTTGGGTTGGTATCCTAGTGATAAGAGTCAATGACTCTTTGAAGAAGATCAAGGTTCAAATCCTGATATAGGGTAGATTAAGAATTGATGTAGTTTAAGAGTAGTATAGTAGATAGATGTGTTAGTCGTCATAAAAAAATTATAAAAAAAAGGTTAGTGACATCAAATAGTGGTGCACAAAACGGTTTTTTAACCCAAACCGGTTCAAAACCGAACCGAACCGGTTTGGTCAACAAAAAGTCAAAACCGATTTTTTTTTAACCCAGACCGGTTTGAAACCGGTTTGAGATGGGCCGTTGACCGGGTTTGACCGGTTTGAAACCAGTTTTTAAGCGGTTTTTAAACGGTTCAGTTCGGGTTAAACCGGTTTAAATGTATAGGTTTCAAACCGGCGGTTTGAACCAGTTTGAAACTGGTTTGGTCTAAACCGGTTCGGGTATCGGTTTGAAACCGGTTTGGGTTTTCAAACCGGTTTTTTTGTGCATCTCTAACATCAAGTGGTTCGGTTAAACAACCATTGGGCATGCATTTGGGCTTGACTAAATTGGCCCAGATATGCTTTTTTTTTAACGGCAATCTGTCGAATAGAGTGACGCACCCCCCGTCATATGGGAAAGCCTCAACCAACCCTGACCAGTATGTTGGCATTATTTGACTTTTGACAATATCGATCATGGACAACACAAGTTAAAGATTTGGGAAGAATTAATACATATTTAAGCCCGTCATTACCAATAGTTAAAGATTTCCTAACATCATTAACATTTAACATGTCTTTTCTCATAGTTTATACCTTGTTAATTCAATATCGTCATTTTTATCACATATAGACTCTATTTGTCAAATAAAAAATATACAAAAAGTTATCTATGTTGTTGCATATACTAAAAAAGTACAAAATGTTTTAATACCATAAAGAACATTCAAACAAAAACAACAAAGTGATAACATTATCAAAATGTTCTAATGTGACAAATTAATTGTACATAAACTTGTCTTTGCATTTGCATGTTTAATGAAGTTGTTGTAGCCTCTAGAGGATTCATATCAGTTTTTGTATTCTTATCCTTATCTCTAAAATTTAGAGAGAATATAAGAAATTATTGTTTTTTCACTCCACATCAGAATGTCTATCCTCATATCTCATCCCTAAAATTTAAAGAAAAACTTTAGGAGCTCCCTAAATATAAGGAGGTATTATTTAACCCTATATTATTTTTGTTAGTGGTTGTGAGTGGATAAAAGAGAAAAATGTAATAAAAAATTTTAAAAAAATTATTTAATTGAATAGGAATAGATATTGGAAACCTGATGTGAGAGATTTAAAAAAAAAATTAATTTTAAAGGTAAATATGTTTTTAGTTAAATTATAAGGATGAAGATGAGGAGACTGTTGAGAATGCTCATAGTGACAATCCTCATCCTTTATGGAAGAGTCTTTGCTCATTTTTTTTCCTCGATTAAAAGATCTATAATAAAAAATAATACATTTTATATTCATAAGAAATATATAGAGTAAATTACAAATTGTGTCATTTAACTATATATGAAATTACAGATATTGTCCTTTGGTTTTAATAATTACACTGGATATCTTTTTTTTTGAAACATGTGCACACATTAAGTCTTTTTTACTAACCGGTGTTAACTTTTTCTGTTAAGTTTAGTCATGTGTCAAACACATGGGTGTAAAATCGTCATTTTACCGTATAAGGGACGAAAAGTGTAATTTAAAACCAAATTTTAGTTTTAAATTTAATTTTAATTTTAATTTAAAACCCATTTAAACCGAACCCACACTTCATTTCTTCATAAACCCACCCACCCATCCACCGCCTCCGACCACCACCGCCTCTTCTGATGTTGCCCGAGTAGCCATTGGCGACGCCTACTTCTGATGTTGCCCCGGTGACTTTACCCTCTATCTAGCACAATCACCTACCCAAATCCACTGCTACTTCTGATGTTGCCCCCTGTCCAGGGATTTGTTCAGATGCGGGTTTTATGACTTCTTGTTTGGGTTCCCACTAAGATCTGGTAATTAGTCTTGATTTTCCACCAAAATTGCGTCGAAATTTGGAGCGGATGTTGATAATCATCTGACGGAAAGCAAATGACCATTCAATTCAAGCTGTTTCCAACATTTTTTCAGCTTTCAATGTTCACGATTAAGTTTTTGAAGTGTTCACCTGGTTGTATAAACTAGAAATTCAAAAGAAAATAATAAAAATTGCTTTAATCAATACTAGAATCATCGGTTTTTAACTAGATAGTATGTTTAAATGTCTTTCTTGGATAAAAAGAAATTATAATCGAAGAACATGATGGCTGCAAATTTGAAATTTCTTCAAGATAATTAAATCTAGACAGATTGATGGTGAATTTTTGTATCAAGAGTTTTGAGATATTGAAGATCAGAGATGATATGATAAAGATGAGAGAGAGACTTTTTTATTTAATAAAATATCTTTTAGAGTTAATTACATTTTTCATCCTTTATAAGCTAAAATGACCATCTTACCCTCATGTGTAAAGCACATGACTTGATTTAACAGAAAAACTTAACTCCAGTTAATAAAAAGGATTCAATGTGTGCAAAGGTTTTAAAAAAAGGACAACCAGTGTAATTTTTGAAGCTAAAGAACATAACCTGTAATTTTATATAAACTTAAATGACATAATTTGTAATTTACTCAAATATATAATATAGCTCAAACGAGAACATGCTTTATCATTTTCTATTTTCTCATAATTCTCCATCAAATTTTCTAATTGTAGGCCATGAAGGTGAGAATCTTATAAATTTGATGGTGAAGACCATAGCCAATCGTGTGTGTAAATCAATGTCCCATAGGTGTTATGACTTATGAGTAATAGAGATTCTATACTTATCAATAATCATATGATCACATGCACTATATTTTGACTCTAATACAACGATGAAGATTAGAATTAAGTATAGGGAATTAATTTCATAGAGTTTCCATCAACCTATGGCATCACATGTTCAAACATCGTAATTTTTTACACATAAAAAGCCGTTGATTTATCTTGTTTCAAAAAGCAAATCTTGTTTCAAAAGCAAATCTTCTTTTTTAAATATTCATAGTTATCGTTTGAAAAGAAGCCTTTGATTTATCTTGTTTCAAAATCGTGTTATGATATTCTTTATAAAAACGTGATGTCCATTTTTCATCGTTGAAGTTACCACTAAGAGACTAATGAATAGGGTTAACCACACATGATTGAATCTAACTTCACACATTATTATATAGTTGTGTGTAGTAGTGAACTAAAATCTTTCTATATTAATATACCAAATTTTTTATGTAACAATTAACCTGCACAATATGTAACCAATCACTTTTATATTTGTATAATCCTTTTTTGTCACGTGATATGTCATTTCGGGATTATCTCTACTCCTTTATAAAGGATATTAGGAGGACAAATTCGACTTTTTACAACTTTTTTTAAGACGCCTGAGATGGACTTTTTAAGACGCCGGAGACTATTCCCCGCCGTTCCCTTCACAGGCGACTCTTCATCTCACCGGCGACTCTTCACCTTCGCTAACTGATGGTAATAAGACGACGGAGACTATTCAAACCCTCATCTCCAAATTTCAAACGGCTATATGCTCTAAACCCTAACTTTGTTCTACCACACGGTCTTCCATCGGCCTCTCCCTCCCACCGTCACCACTGATTCTCACTCTTCCAAAACCCTAGCCACCGGCCATAACACAAGGAAAGAAATCGAGACCACGATTCGCAAAGAAAACTCTATGGTATCTCGCTCAAGGTTTGTTCAGCGCATTTGTGATTTGTTTGGTTTAATGAAATGTTTTAAATTACTTTTGTTTATAGGTTTATGCACTTACAGGTGGTGTGGCACCTCTTCGTGAGACGAGAGCAAAGATGAAGATGGAAACCAGTGAATCTTTCCCTCATCCGTTTCCCCCCCCCCCCCCCCCTCGCCAGTCGACTATCGCAAGTACGGTCTCTTCTATTTGGTTGGAATAGGTTGCTTTCTTCAATTTCTTACATATGCCTGTTGTTCCAATCCGATTTGTTCTGTTTCGTTGTATTAGGTTCACCAATTTGCTACTGTTGTTCCTCAATTTGCTACTGTTGTTCCTTTTCGATTCCTATTTTGGTCGTATTAGGTTGGTGTGTGGGTTACAATTTGTATTTTGTGTGTGTGGGTTACAATTTCTATTTTATGTTATCACAATTTCTACCAAATATCATAAACAAATGTATAACAGTTGTGTTCTTTGTAAAAATGTCTGACATTTGTTTTGGTAAAAATGTCTGTCTACATGCTTTCAAATGAAAAAGGCTTATTTAATTTATTTTTTGGTTCTGTTTGTGTATTAAAGTGGTGTCATATCATAATCACTACAAATAAGCAGGTGTGTGATTTGCAGTCTAAAATAAGTGTGTAACAGTTGTGTTCTTTGTAAAAATGTCTGCCTATATGCTTTTGTTTTTGTAAAAATGTCTGCCTATATGCTTTCAAAGGAAAAAAGCTTCTTTATTTGATTTTTTGCTTCTGTTTGTAAATTAAACTGGTTGCATATGATTAACACTACAAATAAGCAGGTGTGTGATTTGCAGTCTAAAATAAGTTGTGTATTATTTGCAGTGGTTTAGTAGAAATGTCTGCATGTATGCACTATAAAAGGAAAAAAACCTTCTTTATTTTATTTTTGCTTTAGTTTTTATATTGATTTTCAGTTTTGTTAATTGGTTATAGGTCTAAAATAAGCTCTGTGTTATTGGCAGTGCTGGTTATGTGTTCATAGCAGGAATAAGTTGTGTGTTATTGGCAGTGCTGGTTATGTGTTTATAGCATAAAGGGATGAGAATTAGAATCAAACATCTAAACCCACCCCCTTTGGAAACCTCTATTTTCAGATATGATTTTCTGGATATACTCCTGTACAGATCTTTAGAGCCATTGGGCTTCATTTGAAAGTCTTTTTTTTTTAGTTTTGCTTAATAACCACTTTTCATTAGTTGGTCCTTCACTTGTTGATGATTTTGAGGCACATAGTACTTTGTTTCAGTTTATATAAAATATCTTACATTTGATGTTTTTGATATTCTTATAATTCCTACTTTTTATGGGTTTTCTCTGCACAAATTTGGGTTTAACAGAAAAAAGTTGGATGGGATTCTGACATGCTAATTTTTGTTTCATACAGTTGCAGGAGCATACAACTGGGACTGGATTTATGCTTTCTCAGGTGCCATTCTCTAAATTCTGCTAAATATTTTCTGTTTCTTTTTTCCATTGCTTTTAATCTTTGTGTGTTTGAATTTTATTTATTTTTATGAAAGTCGCTTATAATTTCAATATCTATACTCCTTTATAATCAAATTACCTAGAGTATCAATAACCAGTTAGCTGAGTAAGGTGTTGAACCTTAAGAATGTTACATGACAGATATATTTTGACGTCTCTTGACTCTTGCAGTAATAATCAGAATAAGTGTGTCTTACTCTTTGGGGATTACCTGAGCAGCAGCAGAATGATCTGGGGATATTTTAGGATCAGCCCAAGTAACTGTCAGGATGTTGCCATCAAGGTTAAAACTTGCAGTAGCTATTTTTTGTCTTGAATAGTCCGCGCAGGCATTATTGTAGTACTCCACAAAAGCAAACCAACGATTACGTGTAGGGTTTTGAGGGTCCTGAGTTTGCAAAATGACCATTTAAGAAAAGCTAAGTATAAAACTTTATACCTAATGACATAGCTGGTTCATAAGTTATCTCCACGTCAAAAACAACCTATATGAGCTCAATGACTTCTGCACCGGGACAACTAACACTTGTTTCACTATTTTAGTGTTTCTTAACAAATACATGGGGCTACCCTGTTTAGATCATTGGATGTACGTTAATGCTCATTGGTATGTTTTCTATAGGTTGCAAAGTGGTTGGGTCAGATGGTTTGGACAATGGTTTCCTGTAAAACCGACCCATTGTAGAATAAATTGCTCAAAATCGACCCATTTTAGACTAAACGGGTAAAATCGGCACATTTTATTCTAAACAGTCGAAATCGACCTGTTATAAAGTAAACGGGCTGAAATCAATAATATTAGATTTTGGAAGTTGTAGTAGTCATCTGTATTGTCTTTATTACATATTTACATGCAATTCATTTACTTCTAAATACCATGATCCACACATTTGAATTAGTCAATTTGTTTGAGTATACACCTTTGATTGGGTCAGATATATATTAGAATCAACTAACTCATATAAACCACCTATACCTGCACAGGATTTGAACTTTTGACCTCTTGACTAGAGGCAAGACACCTTACCACCAGGATTTCCCCTTGAGAGGACAACTTGTAAGTGAAACTTGAAGGACTAATTTCACAGATATTCCTTTGTTCTGGTTGATTTTATCCGGTTCTTTTATTTTACTGGGGTGACCCATTAACGATAAAAATATAAAATGTAACACAAATCAACCCATTTTCACATAAATGGATTGAATCTGCCCCTCTACTTGCTGAACTAAAAGATTCAGTTTTCTTGCTAAATGAGTGTGTAACATGTATAATATTGTATATTCATGTGAAGTTTGATTCTGTAACTTGGGTCTTCAAATTCTTTAAAATATTAGTTATTTCCATGAATTTATCTAATAACAAATGCATTTATTATATTTTTTAATCCCAATTTGACAAAGTCAAGCTACTATTATTAGTATGATATGTGACCATATTCAGTGTTTATGTTATTTTATGCAGCAAATATGGACTGATAAGGGAGAAAAAGCTATTGAAATACAAATCAAGAAAACCAAAAAGCTTTCAAAGTTCCGTCTTTCTTTCCAGAAAGAGTCTCTCTTAGGGTTTTGACCAAACAAAGATCATCTTCAAGACTATTAAAACCTTCACCAAAAATTAAAGATTCTGGATTAGAACCTGAAGATAATTCTCGCTATATGTCTTCCTCCGAATCATAAGCAGAATTAGAGGTACAAATTTAGAGGTGGCAAAATGGCCGGGTTGGGCATGTTAGGTAACATGTCAAAATGAGTTTGATCGAAATGACCAGGCCAACTTTTGGCACGGGTCAAAATAGTTTGGTTTGGGCCAGCCAGATTGGGTAGTATGTCAAAATGGATTCCGGTTAAAATATGTGTGCATGAAAATGGAATATTTTTGGCCCGGGAATGAAGTTCGGTTATGGTCAGGGGGTTGAGCAACATGTCAAAATGTATCTTGGGTCAATATGGGTAATTTTTCGGTACGGGTCATGTGAAACACCTTTTGTCCAATCTGCAAATCTTAAGTTGTGTCAAATATGATTACAAAAAGTATATTATTTCAAAATTAATCTATTTTTTTCCAAAAAAATAGTGTAGGAAGTTTTATGCATGCAAGTACACTTTTGGTGACTTACAACACCGTGGACTCAATTATGTTTAAGCAATTTTTATTTTTAATGTACCCGTTAAAGATAAAACATAACCCATCTCGTCCCATTTATAAGTAAGATCATAATCTAGAGGTGGCAAATGGGTTGGTTAGGTTGGATTCGAGTCAAAATGTGACGGGCTTATTTTTTGTATGGGTCAAAACCATTGGGGATGGGCCAAGTTGACTCGCAACACATTTTGTCCAAAAGTTGATAAATTGTTACTTTGTGTCAAATATGATAACAAAAAAATCTATTATTTCAAGAAGCTAATTTTTTTAATAAAACAATTTATAGAGTTTACACATTAAAAGTACACTTTGGGTGACATTCAACCCGTTGGACCGATTTGACTTATTTTTATCTAAGTTCACTTTTTTATGTTACCCTTTGACCCATTAGAGATTAAACAAAACCTTAATCGACCTGTTAGTAAGTAAATTGGCCGTATTGCCACATCTATACTAATTGATACATACAATAAAGAAGAAAGAATATTCTCCTTTGTTTGACTGATTTTTCTAAGCAACATTTTATGTTCAACCATGAAAGCTGTCTTTTATATCTTTACAAGGAAAAAACATTGAAATAATATCTCTGGACTCGAAAGAAACACTATCCCAGAAACAGAAACAAACAATCATAACAGAATCAAGGTAAGAACCCCTTACATTTCAATAAAGTTTTTTTTTGTGTTACATTTTTCAAAATCTTGATTAATCATTCTTTCCTTATTTTCTTTTTTATTTTATTTTATTTTCTTTTAAACAGTTCTTTTGAACCTCTCATGGGAGACTATGTTAACCTAATCAATGAAGGAAAGCATAAACCACCTAAAGATTTTGTTTGTCCAATAACAACACATTCCATATTTTAAGTGAATTTGATAATGGCAAGAGGAGCTGTCGTAGGCGGCTTTCAGATCATAACCATCGTAGAAGAAAGCGTCATGGTATCGCTAAAGATGGTAACTTTTTGCTGATAATTTCTCATACAAAAGATCTTGATAAAATCCAATTATCATAACAGGTCAATAAGCATTCAAGCATACTCATTTTCATGATTAAATATTTAAAATTGATTTTTAAAACATTTTTGTTTTCTTTTTTTCGCCTACAAATGGGCTTGGTCTGGTTGACATACAATAATTTTTTGTCCAATAATAAATAATTATGCTTACAAAAACAATTGTATTACAATAATAATCGAAATCTTTGAATAAAACATTTTTGGAGGTTTTATGCATTCAAAATAGACTTTTAGTGACTTTGAAATTTTTTTTTTGGTTCGACCTATTTTAGAAAAAAACACAAGTGAGATTACCACATATCTTTTACAGAGGGGGTTGCTAATACAAATTTGGTTTTTTGGTGACTACAAGGCTCACCACTGGCGATACTTTAGCATGTAAACGTGATCAATGGGGTTGTGCAATTGCTGGTATCTTTTATATTTTTGTACCTTTTTTAAATAATGACATTGCGACTCATTTGCATCTGCTTGGCACCCAAATGCCATATTCTTTGCTTTATTCAATCAAGACAAGACTTGCAGGGTATGAGATTTAAGAAACTTTTCAAACCCGGTTTCGGTTCTTAAAGTCAACATAGGTGCGGTCCGATCGATTCGCCTTTTATCAGACGGGCAGTTTTTAGTGGTTGCAGAACCTGCAGATTATTCATGTGTATAACACCAACTTAAACTATGAAAAACATTCGTTTAATTAAGCAAATATTTGCACAAGATTAATTTGTCAGGGTCGCACATCGTAGGGTTCCCTACTAGTTTAAATAAATGCATTAAATAGATATTTTTACACTTGATTGCACGATCAATGGTTACTTTAATGTAAGTCCATACTGTTTCTAATCATCGTCGACGACAAATTTGAATGTGTTCCCGATTTCAATTTCACCAAAATCACAACTATCACTTCCAATCCTTAAGCTAAAGGAAGGTTCTATGAAGATTTCATGGCAAATTGCAAAGAAATGTTAGGCTATCCCTCAACACCAACTAATGCAGGAGCATTCACATGTTTGGTCACGAGTATATTTAATTGGGCCTTTAGATTTGGGTTTTATGCCATTGGTATATTTGCAATCGTGGATACGGGTAAGCGGGCCGAGACTAAGCGGATCAAGAGAGTGGTCCTGGATCGGGTTACAGTTTAGAGAAAGCATTGGATAATCTTTAAGATAATCTAAATCTTTTCGTATTTGAATTTTAAATTATGTAGATTTAGTTTCCATATAGATTAGTTAGAATTGCATTATAAAATAGGATCTTAGGTATACATTGTAATCAGTTTTTGTGTTTATTGATTATTGAAGAAATCGAATGGTTTTTACTTTTGACCTAATTATTCAATAGAAAACCTTTGATTCCTATTAGTGTTCGTGAAAGCCGTTTGAATACAGTCCGGCGTGTGCAAGAGAGTTTTGCCCAGATCATGGAACCAACTCCATTGACGAAAGCTTCGGCAAGCAACAAGGGCATGTATGCGTCATGACGAGACTGAGGGGACTTGAGCAGTTGGCATCTTCAAATTTTTCATCAAGTGTAGAACCCTTAGATCATGTGGTATGTTTCCGTGAAGACCACCTGTGAGGGAGGCTCACACCGTGAACCACAATGGCACACCACCCCCTCGTTTTCGTGATGAGGGTGGTGAGTGTTACCCGTGAAGATCTTCACATGGAGGAAAGGAGCATTTCAAAAGCCAAACAGTCAAATTTGACTATATGGTCGTTGGCCAACGGTCAAAATAACAAAAAAAATTATTAAATAACCCACTATAAATATATCTCGTTTACCTAATAAATTTCACAAATAATCACACTACTCTCATACAACTTTATACATTTTTTTTTATGAAAATGTCTTAATCTTCAAGCGACGAAGCCCGGAATATGATGTTCCGTGCTTTCTCAACGGCGTCGCTTCAGTGGTGGGAAGAAGCTGAATCCTCACAGCCTTTAAAACGAAGGGCTCATCTTAATCGTGATCAGACGGCTACTAACACACTTCTACACAAAGACTACTTTGACGAATGGCGTACTTACAACGAGGTGTAATTTAGTAACCGGTTTAGAATGAGCCGGAATTTATTTTTAAGAATTAAAAATGATATAGAGAGAGAGGTGCCTTGGTTCCGCCAACGGGTTGATGCAAGAGGTAGGATTGGTTTTACGTCCATACAAAAGTGTACCGCCGCAATTCGTCAAATGGCTTATGGCACCGCTAGTGATTCGTTCGATGATTACTTGAAGATGTCCCCCCGAACTATCAGGTCTTGTATTTACAAATTTTCTAAAGCTATAATTAAATTGTACCATAGTATATATTTACGTAAACCGTCAGCTAGCGACAAACAATAATTATATGCAGCCTATGAAACTAAATATGGCTTTGTTGGGATGCTCGGTAGCATCGATTGTACGCATTGGGAGTGGAAAAACTGTCCCAATGTGTGGGGATATCAGTTTTCATGCGGGGATCATCCTCGTCCTAGTATTATGCTTGAAGCTGAGGCTTCATATGACATGCTTTCTTTGGCATTGCGGGTTCCAACAATGACATTAACGTTCTTAACCAATCGCCTATATTTGACGATATGATAAACGGAACCGCTCTTGACACGTCTTTTGAACTTAGAGGGACACTTTACCAACATGGGTATTATCTTTCTGATGGAATATATCCCGAATATGCTACATTTGTCAAGTCCTTACGTGTCCCAAAAGTATTAAACGTACAACCTACAAAAAAGCTCATGATGCGGCAAGGAAAGATATCGAACGAGCGTTTGGTCTCTTAAAGAATAGGTGGCATATTATCGAACGACGGGCTCGATCTTGGTCTCAAACGAGAATTAAGAACATAATGTATGCTTGTGTAAATTTTGCATAATATGATTTTGGAGGACCAAGAAGTGGCAATTTGTCAATATAACCCAAATGAAAAAGAGCCAACGTACGAAGAAATTGATGAAGATCAAAAGCGAAAAAACCGTCAAAAAATACAACACCGGGATATTCATGACGCACTGAAAGCGGACTTAATCGAGCATATTTATGAACGTTCTCAAGATCATGTATTTTAATTAAATATTAGTTTTTTTATGTTTTTTTAACTTATGTAATTTTATTTATGGAGATTTTATTTAATGTAATTTTATTTATATAAAATTAAAATATAATTTTATTAATAAATTATAAAATGCATTTAATGCTCACACATGTAACATCCCTGAAATTCGTAAAGCTAACGAAATGGGCTGTGGGCGCCCGAATCTTTATTAAAGTGTAGTAAGAGGCATAGACTACCACTTTAGGAGCGTTTAACTCCTATAAATGAACCGGATAACCATTTAAAACACAGTTTGGGATCCAGACGTATGAAAGGAGAACACAGGGACCCGGATGTAAAACTTAATCATTTAAAAACCAAGTTTAGGAGCAACCCTAGCCCCATTCGACTAAGGGATTGCAACGGCATCAGGAAAGGCCGCAAGGGAGGAGGTCGGCGACGGGTGATCCGATGAGGTGATTTCGAGCAGGAAACTCCACACATCGCAAAGGTACCTTCTCGTTTATGTTTTGTTTCATTGTTTACGCTTGTGTTTTAGTTAGGAACCCGATTAGGGTTAGGTTCTCGGTTGTGGAGGTCGGCAAAGGTGGGAGTATTGGAAGCGGTCGGCCGTAAGGGGATGGTCTCGAGTAGCAATGGTGTTTGACGATGGAGGTGGTAACACGACAGGGCTGTGGTGGGGTGACGCGGGGCCGGTAAAGTCTAGTGGTGGTCGTGGTTGCGCGACAGGGAGTGTTGGTCGGCTCAGGGCGGACGTGAGGAGTGAGGTGGTAGTGGCATGCATGGTGATGCATGGCAGTGGTGCCTTGTGTTGACCCGTTAGGGTTTGGACCTGGCTAGAGGACGAATACGACAATGGGGAGATGATGGGGCTCGGTGAACGGGCTAACAGTGCACAAGAAAGGAGATGAGGACGACGGTGATAACCGGTCACGGTGGTAGGTGTGTGAGTGGCACCCGATGGTACACGATAGTGCTCGGAAGCGGGTTTGGACAAAGCTAGGATTTTGGTGAGTTAGGGTTGTGCATGGCCAGGTACAAGTGCATGCATGGGAACCTGGTTTGATCATTCGATTCCTAAACGAGTCGAAGACGAGCCGATACGAGTTTGTATTACAAGATGAGGATGGATAAGGTTGTTGTATGGCACGCGTGCGTGCACGAATGCTAGTTTGGATTCAGGAACTTATAGCACGTAACCCGAGAGTTTAGGGTTTGGTGACGAAGGAATGACGAGCAGACGAGATCAAGGGTCGGGGTTTTATTTTACTTATACGTTTGGGATTCGAACGTGGAAGGACAAGTTGCAGAGCAAGGACTGAGGCTCGGCATAACCGGTGAGTTTCTAATCCCCTCTTTTAAACATTTTACTATTTTGGGGCTATCGTACATACTCACATGTTTTATTAAACGAACGTATTACGAGTTATGAATTAACTTGAAGTGATTATGGTTATGGTTATGGTTATGGTTATGGTTATGGTTATGGAATAGTGAATATCTATCCAACACATGGGCTCGTCACACTTTAACATGATTCAAAAATGGCATCCAATGCTATTTCGTTTTTACCTATAACCTAATCTCAAACTAATACATAAAAAGAACCTTGTATTTAAATTATTAAGGCTTTTAAATTCTAACTTAAACTGAATATCGATAAATTTAACCGATATAGTTACTGCAGAGTCATTTAATCTGTGTAGAAGGAAAAAGATTAGAAATTGATTATTAGCTTTATTTTGTGATTAATCATTTAAGTTTTGAGTGGTTTCAGGAAATATTTTAAATGGTACTATTAAATATTAGCTACACAAAATGAAGAAATGGTTGCATTTTTCAAGCTCTCTAGATTCATCATGGTTACAAACACGTGCAAGGAAATGGCAGAATTTTTTTTTTTCATGTACAAGCTATCTTCCTAACTACATGTTGCTGTTTATGAAGAGCTCGTAACGAGAAGATCGATTTTCTCTAACAAGCAAATTTCCATAGATTATCGAGGATGTCAAAGACTCTTGGATTTCTTTGAGTGAAGAATAGATCAAGATTGATAGGATTTGACCGGAAAAATGGTGTAATTTTGATCTTCTTTGAACTATTTGTAATACCTTGCTAGTAGTACTTTCCTTTTTTGATATATAGTAAATCTTTTCGCCGTTCAAAAAAGAAAAAAAAAATACACGGTTGATGACGCGCCATTTTACGAATAAAACATTGTTTTTTTCTATCCACGTGATTAGATATTATTTATTCTAAAGAACACAAGTTGTTTTAACAACAATTATAACTACAAAAATTTGATTTTAAAATCTCAAATTTATGTTATAAGTTTTTTGCATAAACAATGGGCTAACTTGGCATGGAACTGTCGGCTATTTTACAATTTTTTTAAAATATTTAATATCTAGTTTAAATCTATATTTGAAAATTTTATTAAATATCTAAAAAAATGTTTGATACGGAAAATTTTTAAATCACAATAAAAACCGATGATTTCAAATAAAATATATTTTCCAAAGAAAAAGATAGTATAGAAATAGAATGATAGTAAAAGGAAGTTTGGATAGAGTGTTCAATTAAATCCAATTAAAAACATGAAATTTAAAACGTTCGAAGACATCGAATTTTTAAATCGGTTTAGCATTCAAATCGAATTTGGTTTTCAAATCAAATTCAAATCGACTCTAGAGAGAGAGAGAGACAATATACAGTCTTTAAATCTCCATAATTGACTATATATATTCCTAAAAAGAATTAAAATTACAATATCAATTATTCGGTTCACATATCCATTATCACCCATTGATAGTTGTACGGATGATAGAAATGTGTTATATATATTAAGCATAAAGTATTTAGTTTAGTTCTGACAAACATATGTATTGGCCTTGATGGACAAAGTAAAATATTGATTGTAACAACTGCGGAAAACTATTAATATTATACAAGGTAAAAGTTAACTGTTTGTTTATTATATTGTTCGTCCATCTTTATATTAACTGTTGTAATATATATTTTGTATTTATTTGCATTATCTTGTTACCTAGAATAGTTCCTTCTGTTATGTAATCTCTCGTATATATCCAGTTGGAATGGAATAAGAAACTGATCGATTATTCCACAATAATATGGTATCAGAACTAGGGTCCCTATCTTTTTTTTCTTTTCTTCATCGCCACAAATCGGGCTACCTCCAAGAAAGAGAAGATCGAGTCCCTTCACCCCGTGTATGCTTGAGGGCGGTCCTTGAGCATGAGTTCACCAATCTGCTGTTACCGCCTCAACCGTTTAACCGGTCCCCGCTGCAGGACACGGGGTACAATTTCTAGTTTAATCTTAATTATCATGTGCTGCTATGCACCAGAAATTACAATCTTGGTTAGAGATTAGTTTTTAAATGAAAACATCAAATTTAATATTTATATGAAAAATCAGAAATTACAATCTTGGTTGGATATTAATTTTTAAATAAAAACATCAAATTTAATATTTATATGAAAATCATTAGAAAAGGTAAAAAGAACGGGGCATTCCGAGAATTGAACTCGGGACCTCTCGCACCCTAAGCGAGAATCATACCACTAGACCAAATGCCCTGAGATGACCTTTTCGTAACAATAAATTATAAATCGCGCCGGGTAAAATTTGTTTATTTTGAAAAACGACATATATTATTTTCTCTAAAAGGATTCTTAAGAGAAAATATATCAGTACTCATTTATTTTTTTAAGAAAATTCCTTGACCAGCCCCATCAATATTTTTGTTCGTCTCATTTGCTAACTTTTAAATTTGATGTCACTAGTTTTCATTGGTTCAAGAACAAGTCATATTGAAATACTTCTTTTAACAACAATTTCTATATTTTCTAAAATATATATACACCATAAGATTTGAACCTCACTCTTTTTTGTTGTAAAAAAAATAAAATACGATTTATATAATATACCACGGTGCTCCAACCCACATCAGCTTTAACCATTTTATTCATCAAATAGTAAAGACACGTGTAGAGTTACCTAACTAATAAATAACAGAAAATATGATCATAAACTAAAAATTAATGTTTAAAAGTAAAGGTCAGAAACAAGATGCGTAGCTAGACCGGGTTCTCTGGCGTAAGATAACGGCGCAGAGGTCTTAAGTTCAAATCATATGTCCGTGTCTTATCTAAAGAAATAACCAGCAATAATAAAAAATTAACACAAACAAGATGTGCATTTAGTGATGGTATTTTTGACCTTTGAGAATAGTCCAAGCTCTATAGAGTTGCTCAACAAGAACAACCAATGCAATCTCATGATTAAGCACCAAAGATGACAACTTCACCTTCACATTGGCCCTCTCCCTTACTTTCATTCCATGCCCATAAGCCCCTCCAATGCAAAACACCAATCTTGAACCACTTGCTTTGTTCCCAGCATCCCCAATCACATCCGCCATTTCTTCTGACCTCAAATCCATCCCATTCTCATCCAACATCACCACCCAATCATCTTGTTTGATGAAGTTCATGAAACCCGTCTCTTCGTTTTCAATCTGGACCCTTGCTTCGGTTGAATTCTTGGGGTTAGAGCGGATTCGAAGGTCGTATACCGGGCAGTAAGATTTGAGCTTGTCTATGTAGTCCTTGACTATCAATTGGACTCCTGGTGATCTGGTCTTGCCAACTGTTAGGATGTGGATTGGGAGTGGTTTTATGGATTGACCAGTGTATTTGGATCCTCTAGTTTTAGGCCCCGGATTAGGAACTTGGTTGTTCTTCATGTTAATCGCGCTCATGATACACATAGCCATTCCCTAAGGATTATATAGAGGTTAAAGAATCCCTTTTATCACACGTTCAAGTCGGGGAAACAGTCCCACAAAAACTCTTAACCCTTGCAAAGCTGAAGAGCTGCAGGTTCAGGTTATGGGCAGTGGATATGTATTATACGAATACAAGACTTTCAGAAAATTATGGTGTGCTATATATAGCAGCGTTATCTGCTTACATGAAGTTAAAAGCAGACTTAATTTCTTGTAGGCATTTCGTCGAACATGTAGCGAGCAGATAGTAAAAGACGACCCTGACTATGTTCGACCTCCCAATTCTTTGGCAATCCACGGAGTGAAGCCTCTTCCGAAATCCCCGTTAATGCGTGGATGAAAGATTGATCAGATGAGCCTCTAAGATAAAACCCCGGGCTTCCTTTCGCTGTTGGCCGAAATCCCCTAGGAGGGAAAGGGGGTGGCGGTTCCAATGGTGGTGGTGGTGTTTGGGGTTGATTTTTTTTATTTTATTTTTGTTTGTGTTTAGAGCATGATATACTATATATAATTATGGTGTAATGTGATAATAAAGTGTATAATTATTTATTTTTTAATTTTCTTTTAAATAAAATAAAATATAATATTTTATTTAAATAAAAATAAAATAAAACATAATAAATAATTATAATACTTATTAAACACAAGTGTCGGTGGAAAACCATCTAACACTCCACACTCCCAACTTTAAGAAAATGACAAAATACACCCTACATTTTATAAACTGCTACTTTGAACCCCTCAAGTTTATAAAGTTTCACGTTTACCCCCTGTAGTATATATAATACGATTTTTTGTCAATAACTTTCGTTCGTTAATTAATTTTTTTCTTGACGTTCCGTTATAAATTTCGTTAAAAACGGAGTCGTATTCAATGTAGGGTATTTTTTTAGGTGTCGTGAGTTATATCAACTAACAGTAACGTGAAGAATGAGACCGAAACCGACTGAAAAACATCGTTTCCATTATATAACTGTATTTTATCTATGTTTCGATCTTCACAACCGAGTCGTCGTAACTTCATACGTTTCTTTGATGTAGTTAACCACGTTTCTTTTTGTATTTAGCTATGTTAATGTCACCGCCTCAACCGTTTAAGTTCTGGCTCTCGCCACGGGACACTGGGGCCTCTAGCCGCAGAGCGCGGGGCTAATTTTCTAGTATTTCATTAATAATTAAAAAAAATTACATTAATAATTAAAAAAAATTACATTACTAAAATAAAAATGACATTACTAATGATTTGATTTTTCGTAAACATACTCAATCAAGTCCGTCTTTGGTGTGTTATGAATTTCTCGATTGCGTATTTCTTGTCGGTTTACTCGCTTTTGATCTCTATCAATTTCTTCGTGCGTAACCACCTCCTCATTTGGGTTGTATTGACAAATTGTCACTCCTTTATCCTCTAAAATCATATTGTGCAAAATCACACAAGCATACATAATGTTCCGGATTTTGATTTGAGACCAAGATCGAGCAGGTCGTTCGATTATATGTCACTTATTCTTCAAGTGACCGAACGCTCGTTCAATATCTTTTCTTGCCGCCTCATGAGCCTTTTTTATAATTATTACGTTTAATGCCTTCTGGACACGTAAGAGACTTGACAATTGTAGTATATTCTGGATATATTCCATCTGCTAGATAATACCCATGCTTGTAATGCGATCCTCTAAGTTCAAACGATGAGTCGGGTGCGGTTCCATTGATCATATCGTCGAATATAGGCGATCGATTAAGAACATTAATGTTATTGTTCGCACCGGCAACGCCAAAGAATGCATGCCAAAACCATAGATCATTTGAAGCCACAGCTTCAAGCATAATATTTGGTCGAGGATGATCGCCGCGTGCATACTGACCTCGCCACGCATTGGGGCAATTTTTCCAATCCCAATGCGTGTAATCGATGCTACCAAACATCCTGATAAATCCGTGTTTAGCTTCATGAAAAGCATATAACTGTTGAATGTCGCTAGCCGACGGTTTACGTAAATATCTCTTACCGTACAATAAAATTATAACTTTAGAAAACTTGTAAATACATGACCTGATCGTTCGTTCTGACATCTTCAAGTAATCGTCAAATGAATCAATAGCGGTACCATACGTCATTTGACGAATTACAGCGGTACACTTTTGAATAGAGGTGAAGCCAACCCGACCTCTCGCGTCAACACGTTGACGAAACCAAGACACGTCTCTCTCGAGATCAGTATTAATTCTTAAAAATAATTTCCGACTCATTCGAAACCGGGTATTAAATTGCTCATCCCCGTACAAACAACATTCGTCAAAGTAATCTTTGAGTAAAAGTGTGTTAGCAGTCGCCTGGTCACAGTTGAGACGTGCGCTTCGTTTTAATGGTCTTGAGGACGATTCCGCCTCTTGCCACTACCTAACCGCCGCCGATGCCATAACTCCGAACGTCATTAGTCGGGCTTACTCGCTTGATGATGAAGACATTTTAGTAGTATAAATTTTTTTGAGATGAGAGATGAGGTATAATATGAAAGGTATTTGTGTTTATATAGGAGATGAGAATAATGAAAATAAAAAAATAAAATAAAAACTTTTTTTTGAAATTATAGCCGTTCAACGGCTATGTAGACGTTGAAGCCAAGGAATCACCCCGTGATTATTCTCACACCACACAATAACGCCACGAGGGGGCGGTGTGTGGACTCAATCATGGCGTGATTGAGCATACCAACTAGGACCACGGCGTGAGATTTGAAGGTATACCGGATGATCTTATAGCTTATAAGTTATTATAAACATTTTAAAACAAACATATACTAAAGTGTTATTGCTTTTAAATAACATATAAGCTATAAATATTTAAAGATACCTTTTTTTTTGCTTTTAAGTTTTAAATAACATATATAATCTATAAATATTTAAAAGATACTGTGTTATTAAACGGTTTTTTTAATTTTAAATAACATGTTTTCCTCTCGACTCCTCATAATCGGCCGGACTTTCCTCAATTGAAAATGGTGTTGCCCTAGTCTACAGTTTGGTTGATTTGAAAGCTTGGAAATTCATTACTTTTCAAAAGGAAGATCTGTTCTCTTTTAAAAATGACGGATGTTGTTATGTTTGTTTCTTTTAATTTGATAAAAGATAGATTGAATTTATGTAATATCTTGTGGACGGAATAGTGTTGCTCTCCAACTTATTTTTATACCTTTATCTTGTTTTTGTCTAATATCTTGGCTCTTAGAAAATTGCCATCGTTCTAAAAAAAATATACCATATTAAAGAGATAAAAGAAATAGTAATCTTGAAAAATAATGTTAGTAATCTATTTTTGTTTACACATATTAAGACAGTTTTAATACTTTGTATAAAATTTAATCATATTTTTGTTATCTGATGGTCGGACCGGTTGACTAATTTTTTTTATCTCTTTTAAGCCTTTTGGATTCGTATTTCGTAGCTAATTGTTAGTTTAAGATTGTTGGAATTGACTTGTCGGTGGTTTTGAAGGATTAATGGTTGTGTGGATTGATTTATTTTTATAATATTTACGACATCGTCCGGTTCTTAAATCCGATCCGACCGGTTCGACGTCCGGTCTAGTTATAAAAACACCGGTCCTCACAGTCGGTCTCTTCTCTGTCCCATGTAAGTTGGAAGAGTCCACATAGGCATGGTTATACTTATAGATGCTCTAAGAGCATTCACATCAGCATTGGTATATACACCATATCTTTAAATTATAAGGGAAAAAAATAAGTTTTAAGTTAAAATGGTATTACATTAGATTCTTTAAACCTTATTTTTATCTTTAAAATTATAAGAAAATGTACACTAGAATCTTAAATATAGCAATTGCTTAACAATTTCTTTAAAATTATAAGGATAAGGAATAAGATGCGAGAGGTTTTTAAAAAATAAATAACTTTTTATGGAATGATGGTTTTAATTAAATTATAAAAATAATGATAAATAACCTGATGAGAATGGTCTAAAAATCCATCCTTAAATTGAGAACTGTGACGTCATATTTAATACGTGCTGCCCAAGTTCATGAGGGGTGTATTCGGAATTTTGTCATTGTATTGGCGGCAAAGAAAGACGACCAACGTAGAACCGTTGGATCAATGGCTATCAAACGGTCGAAAGGAAAAAAGAAGTCATGAGAAAGTGAACTTAAACTGTGGTATATAAAGCACCTGATACTCCCTTCTCCCCCATCCTCTCGGCGTTTCTCAATTTCGTCACCGTAGAAATACAAGGTTTGATTCTGCACTTCTCTGTATCCACATTGTATGTTGTGAACTAGAGCTAATAGCTATGCAGTGATCGCTATTTGCTTGGTTGTGTTTATTATTTTGTTGATCTTCATTATCTGATCGCTTTTATGCTTTTTAAATTGTGTTTTTCTGTAGTAATTTTGTTGAAATCGGTTGCTAGGTTTTCGAATTACTTGAATTCTTTTGAACCTTGCCTCAATCAACGTTCATCATTCTCAATCATACTTTATAAAAATGGTGGGATTGGATATCTGGTCAAAACGGTTGGGTTAAAATTCACAATTTTTACTTGTGGAAATGGGTTGGGCTGCCGCAAACCACTGTTACTGTTTATAAACAGTTAATACGCTAATATAATTAATAATCTAAATTATTAAATAAAATGATCTCATACAGTTTGAGGATTGTCAACCTGTTTTTTTTACGCGTGTTTGGCCAATTAGGGGTGTAAATGAACCGAGCTAAGTCGCTCACAACTATTTAGGACCGGCTCACTAAGTCGAAACGAGCCGTGCTTGATCTTATATTAGAGCTCATTTAATAAACGAGCTCGAGGAGCTTGACATATTCGAGCTTGACTAGGCCCATGTGCCTAAATGAGGCTTTTATTTATATAATTTTTATTAAACATATATTTGCATAATAAATTATTATGTATAATATAATAAACGAGCCGAGTCGGAGTTCGAAAATTACTCAGGCCTCGAGCTCTAGAAATAGAGCTCTTTTGGCTCGGCTCTAGTAGCAGTTTTGTACATAAGTTCTTGACAGTGATCTAATTTCATGTAATTTCAGCAACCAGGTCAGTGTTATCATGGGTAAGGAAAAGGTTCACATTAGCTTAGTGGTCATTGGCCATGTTGACTCTGGAAAGTCAACCACTACAGGGCACTTGATATACAAGCTTGGAGGTATTGACAAGCGAGTGATTGAGAGATTTGAAAAGGAAGCTGCTGAGATGAACAAACGTTCTTTCAAGTATGCATGGGTGCTAGACAAACTCAAAGCCGAACGTGAACGAGGTATCACCATTGACATCGCCTTATGGAAGTTTGAAACCACCAAGTACTACTGCACAGTCATAGACGCACCAGGTCATCGTGATTTCATCAAGAACATGATTACCGGAACATCCCAGGCTGATTGTGCTGTCCTGATCATTGACTCGACCACAGGTGGGTTTGAAGCTGGTATATCCAAAGACGGTCAGACTCGTGAGCATGCTTTGCTTGCCTTTACCCTCGGTGTCAGACAAATGATATGTTGTTGTAACAAAATGGATGCTACCACACCTAAATACTCCAAGTCTAGGTATGATGAAATTGTTAAGGAAGTGTCATCATACCTTAAAAAGGTTGGATACAATCCTGAAAAAATCCCATTTGTCCCAATTTCTGGATTTGAAGGAGATAACATGATTGAAAGGTCAACTAATCTTGACTGGTACAAGGGTCCAACTCTGCTTGAAGCACTTGACAATGTTAGTGAACCAAAGAGGCCTTCAGACAAGCCACTTCGTCTCCCGCTCCAGGACGTGTACAAGATTGGTGGGATTGGAACTGTGCCCGTGGGTCGGGTTGAAACTGGTATTATCAAGCCCGGTATGGTCGTCCTTTTGGCCCGTCTGGTCTTACCACTGAAGTGAAATCAGTTGAAATGCACCATGAAGCGCTTCAGGAGGCGTTGCCAGGGGACAATGTTGGGTTCAATGTGAAGAATGTTGCTGTGAAGGATCTTAAACGCGGTTATGTTGCTTCAAACTCGAAAGATGATCCAGCAAAGGGTGCTGCTAGCTTCACTTCTCAGGTCATTATCATGAACCACCCTGGCCAAATTGGGAATGGTTATGCACCTGTGCTCGATTGCCACACTTCGCACATTGCTGTTAAGTTTGCTGAGCTGCAGACCAAGATTGACCGCAGGTCTGGTAAGGAACTCGAGAAGGAGCCTAAGTTTTTGAAAAACGGGGATGCGGGGATTGTGAAGATGGTTCCAACCAAACCGATGGTGGTTGAGACATTCTCTGAGTATCCTCCTTTGGGGCGTTTTGCTGTGAGGGATATGCGCCAGACGGTTGCAGTTGGTGTGATCAAGAGTGTGGACAAAAAGGACCCAACTGGTGCTAAGATCACCAAGGCTGCAGCCAAGAAGAAATGAACCGCTACTTTTGTGGACATCAGGTTCACAGTGAACTTTATTATTGTCTTGTTATGTCTTTTTAAGTATTTTGATTGTCCTTGCTGCCATCTTTTACCGCCATTCCTAGGAATGGTGGTTTTGTTGCGTTTCCGGATTCATATTTGGGTGCTCAACAGACGGTGGCACAAGCTCTGCTACTTATTTTCGTCGTCTTCGAGTGTGTATTTATAAACTTAAAGAATAAGATTTATATGTTTGTGGGATATGCTTGAATGTCGATCAACTTGGATGCTTGTTTGTGATGGTTAAAGTTGCCAGTGAAATTTGTGTTAAACATTTGAATACATGACTACATGAGTGATGGTATATAAAGATCTTTAGTAGCATAGAAAGTTCCTTCCATATAGCCGATTAGCCGTTTAGGGTAGACACAACATTATCTAAAAAGCAAAGATCACTGGTTGCTTCCATTCAAAACAAAGCAAAGGTTCAGCAACGTCACATGAACTAAATTTTGTTTTTATATATATATTGTATTTTCTTAATTTTAAATATGTACTCCCTGTGCTAACTATTTCATGGTGGTTAAGTGTTGTATCCCACAACCAAAAGATTAGAAGTTTAAATCATGGGAAAGATTGTGGTGTATTTATCTTACAAAATCTAGGAATTGTTGTTAAAATAAAAATCTATTTTAGAAACCGATTCATTCAAAATGAATCCACTTGTTTCAATTTAAGGATTCAAATGTTTGTACAAACTCGTCACACCTAAAATTGTATATCGGATTTCTTTGTATGTGACATTTATTCATGTTGTTACTCATATAGTATATTTTTATTTTTATACAAAACTTTTATATGTTCGTTATTGTGGTGCATAAAATCTACTATAACGTGTATATAAACTTTTAAAGAAAACAGGTTATTAATAGCACATATATTTATTTATTTATTAAATCAGTGGATAATTTGAACAATTGTAAAAGTATATTTTGTTCTGTGTTAGTTCCGGAAATTATTTACGTGTTCTTTAACTCATACACAAATAAGTGTCGATGTGTCGTATATTTCTTGTAATTTTTCATGTATCTGATTACTGTTTAATGCATAAAGCTTAGACATGTCTTAGTACCAATTTCATAACCCACTTTTTGCTATCTATGATCGCGATTCGAAGTGATGTTACGTGTTATGTTGTTACGTGATGTTATTTATCAACCTGTCAGAACAAGATAGCACATTAGCACTGCTAGATGACACCTGAGAAAAATGTAGTCTGTTGTGTGCATGACCGGTTTATGGCTCCGGTTCATCAATTTCGTGGACAACCTTCCATGTTTCCATGAGTTTAAGCCACCCAAAGGCTATCAACTTATTAAAATGTGAGAGCACGTCTGGTGCGTATCATAGCTGCAAGTATTTATTACATCTCACGGTAAAGGGTGGGGTCCAATTTTGTGCTGCTTTACGAAGGGTCGAGTCCACTTGCCATTTTAAATAATTTAAAATTGCATCATCTTCATCTTAAAGTGTAACGACCCAACTTTCACGGCTATAAATGTTAGTGTTTGGAAGATAGGGGTGAAAAATAAGTTCACTATGTTGCACAATGAGTTTTTGCCAACTTTGGGCAGTAATAAATGTATGTAAACAATGCCGTTATTCTTATTTTTTCTGGGTTTGTGCTGTATTATGTTAGAGCTTCCCTACGAAACAAACCGCGCTCAAAACCGAGCTACAATGAGTGAGATATGGGCGCTCAAAGTTGGGCGTTTGGTGCTGTTGTGAGCTGAGAAAATGGCTCTTTTTGGGTAAAAATGGGTGATGCAAACTTGACCCACATAGGTGGGGGGACAGATCTTTGAGAGGCATATGAGGAGGAACCCTCCTTAACTAACGTTATCTTTTAGCACCCGAACTCGCATATGCGCAGGTGGCGTGGGAGATGGGCGTAATGTGACGTTTTGATGGCGCACTTTGCACATTTTTGTCAGCGTACGCCTGAATCATCAGGCTGCTAGCGCGCGGAAGGTGGGTTTTCTCTGGCTGCTCAGTTGTCGGATCCTACAGATGGCGCCAATGAAGAAATATAGATTAGAGCGTCGGGCTTCGGGTGTATCTTCCGACAGTCAAGAGAAAGACAGCCTCATCTCGGTTCTTCCACGGCTTCGGTTCGTTCATCTCCGGTCGTCGGGTTAGCTGCAACCACACTGGAAAACTAGGTTAGAGGAACTCTTTTGTATTGGTGGTGGCTCCTCTATTTATAGAGGAGAGGAGCTAAACTCTAGTGGGCCTTTTCTTGGGCCAGATGAGGAGTGAACTTTTGTTGTTTTGGACCTAACCTCTTCATTAATCTCATTGAAGAATAAATAAAAAGAAAAGTTGGAGGTTTGTTGCAAATGATGGACTTTTGTTGTTTTGGAAGAAAGGGCTATAAATGAAAGTCCAGGGGGGCATTTGTGTAAAATCTGGAAATCAGATTTACTAATGTAAAGTAGTAAAAGAAAAAAACCATGGGTGATACATAGTTAGAGAATAAGCATGACATATCCATGTGTTGTGGAATAAGGATACATGGTAGTGAACAATCAATATTAAAGGAGTAAAAAATCTTTAATTAATATACATGATGGCCTTCAATTGAGAAATATGAATTTCAAAAAGGAGTTTGAGGATGTACGGGTTCCATAATGAGATCATAGAATCTCATCGGGTGTTTAACATTCATTCAACATGTGTGGGTGTTAATAATTGGTGGGTGTACAAGATATAAAGTTCCAATCACAACCCGTTCTAAGGTCCGACCCAAGTTTCATACCTGGTGAAAGTAAGTTAGTTGGATAATCAAATCATCTTCACAAAATCCGGTTGTTAATCACATTTTTTTCAGCTGGAAATCACACGTGTCATCAAGAGTTGCAGTCAAAGTATGGAGAGGACCAAACTGATTATGTGAGGTATTTACAAGGGTTAAAATAAAAAATCTCCTCTTTTAAATAAAAAGTAAAGTTTAAAATATAATACACTTTTAAAAATAAATATTTATAAATTTCTTAATTTTAATTAAAAAATAACTATTAAAATTTACAAATTTAAATAAAAAATTTATTTATAAATATCAATCTTAATTAAAAAACTACAAATTAAATACTAGTAAACTTTATTCTAACACATATTTATTTTTAAAATATAAAAGTAGTATTTTCAAATTTTTTATGTAAAATTTAAAATTTTGCTTTTTAATAATAAAATTTTAAAAACTCTTTTTTTTAATAATGAAACTTTAAAAACTCTATTTTTTTTAAATCTCATATTTTTTTATTCTTGGTTTTTTTTAAATATTCACTTTTGATGATAGTTTCAAAAAAAATTGAGCCAATGGTAATAATAGTGAATTTATTTGATAAAATGTTTATTTATATAATTTCTAAAAAGCCAAAGAGGTTGTGGTGTAGTGGTTGAGGTGAGGCCTGAAGTCCCAAGGGACCCGGGTTCAATCCCTGCCACCACCATTAATTTTTGCGGCATCGCAAGTGAGGCCTTTTAGGCTGATGCTCCAGGGTTTTACCCACGCCGATCCAGGGTTGGAGCCTCGGCTCTCCAACTCTGACGCCAAGTGGGCCCGGTTAAGACAACATATTGGCCGGAGTTGGACGAGGCTCTCCCATGTGATCGGGGGGGGGGGGGGGCGCGATGTCACACATTCAATATTCGCCTTTCAAAAAAAAATATAATTTCCAAAAAAATCAAGCTAAATACACAAATATTGAATGATGGATATAAATGTGATTTTGGGGGAAAAATGAGTGTGAGGATAAATGTAGTGTTGACAAGTAACACAATATTTAGTCTTTTATTTTTTTAGAACGACATGTCGGTTAGGATGTCGCTAACTCCACCTGGCTCAGGGTTCAAGTCCAGCCACAGAGGGTGTTTCTGAAATTATAAAGTGCACATTGTTAAGATTGAACCTGATACATGCATAGGAGGAAAGCCTTATGACAAAACCAGTTAACCACTAGATCAAAGGCCATTTAGTATTTTATTAGAACTAGTTTTTTTACCCGCGCTATGCGGCGGGAGTCTGATTTTTACCCGGTTTGGCTGGTTTGTAGGGATAAACTTACGTCGAAACGCGTACTTGCTATAGCATACGATAGAAAAAAAAAATACTCGATTTTGAATACATCTCCGTTTTAATAAAATTTATACCGGTACGTTGGAAAAAAAACTAAAAAAGCCACGCATTCCGTTTTTTAATATCAACTAATGAACGAAAGTAATTACAGAAAAACGAAATTATTAGAAAAATAAACGGGTTAAAAGCGTATAATATATATAGTATGAGGGGTGAAATAGAAAAAAAAAATTAAATTAGCACTTGTCATCCCTTATTGGTGGGATACTATCACCCAATACTTTTTAAATAATTATATAATTTCTAATTGTGTCTGTTAAATCGCGTAAGAAATTAACGTAATTGAAAACTTATAAAATAAAGTAATAGAAAACCAGAATCGAAAAAAAAGTTATCGTTTACAAACTAAATAATAATTATTATTATAAGTAAATAATAATTGTTATTATAATAGTAAAAACAAATTTTTTTTTTTATATTAAAAAGTTGTACATAGCGCATTAAAAACTTATATATCGATGAATAATGAGATTTTAAGAGTAGTTTTGGTAATTAATACGTACTGAATAAGATTATCACATTTTCTCTATACAATCGCAAGCGTGAGTTGGTTTGTGAAAAATAAAAAAAAAATTGAAAAGGAGTAAAAATCCCACCAAAACCATGTGAGTGGAGCGCGTGTGTTTGTTAACTAAAATGTAGACAGTCCCCCCATTCATACAATACAACCTCTTCCCTCTTCTCAGTTTTTGTAGAAAGAGAAGACTTGCTAATAACTTGGGAACTGCAACACCTTCATCTTCCTTCCCCTAAAACTAGGGTTTCTTCCTCCATTTAACCTCTCCTATTTCATCCCACACTTGCTACATCCACCTCTAATTTCTCAGGTAAGCCTATGTTTTCTTTTTCTATTTTTTTTTCAGGGTTTGAAATTGTTAAAGCTTACAGTTATAACCTTCATTCTAAGCATTCATAAGTTGCTTTTTGCAGTTGCATTTTCTTATCTCTAATTTTTGCAGTTTTTCTTATTCTGTATATGAAATTACTTTTTTGTTAATCATTCAGCATTGATTTGCTTGTTTGTGTGCTTCAGAGAATTTGTTGATGGAAATCTATTTGCTTCAGAAATTGAATTTATTGGGAGCTTCAAATCTACCATAAAAATATATTTTATTTTATATATTTTTTATGTGTATTTTAAGATGGCATTAAATCCACCATCATGAGAACTTGAATGCAGCAGCTTCTTTGTCTTTAGAGGGCTTTCCGGTCAAAATCAGTTCTGGGTTCATTTCCTAACAAGTCCTTTGTGTCAGCATTCTTGTTATTATTATTATTTTGGATTTTTGGGGATTTATTGAGCTATTTATTAAAAATAAATAAATAAAATAGTACTACATACATTTGGACAAAGATTTTGGAACTGAAATCAAAAAAAATATCTATGAGCTTGTAATATTATATTTAAAAAAATTTGAACTTTAAGACACACAATTGGACTTTTGTTTTAGTTCTAGTGAGTACCATATTTGGATTCATATGTGGGCTTCAACATGCTGTTAATATTTTGTCTTTTAATCAAATATGTGTGAATTGTGAAGCCAGGTCGGGTATTTTTAGAAATGTTGTATAAACACCTCATCATGGTGTTGATGATTTTTGGATAATAATTATTTCAACTACGGTTTTTGCTTGTGGGCGTGTTTGTCTATATATATATATGTATAATTATTTTGTGTGATGTAGTGTAATTAACACGGTAATATTTATGAAATTCAGCATAAACACACAACAGTCAAAATGAAGTTAAAGAGGAAAAGCATAAAGATTGTTGTCTAATGATGTTTGTCTTTGTTACTATTGTTACATCTTTTTCCCCTCTTACTCCTTCATCCAACCACAAGAATCAACTTTGATTTTCGTTCTTTGTTCACCGTCCCTTGAATATATTCCAAAAAGTATGTAAGACCGTTATTCTAATGTCTTAAATACTCTTCGATAAATATATAATATACCAATTGTACTTTTCAAAACACAAAACTACTCATAGCTTGAATTATTTCAATTAAAGAAGCACTATAACATTTTTGGTTCATTTTATTCTTCGGAACGCGGCGAGCATTAATTTTATATCTTTTTTTGTGGTGTTAGTTTGGTTGTTGGGAGTGGGGTTAGTTCTTATGAGTTATGGAGTCTCTTTGAAGGAACAAGGATTGTGTTGTTTGTTTAAACCTTAGTTTTGGTTTCTTTTATTTGACATTGATTAAAGGTTGGGCTTCTTTCATGATGTCATTTATAGGTATCCTTATACATATGCATTACATACATATATATACATATTTTTTAAAAATATTTCTTTCTGACCATGCATTCCTCTGAAAACCACTATAGGAATTGTGGGTCAACTGCTTTATTCAGGTGGGCCTTTTTAGAGGATTGCTTTCATTCAAGGGTAATTTAGACAATGCAAACTCCTAAGACAAGGTATGAGATCTTTATCTTTATCTTTTATAACTAGATTTTGTACTTCTTCCAGAGCAATATTTTGATTCATTCAAAGTAATCATTTTATAATGACTTGTATAACATGCAATGAAATTAGTGCAATGCAGTAAATTTGTCAGTGTACACTCTGGACATTGGCTTAGTCTTTAACAAAACATGATGTGTTTTTCCTTTATTAAAGTTGGTTACTTTTTTAATCTGGTATTCTGGTTGAAGTTTGGTCTTTTTGGATACTGACTTAACAATGAGAGCCTGTTTCATGCTATCCACTTTCAGTATTTATTATATGAAACCTTTTATTTTTTCTGACATTTATGGAACAAGTGGCCCTTGGTTGATTCTTCACGTGCTTAAAAATCTTTCTGTTGACCATTTTTCGAAAATATTCAAGTTAAATTAATAATTTGCCCTTTATCATTGAACACGTTGTTAGTTATATTGATGATCTGTCCACAAAAGCCCATCTGATTTAATTAGTTCTGCAAATCATTTAGGAGTTCAAATTTATATAATTGAGTAAGCGTAGCGTTTTTCTACCAATATCATATCATTTTAATCAAATACTAATTAGCATACCAATGAATCTTATCTAAAACAGAGCTGCAACCTTGGAGGTGCCACAGAGGACACAAAAAGCTGCCAGGCAGCTCAAGACTACAGAGGTTGATAATTCTTCATCTCAAAAACCAGTGACCAAAACACCTAAAGCCAGAAGTCCAAAAGTTGTTGACCGCCGGTCACCTCGTACTCCAACATCTGAGGTATAATACTTCTAAAAGTCAAGCATGTAACTTTTTTTAGAGGTAGCAAAATGGACAACAAGTCGATTTGGGTTCTTTACTCAAATGAGCCAAGATAGTGGTAATGAGAATAGGTGAAATGAGTTAAAACGGCTGAAAAAGTGGATTTCGAATGACAAGTATACAACATCCTAAATCTTTTTTTTAGTGTTAAATAATTTATTGTAATGATGTCGTTTTTTATTTGTAATTAGTACATTTACAAGTTATTATGAATGATTTATTATTTATAAATTATTTTGAAAGATTGTACATAAAGTGTTAGTTGATTAATTTAGCTTTTTTTGCCCATATTAAAAATGACTGTTTCTATCTGCACATGTTTGATCCGTTACCCAAACTGTCTATCTTGCTCAAACTTTTAATGTCAGACGAGTTACTAGTGTTTATGCATAAATTGCAGAAAAAGCGTCCTGGCAGAGTGTCTGAACTTGAAACTCAGCTTGCTAGTCTGCAGGAAGAACTAAAGAAAGCAAAGGACCAACTTAGCCAATCAGAGTCGTTGAAGAAACGGGCACATGAGGAAGCCGAAGAGGCCAAAAAGCAGCTTGCCGAAATGTCAGAAAAGCTCCAAGATTCACAACAACAGCTTGATGAGATTTCGGCTTCTGAAGAATCCCGACTGCAAGAACTTAGAAAGATCTCACAGGACCGGGACCGAGCCTGGGAATCTGAACTTGAGGCTGTCCAACAACACCACTCTATGGACTCTGCCGCCTTAGCTGCCGCCATGCATGAGGTCCAGAAACTCAAAATGCAGCTTGAAAAGGTGGCTGAATCTGAAGCTAATCAGGCTAAATATGCAGAATCAGCACATGATGAGTTGCTGAAGTTAAGGCTAGAACTGTCTAAAACACTTGCTGAAGTTGAAGAACTCAGAATCCAATTGAAGGATTCACAAGATTCTGAGGCTAGAGCTTTGGAAATCGTTAGTCAAACCCGCGGACAACTGCAAACCTTAAAGGCAACTGAAGGGACACTGAGGTCAGAGAAAATAGAAGCCTTGAAAGCTTATGATTCTTTAACACTTGAATTGGAGAATTCAAAAGCTAAAGTGGATTCACTGGAAGGAATTGCTAGCAAATTTGAGATGGAAAACAGTAAACCTGCAGAGGATGAGGATGATGATGATGATCAAGAAGAGATTAACTGTGTGAAAAGGGAGGCGGAAAAATTAAAGGAAGAACTTGAGAGAGCTGAAAAGAGGTATGAAGAGGAGTATATTCGAAGCATGTTGCAGATTCGAAGTGCTTATGAGCTTGTGGAACAAACAAGAACCGAATCATGCCAAAAAGTTTCAGTCTTTGAGACAAATTTGGAAAAATCAAAAGAGGAAGTGGAAGATTTGAAGGCAAAACTAGTGGAGAAAGAAGAAAAACTGCAAAACTTAACAGAAGAAAATAAGAACTTGAATAAAAAACTCCAGAAAACTGAATCAGCAGCCGATAAAGACACTGAAGATGATACAGATCTAAAGAAATTGGAAGCCAATTTGGACGATTTGAAACAGGCTAAGTTTGAAAAAGAGACCGAATTGAAGAACATTACCGAGGAAAATGAAAAACTGAAAATGGAGAAAAACCAGGTGAATCATGAAGCTATTGCAGCCGCAGAAGCTGCAAGAGTCGCCGAGAAAGAAGCACTTACAAAAGTCGATTATTTAACCGAAGAAGTGGATAAAAGCAGTAAAAGGGTGGTGATGGTAACCGAGCAATTGGATTTAGCTCAGGCAGCAAATGCAGAAATGGAAGCTGAGTTGAGGCGGCTGAAAGTGCAGACAGATCAGTGGAGGAAGGCGGCCGAGGCAGCAGCTGCCATGGTTTCTGGTGCAAATAATGGCAAGTTTGTGGAGAGAACAGGGTCTCTTGACACTCACAACATTGGTGGGAAGTTGAATTCGCCTTTGTCGGAGGACATGGAAGATGAATCACCCAAGAAGAAGAATGGAAACATGCTAAAGAAATTTGGTGGTTTATTGAAGGGCAAGAGGTGATTCAAGATAATTAGCAGGTAAATTTGTTAACTCTTGTAACAATCTTGAATTATTTAAAGATTTTTCCTTTGTTTCTTTTTTATGGATGAAATGCATATTCATTTGTGATCAGGGTTGTTGCTTGGAGTGGATGAATGAAGGTGTATGCTTTTGCTAGGGTTTTAGTTTCATCTTTAGGAGGGGATGAATTTGCAGCCTTATGTATAGGAAGTTGAACTTTAGTGCTGAGTTTTACTTTTGAGAATGCCAGGATTTGTAATAATATTGTTTTCATTTTCTATTAACATTTTATCATCACTGTTTTCAGTAGGCTGACTTTATGTTTTTGCATTTGTAGCTAAAATGTGTTTGGACTTGTATTTTTAAATTTTAAGTGATTATGTGGTTTTAAATGTTAATAAGATGTGTATTAAATATTAATCATCATAAGATATGAGTTACATGACTTGACAAACTATTTTACCTTATTCTTTTTAGGTAATAATCAATATAAGATATAGGTTAGAATGCATGACCCTATCAATGATCAACATTGTGCGTTTTCTAGGGCTATAAACGAATATGGAGGGCTTGTTCATGTTTGTTTAACTTTAAATGAACGAAAACAAACATTTAAACGGACATATCTTGTTTTTGTTTGTTCTTCAAGAAAATGAACGTATTTGTGTTCGTGTTCACTTATATTGCATTTGTGAATATTTTCAAAGAATATAAATAAACATAAAACAAACACCAAATAAAATAAACAAAAGTATCCATATTAAAGTCTAAGTAGCATTATCATCACATGATTCAACAATATTAAAATTAAAGCTTAAACACCATTGATACGAATTACAAGCCAAAACTCAAAAGCGTGAGACTAAATGAATGAATTTATCGGACGTAAACTAGGGGTTATAGAATTGGAAAACCAACTAACATAAATGAACAAACATAAACGAAGGTTTACAAACGTTAATAAACAAACAAGATATTTGTTCATGTTTATTCGTTTAATTAATAATAAAAAAATATTCATATTTGTTCATAAATGAATTTCCCCCTAAACAACAGAAGCCCAAAAGCGCCACCTTCACTTCAGGCTTCAGTCAATTTAATTTTCTCTAAATAAAAAGCCCAATAGGACCTTACTTCAATTCTCCCAAAACTTGCCCGGTAAACCTCAAAATCGCCGTTAGGGTTTTTACGTTGAAGGTTATCGCTTCTTCCGGCAAACATGAGGTATCTAACTTATCTTCTTCTATACCGATTGCTCAATTGTGTGTCCACTTAGAAGAACCTTGATTTATATCTATTTTTTAATTGATATTTGGATCCTAATGAGGAAATTTGAACCTGGGTGGGTACGAGCTTGGAGATGAAAGGATAATTATTAGGGGACTGAAATGAAATTTAAGAAATAGAGTAGGGAATTTGATAGTTGTTACCTTGTCCGAAGCATCAAAACCTACTTTATGGTTTTTCTGTCCAAATGGTTTTTATGGTTCTAGATTATCCTTTCTTTTATACTGTTGGATTATGTCTATAACCGGTGCATACAGTACCAAAAGTTTTAATCTTGAAATGACTTTTAAGCTGTATCTTGTCTTTCTTCTAGACCAACAGAGTATAAGTTTCATTTCGCTTCGGCTTCCATGTATAGCTGTTTATGATAGTGATGAAATTAAAAGTTTAAGGGTCTCTATAATACTCACTACTTTTCTGTGATATTTAAAAACCATAAACGCGAGTTCAGCGACTTAAGTTTTTAGCCAGAAATACGGTTCCCATCTTGATGATCTTTCCTTAAACAGTAATTATTATTTTTTTAAAACCTTTGATCTTTTTTTTTAATAAACGTAACATGAATAGGCTATTTAAAGTTTTATTTCTTTTGGTTGAGCATATTTGTAAACTCTACCTTGTGAAATATACTGTTTTGTTTGAGTTAATGGGTACATGATCCCTGCAACCGGTTGAAGTATCTATCAACAAATCATTAGCAATGAGAATAAAGTAGGAAAAAAGTTGACGCGTTTTCAATAATCGGACAAATGGTCCTTTATGTGCTGCTTATCAGTTCATAAATCTGTAAAAAATGAATTAGTTGTTGTTCTGTATTAACATCACAAGTATTCACCTTGTCATTAATTTTATTTCCTAACTTGTTTTAATGTTTACACGACTTGCAGGAAGACACATGGAATGGGAGCTGGTCGTAATCTGAAGTCCCACCGCAGAAGGCAAAGGTGGGCTGACAAGTCGTACAAGAAATCTCACCTTGGTAACGAATGGAAGAAGCCATTTGCTGGTTCTTCTCATGCTAAATAAAGGCATTGTCCTTGAAAAGATGTAACTAAACACTCCTTATTTCCCTTTCTCAATTTCCACCTTTAAAAACTTACAATATGCTCAACATTTCTACAGCGGTATTGAGGCCAAACAGCCTAACTCTGCCATCAGAAAGTGTGCAAGAGTTCAGTTAATCAAGAATGGAAAGAAGATTGTGGCTTTTGTTCCCAATGATGGTTGCTTAAACTACATTGAAGAAAATGTGGGTAGTCTGTAGTTTTCTTTTTAAAGATGGTCTTTAGTGCTTCATAAGTCGACTCATAATTTTTTTTATTTTTGGCCCAGGATGAGGTTTAAAGTTGTGAAGGTTTCTTTAAGGAGAAGAAAGAGAAGCCAAGATCTTAAGTTTTACCTTTTTTGATACTCAAAATCAATCTGCTCAAGACTTCCAATGTTACTGTTATCTGTTTTAACACCTTTTCAATTATTAAACAGGTTGATTCTGTTAATTTTATTTACTTGATGGGTTGGTTGCAATGTGTTAAAAACTTTCATTTATAACTGATGAACATAAAATGGGTTGAAAAGCTCCACCCCAACCTTCCTTGCATCACTCTGCCACCACCACTGCAGAACCAGAACTTTGGGTAATTGCAAGTTCATATCTTTTTATATTTTATATATACTTGAAAATCAGTATTCTTTATATACGTAGTTGCGGTTATTTTGTTTTTGCCAAAATTATGTCTCAAATTTAATAAAAAATTGTTATTTAGAGGGTAAAAATGATATAATTATGTTACGTGTGTTGGAAACCACCAATCGACTCTTTTCTTATTAAAATTCTCAACACACTAAAACCAATATTAACTAAACAACCCTTGTGGCCTTGATAACAAACAACCTAATCCTATTCACATATAACTTTTTTAATTCTATTACTCTAACCAAACAATAGATAAATATAAACTCGAAATATTTGACACAAACACAATTTAAACTTTTTTCCAATTAATCCCTTGACTTCTTTCATCTATCAAGATCAATAATTTATTTTCCCCATTTTCTTCTCTCAACCTTTCCTGGACCCATGACCTCTACCACGGTCCCGTCCATAGCCTTCTTGGTTTGAACTCCCTTGACCCGTTTTGTTACCAACTCTACTCGACCTCTTTGATATGATCTTCGCTACTCCGGTACACCAATTCCTTCTTGGGTTGTAAGCAACCTGCTACCAACCACCAACTTGAAAACAAGCCATATGCTTCTTTTTCAGAGTCTCAAAACGATAATAGATCCAAGCCACCTGCTTGAAATATCTCAGCCACATGCTTGAAATATCTCAGCCCCCTTTTCAATCGTTTCTTCTGTGGTGCTGGGTTGGAATACTTCTGTCAAAAGAACTAAGCCGCCTGCTAATCTGTTTTTTTCTTGGCGAGGAAGAAATCCGGTCGAAGGTTCCTGATCGGCTGTCGAGATCAAACCTAGTTGATGAGTATTCGGTTTGATCAATCCTGCTGTTCCGCTCCTCGAAAAAAAAACGACTATAAAAACAACCTTCTCTTTCGCCTACTCTGATACCAACCTAACCCCATGACCGTGCATCCAATTCCTTCATGCAGCAGTCCAAAACCCATGTAATCATGCGCCAGCTATTGCATTTTGATGATGAGAAAATTGGTTCAATTCCACCTCTTTAATCCTTCTGTTCTACCGATTTCTACTTAAACATCAAACTATATTTAACCGATATAATTATAAAAGTATATGTAAGTGGTTTGTAAATAATTTCAACCGTTGTAATGAAGGGTCTAGCTGAAAAATAAAAGGGCAAAGGTAGGTAATAGTTAGTGGCTAGAAAATAACGGTCTATTCTTCCGCCTGACCAAAAAAATCGGATCTTTTTGTTCTTAATTTAATCTGGATCAAGAGTAGGATCCCAATCCTCCGGCCTTTGGAATGTAAGCAAATGACAGGATAGGTCGGAGGTGCCATTGACGATATCTGAAACATAATCTCTGTTTCATCGTCTTCTGCATAATCACCACGCCCTTCTTATAACTGTTAGTTTGAGGGTGTTTTGGTAATTGCAAGTTGTAGAAGGACTAGTTGTGTAATTGTTTGATTCTTGTATTAGTATAAATAAGTGGTTAGTCTGTATTGTATTTTTCAATTCATTTTCAAGTTAATAAAAGTTCGAGTATTCCTTCTTCTAATTCTGTTAATTCGGTTAGTAATTCTTGTTAGTTTCTTGGTACCTGGCTTCAATTGGTATCAGAGCCAGGTTGAATGCTCAATTTACTCCGATAGATAGGATCTGGAGTCAAGATTTGAGGTAACGTTTCAACGACGATCGAGAAAAAGAATGGGGGAGACGGTGAATAATCAACAGATTGTGGTTAGGGATAACTTCACGACGATTCCTTTGCAGTGTCCTATCCTTACGGCCACCAATTACACCATTTGGGCTGTGAAATTGAAGGCAATCTTCAATGTTCATGGCCTATGGGATGTGATTGAACCACGAGTTGGAGCCCAGGTTGATGCAAAGAAGAACAACGCTGCAATAGTGTATTTGTATCAGGCAATGCCCGAAGACCTAGTCCTACAAATTGTGAATCTCACAACAGCGAAGGATATCTGGGAGTCACTAAAATCCAGATTTGTTGGGGTTGAAAGAGTGAAGAAAGCGAGACTAGCCACTCTTAAGAATGAGTTCGAGATGTTGAGGATGAAGGAAGGAGACAACATTGATAATTTCGCAGGGAAATTAAGTGCAATTTCATCAAGGGCAGTCGATCTTGGTGAGCCATTTGAAGAGGTAACTCTTGTTCGAAAATTATTGGATTCTGTCCCAGATAGGTTTCTACACATAATTGCTTCTATTGAGCAATTTGTGGCATTGAGACCATGTTGTTTCAAGAGGCTATTGGGAGGCTTAAAGCCTTTGAAGAAAGAACTGGGATGAAGAATAAACAACAAACAACCAAATATGATCAGCTTTTGTTGTCTTATTCTGAATGGCAATCCAAGAAAAAAGAACATGATGTAAAGAATAAGAAATGGGGCGAGAATGATCGTGGGAATCGAAGTTATGTTGATAAGGACAGGTCAAGTCAGAAGGGTAAAGACTTTGATCAGTCAAAGACTCATAAACAAAAGAAGGACAAGTCAAAAATCAAATGCTTCAAGTGTGATGTGTATGGTCACTATGCATCTGAATGCCCAAACTTGAAGAATAAAGATGCTGAAGCCAATATGTCACAGGCTGAACCAGATGAGCCTGCTTTGTTAATGACAGTTCTTGAGAGCAAGAAAGAGATGGTGTTCTTAAATGAACAGAAAGTTGTTCCTGCAAAATATGAATCAGATAATCTGGTAGAACATACCTGGTATCTTGATAATGGAGCTTCAAATCATATGGCTGGGGATCAATTGGTATTCTCAAATCTAGATAAAAATGTGGGAGGCAAAGTAAGGTTTGGAGATGGGTCCTGTGTAGAGATTGAAGGAAGAGGCTCAGTAATCTTGGAAGGAAAAGGAAATGAATAGAGACTTCTCACTGATGTGTACTATATACCAAACTTGAAAAGCAACATATTGAGTTTGGGACATGATACAGAAACTGGTTGTGAGGTCAGAATGAAAGATGAGTTTCTATGGCTTTTTGAGAAAGGAGGAAAGCTACTTATGAAGGTGAGAAGATCCCCAAACAGATTGTATAAGATAAAGCTAACCATTGGGTCACCCATGTGCTTTCATACTTCTATGGAAAGCACTCCATGGCTGTGGCATGGAAGAATTGGGCATGTAAACTTTGAATCTTTAAGAGTGATGACCAGTAAACAGATGGTGACGGGAGTACCAATGATTAATCATCCAGCACAGGTGTGTGAATTAGCTGGAAAGCACTCAAGGCGACCCTTCCCAACAGTCTCAACAACAGAGCCAAAGAACCTTTGGAACTTGTATCTATGGATCTATGTGGTCCAATTCATCCATCTACACAGGCTGGGAACAGGTACTTTATGCTTTTGGTTGATGATTGTACAAGGTTTATGTGGGCTTATATACTTAAGAGTAAAGATCAAGCATTTGAAACTTTTAAAAGCTTTAAAATGAAGATTGAAAATGAAGTGGGTTTAAAAGTTAAAGCTCTTAGGTCTGATAGAGGAGGGGAATTCACCTAAAAAATTCAATCAGTTTTGTGACAAAGAAGGCGTTACAAGACTGTTAATTGCTCCTTATTCTCCGCAGCAAAATGGGACAGTTGAGAGAAGAAATAGAACAATTCTGAACATGACTAGGAGTATCTTAAAAGGAATGAGTCTACCTTAGAACTTCTGGGCTGAAGGGGTAAGACATTCAGTCTACATTCTTAACATAATACAGACAAAAGCCTTGAAGGATTGCACACCTTATGCGGCACTAAAAGGAAGAAAGCCAAATCTCAGTCATTTGAGAGTATTTGGTTGCATTGGGCATGTAAAGGTTATCAAACGAGGCATGAGAAAGTTGGATGATAAAAGTGTGCCTATGGTGTATTTGGGTGTTGAACCAAGAACTAAGGCAAACAGAATGTATGATGCGGGTAAGAATAAGATTGTAATTAGCAGAGATGTTAAATTTGATGAGTCTAGGGGTTGGAATTGGACAGATCATTTGAAAAATGTGCAGGATAAAGAAGGTTCAGATTGGGTAGAATTCTGGGTTCAAAATGATCAGGATCTACAACCTGATGAGTCTCAGTCTAGACAAGAGATTGAGAATGGAAATCAAGGACCTGCAGTTACAGAAATTGAAAATTCAAGTGATGAAAATCAAACTGGTATGGATCAGAATTTAAGTGAATCAGAAGCCCAGGATGAAATTGAAAATGGGCTGAGAAGATCAACAAGGACACCAGTGTTGTCATCCAGGTTAACTGATTTTGTACTTGATGGGAGAGTTAAGTATGGTAATAATAGGCAGGAGGATGAAGAAAATATTGAACTCCTGCTTACACTAGAAGGTGAGCTAGTGTCCTACCAAGAAGCAGTTAAGGAAAAGGTTTGAAGAATAGCTATGGATGAAGAGATTCAATCCATTGAAAGAAACAAAACATGGTTGTTAACTGAACCACCATTGAAGTGTAATCCAATTGGGTTAAAGTGGGTCTTCAAATTAAAAAGAGATGCAATGGGAAGGATCACTAAACACAAAGCAAGATTGGTTGCCAATGGGTATGTGCAACAATTGGGTATTGATTTTGAAGAAGCATTTGCTCCAGTAGCTAGGATAGAGACAATCAGACTTATCCTGGCAGTTTCTGCAAAGATGAATTGGAAGGTGTATCATTTGGATGTTAAAGCTGCATTTGTTCATGGTGATCTAAAGGAAAATGTCTATGTAAAGCAACCAGAAGGTTATGAACTGAAAGGGGCTGAAAGAAAGGTCTATAAATTGTCAAAGGCCTTATATGGTCTTAGACAAGCACCTAGAGCTTGGAATCTCAAGCTGGATGCAGTCTTGAAAGAGCTGGGATTCAAGAGGTGTCAACATGAACAAGCTGTATAGGTGAAAAATAAAAACAGTTTAAAGTTGATTGTTGGTATGTATGTAGATGATTTGTTAGTTACTGGAAACAGTCAACAGGAAGTGGAAGCTTTCAAGCAGCAAATGAAAACCAAGTTTAAGATGACAGATTTAGGACTGCTGTGTTATTATTTGGGAATAGAAGTTGCTTAAAATGTTGAAGGGATCCAGATTAAACAGTCTGCATATGCTTCAAAGATAGTTAAATTGGCAGGTTTGGAAGAGTGTAATGAAACCAAGATACCAATGGAGCATGGACTTAAACTGTTTAAAGATGAAGGAGGTCCAGAGGTTGATCCAACAATGTATAGAAGATTGGTGGGTTCATTGAGATACTTAACTCAAACAAGGCCTAGTTGTGTAATTGTTTGATTCTTGTATTAGTATAAATAAGTGGTTAGTCTGTATTGTATTTTTCAATTCGTTTTCAAGTTAATAAAATTTCGAGTATCCCTTCTTCTAATTCTGTTAATTCGGTTAGTAATTCTTGTTAGTTTCTTGGTACCTGGCTTCAATAACTGCCAATTGATTCTCAGGTGACTTATTATTATTATGTACAATTCAACTTTATTACTTTCCTATTCCAGACAATTCAATTAACATTAATCACAAGGCAGCCACTAAATAGTAAATCCATCTTCACCTTATAATATTTCTGTTGGTATCATCTAGGAATTTGAGGGAATCTCAACCAGTCAGGTTAAGAATTGAATTCAGATTCCAATTTCAACAAATTTCAATTCAAGCGGGTGTTTGGTTCGCGAAATGTTTTGGAATTGAAACAGGAATTTAAAGAATTCCTTTGAAAATTCCTGATGTATTTGGTTATTACATTTGTTAATGGAATTGGAATGTTAAAATACCTAAAAAAGACAAAATCACCTCTTAAAATTAACAAAATATAAAACAAAAATCCAAACTCAAATATCTTTTAAAAATGTTGAGATGGAATGAGAAGCGGCTAGGGTTATTTACGTAAATTATAAACATTCATGAGGTTTTCTTTGAAATGTTGAAAGATTCTAAATTCAATCAATTGAACAATTTTGGATGGAATTAATTTTAATTCCAATTCTTTCTCATAAATTGTTGGTCTTCTCTCTTTGAACGAATAAACACACAAAATAATCAAACTAATCTTTATTGATATGAACAATCGTTGAAATTTACAGACTCCATTATGTGGGTATTTATAACCCTTTCTACGAACAGACGCAACTTTTCTAAACAAACAGACATACTTACAATAAACGGGTGTGTTCTCTTGTCAAGAGTCGCAACCCTTACTGTTTCAACTATCATAACCGACTTATTCGGTTACTAACTTTATTCTTGACATACTAGGACCTTAGACTTTGCAAATATTACATAACATACTAAAACTTTGACCCAACTCACTTTGACTTGACTTACATGGATTAGGAAATTATAACTTTCAATATTCCCCCCTAATTTATTAATACATGCCTTCTATATCTTCATTTTTCAAACTCCATCATTTTCTTCACGAGCATGTTGTAGCAGGTCTTGGTCTCTGAATTTTGGCTTTCTTCCATTCTGATAGGTGTTAGCTGCTTTAACTTTGTCTTCATTACTTGAAGCATTAACTTTGTCTTTATCACGAACTTTGTCTTGAACTTGACCATCTTTCATGTCTTCACATCTTTCTTGGTCATCTCTAACTTGTAAGTCATCTTCCTCTATCTGTGTCATTTTTCCTTCTTGAACTTTGACTGATCCGTCTTCCTTTGCCTTGACCGGTTCATCTTTGAATGGTGATTCACCAGCGGCTTCTTGTTTCTTTCTCTTGTGACTTGATTCAACATCTTTTGATGTCATTCTTCCATGTCTCTCACATTTTTGCTCATCTTCTAGATGTTGCAGTTTTGCAAGCACTTCTTGCTTTCCTTTATCCAACTTAGCTTTTTCTGACTTCAGCTCTTCTATCTCTTTGTTTGCAGCTTCTCTCAAACTCTTTAGTTTCTCCATTTCTCTGTCTATCTTATCTTCAAATGACTTCTCTTTGCAATTCATCTTTTTCTCAGACTCTAATTCTCTGTTTCTCAGCTCGGTCTTGAGTTCTTGTTTCTTTACCTCAAACTCATGAAGCATGTCTAGCTTCCACATCTCCAGTTTTCCTTTTATATCAATCTCTATTTCTGATTTCATCTCATTTGACTTTGCATCTTCAGGCTTTTGGTTCCTCTCAGTAACTAATCCTGGCCACTCTGGCTCTTCGTCATTAAAATACTTTGCCAATGACGTCCAGTAATTGCTTTCCTTCTCATTTAAAGTATTCTCTTCATATCTCTCTTTGTCTTATGTAACTGCCATTAAGAGGGTCGGTTCTATATCCTCTTGTACTAGGTTTGCCTCTTCTTTTTTGTGATCTAGTTCTGGACAATCCGATGCATAATGTCCAAACTTATAGCAATTGTAGCACTCTACTTCTCTAATATCTCTTCTAGGATGGTTTTTATCTCTGGGGTTTCTCTTCCTACTATCATAACCATTTTCACTCTTGTTCCTAGAGTTATCATTCGAGATATTTCCTCCTCTTTGTCTAAACTTCTCATCACGCCAATTTCCTTGAGATGTATTAAACCTTCCTTGTCCACGGTTTCTAAAATGTCTTCCTCGACCATAGTTCTTGTCGTGTTGTGTGAACACAAGTTTATCTTGATTGTTCACCGGAGTTTCATCCATTAGACTGGTTCTTTCTTCAAAGGCTTTCAACATTCCAATTGTCTCATCTAGAGTTGTTGTATCTAGGTCAGCGAACTGTTCGATGGTTGCAGCGATTTGAGGAAACATCTTTGGTACAACACTTAGTAGTTTCCATACTAAAGTTGGTTCATCATATACTGATCCTAAACCTTTTGCTATAGTAACAATACTATTTAACTTTGCAGTGAATGTATCTATATTGTCTTCTTCTTTTATTCTCAACATTTCAAACTCTGTTCCGAGTGTTTGTAGACGTGCCTTCTGCACCCGCGCTACACCGACATGTCTTGTATTTAGTTCACCCAAATCTCTTTTGCACTTTTACAACTTGCCACTTGTAATATCATCTCTTCTGGTAATGCTTGAAATAGATGCGCTGTCGCCTCCGTATCTTTCTTCTCATCAACTTGCGTACTCGCACTTGGTTCTATCATTTTCCATAGTCCGTTTGCCTTAAGTATGGTTTTTATACAAATTGCCCATACGACATAATTTGTAGATTTTAGGACGAGACATTTAAAATGGGAAACAGAACTCGTCTCCTTATGTATTACTATTTCTTTGTCTGATTTCTCTGGCATCATAACTTAGGTTTTCTTCTAAAACCAAAACAAACTCTTGTGTGTTTCTAACACAGTCTCAAATGCAATTTCTAATCTAATTTAATCCTCTAAATTGCAATAACTCTATAAACTTTAAATTCCAAGGTAATCAGAACGTAAAACCTTGAATCTCGCGAATCTTCTGCGCGTAATTCTAATTTTCTGAACTTGGTGACGCAAACTAGGAACACTTCTCGTTTCTCTTTTTCTCGTCTCTTTGATGTCGTACTCCACTAACACCACTCGTCTCCTTTTTCTCGTCAATTCTGATGACGGTCTCTATCTCGGTTCTTTCACTCTCGCGAACCGTAAGCACTCAATTTCCTATTGGTTCCCTTTTTAGCCTTTTTTTTAATTAGCCCACAAATTTCTTTTATATATGTCCGGCCCAGTTTTCTTTGCCCACACAAAAGACTAGGCCCACTAGCCTTGTTTTCTTTTTTGCCTCTGGCCCAACACTGGCCTCTTTTCCCCTTTTCACTCCCTCGTAAACCAAATTAGGGCTCAAATTTTCCTTCCCCTTTTCTCTTCTCTGGTCTCGATCAAACAAGAGTTAGGGTAAACAAATTCCCTTTACTCTTCTCTTCTGGTTCACGACCGCAACAACAGCAACAATGGGTTTACAGTTTCAACAGGGTACACCGCCCTTCAATTCGGTGTTGTATCTTGAACTTCAACAACAATAGGTCTCTCCGATCTTTCCGGCAACAACTGTTTCTCCTTTCTCGGTCGCCGGCGTCCTTTCTGGTTTGAAACGATCTACTCCCGGTCGTTTATGTCTTTCTCTTAATCGATTCACACCGAAACGATTCCGTCAACCTTTGGCTCTGATACCACTGTTGGTCTTCTCTCTTTGAACGAATGAACACACAAAATAATCAAACTAATCTTTATTGATATGAACAATCGTTGAAATTTACAGACTCCATTATGTGGGTATTTATAACCCTTTCTACGAACAGACGCGACGTTTCTAAACAGACATACTTACATTGAACGGGTGTGTTCTCTTGTCAAGAGTCGCAACCCTTACTGTTTCAACTATCATAACTGACATAACAACTTATTCGGTTACTAACTTTATTCTTGACATACTAGGATCTTAGACTTTGCAAATATTACATAACATACTAAAACTTTGACCCAACTCACTTTGACTTGACTTACATGGATTAAGAAATTATAACTTTCAATATAAACAACCAAACATACAAAGTAATGGAATTTAAATTCCAATTCTATTGAATTCCTGCCAACCAAACAACCCTAAGGGGGCGTTTGGTTCGCGGAATTCGTTGGAATTGGAATTGGAAGGATTCCTTTGAAATCCATAATGTGTTTGGTTAGTATATTTGTTAATGAAATTGTAATGTAAAAATACCTAAAAGACAAAATTACTCCTTAAAATGGTGAGGGATTCTAAATTCCATTGAAATGGGGATGGATTTTAAATTCCATTGAAATGGGGATGGATTTTGAATTCCATTAGTTGAGGGATTTGGTTGGAATTAATTCCAATTCCAATTCCTTCTCTTAGTCAACCAAACATGTCAATGAATGAAATTTAAATTCCAATTCCACTTAAATCCCTGAATTCCTTCCATTCAAACAGCCCATAACTTTCCTACAGTTTACAAAGATTATGGATATAATAAGCTTCATGTGTATTTCTTAGAAGTTTTGTTGTTTTTGTGTTTCAGTTGGTTAGTTATACAGTGGAAGTTAGGCAGCAACAACGTATAAACATTATAAATCAGAGGACTTTCACGGACGTGGTGAGCCAGCAGAAGCAGTTGATACAGATAAAACAATGGAAATGGCAAACAACAATAAACTAGAGTCAACAGAAGAAGTCAACTACAAAATGCGCAGAAGTTTTTCATGGAATAGAGCCTTTTTTACTAGTGATGGTATGCTGTACTTCACAAAATGTGCATATCATTTATATGAAGTCACTTCTTTACTTCTTTGTTTTTAATATTATGCAGGTTTTCTTGCTGCTGAGGAGTTGTCAAGCATGATTGAAGGAGGTGTGGATGATGTCAAACATGAGTTACAGAAAATTGAAGAGCTTGAAAGTATGGAAGCTAAACTGTTCCAAGAAATTGAAGCTTCAACTCAAAAGTCCACTGGAACATCTAACTTAACAAATTCAGGCATCAATTTGTCATCAAGAAAGAGGGATTCTCAAGCCAAAAAGGTAACCGGAGAGCGTGCACCGGTCAAGACACCGCCGAAAAGATCATCTCCGGTGTCTGGTGGTTCTCCAGGGAACAATGTCAAAACCCTGGCAAGAAGAAGCACGAGTTCCAAAACTGGTAAAGCTAATGCTGATTCACCCTCGAAAACACCACCTAGGATCACAACTAAGAATAAAGAGGCGTCGATTAATACGCGCATATCAAGGACATCGCCTGCTAGTCCTGTTAGTCCAGGGTCATCAGGTTCTTCATCTTCAACATTTGCTGTCAGTCAACGGTCAAAAAGGAGTGGTAATGTTCCTCGTAGATCCACGGTGAACAATGAGAAACCATCAGCAACCGATGCAAGAAGAAGCGATGACTGGAAATCTAGCAAACCTGCAGTTAGTTTAATGCCCAAATCACAATCAAGCATCAGCTTGAAGATCAAACCGCCACCTGTTATTTCTCATCCATCCTCACCTTCAAGGCAAACTAACTCTTCTTCAAGTTCAACAACTCAACGACAGTCTGAATCATCATCATCAACTTGTACAGTCGATCAAAGATTAAAATCAAGAGGTATTAAAGGTTCTACTGTTCATCACACATCCAAACCAACTTTGAAAAACCATCACATTGGACAGGCTTCAGATCCGAAAGGAAAACAACCAGCAATCACTTGCAAAACTGGAAGCACAAATGGGTCAAAAACAGTTGCAGCAGCTAATGCAGGATTAAAACCAAATTCCCGGAAAGCTACTACTCCTAAGAAACAATCAAGGAGTACAGAAAATATCCTTGTAATTTCTCCAGAACTTCTGGACTTACAAAGTAAGATAAACGCCTTGAAGATGGAAATCAGTATGCACAAGAAAGACAGATGCAACAAAATGGCTCGTGCTGAAGGTGATGAAGGTAACTTGAAGACTCCATTTGCTATCGAAGAATGCAGTCTGTGAATTCAAGACATTTAACTTTGCTTCATTGTGATCTGGTCATAACTTGTGAGGTTATTTGAAGTTGTTCAAGGTTGCATGTAATTGATAATCTAAATAAACAATCAGAGCTTGAATGGTGTCAAAATGACAAAACTGTTCATATGTAACGCCAAAGTTTGTTTAGATCCTATGTTTTTCTTCGGTTTTGACAGCAACAATCAATGATCTAAGCTCGTGTTTCCTTGAAACTTCCATACCATCACATGATCTTTCCCACCATTTTTAAGGCTCAAGGAAGAGAGTTCTAGACTTCTCTTAGGACCTTGATCCTTCAAGACTGGTCTAGAATATTTTGGAAGTCAAGTATCGCGGACAAAGTTAGGGGGGTCCACATTTAACCACCTTTTGCTAATTCTTTGTTATCACCATAATAATGTTTCATTTTATGGTTATCAAACACACCTCTAATAAATAGTTTGAGCTATTCAACTGTGCTTATGTTATAGTACATAAAAGTTTTGAGCTCTTCAAGTCCAGGAATTAACTTAAAGCCAGGCTTGACTCGTTTGTTACATGACTATTAAATACATAACTATACAAGATCTCTTGCTTACCTGTCACGAGTACGCCTACAAATCACGTGGATTAAGAGTGTAATGGTAAAGTGTTTGCATTAATACCATAAATATTCACATGCAATATCACACGGGCACATGCAATACAAATAACCATAACCACCTATGTCAATTTGAAGAACATTAAAGAAACTAAATTAGAAAACAAAACAGAATTTTCCGAAAACCCAGTCTATTTTCTTTAACCAAAATTATCAAAAGTTTAACACCAAGCAGTACCAGAGTAACATTACTTATTAATGCGCATAAAAACGTTTATAGGCCAAAAAACATAAGCTGGCATTAAACAATCAAAAGTCAAAAGTGATATATGTTTACCAACTTCACTACCTATTTCTCAGACTGTAGTTTCTTCGCTGATTTCACCCCCTTTTGCCAGCTGTACCTGTTTTCCGGAGTGTTGGTGAGAAGTTAAGGCGGTAACCAACAAGAGCCGGCCCAAAAATGCTAAATTTTCCACTACTGCTGAATGCAGTTTCTGCATCACATTTTCTCTCAAACACCAATTTCACACACTTTTTCTTCTTCAATACGCGAGTCTCCGTTTCTTGTAGAGCTCCATAACGCCTAAATATCTCATGCAGTTTCTTTACTGGTGGCACAGAATCCAAATTTGTAAACTTAAAGGTTAATGCAGTTGCAGAGTTCTCTTCGTTTGGTTTTGGGCTAAAATCAGATTTGGTTACAATGGTCATATCGGTCCAGTAAGAATCTTTAACACCAGTAAGTTCATCCGTCTCAATAGTTTCTGGTTGGTTTCTGATTTCTTCATCATTCTTGTTTTCTCTTGATCGATAATTCTTAAAATCAGAGGAAAATTTGAGCAGTGAGTCAAGATTATGCTGACCTTCTATTGGGTTTCTGGCAGCCAGGTATACCTGCGAAAGAAACTCGTCTGCAGTTTGAATTGACTTTGACTTCCCTCACCAGACCCGTTAGATTTAATAGCTTTCCTTTTTCTGCCTCTTTTTTTAGGTGTATATTCAACATCAGACACACTTTCGTTACCATTCAACATCAACTCTGATAAGCGTCTCACTTTCTTACTTGGTCTCAAACTACCATCAAACAAGTGTTTACACTTACGTGGCCAGCCACGAGCATTCGTTTTACCTTTTGACTGAAGTTCATAATTACTAACATCAAATTGATCATCTACTTCACCTAAAACTTCATTTAATTGAAGCTGATGACTCCCTTTCCACCTATTAAATGCTGATAACTGACCTCCAACTGTTGAAACATCTAACCTGTTAACCCCAAATGGATCTTTAGCTAAATCTAGCAAAAAGTGAACAGTTTTGTCGGGAACAAAAGAACTTACACTTGAAAATCTATCCCCACCATCTATTCTACTAGATAACTCTTCAGATACGCATAAACACGTCAATCCAAATTCAACACGTCTAGCAGCCTCACGCAGAGCACGAACGAAAGCTTCACCATTACTTTGACTTTCCATCTTACAGAAATTTACACGAAACGGTTTAATGTCATGTAATTCATTAAAAGCAAACTTTTGGTCCCCAAAATATGCTATCAGAAACCCATCTTTCTTGAAATGTTTCATTGCTTCATCCGCCAAAGCCGATGGATTCATAATCTGACCGGATGTCTCTTCACTTTCCCCCATACCAAATCCTCAAACTCATATTCACCTTCTTTTTCAGTAAATCCAACACCATTAACCTTTTTTACATTCGATTCTTTTGTAGAACAATGGATTAAATCAACAACAAGATTAAACGCATGCGAATTACCTACTGATTCCACTACATTTGCCCCAAAAGACGGTTCCATCATTAGGGTTTCGATGATTCCATCAAGAAAATTCTTTGCTTACACAATCAACACGAATATGTTCCATAACAAGAAACAATTCATGCAATCTACAGGTTAACGAAAAATCAAGAACCAAAACACGCATGGCAAACTAATTCAAGAACAGTGCGAGCGAATGTGCGATGAGTGCATAAGAATTGTGATCGTAAGTAAAGAGAAGAGAAGAGAAGAGAAGAGAAGAGAAGGGATGGATCAGAGGTACCTTATGTGAATCAACGTCGCAAAATCTTTGTAAGGAGAAGAAGGAGACCAAGTTTACGTTCTGATATCGTAGCAAACGAGGTGACTGGTTTTTTTAATTTTTATTTATTATTTTAATATTTTTTCGAGTTATGGGGAGGACAGCCTCAGGAACAACTGGATTTGATTACACACGTGTCGTTATAAGGGGAAAGTTGTGAATAAATCTTGAAAATAATTGGAATTGTCTCCTTTTTTTATTTCAAATTAAATCTTTTAGAAAAATATTAATTTTCTATTAAATGTTTTCTTGGATGATAAGTATATAGATTAATTAAATATACTAATCTTTTAAATGCATAAAAATATAGTATCCAATTATTACAATCCTAACCTTAACCCTAAAACAAGATATTCCATCGTTTGTTTACGGTTAATCTTGATATCATCCAATCATCCATAAAACTTTTTTTCTTTTTTCTAATAGCAATTTTCTTCTTCCTAAATAGTAAATACCATTTAAACCAAGATTTAAACATACACTATTTTTATAAAAAAACAATTATCAATGCCACTAGACTCATCGTCTGTCATATGTATTATCTAACTAATTTTAACTTAAATGAATCATATACATATATAGAAGTGAAAGAAAATAAGAGATAAAAAAAATATTATGTTCTATCTTCAAGAATTTCCTCGATTACTTGTAAGTTTAAAGTGACCAATAGGTCACAACTCACAACTATAGTCTTCATTCATCGTTCATAATTCTTTCTCATCTTAGTGTAACATCACCACCAGTCCACCACCTCCATCTTAAAATGTCCATTGTTCCTTTTAACTTTTTTTTAAAAACTTTTAAATACCCTTAATATTTACTAATTTAAAACATTATAAAATGTTTATATTAATTAAAAATGAACTAATATGATATAAACTAAGTCATTAAAAATTTGATTAAAATAGTTAAACTTGAAATGAAAATTAATTTTTAAATCGGAGGAAATTGGGAGCCATCGGTGTGTCGCGGTCAGCTTGAGTGGGGACCCCATCAGACATCAGCGGCACTGCAAGGGGCGGCCCAATGCTCCCCACGTCTCGATTGTCCGCCTTCTCTGATTGTCGGGTGCGACTTCACCCTACCGCATGGTGTTATGACACATAGTTATACACCCTTAAATATCTTTACATGGTATTTGATTTCAGAAACCCAATCCTATGATTGAATGACATTAGTCACATTTTGATATCTAAGGTAAAAAGTTGTATTAACAAGGTTATGTGGTGCCATTGGGGTTGGTGGCCCAGTAGTGGTAGAGGAAAATCGTTTAGAAACACTAAGTTTTAAGAAGGTCATGGGTTCAAGTCTCACTTCCACAGGAATAAAGAAATTTGTTTTAAAAAAAAAGTTGTTTTCATTTTATAACATGGTTAGTTCTAACACTAACTTTCGTTAAAAAAAGGCTCTTAAGTTTAAAGACAATTGCATTATCATCGCTATCATCCCAGAATATTGCTCCTCGTGTATTCAACAAACTCTTCACTTGCTCTTCATCGCTACCAAGCCCCTTGAAGCTACACACCCTCCACTTCCCAATGGTTCGATTCCACTCCCAACGCACACTACGCTGGGAAGCCGTGATCTCAAGCCGCATGGCGTCGTAGAGGGGTGGCGACGTGGAAACCCCTTGGAGCCGCACTACGCCGTAGCGGGTGCCCCTTCCACCCTTACAATATGAAACCACGTAACTTAAACATGTAACCTTTTAAACTCAGATTTCAAACACGAGCAATTTGTGTAATCAACTTCAAAAGTTATAAAAGAAAGGGATCAGATGTGAAACTACTGAAAGCCGAGGTATTAAAACTAAAAAGTGGGATATCTGTGTGAGAGACTTGCATCTGGAAATCAGGGTTTCTAGAAATCAAACGCTTGCAGCGATGGGTAACTTGGACGGAGATTCGTATGTGGTAAAAAGTCAAGGCGAAGAGACTGCAACACCTCATCGCCCCTCTTCTGTGTGAGTTCTAAATTCTTCTGTCTTCAAGGTTTCAAATATGCCAAGACTTTTATACGTCGATTTCACTATCAAGTCGTTCGTTCGTTTAGGGTTTCTTCTTTTACTTCTTCATTGATTTGTTATCCACTAATAATCGAAGATATATCTCTGTTGTACAATGAATCTCAGGAACCCTGATTTATGGTTTCCGTTACCCTATATTTAGGGTTTTGATATTCGATGATAATCCATCTGTTTTTCGAGTGGCAGGGTTGATAATCGGTCGAAACGATCGTATGTCGTATATGCTGGAACACTTCTGGTCATGTACAATGTGTTGGTGCAGGTTCTTCGATTGAAGTATAAAGGAAGGAAGGAAACCCCTTTTGAAACTCAGAGTTTCCTGATCCACACATCTATACTTGCATTTGTTGTTGCTGGCTTAACTTTACCGCTTTTGATTCATGATTACTTATCAAGCCCTACCAGGAAACCCTTCTCGCCAGTGCTCTACCCGATCATAAAGATCGTGTGTTCCGTCACTTGTGTTGTTGCTTATCTCACACTTGTGCTCATACTAATCATAGACTGAATTGGATTGGGCTCTATGATATGTTCTTCTCCTTGCTTGTGGTTTGTTTTTCTGGGTCATGTGTTTTATATAATATAAATATGTATTGTGAATGTAATGAATTGTATCCTCGGTTCTGTTTGAATGAAATGAAGTAATGAACTCTTTATACATCTCTTCTCCGGGCCTGATTACCAAATCTTACATTTTAACCACTTTTCACAATTTAAGACCAGAGTTTTCAAGTTATTAAGCTGTTAATGTCTTTTTATGCCTGTAAGGTGTTTGATGAAATGCGTGAACCATGTATTATTTCATGTAATGCTGTGCTTGATGTGTTTTGCAAAAATGGGGATATGGATTTTGCTGTTATTTCTGCTTGTGCTAATTCTACGGGGTCGAAAGCAAATACATGCTTACATCATCAAGAATGAGGATCGAAACGTGGGGACAGCCCTGATAAACTTGTACGGGAGGAAAACAGATGGTTTGGAATATGTAATGAAAGTGTTTGGAAGCTTGGTAAACAAAGCATGTACATGGAATGCAATAATCGGTACTCTTGCTTCAAAGTCATTAGCCATGTCACAAGTAAAAGACACTTCCTAAACCAAAAGTCACATGGATTTTCTCATAATTTGAAGCCATTAGATAGAAACAAATCTCTATATTCATAGTTCATTTCGTTTTATTCTACACAACCTTGATATGTTTCATCATATAATTCTATGACTAAATAATACACCTCTGTAAAATAAACTATAAACAGATTTTATATAAAATTTGTACAACAATCACCCAAAGTGAATATATCAAATCACAACATGGGTGACCAAATTTTGTGTAGTTTACATACAAACACCGATTATTTGTATATCAAATCGCGTATTCATCATCGTCAACTCCTTCTCCTTCGAGTCTCCACTCGCTTCCATAATAAGAATTCGGCAAACCGAGCCAAAATTTAAAAGCTTCTGCAGCTCTTTTCCTCTCAATCCTCCTATCTTGCCTTGCTCTTGAAGCATGTTTGCTTGTAAACATTCTTGAATGCATCTCTACATAGATTCTTGTATACTTGGTCTTATTTGGTGCTATCCCCAATTCCTCCATGAAAGCCACTATTTCTAAAGCTTTCTTAAAGAAAGCAGCCCTCACACATATATCTGCTAAAGTATCCAACAACCCTTCATCAGGCTTCAAAGCAGGAACCTTTGAACCAGATTTAGAAACCTTAATTTCATCGGTTATTATTAAACCGCAACGTTCCTTAATCTCGTTCCAAAGTAATAATGCTTCACCGGGCTTTTTTGCTAACGCTATACAATATGCAAGACTGCCATATGTAGCTACATCTGGATAAACCCCTTTCTTTCTCATTTTCTCAACTAGTTCCTTTGCAAGATCAAGCATACCCGATCGGCTATAAGCTTCAATTAACATGTTCCAAGCAACTAAATCGACTTTCACTCGCGGGTCTTTCTCCATTTCAGTAAAAACATCATGGGCTAGCTTCGGTTGGCCCGATACTGAAAAGGCTTTCATGAGAGTGGTGTAACTTATCTTTGTGGGAGCAATGCCTCTTGCTCTCATTTCATTGAAGAACTCAAGAGCTCCTGCACAATCATCGATTAATATACACCCGTCAATTAGCGTATTGTATGATACAGCATCGGGTTCTATCCCTGCATTGATCATTTCTTTAATCGTCTCCCTTGCGTTGTCTAACTGAAGTTGTTGGCAGTAACCTTTAAGGAGGATATTGTAAGTTATTCGATTCGCTTGGATTCCAGACCTTGTCATTTCGGTTAAAACCTGTCTTGCTTTTTCCATTGACCCGACATTGACCAGCGCAGACACAACAGTTGTGTATGAAACATGGTCTGGATGACTAGCACTATCTTCTTGGTTTCTCATTGCTTCAAGCATCCTCACAGTGTCTTTGATCCGGCCTGCTTTCATATAACCCTTCATCAAGGTTGTGTACATTCTAGTGTTTGGCGGGAACACCTTCTGTAACAATGGCGGCTCATAATCCGTTGGGTAATTCATATTCGGAAGCAGTTTTTCAAAGACTTCACTTTCATTCTCATTTGCGAATTCCTGCAGATTTGCATCCCTTAGAATCATGCAAAGATCTTGCCTTCCTTCCCTCATTGCTTGAACAATTTTCTCCGCGGTTTCCAGATCACCAAAGCCTATATAAGAAGCCACTAAAGATTGCAATGTTGTCATACACAAAGGGACTTCCTTTTCGAGAATCCGCTCCAGAACAAAGACAAGCAAGTCTTTCCTCTCGGTTCTTGCACAAAGCTTGATCATGACATTGTAAGTCAGGATATCCGGCTCACATTTGTTCTCAGGCATTTCATCGAACAGTTGGAGGAACTTCTCAGTCCAACCTGTAAACATAACAAAAACCCATAAGATATCGTATATTATTTTATATAAATATTATCTGCATAACAAACTATAACTAACAAACCTAAATTAGCACACGCGTTCAGGACCGCGTTATACGCGGCAGTGTCAGGCCGAGAATTCATCACCATGGTGGGCTCGGAGAATCTCCTGATCGTCCGGGTGACCTGACTAAACAGCTTGACGGCCTCCTTAGGGCCGTCGTCGCCGGATGCAGCGAGGCGGCTTACAACGGCGCTCCAGGCTTTGACATGAGGTAGGTATCCGGATCTGAGCATAGACTTGAGAATAGAATTAGCGTAGAGTGTGTCTCCGGACTTAGCGGCAGCGACAGCGAGGAGGAAGAGGGAGTTGGCGTCCAGGCGGTGGAGCTGACGTTCATAGCGGAGGCGTCGGATGATGGACTGCGCTCGGGTGAGGGCAGCGGGCGTGTTTTGATATGATAATTGGCAAATTAACCTGCTGAGGCAGGTAGGGTTTGGTAAGTGAGGGGATTGAGTGTAGGCAATCCAAGCATCCTCGGTTTTTCTTTGCCGGAGAAGGTTTAGGAGGATCTCATCGGAATTCCGACGTGGACTGGTAGCATTGTTGGTGGTGATAGAGGTGGAGGAGTTAACGGCGGCTTCAATTCGACGTGAGTTTCTGGTGGCGGTGGAGGTGAAGATTTTGGCAGGTGAGGGGGACACGCAGTGGAGATGGGCGATTGAGTTGAGGGAATGGTGTTGGCGGTGGGATAGAGAGGATGACGGTGGTGGTGGTTTAACGGTCATCACGTCGGAAAGTTAAATGTTTTGAGGGAGAGAGGAGATAAGGTACGGTGAAGATGACCGGAGTATTTGAGTGGAGAAATGAAAGTACAAGATACTGTGCAGAATGTACCACGTCGACTACATATTGTCCTCTTGTTTTTCTTGCATTATTTGTGGATGATAAAAGCTTAATACATTACATTTACATCACCAAAAAAGTATTAAATCAAAATGAAATAAATATTAAGCAATGATTAGTTGATTACTAACAAAAAAAAAGTTAATATAAATCAAGTCGATTAAATAAATCCAAACAGTTTAATTTATAAAGACAATAAAAGTTTGTGCACAAATGGTTGGAAAGTTTTTCGGCCAAAACGGTAATATTGATATAGTTTAGTGGTTTAACTGGAAATAATAACGCCTAAATATCCAAATGGAAATATCTTGGTGAAAACTGTTTCTGTATGATAGAACCCAGAAAATCAAAGAAAACAAAAGATGGAAATTGATAATAGTCGACCCGATTCGAGAGGGCAATTCTCCGATTACAATAACATAGATAATTCAAATACACAAGAAAAAAACAAACGCAGCAGAAACTGGAATTTAAACTAAACAAAACGGTTAATAAAACTTCCCACTACTCTAACATGGCTGAGAATTAGGAGTCTGGTGAGACTGGGTCAGACCCATTTAGGTTCATCTGGATTGACCCATTTAGGCCCCTTTTGATCGTAGGTCCAGCCCAGATTTGTATAACAGTATTTTAAAAACTCAAAACACCAAATTCAATGTTTTCATAACTGGACCGCTTATTGAACCAGTCGTCTTACCAGGATAAAGAAACACTTGTCTGCTAACAAGTTATACCTTGAAGAATTCGAATGAAATTCGTTTTAGGTCCGTTGATTAAATTCATTAACTTATACAATTAATGTTGAATTCTTACTTGAAGAAATTTAAGAAAAATTATTCCAATTCCTGTCATTATCCTTCAACCTAACATATTATCACTTGAATCTCATGTTATCAAATATGTAAAATAAATGGGTGTGAAGTATTTTTATTCATGTTATAATATCTTTTGAGAATAGCTTTGTTTGAATGTTTGTTGTTATTTCATGAGGTTAATCTCATCAATTTCTGTCAAGTACAAGTTAACAGTTTTCAAACCAAGAACCAAATGATTTGAGTTTTCTGGTTTGTTTGAATCACTTATTCAACAACTCTGAACCAATTAGTTTGAACACCTAAACCACTTTCATCTCAAATCAAAACCATCATATAACCCGGAAAAAAAAACCACATTCTAACAATAACCTTAATACATACAAAAATACCATAAAAACAGTTGGAAATCGACTAACGAGCCGAGGGGAGCGCGATAGACTCATGAAACGACACATAAGGATCGACACCCACATCAAGCAAACCCATATTTAATGAAGAATGAAATGAGTTCCGCGATATTTCTTCAGAACTACCTCCCCTTTCAATCAAGATTGCATCTTGAATTTCTTTTATAATCTCAGACATTGAAGGCCTCGTGTTTGCATGAGGCTGCACACACATTAATGCTTTCTCTGCTAATTTCCACATTGATTGAATATCATATTCGTCTCCTAATGATGGATCAATGATCCCCTGGATGTCCCCGTTCTCTATATGCAATTTCGCCTGCAAAAACAATAATAATTAAAAGCTGACGGGTCGAGAGACTTGAAGAGAGCGTGTGGGGCCAACCAGACTTACCCATTGAACAATGTTGCGACAATTTACACCAAAACTGTCGTTTGAAATTGCTTCTTTACCAGTTATCAGTTCAAGAAGAATGACCCCAAAACTATAGATATCGCTTTTTTCTGTCAAATGATTGGAGATATAATATCTGCAAGTCATCAGTAACACGAGCATGAGAAAACTAACTTCACATTAGTGTTGTTAATTTGAAAGAAAAAAAACGGATGGCAAATAATGACTTACTCGGGATCAAGATAGCCAAGAGTGCCTCGAACGATGCTTGATACATGTGAAATCCCATCAATTGCAAGTTTTGAGAGACCAAAATCTGAAACTTTGGCTTTCATGTTGTTATCAAGAAGAATGTTGCTTGTTTTCAAGTCTCTATGAATGATAGAAGGGACACAACCAGTATGAAGGTACTCAATTCCTAAAACAAACCAAAATATCATTATAAAGTATAATATTATCAGACATGAAGCCTGAAATCAGGATTTTGTAAGAAATTGGTTACACAAACCTTTGGCGGCCTCTTCAGCGATCTGGAGCCGTTTGATCCATTTGAGTCTATGTTCTTTTGCTAAAGGTCCTATTTTGAATACAACCCTTTGTTAATTAAAAGACATAAATGCTAATTCAATTAAAAAAAATGCAATCAAGATGTTACCACTTACCATAAAGATGTTCTTTGAGAGTTCCGTTGTGCATGAACTCATAAACAAGGATATCCTTCCCTTCTTCTTGACAAAATCCATAAAATTTTACCAAGTTTCTATGATGTATTCTTGACAGCAGAGTCACCTTCATTAAATCATTCATATGAATATTTGTGCTCTGAAAATGTGCATAAAATTTGTTGATGAAAATTTACCTCATTTGCAAATTCCTTTTTTCCCTGTTGGATGTTGTTATTTCCTAAAATTTTGACTGCGATTTCCTTTCCGTCATTTAATTTACCATAATATACAGTGCCAAAGCCTCCAGAACCAACTTTTTTCTGGAAATTATCTGTTGCGGATCTAAGTTCAGATAGTGTAAAACATTGAGCACCTTCTGAAGTTGCATTATTCATAGAAGGAACATGGAAGCTGCTGCCTTCAGGCTCTACCAAAAAGTAATGAAATCAAGAATTATTAAAAACTATATCAAATACCAAATGATTAATATATTGAATGAAACCATTATAATTGGCTTTTGTTGAAAAAAAAATAATCTTTTAACAAAAATGTCAGAAACACTTTAGTTAGTAAGATGCTTATAAATCCTATAAATATACCTTTCTTGTGATCCTTTTTTCCCTGACGAATGATCAAGCATGAGCTTATAAATCCTATTAATAAAGCTACAGCCCCGATTGCTAATCCAAAGATAATGTATTTACTGAGCCTCCCGCCACTAGTTTTCTTATGAAGATTATTGTTTCCAGTGTAGCTGATAAAACCACAAATAACAAGAACTTGAGATTGTGCTTTTGAGTTGTAAGACAAATGAATTATATTAGTTTCATGATATTGATATGGATATCCATAAATGTATTATATTGTCATAGCTGGAAGAAATTATAGGCAATGGACGATTGATGAATGGTCAATCCATCCCTAAAACTATATTATAGTAAAGCAATGCAATTTTGCAAGGAACGGATGGAGCGATCATTGACTTTAAAAATGGAAAATTTATTATATATTTCAAGAAATGAAAAATAATACCGACTTTAAGACTATGTTCTTGTTCAGAAGACCTGGTGGCACGTATCCGGATAACAAGTTATTCTGCACATACCTGCATAGATTACATTTGTCAAGAGACCTACGTATTGTGTTTGACTTTCTAAAGTCACATGTTGACTGTTTTTTCTTAGTCATAAGGACTATGTTTGACTCTTTAAAGTCAAATATTGACTCTTTACTTTTCCATATAAAGGTATTGAGTACTTACAATTTGTGTAAATTAGGTAAGTCTGCTAAGGAGGAGGGGAGATCACCGGTCAACTTATTGTTTTCAAGATGTCTGCATAAGAAGAGATTATTACAAGCAGTAACCGACTAACTGTCTAGCAGATGTAATCGCAGATTTTAGAAAAACAAGAGTAAAATAATCTATATTACATGATCCTTAAGTTTGGGCATCCAGTAAAATCAAGGATCGAACCAGTAAATGCATTTCCATCGAGCCACCTATTGTAAGGAGAAATTAAAATAGAGGTTGAGTATCTACAAGAATTCAACATCAAGATAAAGAAAGGAAGTCAAATTATATTCCATCTGTCTCATGAAAAGTACAATACTTTCCATTTTCAGGTCCTAGATTGGTTGTGACATTTTCAATTTAAGTTACATTTTTACCCTCCAGAAGAGTTCAAAAAAAAATATCAACCAATATTGTTATGACACAATCATACAAGAATATTTTAGAAAGATGCATAGTGAAACTTACAACTCTTCTAAGCTTCTCAATTTGGCCAATTCTGAAGGAATGCTTCCACTTATATTCATACTCGACAATTTGCTGCAAAAAATTCTAGATTTCATTAGCATGCTTTTGGTAAAACTATTAAACGAGAAAAAAAAAATAGAGCATGGATTTTGACTTTTCGTATTCAAAATACAGAGTTGATTAATAGTCAAAACTCAAAAGGGTATTTTAGACATTTAGTCATCTATAAATTAAGCATATAGTCAAATGCCATACTTTCTTTAGATCATATACTGTTGGATACACATGAACTATACCAATAAAATTCATATAATCTTGATCTCAAATATAGATGTGCAGAAGTTCTATAAAAAATCTTCATAAAATGATTTTTGGACTTTTTATTTTGAAATTTACACTGAGATAATCTTGGGCTGAGGGTCTGAATTACACTCCAACCAGGACCAGGGAACTGGCAAGCATGGATCACCACCTTCTTGAGCCCAATCTAACAACTTGTAACCTGATAATAAGCTAGCAGCCACAGCCCCTAAAACCATACAAGAATACCCCCAAAGATCGTTACTTTTTCATCATTATACCCAAAAAACATGAGGGTAAAATGGTCCATGCTTACCATCAAAAGAACCGTCACTTATTTCAAGATATTTACTGATCTCAATTGCATTAATAATAGGACCCTCAGTAGAATCAGGTGTTTTTGTGAATTTAAATGATAAAACAAAAGGAAGTGATATGTTATAAAATCCGGGCTCATATACACGGTAATTTCCCTGAGCATTTTCTTGTATGTTGACAATAGCTTTACTCAAATCTGGTGCTCCGGGAAGAACAAGCCGGAATTTCCGGGTTTGTTTTGGGTTTAAATCTTCAATTTCTGCAAAATAAGTGTAAGCCCAACCAAAGCCCGGGAACCCATCCAAATTCAAACGGTAAGTTAAAGATCCATTTCGGCCCACCACTGCTGTCTGCATAACTTTCTGAGGTGGCAGTTCGTCCTTCCCAATGTCGATCGGTAAGTTGGTTGAAACTTTTTCAGTCCCAGCTGCCACATCAACAAGGTAATTTGCTTTTTTCACCAAATCAGATTGCCATATTCTATCAAATGGATCATCTGGGTATCTGAAATGAAACAACCTTTATAAGTCATACTGATTATAAAGTCAAAATTACTTGGTTTGGCCATCAAAAGTCAAACCAAACAAAAAAGTACAAAATTTGATCCTTAAAATTAAACTGACTGGTGCATAAAACATACCTGACTGGATCTTCATTATCAGCCCCAAAATTGATGCGGGCCGAAACACTTAAAAAGAATCGATCCTCAAATGGTGTAAGATAGACTGAACCATTGAATTGTCTAAGCTCAAGTGTGGAAATGAAAGGGAGCCCGGTTGTTGAATTTGATAAACACACACTGACCGTTGGATCAGAAGCCAAAAAGATGAGTTCTTGAGACTCAATAATATTAGCATCTGAAATGACAATAGTTGCCCAATGAGTGGCCCCAAGGGAAATATCAAATTTCGGGTATACATTGTTGGTATCAAAATTTCCATATAAGAATGTGGCTCTTATGAGGTATCTAGTCCTAGTTTTCACATTAAGTGAGTAACAATACTTGCGGTTATCTGCAGGGAAGTATCTGAGTGTTTGATATTGTTGTCTAGTCTCGTTTTCAATAGATATTGTATTTGTTTTCCCATACATGATTTGATCATCAGGAGTCCACTCGAGCCCGAGTTTGTCTGTGTGATTCTTTTCGCCACCACAATCTATACTTATAAAACCTGCTAAACATAGTCAAATTTGTAAGTACTAAGATTAACAAAAACAACATGTGCATTGTGGGTTCCATCTCAATTTCTTGTAACTGGGACTGACAGTTGTATCTTTAATTCTTTTAACACCCTAAAAAATGCCATCTGCATAAATTAAATATTGAATGAAACCTATGCTTTCACCCAATCAAGAAAATGGGACACAATATCATATCTGAATACCAACCCACTAAATGAAAAGGTTCAATGATTCAAAGGAACTTCACCTAATCTTTAGTGAGGTTGACTATATGCAATACACAAGTTACTATTTTGACTTTTAGTTTGTTAAAGATCATTCATCCATGTGTCCATCCCAACTTTTGACCATGTATTATATATCTATATTTCAAAAGGATGCAAGACAATAACTTTTTTATTTTTTTATTTTTATTTTTACATGTTGGTATGATCCCAGCATTCACAAATTAGCTTAGGGTATGTAAAGATAATCAAGATTCATAAGTGAGAACACCATATAAATTTTAAAATTTTGTATATTTGATATCCACACAAAAGCTTGGTGTTTTGCTCAGATGGTGAATATTCATAAGGGAAATAAATCACCATAAAGAAAAGGTTCTGAAAAGTGTTCACCAAAAAGAATAAACTTTAAGAACCCTAAAGAAACAAGAAATTTCATACCATCTTTTTTAAATAACAAATCAAGAACCCCGTTTAGAACAGAGGAACCCAACTGAAATAACATAAATATCTCTCATATACATGCATAAGCATAATCAATATAGAGAGAATGTTGAACCTGGCATCTGGGCTTCCGTGAACTCCAAGAAATTGTTGTGAAGAAGAAGAAAGATTAAGAACAATAAATGATGAAAAGGTGACTGCATTGTGAAGCAAATATGAATCTCTAAAACCCTAAAAGGAAAATGAATTTAATCAATTCAATTGAGGGGGTAAAACGAAAACGAAGAGATAATGATGATTTTAAGGTGGGGGAAATAAGTATAAACAAGTATGATTCTGTGATTCAGGCTGAGGAAAAGGCCCATCAACAAGAAACATGCGGGTCCTACTGGAATTTGCAGCACTCAGTGGGAGTTTGGACTGACTTATCTTCTTTAATTATAATCATTCCCTTTTGTAAGTGCGTTGAGTGAGATTTTTTTTAAAGTTACAATCGAACAACACCAATCTTTAATTAAGTAATGTTTTGTTTGTAAAAATAGAAGAAATTATATCCATAAGTACTCTTATTTGATAATTAAAATATCATATTTACATAATTTACTTATCTAAATAATCAAGGAAAAGGGGGTTTAAGTCCGATGAAAAAGGGGAGATGCCCTCACGTGATAAAAACATGCATTGATTTAACTGGAAAACTAAACGGAACTTAGACGAAAAGTCTAAATTTGTTATAATATTCGTACATAAAGGGTGTCCGTGTAATTAATAAAGATTAAGGTTTATAGATAAAATTAGATCTAAATATAAATGTTGATTTATGTAATTTACTCACAATTTTATTAAAACCATATTAAGTTATTCGACTCGAATGCCTTTGGATTGAAGAATATTTCTTCAATCTAAACCGATTGAATCAAGAAACATGCGCATGATTGGCTTTATGGGCCACATTTTTTCGTCAAAACAGGCATGCTTTTTTTATTTTATAAAAAGAGAGTTAAGACAAATTAACTATTTTAATTTGTTAGTATTCAATCCATTTCTATATTAATACCAAAAAACTATGAGTCACATAGTTAAGTTTCCAATCACACTAATGCATAAATTTATTGTAAGTGTTCTAAATTAAAATGTAGAACCAAATTAAGGGTTTACACTTCTTTAAAATGTTGAAGAGATACCGTTTTACAGAATATAATATAGATTATTAACTAACTATGTTGCTGCATTAACATTGGCGTGGTTAAGTACGTAAAGAGAAGCGTATGAGTTGCAATGATGAGACCCTTCTTTAATATTTTTTTTAATTTATGAAAATGGTGAAACTAGATAAAAAGATTATAACGATGACCTTTTCTTTTTTTTGTCATTTCAGTCATGATGATTTACGAAATTGTCACTCACCTCATCTTTTTTTTAGAACGGAAAATTTCTTTTAATCTTGTCACTAGTGGACTTGAACCCGTAACCTCCAAACCTCAGTTGCTTCTAGAGGCTTTGCCTCTGTCATTGGACCACCAACCCTAATGGTTCACTCACCTCATGTTAGCCATTGATTTGCATTGATTAAGTGTACATATTCATTTCAAGCAATTTTCCACTTTTTATTTGATTCACCTCCCTCCCTCCCTCTCCACCTCCACCTCCCCCTCCCCCCCCCCCCCCCCTCTCTCTCAAATAACAAACGATAATATTACTAATTCAAAGTTCAGATTAACTATGTAAATATTTAGTAATTATATATTTAAGCATTTCTTATACGAACATGCGTGTAATAGACTGAAAGATGAGCCAAAGTGGAGAGAACAAACGCACATTAATCGACGGTCAAAGAGAACGAAGACATCTGCTTCAGGTGACCACACTAGTTCGTCGCACGCTAACACATGTTTCAACCTAAATTGTGATGCTCTTCTGACGATTGACGATTACGAAATTGAAGGTGTTAATGAACTGAGTCATCCTATGAGCACTAAGAAGACTAAGGCAAAGGTCGGAGCATCAAAAGGCTAAGTCGTAGATGATGTTAATGCTATATATACTTAATAAAATGTTTGACAAAAAATGGTTATATTGAACCAATCCAATGCCCAAATGGCATAAATGCTAGCAATGGATTACGAGAAAATTGCAATGAGTAACTAAGAAACCTATATTTTAAATTTACTTTTTTTTAAACGGCCAACGAATACGATAAGTCCGGTCACTCGGGTAAACCCATTGGCAAAAGGCCACCCACGCCCGCGAACACAGACAGCGCTGGTGACCCGGCCCGCCCACCATTCCAAGGGAAACCCACCACCCGAAGGCCCACTTGAGCAAACTGCACCAAGTGAGACTCGAATCCATGCCCTCCACATTGAAAGGTCATAAGGTGTCTCCTACCAAACCAGTTAATCTAGGACTCATTGACATATTTTAATTTTACTCAAAGGACATTTAAGATAATCAAAATCCTTCTTTTAGTAGTCTGACTCTTAAAATGTAAAATTTTCTTTAAAAAATTATTTATAAAAATAATTAGATAAAATACCTTCAACTTCGTCGAATTAATAACAAAAGAATAAAATCCAAATACATAATGGTAGAAAAATAGAGATGAAACAAATACCTCTTGGTCTAATCTAAAAAACATAAAAGTCTAGAGTGAAATAATTCGCGTACATAAAATATCTATTGTGAAATAGATAATAAATAAACAAGAGTTAATATCTTTCCATTGTTATCATGAAACTATCATAACACTTCAACTCAATGTTTAACTATTAAATATCGTAAATTTGTATTTGTTATTACCAACAATTCAACAATTTGGTGAATTTGTGGTTCGTGATGATGAAACATGATTGTTCATGATAGATGGTTGAAGGTGGTGTAAAGTGATGTTTTCACTGTGGTTTGCAATAATTATAAAAGATATTAAACGAAGCTTTAATTACGAGATTGAAAATATCAAACAAAAAGAAAACATAAGTTTTTTTTTATTATCTACCGACTGACCGACTCTAATATTACCGTTGAACAGTAAAATTAGTTTGTGGCTTCATGGCTTGGGTGCCGCCACCAACGTAGCTTCGTGGGGCTTCAAGGGGCATCAAATGGGGTGTCACACTCTCATTGGAGGGTGTGGGACTTCATGGCATGGGTGCCTCCTCCACCCTCACATCATTGAGGCCATATAATCGATTGCGATTGACATCCGGATCTGTTCTTTACCCAGTAGAGAAATCTTGAGTTTTGGTGTCTTTAAATGATTTCGAATTAGAGTATTTGACCTTATTAAACACTAACGCATTTCTTGCTTTCCAAAATGAACCATAGTGTAGTATATAGCATGACAAAAATTAATTTCCTCCATTTTTTTAATAAGAACTCATGCTATAATGCTAACCAACTTTATAATTTATCGTTCCCGTGGGAAGTCTCGGCCACACCAGACCGATACCTCTTCGCATGTATCTCTCGCAAATGGGCATGTAACAAACACCTGATCAATGTAGGAATTTTGGGTTCATGTATATGGTGTGACTTGAATTCTCTGACAATCATGATAGTTCACTTACAGATTGAATTATTTCAGTGGTATACACAAAATTCAATCGGATAAGAATCAGAGATTCAAGAACGAATATGTGAAAGTCTGTTAGAGATTTTCGTATATGATACAATGACCAAATTCGCAATTATATAAGGGGTAAACGATTATATTGGAACGATATGACAATTATTGGCTAAAAACTGCCACAACTGTCAACCATGACTGTTAAACCATTCTACTCATGAGAGACAATCTACCCCGGAGAGCAAATTTACTCAGGTGAGCAAACTTATTCAGGAGAGCAAGTTTACTCAGGAAGAGCAAATTTTACTCCGGAAGAGTAAACTGGTCAGCATGACCAATCTGGTCTGGAAGACCATCCTTCAGCAGTTTTCACTTACAAACTCATTTTTTCATGCATAATAAAAATTTTCCAAGCTGACCTGGCATCTTAACCCCAGCCAGGGGCATTACCCCTTGGACCTTGCTAACCAGGGGCGTTGCTCCCGGACCCCCGTTGTTCAGTGGGCTTCACCCCCTTGACACAACAAGGTCTTAAGCACCGGAAGTCATAATATCATCAAATAAGTGTGCACTCCACACTTACCAACTTATTTGAAGTTTCAGTATGACTTCTCATTTGGTCACCAAGTAAGACCAAATACACTAAATAGATTGATGACACTAAAATCACCAACAATCAATTGTTTCATTTTCCATGGAGCAGAAATTACACAAGTAATTGCATATTAATGCATCTAAGATTGAGATTAGAAATAATGGGATCCTTTTTTTAAGCAATCTCCAAGTGAAACAGCATACCTTGGATATAACCCAATTATTCCATTTGAAGTTCTTAACCGCATTCACAAGAGTTGTATTCACCTGCATAAGCCTCTACATGGATTTTACTGAGAACTCTTATGAAGTATCCCCAATCCATCGAACCGCATTCACGGGAGTTGTATTCACCTGCATAAGCCTGCGCATGGATTTTACTGAGAACTCTCCTGAAGTATCCTCAATCCATCGACAATCGTCCTCCACTGCAAGTTAACCTCCTCCGCCTTACACTTTAGATCAAGCAACTTTGGTTGTCAATGACTCCTAGCTTTTTTCCTCCATTTTCAGGTTCATAGTAAATGATGAATCATCTCTCATTACTAATCTTTGAGAGATTAAAAGGTTTTTTTGATACTTCAAGACCAAACAATTTAGGAAACACATCTTTAAGAGCTAACTTAATTCCCTAACCATACATCCTTCCAAATGTTAGCCTTAATTGTTGAATGCAAGTTTGGGTGAAAGTTATGGGTCAAGAATGCAATTAGTGCAAAGTTAAAGTTTAGAGTCCTTTATGTATTTGTTAATAGTTAGGGGGTCTGTGTGTCGTATTTAAAAGTTAGAAACTGAATTTTTATTAAACGTTGTGTCTGTTCTTTTTAGGGTTATAAAACCCAATGTGTACGCTTGTAAGATAGATGGTTGGAATATACGATAATTGAAGGGGTGTTTAGATTGAATCAAGAACAGACTGTTCAAGGAGGAATCATCGAGAAGATAAGTCTTATCCCATCTTCTTTTTTTGATGTTTATTTATTGGTTCATTGGATTGATTCAAGTGAGAAAAATTAAAGTTTAGAACAGTTGGTTTTTAGGCAAACGAAATAAACATGTGTACTGTTATCGGTAGAAATAGTTGGTTAGCCCGGGTACTACTGATAGAAACAATTGGTTTGCCCGTGTACTGTTAAAAGCAGTTGGTGAACCCGTGCACTGTTAGGATCAGTTGGTTAACCCGTGTACTGTTGTAATTTGAAACAGTTGGTTTAAATAAATTTGCCATGGGAAAACCCGTGTACTATTCTCGGTAAATAACGGTTGGTTTTGTTTCATGCTGTGACCGAAAACCCGTGTACCGTTGTGTTTAGAGTAGTTGGTTTGATTTGTTTAGGCAATCGAAAAACCCGTGTATTGTTGTCGGTGGAGATAAACAATTGGTTTTGATTTGCCTTGCAACCGAAAACTCGTGTACTATTCTTGGTTAAAACAGTTGGTTTTGATTCACTTTGTGACCGAAAAACCCGTGTACCGTTGTTATTGGTAACAGATGGTTTTAAGATACCCGTGTACTGTTAGAGTCGATTGATTTTGACATGCTTTACGAGCGGAAAACCCGTGTACCGATATTATTGAAACAGTTGGTTTTGTACCCGTGTGTTGTTAAGTCGGTTGTTTTTTTGATAAAAACCGTGTACTGTCTTGGTAAATAACAGTTGGTTTTTTCTGAAAAACCTGTGTACTATTTCTAGAATTAAACAGTTGGTTTTTAATTCGTCCTAAGTTCATAGGCGATCGAAAAACCTGTGCACTGTTTAAAGTAAGAAGGATGATTAGTTTGATCCGAAGCCATCAGGGTTGATATCAAATTAATCATAGTTGAAAGGGAAGGAAATTATATGACTAAAGAGGAGGACGAACTGCAACAAGGAAGAAGCTTTCAAAGTTGAAGAAACAAACTTAGTTTAACAATTAGTGGGTGAATGTTAGCCTTAATTGTTGAATGCAAGTTTGGGTGAAAGTTATGGGTCAAGAATGCAATTAGTGTAAAGTTAAATTTTAGAGTTCTTTATGTATTTGTTAATAGTTAGGGGGTCTGTGTGTCATATTTAGAAGTTAGAAACTGAATTTTTATTAAACATTGTGGCCGTTCTTTTTAGGGTTATAAAACCCAATGTGTAGCTTGTAAAATAGATCATTGAAATCGTTTTGGGTTATTCCCTCTATTCTTGTTCTTCTTTAATTGCTTAATTGAATGGTTTGAATCATATCCCTGGGATCTACACCAAAACAATTCCTTACTTTTCTCCTAAATAACTCTTTAGTTTCAATACCCTCATCTTCTAAGTCTCGATCAGAGTTTATGATATTCTGCCACGGTCCCAGGATTGATTTCTTAGCAAGCTTCTCATGACTGACATCCTTTAGCCTGTGTATAGCTTTAATTCACTGAAACCAAAAGGATGTGTTATTCTCCATCTCTAAACAAGGCCAAGTTAAGTGATTTTAAATTCCCAGCCTCGAGTCCCCTTTTGTCTTTACATTTTACTACGCATTATATGAATCTTTCTGGTTTCAATGTTACCTTCCCATATGAAGTTTACTAATTCCATTATCCAAACGAACTAAGGATGCGTTTGCTTCATGGAATGTTTTTTGAAAAATTGGATTTTTAAGGGAATTGGATTTGGAATTTTAGGGTCTGTCTGGTTAAAAGGAATTCATGGGATTTAAGTGGAATTGGAATTTAAATTCCATTCATTGACATGATTGGCTGGCTAAGAGAAAGAATTGGAATTAATTCCAACCAATTCCCTCAACTAATGGAATTCAAAATCCCTCCCTATTTTTATGGAATTCAGAACCCCTCATCATTTTAATGAGTAATTTTGTCTTTTAAGTATTTTTACATTACAAATACATTAACAAATATGCTAACCAAACACGTTATGGATTTAAAAGGAATCCTTCAAATTCCAAATTCAATTCCAATTCCAACGAATTTCGCTAACCAAATCCCCCTTAATTTGTCCAAAGGAATTTGAATTTGAAGAAATTTAAATTTCTAATTCATTTGATTGACAAAACAATCATAAAGGAATCGGAATCTATCACCATGACCACCACCTACTGAACGTCGCCCCCGCCAACGCCAGCCCCCAACCAACCTCCGCCACCGACCACCCCCACCACCGCCGCCCCCACCATCGACCACCCACCACCATCAGCCACTACCCCGTAATAAACCCTCTGCTGCCGCCGCCGTCGCCCCCCGCGACCTACGCCAACCACCCCGCCACCACCAACCACCGGTCGCCACCATCGTTATCGCCGCCCCCCTCCACCGCCAACCGACTACCCCACCACCGCCTTCACCGACCACCCCGCCTCCAGCACCGCCGCTACTTGAAAGCCTAATATCTCTTTAGCCTTAATGATGGCAAATTGTAGTGAAGGTTTGTTGCAATTTTAAATAACCACCACCTCATTAATGTATGATTTATGTATATATTAAATTATAATCTACTTCATATAATCAATAACCTAAAGAATTTAAAAAGAACCATAATACACAACTCAAACACAAATATATTTCTTACAAACTTCAAAATTCAAGTACAATGACAGCGGCGTGGGACAGATACATTGGGTGGCTTTCTCTTCTCTAGAACAATAGCCTCCTTAATCATGAGCAACTTCTGATGAACCTTTCGCCATATATACACCGTCAACCGGGACTAGCTCGATACCACCCCGATAGCCATTATCACACTCAAAAAACGACTAAACCCGAGCCATGTTCTGTCTAAACTTACTCTTCTGCATATTAGTATAGCTTCAAAGATGGTTCACGAGCCAATTTGGTAGCGGGTGGGTCCGATTCCGCTGCCGTCACCGCCACCAATGAGGATGGGGCGGTGACAGTTCTGTTGCGGTGACGTGGTCAGTGGCGGCGGTAATCGTCGGTGAGGGTCGGCGGCCGGTGACGGGGGAGAAGACGGCGGGGGCGACACGGCGGGGTGGTCAGCGTCGGCGGTGGTTGGTTGCAGCGGTAGATGACGGGGCGGGGGTGAGTGTGGTCGGCGAGGACAGCAGGGGTGATGACAAAATTGGTGGCGGCGATGTCGGTGGTCAGGTGGGGATGGTGGCAGCGGTGGTGAGTGGTTGGAGATTACAACTCTTTTTGTTGAATTCCTTAACAATTTGGAAGGAGCGTGAATTCTTTTACATGAAAGAATCTGAATGAATTACTTTCAATTCCGATTCATTTGTCAACCGAACACACTAAGAATATAATTCATATTTCAATTCCAAAAATTCTGTAAACCAAACACATTAAAAATGGAATTCAAATTACAATTTCATTGACTTCCAGTGAACCAAACGTACCCTAATTTGATGCGGGTTACTTAACTCAAAAGAGTAAATCATGCAAAAATAGCTCTAAGAAACATATATATGTTTTTGGCTAAGTGTTGAGATTGATTTATATTTTATAGACCACCATCTAACTTTTAGAGTAAACTACGGTTTTAATCCTTGAGGTTTGGGTCAATTCTCTATTTTAATCCATTAGTTTTAATTTCATTTTTATAGTCATTGTGGTTTCATTTTTGTTTCAATTAAAGACAGATGGCTAACACCGTTTGATTTTCTGTTAAGTTTTTTTATAAAAAGACAAAAATACCCTTATAGCCCACCACCACTATCCTTCATTTTCATAAAACCCTAAAATACACAATAACCTCCATCACCTCCACCTCCACTTCCATTACCTCCACCTCCACTAACGTCTTTTCTCAACTAGGGTTGTAAAGAGGAACCGCCGCCTCCACCTGAATATCTCCGATTTGGGGCACCACCACACCACCACATCTCCTGAACAGAACCATCGCACCACCGCGAAGCCAAAACCTAAATCAAAAAACGAAGCCACCCCACCCTAGAACCCTAGCTCGCGTTAATCGAACCCAAATTAACCTTGGTCGTCAATCGTACTGGAACTTGGAGGCTTGTCTACCTAATTCTCTCTTTCGCGAAGATGATGAAGGAAGGGGTTAGGGGGAGGAGGAGCTGAGAGGGGTGTTTGTGTTGTATTCATGAAGGAGATGGTGTGGCTGGAAAAACGCGGTGGTGGAGGGTTTTCAGATTTGATTAACGGTGGTGGTGGAGGAGGTGGAGTTGGTGGGTATTTTAGGGTTTTTATGGAGAAAAAGATAGTGGATGTGGATATTTTCAATTAGAGGGGTATTTTTGTGTTTTCATAAAAAAAACTTAACAGAAAATCAAACGGTGTTAGCCATATGGCTTTAATTGAAACAAAAATGAAACCATGGTAACTAAAAAGTTGAAATTAAAACTAATGAACCAAAATAGAGAATTGGTTCAAACCTCATAAACTAAAACCGTAGTTTACTCTAACTTTTATTAAAGAAACTTTTTTTATCATATAGATGATTGTTTTGACCAGTGAACACAAATGTAATTTTCCCTTATTTTATATGGTGTTAGCCTGTTTGGACAAGCATCAACACGAATACAAGCATCAACAAACACGAATACAACACGTTAACCCAACAAAAGTTGTAATAAAGTAAAAAAAGACCATTTTAATATTCGGAAACATCTTAAAAGTGAGATGAATCAGAAAGGGCCCTTCAAAGTTCAACCATAATCTTCAACCTGCAATTTCAATCGAAACAATAAACTTTCATTTCTAGAAATAATCGGAAAATCAAATTAAAAGGAAATCTAATAAAGAGACTGTATAAATAGTAGGATCAAAAGGAAAATATTTATTTTTTAACGAATTATATTGATTTTTAGATTGATAAATTAACTCAAGTAATCGCTTTTTTTTGTGTGTTTTCGGCTATTTGGCAATGTTAATCGTTTAAAAAAAATAAATTTATATAAGAAACGACATTTTATAATCTATCACTAAAAGCATCAGGTATACTAGCATCATCGCACCCGTGATCCTACGTGGAGAAGCAAATCATGGCGTGAATGGAAGGGCACATCGCCCCCTCTTGACGTGATCCAGCGCGTGAAGAGGGTGGTGTGATTTTTTTCACGGGAGAATTGTTGAGGTTTGAATGTAATATAGCCGTTGATAACGGCTAGTTATTTAATAAATAAAAAAAGTTTTTTTTATTAAATTTTCATTCTCATCTCCTATATAACACAAAACCATTAACATTTTACCTTATCTTCTCTATACTACAAAAATCTTTATAAAATGTCTTCTTCAAGCAAAGAAGCCCAGGAAATGGCGCGGCGTTTTCGCATCGGCGACGGTTATGTGGTGGCAAGAAGCGGAATCATCCTCAAGACCATTAAAACGAAGTGCACGTCTCAACCGTGACCCGGCGGCTGCTAACGCACTTTTACTCAAAGATTACTTTGACGAAGGGTGTCTGTACGGGGAGGAGCAATTTAATTCCCGGTTTCGAATGAGTCGGAAATTATTTTTAAGAAATAATAATGATCTCGAGAGAGACGTGCCTTGGTTCCGTCAACGGGTTGACGCGAGAGGTCAGGTTGGTTTTACCTCCATTCAAAAGTGTACGACCGGAATTCGCCAAATGACGTATGGCACCGCTAGTGATTCGTTTGACGATTACTTGAAGATGACAAAAAGAACGATCATGTCATGTATTTACAAGTTTGTAACGCTATAATTTTATTGTATGGTAAGAGATATTTACGTAAACCGTCGGCTAGCGACATTCAACAATTATATGCTTTTCATGAAGCTAAACACGGATTTGTCGGGATGCTCGGTAGCATCGATTGCACGCATTGGGATTGGAAAAATTGCCCCAATGCGTGGCAAAGTCATTTTGCACGCGGGGATCATACTCGTCCAAGTATTATGCTTGAAGCTGTGACTTCAAATGATATATGGTTTTGGCATGCATTCTTTGGCGTTGCCGATGCAAACAATGACATTAATGTTCTTAATCAATCGTCTATATTCGACGATATGATCAATGGAACCGCACCCGACTCATCGTTTGAACTTAGAGGATCGCATTACAAGTGTGAGTATTATCTAGCTGATGGAATATATCCAGAATATGCTACATTTGTCAAGTCTCTTACGTGTCCAGAAGCTATTAAACGTAATAATTATAAAAAGGCTCATGAGGCGGCAAAAAAAGATATCGAACGAGCATTTCGTCTCTTGAAGAATAAGTGACATATAATCGAACGGCCGGCGCGATCTTGGTCTCAAATCAAAATTCGGAACATTATGTATGCTTGTGTGATTTTGCATAATATGATTTTAGATGATCAAGGAGTGACAATTTGTTAATACAGCCCAAATGAGGAGGAGCCTACGCACGAAGAAATTGATGAAAATCAAAAGCGAGTAAACCGACAAGAAATACGCAATCGAGAAATTCATAACGCACTAAAGGCGAATTTGATTGAATATGTTTACGAAAATTCAAATCATTAGGTACTTTTTTTTAGTAGTGTAATTTTTTTTAGTAGTGTAATTTTTTTTATTTCATGTAATTTTTTTTAGAGTAAACTTCGTTTGTGGTTTGACCATTTTAACCATTTTGCTTCAATAGTTTGAAAATGACCAAAACACTCCTTGAGGTTACCATTTTACTCACTGACCCTAACTCCGTTAAATATTTCAGTTAAAATTAAGGGCATTTTGGTAATTTAAATATGTAAGATTATATATATATATATATGAGAGCTATTATTTGTACACCCACTCCCTCTTTTTCACACCACCCTCACATCAAATCAATCACATCAAACAATATCAAATCTATTCATATTTTTTTATTATTTATTTATTTACTTTTATATTTTTATTTATTTACCTTTTTAACTTAATTAAATTTATATCATTATTTAAATTAATAAAATCATAAAAAAATTCAACTTGTATAATTATGTAAATTGTAAAGTTATTTTTATATTTTTATTTATTTACCTTTTCAACTTAATTTAAAATTATATAAAATTAAATAAATAAATAAAACTTAAAAAATTCATCTGATATTTTAGCGTCACAACTAGAAATAAATACAACTCTAGTAACTTAAATGCTAAAAATATTTGATATATTAAAAAAAAAGTTTCATTTGAACAAACTATGTAAAGGTAACCCAATTACGTATTTACTATACTAAGGTCATATGCTCATTAAAAGTTTTATATAAATTATTAGAATATATCTTATGACGTTTATATATATTTTATAAAAATGATAGTGTTTTTAATTTATTATTTTTTTAAAAATAACAACTCAAAATATGTTAATCCATTTAAAAAAAATGAAGATGACTTTAACATTTAACAAACACTTTTATTAAATTTAATATAAAAAATATAAATTAAAATAACTATAAATTTTCTTCTCATTATACCTTTTTTTAGATATTCCATCCCACCCCATCCCATCATCATCATTAAAAAAATGAAAATAATATGGGTGTATCTATTTTTCTTTTTCCAGTGGTGTACAAATAGAGCTCCCTTAAATTAATCTGTCATAAATTAATTGGATAATATCTTTTGTTTCTCATTACCATGACCTTCTTTTCAAACGGTACGTCAATCTTGTGCAGTTAAGGAGTTAAAAATCAATATTTTAAAATAAATTTAAATTTCAAACCCAATAACACAATCTATTCTTGCAGGAAACCACTGGACACAAATGTAAAGAAATAACCCAATATTAACCTACCAACAAAACATAAAAAGAGAACCAAAAAAATAATTAAAAACTTTTGTGAATATAAAACTTCAAGACCCACTATTCTGGCGGTGACGGATCTTCAACGGCCATCGACGACGTCCAGGGTAAGCTGTTGTCGGTGTCATTTTCAAACTATTAGAACAAAAGGCATAAAATGGTCAAACCATAGGGAGCAAAAACGAAGTTTACTCTTTTTTTTAAGTAATGTATTTTTTTTTAATTATTAATGAAATATTATTTAGGTTTAATTTTATTATGTTTTATTTTATTTAAATGAATATTAAAAAAATATTTAATTATCACATCACCTCAATCACTTGAGTATTTTCCTTGTCAAGTGATAGATGGTGTGATAATGAAGGGTGTGACATGACACCACGTGACGTGATCTTTATTATCACATGACACCCCATCACTTGACATACTCTCCCTATTTAAAAAGTTTTAGGCTCAATTTCTTTTCTTTTTTTTAAAGTAGGATCGTATACTTTTAGTCTGAACACAAAAAAAAATATTGAATTGGACTATTTATATAAATTTTTTTTAAATTGGGGCCTCATCAATTTAGGGGCCCTAGGCTCAAGGCTAAAAATCTAATACATAGAGCCGCCCATGTGTTACCAGTGGCGGACTCATAAATTTTTTTCATGGGAGTCGGAAATTTTTAAGGTCAGTTGCAAACAATATATAACACTAAAAAAAATTCTTGGGGGGCAATCGGGGGCCTATTTCAAAATTTTGTGGGGGCGATCGTGATTTTAACGCGTATATAACACTAAATTTTTTTTCTATGGAGGACGGCTGCCCCCCATTCCTCCTAAGTAGGTCCGCCTATGTGTGTTACTATAATGTAACTTGTTTTAGAACGTGTTGAATTGTGCTAGCATCACTCACCGCCACACTGCTACCACCACCTTTAGGTCGCCGCCACCACCTCAGTGGCCATTGCCGCAACCTCAAGTTGCAGACACAAGAATTTTTTCCATGGGTGTTCGAAAATTTCGGTGTTCGGATGTCTATTAAAAGGGATTTTTGTCAGGTCGGGTCATCAAACTTTTTTTACCAAATTTAGTTAGCTCCCGAAATAGACTAAAAATAAAAAATTCATGTACTCAAATCAATATTCGTATAATCAATTAATAATCTAATTTTTTAATAAATAATCTAGCAAAAAAAATAAATAATAAAGAAAAATTTAGAGAAAAAGTTCAAAAAAAAACTTATTTTATTAGATAAAAAGTTGATAAAAAGTATTTAACTTGGGGTTGTGTGGTCATTTATACTTGATTCGGGAGAGTTGAGGTTCAACATTCCGACAGACAACCTGACTAGCGCAGACGACAGAGGTAGGTGATTGCCGATTGGGTAGTAGGTGTGGCACTTCACAATTGATAGTCGTTTGTTTCAGTTTCACTGAATCACATTCGATGGGGAGATGAGGGGTTTGACAAAGCTCATTAATTGTTTAGATGAATGGAAGAGAATAAATGAGTTTAGGATAAAAGATTATTGGATTAAATGGTTAGTGGGCTTAATTGTTTATAAGAATTAATGTGTATATTCAATTAACTAATTAATTTATAATAGGTTTATATTTGTTAATTTGTTTATAACTATTAATAAGTTTATATTTGTAAAATTTATAGTTTTAAATTGATTTTTTGGTTGTCGTTTTGGTAAAAAAAAATTCATGAGACATGGTGTCAAAATTTCTTGAAGCTCGCTCGGGATTAGATCATTTATGTTACAAACAAATTTTTTTTCATGGGTGTCGGGCAATCCATCCCCATAGGGGTGGGTACGCTAATGGCCACCTCCACTGCATCCGCACGCCACACCTCTGCTCGTTATAAGTTGTCACCACTAGCCGTCGTAAAAACATATAACGGGTAACTCATTTAATATATATATTTTTTTGTAAAACGTTATCTGATCTTATTTCAGTCAAAATTTGTTTTGACCCAAATCAAATTAATACTTTCCTTAAAAGAACATGTTTAGACTTGCACTCGTTTTAACTCGTTGTCCAATCCAACACGTCCGTTTTGTGAAGCTTAACGGTTATAACCAAGAATCGATCTGAAACAACTAACTTTCTTGTACAATAACAAAGGAGAAAAATAATAGGAGTACCAAACCAAAACTTGAACCATTTGGTGATTGATGTTTTTTTTCTTAACAATATTTTTTTCTCCTAAACATCAGCTAAACCTATATTTGCAGGATTTGAATTCACCACTTTTGTGGGGGGAAATCACCAATGGATATGCTAGAGGTCCATCTTAGCATTAACTCAGGTTCATCCAAAAGTAAGGAGAATTGAAAGTACAATGAAAACTACTTTTCCTGGCACCCGTGTTTGATTTGAGTTTTAATGTAGCTTCCAAAGGCCAGTACAAATAGTTCTTCTATCTACTTTTCATATTTCTAACCACGTGTCAACCAAAAACAAAAACTTTGTATGAGAAAAAACAAGCAAGAGTATGACTTTTGGCCACCTGGCCCTAATTAACCTTGCATGCACTTTGTGCATAAATGATGATTATGACATGGTTTCTTGAGTACTCAATGTACAACAATTTAAACAAATGTTACTACAAGCAAGTAGCAACCATATGCTTTTAATACTCTTAAAAAACAAAGTGTCTCGAGGCTCACTCGAATCTCGTTTTCGTTTGTAAACGAGCCGAGCCGAGCCCGAGCCAAGATAAGCTCTCTTGTTAGCTGGCATGTTGGTTCACTCGTTTGGCTTGTATAGCTTAAAAGCCAAAATTTTAATATATACAAATTATAACCAAATTTTAATAAGTTTAGCATCTCAGTTCGTATACAGCCCTAATATGCTTCAGTCCTACGTTCTGTTTTTTTCTCTAACAAAACCCATAACCCCAAGATGAGTTTATTGACAACAGCCTAATCATAGTGCAGGAATAAAGATTCATGGTCTGATGAGATTATAAAGTGATCAAGAGAATTGTAAACAAGAATATGTCAATCTAATGCCTAATAAAATGAATCATCACCTTCCTACAAGTGTTTGATCTGCTGCTAGTACCTTCACCTCCTAAAGGGCTATGGACGGATAGTAATGATGAAGAAACGGCGGTTGATGATGAGCACCAGCATCTGCTGGTGGTGGTGGTGGTGATGATGAAGCAGTGTTTGTTGAATTACAGAATCCTGATGATGCTGCACCAGCAGAGAAGAGGGGAGCTGCATATTGACCTTGAACCTGGCATGCCCAATTTAGTGCAGGTTCCATACTCTTCCCTGTTGCTGTTCCCTGATCATGGCAGAGTCTGGATTAATTTCTTACTAAGCGCGTATAATTTTGAGTTAATACACCATTAAACTTTCATAAACACAAACATTGTAGTTGTAGATACCTGGTAAGCAGGAAAAAGACTGGAAGTGGCCTGAGGCATTGGAGTTGCCAGTGTCATAGTCATATGTGCAGGGTGTTCAATCTGAAATGGTACAATAAATATGGCTTAAACAGATAATTGATCTCAAATGTGGGAAAAAATGATGAAAAAGTGTTATCAAATAGATTACCCTTGTTCTTCTATCCTCAGACATATCACCTAAGAGACGATTGATTTGGTGCAAGCTCCCTAATGTGTCATTTGCCTCATTACCAATACTCAGATTCAAATCTATGGATTGACCGAAGGCTGTAATTAAAGATAATAATCAGGATTAATACTAGAACAATACATGGATTGCAATGCCTGAATAAAAGTTAATTAGTACCTCCATTTTCAGTCTTGGGACTTAACTCCTCGTCATATGAGCTGGGATCAAAGTTAGTGACTGCTTCTCTTCCATTGCATTTTATGGCAGCCTTGTCATAAGCCCTAATTAATTAAAAACAATGATAAAATCACATTTTAGTGCGAAAGATTGGATCAAAAAAAGTTTGTAAAAAAATGATAAACTTAAATGCTAACCTTGCAGCTTCTATTTCACTGTCAAACAATCCAAGGTAAATGTACCTAGGGCAAAACAATGATAAGTTGATAACAAACTATCACCAATGCGATCACAATGAAATGTAACCATGAATCCCATATTTCTTATTTGTCACAGAAAAGAGTGTCAATTTAAAATTCCATAATTAGTTCATAAAATTCTCACTTTTTCCCTAGAAATTGCCCCATTCGAGCTTCCCATCGACCACATTTATGCAGGGTAACTCCTCTGTATTTTGAGCTTCCTCTAGAGAATCCAGTGCTCTGGCGGCGAAGAATATGGACAAATTCTTCCTTTGTCAAGTTCTTTATCTGCATAAGTTATGTAAGATGAATGGATTAAATGGCATGTGCTACTCATTAAATTCTTTTGCCCAGACACGCTTAATTCTTAAATGTCGGAAAGAGATGCCAGTAAATTTAGTCAAACCTGTTTGAGGCCTTCCTCATAATCACTTATGTTGAAATTAATATCAGCATCAAGTCCGCGAAACTTAATTGCAGCGCGATCATACACCCTGCAATATAAACATCAAATTCATATAGAATGCTTCACATGTAAGGTCAAATAGGAAAAGCAAAAACAAAAAAGATAGTTAACCTTGCAGCAGCATTTGCAGTGTCAAATCCACCTACAAAATCAGTCACAGATAATCAAACAAAAACAAACAGGTCAGCTATTGGCCAATGAACAGAATCAGATTCAAGTTGAATTAGCAAACCCTAGAGAATCCAATGCAATTCGGTGTCCATAATTGCGTACCTAGATACACTTGCTTCCCACAATCCCTGCAGAAATAAATGCTTGTCAGTATGTTAGTTGGAAATAGAAATTCGAGATCAAAAGTTTTGAATTATGCTTTTATGATATATCCATCATCAAAACTTCAATTAGTTACGGAAAATGACTAATAGGCCGATTTCTCAACAAATTTGGTTAGATCATAATTATGTTTGTAGTAATCAACTAACCATATGTGCGATTCCCATCGTCCGGTTCTCCGGTAAAAAGTAACACCGCGGTACTGAGAACTCTGAGGCCTAGGTCCTCTCCTACCTTTCCTCACCGGCTGTTTATGCTGCTGGTGTTGCTGTTGCCTTATCATGATTCCTCTTTCGTCAACCGCAGTAACCGCGCTTCCAGCAGCATCATACAACAACTGACGCTGGCTCAAGCCGTCGTCTCTATCAATCTCCGGGAAGAGCTGCTTCGTTACCGCGATCTCTGACCTAAATTCCTGATCATCTTCTCGGTTAATCGGTTTCAATATATCGAAGCTATAAGTGAGACCCGGACACGAGTACGAGTCATTGACGACGGAGGAATTCGAGGAGCCGCCGGAGTACTCCAATTGACCACCTCCGCCGCATACCTCCAAAAACTGCTTACCGCTATTGTCCTCCATATGTTTCAGTATCAAATCGCTCTGATCAACACCGAGATTAAGGTCCAACATCACGTCAGTGCTCCTCAAAATCCACCTTCAAGATAACTTTTCAAACCTGGATGCATACGTATATATAGACAAATCCGATCAATCAGATACAAATCAACGTCGAAATACAACTTGATGATTATATATAATCGAAATTCATAAATACATGTATGTCTGACATAAACGCGAAGAGAAGTTTAATAGAGCGGGAATAAGAAATAATACTTGAGCAGATGAAGCAGAGGAAACAGGTCGTTGGCGACGGAATCAAGGCCGGCAATTGTGTGCTTCCAGTTTTAGAGAGGGAAAGTTTTTGGGAGAGAGAAGATGTGTACTGATGGGGAGTAAACAGCAACACAAAGAGAAATAGACCCATGAAGACTAGTGTGAATAGATGGGACGTTTGCGACTTCCGAGTGTTCTACGTTTGCGAATAACAAAATATCAAAACTTCATTGAAAAGTTAATAAAATACGGGGAATATATTATATAATAAATAAAGATTTTTTTAATGTCATATGTCCTCTTTATATTAATTCTTATAATTTTTTTCCCGTCTCTATCTCTTATTTAATACACTTCTATCTTTTAATATTAATATATATTTAAAAAAAATATTAATTATACTAATAAAATGTATTTATTTTAAATAATATTTTATTATAAAAAATTTTGAAATTTAAATAGTAAATGAAAGTCAAATTATATTAAATAGTAATTAACGTATTTTCAAAACCCAATTATATATTAATTTTTACATATTTTGAAATTTTTTTCCATTCTTAATATATGTAATATATTTTTACATCTGTAAAATATATACATAAAGATTTAAAAATTCTATGTATTGATATTTTTCACCACGTGTGTAAACACGGGATTTAAACTAGTATTCCATTAAAAAGTGGTTTTTCGTTAAGAAATTGGTCAAACGAACTCCGATTAAGCTCATTCCAGCGGCGTTGGAACCGTCTCATCAAACCCTAACCCGCCCCCAAAAACCTAAACCCCCCTTCACCCGCACCCCAAAAAACCTAGCCTCTCTCTAACCACACCCCGAAAAGCCTAAAACAACCACCTCATCCCCAAAAACCTAACCCCCCCCCCCCCCAAAAAAAAAAAACCCTTAATCCACCCCCACCCACCCCCAAAAACCTAAACCCCCCACCTCTAAAAAAAACCTAAACCCTAAAAGCTAAACCTTAAGGCTAAAACCCTAAAATTCAACCCTAAAAGCTAAGATGGTAGAGTTCGACGAGACGGTTCCAACACCAATGAAATGAGCTCAATCGGAGCTCGTTTGATATCGTTTCTTAAGGTTTTTGTCATTTATTAGGTTTCTTATCGAAAAACCACTTCTTATTTGAAACCCCAACAATAAAATATAACTAAATGTTATATAAAAATATAAATCTTGTATCATACATTCTATAATACTGCGACATCTAGAGAAACACTTCTCAGTTCTCACACATTATAATACGGTCTATATGATATGATGAAAATAGTTATACGACTTGTATGATGATTTTATATGTCTCGTATGAGGTTGTGTTCGTCAAATCATACGACATGTATGATTTGTTTGACTGACATTAAAAATGATTAATTTGACAACTGACAAACTCATACTAATCGTATGATCATTTTTCGTCCCATCACACAGCTCGTATAATGTGACAAACATGTTGGTGTCTCTTAAGCAGCACACAAACATTAGCAATAAACTTTAATGTTTATCATATAAAAAGTCCATATAGTTTGACCTGATATACAGTTAGGTCTAAGTTTAAAAAACTACATGTTTGGATTATTTGTTTTTAACTTTGTAACAAGTTTGAGATCTTACACTAGCTTCCGTTAAAATTTCTTTTAAATTTGTTTAAGATTACCAAAATAGCATTTTACAAACCACGTGTTCTTTGTGTAATTACCAAAAGTAAAATGAAACAAGAAAAAAAAAACCCAACCCAACCTCTCAACCTCTACAACACCACCTTGCCCACCCACCTCCATCACCGTCATAAATCCACCACTGTTAACCAAGATCCACCATCACAATCGATACCCCTGAAAACAAGCACACACATGACTACATGAGTCGAATATGAAAACTGAAAGGAACTCGTTTAAAACCACAGACTTTAGAAACATGCAAACCCCATAGAGAAACTCGCTTTAAAGAATGCATTAACAAGAAACACTAAGGCAAGTGATGTTTTTTTTTCAATTTCCCAAATATAAAGAAACATTTAATCCGATCTTGGGTGATGATGTGGCGGTTGAGGTTATAATTTTTTGGGAAGATCATCAATCGGTGATGGGAGTCGGCGGACAAAAAGAAAAGAAAGGGTTGGTGGTAATCATGAGGGTAATTTTGTCATTTTACATAAACTTAACAAAAAAAAATTTATGAAAGTTAATATTATAACACAAACTTGTTACAAAATGAAAATCACATAACCAAACATACGACTTTTTTTTAACTTAGACCTGAAAGGCGTGATCAGGTCAAACCACATGGATTATTTGTGTAAGTAGCTTTAAATATCTAAAAGATTAAACAATTAAAAAAACAATTGATGAACAGAGAGAGTAAGGTTGATGCATGATCTTACCGTGACTTTATTTCGTAAACGATAATTTTTTTTAACGGTTTCGTTTTTCTTGAACTTTATTTTATAAACTTTTAAGCACGTTAATTTGTTATGCGGTTTAACATACCGCAGCGCGTAAAAACAGAATGTCAGCTTGTTCAGTGTTTTTTTTCTCTCTTATTTAAATTAAAGCATTTGCAAATTGAACACCAAATCAATAGTTCTCTCCATGCATATTAAACCAATTGACGCAGTTTCGCATCTTTTCCCTTGCCCTACTCTCTAGTTTTCTTTTTTCACAACATAGACTTGTAGATTTCTTTCCAGACTAGCCTCTGATCACATGTGGTTAATGTGGGGCTAGCCCACTTGGTAGAGACACATGTCTCTTAAAATGAAGGTCCCAGATTTAAACCTGAACAACTGAGTAGTTTTGATTATTGATGTAAAGTAAAATACGAGCAACATTTGCCGTTTTAAAAAAACGTTGATCACACCATAGGAAGATAGGTGTTCTCTGTGAAAGTCTTGCAACACTTTCACAAGGAATCGAGTTTGTTAAAGTGACAATTTTAGTCCCTTTAGTGCTATTATTTTATTATTAGACACAAAACTTTAAGAAATTTTGATAGTAACCTCAGTTTCAACCATTGTTGACTTTTTAGTTTTAAGTAAAAAGTATAAATGAGATAAAATATTAATTTAATTTACAGTATCTCAATTTTATTGTACTTAAAAGGAAATATTTTTTATTAGAAATGAGGCATAAAAATGATATTGTAAAAGATATTTTTTTAATATTTAAAAAATACATGTTATATATATATTACAATTTGGATTAATTTTTAACATATATTTTCCCAAAACGTGGAACTAATTCCCTAATTCCCACTTCACATGTTAAACAGAATTAGGATTAATTTTTTAACATATATTTTCTCAAAACGCAGACATCAACTAATTCCCTAATTCCCACTTCACATGTGAACCACAATTAGGATAAATTTTTAACATATATTTTCTCAAAAACAGGTAATGTCATTTGAAGATCCTGGCGTCTATCAGCAAGTATTGAATAAAAGCAATAGACGAAACACATCACTAGTCAAGTTCGAATCAACGGTACATAAACCAAAAACCAAAACCTGTTTTGCAACGGTTTCTTCGGCATTATTACTTTCCCTCTTTTACTTTTAGTGACACCACTCTTACAATATACGATAACGAAAAATATATTAAAAAAAATTCACAACAAGAAAAACAACAAGATCTTCAACAAGAAACTCACCCGGTATACGGCTACAACCCCAAATGACCGTCTTCACGTTTGATATTCGGGGTTCGATATCAGCGAGGACTTCTTTGGATATTTGATCTTCACATACCCATAACCCATGCACATTTCAAACTCCCTTTGAGTGTGTCCCACTATGCATAGAGCTTGCCATGAGAACTTTCACACGGTTCTCATCTATAGTTCTGATAAATAAAATACGCAAGCATCTTAGATAAAAATTTAGCGAGTGTTACAGGAGGATATGGTTCAGAACAGAATGTTTGATAGTACAAAAGAACAAAGATAAATTGTAATGAGAATGATCATGATAATGAACATTTAGCTAATTGGGGTAGATCAAAGGGAAGGACATACTACATAGTATTTACGAGGGCGCCCCTATAGTTCAACACAATAATCTCATTGCTCTGAGAGTTCATAAACATTGCCTGCAGATACTCCTATAGTTTTGGAATTGACATCATATGACGAGAGGACCTTTCTCTGCACCCATCAACATAATCTAGAGGTCAACGCTAATGAAATCACTAATATTTACAATTTATAATAAACACCAAGGAGAAGCCCCTTCTTTAATTTATAATCTTAAAACCAAAATGATATAAATTCCTTCAAATCCTGTTTATTCCCCAAAAAAAACTATAACATAGCATCTCAGTCATTTTCTTCCATGCCAAAAAACAAATTATCAAACATGAATCTGTTAGAACTCAGGATAAATGCTCATGGAAAGGAAGTAATTACGATTTGCTCAAAGTCTGGACTTGACAAGTTGACTGTTAGATTTCTCATTAATAACAAGACCTGCACGGTCAAAGAAAAGAAACTTAGGATTTTATTAAATTAATAAAGCCAAGATTGCATTAATAGAACAAACAGTAATACAATTGACATTAATAAACCCGAACAAACTCACTGTTTCAAAGTTTATAGGATCCATCTCCTTCAATTTCTGCACATGCCCTTTACTTTCTGGATCAAAAACACTTCCAATGAAGCTATAAACTTCAGAGAAATCTGGTATACCTGAAAAAAGGTATTCAATAATAATATTAAGGATGATAACTACAGAATTGGGTCACTTAGAACAGAATAAAACTATCAAAAATGTATAGATGGCATGTACAGTTAAAGCAATATGTGCAAGTGTTTATGCAGTTCTCTACTTAAAACAGCAAACTATCAAGAAATGTATAGATAGCATGTGTAGTTAAAGAATTATGTACAGGTGTTTATGCAAATCTCTACTTAAAACCGGTTCTATTATGAACGGCCTTCTTACTATATATACATACACACATCACACATGCATGTATATATATGAATTACAAGAATAGCATGAAGGACAGAACCTTGTTCCCCTTGTTTTGATAGCTCAGAACCAGGAATTTCTCGACTAGAGCTCCCTATGCCACTATTACTGATGTTACTAATCTTTACCGCACCTCTTGATCCAGCATCAGCTGAGAAATGACATCATAATTTAATATTAAATGTCGAATAACTTTAAATCAAACAGGTAAGAATATATATCTGAGAAACAATAGGTTACAAACATGCACACATGCCTTCAATCCCATGTAGATCATATTCATCTTGTGATGTCATAATTCCACCAGATGGACTTATAAGCTGGGAAGTGTCATCCCATGGGGAATATCCAGGTGCAAGGGCACTCATTGAGGCAGGATAACACATAGATGTTTGAAGTGGCAATAGAACTGCCATTAAGTCAGAGAAAATGTCTTAAACATTATAAACACTAGCATATAAAATTTAACAACTGTGGAGTATATTTTATATACAAACCATTTTTGGCTGCCTTATGTGGATAAGGATGTGTAGCCTTGCGTTTAGGACGAGGTGGCGGGACGTGTGCTATCGATCCATTTTTTTGGACCTTTAGAAAGTATTTCTGGGCATGACTTCGTATCTGCAAATAGAATTACCCCCCTTCAATAGAAAATTAAAGAAATATTCATTAGTTTGTTAAGCTCAAATACAGTTATTTTCACTTCCAGTTAAGAGTCAATCGATGTCCTTTAGCGAATTACTAATAAACAAAAATATAAGGGATGAGCCAGTAGAGACCAAATTATATACAACAAGTTGCATTTCAACCATAAACTTACAGTAAAATGAGCCTAATGATTTAAAATATGGTTCTAAGGCGCATCATAAGTAATACATTGAATAATTTGTTGGAAAATTTAAAGAAAAAGGGTGAATCGTCACCAACTTTGGACACAAATAATTATATGTAATTATCATATATACAATTACAATTCATGGTTTGTGTTCTCTTTGATGAGAGATATACAACGAGCTAAGAAGTGTCCAAAATAGAGCTAAGACGAAAGAGATACCAACGCTCAAAGTTGTATGATTGAAACAAAAGTGTAGTGAGAAATTGGGTGGGAAGTTGTCCCACATAGGTGGCTGAACAAACCTTGAAGGGGTTTAAGTTATAGCCAAATAATCGATAAGCTCTTTACTTGCATTTTACTCCAACACGTACGCACATGGCTTAGAATTTTCGAACTTGTACATGACCGCGACCCCCCAACCTGCAGACACAAATGTCGGTGCAAAATATTTTTCGGTACCAAGAACATACAGCCCCGACTGTTGTGCCCTAAGAGACACGTATGGATACAAAATATGTTTTAAGGGAACCATGTTTATCACTAGGCCTCAACCATCCTTCTGTTTTATTTATTAATTTTTGTAATACTTATCTACACTAGTTTCGTTGTATTTATTTTATTATGAACGATATTCTCTTACATAATTAACTTCAAAACATCCTCAGTTATTAAGGGTAGCAGATCCTATCTAAATAGAAAAATGAGGATTCATTCAAGTACAGAGAAGGAATAACTGAGATATATCAAATATGCACCTGAATTACTGTCTTTGAACCAACAAAGTCTTCGATTTTCTTCCAATCACGATCAAACCTGAAAGAAAAGGAGATCCAAAATAGCTAAATCACAAGCAGCACATGCTGCAATAAAGACACTAAGCTTTTAAGTTGCAGAAATAACATAAACATAATATCAAATATTCTCCCAATTAATGTCAAATTAGCCATGGCAACTAAGTGTTGATTGATAAAGACCTTGCTTATTATAATTCACTACTAATAATTTAAAAGCACAGGCATATTTAAACAGAAAACAATAAAAATGATAACAACGCTTTCACTACTTCAAATCACATGATCAAATCGCAGCGACTACTTGCGAATCAATTAATCGAATCGATGAGTAGAACACTATTTACATATATAAAATCGAGTGAAGCAAAATTACTAACAATTGAAGAGCTTCAAGGAACTTATCGTGCTCTTCCTCGGTCCAGCTCTCTCTGGACTTTGTAATAGTATAGGGCTTCCGTACCTTCTTTCCTGAACCATCCGGAGGCGTCGCCATTGACGATGAATGCGTAGGGTTTTTGTTGCTACTATTCACGGTAGTTCTTCAAATGCATAGGAGCGATGGTGGTGGCTGTGCAGCGTTTTGGAGTCTCTGTGTGTTTGTGTGTCGTGTGTTGTGTGGCTCAGGTGATTTGTGGCCGGCCTTCAATTAATCGCCCCACTTGAATGTTTATTTTTCATTTTTTTGCATTTAGGACCTTATACTTTGATAGATTTGATAAAACTTAGACGAATACCAATCATCTCCCGATTTCGTGTCATGGACTCATGGCAGGGCCGGCCCTCATCGAAATGTTTTGGGTCCGGGACAAGTAATAAAAAAGCGGGCCTCAATAATTTTTTTATATATAATGGGTTTAAATATATATATTTTTGTGTCTTTCTTTGGTTTAGTTTTGGTTTAATAATTTAAACAATTATGGGTTTTTATGGGACAACCTTTTAAAGAGAGAAAAAAAAAAGATAAGAGAAAAGAAGAAATAAGACACATGAAAAATAAATAGTGTTGTTGCCAAGACTTAAACCTATGACATTTACATTTTCTTGCAATGGTTTTTTCAATTGCACTAAGGAAACTTTGATTTACACAAAATGGATGTATAAACTAAATATACTATTTAAAACATATACAAAATTTTTAAAAACTTCGGGCCTCTTGAAAGACCGGGCCTGGATCCTTGGCCCACCCTGCCCCTCCCTTTAGGCCGAGCCTGACTCATGGCAGTTATGGGCTACCCTGAGTAAAGAGGAAATCAGTCATTTTTCACGGAAGTGTAATTAAGTTATTGGATCGTGAATATTCGTGATAGAGTGGTAATGATGCCACGAAGAAAAGTCGGGTATGAAGTTGTGAGAATTATATCATCCACATACAATAATAATTAGGCAATGTGTTTGCCATGGTGGTAGACAAGTAGAGAATTGTCACACCCCCAAAATTCACCAACGGAGTTTTACCGTTTGGTGTGTGAGAAACCAGGATCTCAGGCATTAGTTACATCAAACGACACTATATGGGACATAAATAAAATATCATAAAAGTTTAGAGTAAGTGCGGAAGCGTTAAACAAAGAAAGTAAATGCGCAAGACAAACGCATAGTCAAATAATAATATAAAGCATAATAATTGCTTGATTGTTTGATATGTAGTAGTAAAGATAAAGTGACACCATGCATGCCCTAGCGTGCACCTGCTTAACGACCTGAGAAAACATGTAAGAAAACGGGTCAACACTAGGTTGGTGAGTTCACAGGTTTCAATGATTGTAATAAAAGCGTTTACCAAATTATATACATTCAATATGTATATCTATAGGTAGCTAACCTATGTTCATGTCTTAATAAAGCGCCCGCAACCGAAGCTGACTGTTTGTGTTTGAATGCCTCCCGCCAGGTCTATCAACCCTGGCAATGTGTTTAGGCCAATATTACACCCGTTCGACCTCCAATCGAGTTAGTGCGACGAACGCGGGTGGGGTTTGTCAAACCCAGTAGTACTACCAAACATTACCTCGCTAAATCCTTATTAACGGTTCGATGTGTGTGAGGACTTTCATGATAGTGTGTTACGCTTAGTCTTAACAAGTAATATCATATGAATTACAATAATCAAAAATAGTTTGCGTTATGTTTTCTCCCCCAATTTAAAACGGTAAAAGGGGCCGTGAAACTCACCTGAGTTGAGTAGTAGATGGTACCACACCGGGATGAAATTGGGACCACAAGTGTTAGCCTGTGAACAGCTGATGTATGCCCTAGAATTATAAATATAATAGTTAGGGACACATGGGATTTTGTGACGACGACACGGAAGTGTGAACGTCTTAAAACATACTTAGGATCAACGCGCAAACAAACTTGGTCACGGGAATAAGGGATTTCTTAATTTTTCAATTAAGATAGGCGCGTTACGAATCGAGAGTTTTTCTAACTACGAATAATATTATATAAATAAATATTCATGGGTTTGTACCATTAAATAATGGTTTAGGAAAAATAATATAATTTATTATATTATTTTTAAGTTCGGAGGATTAACACGATAATCATTTATGTGGCAAAAATAATAAATATATTATTTTTATTCAAGAATTTAAACGTGGGTAATAATATAAATAATTATACTATTTTTATGTTCGAAGTGTGACACATTAATTATAAATACGGTGAAAATAATATTATATATATATATTATTTTTATTCGGAGTCATGGGTTGAATAATAATATAAATATATTATTTTAAAAGTGAGAAAATGATATTAAAACGAGTTATAAAACCAAACCCGGGCCTACGGGTGATTTTTGAGGTTAAAACATATCAATATATTAATATAATACTATAGGGAATGTTTTTATATTAAAAATAATAATTTAAAAATGATTTAAAGCAAAACAGGGGTGGGGAGACTCGAACCCGGGTCTCCTCCCCACCAAAACACACACACTTAGCCAGTCCCGCCCGCAAGGGTGTCGCGACATAATCCGGTTCCAACTGGTTTTAACATACAAGTCTAGATGATCCATCCCCACTATGCGAGCCGAGCCAAAACCCAGCCAATTTCCCATGAATTCGACCACGATTGGAAATGAATGTATAGGGGTTTTGTTAATCGATCCATAACGAACCTGTGGTTAAGTTTAATTGCAAAAACATCGTGTTTTGAATCGTTAAATCATAGATTGAAGGGCTGAAACCCTAGATTAAGAACACATAATTAAATATGTCGAATTCGATAATAAAAATGGTTCATGGGTTTTTACTGGTTAGAACATTACGAAACTACTGGTATATTTTAATTTGATTGATATTGTGTCTAAGACTCTAAGATCAAAACCCCCCAATCATATTATGAGCAAACCCTAGATTCTGGATTTTGATCAAAACAACGATATGAGGTTAAATTAACATAGGGCTTTCAATTAACAGACTAAAACGAAGGTGTGAGGGGTTTCAATTACCAAATTGGATATTGGATTGATAGTGTTCGACCAAAACTCAGTCCCGACGACGTGTTCTTGCTTTCCGGTGACTCCTGCTGCAACTCCTGCCAAATTGAGGTGTGAAAGAGCTTTAAGGAAGTTCGTACAAGGTGCGCAAAGGATTCGTTTGCAAGAATAATACAAGAGTTTGTCGAATTCGATAGTTAAGCTTAATGTGTCGATGGTTATGCTTTGAATACCCATAATTGGGTTTAATTCGCATCAATTTCTGTGTTTAATGTGTCAATGATGATCGTTAATGTCTTGAACGTGTATAACCATTATCAATTTGAACACAATTCGGTTATTAGTGCGGATTTGAGCCAAAAACCAACAAGTTTGACTTTGCAAAGTCAGGATCGAAAATGAGCTAATTACAAGTTTAGTTCCTGCAGTTTCATGTATTTAGGTCTAGAGATTGATAGAATTAGTCCCTGGGGTTTGAATTGAGTTAATTAGGTTAAGATTTAACTGGATTTGGTTAACGGGGTTAACTCTAATTAGCCGGATGTCACAAGAATTATCACAAATACTGCTTCGAAAACCTTTAGAAATAAAAAAAGAGGAGAACTGAGTGTACCATGCACGTGAAGCCTGTTTTAACTCGTAAAGGGACTTGCGGAGTTTAAACACATGATTCGAGTTATTGTTGTCTTAGAACCCTAATGGTTGATGCATATAAACAGTCTCCTGGAGGTCGCCGTATAAAAATGCATTTTTAACATCAAGTTAATTTATGAACCAGAAGCAGGATAGAGCCAGCGTCAATACGGTTCTGATGGTGGCCAGTTTAACTACCAGACTAAAGGTTTTGGTGCACTATATGCCAAGAGTCTGAGATATCCTGTTCACAACCAAACAAGCCTTGTATCTCTCAAGTGAGCCATCGAATTTAAACTTATGTCAGAAAAGCCGCATGCATCGAATAATCGTGTTATATAAAGGCCGGGGGACAAGCTTCCAAGTGTCATTATCTCGTAATGCACTAATTCATTTTGCATACCCCATAGCCAATTTGGATCTGATAAGGCTTGGCGGTAGGAGGCCGAAAGAGGGGAGATATGAGAAGTGTTGGTCGTGTGTAGGTTAAGGCGTTGTGTGGGTTTCGAAATGCCATGTTTTGAACGGATGGTCATGGAATGTTGGTTTGTTGTATGAGGTGGTTGGGTAGGAGGTTAGGTTTGTACACCCGAGGTGGATGGCAGGTTGGGTTTTGTCGGTGGTGTTGGTGAATTGAGTTGCGGAGCGTCGGAGTGGGCTGGCAGGGGGTTGCCGATGACAGGGCTATTAGCGGCGGGATTAGTGGGGTAGATTGGGGTCGTTAATGGAATTGAGGGGATGGTGTGGGTGTAAAGGGTGGTGTAGTAGGAGACAGGTTGTCATCGAGGAAATGATAATGAGTTTCGGGTATAGGGTCATTAATGGGAAATGAGTCCTCATCGAAGATGACGTGACGACAGACGGGAAAGTATAACTTTACCCGTGGAATGATAAAGACAACGATACCCTTGGAAGTTCGATGGGTAACCGAGGAAAACACATAGTACAGATCGAGGTATAGTTTGTGGGGTTGGGCGACAGATAAATTTGGATAACACACACATCTGAATACCCTTAGGTGGTCGTATGTGGGATGACGATGGAACAGGGCAAAAGTAAGTGTTTGAAAGTGTAACCGTTAGTGGGTAATATATTGTGCAAATATGCGTTAGTGTGAAGAGCCTCAATCCAAAAAGTGGGAGGAAGATGTGCATGGATTAAGAAGGCGCGCATGATGTCATTGAGGCGACGAATCATACGGTTGGCTTTGCCATTCTTGTGGATGTTTGGGGACACGAGAAAGGAAAGAGAAAAGCACGATGTGATTGGCGTGATGGAAAGATACCCAATAAATGAGTTGAGTTGATAAAGTATTAAAGCCTTTTTATATTTCTTACTTCTTGAAATACCTAGTTTTACTGTTTGCATGTTACTTGATACTTGTAGACCCAGGTGAATTTTTTTTTTCCCGAAAGGAGGTGAAAGTTAATGTTGAACTTATTATCCGGAACCATGCTTATTATTGGGTTATAAATCAGATAATATATCGTTGGATTTGGACCATTTGGATTTGGAACCGAGCCTGTTATTTGGTTATAAATGCCATCAGGCTTCTGGTCTGGTGGTCAGGGGGTTTTCCCTGTAAAAGGTTTTCTCCTATGGAGGTCATGGGTTTGAATCCCGACGAGGAAAATTTTGTCAGTACCCTTCACAGGTAACATGTCTAGATGTTAGTTGTTAAAAAAAAATTGGGTTATAAATTAGATATACCATTGACCACAACCGTTTGATGGTTCGCTCAATGCATGTGAGTTCGACCTCATTCTTAGCTTGAAGTTATATATAATAAATGATATTTTTATTCAAGTTCAAACCTAAGTTTACCTAACTACTATTATTAGTGATTTTGTTTCAAGATGGTGGCTATGTTGTTAGGAAGCCAAAAAACCGAACCATTACTTATGAAGGGACAAAATCCGACCAAAATCAAACATCAAAAGTTTGATTGATCGAGTACCAACCGTATATGCGTTTAGCTAATTATTTTAAGGCAAACGTCATAAAAATCCTATGTACTTTGCAATATTTGTTAAAAAAAGTCGGTATAAGTTATTTTCTATTTATTATGTTTTTTTTAACGGCAACACCTGGATATTCTAGGATAATTGAGTTTCTCTGGGACAACACCTAGAACATACAGGGCAGCCCACCACAGGAGCAACCCCCAACTGGGTAAACCCCCTGACCTGGCACATACCCTTTTTTTTTTGTTTCCAGGATTCGAACCCAAGACCTCCACTATGGAAAGTCTTGGGGCTACCATTGCACCAAATGGCCAACGGTTCTATTTATTATGTTATCAAAGCATTTTTGTCTTCTTCGATAGGGGTATATTTGTTTGACTTATTTTGACTTTTGATGATTAAAAGTAAACTTTTTAATTTTATTAAACTTTTAACCACTTTGAGTTTTGACGAGTCAACATCGTTTCTTCAATTTTCACAACCACCACCGGCCCAACATCTCACATCACCTGGTATGCATCCAACACAAATTCGGTACCGGTATTTTGGTAATGGGAAATGAATCCTCATCAAAGATGACTCATGGTGACCAACACCCCCATTATTTCACTCCTAGCCTTCTACACCAACATGAAATGTATGGTTTATGTTTAACCTAAGCATGATCGGGTCAGTTTCAGACCTAACCCGTAAACATGTTTAACTAAGCTTATTAGATTGGTTCACGAGTTATGTTTATTTTTATGAGTTTTTAAAAGTTAACCAGTGGTGGCTCTATGCATAGAAATTTTAGGTTCAGGCCTAGCGCCTCCAAATTATTGGGGGCCTCTATTTAAAAAAAATTAATACATAGTCCGATCAAGTTCTTTGTTTTGGGCCTAAATATGTCCAATCTTACTTTAACAAAATATTTTGGGTCTAAAATTTTCCTTTTATACATAGTCCAATCCTACTTTCACGAACCCGTTTTTTTCTCCCACTCACAAAAAACCTAGATCCGCCACTGTTAATGATAACATTTGAAACAAGGCCCCGGGTTTTTACTTCATCTTAGGCCCTCAAAATAGTTAAGCCACAACATTTAGTGATCAAACATAAAAGTAAAAGAAAATAAGAAAAATGAGTTTCAAGTATTGTATTTTAAACGCATTTGTTTTATAAATATTTGTGTTACGGACGTAAATTCGTAGCTCAAGAGTGGTAATATACAAGCACAATAGAATTGATTTCTTCAAACTCAGAATTCGTGCCAAAGGCATAATAGTTCAGCGGCATCCTGGTGGTGGGATATGGCTCAGTGACCATAAGGTCCTAGGTTCGAATCTCACAACGGGTTTTCCCAGAAAAATTGGGTTTCCTCCTGAATTGATGACTTGGTGTTGGAATATGATCAGGTGGTACCACTGGTGGCACGATGATACTCCGGTGGTCCGTTAGTGATCCAAATTTGTCATTAAAAAAAAGAATTCTTGTTAAACCATGAGGACGTACTTTGTAAATATTTGAAAGCATGAGGGGATGTTTTGACAGATTTTAGCCGACACAAACGACCAGCGAAATCACCGCCGATAAACTATTTTAGTATTTTGCGAGTATTATATGTGTGCAGTGGCCCACAGTCTGCAACGTGTCACGTGTGAGTGTCCTAACCATAGGTTTACGGGCATGGGACCACGTGGCAAACTCCGAACTTTTTACAAGCCGTTAGATCCGGTGATCTAACGATTACTTTTATGGTTGATGATGAGTGGACACATGGGGCCTGCTTGTGCTGTTTTGCATTACCAACTTATTTAAACCCCATGAGGGTGAATAGTATAGCAGAGATGTACAAGTTTCTTTGCATTGAGTACAAGTCGAGCTGTCAGAAAAGGGAGGCACGGTGGAGGTGAGCATTGGTTCATTATAGATCACTTGGTCATTGGGCCATGTAGCAAACCTCCCTTTACACGCATCTCCTTTATCTTTCAGCTTCTAAGTTCTAATGCGTCATTTTCTCAAAGATATTTACAGTCGGCTTAGAGAGGGGGAGATAAAGCGTCGATCAGAATCAATGAAAACCCTAAAGGCCTAGGTTGAGAACTAGAGAACAACTTGAAATCGAAGCGTTAGATCCGTAGCTCAGCCTCTATCTGATGAAGAAGGTACAGTTCTCAATCTCCATCATTTTCTTCTATTGTTCTTCGTTTTGATTGTTCTTCATTGAAACAAAAGCGGAGGCAGAGGATGTTAAATTGGCTCGACCAGGTCTCAATTTTCTCAACCCTTGTGCCAGTCAGTATCTCGCCGGTGTTCTTTCCACCAAGATCCAACCTCTTCAAGTCAAATTGAGACCAAAATGAAGGTATTCGTTTCCATTCTCAGTTTATACATACGGATTGTTGACCTGTAGGTTTAAATTAAACCATAATCAGAGGACCTTCAATTATGTTGACCATGGAATTTTTTAATGAATTCTTCATGTTTATGTAATAAGATTTTGAACTGCTTAGGAAGAAGATTTTAGGGCAACGTTAGGGAACTTTTCCATCGATCAGTAATGGAGCTTCTCTCACCCTCAACATATTCCCATGGATCGGTAATGGTATCATATGAATTAAAGGATTTAAAGTTTTCTCGTGGACAAATTTTGGTGTTTTGAAGTTGTGGTTGGATTTTGCAGGTTCTATTGGTACATAGATTCATGTGTGATGGACTTATTTTTTAGGGTAAATACATCGGACACAAAGCAGAGGGATAAAATTTATAGAGGAGAGCATAATGCCATAGTAGGTTTCTGAGTGTGACTTCGAATACTTTACTTCATTGTTTGGTAATTTCTTTGTTCCTTGATCATTTGTTTTTTTATCACAATAATCATTCATTTTATGTTTTGTATGACGTGCATATGACAAAAGGATCCCCAAAATTTGCATGTGTGTGTTCAACCTATGAGAGAAAGAACAAAAAATCTCAACAAAATCTCGCACTTGATCAATATTAAAGCTTTTCTGCAACTTTACTAAGACATCGGGATTGAGAGATATCTATTTGGTAAGCAATTCTCTTCATCATCTCCGAGAGACGCTAACTGGTACACGAGGAAGTGGCAGTCACCATTTGTCTTCTTTCCTCTGAGGTAGAACAAGTCCCCAGAGTGACCCGCTTCGTGAGTTTCCCAACATGCTTCTTTTAGTTTTATTAAACGGGACGAATGGTCATTTTTTATTAAATGGGTCGAACAGTTTAGTTTTATTAAATGTGTCAAACGGTCAAACGAGTGAGTTTATTAGGCTGGTCATTGGGAATTGTTTAATAATTATGTTGTAATAACCTTACTTGCTTTGAACGTACTAAAAAATTTAAATTGACTAAGTCATGCTTCCTTTAGTTTTATTAAACGGGGCGAACAATCAGTTTTTTATTAAACAGGGCAAACAGTCATTTTTTATTAAACGGGGCAAACGATCATTTTTTTTATTAAACAGGTCGAACAATTTAGTTTTATTAAATGGGTTAATCGTTCATTTTATTAATTTACACCATTTTATGCTTCTGAATTACTAAACATAGTTTATAGTTGTTTGTTTTCATAGTTTGATTACATAGTTTTGAGGATGGATAGTACACAAGATATGGAGGCAAATCAGACTAAGGAGATTTAACTACACAAGGGACTTAGTCATGCTTCCTTTAGTTTTTTTAAACGGGCCAGCTTTATTAAATGGGAACGGTCATTTTTTATAAAACCAGTCGAAAAAATTTGTTTTATTAAATGCGTCAAACGGGTCATTTTTTTATACAGGTCAACGGGTGAGTTTTATTATACATGGAAAATGATTTAGCTAGGGAGCTGATAAAAAAAGACAAGATTGGAGTGCCCTTCAACAGGTGGTGTATTTCAAGGGTGGAGAGAAGGGAACATAGAATTTGCACCTACATATGATAGCAATCGCTACTCGGGTACACTCGCTAGCAGAGCAGGCGAAAAACAAAAGACACCGCCATGGTATCAACATCTAATCCAAAGTCTTCTTCCTATGGTATTTAAATTAGATTATGTTGTAGAAATGTGACATGGTGTAATAATATTGTTCATGGAATAGAAGTGGATCAATCAGAAATGAATGTGCTTATTTATGGACCAGAATTGCAAGTGTTTGCAATTGTTTAGGATTTGGTTAGGAGTTTTATGTTAGTAGCTTTTGTTTTTACCGAGCATTTAATATGGTTGTTAAACCAAACGGTACCATTATAAACCTTTTGAATGTAAATATTATCCCTACGTATGGTAGAAAATTTCTATATCGCACCATAAACAGACTGCAAACACAAAAACCGCTCGCCGCAGCGCGCGAGGGAAATATACCTAGTTATAGAAAAATTCGGTTTTGGACACGTGTCGGTAAATATATCCACGAAACATGGGAAGATACGACAGCTTCGCAACCGGATGAAAAGGGATTACGTAAACAAAAATATTAGTGTGTTCGTCATCGACTTAAAAATAAATTTTGAATTTGACACGTAATTTAATAATTATTTTTTGTCATATTACTTTTGATTCAATCATTTAGCTGAGGGTTGTTGGACTAAAGTTGTGTCGGACGAAAGTCTATAAAGGTTTTAGTTTCGTCTGTGTACGAAAGTTTTGGTTTCGTTCAACACGTTTAGTTTCTATCTCTTAGGGTATGCTTTGTATGAGCTAATGGAATGTACGAGAGAATGGAATGGACGAATGAATGGAATGGACAAAGGAAAAAATGGAATATTACCATTCCATTCTCCCGTTTGGTTACCTTGTGGGAATGAAATGAATCATTACTTCGTGTTGTTTGGTAGACATGAAAATATTTTATGAAAAATAAAATATTTTTAACTAATAAATTTATCTTGTGGGTCGGGTCATGGGTCGGGCCACAGTTCGGGTCATGGGACGTGTTATGGTTCGGATTATGGGTCAGGGCTTGGGTCGGGTCATGGTTCGGAGCATGGGTCCGGTCATGGGTTGGGGCATGGGAAGGGGCATGGGAAGGGTCATGGGTGGGGCCATGGCTCAAGCCATGGGTCAGGTCATGGGTTGGGCCATGGGGCGGGACATGGTTCAAGTCATGCTTCGGGTCATGGGTCGAACCATGGACGAGGCCATGGTTCGGGTCATAGGACGTATCATGGTTCGGGTCATGGGTCAGGATGGTATGGGTCGGGTCAAGCAACTGGTCATGGTTCGGGGAATAGGTGGGTCATGGGTCTGGGCATGGATCGAGTCATGGATCGAGCCATGGGTCGAGTCATGGGTCAGGTCAAGGTTCCGGTCATGATTCGGGTCGTGGGTACGACCATGGTTCGAGTCATGGCTCGGGTAATTATTTAACCAAAATCATTCCATTCCTTGAAGGAATGAAAAAAAAAAACACCCCTCCCACAAGGAATGAAAATCATTAGAAGGGAAAGAATCACATTTCTTATGTAATAATTCATTCCATTCCTATATGATTACCAAACATGTTTTGTTTCATTACAACGTAATGACTCATTCCATTCCACCATATATTCATGCATACCAAACACTACCGTCACACCTTGAAATTCCACAACGGGTTACTCGTGGGTTGTGACTGTCAAGGATCATCGATCCTGGTCATTTCGAACGACCTCTAAATGGTTTTCGAAAAGACATTCCGTTTGAACAACATACAAAAATAAATAAGTAATACAGAGTTTGAAAATGCGGAATGTAAAGTGCGGAAGCAACAATAATAGTATCAAAATACAGAAGCATAAATATTTAGGTTCACATAAACCTAAGCTTCTAATGAAAACATGAAATGAGACTCCTGAAGTGCAACCCTAGTCCATGCATGAATGTTTAGCGACATGAGATAAACATTCTTAAAAGTGTCAACACAGGGTTGGTGAGTTCACAGGTTTAAGTAATAGAAAAGAAACGAAAACAGTGTAACAGTACGCATGTATACTAGTGATTCGATTGTTGATCAGACAATAAACATTAATTATATAAGCAAACACCGAAACTGAAGTTAAACGAAGGAATGCAGAAACTAGCATTTTGCCTTTTATGTGCCTAGAACGCAATGGATTAGGTCAATGATGCACCCGTTTGACTCCCAGTCAGAGTTGTTAAACCCAATAGTACTATGCATGATCACCTCACTTTATGAAATAATTAACGGTTCGACTATGAGAGGACTTTATGTGCGGGAAATGCACCCACTTATATATATTAAAGCGAAATCAAAGTAACGTCATACGACTAAGAAAAATGGTTTAGCATGTATCTCCCCCAAATGGAAAGATATGTAAAATGGGGCCGTGAAAACTCACCTAGGAATGAGGTGAATGAAGTATGAAACACAAATACGAGAATCTTAGCATGTCCGGATAACCGACCTATCTGAGCCCTAGAAATATTAAGGCTATAAGGTCTATGAAAGGTAACCGTGGTTTATGTAACCACATTCATCCAAACGACTCAATGTTGAAAGGTTACATTGACGTTTTGAAAAGGTTTGACTATGTTTGACTAAGTTTGACCAATGTTGACCAACCTTGACCAAATGTGACACGACGACCCGTTGGTGACATATGGTGAAGACATGTACAAGTAACACATAAGTAACGCCATATGACATAACACACATGTTTCAAGCAATTTACTGTAACATCCCGGAAATTCGTAATATAATAACTTGGGTTAACGGATAACCCGAAGCAGTGGTAAACAACGTTGATATTATGGATGTCACGAAGAGCTTGGATTAACGGGATGAAAGGGACCGGGTAACCGTTTCTTTCATAGTTCGAGATGGAATCGCATTTGACGGTTTAGGAGGGACCCGAAGCGAAACATCGGATGGTTTATAAACCATCTTTGCACAAACCCTTGGCCATTTTGGCTAGGAAGTTGGCGACGGTAGCAGGGAAGAAAAGAGAGGAGTGGGAGGGTCGGCCGAGGAAGTCGAAGGCGGTGGCGCGCGGGTTTCGACCGGGGAGCCTCCATATCGTATTGAGGTAATCTCGTTTTCGTTGTTTATACTCCTTTTGCATGAGATTATGATTAGGGTTGATTAATTTCAATGTTAAGGCCACGAGGAGGCGACTTAGAGGCAATTGGTGAAGGAATCGAGAAATCCGGCGAGGATTCCGACCACTGTTTGCGTTTCCGGCGACGGCAGGCGGAGGAGATGGTAGGAGGTGGAAGGGCTTGGCGACACGGTCGCGTGGATATATTATTTGTCCAATTCTGAGTTTGTTTGATAGGGTTTCGAGCAGCGCAAAGACACACGCACGAAAAGGAGGATTCCGGCCACCGTTTGGCTTTCGGGCGACGGAGGCAACGGTTTTCGACGACAGAGACTAGTGGGTTTGAAAGGGTTCGGCGATACAGGCGCGGGGAAATATTATTTGCCTAAAACGCAGTTCATTTGTGTCGGTTTTAAGATACTCAAATATTGACGCGCAAAACCGAACGTGCTGAAAGACGAATCTGCGTTCTGGCAGCAACGGTGGTGGAGGCGGCCGACACCAATAATTTTCTGAGGTCGGGTGTGTCGAGATGAACGCTTGGATAGGTGGATCACGCAAAACGGAGCTCGTATGGTCGAGATATAAGCAAAACAATTTTTCTTCTCGCGTGATGCTCAGCAGCTTCGTACAGAACCGCTTAGAACAGCTTGTACGCAAAGGTATGACCCCATTGAACTTTATATTCATTGATGGGGACCATTTTGGGATGTGAGAAAATTATGGGGGACGACATTCGGGAACGTTTTTCGGTAACGTTAATTTAGTCGTTTTTGTACGCGAACGAGCGCGTCGGTTGTACAATTTGGGACGATTTAGACCGAGCTTGTAGCTTGATGGTCTTGAGTAAGTGGGCTAGTGTTATAAAGGTCAGAGTGTTGACCTGGATGATTATATTGACAACAAGTTTGCGTTGGGCTACGCGTTTGCGGGTATGCGACTTACGGAAGGAAAGCTTCTTGACCGGTGAGTTTCTAATCCCCTCTTTTAAACGTTTTACTGTTTTGGGGCTATCGTACATACTCGCATGTTTTATTAAACGAACGCATTACGAGTTATGATTTAAACTTGAAGTGTTTTATGAGATCATTATGTAATAATGAAGCTAAGGGTCATGTTATGATCTATGTGTGTCATGTTATGAGTTAGTCGGGGTGAGTCAGGAATTTAGTTGAACCTGTGATGGTTATATAAGGAGAGTTAGCATGGGAACTCGTATGTGGTTCATTAATGAGTCATGTAGATGCTAGTTTGATGTTGTGCATTATGTGCTTGATTTTGCGTGAATTGTGTCGTTGTCCTTGTGACACGGCGGGTACTATTTTGGTGCCGTTGTCCCTGTGACATGTTGAGTATTGTGTTTGCATGCGTCTATGTGGTGTCCTTAGGATGTATGGGCTAGAATTCGGTATGATGTTTGTGTGTCGTATAATTATTTATTCGGAAAGAGTGGGGTAATGGGTGGTGCATCTAGAGTAAGTGTTTGATTACACACGTAAGTGATCCGTGAAAGGGTGGTGAGTCGCAGTACATGTCCCAGTGGGGTCATATGTATATATATGTGTTGCTTTGTGTGCTTGCATTGTTGTCCGTGTGTACGATCAACGGTGGTGTGGAGGACGGGGTCCTTTGAGGTCATCATTGTACGTGCGATCTGGCAGCCATCATGTGGTGAGGTGTCAGTCACCGTATGGTAGATGATATAGCCACTGTGTGGGTGGCTGGGCAGTCATCGTAGATGACAAGTGTGTCACTATGTTTAGTGGCGCCCGACGAGGGTATTTGTGACGAGACCAGTAAATCCATCGAAGGTAATTGTTGTGTGCATTTATATGTGTATTAATTGCATGCGAACGTTAGTCGATATTACTTGTGAAATGATGTTGTTACTTTGGTAATGAGTAGTAGATTGACCATTGGGTCGGGTCAATGTCGTATTATAACTGTTGAGTCAGTTTACCTCGTAAGAGTCTTGGTGAAGGTTGAACCTAGGGATTTTGGTGTATACTAACTGGACCTCAGGTTGAGGCAAGGGGGTTAATTAAGAGTTAGCTGTGTAGTAAGCTCGATCCATATCGGTGAGACTTACTGGGTTATATATGTGGGATGAGTCTTGGGTGGTGAGTTCTTAAGGGAATAGGTTGGTAAGGTGGAACGCAGAACGTCATCCATTTGATAAACCATTTCATAAGGGACTGGTGCGTCATGAACCGGTGTTAATGATTTTGTGACAAGATGATTTCTGTTAAATCAATTATTAGAACTCACCCAGCGTAGCTGACTTTGTATGTGCGTTAGATTGTTTTGCAGGTGAGTTAACCTGACGAGGTTCTTGGCTTGGGAGCGGTGCTACTCGGATGGGTGTGCATGCATTCGTAAGGTAAAGTTAAAAACGTTAGTGAGTTTAAAAGATAATTACTATTTTGAGAAAGACTTCCGTTGTTGTTTACATGAAAGTTAAGTGTTTTAATGAGTATACCTAGTGATGAGATTCAACTGTAGGGTGCCCGGTTTGGGGGCCTTACATTTGCATAAGTAAGTGGCACATAGTAAGTAACATGGCTTGCATATGTTCATGTCATAAGTGGTAACACATAGTCTCAAATAATTGCCTAAGTATATGTCATATAATAGGTAATATGGTTTGCATAGTTTCATGTCATACAACTACACATGTCTAAGTCACATTGTCTAGTAAGTACACATAGCATTTGTACATCCTTATAACATATTCCATAACATGTTCACAAAACAATCCACATAACTCATGCTATTGTGCTAGTCATTTAATAATATCATTTCAATACATTTGAACATGTAACATAACATGTAACATAACATGATATCATGTTAATAGATGTTATAATACCATTTTAGCATGTTATTATCCATTATAACTCAATAACTCAAAATACAAAACAATAAAGTTTCTATTTATAGAAACGACCTAAAATGGTGTAAATCAAACATTTCAACATAAAAAATCACATTTCCTACTCATTCTACCAACACATGTATCATTCAAACTTTCAAACATATCACATGCACATTTCTACAAAATCATAACCAACTAAGTTTCTATATATAGAAACGAGCAATATACACATCAAATAAGCATTTCAAATAACCATATGTACCAATATGTGTCAACAACCCTTTATTATGAAAACATTTTGTTAAAAACATGGATTTAAACACTTATGACATGGAAAATCGTTTGGATATCATATGGCCGAAAATAATGAATAAAAATGGTGTAGATGCTTACAAGACTTAGATATGATGTTGATGTAGTCTTGAACAAGCTTGAATCCTCTTTGAATCGTCTTGAAACACCTTGAAAGACTTGAACAAATTAAGATAGGGTGGAGGCTCTCTAAGGGGGTGGCGGCCGAGATTTTTAGGAGAGGGGGAGAGAGTGTGAGTTGGGTTTAGGGTAAAAAAGATAGGTTAAGGGTGTTTAGGATGTTTTAAGTGAAGTGGTGTTGGGCCTCTTGTATATTTTAAGGCTTTTTAGTAAAGGGATGGGCTCCTAATAGAATTTTAGTAATAAAAGTTGAATTATTTGGCCCAAAGTATAAAGCCATCATTTTTATAAAAGCCAATTTAGAGTTGTTGGCACATATCGCGTATCCGCTTAAAAAACGTTAAAATAAAAGTTGCTCTAAAAATTCCGGAAAAATTAATATAAGCATGAAATGATAAATCACAGTATTACATGTAATTTATATACACCAAATACATGTCTAAATATTTTTGCTATAATTCACTAACGTTCGTGTGACATGACACGTGTGTGACCCGGTAATCCTACAGATTACCGACGCATGAATTGAAATTAAACGAATGGACTTGCTAGATGAAATAAGTACCTAATTACTCTATAATTAAGTATGATGCACATGTAATCATATGAAATCAAGTAATGGTCGGGTATGGATATTAACCTGAAATTGCTGGGTATCACAACTACCTTAGTTAGTTATAGTTTCAACTTCATTTGTATTTATATTTCGTTTGTAGTTCAATTTCACTTTGAATGAGAATCAGAGAAATCACATACATCTTATCACAAACTACAAGGGTTGCCCCGACGCACATTGTGGCGTGAATTTCAACATGATCTCAAATATCAAAACACGTATACGAAAAACCTAAATGTCCCATTTAAATAAAAAAAAATATAGCTTCAATCTTGATTAAATGCAATACAATTAAAAAAAATGCAAAACAGTTGAAAAAAAAAGTAAATTGGAAAAGGAAAAAAGCAAAAATCAAGGAGGAGGGGAAGAGATTCGAACCCAGATCACCAAGGGGAGAGGGGAGGGTAAACGTGCTCTACAATCTCAACCAAACGCCATTTTGGTTTCAAATGTGCAAAAAGTTGTATATATCAAGGAACAAAAATCAGAATTTCAAAAAAAAAAACACTAACCAATAGCAAACTGACACGTGACAGGACGGTCCAATTGTTACTATATACATGCCAATTTCTCTCTCTCTCCCTCTTACCAATTATTACCCTTTTACCCTTTATTAAATAAACTTTTTTCTTTATTTCTCTAAATGACACCAAATTACAATAATAGTATTTTTACATAAATTTTTGGGTGTTTATGATTTCTTCCCACCCTTTCTAAGCTTTTATCCCTTGCCTAACCACCATGCGACACGTGTTCAGTGGCGAAAGGTAAATTCGCGTGCGTCATAATAATAACGCATGTTTTATAAATAATTATGCATGTTTAAAATGATAATTACGCATGTTTTATAATAGAGCATGACCATAATCACACATATTTTATAATAACGCATGACCATAAGCACACATATTTTATAATACCACATGACCATAATCACGCATGTTATAACAATAATCCACATGACCATAATCACGCATGTTATAACAATAATCATGCATGTTTTATAATAACGCATGATCATAATCACGCATGTTATACGCACAACACATCGACGCTTTTTTTAAAAGTCGATTTTTTTAAATAAAAGTATAACAAGACTGTACTCAAATTAAAGAGAATAAAATGCTTGATTTTATGGTCTCTCTTTTTTTTAAATAATGTCGTATAAAAACATTATATGTGTTTTAAAAAAATAGAGGAACTTTAAAAAAGTCAACAATGGTAAGCTATTCCAACTTTACATATCCAGACTCTTTTCACGCAAAGAAAAAAGTTGACTAGCATATCCTTCATCTTAACCTTTGATCCATATTCATTCATATCTTCGCACGATAAAAACCCTTTGTATTTAAACATCTCTCTCTCTATATATATATAATGTATGAATAAAGAAAACATGATGTTATTGTTCATTTTAGTTTCAAATTGTATATATACTAGTTAACGTACTCCTGCGCGTTGCGGCGAGAGCGTTGATAATATTTGAAACTTTATACAAAAGAAACGAAACCATGATGTACACCCGCGCATTACGACGAGATACATTGATAATATTCAAAACTTTATACTGAAAAAAATGTAACAGTGACAAAATTTCACATATGAAATCACGTAACTGAAACGTAGATAGAAATAAGCACGTCGCAATGGTATATGGGGAATTTAAAGAAACATTACGTTGTTGTGGAAAAAAGTTAGAAACATATTACACTTGACCCTAGTTAGTTTTGAAAAAAATTACATCGAAGCTTAGATAAAAATATAGTTGTTAAAATTAAAAAAAACTAAAAATAGGCACACTGCATCGACAAATTTGGAATTTTATAAAAAGTCATAAGATGAAAACAAAAAATATAACAAAAAGAAAACTTTGACAATCTGTTTATCTGCGCTTAGTAGGCTTGTACATTATCGAGCACGACTCCGTTTTGAACGAAACAAACACTGAAACTTTAACAACCATAAATAATTTGTGTCCAATTGTACAGAAATAAAGCCAAGGGACTACCACTTAAGCACGACGTAATATTTTCGAGCAATTGCCACGCTGAAGTTATCTCTCAATAGGATTGTGTAGATACAAGTGCTATTGTTGGTTTTACTCGTTTAAGGATTGTGAACGTTTAGCTTATAAGGTGAGTTCTTGAGGTCATCTTTTAAAATGTTTTGATGTTTTAGGGCTAATACACAGGTTAGGAAACTGATTTTAATAATGTGAGTTTCATACGCCACTTTTCAAATGTTTTGGGTTTGTTGGCATATTATTAAACGATTTTACTTGAATTATATGACTATGTCCTATTTCTATAATTTTAAGCTAGAATACACACTTGAAATGATTTTAAATGGAAAGGTTTTGAACGACAAATCCTTGTGAATTTGAAAAATGAAATGTTTGAAATGGCACATCCTTGTGAGTTATTTTGAAACTGATTTTTAACCGAGATGTGTACATCTCGTTTAAACAAATGTATTTAAACGTTTGATTAAAACGTCCTAATGGAACTCTAAAGTTATCTGGATTGATAAAACTCACATGACATGTTAATTTAAGTTATATGCATATAGCTAACTTTTGGGAAGTGGTTGTGTTCTGATCACACGTCTTCAAGTCCCAACTGTGAGTCTCAAAAGGATTGATCACCGTATTGCGAGTCCCGAAAAGACTGATCCCTACGAGTGGACTTATGATAATGCTTGGACATGACCCCCACATTATCTTAAATTGTGAATTTGCATGTTACTTCCAATCATTTCTAAGACACTTGGTTGAACGAATGTTTTGAAACAGTTATGATCTAAGAACTTATCAGTGTAAGCTGACTCTGAAATATTTTCAAACACAAATCTCTTGTGGATGCTAGTTGGCTATGGATAGCTAGTGATTGGAATTAGCTAGTAGTAGATAGCTATTTAGTACAAGCTTTAGAGTATAGTTGAGGATCCGTATTTTGATGTTTAGTAGACAGATGTACTTCATTTTGAATTAAAGCTACTTGAAAAATTGAAAGTAATGAAAGGAAGATTTTATATCGTAAGTTATGTTTCCGCTTCTATGGTTGTGTATCAATCGGTCACAATGAACCCAACCTGGGCGGGGTGTGACAGAAACGTAGATAAAAATAAGCATGTCGCAACGATATATTCGGAGTTTTATAAAATATCGTATTTAAAACTTAAAGGGTGTTGATGATAATTTTTTTGTGGCCAGTTTGTAAAAGTTGAAAAGTTCACTTTGTCAATTTGTAAAAATGCAAAAGTTCACTTTGTGGCAAATTTGTAAAAGTAGAGAAGTTTATGGTCAATGTGTAAAAGTTGAAAAGTTTGTGGTCAATTTATAAAAATTGAAAATTTCATTTTTGTAAAAGTAAAAATATTTATGACCACTGTATAAAAGTTAAAAGTTCACTAGAAATATTGGTTGCTAAATATATTGTATAATAATATAAGATCATGGGATCTTTTTGGGAAACAATCGGATCATAGTTTTCCAACCCATAATAAAATATCTTCAAATAACATACATACTCGTACATTTTCGACTTAAAAAAACCTTGTGGTGTAGGTTGATATCTGAGAATTTGAAAAAAATGGATATTGAATGGATTTAAACATACCCTTATCTTTTGGTAAATAGTTTTAGAAAAAAAAAGACGAGTGCTATTGCAAATGAGTGAATTGTAAATACGTGAATGTAAAACCATAATCTAACTAGAGATGTAAAACTCGGTCTATGCGGCCGAGTACTTGGTACTCGGTAGGGTACCGAGGCGATTTTCTTTAACTCGGTCAACATTACTCATTTAATTGGACTCGGTCCAACTCGGTCAAGTCAGATTTTCGCTGTCTTTTACGGAGATAAATTGGAAGACGAGAATTAAATGATTAATATGTCTTAATATTAACGAATGAATATCAATTTTTGAAATAATTTGGTATTTCAACACGTATCCTTTTGATTTATATTCATACGTATTTTGTTATAAATACTAGTAAACTTATGATATTTGACATATATATAATTTTACAAAAATTAATTTCTTTGTAATTTACCTTGTCCGAGTACTCCCCGTCTAGGCCAAGTACTCGCAAATCCTCAGTCGACCGACCTGACAGTGCCTTGCGACTTCTGTAACCATGAATCTAACCAGATACAACATCCATATAATTAGCTCTATAAAAATCAATACATAAAATTCTTTATGATAAGGAATAATCAATTTTTTAACTAAAAGGAGGAAAAGGGAGTTGTTAAGCGTACGGCACTCCCTCACATCATACGATATAATACGTGTAGTATTGTGTCCCGTATAACCCAATACGACCCGTATTGTCTCATATAGCCTAACATGGCTCGTATGAGTGTCAGCGGCTAATGATTAGCTTGTTTAACGGTTTCTAAACAAAATTACTAAATATCCATTTTCTTGCAACCATAGAAGGAAAAAAGTGGAAAAGGAACTGGCCTGAATTTAACGGGTAGGGATATTATCCCACCAACACCTGCCTTTCAAATACAATCTTCAAATCCAACCAAACACCAATGAAAATCTCTTAAAACAATAACCAGATAAACGGCCGGTTAGCCGGGAAATGAAAAGCACCACCACTCTCACCATAATCGCCTCTTCCGTCTCCACTCCTCCGCCGCCACTTCCCAAACACACACGCACTACTCCTAACCCTAAACAACCGCCCAAACAATCAAAGCCACCACCGCTACCCTCACCGTCTTCATCCACCAAGTCTCACCGTCCTCCTCTGTTTTCTACTTTCAAATGGGGAGAACACCGCAAGAGCCACACTCAGATCAATTACTACGCCGAATTAGCTTCGAAGCTCGCGGAAGACGCCAGGTTCGAGGATTTTTTCATGATTGTAGAAACGATTACGAGTGGTGCCGATAGTTCCGGCGTGCAGGCGGTTGAATTTTCGGCATTGTTGAACGCCGAGCTTGTTTCCAAGGGTGTTTTGTGTGTAATTGCGAGTGACGAGGGTTTTCAGAGACTGAACAGAGTTTTGACCGGTTTTCAGAAATTAGGGCTTGGTGGTGCACTGGAAGTGTTGCTCTCTGATAAATCTGTTACATATGCGATTGGCCGAGAATGTCGACGGAGTTTAAAACTCGGTGGTGTGGATGAGGTTGTTGATTTGATGGAAACTCTGTCTGGTATAATCTCATAAACTCATTTTGTAGCCCTATTTGCTTTACATGAATGTTGAAGTTGAAATAGATGCATCAATGTGGTTCAGGATTAGGTCTAATTATTGAAGATGATGCAGTGGAACCAATTGAGGTTATTAGAAACTGTGTGAACAAAAGGAATCCACAAGCAGCCATAAGGTATGCTTTCTTTTTCTTTACAATAACTGGAAAATAATTGTGTACCATCAAAGTTAGTTTGCTTCTTTTGCAGGTATGCAGGTTTTTGTACGCGTTCTGATGAAGCATTCTGTACTGCAATACTTGAGTTTGGAAAGAGGGGTGATATGGCATCTGCATTGACTGTTTTTGAAGCATCCAGACATAAACTGGGATGTGTGAATATGTATGCTTACCGTACAATCATAGACGTGTGTGGTCTTTGTCATGATCATTTGCAATCTAGGTCCATTTATGAGGTATGATTGTAATTCCATTTAAATTCTGGATTTTTGTTTTTACAAAATTTAGAGGATTGTGTGTTGTCAGTTGACTAAATGTCTAAATGATTTAATGACTTATCCTTAAGTTAGGCTAAGACATGTAACTGCTACTGCCTACTATCAAGCATGTGGTTATAAGCACATTAGGCGTCAATGATTAAATTTACACATGTTCCCAATTTGTTAGTTTCTCACATTAGAAATATTAGTCTTTAGTTCCTGTTTGTTTCGTATATTTCGGCGTCAAGGATGTTCTTGATTAATCATGAGTTCATTTATATCATATCGTTTCTGTGAATTTGGTGTAGGAGTTAAATGCTCAAAAAATCAACCCAAATCTGTATGTATTCAACAGTCTTATGAATGTAAATGCCTGTGACTTGAGCTACACAATGAATATCTACAAGCATATGCAAGTAATACTCTCTTTCCCACACCCTTTTGCAATTCTTTTTGTTTTATTTTCTTTGATTCAGCTCTGAATGGACCTTGGAATATTTTGACTAATTCAGTTTACCTATTCAGCATCTAGGTATTGCTCCAGATATTGCATCATATAATATCCTTCTGAAATCATGCTCCCTTGCTGCTAGACTTGATTTGGCACAGGAAATTTATAAGGAGGTAGAGTATTTGGAATCAATAGGATCATTAAAGTTGGATGTTTTCACATACAGCACAATGATTAAGGTAACATATTCATCTTTACATTATTGTATTTATGAAATAATATTCTTTCTGCCAACTGTCACATGTGCTGTTTCCATGGTTTTACCATCAAAATATCAGGTATTTACAGATGGAAGAATGTGGCAAATGGCACTGGGAATAAAGGACAAAATGCTTGAAACTGGTGTTACTCCAAATATAGTTACATGGTCATCACTAATCAGTGCATGTGCCAAATCTGGCTTAGTAGATCAAGCATTTGTATTATTTGAAGAAATGATTTTGGCTGGTTGCATACCAAATTCACAGTGTTGCAATGTCCTCCTTCATGCGTGTGTTAAGGCTTTACAGTATGATAGAGCCTTCCGCTTATTTCAAAATTGGAAAAACAATTCGTTTCAGATCAACAATAGAAATTTGACAGTTGGGGGTTCACAAATTGCTATTAATGTTCCTTTTAAACCAACTGTTTCAACATATAATGTATTGATGAAAGCTTGTGGCACTGATCACTTTCTTGCAAAAGCTTTAATGGATGAGATGGAGACAGTTGGGCTTAGCCCTAATCATATAAGCTTGTCAACTCTGATTGGTGTTTATGGTGGCTCTGGGGACGTGAAGAGTGCTGTACAGGTAAGAGACATAGTGGCGTTTAAGTAATGTTTGAATCGGAATTATGCTTTATCAACTGTTACCAGTTTTATAGGCGGAAAGCAAGATGGCAATTTTGACCCGTTTACATTCATTACTTATGATTGGGTCAATGAGGGTATGTTGTTTCTGCAAGTGAAACGGGTAAATTCTAAAAAGTTAGCTAAAAATGTATTGGCTCAAATAGGTCGATCCTGGTATGTTTATCGGCAAGGGATCAAATGGGTAAATTCTAAACAATTAGCTGATAGGGAAACATGCCAAATGGATCGATTCAGGTTATGTTCTAATTGCAATGAGTCAAAGGGTAAACCCTAAAAGTTAGCTAAAATTGAAACAGATCGAACAGGTTGAAAGTCCTCCAAAGTGTATATTTATTGCATAAAACCGACTAAACTGTTTTATTAAAAAATAGGTTATTACCGAATATTACAGTTTTTAAAGTCATATTTAACGTTCTAGTTAATTGTAATAAAATTTAAACGATTTGGAGAAAGTGTTTTGAGTCGACCCAACCCGTTACGACTCGTAAATGCAACTACCTATCTTGCCACATGTAGCAGAAATCCACATCATATGACCTCTAACAACTTTTGTCCCTTCAGTGCAGGTTTTGAAAACCATGCGTGAGTCTGGTGTCCCGCCTGATGTTGTTGCATATACAGCAGCTATTAAGGTTCAAACTTTTTTACTTATTGGGCGTTTAGTTTATGTGGAAAAAAAATTAGCAGGTTCTATAATCGTCTTCTATCAATCTGACTCTAATTACAAATGATTTTATCTACAGGTTTGTGTAAAACAAAGGGAATTGAACTTGGCATTTTCACTATTTGCAGAGATGAAAAAATATCAAATACAACCAAATATGGTGAGGAATATGATTTCTGACAATATGCTCTTAAGTTATATTCTGTCAAGTACAAATCAAATTTTATATATTCATAGATCTAATTGTACAAAATGGTAAACCTTTAAACACTTTTGAATTTCAGGTAACATATAACACACTTCTCAGGGCCCGTACCAGATACGGTTCCCTAATAGAAGTTCAACAATGCCTTTCTATCTATCAAGACATGCGTAAATCAGGGTAAACGTCAAAATCCCGATAAGCCATGTGGTGTGCTGTGAGTGTGTTTTACTGACATATATATATTTTGTAATTGTGTAGGTTCAAACCCAATGATTACTATCTCAAGGAACTGATAGAGGAATGGTGTGAAGGGATAATACAAGACAACCATCGATCACAAGGCGAGCTTAAAAATACAAGCAGAAAGGATTTAGGTCGACCCCACAGTTTACTTCTGGAGAAAGTTGCATCACATTTGCAGAAGGGTACCCAATCTATAGCTGTTGACCTTCGTGGCCTCACAAAGGTAAATTATGATCAAATGGAGTATGATTTCATAATGATCTAAGTTCGGTGGGTAGATACTGTTTAACATAATGCATTCAACAGGTTGAAGCACGTATTGTTGTCCTAGCTGTTTTGAGAATGATAAAAGAGAATTACCATCCTGGTAACAGTTAAATTCTTTATTACATACATATTTACAGTTCACTCGTTTGATTATGAAATTCTATGCCTAAACATGCTTTTGTTGCAGGAGAATTTATGAGAGATGACATGCTCATAATCTTGGGAGTCCAGGAAGTTGGTACAGCTGTAGATAAAAATGAATTTGATGTAAAAGATGCTATAATCAAACTTTTGAAAGATAATCTCGGGCTTGAGGTTCTCTCGTTAGGACCTAAAATCCTAACCGAGATAAGAATCAAAGTGGAAAATCCCTTTAATTCACAGCCTGACTTACATGAAACCCTAGAAGGAACCAAATTGTCAACATCCCCTACCAGAAGACCAGCAGCAGTTTTGCACAGGTTGAAGGTGACAAGAAGGTCCTTATACCGTTGGTTAGAAAAGAAAGTCCAATGAGAGAATAGAAGGCAATAACTCATTCATACCCCCATTAAATATTTTGTAGATAATTAATTCGGTTTTCTTTCATCATTGATAATACTGCATAATGTACTTGCATGTTGTAACACTACTTTATCATCCAATTTATTGAATATAAATAAAAGTCACTTGTATTTTGTAACATCTATTATGAATAATATCGAACATAGAGTAGCATAGTATCATTGTATATATTTACATCCTTACAAGCAACAAGCTTTCAGTATCTCCTCTACATCAGGATCATCCCCTGCTTCTTTGTCCTATAGTAATCATTGAAACACAAAAATAATATGGTAGACTTGGATTAGGTTATGCGATTGAGGTTCAGGTGCACTAGTATTTGGTTATGTGAGTTGGGTTCAAGTGTGGGTGCACCAGAGGGCGGAGACTCACCTTGTGGATGTATGAGATGTTGCTTATCCCTGGACCTGCAACCATGATCCCACCTTGTTGCCTGACAAAATAACCAATTTTGCATTAATTGTGAGGTCATTCTTGTAAAATTCGGAGTTGTTTTTAAAGAAGTTTAGGTATGATAGTTAAAGAATCAACATGTAATATGTATGATGTTAACGTCTTAATTATTGGTTACAAAGCAACTAAGACTAAGCATACATACCAGCCACCTCTTGTACGGGTATCTTTTTCAAAGGAAAGCTCCCAATCCTGTCGATAACCTTCCATGTATGCTTCTATAATCTTCAAAGCAGCCTGTAATTTCCATTGATTCACAAACTGAAAACTTAAAAACCGTAAAATTTGGCAACAAAATTCAAGCAATTTAACATACCAAACATGTTACATACCCCGGGCGTAAATGTAGTTGTAACTCCAGAAACAAAGTTTAGTGCCTTGTATGATGCATAACTAGGATCTGCGTATACTTCTGCAACAAGCAACAAATACTTTTATTGTGCTAAGATTACCCATTTATTACAAATTTAACCACAAAATTATGTCATTGTTGAAGGGTATTTATTGCACAAAACCATTTATTAAAGTAAAGGTAAGAGTTAGATGTGTGGCATATTATCTAACTTGAAAATATACCTCCTTTAAATTTCGTTTGCTCTGAGAAAGTCCTAGCCTGCAAACAATAATCAATAAAACTAATGTAAAGAAACTAATACACAAGAAAACATTTTTCATGATCCTAGCATGTGTAAGTTCCTTTCTACATTAGAATATAGAAATTGAGAACCGGCAAGATGGATGTGTTGAGCTGTGTAACAGGTCAAATGGGCCGTGTCAGGTTGAGTTTCCACAAACATTTAAAAAGAGAACAATATTGTTACAATGATAATCTAAATATTTGAATAAAATAGTTTAGGATGTCTCCATCAAAATAGACTTTTAGTGACTTTCAACTTGTTTAACCCACTCATCATTCAGGAATTTTTTTTGACTCGACCCGTTTAAGATCATATGCAACCCAAATCAACCAATTTGTAAGTAAAAGGGTTGAAATTGTCCACCCTACAAAAAATAAACTTAGAATTCAAGATGATCAACGCATACAACGGGTACATATCCATTATCCACACCTGATCAACACTACCGGGCCCAATCAAGACAAGTGCCACACCTGAAGCATCCATCCTATCCTGATACATCAAAAAGTCCAACAATATCAAATCATCAATGTTCCAGCTCTCAAGATTGCATAACCAGTTAACTTCTAACAATGACAAGATCAAAAGATGAAGCCCGGTCCCTTTGTAGCAAAACAATTTCAATTTCCAAACACGTATTAAGGAAATCAATTAGTTAACATAGATTGCAAAAATGATCACACCAACTCTTATTGAAAGGGACTTTGAGATCTGATCATCATTTCTAGAAGAAAGACATTAGATTCTAGTTTGTATGGGTTGCATACCTTCTTAGCAGCAAGCATATCAGCTCGTTTCCGACAAAGGACGCACCTGCAGTCCAATGTACAAACCATTAAAGCAATTTTGAATTAGGGCACCAAATTTCATATGAATTAGGGAACCAAACTTCCCCAACAATCAAAAACCGTAATTCAATAAGATGATATGCATACCCAAAATGACGTGCAAATGCAACAACAGCCTTCCGATCCTTCCACAAATCAGAAATCAAAATCGAATTCCCATTCAAATCAAACACCTCGACTCTCTCCAACAAATTACCAGTTTCAATCGAAGATTGAGAAGTACCTGCGCAATTAACCCTCCAATTTACATAAAATGTTAAACATCATCGTTAATGAGTGTGAATACAAAGAGAGAGGCATAAAACTTGCCGGTGGAGCTGGAGACGGCGGCGGAGACAGGGCGGCGAGCATGTGATGGAGAAGTAAGAACGATTTTGCTGGCGTTAGTGGAGGGAGGGAGAGTGAGATTATTACTACTTCTAGTAGTATAATTATGTGGAGAATTAGTAGCAGGAGAGAGGTAAGTACGAGTGATCGGAGAGAGTGTTGAGAGAGTAATCGCCATTTTCCGATTGAACCTTGTCGCCGGAAAATAGCATTTAATTTTAGCCGTTGAGGTTTCGTTGAGTTTGATGGCAAATATTATTACACGTGGTCCAGTCTACACTTTTCCATATTTTTGTGGAATTTTCGACATATTTATTGATATATATTATTAATTCAAAAAATATGAAAAATCTATATATTATTTTTTCAAAGAATTATCAAGTAACCTTCAAAAAGGTTGCTAATGTTTTTAAACCCGGACCGGACCGGCCGGTCGGACCGGGAACCGTGACCTCCACCGGTCCGGTTACATGCTCTGAGATCGTTTGCTGGTTGAACCGGGCGGTCCAAGTGATTCAGCGGTCGAACCGCGAACCGGTGGTCGAACCGGGTAGTTTAATTTTTTATTTATTTTTTATTTTTTTTTATCTTTTTTATCCTATAGTCCTTCTACTTACTTCTATTTATAATTTTAACCCAATTTGCTCTTTCCTTTTAACTTATACGCTGTCACAGGTCATCCAAAACCCTAATCAAAATTAAAATTGGAGATTCAAAAGAATTAAAATTCCTACAGACCTACAACCCTCGTCCTTGACTCAAAATTGTTTAAATGGTTGTATATGTAGTTTTTGGAATTTTTAATATTTTTCTATATATTTTTATGAATATTTATATTATTTATTGCGTCATTCGGTTCTTGAATCCGGTCCGACCAGTGAACCTCTAAGACGTCCGGTTCGTTGTCCGGTCCGGTTCGTTGTCCGGTCCGGTTCTGAAAACATTGGAATACTAGATGATGAAAATCTCTGGGAAGGGCTGAGAATATCATAGTTTTAAGTCTCACTCTCGTATAATCAAAGCAATTTGCCTTTCAAAAAGAAAATTAAAAAAATAACTTTAAAAAGTTTTAACGAGAAATCACTATATATAACAAGAAGCCAAGGAATACAAGACTCGTGAACAGTAAAATAGCCAATTATGTGTAGTGGTGGCTTCTGGTTAAATTTTTTTTTAAATCTGTGATTTTATTTGATTTTTTACTTTTTTTTTTGTGTTCGCCCCTGCACATTAACGTTATTTTTAACATTGCGTTTACATTTTCGTTTAAATTTGTTAAAAATCGGCCCGTCCCTGTCACGGAGTGCGGCTGTAACCTACTAGTATTAATCAAATAGTCATTTTCCAAAACATAATGTTTTTTATGGATGCTTTAATTAGGAATGTAAACAAACAAAACTAAGCTTTAACTTGTCTAAATCTAAGCTCGGCTCATTTAATTGAAAAGAGCTTGCGCTCGGCTCGCTTAGAACTTTATGTCTAAAGCTAGGCCTTGACTCATGAGTAGTTTCTTAAACTCGAGTTCGGCTCGGACTCGACTTGTTTATTACTTATTAATTATTTTATTTATATATTTTTATAATTATAATTTATATATAATGTAATATATATTATTTAATTATTTTATTTTATATACAATAAGAATTATTATATAAATATATATTTAATATATTAACTTAAAATTATAAATGAGCAAGGTCAAGCTTGTTTAAATTCGGTTGATTTCTAGTCTTTAGTAGCTTAAATCGTCTGAAACTCTACTTTTAAATTTTAGTTTCAACGTACTATTTTATAATAGTTAATTAAATAATTCCTGCCGGTAATAATAACATTCTGATTTCGTAACCTAACCTATTTTATTTTCGTAAACGTATAAAATTGGTAAAAACGTGGTTTCCATGAAACATACGTGAAATCGTTATATAAAATATAAACATTTGAATTTTGTTTTTATGTTAATTGAATATTCTCTTAAAAAAATAAAATAAAGAAAACATACTTTCCATTTTAATATAAAGACCGATCAAACACGTTAGGTCGACGCGTGCCCACGGTCTCCTTCCACCTCTGTCTCTGCAACACTCCACCAATGGCGGCCCTCACCCGCCTCTTCAAACCCCAATTTTCCTCTCTAATCAAGAGATCACTTTCTACCAACACTTCCGCCGTTTCCGAAACCGAGTCTCAACGTTCCAATCCTCCACCGCCGCTCACAGACGATCCTAAGGGCTCTAGGAGTTTCCAGTGGGTGTTTTTAGGCCCTCCCGGCGTTGGAAAGGGAACATACGCCAGCCGACTCTCCGCTCTTCTCGGTGTCCCTCACATCGCCACCGGTGATCTCGTCCGTCAAGAGTTATCTTCCTCCGGACCTCTTTCTCGTCAGGTATCGTCATAATTGACATATTTAGGTTTACAATTTTATTTATTAGTTGCAAATTGTTAGAGTTTGTTACAATCGTTTATGTTTTCAGCTTGATGAGGTAGTAAATCAAGGGAATCTGGTTTCAGATGAGATCATATTTAACTTATTATCAAGGAGACTCGAAGCTGGAGAATCAAGAGGTGAATCAGGATTTATTCTTGATGGTTTTCCTAGAACAATAAGACAAGCTGTAAGTTTCTACTATTACAAATCATCAAATATTAGTTACAATGTCAAAATGATGATATGGTTGATAGGTTGCGGTCACTTTGACCGGGTTGACTTTTATTTATTGTTATTTAAAAGGTTGTAAGTTGAGATTTTTATTTGCTTACAGGAAATACTTGATGAGGTGACAGAAATTGATTTGGTGGTGAATCTGAAACTGAGGGAAGATGTATTGATTGTGAAGTGTTTGGGAAGAAGGGTATGCAGTGAATGTGGAAAAGGTTTCAATGTGGCCTCAATCGATGCGAAGGCTGAGAATGGGCTGCCAGGAATGATCATGCCCCCACTTCTGCCACCTCAGCATTGTGCTTCAAAGCTCATTACTCGTGCTGATGATACTGAGCCTGTTGTCAAAGAGCGACTTCGCGTTTATAAAGAAAAGGTAGCATTTGTTATAAGCAATTACTACGCCAAATATGACTACAAAGTTATGCTATTTCAACAATAATCTAGGAGACTTTATCTATTGGTCAATTTTCGGCATGTTTGAATTGTTGCTTTTTTATTGAAATATTTCTTATTCGGTCACTAGTACTTGTAATGGATCATACAAGTCTTAGTGGAGCATATTGGGTCTTAAGAGTCATGATAGCTTATTAGCCCTTATGGGGAATGATCCGCTTTAACAGGTCATATTAGATTTTAATGGATTAGATTGGGTTGCAATGAGTCATATTAGGTCGTAATGAATTATAATGGGTCATACATTCTTAATGAACCATATTTGGTCTTTAAGAGTCATGATATCTTTTTACAGGGCATGATGAGCCTTCACGTCATATTATGTCTTAAAGGATTAGAATGGATTGAAATGTCGTCACGAGTTATAACGGGTCATACATGTCTTAATTGGGTCATAGTGGGCCTTAAGAGTTATGATAACTTTTAATGGCCATGATGTCATATTAGGTCTTTATTGGTTATATTAGTTTTTAATGAATCATATTAGACCGTAATGAGTTACAACGGATCATGCATGTTTTAATGGACCTTACTGGGTCTTAAGAGTCATGATAGCTTTTAATGTGGTATGATGAGCCTTAACAGGTCATATTGGGTCTTAATGAGTTAGATTAGGTTGTAATGAATCATATTAGGTCAAAATGAGTTATAATGGGTCATACATGTCTTAATGGGCCATGTTGGGTCTTAAGAGTCATGAAATGGTTCTATATTACCAAATACCAATGATGGCCTTGTTAGGTAAAGTATAGTTTTTGCTCAAGTATGGTTATGTATGACCAATTATGACTATATTTACCAAGTATGACTATGTATTGAGTTGTATGACCAATACTATTGACCAATTAACATGTAAAACTATGTTGTATTCAAATTTAAATGATGATGAATGATAGAACTATGCTTGTGTTTGGATGCGCAGAGCCAACCTGTAGAGGATTATTACAGAAAGCAAGGGAAACTAATGGAGTTTGATCTCCCTGGAGGGATCCCAGAATCATGGCCAAAGTTGCTGGAAATTCTTAATCTAGATGATCATCATCATAAAAAGTCAGCTGCTGCATAGTTTGACTTATTTCTGTCTATAAACCATATCATTATTTGCAAAATTTCAGGTTTATGATATTCTTCTCAAATAAGACAAAAGGAGGAACTCACTGGCTGTCAATCTTATGATGGTGGCTCAATATATGTTATAACTATTGAATGTATGCATCAATTGAAAATTTTATAGAAACATTTTTTGGTTATTTCTCTCATTTGTTATAAATGTCAGTTTTAGAAAACTATTCTTTTGCTAAATTTTATTTTGTTGTTTCTGTCATTTATAAATGAGAGTTATTTTTCAACTTAGTGATACTGTATTTTCATGTGAAAATGAAAAGAAGGATTCTTAATCTCCCAAAATAAAAACACAAGATAAATAGATTACTGCATTAAAAGAAGTTTGTTTTTTTTTTCATTTCAATCATTTAATATAGATACAATATTTTCAAACTTGAACTTCTTTTTTTCATGATATTTTAAATGTCATTTAACAAAAACAAATAACTCCTAAACCTAAAATAATATTAAATTAACTTGAGTGTAAAATAAAAAGTTTAATCAAACCGCCATCCGTGGGACTCGAACCCACGACCACGTGGTTAAAAGCCACGCGCTCTACCAACTGAGCTAGAACGGCTTTATATTCTAGTGGCGGCTGTATACGGATTTAAGATCCAACATGAATGGTCATTTTTAGTCAATGCGCCATTATAACTTCGACAACTAATATTCCACATAATCCAAGTACCAACGTTTGGAAACAAAACATGATATTATGTGTGTTCTCAAGCTAATTGTTTCACATTCAAGATTTCAATCCCATATTTTGTATGTTTTTAAGAACTATATTCAATTAGTGACGTAGAAGAGATTTGTGGGCTGGTGTGTACGATAGTGGGAGGAGAGAAGCCGGGCGTGAAAGACGTGGCTAAGAGAGAAGGAGGGTGAAATATGTTTACACGTATAGCCTCGGGCGGGAAATGTGAGAGGAGGAGAGGGAGACGCGCTTATGGGGAGAGGGAGAGGGAGGAGAGAAGCCCGACAGGCTGACGTGAAGGAGAGAGGGTGAACTATGTTCCCCTTTGATTGAGATTGACTAAGTATTTTTAGCTGTTTTCAAAGGTGACTTAGTTTCTATTTTACATTTATTTCCTCAATTATATTTTCAATTTGAGATCTTCTTGATCTTCATATTAATATATTGTTCCTTTTTACCCATAAAAAAGCTAAAGGAAATAATTTCATTAACAAAAACCAAGGAACATGAAAATAACACTATATAATAAAGAACAGAAATAGCTTAATGCTAAACTCATCTCTAGCGCTTAATTTTCTCACCCTACTTCATCTAACCCTCCAAGTAGGGATGTTCATCAGTTCGGTTAACGGTTTGTTCGGTTTTGATTTTTTTTAACCCTTATATGTTAACCGAACCGAACTGAAAATTTTTCTAATTGAACCGAATAAACGATTTTAAAAAAAGTATATCCGAATAAACCAAATTCAACCCAATAAACTGAACCGTATTGGAAATATGTCTAACCGAACAAACCGAATAAGAAAAAGGTATATCCGATAACTGAATCGAAAACCGAATTCACAATTCGGATACGGTTAGTAACTGAACCGAAAATCGAATTCACAATACTGTTTGGTTTTTCGGTTACGGATACGATTAAGTTTTCGGTTTTTTTCTCCACCCCTAGCTCCAAGAGCATTTATAATGTCTGGGTCCTAACATTTATATCATTTTGATGTAAAAAGAACACATTGTGTCAAGTTTTTATAACTTTTCAATCCATTTTTTTACTCTACGTGATTTATATAAATTAACTTTTTAACCATGTTATATTTTTATAAAATTAAACAAATAGTATTACTTTAATTTTATGTTTACTTACTTATTTAATCAACTTATCATAACATTTATAAATGAATAAGTGAAACTAAAAATCATACTTAATATGATGTAATAATTAGTGCTATACAAATTTTTTTACAAGCAATATTAAATATTATTTATTATATCATTTTTAATAATTTATGCATGCATTAAAGAAACGTGCCTACCAGATATAACACTTTTTAAAAGTAGAGGGGGCCAATGTACACATTATCAACAAATTTCAGACCCAAAAAGATCTTTTTGAGCAAGCGACAGCTACGTGTCCTGACGATCCACGCCCGTTTGATTCGGTCCGAATCTATTTGCACCGCTCCATTTTCCCCTTTAGATTTAGTCACATCACCTTCCACGTCATCAGAACCTTGTCCACGTACACAACTTAAATCCATCGTGTCCCTTCCTGAACCTAAACTTCGTCCACGTTATATACAGGTAGGACCTGATGAAATCTTCCTTTGTAGTCCTCCGATTTATCCAGGTTCAATTCATCGGTCCCTTTGTTTTCTAAACCAGTCAATCTCTTTTCCGTTAGCCAGATTTTTTGTTTGTCGTTTTGTTGCCAAACCCTAACATTTTGCTCTGCTTCAACTAACTTTGATTGATCTTAATCCAGAGTACCTGCCAATCCGATTCGGTAATCCAAAGGTTTTACCGGTAATTCCTATCTTAAACATAGGAGATTAGAGTAATCGTTGTTTTTGCGTGTATTTTTATTTTTAGGTCGAAATTAGGTTACGATTAGCGAATTATCGGTAGTTGTCAAACAGTTAGTTAGTATATTTGCCGGATTACAGAAGTTTATTGAATTTGTGGTTCGTTTCTGTGGTTTTAGATGGGAGTAGGTGTACAAAAAAGTCATATATTCAGATAAAGAATTTAAATGGATTATGCTGGATTGTGGATTTGTAGTTCTAACAGTCTCTTTTTTGTAGATTTTATTTAATTTTGACATAAAATGTTAGGTAATAGTATTTGATAGAGCAGGCTAATCTGTTGGTTGTTGTTTGTAACAGGGATAAACTCCAGGAAGCCATTCGTGCAGGTATGGAAGAGTTTGGTTTAGTTTTGGTTAGATTGATATGTGTTCTTCACCTTTCTGGGTATTTGCATTTGTTTTAGGGCAGAAGGTTTTGTATTTGATATTTGAAGAGATTGGATGCCTTGATGTGGCTGCTATGTGCTGCTTATTTTCTTGCATTTAGAAGGTTTGGCAAGTGTCAATATAGTTTTCCAACCTTTCTCCTAATTTATGTTTTTGAATATGATTAGCAGGTCACGTTTCGATGACCAGTAGCCAAGGAGGGAGCAAGGGATTTCAACAGGTGAATAATCATGTGAAAGCTGAATATCAGAGAGATGTGAATGGATTTGTGGGCAATGGAGCAGGTTCACAAGCAGGTGAAGAACTGACAACTGGTAAAATTGATGAAAATGGGCAAGACGGATCCCAGGTGGCAGTGCAGGGTAATGCTGTTGCTCAAGGGCCTCAGCAACAGCCTCAAGGGTCACTGGTTCACTGGGAGAGGTTTCTCCATGTTAGATCCATTAAGGTCATGTTAGTGGAAAATGATGATTGTACTCGTCACATTGTCACTGCTTTGCTCCGCAACTGTAACTATGAAGGTTAGTCCTTTGGCTTATATTTCATGAAAACTTAGGGGACATTTGGCTCACGGAATGTTTTGGAATTGGAATTTAAAGGATTCCTTTGAAAATCCATAATGTGTTTAGTTGATACATTTGTTAATGGAATTGGAATATAAAAATTCCTAAAATGACAAAATTACCCCTTAAAATTAACAAAATATAAAACAAAGATCCAAACTCAAAGATCTTTAGAAAATGTTTTTTTAAAGACGAAAAACGGCTAGGGTTATTACTTAAATTATAAACATTTCTAAGGTTTCCTTTGAAATGTTGAGGGATTCTGAATTCCATCAATTGAAGGATTTGGATGGAATTAATTCCAATTTAAATTCCTTCTCTTAGCCAACCGAACATGCAAAGGAGTGGAATTTAAATTCAAATTCCATTGAATTCCTGTCAACCAACAAGCCCTTAATGTATTGGTCTATTTGTGTGCTTAATGTAAATATAGTCATATGTTGCTATGAAGCTGGAATCACTGGAGTAATCAGTAATGTATCTTTTATACCAGAAGCCAGTAACATATACAAATATTTTTTGGTGGATAGATTGTATGGACAACTCTTAACAATTTTTATAAAACTTGTTAAGCCACATATCAATTCATCTGATGTTTGCCACTGCATTTAGTATATATAGTTGCTATACTTTCTAAGTGCGATCTTGATTCATGCCTGTATGACTGTATTTAATGGTGACTATCTAACACTTTTTATTTTTTCTTGTCCTTTCTCTTCTGGCAGTTATTGAAGCAGCCAATGGATTACAAGCCTGGAAGATTTTGGAAAATCTATCCAATCACATTGACATTGTTCTAACTGAAGTAGTCATGCCTTTTCTTTCTGGAATCGGTCTTTTATGCAAGATTATGAGCCACAAGACACGCAAGAATGTCCCTGTGATTAGTAAGTGCTTTGCAGTGTTGTAAAAATCGCTAGGCGCTAGTCGGGCGGTGGGGTAGGGCCTAGGCGGTATTAATCGGGGCCTAGGCGGGATTAATCGGATTAGAATTTTTATATGTAATTTTCAGTTTTTTATATATATACACACATTTTTATATGTAATTTTTATAAAAATGTTCATTTTTAAACCACACCAAAGGTTTTCGCCGGAAAGTTCAGGTTTTCGCCGGAAATTGGCCGGAAATTTCAGGTTTTCGCCGGAATGTTCGCCGGAATCTGGCCGCCTAGGCCCGCCCGCCTAGGCCCAAAATTCCTCCCTAGCCGAGCGCCTAGCGATTAATCGGCGCCTAAGCGCGATTTTTACAACACTGGTGCCTTGCGTAATCTTTTCTATAAACAAAAGCAGCAAATGTAGCTATATCCTGAAAAAGCTTACCAAATTGATGCTATTAACCACCATTCCTAATGAGATCGTGTGCAGTGATGTCTTCTCATGATTCAATGGGTTTAGTTTTTAAGTGTTTATCAAAAGGCGCAGTAGACTTTTTAGTGAAGCCTATTCGTAAAAATGAGCTTAAAAATCTTTGGCAGCACGTCTGGAGGAGGTGTCACAGTGTAAGTAACACATTTATTCTGTATAATTTTTAACTTGCTAATTTTGAAGATATACTACATACTAGCTTTTCTAATTCTGCATTTATGTTGCATCATGTTATTATTATTATTTCCCATTGTTGGGAAAATTATTCTGCTTCTATCAGTCTAGTGGCAGTGGAAGTGAAAGTGGCACACAGGCCCAAAAATCTGTAAACTCAAAAAGCAACTTAAGGGGCAATAACAGTGGCAGGAAAGATGGGGAGGACAATGGGAGCACTGATGGTGGTAGCGATGATGGTAGTGACACTCAGGTACTATTGCAATTTTCTTTTGGTTAATGGTTTGCAGCAAGTTTTCTTTTATACATATAATTATACATAGAGTAAGTTTACAAAAACTGCCCCTGTTGTATGTCAAAATATGGGGACCTGTGTAATTAAAAGTAGGGACTGTCTGTGTAATTAATCAAGTTAAGGGAAAAAATCCAAAACTTTTGACATACCACAGGGACGTTTTTTGTAATGTACTCTTATATATAGGTGAAATGTGATTGTTTTCATCTGTTATGGACAATACCTCTGTGTGTTGACTAATATATGGACAATACTTCTATGATGACAAGTATGAGCACACTATTCTGAGGAATTATAAATGCAAAACTTTCCCATTCTCACAAATGTTTCTCAAATGAACGCCTTGTATACAAGTTTCCTCTTAAATTAGTTTCTCAGTGTCCACATCAACATTTTAGGCAAGTAAAAATCTATATGTATGTCTTATTAGGCATTACTTTTTGATGCCACATGGTATATTTATGACATCATCATTTTGTTATTATTTTAAGTATGATTTAGCAATGGCATGCAGAGCTCTTGGACAAAACAAGGTGTTGAACCTGAGAGTCCAGAAGCAGCATCACCATGCGACCAAATAACTGAGCATCCTGACAGTACTTGTGGCCTAGTTATCCGTCCAAGAAGGGATTTTAATGAACAGGAAGGTCAACCCTGTTTGGGTATTCAGATATCTGAATCACTTGTGTTATTTGAAACGTTTCTTTATCTATTTCCATGAAAAAATGTTTGTTTTTCAGATGATGGTGCAAACACTATAGATACTGCAATACACATATCTAGAAACTCAGAAATGCAGATTGAGGAGGTTCCTATTAAACATAATGGTATAAAACAGAACATTCATCAAGTACCTGAGTCCACACTCAATGTCAAAAGTAAGGACTCAAAGAAACACAAAGTTAAGGATAGCAAAATGTCTGATTGTCACATGGAAAATGGAGAAATCAAGGGTCAAGAAGAACCTGAAAAGATTATGGATGCAAATACCAAGGTTATTGATGATTTTAATGAAGTAGTAGTTTGTGAGCCTGGCTTGAAGAGGCCCCGCACAACTGAAAATGACAAGAGAAAACTTCAAAATGGCTGTAATATTCTGAGGCATTCAGTGCTTTCAGCCTTCACGAGGTCTGGATTTTGTAGTTTGATAAGATGTTTTTGTTTCTAGTGATTATAACGCATAGCAGACTAATAATAAGCTTTTGAATTCCTGCAGGTACAACACAAACTCAAATGCTGTAAAGTGTACACCTGGAATTGTTGGTAGCTATTCTCAACCTGATAATAGAACTAGTATTTTGAAGAAAGAATCCAACCATGATGCTCATTCTGATGGATATCTCATTTATCAAGGCTCAAGTGAGGTTGGTAACTACACATTTCTGTTTTTTTGACAAACAAAATACCACTCTTGAATTTATTTATAATAAATTTTACATATATGCATATAGTTTATTGTGTTAAACTTTATATAAAGTTCACACTCACTATCTACTATGAAACTTACAAAAACTAATCTTTGATGCTTGTTTCAGCAAGTAACACCAAGGAAAGCTGATGTCACCACACCTACTGATGGTCTGCATCAAGAGCTCCACATTCAACACATACATCACCATCACCATGTTCATCATTACCATAACATAGCTACAGATCAGCCTTTATTGTCCAAACATGATGATTTTGGTTTAAGTAAGTTAGCAGCAGATGCTCCACATTGTGGGTCATCAAATATCATGGGCGGGCCCATTGAAGGTAACCTTGAAAATAATAATATAAACAGAAGTGGCTCTGGTAGCAAGCATGGAAGCAATGTGCCTAATGGGAGTGACATTGGTGTGAATTTTGAAGTTACAAATGTAGAAAGTAACGTTGATGTAGCCGGAAAAAGTGGAAGTGGTGATGCTAGTGGTGGTGGAGGCAGAGACCACCACAAATCTGCACAGAGAGAAGAGGCATTGACTAAGTTCCGCCAAAAGAGAGATGTGAGATGCTTCCAGAAAAAGGTGACTGATAGTGTGCTTTACTTAATATTTATTATTGATGATGGTTTGTGATAGAGGTGGCAAAATGGGCAGGTTGGGTAAGTCGAAAATGGGTAAAAATTTTATGCTGGTCAAAACAAACAGGGCCAAGTTTTCTCATCTGCAAACAGTAATCTTGCCTTATGATTCAACAGTCTGTGAAGACATTTACAGAACTTAGCAACAAAGTAAGATTATTAAACAAAAAGTGTATACAAAATATGATTTTGGCTTATAAGCGTATTAAAAGTTCCAGATAAGTTATGTACAATCATGGGCGAAGCTTAGTGAGGCCCCCCCCCCCCCCGATTTTTCGCTCAGTAGTGTTAATTTATACGTATTCGACCGATTTTTCGCTCAGTAGTGTTAATTTATATGTATTCGGCCGAAAATTTTATAGTTCCGGCCCCCCTGATAGGGAAAAAAAATCCCCCCCCTGCGTTTTTCTTCAAGCTTCGCCACTATGTACAATCATGACTTTAGGTTTTAATCTAAACAATTGTTGTTATGTGCCCAGTTTGACTAGGAATATCATCTCTGTTAATTATAGTTATTAGTATTTTATTATTAAGGTTGAGTTGTATATAGGCTATGGGTCCAAGATAGGGTTCTCTAAGTTTCTTACATGCATATATTGACTTTGAGGGTTCTCCCTCATTGTAATTCATTCAGTTTAATCCGGTAAATATCAATTCTATTTTACACGGTATCATAACTAAGCCTCTCAAACAAACCCTAGCTGTAGCTGCTTTCGAGAACTGAATCTCCGTTCATGTTCCAGATTTCTCGTTTCAGATTTCCTGTTCCTGTCCCTCTTCCCAATTCCCGCTACTTGCTCTTGTCCGTGTTCCTGTTCTAGATTCCCGCTACCTGTTCATGTCCCTGTACCAGATACGTATCTGTTCCAGAATCGTTTTCCCTGTTCCAGAACCGCACCTGTTGTTCCTCTTCTAGAACGACGATTTCTGTTCATCATCAGCTGTTCAAGATTTACTGTTCATCATCAGCTGTTCAAGATTTACTGTTCATCGACGCTGATCATGATTTACTGATATTTTACTATTCATCGACCACTTTTCACATTTTACTATTCATGGCCACTATTCACCGACCCCTGATTCACGATGTTCCGATCGCAGCTGGCCCTATCTCACGGTTTGTCCAGTTGACACCCCCTGTTCCTGTTTGAGAGTTGCCACCTGTTTCGTGTTCTAAAACTGCCACCATGTGTTCTAGAGCTGCTGTCGTACAAAACCATCACAACCGCCCAAGTTTCCTTAAACTGCTGCACCCTCTTCGCTGTCTCAGAACCACCGCAGACGACCTGCTGCCACCCAGATTTTCCTGTTATTTTGTTGAACTGCTGCTGCCACCACAACCTCTTCGCTGTCCCAAAACCATTGCAGCCGTCCCGCGGTCCCCCAAATTGTCCTTGATCCCGGCCAGTCCTGTCCAACGATGATTGTTTCTGGTTCCAGCCTAACCATCCACATATGCAGTTGTGTTCTTGTACCCTTTCATGTTCTTGTTCAAGGTCCTATAGTTTATCACTGGGTACAGTATCGAAGTCCAGTGATATTGCAGCAGTTAAAGATGCAGCATGATCAATGATGTTCGAGTTCAGGAGGAGTGGATGCCATGTGTCTATTTTATATGTAATAAGTAGGGCATGGTTAACATCTATGCTCCAACTTGAGAAGTGTTAATTATAGTAATTAGTATTTTATTATTAGAATTTAGTTGTATATAGCCCATGGGTGCAACATGGGCTTCTCTAGTGTTTCTTTTCTGTTTATATTGATAGGTCCCCTCTATTGTAATTCATTCAGGTTAATCCAGTAAATATCGATTCTATTTTACAATCTCGTGGCCTATTTATACAATTCCGGATTTAATTTCAGTTTTAATTTCATAGGTGCGATATCAAAACAGAAAGAAACTGGCAGAACAAAGGCCACGTGTTAGAGGACAATTTGTAAAGGGAACAAATCGTGACAGTTCAACCAATGCTGACGATGGCTAGTTTATCATGGAATTCCCTGTACAGGAAGACTCAGGTGGGTTGGTTGGTGTTTATATATTTTATTTGTTTTGAAGGTTTTATATATCCAGGACACCATATTTGATTGCTATAAGATTTGACAATAACATAATATCAGTTCATAAGTTGGTATGCAGACTTATTGGTGGATTTTGATGCTGCATGTAAGATTTAATATATGGGGGCTCTCTTTCTATTTCATATCTGCAAATGCTTAGCTGGAACTATATCATGTCCATCCTCCACATGAAACCATGAGCGACCTCTTGGATACATGTGAAATTTTGTATTATTCGTACATGTGAAATGTTGTCCTAATGTCACATGATGAACATTTATACATTTACAACAAATGCCCCCATTATCTCAATCTTTTGGATGATTAACATGAGATATTAGGACAAGTAGGAAGATTTTAGGAGGCTATAATGTTTCTCATTATACATCTATGTTGGATTAATCCTAATATTCACATGTGAAAGATTAGCCTAGTTAAAGTTATGAAAGTTAAAGGGTTTAAAGTTCAAGTTAGGGGAAGAAAATTAAAGAAGTTGGCTGGAAGATTGGGAAGATCTCAAAGATTTGATTCTTGGTTTGGAGTATTTTAGATAATTATTAGTAGTTTTATTTGGAAAGTATATTGAGTTATTATTTGTTTCCTTATTGTTATGAGTTTATTTTTGATAGGTAGCTCAGTATGCAAGAGTTTATTTAGTATAAATAGGAGTTATTTATTAGGTTTATTAATAAAATAAAGAGTCGTGGAGGAGTTTCCACAAACCCGGTGTGTTTTTTTGTGTGTTTTATATCAACTGTTTTCCAGTAATTGGTATCAGAGCACAAGATCAAAGCATGTGAAGAAGACATCGAGACCATCAAGGAGTTTCTGTGTGAAACTGAGACCAAGGATTTGTGTGATTGAAGAAGAGACTGCAAATTGTGTGGAAGGTGGTCAAGAAAAGAACTGTGTGTTCGTTGAAGTTCTAGGTGAACCAAGAAGAGAGTAGAGTCGATCGAAATCCATAGTGGAACCGTGTGAAGTTGATCAAGAGGAGTCTGTGTGATGGAATGAATCTAAGTGATTCAAAATATCGAATCTGTGTGATTCAAGAGGGTGATCAAGTCTGTGTGACAAAGGTGTGTTAGCTTTAATACCAAGGTGTGTTCATGTTACTACTGATTCATAAACTTGAATTGGTATCAAATGGGAGAAGGTCGAAACAAGATCTGTGTGAGTTTGTGATTGTCGCAATCTTTGTGACGTTTTTAAAGGCTCTTTGTTACAAGAGGGTATTTGTTAGGAACTGAAATTAAACACTGAAATTGATAAGATAGTCGGCCCGATTTCGAGAGGGCAAGTCTCCGATTACAAGTACTTCTTGATAATATAAATCTAGTCTACCTAAAACATAAAACAAAAGACATTTAAATAGATAAATCTACTGCTACTAACTCCTAATAACTACCCACTTAGCCACTAAACATGTTGTGCTCCTGGCCCACTCCCCTCTCCCAACTGCCCTTTAACCCACGGGTCAGCTGTTTGGGTTCAGTACCCACTCGAGGATGGCCCTGACCCAGTGGATACGTATCATTACTGCCCCCCTGCAAAACCGACATGTCCTCAAGTCGAAAAGAGATTGGTGGTGGCTCTGGCTCCTGGGACTGCTTCGCCGGCTCCTGGGATTGCTTCCAGAGTGGTTCGAGCTTGAATTGGTGGAAGGTAGCAGAGTTATTGATATTCGGTGGCACTCCTTGCAGCTTAAACTCTTGCCCATTGATGGTAAACATAAGGAACATCTTGTTCCAGTTAGCTTTGACCGTACCCAATGTGGTTAGCCATTGGACTCCTAGGACCACATCGGCTCCTCCCAGCGAGAAGGGGTAAAAATCTTGGGTGATTTGAAGGTCCGATATTTTCAACCCGACATCCTTGCAGATCTGGTGACAACGAACAATGTCACCATTGCCTATTCGCACCCCAAATGGATCCACCTTGTGTGTCGGTAGCCTGACCTTCCTGACAAGTGTGTCGGTTACAAAATTATGTGTCGATACGCTATCAACCAGAATCAATACCTCGGAAGAATTGATGGAACCGTGGAGTGTTAAGGCTGGAAAATGCGAATTCCCCATGATAGCTTGAAGACTGATCTCAGCCATACCCTCCTGATCAGCTAGTTGGTCCTCTCTGGCATTGGTTTCTGCATAGCCAGCCTCATTAGTTGCCTCAAGAAGGTGAAGACTACCTGTTTTGCAACGGTGGCCAGGCCCATATTTGTCGCCACACCTGAAACATTCACCTTTTAGATACCTGGACTGTTTCTCGGCCTCCGAAAGACGGAGCGGGGAGGGTTGTGTGATGGTTGCTAGTGGGTTAGGAGCGGTGGATGAAACCGGATTAAACGGTTTAGAATCAGGTTTGAGTTGGGAAGTACCAGTGGGTTTCTTTTCAGTTTGGTTGTGGCTGAGTTTTGATTCAAATTCGAGTGCAAGACTCATAGCATTGTAGTCCGAGGTTTATGGATGCGAACGTCGGCCTTCAATTCCTCCTTGAGTCCGTTGACTCCCAATAGGCAATTGTCGGGCCAGTTTGAAACCCGGGCTGACCGTCTGGCAAATTCCTGTCGATAATCATGGACAGAACCGGTCTGCTTGATGCTACACAAGTACTCATCTGGATTTTGAAACTCCGGTGATCCGAAATGCTTTTGTAAGGCGCTAATCAGCTCCTCCCAGTAGGTCAACTCCTGTTCAGTCGATAGCCATGAGTATAAGTCCAAATCATCCCCTTCCAGATGCATCGCTGCCACATCAACCTTCTCTGCTTCAAGGGTGTTGTAAAACCGGAAGTATTTTTCTGCCTTCAATATCCACCCCCTTGCATCACCTCCACTGAAGGCGGGAAACTCGATTTTGTGGTAGGATCGATGGCTGAAATGGGAGCGGTTGGAATCTCCACCCTCATACCTGCCTCCACCCGCAAAGCGGCCTCCACCGGCGCCGGATTTCTTGCGGGATAACGCTTGGAGTTTCAGAGTGGCCATGTCTTCCCTCAAAGCTTCCATAGCCTCGAGTTTGGCTGCAATGGCAGCCAATTGTGTAGCAATCGGGTCAGGGTTACTGCCGCTGCCTTCAGAGTTGTTTCGAGTTTGCACCATGTCTGCTTCTGCTTCAGTTCCCGACAATGGAACCAAATGTTAGGAACTGAAATTAAACACTGAAATTGATAAGATAGTCGGCCCGATTTCGAGAGGGCAAGTCTCCGATTACAAGTACTTCTTGATAATATAAATCTAGTCTACCTAAAACATAAAACAAAAGACATTTAAATAGATAAATCTACTGCTACTAACTGCTAATAACTACCCACTTAGCCACTAAACATGTTGTGCTCCTGGCCCACTCCCCTCTCCCAACTGCCCTTTAACCCACGGGTCAGCTGTTTGGGTTCAGTACCCACTCGAAGATGGCCCTGACCCAGTGGATACGTATCAGTATTAAAGAGGAGTTGGTTTGGAGTATTTTAGATAATTATTAGTAGTTTTATTTGGACCGTATATTGAATTATTATTTGTTTCCTTATTGTTATGAGTTTATTTTTGATAGGTAGCTCTGTCTGCAAGAGTTTATTTAGTAAAAATAGGAGTTATGTATTAGGTTTATTAATAAAAAAAGAGTCATGGAGGAGTTTCCACAAATCCGTTGTGTGTTTTTTTTTGTGCTTTGTATCAATTGTTTTCCAGCAATTGGTATCAAAGCACAAGATGAAAGCATGTGAAGAAGAAGAAGACATCGAGACCATCAAGGAATTTCTGTGTGAAATCGAGACCAAGGATTTGTGTGATTGAAGAAGAGACTGCAAATTGTGTGGAAGGCGGTCAAGAAAAGAACTGTGTTCGTCGAAGTTCTAGGTGAACCAAAAAGAGAGTAGAACAGATTGAAATCCTTAGTGGAGTCATGTGAAGTTGATCAAGAGGAGTCTGCGTGATGGGTTGAATCTAAGTGATTCAAAACAACGAATCTGTGTGACTCAAGAGGGTGAGCAAGTCTGTGTGACAAAGGTGTGTTTGTGTTACTACCGATTCATAAACTTGAATTGGTATCAAAGGGGAGAAGGTCGAAACAAGATCTGTGTGAATTTGAGATTGTTGCAATCTTTGTGACGTTTTTAAAGGCTGCTACAGGATGGTATTAAAGAGAGGAGAAGCAACCTGGGTGATTGTAAGCACGAAGGCAGGGTGATCGCAAAGAGAGAAAAAAATCAATTGCGGTTCTGTGGTTTTGCTACTGTACATAAAAAAGGGGAAATAGGAAGTTGTATTGTTTATTTGTCTTGTTTTGTTTTTTGTTTTTAACAACGAGCTTAAGTAAAGACAAGTTAGCAGGGAACAATGCAGGAGGTAATGCGACTGCCAACAAGTAGTCAAGCCAACATCCCTTTGCAATGTCTCAACTTAACAGCAACAAGTTACACCACATGGTTAGTCATGGTGGAGGCGGTCATGCAAGCTTATGGTTTTTGGGAAACGATTAGCGTGGCTACGGGAGGGGTGGTCAAGGCCAAGAAGATTTTGATGGCAAGGGCATTTGTGTTTCAAACCCTTCCCGAGGACGTGTTACTTCAAGTGGTAAGACACAAGAATGCAAAGGATGTGTAGGAGGCGTTAAAAGTTCGGTATTTGGGAGCCGAGAGAGTGCAAAAGGCAAGATTACAAAGTCATATATCCGAGCTTGTGATGTTGAAAGATGAAAGAAAGTGAAACGATTGATGAATTTTCCGGCAAACTTAGTGGAATTGCTACAAGATTCAAAAGCCTTGGGTCTAGCTTAGAAGATGATGTGTTGGTAAGAAAGTTGCTCAATTCGGTTCCAAGGAAGTATTGCAAATTGTAGCTTCCATTAAGCATTACTCATAAATAGAAACTATGTCGTTTGAGGAAGCCGTTGGAAGATTAAAGGCTTATGAAGAAAGGGTCAAAGTTCATGATGAGAACGGGGATATTCAAGGTAAGGTGTTGCTTTCAAGAGATGACGGACGAGCAAGATCTTGGAATGGTGAGCTTGATCATGGTCAAAGTGAACAAGGACGAGGTTGTGGCCAAGGATGGGGTCGTGGATATGATAGATGTCGAGGAGGCCGGTTCCAATCTAATGAAAAGATCGAAGAGAATGAGGTATGTATCGAGATAAACGACACATCAAGTGTTACAACTGGCCCGGGTATGGTCACTATGCGGTTGAATGCCAGAAATTGAAACGAAAGGAAAAAGAGGCTAACTTGGTTCAAGAGGATGACGAACCGACATTGGTGTGATGTGCTAACATGTCTATATTAGGATTAAGGGAGAAAATGTTAGATTAATCCTAATATTCACATGTGAAAAATTAGCCTAGTTAAAGTTATGAAAGTTAAAAGGTTTAAAGTTGAAATTGGGGAAAGAAACTCAAAGAAGTCGGCCGGAAGATTCCCAAGATCTTGAAAGATTAGAGAATTATTAGTAGTTTTATTTGGTTAGGATATTAAGAGACAAAACAATGAAAAACCATATACGTCGAATAATTTTGGAGTTCTAAAGTGAATTGTAAATTCGGGTCTTTTCCTAATTTCATTCGTGAACTCATTTGGCCTAAACTGAACTATAAAATGAACATAACTAAACGAACCTCATTCATGAACTCAATAATACAAGCTTCAAAAAAAGTCTTTATTCTTATCATGGTTAATAGAAACAAAAGACAAACCTGAAAAACGATCAATTTCTTCTCAACAAGACTTGGAAAAGGTCGTGTAGTCGGTTGATTACGAAGGTTATTGAATAAATAATGCCTCAACAAATAAGCAACTTTATAAGACTCGACCAAAAACTGTAATATATTTTATTCTTAAATGTTTTTCCATAAAAAATAACATTTACAACCACCTAATGCCATATTCTAGAAATTAAACCACTTCTCGTCCATAATGAACTACTACAAATTCATATGTAACTCGCCCGTTAGAATAAAAGGTTTGTTATGTAAAAAAACTACCATGAGTTTCTATGGTAGTTTTATGAATTTGAAGCCATGTTTTCCTTGGCACTTATATACCAAAATTGTCTAATTCAAAAACCTCAACAAACTTACTTTTGCAAGTTCTATATTTCTAGGTTTTTCTTACCCCAACACCGAGCATATATTTAAAACTTACATGTCATTTCATTCCTGCAATCATGTTTTCACACATACCAAATTGACCAATAACAAAGAGCCTGGATTAGAGATGCACAAAAAAACCGGTTTGAAAAACCAAACCGGTTTCAAACCGAAAACCGAACCGGTCGTGAACCGGTTTATACCAAACCGGTTTCAAACTGGTTCAAACCGCCGGTTTAAAACCGGTTTGAAACCTATACATTTAAACCGGTTTAACCCGAACCGAACCGATTAAAAACTGGTTTCAAACCGTTTTTTAAACCGGTCAAACCGGTTTCAAACCATTTTTTAAACCGGTCAAACCCGGTCAACGGACCATCTCAAACCGGTTTCAAACCGGTCCGGTTTGAACTCAAACCGGTTTTGACTTTTTGTTGACCAAACCGGTTCGGGCCGGTTCAAAACCGGTTCGGTTTAAAAACCGCCTTTTGTGCACCTCTAGCCTGGATGCCCTAAATGAAAACGATGAGCTCCCTTGTGGCTCCTTCTTAACCCCATGCTTAGTCAATATCACAACCCTTATTGATTAAAAATCAATACAAAATTAGTAAAAAATGATTATAAATTAGAGGCCCTAATTTCTTTAAGGTCTAAACCCTTTCTTTTTCTTTTTAGTAAGCTAATTGCCCGACACCAGATATATAAAATAAAGCTTAAACAAAGGGGACGTATTTTCGATGGTAGTTTTTGATGGCCTAAACCCTTTCTTGCCTTTCCCATTTCGTTTGTTCAGGCCAACACATCCCCTAGGCGTCAGTTATTGCTTTTCTCGTTTCGTTTTTATTTTTATTTTATTCTTTATAATTAATTTCAGACATATTTTGTTTTTCTATTATAATTTTTAAAATATGTTGTTTTATGACGTTCTGAATGTAACGTTGCGTCGTGTTTATTTTTATATATGTTCCGATATAAATTTCGTTCAAACTGAGTTTTCGTGGTAATGTACAAGGCATCGAAGCACGGCCGACAAGCCGTCAAAATCGCTTCCAGATTTCGTTTTATTTTAGTTTTTTTTGTTTTACTCTTACAGCCTTAAAATAATGATGTTCTATAAAACTCAAGATTCGTCGTTTTGACGTGCTCATTTTAATCGACTTTTCGACATGAGTTTTTTAATGGGGTAAATATCGGTCGTCAAAACCGAGTCTTACAAGTTTTAAACCCACGCCGGAACGTGTGGTCTATGTCCGTTTCTTTGATACAGAGCAAATTACAAATTACGTCCTTTAAGTATTACCCAAATTTCAGAATACGTCCTTTAACTAAGGAAATTACAGAAAACATCCTTTATGTTTAAAAAACCTTACACGTTATGTCCTTTAGACTAACGAGCGTTAAATTTTACTGTTAAGTCAGGTCATGTTCAAGGCAGATGAGGGAAAATGTGTCTTTTCCCCTTTGTTTTAATTTAGGTCCTTTTAAATTAATTCCCCTTTTTTTTAACTTAATTTTTAATAGTCTCCAAAATCAAATACTCAAAACACACCGTTTTAACTTCAATCACCACTACATATCCAAATAGTCGTCCGACAACGTCCTCCGCCATCGGCACCGCCGCATCGGTCTCCCGACCACCGCCAATTTGATGAAACCGCCTACAACATAATCCCTATCCACAACCTCCTGACCTCCGCATACCACTGTTTGTTCCATGGCAGCGGCAGGCGGCGACTCCGGCGGGCGGCAACGAGTGGCGACATGAGCTGGGTGGGTGAGTGGCTGGGAGGCGGGAGCGCTTGGTGAGTGGGAGGGGCTGTTCGTGTGTTGTGGAGTGAATTGAAAGTCCCGATTTTTTTTATTTTGTTAATTGTTAGATGGGTTTATTTTGGGGTTGAGCTTTAGGTTTAAATTAATTTGGGCTTTTGGGTTTTAAATCTTTTAATTAACTTGAGCTTTTTAGTTTTATAAACTTGGGCTTTAGAGTTTTAATCAATAATTAGTTTTGGCCTTTAAAAAAAAATATTGAGGGGTAGCTAAATATATTTTCAAGAGTAATGTAATACATAAAACATAAAAAAAACTCCCACTTCGTCGGAGAATTTGAGGGGTAGCGGGTGCTACCCCTCCCTCCTTAATAGATCCGCCCCTGCCTCCTAGACTGGCTAGGTATGTTCTTCGGCTTCCAAGCCGCTGATGTCTAGAACCAGCGCGAACACCTTGTTCTTCATCTTACCAACGCTCAGATGTGGCTCCAGCCACCGCTTGATGACGTGGATACCCTAGATCTCACCGTTGTGCGTCGTTTCTGACGTAAGCTTCTCAACAATTATAATCACTGATTGTCTCTGTCAAATTTTGTTCAATTTTTTTCAACGCACAGATTGAAATGCACTAGACACTATGAGGTGGTCGAATCTGGTTGGAGTTTGGGCGGATCTGGGAGGTTTGTCGGTGGAGTAAGGAATCATAATTGAAGGTGAGAAACCCTAATAATCTCGTGAAGAGAGGTGGAGGTGGACTGTTGATTGAGTTGTAGCGGGGGACGAAGATAACCCCGTTTTTTTGATGATTTTGGGGTGGGTGGAGTTGCAGGGGGGGACGAAGATAACACATTTTTTTTGATGATTTTGGGGGAATTACAGAAATAGTCCTTTTACGGTAAAAAGATCAAATTACCTCATATGCCTTGCACATGATCTGACTTAAAGGTGAAATTTAACGCCGTTAGTGCAAAGGACGTTATGTTCAAGCCTTTTTAAACATAAAGATAGTTTCCTGTAACTTACTTAGTTAAATGACGTATACTGAAATTTAAGTAATACTTAAAGTACGTAATTTGTAATTTGCTCGCTGATATATTAGCCGTTTGTAATTTGAATGTACACATTGACCCCTTGGGTTTTAAAATGTATAATTAACAACCCCCGGTTGAGAATATAGTGCCGAAGTGATCACAGATTAGGGCACGTAAATCATTCCATCTTCATTCATCTGTCAGGAAATCGAATCCTCTTCACCTAAATGGCGACGGCGGCATCGACTACCACGACGACAGCGAACGACGATCGTCCTGCGAACACCCTAGACTCGGTTCCTACCTCAACAACCGAAGGCGTCTCCAGCGAGAAAACACCAGCTTCGACCGCCGACAAGAAAGACGCCGATTCAGGAGAAACAAAGTCGAATACTAAAGATCCGGTGACGGTTACGGCGGATATTGACAATAGCAACACCGAGGACGGCGCTTCGGTTACTGATACTCAGAGGAAGATTCGCCGTGCCGAGCGTTTCGGTATGCCGGTTAAGCTTTCTGAAGAAGAAAAGCGGAATTCTCGTGCGGAGAGGTAATCATACTGCACCAGTGTTCATTTTTTCCCCCCTATGTGTATATATTTCTCAGAAGAGTTCTATATGCGAAGCTAGGGTTTCGGGTAGCGATATGATTGGATAATCTGTGTACACATTAGGGCCCCGTTTAAGTTTGTTATTAGTTTTGCCGACCTTCTTGCCCCTTCACTTCGTGGCTTCATTTGCTGAGTGAAATTTTGATAAACGATTAGGGTTAGGGTTTAGCTTTCTTACCAGACTTTACAGTTTATGGAACTTTTGCTTGTTAGTCATATTGCTATTGCTGCTTAGTTTTTTCTTGGTTTGCTATTATTTGGAGGAACCGGTTATGGTCATTTGTTAGATTTGTAGCATGACATATAGAAACATATGTTCTGATTGTAGTGAATATGGTAGTTTTCTGGTGTTTCAAGGGTTCCCCCCCTCTCCGCTCCAAATCTCTAACATTTCTTCCTTATCTCTGCTTAGTGCTTATTACATATTGTTTATTACTAGTTTTGGGGTTTAAACATTGGCCTCTCTATGTTTTTAAATGTCCGAATCAGTTGTCTATCTTTGATCTCACTGGCGCACTACATAGCATTTGATACTCCTAACCATTATATGATCTTGTGGTTTATTTTAAAAAATATTAATATGATCTTGTTATCTGTCTTTGGAACGAATCATATTTATTACCTTGAGGTGCAGAAGCATTTTATTTTCTGTATACCTTACTGAATAGGCCTGTCTTATTTAATTAATCATAAAATATAATTTCTTGTGATCTTTGCTTTTAACATGGACCAGATACTTGAATCTTTTTAATCCAATTGTTATTTTAATTGTAAAATGTGATGGTTTATCTGAACTCATCAAGTTAGGACCTGTTGTGCTTTAGGTTTGGTACAGCAACAGGTTCACAAGGATCAAATGCTACAAAGAAAGCAGAGGAACTAAAAAGGAAGGCTAGAGCAGAAAGGTTGTTCAGAGCATACAGTTTGTCACTGCATTTCTCAAATTCTAATTTATTGAAAACTTAATAAAGTTTTTTATTTTTGTTTATAATTATCACTGTTTCATTCACTAAATGTTGATTCTATCTATCTGTTGATCAGATTTGGTATCACTCAGTCAACACCTACTGAAGAAGAAGAGAAAAAAAAGGCTAGACTTTCCAGGTTTGGATCAACTTCTAGTGCTGATCCTATAGAAGAAGAGAAAAAGAAAGCAAGGGCACTCAGGTAATTAGTTTATCAACGTAATAATTTCTATTTAAGTTTGATCAGTAATCTGAAGTATTATTCTACAGGTTTTCAGGAACACCAGGGACTGGCAATGGAAATATTGAACCGGTATCTGTTTTTTTGAACTTGTGCTTTTGTAAAATGCTTATGTGCTTTTGCATCACCTATTTTTTTTACCTGTTTTAAGCAGAAGGCAACCATTGCTGGCAAGGCAGGGGGAGAGGCTTGAGCACTGTTTCTTGTCCTTTTTTCAGTAAGGCCCTGTGTTTTGACTCTTATCTTGCTATGGTTTTAACTATGTTCTCATTTGTCAGATTGTAATTAGTAATCTTTTTTAATCATAAACAACTATATTTTGCAGTTATGGTGCTTCCTCATGTATCAGGTGCAGTGAGAATTGGTAAATCTAGTATGCCCGGCCTAATTAATAGCAATCTCCTTGTGTCTCCAAAATTAAAAAAAAATATATAATAAGCAATATATATGAAGTAATCACCGGCGTTAGATAATATGATTTAACAAGAACGAACTAGCACTTAAGTTGTTTTCCATTTTTGTTCCATATCATGCCTTCTTAGTTTTTGATTTTCAAATCTCACAAACCGGTAGTAGTGTTGGTAAAACAATAGTAACAGCCAGTCTAGCATCAACCTGTCCATGATTTTTGGTGAATTAATTGCATATGTTGAGATAACATGAATCCAGATGTTTCGCTTATATCTTTACAAATTTTGTGCCCCATAGCTTAAAGCATGTTTTGAGTTATCGTTTTGCTATTAATGATTTATACATCTTCAGGTAATAATAATTTCATACTAGGGCTGCATTTTGTGTACACCAAGAATCATGGTCATCTGATGTTAGGATGGAAATTTTACTATGACTTAAAAAGACAAATTTGCTATTTTTCATGTCAAAACTTGCTTTATTTGATATTCCTGTTATTAAGGTAGAATGAACTAATCTTAGAGAAGGTGTTGGATGAAAGATTTGCTGGCAAAAAGGGTGGGGTTTTTGCTAGTTTGGTCGAGATAGTTGACACCGGTTGGAGATTGCTATTAAATCTTGTTGGGCTGCTTGTTTGGTATGAATTGCAGCAAAGAAGGAAGGACCATAATGTGAAATGACAATGAATATGCTCATGTGTACTGTATTGGATTTAGTACTCAGATAGGAAAAAAAGGTTAAGACCTTTGATTTATTTTTGACTTAACAGGTGGTTGTTTAAATCTTGTTTGATGTTTATTTTGCTCATACAATCTGCATTATCTCTTGATGCTTAGTGTTGTAAACGGGTAAGGTATGTTGATGACGTCAAAAAAAATTGTGTGCATCATGATGGATTTTTATAATAATTTTGCAATACTAATGATGGGCCTTTGCCTACTTTGTTAAAATCCATAAATGTAACACCCTCTTGTTCTTTTATATCATGTAAAATCCCATTTATAATAGGGCTTTTTTAAGTAGTAAATTTTAAATAAACATATCATGTAAAATCCTCCATAACAAGGCTATAGATAAGAAATTAGTAAATTTTAAGATTGGTTATTAAAGTTGGTAGATTTCAAAATTTGCCAAATTAGTAGATTTTAAACTTCGTTATTAAAAATAGGAGACTAAAATTTTGTCTATCTTATTATTAGCAGAAGCTCTAAAATAGGATATTCTAAAATTTTCAGAAATAGTAGATTTTATATTTGGTTGCTAAAAGTAGGAGATTTTAAAATCTTCTATGGATTTTATTGTAACTTGTAAGTAGAAGTTTTCAGTCTTAAATGCTTAATTAGTAAAATAGAAGTTCTCAGCCTAAAATTTTAAATTAATAATATGTTAAATAAACTATTTTATTTGGTTGCTCTTTCCCATTCATTGATCAAAATGATAAATGGCTAATAGGTACTTTACATCATAAATGTGAGGCTAAAAATATTTTTGTTAAATTTAATAGTAAATCTCACTACAAACTAACTGGTTGCGTCACGTGTCATAATCTTGTGAACTTAAGATTTTTTTTCCCGTTTACTTTTTCTTCATCGCTAATTATCTAATATTTCTTTTATTAATTTTTAAATATTTATTATTATTTAATATTTCTTTTATAATTTCTAAATCTTTGTTATTAACTATTTAATATTTTATTTATTCAACCGGCGTAAAACAAAATGTTTCAAACCTACTTTTACTAATATGCAATTATACATGTTCTCAAGGGAATATCTTAACTGTTAAGTGTACCCCACAATAATAATGACAGGTAAAATATAACGGTGACATGAATAAGATAGTACATATTCTCTAGAAAATGCCTATACGTCTCTTAGAAAGTCTAGAAAGTACTCTATAGACTCGTATGAAAATCCTTTACCTTTATACTACGTCTCGACGAACTCCTATCATGTGCTTAGAGAGATATAAGTCTACTAAATTCTGTCTAATCCGGTTATCACAAGTCAGTTCATATTAGTTACTTTGTTTTTTATTGCATGGTATCATATTAATTCTTATTTCCCTTTTATTGAAAAACCTTCTTAAATGAATATTAAATGAATAGTATATAGAGTGATGTACACTTCCTTTTGCATTGAGTACAAGTAACCTTTACTTCTTTATTAACGCTCATTTCACACGAGATTTAGGGTTTCTTCCCCCAAACATCCAGGTTTCGCGCTCTCTCCATCTCGATCTCAAGCAAACCTCGGATTCCATCGTCTGATAAACAAAACGAAAGGCCGATTCATACATAGGAAGTGGAATTGTCACTTCGTCAGTGGACTGCTCTTTCTTAAGATGAAACTCACAAACCCACATAGAGCACGCGAGAGAGAGAGAGAGAGAGAGAGAGAGAGAGAGAGAGAGAGAGAGAGAGAGAGAGAGAGAGAGACTTGAGAGGGGGAGCCGACCAGCACTCTCAGGCGGCTCCACCCCCGGCGACTCACAGCGGCAACACAAGGAAAATGGTGTCGGAGGTTTGTCCTTCCGACAGTGAGACCCAAGGCGGTGGTCTTGGTGACAGTTGCAGGTCCAGACGCCGTCTATGACGGAGATGAAGGTGGGTGGTGCAAACGGGAAATAGGAAAAAGGCAGCGGAGATGGTAGGTTAACGGCAGAAGCCGCAAATCCGGCAGTGGTTCCGATGGTCCATACGGCGGCGACTAGGGTTTCCTTTAAAACCCGCTTTTCCGGCGGTGTAGACCTAATTGTTAAATTGATATTAGTACTTCTACTGTGATCGAGAAGGAAACAAATGGAAAAAAAGAGAAAAGAAATCTGAGCCAAAAGCTTGCTCTTTTATGAATTACATTAAACTCTTGAAAGCAACTTACATTAAATAGGAAAAAAATAAAAATAAACATAAACGTGGACAATACCCACATCCATAAAAGCTGCAACTACCCTAAAGAATAGGTAAAAACACCACTCCACTAAACGACTTATTCTTCGACTAAAAATAAATAAATAAATAAACGGTAACATAAGACTGATTCACAGCTGACTCGTTTCCACCTAGACACCCACATAGGCTGTGATATTGACCTTTCAACACTCCCTCTCAATATCATAATTGGTCACCCCCATGCTTGTACTATGTTGTAGCAGCTTTACACCACTTAGACTTTTAGTCAAAGCATCTGCTACTTGTTCTTCTGTTTCCACAGCTTCCAAATCAATTTCATCTTTTAACACTTTTTCTCTAATAAAGTGATAATGCATCTCGATGTTTTGGTTCTAGCATGAAACACTGGATTTCGAGCTAATTTAATTGCTGAAATATTATCACACAGCAGCTTAACCGGATAATCAACTTTCTGATTTAAATTCCTTAGTAACTCTACAAGCCACACACACTCTTGTGCTGCCATAGCTGCTGCCCGGTACTCGGCTTCAGTTGTAGAGAGAGACACGGTTGGTTGACGCTTACTGCACCATGAAACTGAGCTTGACCCATACATAAAAACATACCCGGTTATAGATCTCCTTTCATCCAGATCACTAGAACCGTAGTCAGCATCACAGTAACCATGCAACCTGGGCTCGAGCTCTTTTCCGAAGTAAACTCCCTTTCCAACAGTAGCTTTTAGAAACTTTAAAACTCCCTTCATAGCCACCATGTGAGGTTTCCTCGGGTCCTGCATATACCGACTAAGGACACCGACAACAAATGCAATGTCAGGCCTTGTCAAGGTAAGATATATTAGGCTGCCCACCATCTTCCGATAACCTGTTGGATCATCAAGCTTCCTTCCCTGAGTGGCGTATAATCGAGTGCTTCTGTCCATTAGGGTTACTGCAGGCTTGCATGACTGCATACTGAACTTGTGCAGTAAATCAGAAGTGTACTTTTTCTGATGTAACACCATACCATCTCCTATATAATTCAGCTCCATACCCAACAAATGTTGCAATTTGCCCAAGTCTTTCATCTTAAAACGAGTGCACAAATTTGTTTTAAGTAGATCAATCACTTCTTGAACATCACCTGTCAATATTAAATCATCCACATACACAAGAATACATACCACTTTGTGGTCTATCTTTTTGACAAACAGACTATGATCAGCAGCAGTTAAGCGATACCCATTTAGTTCCAAAAATTCTGCTATCTTGCCAAACCAAGACCTTGGTGACTGTTTTAAACCGTAGATTGCCTTTTTCAGCTTACACACATACTCGGGGTGTTCACCACTCTCGAACCCAATCGGTTGTTGCATGTGAATTACATGATCCAGCTCACCATATAGGAACGCGTCGTTGACATCCATTTGCCACAACTTCCAACCCTTTATTGCAGCTAAAGCCAATACAACTCGTATCGAGGTTATTTTTGCCACTGGACTAAACGTGTCTTCATAGTCCAACCCATATTGTTGGGAGAAACCTCGAGCTACCAAACGTGCTTTAAACCGCTCCACCGTACCATCTGCTTTTTGCTTTATTTTGTACACCCATTTACAAGAGATCGGCTTTGCATCTTGAGGTTTAGGCACCAACTCCCATGTCTGGTTATGTACAAGAGCATCCATTTCAACTTGCATTGCCTGCAACCATTCCTCCTTTTTACTGGCTTCTTGGAACGTTTCAGGCTCTGAGAGACTGTCTTCAACTATGGCAACCCGTGCATACGTCTGGGCATACTTTGGATTTGGTCGTTTTTCTCTCTGTGAACGCCTTAACTCTGCTTAAGGTTTTTCATTTTGTGGTTGAACGGGCCTATAATCGGTTTCTTCCTCTTCTAGGGGAACTTTATCATCTGCAGCTTCCTCTATTAGTTGCCACTTAACTTGTGAGGACTCCAAATCTTCAATTAACTGCTTAGAGTCTTTCATAATAGCTGAGTTATCAGCTCCCCACCACGATGACGCCTCATCAAACACCACATTTCTTGAGATATGAATCTTTCCGGTATCGGGACAGAAACATCTCCATCCTTTTCTTTCTAGGTCATACCCAACAAACACACACCGTATCGCCTTTTTCTCCATTTTATGCCGAAGATGGTTAGGCACAAAAACATAACACACACATCCAAAAATTCGAAAGTAATGGACTGTGGGTTTAGTTTTGAACAACCTTTCAAATGGCGACGCATACTCCAGTCCTTGTGATGGAGTTCGATTGATGATGTAGTTAGATGTTCGCATCGCCTCCGCCCAGAAACGTCCCGGTAGGTTCTTGTCATGGATCAGGCATCTTGTAACTTCACTTAGGTGACGATTCTTTCGCTCGGACACACCGTTTTGTTGGGGTGTGTTCGGGAAAGTAAGTTGTCTCCTAATTCTTCTCTGCTTCAAGTATATGTCAAACTCATTTGAAAGATATTCCCCACCGTTATCCGAACGTAAACAGCCCACAATATACCCTGTCTCTCGTTCTGCTTCTGCCTCAAATAGCTTAAACTTCTCAGGTACCTCTGCCTTTTCTTTCATAAAATACAGCCAACAATATTTTGAGTATTCATCTATAAAAGTGACCATATAAAGCATACCCTTCATTGATGTGTGTTTGGATGGACCAAAAACATCAGAGTGCACTAGAGCCAACGGTTCTTTGGCTCTATAATCGGAAGACGAGAAGGGCTGTTGATGTGCTTTTCCGTACTGACACCCGCTACACACTAAGTCCCTGTTGACTTCAAGCTTTGGTAACCCGGTGACTAAACCTTTTTGCATCATAAGGCTTAGCTTGTCATACCCAACATGTCCTAGCCGATGATGCCACAGATCGGCGTTCTGGGTCTTCTTTGTTTTCTCTACATACGCCTCTTCAGCAGAGAGAACATACACTGAGTCATTTTTATGACCCTTTAGAATTGGTACAGATGAGGTCTGGAATTCCTTGAACACCTGCACATCTTTGGGACCAAACAGAACATACCTACCTTCCGATGTCAACTGAGGCATAGACAACAAGTTCTTCTTCACTCCTGGTACGTGGTATACGTCTGACAACTTCAACGCATGTCGCTTATCTTCAGATGGAAAAACCACATCACCAATGTGAGTAATTTTGTGCCTCGTGTTGTCAGCGATGACTACTTCCCTGCTTCCTTCGTACTTTGTTGAATTAGACAACTTCTCCTTGTCGCCGGTGAGATGGTTCGAACACCCAGAGTCAACAATCCAGTCGTCAAGACGATTTGGATGTTGATCTGCAGTGGTCGCTGTGAAGCAGGTTGTTACTTCTACTACCTCAACAACTAGGGCATGAACATCCCACGCTTCCTCTTCTTTCACCTCTGCGGAATTCCCTTGGTCTGCTAACGTTGATTGGCAATCCTTGGCCATGTGCCCTTTTCGACCACATCGATGGCATCTATATGGGAAGCGCTTGCTTGAACATCTTGATTTCTGATTAGAACTCCCATCGCTCTTTTCTGTTTCACGACCCCCCTTGTATCGGGCTTCTCCTTTATGGTTGTTATGGGCCTCATACTTGTAAGTATTATTGGGCTTATCAGTTTTGAAAACATTTCGGCCCTTATAGCGCTCCTTCCCCTTTGATCTTCCTGCGTATAGGGCTTCAGCCTCTACCTTCGGTGTTGCTGTAATCGACATATCTCCCATCTGCTTGGCTAGAGCTTCTTGACTAGCCAAGAGATTTTCGAACTCCCCCAACGAGGGTTGAGTTGGCCATCCCTGCACAGCCGCAACGAAACTATGGAACTCTGGTTTAAGTCCGTGAATGATGACCCTCTTCACCCTGGAGTCACCGATCTTGGCTTGAGGGTCAAGCTCTCCGATCTCTCTGCACAGAGCTTGAACTCTATGGAAATACTGTGGGATGGTAAGTTCATGTTGTGACATCGAGAGCAATTCATTTTCTAACAGTTGCAGCTTTGTGTCGTTCTTCTTTGAAAACAAAGTCTTGAGATCATCCCATGCTTCTTTTGGTGACCCAGCTTCTTGAATGTGATCCAGCAATTCTTCCTCCACTGTCGTCTTCAGCACGAACAAGGCTTTCCCAGCCTTAATTCTCCACTTTCGAAGAGCACCTTGTTCGTTCTCCCTTGGTGGTTCAACGTCGGTTCCGTCAACAACATCCCACAGGTCCTGTCCCTGCAGATACGAGTTCATGCAGGTAGCCCACGATTTGTAATTCTTGCTGTTGAGTTTCTTGATCCCACCGATTAGCTGTAACTCTGACATTGTGGATTTTGGCTCTGATACCAATTGTTAAATTGATATTAGTACTTCTACTGTGATCGAGAAGGAAACAAATGGAAAACAGAGAAGAAATCTGAGCCAAAAGCTTGCTCTTTTTTGAATTACATTAAATTCTTGAAAGCAACTTACATTAAATAGGAAAAAAATAAACATAAACGTGGACAGTACCCACATCCTTAAAAGCTGCAACTACCCTAAAGAATAGGTAAAAACACCACTCCACTAAACGACTTATTCTTCGACTGAAAATAAATAAATAAACGGTAACATAAGACTGATTCACAGCTGACTCGTTTCCACCTGGACACCCACATAGGCTGTGATATTGACCTTTCAACAGGGTTCACACCAAATTGCGGCCTTCCGAAGACCCTCACAACCGCACCAGGCAGTGATAGCGGAAGCTGGGTGTTATAACGGCGCAGCAGTGGTGGCTAGCGGCGCCAGCCGCTATTCCAGCAATCCAAACAGCCGCTATAACGGTGCCGGCCGAACCTAGGTTTCCGATGGCAGCCGCTTCTCCGGCAGTCCCTTTTTTCCGGTCAGTTCTTTTTCCTTTTCATGTCATTCCAACAGTGTAGATCTGCACACCTGTTGGTGTTTCTGTTTAAAGTTTCCGACTTTCCGGTTAAACGAGTGATTGATTTTTTAGACAAGCCTGCAAGCACAGCCTGCTGGTTTTGCTTGTGTACAATTTGGAACATTGCTGACAGACATTGGTCTTATTGAGCTCCCCAAAGTTATCATTTGTATGAGATTAAATCTCATGTCAGCTTTGAGTATTTATTTATTTTTTTTTAATTTTTTTGGATTTTATTCATCATTTTTATGCTAACATCATCGCTCGATTTAAAGGGTTTGCCGGATATCGTTTTTATGAACACAGTGTTAGAGATGGTACCACTGAAGATGCTTTAAATCACATTGATAGTATATGCAGCAGGCAAAAGGTATTGAATTTTCTTTCTTTTTCATTAAATAGGACCACATCTGGATATTTGACCAAAAATGTGAAGAAAATGAAGATACTTTTGGTTGATGATTGATAGTAGATAACATGGGCAGAGGGAGATTCAGACCAGGAACATAAAACTTAAATATAAAAGCTTCTATGTTTTGGATTTGTAGTTAAAAACATTCATGTTTCCAAGCTGAAGAAAAATGTGATCATTTTCATAGTTTAACACGCAGGCGTGTCATGTTCCGGCCGCAGCGCGGGAAAAAAGCCTAGTTCATATTACTTTATTCTTTTTTTTTAATCTTTTAGGGTCGTCCTGAGTCTAGTGCAGCCTAGATCATTTCATATAGCATATTAATAAGCTACTTTAAAAACAAACGTCTTAGGAACGATTCTTGATTCTGAGGGGATGTCCATGACACGAGCTTAGATTAGTTAAGTTTTGTTTTTGAAAAACCATTATGCTGTGTGGTTAGATAGATTTTGCCCTACTTTGAAACCACAAATGGGAGAGAGGGGCGGGAAAAAATTATAAAAACAATTAAAGAAAATTGTATAATTAATAGGAGCGAGAAACGGGAAAAAAAAGTTAAAAATACACAGGAGAGTGATAAGTGTCCGATCAAAACCTTTATTTTTTAGAGGGTAGATTTAAACCTTGAAAATTACACAATCCCGGAACATTTATACAACCGACTGCGGTTTGTCCGAAGATTTTTTTTTATAACTGGCGTTTTCGTCTAAAAGAGCACACGTGTCATGTCCTACGATGTCCACGTAGCCGACGATTTGCACGTTGCTGCACATGTTCCAACGAAAAGTTAGTTTATTTTTGAAAAATAAAAAGTTAATGTTTATTATGTCAAAAATGGGTAAAAATGTTTATTTTGATGGTTTTCCTTTTATATATTTATAATAAACACCACAGATTTATTTGTTACATTTATGATACCACGCAATAAAATTGAATGAATATATATAGTTTTTTTGAAAGGCAAAGGTAATGGAAATTCACTCGAAGAACAGGGTGACCCCACCTCGTAGGAGGAAACCCGTCACTGGGAAAAACCTCTGACTCACCTAAAGCATTTATGCCACAAACAAGATTCGAACAGGTGACCTTTCAAATGGTGATACTCCTGGGCTACCACTGGACCAAGAGGCTAGTAGTAATTGAATGAATATATTGACTCAAAAAAGAGATTAGAGTGGGGGGTAACCACATCAAGAAGGCATTTCAGTCGTCAGATGGGGGTGGAAAGATATAAACATGACAATATGTACTTCAAGAAGTGATAAATTTACTGGGACCAAGAAAGTGTTATAAACTCACTTGTATATGTTCATTTCGCTAATAAATCTAAGAAATGACAAAAACCTTAAGAAACGATATCAAACGAACTCCGATTGAGCTAATTTCAGCGGCGTTGGAACCGTCTCGTCGAACTCTACCATCTTAGCTTTTAGGGTTTACATTTTACGTTTGAATTTTAGAGTTTTAGCCTTAGGGTTTTGGTTTTTTTGTTGTGGGGGTGAAGGGTTTAGGTTTTTGGGGGTAGGGGTGGTGGTTTTAGGCTTTTCGGGGTAGGGTTGGAGGGGGGTTTTAGGTTTTTGGGGGTGCGGGTGGAGTGGGGTTTAGGTTTTTGGGTCCGGGTTAGGGTTCGATGAGACGGTTCCAACGCCGCTAAAATGAGCTCAATCGGAGTTCGTTTGACCCACTTCTTAGTATTTCTTAGCGAAAAACCACTTTTTAGTGGAACCGCCCCCTATGTTTATAATCCTATATTTGATTATAAGTTCAAACCTCATTATAATCATTAAATATGAATTACTTTGCTATATAAAGTTTTAAGAGTTAATTATACGGTTGGAATTAAGGTGACAAGTTTATATTATGGTTTTTATGCGAGTTTGGCTCTTACTGTTTGCCGACTGATATTTGGTCCTTAAGGATGATCGTTTGTTTTTATGTTAAGTTTAAAAGAGAACCATTTTACCTCTTTACTTAAAAAATAAAACAAAACAAATAAACATACGTACCCATCAAAATCCCACTCAAAGAGTAGGGTTTAGGGAGGGTAGGATGAGGGCAAACCTTACCTATATCACATAGGATAGAGAGGCTGCACCTAGAGACCCCTAGTTCGGAAAACATACAAAACATCTATGCAATAAACAACAAGTAACAAATATCCACGATGAAAAACATATATAAGAACAAGACATAGAAGTTCGTACTATAAGCAGACTGAAAGAAGAGCAAGCATAATAGTCCTTGGATCTAAAAGGAAGCATACGAAAACACACAAGAACTACATGGGACAAGAAACATGTAGCCATATCATATACAAGAATAATAAGACATACAACAACGTGCTATAATCATATAGAAAGACCACTATGATATACAAACTCTAAAGCTAAGGTATATAAGACTAAATGTATCGTAAAACTAGAGGGCCACCTGTAACTAAGGTGAAATCAAGAACGAAGTTAGCATCAACACCTACGACTAAATGCAACCTAAAGTAGCCTAAATGAACTACCAGTGAAGCACAAATCCTTACCAAAGGCCAAGCCTATATTCCCCTATAAATCCATAACCTTTATCTTGCGTCTCCACAAACTCCTATTACTAATCAAGTCCTCGTAGAGGTGCAAGTCTATCAAATCCTGCCAAATCTTCTCATCTCAAGTCAATTTTGGTCTGCCTCTGCTCCTCAACCCTTCACAGTCAGTGTCTCCACGCTCCTTACTGGTGTCGTCATCTGTCTCCTCCGCACATGCTCGAACCATCACAATCACCCATATTTCATCCGAGATACGTGCCACCCATAATCAATCCCTAAAAACCTCATTCCATATCCTGTCTAACCTTGTGTGCCCGCACATCCACCTCAGCATCCTCTTCTTAGTTGTCTCCAACTTTCGCGCTTAAACCTTCTTGATTGACTAGCAATCGATTTCGTACAACATAGCCGATCGCACTGCCACCTTATAGAATTTCCCTTTTTAATTTCTCTACAAACCTTTTGTCACACAAAATGCATATGGCTGCTCTCCATTTGCATCATCCTCCTTGAACGCGGTGGGATATATCGCAGTCAATGTCTCCGTCATTCTGGACGAACATGCCTAAATACTTAAACTTTAAAAAATAAAAAAAATGTATAAATATTACCTAGCACCTCTCTCTCTCCAAGTGAGAGGAGGCGTAACCAAACAAGGCGCATAACCTCCACCAAGTGACAGAGACAATTTTGATACTGTTTGGCTACTAGTATTCACATGTGGCTATTCATTCATTCCCGCCTATTCAGTTTTCGAAAATATTACATTTTCATTCGTTTTCGTAACTCCTTTTTCGTTTTTTACAAGTTTGTAAGATTTTCAACTTATTTTATTTGTTTTAATGTTAATGCATGTTAAAATAACTATTTAAAACAAACTAAAACTTTTTTCTAAAGAAAAAAAAAACTGCAAACATAACTACTTTGACCAAGTGCCTATACCATTTTGACCATCCTTTTCCAATTATAACAATTTAATCACACAAATCACATCAAATAATAAAATGGAGACTTGAATCAACAAATCTTTCATGATCTTGAATCACATTGTCGCAATTCAAGTGGCTATTTTGTTATATGTATGATGGATTTCTAAAATAAAATCTTAACATGTATGACAAGAGATTTATGTGATCACGTTGTTATAGTTTAAAAAAGATGGACCTAAAACACTTTGTCTAAGCGATTATTTTGATGATTGTCTTAGAATGAAATTTACATTCATATTCATATAATTGATCAATTTTTGCTATCATGAGTCTTGGTACAAACATTGATGCACAATGTACAATTTTTGATGCCCGGATTTGTTTCTGAATGCAATTGTTTAAGTCAACATCAGTGGATTTATTCTTGGCCACATATGGAAAGTAACATGTACTCCCAATGATTCATGTATGAACTAGTTATTTATTTCTGTTCGGTACTAAGTGATTTAGATTTCATTTTAAAGTTGGGTGGTTTATAAGAAGTTATAGGTTTGATTTTAAGTAATCAAAATTAACATAAAATCATTATTTTCAAAATTATCTAAACCTTAAAAAGGTAGTTAACAGCGCCGCTCTGTATGTAACGCCGTTATTTTGTATACTAAAAACTGACACCACAACAAAATTAGCCCCCCTCGAATGTTTCGATTCTCGCCTCTCTACACCGTAGTCTTTCTTCTTCAAAACCATTTTCCGACAACTGGAGACCACCACAGTATCAACTTCTGGCAAGGTGTTGCCTAGCATGTAAGCTGAGATCGTTCGTAGGTTCGCGACTCCTAATTTCCTGCCGTTTAATTGAAGCATTCGAGATTTTAGGTATTTTTCATTCTAAAAGAATTGAGATCTTAGGGTTTCGTATTTTTGTTATAATGTGTTTTATTTCTTTCAATGAATTGAGGATTTTGTTTATCACTAGATATAAAACTAGTAAAAGCTTTTATAGCAAGGATGAAAATAAATAGACCTTGAATTATTTCAATTACTTATACTTTCTTTTTCCTCTTCTTTTCTTTCTAATGTTAAATGCACTTCAACACCCTCTTAACCTTTAATCACTAGTTTGAAAAATTTCGTATAACTTCTTCTACTATGAGGTGGTTTTTCCTTGTATGTTTCACTTTCGATCTAGCTTTTTGCTAGAATTTTAATAAAATTTCACTGTCGTCCGAAAAAAAAAATAGACCCGGTTAATTAATCTTAAATACATCTTTATTAATATTTTTAAATTGATTTGTTCTTTTTAGCAAATAAAATTTTTTAATAAACTATTTTTTAAAATATATATATATATATTTTGTTTTGTTTGTTATTAAAAACCGTTTTTTACGTTTTATAATTTTATTTTTTAAGATTTTTTTCTTTTATTTTGACTTTTTGACTTTTTGGTATAATCAGTCTCTTTTCTTTAAAAAAATATATTCTATCAAAAATACTTTCCTAAGCATTACAATCATCTATTATAATATACAATAAATAGATTATCCTAATAAAACATATTTTTTTAACCATTAGAACTCGTGATAAAAAAAAACTCACGACACCTGAACACCCTGATAACCAATAGGATTAGGTAAAGCGCAGCTTGGTCTGTGCAGATGACCTTCAAGAGGTTATTGCAGGAAACAGTTGGCGTAATATTCGAACATAAGATCTCCGCTAGAGAGGAATCATATGTATATCGTTGCTTCATCCCTTGAAGGTTTAATAAAACATTTGTTATAATGGGCGGCTAGGACGAACCGGTCATGTTTTGCAGTTCAAGTTTGGTGTTTCAACTAATTATTATAATTTGTTTGAAAAGCCTTTTTGTATTAAAAAAATTAAAGAGTAAACTCCGATTTTAGTTCAAGTGGTTTGAATCAATTCCCTATTTTAATTCATTAGTTTTTTCTGTTAACCTTTTTTAATTGACCATAATACCCTGTAAGATAAAATAAATAAAAAGATATTTAAAGTTAAAAAAAAAAACAAAAGAAAAACTATCCAATCTCTCTCTCCACAGACATTCTCTCTCTACTTTCGGATTCCTCTCACCCACCACCCTTTGACCGCCGCCGCTGCCACCGTCAACGCTAGATCTCGTCGCCCTGATTCCAATGGTGGTAATGGTTCCTTCTGGTTCACGGCTGTGAGGGTGGAAATAGCCTAAGAAGACGACGACAGCTAGGGTTCCGCCGCAACGACGACGGCGGCGGTAGAGAAGAAAGGTGGGGAGTTCTTGGAGCCTTAGTCGGCTTCGGAGAAAGAGGGAGGAGACGTAGTAGCTGGACCGATTTTCCGACCAGAAGACTTGTCCTCAGGCCAACCCGGTTTTCCGGCGGCTCTGATTATGGTGCCTCCGGCGAACCACAGCGGAAGACGAAGACGACAGAAGACGAAGGTGGCTGAGACGAGCCTTGCAGACCAGGAACCTTCAAGGAGGGTAGAGGTGGGTTTTCAAATAAGGGGTGGGTTTTTAAAACAGGTTTGGTGTTCGATGGATGGTATGGAGTTGATGTTGCTCAGTTTTTAAAATAGATCTTGCTCCAATCTGAGTGGTCGTTCAGTGTGGTGGAGGATGGCAGTATATTTAGGGTGGTGGAAGGTAGCCGGATTTTTTAGGGTGGTGAAAGGTGGCCGGATTTTTTAGGGTGGTGGTGACGACAGGATAGTGGAGGTGGATGTTGATTTTAGGGTTTAATTAAATAAATGAATTTATTTTATTTTTTATTAGTAGAGGTATTTTCGTCTTTTTCTTTTAACTTAACAGAATAAATGGATGAAGGTTAGTGGATTGGTTAAAACTGAGACAAATGATAAAACTATTTGATGTAAATCGAGATTTTTAAACTATTGGACTAAAAGCGAGAATCGGACCAAACCACATGACTAAAACCGGAGTTTACTCAAAATTAAATTAATATAGGAGGTTCTTTTGGTTTCAATGACATATGAACACTCTTCTTATGTACTACACGACGGTAATACAATATCACCGGCGTCATCTTGTTAATGCCCGCTTAGAAACACAATTAAAGTTGGATGTATAATGAATATTCCTATAAAAGACATGGCGTTGCAAATGGCCAAAACAAGACTGTCTACAAATTATTTGTACAAATGAAGAGTACCTCTTGATGAATCAGAATTGCTAAATACTTTATATTTAACATGAGATCCTATCAAGCCTAGGTTGAGCAATGTTATGTCTTCTCATATCCATTGAAGTTTGAAGGCATTCTCTAGCATACCATCAAGTACATCTTTCACATTACCATTTGATAATAACACTTCTTTATTCTCTTTTTTTACCATAGAATCCACCACAACTAATGCCATGGAGTTATCATATGTATCATCGTTATCTTCGCCATTCATCGGTGTCGAACTAGACTTTTCTTCGACCGTAATCAATGCCATAGAGTTATCAACATTATGATATGTGCCTTGATCTTGTTCTTCATCATCATTGATGTTATGTGTAACAAAGGATTTTGGCCTGATTGACAAGAGATTAAAAATGAGAAAAATATCAATTAAAATATGAATGTCTTGATAATCATGTTCTAAATTCAAGAAACATACCCATTATTATCTTCTTTCTGTAAATCATATTCATCACCATCTTTTTGACTGGATTGAATCTCAGTGGAATTTCCAGAAATAGCCTCATCTAAAGCCCCCAAATTATCTTCATGTGAAGGGCAATTATGTCTTTCACCAGACATAACAGTGTTCATGACACATTTTGAGATATTACTGAATTGGGTTTTCTGCAACTCTATCTGAGGTTGAGATTTAGAAGATGAAATGTCACTTTTTTCAGAAAGACTTGAAGATTCATCTGCTGAAACATATGATATGTTCAAAGAATCAAGCTTTTTCATCAAGAATTTAAGCCTCTTTTCAGCTTTGTTTCTTGATTTGATCTCCATTTTCAACTGCTTCTCTAGCTCAATCACCTGCAACTTTCAAGATTCATGAAACCCAAAATCAAGTTCAAACAATGCATGTAAACAAACTCAAATTTTCAAACCTTTTTGCTAATTTGTTCAGATTCATCATTAGCAGCCTTGGAAGCTGCTCTTTCAGCAAGCAATCTGCCTCTTAAACACTCTACAGTCCTCAGACCTTCATCTCCTTCCATTCTTTTGTCACTGAAATCAAAAACCACATCAGATTTTGCTCATATAGTATGAGATCAGTACAGAAAGAAGGGTTGGGACCCACCTCCATTTTGATGTTAAAGAATCAGTAGTCATCATTGATTCTCACCTCTTGTTTTCCACCTTTTCTTGGGAGTTTTTGCTTTAAGTTTACACTTCAAGTTCCATGGATATCATAAGAGCTTAAAGTTAAAACAAACAAAGAAGTTGCAGGGCTTTTTTTTATACTTTATTAATTAGAACTTTGATGGTTATATTAGAGAGAATCCATTTTCACCATCTCTTTTACTTACTTTTACCACCATCACTTTTTCTTGGCACATCTCCGATGCAAGAAAAGGGACCAACGTGGCACATCCGAACGCCTAAAAAAGGGGATGGCACCATTAAAGGAGCCGTCCACTTGGGCGTTCTGTGTCTTGGCGTCCGGAATTATGAACGGGAGTGGGTGAGAGATTGGTGGGGCACTGTCTCACACAACCAACGTTATATATATTAATTTTAATTTCTAAAAGGTGTTTGAAAGTAGACGTAACATTGGAACGAAAATGACTGTTTTTAAAGAATGAATGAAAATATGATGCAGAGCGCTGATGTGATGCGTTTGCAGCCGTTTGAAAAGGGATGCATTCGAGATGACGGGAATCACTGAGCCATAAGAAAAAGTTATGGTGCAGATAGTAGACCCATTATATAATTTTATAGAGACATGATAACACTAAACTAACTTCTTCTTTTTCTCGGATAGAGATATGATTGCGTACATCTCAACCTCCAAAGACCTTACTAATAGCCTTGCTATTGGTAAGATTTTACTATATATGATGGTTGTTGTTGTAGAGACATGATAACGTGCGTCGGTGTGTGTCTCTAATAGTTTGACACATCTTTTAATACCAAAATATCATGAAGTATTATTGAACCTTTTTATATTATCAACGACACGTTTATCATTTACACAAGGATTTTTTAATGCAATCAATTCATCGCTCATTTTTTTTTATATTTTCATTATATTTTACATTTATTTTTCATAATTAAATTATTTAGTATAACAAGTTATTTAGTTTTTCATATGATTTCAAGTTTATAAACACAAAAAATAAACCTAACTAAAATTTTATTGTTATAAATAATTAAATTATAAATACAGTAATACACACAAATACATACAATGTTTATTAACTTTTTCCTTAAAAAATAATAAAATTGAAAGCGATCCACACCAACATCCGTGAGGTCGTCCATCACCAAGATCGTGCCCTTGTCCCACGTCACGAGCGTGCACACGTACTTCAGACGAATGCAGCATCCGTGACTTCGCCGTCCGTCTCCCCACAGAGACGTCCGTAGCCCCCATATTGCTTGCTCTGTGTGTGAATAAAGATTCAGATCAGATTCAATGTTTACATACACTTGATTTAATTATACGCAATAATACATGCATCAATGTACAAAAACAAATAATCATCATTGCCTAGAAGTGCCTTATAAGTCAGAATAGAAGTACCACCCTATCATGAGTCATGACATGGGGGATTACCAATTTACCCTCCAATTTACTGCCCATTTATTTTGAAAATAAAGCATATGCTAAAATAAGTAAATAACCGTACCCAAATAAATAAATATATCATGATTTAATCAGAATATATTATTCAAAATTACTAAAAGTGACCGTAAAAATAATTATAAAATAATCTGTAAATTTAAACCCATCAAGTCATCAGCTATAATAACTAGTTTTATATACGTCTCAGTCTGGGTTATCAAAATTAATAACAAATAAACTTCACAAACATTTTCACGAAAACTAATAACTTTAATATTATAGTTTTTTATTTTGTTAAGATAATTAAGTTGTAGATGTGAAAGTTGAATTGGGTATACATAATTTGACTTAAATATGGGCCACCATTTGTCTAACACCAATGTTTTAAAGTAAGTAGGTGTGTAGTGTGCTCCTTCACCAGTGGCGGAGCTTGAAAATTTTCGCAGGGGGGCCGGGAATTTTTTTCATATAGGGGGGCCGGAACTATAAATTTTTTGGCCGAATACATATAAATTAACACTACTGAGCGAAAAATCGACCGAATACATATATATTAACACTTCTGAGCGAAAAATCGGGGGAGGGGGCTGGGGCCCCTTCAGGCCCCTTATATACTCCGCCCTTGGCTCCACCATCAATTAGTTTATATATTAATGTTTATATAATTGAAGCGAATATTAAATCGGTCGGACCAGAACTTGATGATCATAATATAATTTTTTTTACATTTGCTAGAATACATCAAACTTCTTCATCTTCTTACAATTAAAATACAATAATATGATTACAAAACAATAAAAAATAATTAGAAAAACAGTTAGTTAAAAAAGTTAACCTTTTTTTAGAAGAGATTAAAAAAAATTTAACTAAAACATTTTATTTTATCCACAATTCGCGGAGTCCTTGAGTACCCCATGACTTCATCTTGAGTAAAAATAATATTAACTGTTATAAAAATTAATTAAAAAAGTTAACACATAACTATACAAATAAATTAAAAGTTACAAAGTTAAAATAATCATTTTATTTTAAATGAATTTTCTATATTAAATAGTATATATTAATTTAGTAATTGTGAGTTCCAAGAATTCAAAAGGGAAACGACGGTTTCTATTACTCTTTTTCAATTGAGACCTTCAAATTACCCTCTCTTTTTTTAACGGCACAGACAGAGCGTGTTTCTGAAATTATGAAGTGCACCTTATAAGAATTGAATCTGAGATATTTACAAGAGAAAAGTTCTAAGGCAAAACCCTCTGACCACCAGACCAAAGGCCTGATGGCTCAAATTACCCTCTTTTAATTTCAATTTTTATCATCGTAACTTTTCACTTAAAAACTCCCCTCTTCTTCTCTTATTCTTGTTCACCGTGACTTCTAGGGGTGTTTATGGTTCGGTTTCAAACCACGAAACCGCCCAAACCGGTCATCGGTTTGGTTTCACGGTCGGTTTTTTCTAAACTTTTGGTCGGTCGGTTTCAAAAGTTTCAGACCGTAGTGAACGATTTGGTTTACAGTTCATACCAAAAACCGGTCGTAAAAAACCGGGCCGGACCGTGTATATATATATATTTATAGGGAATTGATCATTTAAGAACTCATAAATATTTTGAGAACTCGTCAAAAAACCAATCAAAATCATTTTTTTTACTATCTTTATTGCTATAATACAATGTAAAAAAATGAATTTATATATGTAAATTTACATGTTTTCATATATTAAAAAAAATATACACTTATGTAAGTTTACCACTTACACATGTATAAGTGTTTACCATTTACACATATATATAATTTTTTTAAGGATAATTTAGAGAGAAATGATGAACTAATTTGAGAGATAAATTATTTTTTATGTTATATTTTAATAATAAAGATAGTGAAAACAAAAAAAAAATAGTTTTAATTGGTCTTTTGACGAGTTCTCGCGAGTTCTCAAGTATTTATTAGTTCTCATTTGAACCTAACCCTATATTTATATACTTATATATATATATTTGTTTATATATTTATATAACCTTGGATTGCATTATCATCAAAAAGTTGCTATGTTGTATGCATGTATTTAATTTTATGTTTCTCGTATGTATTATTATTGATTCTTTTGTATTTTTCTTTTTATTGTTCATTTGGTTTGTGTGTGAACACTAAACAGAACTTACAATTGCATTATTATTATTATTATTATTGTTATTGTTATGATACCATACTTAGATATCCACTTTTTTTTTTCTAGAATCACTCATCAATTACTTCACTATCTTCGACTTCTTTTTGTTGATATTGATCTGCTAGTTTTTTTTTCATTTATGTTTATGGCTAGATTTTATTCAGGTTTTTGGGCTGTATTTTGAGCCTTACACGGTTTTTTGAAAGCTCATGGGCTTGGCCTAAATGGGTCTAAAAAGGCCAAACCACGAAACTAAACCGAAACCAAACCGGTAATAGTGGTTCGGTTTGGTTCGGTTTTTTTTTCAACGGTTTGGTTTTGGTTTTTAGTGATAAAAAACCGTTACGAATGGTTTGGTTTACGGTTTGACAAAAAAACCGCAAAAACCGGACCGTGAACACCCCTAGTGGCTTCTGTTTTCGACTTTTTCCCCCTTAACTACAAAGTCCCCGATTCTTTGAAATATCGTCCATGTTAGGGTTGTCATCTTGATTTTCCATTCGATTCTTGCGATGAACAATGCAAATGTTTGGAACGAATTGGTTCCACTGAAGAATAAGTTGATCTAGGGTTTTCACCTTCGAGGGTTTCAACGTTCTTGGTCAGTGTAGGCTTAGATCTAGGGTCTCTGCCTTTAGTATTTGTGCTTAGATCCCCTTGATGATGACTCTCTAGTCATTTGTCAACTTCCATTCGATTTTAGGGACTGGAGTGACGGTTCATCTGTTGTATTACAACGACGTTCTTATCTTCGTCAGTGTAGGCTTAGATCTAGGGTCTATGCCTTTAGTGTTTGTGCTTAGATCCCCTTGATGATGACTCTCTAGTCATTTGTCAACTTCCATTCGATTTAAGGGACTGGAGTGACGGTTCATCTGCTGTATTACAACGACGTTCTTATCAAAGTAGTTCCATTCGGTTGTAGGGTTTATAGATCTTCTGTTTGTATGTAAATTTCACAGTGAGGGTTCTTGGAAACTGCCGAGGAAGATTACAACACCTGCGATGTTCTGATGCATTGAAGAAAATGTTTGGTCCATTTAAGGTATTTTATCTATCATGAACGATACCTTAACATCAAAAAAATGTTTATTAGATGTGTATTGTAAAATAACACAACACTGATTTTAAATGAAAAAAATCAGTTTTGGAACTGCTTTACTTGATCTGCGATTTTATCTTCAATTGATACAGGTCTAGTGTTTTAGAACCCGGGTTCATCATTATATAGGGCAACAATTACTAAACGAAACATATCAAGTTTTGGATCATTTCTTGCAGTGGTTACAGTATTTGATCTCATTTTAAATTCGTGGATGCAAATCAGTTTAAAAAAGCTGGATCCGTGTGATCACATTCTCAATCCGTGTGCTTATTAGTACAAACTGCCAAATTCTAAGACTTTACAAAGTCTAGATTAATTCTCGGAACAAACACATACCACGGTTAACTTACCGTGGTCTATTATTTATATAATATTTAAAGTATCCCTTCTTAAATAATGTGTAACAAATTAGTTCTCTTCACGCGATGTAGAATGAAACCTATACTTTATGTCTCGTATGGCCAAAAGATAAAGTTGTAATATATACCTCAAAAATATCAGCACGTGTTATAGGCTGAAAATAAGTTTTGTATTTCCGTAGTAAAGGTGATTAGATTTTATGAAGGAAATAAAACTGATTAGAGTTTATAAATGTTTGAAAAAAACTAACTAGAATTTAGAAAAAAAGTTTAAAGAGATTTTAATTAAATCAACTAATAGCAAACGTAGTTGTTTTTGAGTTAATCTCTTAATCTATTGGTCGGTGTAAGGTGGTAAGGGGGCTTTTATTAGCGAAATAATAATAATCAACAATTTAGGGGAAAAAAATAAGACATTGATCACTAATAAACGAAATGTATATTCGTGGTTCATGAAATATGACATTGATCACTAATAAACGAGATGTATATTCGTGGTTCATGAAATATGTTTTCTAGCCATTGATTTCTTTCGAAAATAACAAAAAAATAATAATTTAAAATCTTTTAATTTTATATTTAATAGTGTAAGAGACAAAAAGTTTATATAATATACCCAAGTAGATTTTTTTAGCACCTAAAAACCATCTAACCTTATACTATTTTTATGAAGACAAACAAACCACTCACTAGATTATGGTATACCTGAGTGATAATGCCATAATGGCATCCGTCTCGTATCAACCCATGTAATTCTACGATTGGCTCTACTTGTGGGCCTTTATAATTGGCTCTATTTCTGGGCCTTGAAGGTGCATGTGGGTTGCCATAAGAAAGAAAAAATAGAGGTGGATGCAAGTAGAGATAAACCGAGTCGAAAACCTAACCTGAACCGGGTTAAAACCGGCTTAGGTTATGGTCAACGAGATTGAAACTGGGTCATTGACTGAACCCTGGTCAGGTCAGGTTCTTGAGAGGTTTGACCTGGTTGAAACCAGTTCTTGAGGGGGGTTTGGCTGTGTTTAACCGGGTGGGGTCGGCTGAATAGGGTTGGAACCGGGTGGGGTGACTATTGGGTTGAACCCGAACCGTTCAGGTCATTGGTCCGGGTCGTAACCGGGTTGGGTGTGCACCTCTAGGTGCAAGAGTAAAACCCTTGAACATTGGGAGGTTGAGATGCTGGGGTAAGCAAAAAAGCCGATTAACCGAACCAGACCGAAACCGAAAAACCTAACCGAACATGAATTTGGTTAAGTTTTAACCGTGACTGATTACCAATATGCTTATTCGGGTTAGTTAATGGTTAGACAAATTATGCATTCGGTTATAACAAAAAACCCGATTTAACCGATTAAATCATAAGCACGTATCTTTTTACTCTTGTTTAATGTTTAGTCTAGTTTTATATGAGCCCACTTAATTTATAAGCCCAAATTCATTTGACATAGTCCATTATCCATTTATTCATCAAGATTATGTTGTTTGAATTTGTTGTTGCTACTTCGAACCAAAACGGATAAAAAAATCCAATTCAGGTAAATTTGGTTATAACCGAAAACCAAACCGAATGATTACTTACACCCTTATTTAGTAATCTAATGATCCCATCATAACCACTATATGGGATTCATAACACCTTTAACCTATTGGTTTATATTTCCTACTTATGTTGGTTAACTAGTTTAGATCCCGTGTCTACACACGGGGTGAAATATATCAATGTATAATTTTTTAAAATCATTATGTATATAATTTACAGATGTAAAAATATATTACATATATTAAGGATAGAAAAAAAAATTCAAAATATGTAAAAATTAATATATAATTGGGTTTCGAAAATACGTTAATTACTATTTAATATAATTGGCTTTCATTTAGTATTTGATTGAAAACATAATTAAATTTTAAAATTTCTTATAATAAGGGATAATTTAAAATAAATGTGTTTTATTATTATAATTAGTATTTTTTTAAATATATATTATTGTTAAAATATGGAAGTGCATTAAATAAGAGAGAGAAGCGGGAAAAAAATAGTGAGAATGAATATGGAGGCGACACGTGGCATGAAAAACCTTTATTTATTATATAGTATAGATTAGTAATTTAGTAAAAGATATTGGTGCATTTAATAAGAGAGAGAGGCGAGAAAAAAATTATGAGATTGAATATGGTGGTGACACGTGACATGCAAAAACCTTTCTTTATTATATAGTATAGATTTAGCCTTAATCAAACCCCATAATCCTCATTCACCATTACAATTTATCTTTCAACTCATTTGACCCGTTAAAAATTATTCCATCTTTTACCCAAAATCTCCAAATTCTAAATTCACCAATTTGATTAGGGATTTCATTTGATCTCGTGTTTATGAACATCATAAACATTTATAAAACCTTAATATTCCATTTTAACATCCAAAATCAAAAACCTACAATTTTACCATCAAGAACCCTAATTTTCAAAACCCCAAACTAGATGATTACATCACGTAGTTCTTGATTCGCAAACATCAACCATACTAGATTAAGACTTATAATCGAGATTTAAATCAAATCATTTCACCAATTGACCCAATTTATGGTTTTCTATAAAACCCACCAAAACTCTACTAATGGAGATGTAGGAGCTGAAGGAGGATAAGATAAGCTTAGCTGGTAGTACTTGAACCATCAACACCTTCAAGGCAACCATCTTTCATCCTCAAAATCCAGAAAATCAAGCTTGTTCTCCCTCCTTTCTTTCTCCAATTCTCCTGCTTTCCACGCCCCACACACACATATAAAATCATATTTGTAATTTTTACAATATGCCCCCTTTAACTTCCAAACTTTACTCATTCACACCAAAGTTACCAAAAAATACCATTTGAAACAAACCCTCAACTTCACTATTTTATTTATTTACTCCTATAATATGTTTAAACATATTATTTAATAAACTCGAAGGTTGGTTCATTACAAATATCGTAGAACTTATGTATCATCATTCATTTTAATCATCTATATATTTTCTTTTCTTTATAATCTTATGATCACTCCTCAATTAAAAATACACATCATACATAATACTTGGTATACAATATTCTTTATAAGTTATAACCTAAATTATAAAACCACTTTCAATATTTTTTAAAATAAAATTTCCTCCAAGGATCATGGTTTATCGTTGGCCTAACCATGAACCAATTATGATTGGTGCCGCTATATGCTTTAGTCAATAATGTGCTGTCACATCAGTTGTTTTCTGTGCCAACGTAACCCTTATACGGCCCGTATGATTTGTACGAATTTCCCGAATCATCCCTCTCATACGACCCAGAAAAAATATTCTAAAAAAACCATAAACGAGGACGTACAACAGATGTAGCTCAAGGTATCACCATTCGTTGCACAAACTTAGACCTGCCTTGTTATAGGCTTCGCATCCTTTTTTTACAAATACATTCACCAGCCAAATCAGGACGGTACCGTCGGTGGCGACGGCGAACGGCGACGGATTGACGCAAATCACAGCAGATCGACGACAGATTGACGCAAAATAACACTATGTCGCGAGAAAGATTTAGGAAAGCTCTATTGCCTCCTGGAGCCGAGGTAACACCTTACCTTCAATCGGTATCTTAATCCATCTGATTGAGATCTTTTGCCAATTTGGTTCAATTCATACAATCGTTTATGTTATTTGAATGTGAATTGTGTTAAATTTTTGGTAAATTGAGCCAAATAGTATCGGACAAGTGATTTGATGTTATGATTTATGAAACATTATCTGAATTTGGGGATCATTTTTTGACTGATAGAATATTGAAAAGCTAAAGAACATTGTAAAAGAAGGGAATTACTATGGGGCTCAACAGATGTACAAGACCACTAGTTCAAGGTATGTTATGTTGTACTTTGTAGATGATAGTGAGAGAAGAAAAAAAATGATAGTGATAGAAAATGTTGTAACTAAATATGGAAAAGGGAGGAGAAACTGTTTCAAGAAATTACATTGCATTGTTGATATTTAAACTCAAAAGTTATAAATTGTGTTATAAAGATAACTAATTTAATGGTTTCTTATTCATAAGCTTCTGCTCATTTTAGGTATGCTACAGTTGGAAGATTTTCTGAAGCCTTAGAACTTCTTCAATCCGGTGCTTGCCTCCAATTAGAACACGAGCATGTAAGTTTATACCACCCGTGAAAGAAATCTTAGAACCAAATGAAGATTTTAAATCAAATTAGTATCTTGTTTATTGATACAAAATCATATGTGGTGGATACATTAAATGTGTAGGTAACTTGTGGGGGTGAGCTTGCTATGTTGTTTGTGGAGATGCTAGTGAAAGCTAAAGTTGACTTTGATGAAGACTATCTTGGTTAGTTATTTCTCCTTGTGCTGATGCTTCACCTTGGTGTGAATTATGTTTCATAAATGCGTATACAGGATTTTTTTATAGTGGCATTTCGTAGAGGTGAATAACCGTGTACATCTTTTCTGCTATGTTTTTATTATGTTGCAACCACCAATCTTAGATCGCATCAGGAAAATCTACAAAAAATTTCCTCGGATTCCTGTTCCTCAAAACTTGGACTTGGCTGATGATGATGCAATCCATCGATTATCTGAAACATTTGGAGCTGCAAAAATACGTGTAGAGAGCTGCTCATCATTTTTGAAAGCTGCTATTAAGTGAGTGGTTCTGCTATTATTTGAGCCTTTTGCTAAAAACACAAGTGTTTTGACCATCTGTTATTGTTTTAATACTTAATTGCTACAAGTCACTTCTAATAGATTTATATGCAATTCACTCTGTCACAGTGTCACGAAACATTTAAAAAGAATATCTTTTCGAAGGACCTTTTGAGAAAGGAATTGAACTGTAGCAATAATTAAGGGGAGTTATGGATGACACTTGTTTCATTAGCTAAAGTTGATGTTTATGGAAGTTCATCAATAAATATGTACAGAATTATAGTTAATTTTCTATTAAGTTTTTACTATAAAAATTAGATTTAGAGTTTGGTTCTTAACTGGAATTTGAACCTCTGACCATTTTCTTGTGTTCCTAGGTGGTCTGCAGACTCTGGTCCACGTAAGATTGGATCTCCTGAACTACATGATATGCTAGCTGAATACATATACTCTGAATCACCAGAGCCTGTAAGTTTTTTATTTATCTTTGGTACTAAAGTTTTAATTTTTATTTACTGGGCCCTGGATATTAAATTATTTTTGATCGAATATTGTACCGACCGATTTGCAGGATATGACTAAAGTATGTTACCATTTTGCAAGGGGTAGAAATCCAAATAGGTTTGCTTCAACCCTTGTGAATTTTATGGGCAAGGTTAGTTTTTATTTTCTTTCTTCGTTTTCAAATATTTTTTTTAATCAATATTAGTTGCTTAGTTCAATGGTACCTGAACTTCTCCAATTCGTGTTATATTGTTGTTATTTTATGGATGTGACTGTGCTTGCTGGCTTTGCAGTGTTATCCAGGCGAAGATGACTTGGCGATTGCACGAGCAGTTTTAATGTAAGTAATCTTGGTGATTGCTTCGTTAGTTCGTTCACATTTTTCTGATTCAAGATTTTGTTTTGTCAAGGAATTATCATCAGATTTTTTATTTTATATTCTTAATTTGTATCATGTAGGTATCTTTCTATTGGTAACCTTAGAGATGCCAACAATATCATGGATGAGATAGAGAAACTTGCTGAGGTCAAGGAGCTTGCATTTCCTGATTCAGAATTGATGCGATTTATCAACTACCTCTTGCAAACGTTAGTTCTATCTTTCTCATCTTCTCTTTCACAACATGATCTGTTTTTGTAGAAATTGATTGAAAGAAAATAACAATTGACCAAGTTTTTATCACAGGTTAATGAGAGATACATTGCCATTATTCAATATGTTGAAACAAAAATTCAGCTCAAGTATAGAACGAGATCCTATGTTCAATGAGGTATGTTGTGCGCACATTCTGTTAAAATTATTTAGCTACACAATTGTTAAGTAGCGGGACCCACTCACCCGCGTCGAACGTTTCCATTTCTTCTCATGTATTAAGTGGGACCCATAATATAAATTGTTAAAATTATTTGGGTGCAGTTGTTAGAAGACATTGGAGAAAAGTTCTATGGAGTACGCCGTAAAAATCCCTTACAAGGGATGTTTGGAGAATTGTTCAAGGTACTTGTAATTTATTCTTCTCATCCTTTATATGTGTGTGTTCTGCTAACTAATTTCTATTTTTCTTTTTGCAGATGTGAGTTAAAACTTGAAACCACTGTGTGTTTTTCATAAAAATGTTAAGATTTTTTCCAGGTAGTATCTGGTTACAACACTAGTCTACTTGTTTTTGTTATAAATATTCTATATTATGATCATCTAAACTCACAACTTTTGTTAATTATAAATCTTTTTGACTTAATTAATATGCCCTTATGAATTTAGCCTCCAACATTGTGAAAACGGAGACATTTTCTAGTATATGGAAGAGTAATAAAGCAATCATGTTGGGTTACTGGCTCTAATGCAAGCCAAACTGTTTAGAATGGGAGAATATTTGGATTTTGTGATGCTTTGCATTTGTTTCTCATTATTTCCTGTTATTAAGCGTTTGTGAATGCCAAGTACAAGACTAAAGGGCTTGTGGTCTAGCGGTATCAAGGTGTGTAAGAAATGTGTCATCTCAAATGGTTGAGGGTTCAAGTTCTATGATGGACAAAATGTGTAGATTTAGGAATAAAATTAGAGGTTCTGAGAGTTAGGTGTTTTAAAAAAAAAAACTGATTACAATAATAATCAAGATTATGAGTACTACGTCAACCATTTATTTATTTCATTTTGAACTACGTTAATCATTTGTTAATGAATAAATAAGCCTTCATATAACATTAAAATTGTAAATTCAGATCAAAACAAAAAATGTTTTATATTTTGTATCTATATACATAGTTTTTATTTTTATATTTTCTTTTATATCATCCGGTTCTTAAATCCGGTCAAATTGGTCCAACCAGTTTGACCAGTGGACCTCTAAAACGGCCGGTTTGATGTCCGGTTCAGTTCTGAAAACATTGTTTGATATATGTATTTTTAATTGAGGTTTTTTCTTTCCCTTTTTTTTTGTTTGAGTTTTTTTTATTCTTTTGGGTTTTCTTTTTTATTTTCTTGGTTTTTTTATTCTAACTACTTACTTTTATCTTGGTTTCGATCAAAATTAACCCAGGTCAAATGTAATATATATTTTTAACGTAATGTTTCATTTAAGTTTCGCATATACCGTTACGGCATGATTATTTCTATCTACGTTTCGATAACGTGATTTCTTTAGTCAATGTTCCGACATGAGTTTTTTTTCACGGTTTCATTCTTTTCTATATAAAGTTTCGAATCTTATCAACTCTCCTGTCGTAACACGTGGGGTTACGTTAACTAGTTAGTCTATCAATTGCAAAAAAAAGAAAGAAAACAACTACTATAACCGATTACACACTTCTCTTTACACATACATATAAGTGTAGATCGAATTGATTAACCACGTGTGAAAACAAACTTTGTAAAAGCATCTAGCACTACCCTTCTCATATTGTCAGTGATTTGTTCAGAGTTCATCCAAAGTACCATACACATCATAAACATCGTCTATAATGTTTACAATGGTAATAGTCTTTGTGAGTTTTCTTCTTATAACACCGAATGGTGGTTCGTGGTTTACACCGACAAATCACATAAAACTCTCAACCATCGTCAGCTACATGCCTTTGATATTTCCCATGATGTCGTCAAAGATCTTCACAAAGACAACCGTCAATTACAACGTACATGTTCTTCCATTATTGTTTATGGAAAGAAAGAAAAGAAAAAAAGAAAGGATGGGACAATCCGACAACTCTATCGTATGGTGTTCTCTGAGCTAATAAATGATAAGATATCATATTCTTCACTCTTTTTTTTAAATTATATGATGTTGTCTCGTATTTTTCGCCTTATAAGAATGCAAACAGTTGCAAGTAATTAATTCAGTAGCTTTACAGACAATTACTTGCAACTGTTTGAACTCATATAGGGTGACGCGAAAAATACAAGACAACATCAGATGATTTGAAAGAAAGAGTGAGGAACATGATCTATAAAGAAACTTCAGTTTGTTGGGTTTAGTAGATGCTTGAAATATCTTTTCGCTTATTAACCCATAGAACACCATACCATAGAGTTGTGGCTAGTGACCGGAGAATATTGTAAGACCATTCTGAAAGGGGATAGGTTGTGGCTCGTCTAATAACGGGTTCATCTTGGTCACGGCCATCATTGCGGGTTGTCGTGAACATGATTGTTTTGTAAACCTTGACATGTTTCTTCTCCTTCTACAATGAGAAGGGATAAGAAACCAAGACTTGATAGGAAATGAAAATTGATGCTTTTGCAAAAGATGTAGAACAAAAGAATTGGTTGGTGCTATATGTAGTGGGATGGAGAAAATGTTAAAAACCAAAGAGGTCCCTAATCAATAAGATATAGCCCCGTTATTGGGAAAATTCCCAAAATATATACTTTAAAATTCAAAATTTGTGCTTTAAATGTTTAACGAAACTAGTTCCACAAAATATACATAAATTAAAAGACGTAATGTCAAAAAAAAAAAAACACAAAAGAGGGCGACGTGTACGAATAATAAAATGACACGTATACAAAAGTGCGAAAACGCCGTTACAAGAAATAATAAAAAAACTCAAATCGTAGTTTGTAAGTGTGATTTGAGTAAAAATAAATAAAAAATAAAAATGAAAAACCAAATCGCACGTATCAAGTGCAAAATGAAATTTTAAATTATTATTACGAAAAAAAAGGCGTAAATGTCAAAACACATAATTTTGAAAACTTTGTTTTTTGTAATATTTTAAATATTTTAATAATATTAAATTTATAAAAAAATACAAAATATATCAAATCGCACTTACAACGTGTGATTTGATTTTTAAATACAGTTTAATATTAAATTAATATCTATAATTATTGAAATATTTTAATTATATATTTAATTTTACTCATATTTTGTTTTTCTCTTATAACTTTTAAAATATAATGTTTTATAAAATTCCGAATATACCGTTACGATGTGCTTATTTTTGTCGACATTACTGTATAAATTTTGTTCAAAAGAGAGCCGGATCAAACATTATATATATTTTTGACGACATTATTGTATAAATTTTGTTCAAAAGAGAGCCGGATCAAACATTATATATTTTATATCGAAACATCAATATAAAATATATTTACAAAAGGGTGCAAAAAATGACTCTTTCTGACGTTTTATTTATATCTCCATAAACATTGAAACAATTGAATACTAAGGGACACATGTTTAAACTACCTTAGACTATCAATAATACCCTAGTGAGCGTGAGAGATTTTCTATGTCACGTAGACACTGGCTTCCCTCACCCTCACCCAGGTGCGTAATGGTGGGATGAGGATGACCAGTTTTATAATAATTACATAATTATTGTTTTAATAAATTAATACTAAAAAAATTAGAGAGGACCATTATGAATTGCCATGAGTACCACTACAGAACGTAAATTAAAATAAAATTTATAACAGAATTGCCAATAAACAAGTACAACATAAACTATGATTTGTTGTTAATGGTATCTCTTACGAATCAAATACCAATTCAAAACCCTAGATTACCACAACTACCTTCCAATTCAATTGACCAATATCATGAAACAAAAAACCGATTACATTCACAAAATTCACACATCTAATATCCGTATATCTGAAATCAACTGCAGCAATTACAAAGCGAGCTACTGTTGATAGAAACGGCAATTTGAGAGGGGGGGGGGGGCGAAGGAACTATCTAATTAAACCACAATCGGTACATAAAATTGATATAATTGAATCAATCGCCATGGAAATTGTAGAGAAAATCAAATACGAGTTGAATGCGTGAGAGAGAAGATGTAGATGGAGGATTTGGTTACCTGCACAAGGAAAGGAAGAAGATGCAGCGAAAGCCAGAGAAAATCAACTTTTTAGGTTCTCCATCCCCACGCTCGTGAACACCACCACCCTCCTCCTCTCACGCCCACCCTCACCTGGTTCTGACGCGGTGTTTCACGCCCGTAGTGGGTGAGTTGACACCACGCCCCCACTCTCAAGGAGATGTTAGAGATAGACTTAACTTGAATGAGATAAAACAAAAAGACTCAAAACCGAAAAAATAATAAACAAGAAAAACCCATTACATGACCCAACATTAACCCATCTTGAATGGGACAAATAATTACCAAGTCAACATGATAGAGATGTTTCCACCGTAAATAATTTTTTTAGAATTAATTACACGGATGGCCCCTGTGGTTTGGTCCAATTATGGTTTTGGCCCCTAGGATTCAGAAACTACAACTTTGACCCAATAGTTTGCACGATTGTAACACCCATGGCCCTTGAGTTGGATGTCAGTTATCTTTGACCGTTAAATAGGTGTAAAATGTTTAAAATACTCTTTACATTAAAAAACATCATAAATTAAACTGATACCACATGTGGGACCCATCAAACCTAAATCAAAACCCACTTCATCTTCTTCAACATTTGTCCTCCACCACCACTACCGGCGCCATTTCCGGCGACAACCACCACCGCCTCCGGCCTCCTTCACCTTCATCATCTCGTCCTCTTCGTTTTCTCCAATTTATATCTTTACTCCACAAACCCTAACCCCCACACAAAACTTAGAGAGAGAAACATAGCGAGCGAGAGAGAGAGAGAGTTTACAGGAAGGAGGAACAGAGGGAGAGAGGGGGAGTCGACCACATCCGGCGGCTCCTCCAGCGGTTCTTTGTGATGGCGGTGCTGGTGAGGAGTGAAGCCACCACGCCAGGCGGCGATGGTGATGGGCTAAACCCAACGGCGATGGTTCAGGGTCTGGTTCTCTCCGGTAAACCACCTGGTGAAGGACGCCGTCATGGCGGCAAACAGAAACGGCTGTAACCCGTTCCGTTTTTCCGGTGAAGACGGATGCTAGGGTTCCGCCCCTAGCAGCGGCGGCGATGGCTGGTTGGGTCTCTCAACAGCGTAAACGGGTCAGACGGTGAAGACTCATGGCAGAGATGATGGTGGGACGGGGAGGACGACGATTTGAGTATAGTGGTGGTGGTGGTAGGTGAGCCGGAGATGGTGTCACCGGCAGTGGCGGTGGTGGTAGTTGTGTTGGAGAAGACAAGTGGAGATTTTATTTACTTTTTAACTTAAGGGGTATTTTGGGCATTTTTGAAAAACTTACAGAAGAGTTAATTGACATCCAACTCAGGGGCCATGGGTGTTACAATCGTGCAAACTATTGGGTCAAAGTTGTAGTTTCTTAATCCTAGGGGCCAAAACCATAATTTGACCAAACCACAGGGGCTATCCATGTAATTAATTCATTTTTTTATAAAAATAATTTAATAATACATACGGTCAGCGGATATTATAGGTCAGAGAGATTTAAGTGGAAATGTAACCTAGTTTAGGGATGAGTATTTGGTACCGAGTACCGGTACCGTACCGATAGATTCGGTATCGGTACCGGTACCGGTACCAGTACCCACTTTTACATAAATTCGGCACCAGTACCGGTACGGTACCAATAGCTATAGATATGAACATTTTGTAACAAATACCGGTACCGTACCAAACCGGTACCGTACCGATAAATCCGGTACCGGTACCCACTTTTTCACAAATTCGGTACCGGTACGGTACCGATCTCATACCTAACCTAGTTTGGTAGGGAAAAATAAGGTTGCTTATTTGGAACCGGATGAAGTGGAAATGTTATTAGGGTTAATAAACTACTTAAATATTACTAAATTAAGAATAAATTACAACTCATCTTTCTTCTCTTTCCGTTTACGAGGTTCTCTTTGCTCCAACTTTTGGGGCTTCTCCACCAGCGATAGAACCCTAATTTTCTGTCAGTTTTCCTTCTGCTTTGTTTCTAGAACCTTCAGCGGATCTGATTTTTCTTTATTATGAGTCTTACGATCTTCAACACATATTTTATAACAGCTTAATTATTAATTAAACCAAGAAGTTCAATCACGAAAACTATTAAAAAATACTTAAAAGATAAACACATTATTAGAGTTAATTATAAAAACTGCAAATGGCCATCTACTAATAAGAAAGTTGATGTCAGCCCTATTTTGACGGCCGTTTATCACTTGTTTCGAACGGCCGATTGACATTTGTCAATAGATGACGTAAGCCCTGTCTATCCAAACGGCCGTTTGGAGGCGGTGCGTGATTAGAATGACAGTTGTGTGGCTATAGCTTGCCCTAAACTAATAAAAAAAAGGAGCCATGATCATATGCATAGTAGGAATACTGAAATACATAGACAAGCATTAAAAAAATTAACCCAACTAGCCAAAACTGATCATTAAAGGATTGATACATGCCAGATGATTTAGAAAGAAAATATAACAAGAAAACCCAATCGTACAATAACTTAATCCTTCTAGCAATTGATCACAATGTTGGTACTTTATTTTGTTGGCGTAATGAAAAGATGGTTGACATATAACTAGTACTGGTACTTGATAACAGCTTACTGAATTAAGTTTACGGCTCAATATCAATCATCCCACTTATGCTTCGTGGGCACAAGGCAAAGAGGAACTTTCTTTCCCAGAACCAGGGTACCCCCGTCTTCCATATTCAAGTCTTCACACTTCATTCCGCTAGGAAACTCCCAATCAAACCAGTAAAGAAGGTTTGCAATCATGACCCCTATATTAACCGGAGCAGTGTTCATGGCTGGGCAAGACCTTCGCCCCCCTCCAAACGGGAGCATCTCAAACCTATCCCGTCCAAAATCACCATCAAGATCTTCAAACCGCTCTGGATAGAACTCAGCTGCATTCTCCCCCCAGACGCTTGGGTCTCTTGCTATCCCCCAAGCGTTGATCAAAACAGCCGTACTAGGAGAGACATCATAACCAGCAATTTGAGTATGGCTTAAGCTTATATGTGGAATCAACAATGGGGCGGGTGTGTGCAATCTTAACTCTCTTTCACCACCATTTTCAAGTATGTCATTTTTGTTGTATCTAGTTCATCTACTCTTTGTATTATTCCCGTACAATTTCGGATTTCGCTTTGCAATTTTTTCATCACTCTAGTATTTCTAATGATCTCGGACATTGCCCATATCAAAGTCACAACTGTTGTATCGATTCCCCCGGTCAGTATGTCCTGAAACATTATACACATTAGTTAAATAGGGTGAGTTTCAAATGATAACCAATATTTATGTGATAACCACTCTCAAACATAGTGTTACGTATATGTAACAATTATTATTCTGTTAGTGTTACATATACGTAAACACTATGTGTCACGTGTATGTAACATTATTTGGTACGTATATGTAAGATTCATCATTTCCGTATTTATGTTCAAGATATATTTTCATAATTTATAAATTATGTGATTGTTTGAGAGTGGTTATCACATAAAAAACTGGTTATCATTTGAACTCTTCCCTAGTTAAATATTACGTTTAGTACGTCTCTATAAAAATAAATCGATCTTTACCATGGCTAGAGCTTTTATATCTGCATGATTTAGCCGATATCCAGAAGCATTTTCTTTGGAAGACATGTCAAGAACAGTATGGACAAAATCTTTGTCCTCCTCACTTATTTCTTCAGTGTTATGTTTGAGATGGTCATCAATGATTGCATCGATGTACGCATCAAGATTTCCAAAGCCATCATTCAGCCTACGATTCCATCCGCTAAATTGGTCGATAAAGAAACCTAAAAATGGAAAAGAATCACCAACGGATCCGTTCAGTAACTCCATGGCTTCATCAAGCATCACATCCCATGACGGACCCTTAAGCGGTTGTTCTCTATAGTTCTTACCAAACGCCACCTTACACACCATCTGCTTTACTATTTCTAAAAACATCTTGCTTAGGTTTACTTCCTTATTTGGTGGATATCGCGATAGAGAACGGATAATGCTCTCCATCTCTGTCACCAACACATGATTAGACAATTTAGCTCTCTTGGGACCCATGAACTCGGACACCAAAAGCTTGCGCATCTCCCTCCAGTGACTGCTGTGAGGCGAGAAGGCAATGTCGACAAAGTTGTATGTTAGTCGTTTGGTGGCCTGGAAAAGTTCACGGGAACAAAAGATATGATCTTGAGTTTTCAAGATTTGTTTGGCCATGGTAGGTGAAGAGATGATAAGGAACTGTTTCTAGCCGATATGGATTTGCATAACGGGGCCATATTCTTTGGAAAGTTGCCAAAGGGCCTCGTGACGAGGTTTACCTAATAGTTGGTGCAAGTTTCCGATTATGGGAAGCTTTGGAGGGCTTGGGGGGACAACCATGGACGACCTGTTGGATTTTAGAGTGTATAGAAATATGCATGAGATGAAGAGGACTAGTGGTATGGTAAGAGGCCATTCACGGACGATTGTGAAGATGTCCATGTGATTGGTTTTGGGTGATGATGTTGGTATTCCTATGTCTATTTATAATGAAGGCTACTGACTTGGATGACTTAATGATTATATCCTATTTAACCATTCATGTATGGAAAATAATTTTTTATTTAAAATTGATTTTTGACACTTCTACCATTTCTTCCCTAGCGTACAAAATCTTTGATGGACAACCCATATACTGGGATGCTCTTATAGTACTATTTTTAAAATTTAGTACTTTTCAACTTTTTGTTTTTTAAGATAAATGATGATTTTGGTAAAAAGTTTGCCAAAAAGAATGTTTGGCCCAAGTAGTTGGTGAAAATGACATTTTGGTGATTTTATCTTTTATGAATACGTTAGTAGGTGTTGATACGGGAGCATCCAAACCATTTAACGTCCGACCTGTATGGAGAAAGCTTAGAGTGGGGTGCAAGTTAAAGATTCAGATAATCTTTTAGCTATTTAAAATTATTTGTTTCCAGTTTTTAAGATATCTTGTTACCTATTTAATCTATTAATTATTTATTATAAATAGAGGGTTAGGGTTTATTGTTTAGGAGGAGTTTTTTTATGAATTAAGAAGTTGTAAGCGTGAAGCTTGCTGGCCGAATTATTCGGTTCAGGTTATTTGAATAAACGCCATATCGTTCTTGAGCCATTTGAGTATTACCATAGATTCGGTATCAGGTGTCAACATCCGCTGGGTCCAGTGGTTTTAAAGAAAATGTTTATTTGAATATGTGAAATTAAAGCATAAATATGGTATTTATTAACCTTTATAAGTTTATATTTTAATACGGGCGGGCGGTGTTGTATTTTTGAAGTGATTCTTTTCTGTGACCATGTTATGCCCCACCATGTGGTTAGTTTATAACTTATATATAACTAAAACATTATATATCAACCTGCTCGCCGGTTGGTTTTGACTTTCTAATTAAACACACATATAATATAAGGAATGTTAACATTTATATATTAAAAGTTTAAGGAATCAAATAAATAATAGAAAATATGTTGCATGTGGTAAAAATGGTAAAATTTATGTTGGTGGGTTTTGGGTGAAACCCGAAATTTATGTTGCATGTGGTAAAATGGTGTTAGATTATTGATAATCTAGCTAAACTAAAGGTGTAGGAAGGTGAATAACACCATGGAACCCTTTGATTTTGATTTTTGAAAGTTAGGGTTCATATGGAAGATATTGGGGGTTTTGGGGTTTTGATGAAAAATTTATAAATTGATAATGATTAAGTGTTATAGAGGCGTTAGACACTTAAACAAACCCCAAATGAACTTAAAGAAACTAGTTTGATGAAAAATTAGTGTCAAGGTATTGGAAAGAGAATTCAAGTGGTTGAGTTCTTGATTAAAGGGGGTGTTTGGTTATGGGGATAACCCAAACGGGTCAATTTGGGTTGAATTGTGGGAATTGGGTTGTAAGCTCAATTAAATTGTAAAATGGAGAAATGAATGGATTACTAAACTAGATGAATGTGTTTAGGTAATCTAATTGCAAAGCTTGAAAGCGGTGCGGGGTCTTCTAACCCGAAAGGTAAGTGCCTATGCACTTACTTAGTATTGATGATAAATGGTGAATTTTGTGGATTATGTGTTATGTGATTTTGTGCATACTTGTGATATGATAAATTGTGGATGATTTAGTATGTACAAGGAATGAATGTAGTTATGGTGATAATCTATAATGGAAATGGATCATGTGTTGACCATAAACGAAACGGAGTTATGGCCTTGTGCCATAATGGAAATGGATCATGTGTTGATCATAAACGAAACGGAGTTATGGCCTAGTGCCATAATGGAAATGGATCATGTGTTGATCATAAATGAAACGGAGTTATGGTCTTTGTGCCATAATGGAAATGGATTATGTGTTGATCATAATTGAAACTTGTAGTAAGGGTGCAAGAATATATAGCCTAAATGATAATTTGGGTGGAAACGGGTCAAATGGGTGAATGGGTGAAACAAGTAGGAATTTACTTGTTTGTTATGAATTTATCTTCATTACTAATGGTGTTATATGTGGTGAATGTAGGAAAAACTCCGAAGTAGTCAAAGTCAAGTCCAAGGCGTTGGCGGATTCTCGTATGCAAAATTTATGTTTTTGATGAATTAGTAGAATTCCCCTTTTTGCTTGTAAATTGATAAACAAAACTTGTTTTTGGTGTGTGACCATGTTGATAAAGGTTTTGTGTCAATTTTTATGTTGTGGGAAAGTTGTTGTTAAGTGATATTGGTAAAAGATGGAAATTTTGGCTAAGTAGAAAAGCTGCTGAGAAAACTGAAACTTTCTGGAAATCTGGTCCCTCGCGGTACGCGAAGAACCTGAGAGGTTTCTCTCGCGGTACGCGAGAGACAAGTCTCTCGGATTGCTTTCCTGACGCCCCCCTCGCGGTACGCGAGAGTTGTGGGTCTGGTCCCTCGCGGTACGCGAGGACGTAAAAAAAAAAAAAAAAAAAAAAAATGTTTGTATTTGAATATGTGAAATTAAAGCATAAATATGGTATTTATTAACCTTTATAAGTTTATATTTTAATACGGGCGGGCGGTGTTGTATTTTTGAAGTGATTCTTTTCTGTGACCATGTTATGCCCCACCATGTGGTTAGTTTATAACTTATATATAACTAAAACATTATATATCAACCTGCTCGCCGGTTGGTTTTGACTTTCTAATTAAACACACATATAATATAAGGAATGTTAACATTTATATATTAAAAGTTTAAGGAATCAAATAAATAATAGAAAATAAGATTGATAATATCTTTTAAATGAGTGCTTGATAGAATAATAGAACCAATGCCTCTCGCTCACTGTTGTGGACTTTCAAACCCTATTTATTTTATTTACTCTGTGACCTCGATTTTAATTGGTTCTAGATCACAGCAGCAAGAGGTGATCAATCATTCCTCTATTTTTTTTTTCTTTGAAAAAACCAACTCCTTAATTAGAGTGTTATCGTAGATGAAGATGTGTTAGGAATCAGAGTGTTGAAACAACATAATCTTGAAATCCTTTGATAATACCATCATGTTCGAGAGCTTAGAAATGACCGACCCATAGGGTTCTTATACAGGGCCGGTCCTAAGGATTTAAGTGCCCCGGCCGAGTCGGAAAAAAGGGCCCTTACGAACAAAATATATAAACTAAATTTTTTTTAAACGACGATTAACGTTATAGCAAAAAAAAAAATCGACAGTTCGACTCTTTCCTGCTTCTTCTGTTATTCAATTCGTCCTTTTTTTAAACAGCCGATGGTTTCTAATTTCTTTATAAATATTAGGGCCCAACCATTACATATTTACATTATAAAGATTAAATTGATTACTGGATTAGGGTCCAACCAATCAATCATTACATATTTACACTATAAAAATTAAACAGATTAGGGCTCAACCATTACATTATAAAGACTAAAGAGGGTCCAACCATTATAAAGATTAAAGAGTGTCCAACCATTATAAAAAGGGCCCAATATGTTTTTAAGTTTTTTTTTAAAAAGGTCCTAATATATAAAACCGGTATATAAAATTTTGTAAAAAAACATATATATATATATATATATGTTATATATAACATATATAAAAAAAATTGGCCCCCTAAAAAAATGGGCCCTGGACGGCGGCCCGGCTCGGCCTACCCAGGGCCGGCTCTGTTCTTATAGGCAATGTTTTTAGAACCGGATCGGACGTCGAACCGGTCTCCTTACCGGTCCACTGGTCGGACCGGTCCGACCGGTCGGACCGGATTTAAGAACCGGACGACGTCATAAATATTATAAAAATATATCAGTCTAAATAGCCATTAATCCTTTCAGAAACCACCAACAAGTCAATTCCAATAATTTTAAACCAACAATTACCTACGAAATACGAAGCCAAGAGACTTAAAAAAGATTAAAAAAAAAATAAAAAATAGTCAAGCGGTTCAACCGGTCCGACCACCCGGTTTCCGGTCCGACCGCCGGTTCAACCGGTCCGACCACCGGTTCGCTGCAGAAACGGTTCAACACATGTAACCGGACCGGTCAGACCACCGGTTCCCGGTCCGACCGGCCGGTCCGGTCTGGGTTTCAAAACATTGCTTATAGGACATGAGCCGGTGCTTCCAGTCTACGTATTGATCAGGAAGAAATCGTATGATTCTAATCCATCTATTTAGACCCTTCACATATTTACAATGACACCTAAACCAACTAAGTTGAACCAAGTCTTTTGTGTATCTTATGAACTTGAAACCCGAAAGTGGTTATCTTTTCTCTTAATTGTTTTACAATCAACTAAAGTTTATTGCTTTTGAAACTGTTTCTCATAATCAAATCAAAAATCAATTTTCAATTTCATAGTTAAAGTAGTTAATAGTTGAATAGCACTCCTCACAAACTTCTTGTGGATACGATACCTTACTTGCCCTAGCTATCTAGGTTTGGTGTATGTTTTCAGATTGTAGTTGATTTTCCCTTTTATTTTGACTTCTCTGTTTTTGTCTAAAAAAATTAAACTTGTGCTTTTGTGTTGATTAGTTGAGCGGTTGTATTTGAGAAGGGCAGTTAAGATATTTCCAAAAATGGCGTTGATTGCACTTCCAATACAGAAAGCATCCGGCCGCGGACGACAAATCTAGTTCTATGGATTAAATGTTAACAACTAATCTGATTAATAAGCAAATGAATTAACAATGCACAGTTTTAGGTTTTTCTAAGTCGAACGAAAAAGAAATAATTAGACGTATGCATTGAAGCGCTAACGTCACGACGCTTACAAACATTCATGATGTGTACTTAGAGCAATAATTAAGCTGTCCATTATATGTTTCAAAATCGATGCTAGCTCTAAGGCCATCCGTACTGGTTTCACGTCCCCCTATTTCACGTTAGCGCCACATTAGCACAGGGGCAATCACTGTCCAGAATCACTAAGGTGCGTAGTGGTTTTACTACCACGTCACCCACTGCATTAATGGGGGAACTTTTTTTTTAAATTCATTTTATTAAGTTTTTTTTAAACAATTGATATTAGTTTTTTTAAACAATTGGTTATTGTAACGAACCAAAATCCGGGTCTCGTTATAAATAATTAATATTTCTAAATAAATATTATGTTGAAAATAATATTTTGAAATAAATTGAAACAAGCGGGTTTCAAGTTGGTAACGGGAGTTACACTAGTTTTTAACTAGTTATGGAAGGATATGGGTGAATTGGAAGTGGAAGGACTAATGTTGTAATTATGCAAATCTGCCATATTTGACTCCTTAGAGTCAAAATTAGGCTCATTTGGCAAATTGGGTCGTTCATCTCAAGAGAGCTAAAAGGAGAAAACGAGTTTGAAGCCAATTTCGTGCATTTGAGCTTGATTTGAGAAGGTTTTGGCTTACTCATCACCTTCCTAACATCAAGTAAGTGCTAATCTTCCTCTTTGATTCACCAATGTTGTGTTCTTGGTGGGTTTTGGGTGAAACCCGAAATTTATGTTGCATGTGGTAAAATGGTGTTAGATTATTGATAATCTAGCTAAACTAAAGGTGTAGGAAGGTGAATAACACCATGGAACCCTTTGATTTTGATTTTTGAAAGTTAGGGTTCATATGGAAGATATTGGGGGTTTTGGGGTTTTGATGAAAAATTTATAAATTGATAATGATTAAGTGTTATAGAGGCGTTAGACACTTAAACAAACCCCAAATGAACTTAAAGAAACTAGTTTGATGAAAAATTAGTGTCAAGGTATTGGAAAGAGAATTCAAGTGGTTGAGTTCTTGATTAAAGGGGGTGTTTGGTTATGGGGATAACCCAAACGGGTCAATTTGGGTTGAATTGTGGGAATTGGGTTGTAAGCTCAATTAAATTGTAAAATGGAGAAATGAATGGATTACTAAACTAGATGAATGTGTTTAGGTAATCTAATTGCAAAGCTTGAAAGCGGTGCGGGGTCTTCTAACCCGAAAGGTAAGTGCCTATGCACTTACTTAGTATTGATGATAAATGGTGAATTTTGTGGATTATGTGTTATGTGATTTTGTGCATACTTGTGATATGATAAATTGTGGATGATTTAGTATGTACAAGGAATGAATGTAGTTATGGTGATAATCTATAATGGAAATGGATCATGTGTTGACCATAAACGAAACGGAGTTATGGCCTTGTGCCATAATGGAAATGGATCATGTGTTGATCATAAACGAAACGGAGTTATGGCCTAGTGCCATAATGGAAATGGATCATGTGTTGATCATAAATGAAACGGAGTTATGGTCTTTGTGCCATAATGGAAATGGATTATGTGTTGATCATAATTGAAACTTGTAGTAAGGGTGCAAGAATATATAGCCTAAATGATAATTTGGGTGGAAACGGGTCAAATGGGTGAATGGGTGAAACAAGTAGGAATTTACTTGTTTGTTATGAATTTATCTTCATTACTAATGGTGTTATATGTGGTGAATGTAGGAAAAACTCCGAAGTAGTCAAAGTCAAGTCCAAGGCGTTGGCGGATTCTCGTATGCAAAATTTATGTTTTTGATGAATTAGTAGAATTCCCCTTTTTGCTTGTAAATTGATAAACAAAACTTGTTTTTGGTGTGTGACCATGTTGATAAAGGTTTTGTGTCAATTTTTATGTTGTGGGAAAGTTGTTGTTAAGTGATATTGGTAAAAGATGGAAATTTTGGCTAAGTAGAAAAGCTGCTGAGAAAACTGAAACTTTCTGGAAATCTGGTCCCTCGCGGTACGCGAAGAACCTGAGAGGTTTCTCTCGCGGTACGCGAGAGACAAGTCTCTCGGATTGCTTTCCTGACGCCCCCTCGCGGTACGCGAGAGTTGTGGGTCTGGTCCCTCGCGGTACGCGAGGACGTAAAAAAAAAAAAAAAAAAAAAAAAAAAAAAAATTTCCTGGGTTTTTACTTATGCTTCCGCGTGTTTAAGAATGGTGTGTTATAAATTGGTATCAGAGCAATGGTTTGAGGGAATTAGTGCGCAAGGCACTAAACTCAAACCGGATGCTCTTGATATGGGGAATTGATACTAGAATCCATGAAGGACTTGACTAAGACTCGGAGCTTCCGGAAATGAAAGGTTAGTAATGATTGGATAAAAGAGATATGTAGATATGCTATAATCGCATGATTAAATGATAAAGTGTTATGTGTGCCGAAACTTGTCTTGTAAGTTGTTATATGAATATGATAATTGTACTTGGGCATAACGTATTATTAAACATGTCTGGCCAATATGATTAATAAGACGAGATGTGCAAGAGCTTTTATGATAACCATATGACAATGAACATTTGCAAGGATTAGGTGAAGGTGATCGTATATGTATGTATATAAGTAGGTAAATATATATATATACCTAATTCATATAAGTGCATAAGTGTGACGGATACCCTAGGTGATTTGAAAGTGTAGGAATGTTAAGGTGTTTTTGGTTCTATTTCTCAGTTAAGAGATGACGGACGAGGGTGACCACCACGAAAATGTTGATGTGAACGAAGAACCGTTGGATACAAGAATCCAAAATATGATAAAAGAAGAAGTGGCCAAGGCGTTTGAGCAAGCCACGAATCTCTTGATGGAGGAAATGAGGGGGACTATCAAACTCTCTCTTGAAGAGGTCATGAAGGGAAAAGAAAAGGAACCTCGAGGTTGTACTCTCAAGGATTTCATGGTAATTAAACCAAAGGAATACGACGGTCAGGTGGACCCGATACTTAGCCACCGGTGGGTGGTGGATATGGAGTCGAACTTCGAAACGACCAAATGTAAACCCGAGGACAGGGTAATGTTTAGTGTGCCTCTGTTGACTGGGAGGGCAAAGGAATGGTTGTTGAATCTCCGTAGGGAGAGAGGTGTTTCTGGGGTGACCTCCATGTCTTGGGAGGAATTTAAGGCGGCTTTTCTGAAATACCACTGCCCACAAGCCGCGGTGGACAGGATGACTGAGGAGTTTCTCCTCATGAGACAGACGACTGAGTCAATTGACGAATTGGCTGGGGCCTTCTTTGATCGGGCTAAGTTTTGTCCGGATGTGGTATCTACCGAAAAGGCCAAGATTGATAGATTCTATGCTATGCTAACAGTAGAATTCAGATATAGCATATCTCCATCCTCATTTACCACGCTTGTTGATTTAATAAACAGGTGTCGGGAAAGGGAGGTGGAGTTAAAGAGGCAAGAGGCTAGGGGTGAGAAGAGAAAAAGGGAAATTGTGGATCAGGTAATGAAGAAGATCAAGGGCGGGAGCCCTAGTAAGAAGCCGTTTATTAAATCCTCTTCACAAGGTTGTAAGTTATGTGGAAAAGTGCATTATGGGGAATGTAGGAAGGGTTCTTCAAGTTGCTATAAATGCGGAAAGCCGGGGCATTTGGCTAATCAATGTCCAAGCCAAGTCCGTATATGCTACAACTGTTACAAGCCCGGGCACAATAGAGCGGATTGTCCCGAGTTAAAGCAAGGTGGAAGCGGAGCGAGTGTTGAGATGCCAAAGCCTAAGGGTAGAGCCTTCCACATTTCGGCGGAAGAGGCGAAGACTGACCCAGAGATGGTGACAGGTACATTCAAGATTAACTCTTTACCTGCACTAGTTCTTTTTGATTCGGGGGCTAGTCGTTCGTTTGTGTCTCTGAAATTTGTTAAGCACTTTTCTTTTCATAGTAGCAAGTTAGATGAGCCCTTAGAAATCGAGGCGGCTAATAACAAGAGCTTCCTAGTGTTTGACATTTTTAAGAATTGTAAGCTACGAGCGGGGGGTGAGACGTTTCTTATAGACTTGATTCCTATGACCATGGGAGACTTTGATGTTATTGTGGGAATGGATTGGTTGTCAAAGAATAAGGCGAGTATTTTATGTGGACCGAAGGCGATCCAACTTGATTCCCCGTCGGGAGAGTCCATCTACATTGAAGGTGATAAGAAAGGTAAGGTGAGGTTGTGCTCCTTTGTGAAGGCAACCAAGTACATGGCGCGTGGCTGCAAGGCGTTCATGGCATGTGTTACGGATGTGGATGGAAAGGTAAAAGAGATTCACGATGTGCCGGTCGTGAATCAGTTTGCGGATGTGTTTCCTGACGAGTTACCGGGGGTTCCGCCGGATAGGGAGATAGAGTTTGGGATCGACTTGATGCCGGGTGCTAAACTGGTAGCCAAAGCGCCTTATAGATTAGCACCGCCAGAAATGAAAGAGCTTATGGAGCAATTGCAAGAACTTCTTGATAAAGGTTTCATACGCCCAAGTGTCTCACCTTGGGGTGCGCCCGTTCTCTTTGTTAAAAAGAAGGATGGGAGCATGAGGATGTGTATGGATTATCGGGAGTTGAATAAGTTGACTGTGAAGAATAGGTACCCTTTACCTCGGATTGACGACCTTTTTGATCAATTGCAAGGGGCGTCGTGGTTCTCTAAGGTTGATTTGAAATCCGGGTACCATCAGCTGAAGGTGAAAGAAGATGACATTCCTAAAACCGCTTTTCGCACTCGTTACGGTCACTATGAATTTACAGTTATGCCTTTCGGTTTAACCAACGCACCCGCGGTTTTCATGGATCTTATGAACCGGGTGTGTAGACCGTTCCTCGACCGCTCGGTCATTGTTTTCATTGACGATCTTCTCATCTTTTCAAGGAGCGAAGGTGATCACGCTTGCCATTTGCGTGAAATTCTCGAAGTCTTGCAAAAGGAGAAACTTTATGCTAAATTCTCCAAGTGTGCCTTTTGGTTACGCGAAATTCAATTCTTGGGTCATGTGATTAATGATAAAGGGATTACTGTCGACCCATCCAAGATAGAGGCGGTTAAGAATTGGTCTCCACCGAAGACGCCTTCGGAGATTAGAAGTTTCTTGGGGTTGGCGGGTTATTACCGGCGGTTTATCGAAAACTTCTCTCGGATTGCCTTACCGATGACGAAGTTGACCCGTAAAGAGACTAAGTTTGTTTGGGGTTCCGAGCAAGAATCTGCCTTTCAACTCTTGAAAGAAAAGTTGACTAAGGCGCCTGTTTTATCCTTGCCAGACGGGACCGATGATTTTGTTGTGTATTCGGATGCCTCGCATTCGGGGTTGGGTTGTGTTTTGATGCAAAGGGGGAAGGTGATTGCCTACGCATCTAGGCAATTAAAGACTCATGAAGTGAACTACCCTACTCACGATTTGGAGCTAGCGGCCGTGATTTCCGCACTCAAAATTTGGAGGCATTATTTGTATGGGGCTAAGTGTACGATTTACACGGATCACAAAAGTCTCAAGTACTTCTTTGACCAAAAGGACCTCAACATGAGGCAAAGGCGGTGGCTTGAACTGGTCAAGGATTACGATTGTGAAATACTTTATCATCCGGGAAAAGCGAATGTTGTGGCGGATGCACTTAGCCGGAAGTCGAGTCATGCACCTTTGAAGGTGAAGTCATTTAAGATGACAATTTCATCATCCCTAATTGATGAAATCCGGGAGGCTCAATTGTTAGCCTTCGGGGGTGACTTAAAGAAAGAGCGGATGGTTGCTTACGTTGATAAGCTTGGGGAAAACAGCACGGGTTTGAAGACGTGCTTTGATAGAATTTGGATTCCTAGGTTGTCAAGTGTTTTGACAACTATTCTTGATGAGGCGCACAAATCCAAATATTCTATCCATCCGGGGGCCACAAAAATGTTTTATGATTTGAGGAGTCATTTTTGGTGGCCGGGAATGAGGCGTGATATTGTTAAGTATGTGGAGAGGTGTCTCACATGCTTAAGGGTAAAGGCAGAACACCAAAAGCCGTATGGAAAGCTGCAATCGCTTGAAATACCGCTTTGGAAGTGGGAAAATGTTACCATGGATTTGATCACCAAACTACCAAAGACGCGAAAGGGTTATGATGCAATTTGGGTAGTTGTGGATCGGTTGACAAAGAGTGCGCATTTCCTTCCTATAAAGGAAACGTACTCATCGGATAGATTGGCGGATTTATATGTGCAAGAAATTGTGTCACGCCATGGGGTGCCGGTGTCGATTATATCGGACCGGGATACGAGATTCACTTCTCGTTTTTGGAAGAAATTCCATGAGGACATGGGTACGAGGTTGAACCTTAGCACCGCTTATCATCCACAAACGGATGGGCAAAGCGAGCGTACGATTCAAACGCTCGAGGATATGTTACGTGCGTGTGCTTTGGATTTTGGGGGTAGTTGGGATGACCATTTACCGTTGGCGGAATTTGCATACAACAATAGCTACCATTCTAGCATTGGTATGCCGCCTTTTGAGGCATTGTATGGGAGGAAATGTAGGACACCCGTGTGTTGGGGTGAAATCGGTCAACGGGAACTTGGTAGTAAGGATGTGGTTGATGTAACGAATGTTAGTATTGACCAAATTAAGGCTCGCTTAAAGGCAGCGCAAGATCGCCAGAAGTCCTATGCGGATAATAGGAGACGGGCGATTGAGTTTCAAGTGGGGGACTTTGTGCTTTTAAAGGTCTCTCCTTGGAAGGGGGTCATACGGTTTAGGAAACGGGGGAAGTTAAGCCCACGTTTCATTGGGCCGTTTAAGGTTGTTGCTAGAGTGGGTGCGGTAGCTTACCGTTTGGAGCTACCGGAGGAACTAAGTAGACTTCATAATACGTTTCATGTGTCCCATTTACGCAAGTGTTTAGCGGATGAGTCTACTTTTGTTCCATTGGATGATATTGAGGTGGATGAAAAGTTAAATTATGTTGAGGAACCAGTGGCAATCTTGGATAGGAAAGTGAAACAGTTACGCAATAAAGAGATTAGCCAAGTATTGGTTCGATGGAAGCATAGAAAGGGGGCGGAAATGACTTGGGAAACCGAGGAAGAGATGCTTAAATACTATCCGAACCTTTTTATGTGAAGTCGGGTTTCGGGGGCGAAACCCAAATAAGGGGAGGAGATTTGTAACGAACCAAAATCCGGGTCTCGTTATAAATAATTAATATTTCTAAATAAATATTATGTTGAAAATAATATTTTGAAATAAATTGAAACAAGCGGGTTTCAAGTTGGTAACGGGAGTTACACTAGTTTTTAACTAGTTATGGAAGGATATGGGTGAATTGGAAGTGGAAGGACTAATGTTGTAATTATGCAAATCTGCCATATTTGACTCCTTAGAGTCAAAATTAGGCTCATTTGGCAAATTGGGTCGTTCATCTCAAGAGAGCTAAAAGGAGAAAACGAGTTTGAAGCCAATTTCGTGCATTTGAGCTTGATTTGAGAAGGTTTTGGCTTACTCATCACCTTCCTAACATCAAGTAAGTGCTAATCTTCCTCTTTGATTCACCAATGTTGTGTTCTTGGTGGGTTTTGGGTGAAACCCGAAATTTATGTTGCATGTGGTAAAATGGTGTTAGATTATTGATAATCTAGCTAAACTAAAGGTGTAGGAAGGTGAATAACACCATGGAACCCTTTGATTTTGATTTTTGAAAGTTAGGGTTCATATGGAAGATATTGGGGGTTTTGGGGTTTTGATGAAAAAATTATAAATTGATAATGATTAAGTGTTATAGAGGCGTTAGACACTTAAACAAACCCCAAATGAACTTAAAGAAACTAGTTTGATGAAAAATTAGTGTCAAGGTATTGGAAAGAGAATTCAAGTGGTTGAGTTCTTGATTAAAGGGGGTGTTTGGTTATGGGGATAACCCAAACGGGTCAATTTGGGTTGAATTGTGGGAATTGGGTTGTAAGCTCAATTAAATTGTAAAATGGAGAAATGAATGGATTACTAAACTAGATGAATGTGTTTAGGTAATCTAATTGCAAAGCTTGAAAGCGGTGCGGGGTCTTCTAACCCGAAAGGTAAGTGCCTATGCACTTACTTAGTATTGATGATAAATGGTGAATTTTGTGGATTATGTGTTATGTGATTTTGTGCATACTTGTGATATGATAAATTGTGGATGATTTAGTATGTACAAGGAATGAATGTAGTTATGGTGATAATCTATAATGGAAATGGATCATGTGTTGACCATAAACGAAACGGAGTTATGGCCTTGTGCCATAATGGAAATGGATCATGTGTTGATCATAAACGAAACGGAGTTATGGCCTAGTGCCATAATGGAAATGGATCATGTGTTGATCATAAATGAAACGGAGTTATGGTCTTTGTGCCATAATGGAAATGGATTATGTGTTGATCATAATTGAAACTTGTATTAAGGGTGCAAGAATATATAGCCTAAATGATAATTTGGGTGGAAACGGGTCAAATGGGTGAATGGGTGAAACAAGTAGGAATTTACTTGTTTGTTATGAATTTATCTTCATTACTAATGGTGTTATATGTGGTGAATGTAGGAAAAACTCTGAAGTAGTCAAAGTCAAGTCCAAGGCGTTGGCGGATTCTCGTATGCAAAATTTATGTTTTTGATGAATTAGTAGAATTCCCCTTTTTGCTTGTAAATTGATAAACAAAACTTGTTTTTGGTGTGTGACCATGTTGATAAAGGTTTTGTGTCAATTTTTATGTTGTGGGAAAGTTGTTGTTAAGTGATATTGGTAAAAGATGGAAATTTTGGCTAAGTAGAAAAGCTGCTGAGAAAACTGAAACTTTCTGGAAATCTGGTCCCTCGCGGTACGCGAAGAACCTGAGAGGTTTCTCTCGCGGTACGCGAGAGACAAGTCTCTCGGATTGCTTTCCTGACGCCCCCTCGCGGTACGCGAGAGTTGTGGGTCTGGTCCCTCGCGGTACGCGAGGACGTAAAAAAAAAAAAAAATAAATAAAAAATAAAAAATAAAAATAAAAAATTCCTGGGTTTTTACTTATGCTTCCGCGTGTTTTAGAATGGTGTGTTATAGTTATCATCCGAAATGTCGATCCAAACATGTTAGAAAACCACTTACGAGATTAAAAATAGTTTTTTTGAAAACAACTCCGTTTTCGTTAAAAAATATACCTAGATGTTCAGAAAAATAAAATAAACGAGCCCATGTATTTTGTTTTTTTTTTAAATAATTACCGAGAATGAGTTATTTGAGAAAACCAAATTAAATCATAAACTAAATATCTAATTAAAAAAAAAGAAAAAAAGAAATTATGTGTTGTCTCATTTTGATCGGTGATGGAAAGATGCAAAGTTGCCCCTTTGCCGTGAAAGTGGTCACGCCACAAGGACTCACTCCCCGGATCACGCCTGCAGGGCGGTGTTCCACGTCAGTGGATTAGCTAGTTGGATCAAGCCACCACTTTCACGCCTCCACTACGAAGGGTCTAAGAGAAATCACTACAACAGTAACATGATATAGGGACGAAAAAACATAGACCTATACCGACGACAAGTCATCGAGATAGGTTGTTTTGACCTATACCAACGACGACAAGTCGTCGGTATAGGTTTGGTCGGGATTGTTTCGTACCAATAGCTCAAAGCTGTTGTCGGTATAGGTGTCGTCGGGATAGGTTGACCTATACCGACGACATGTCGTCGGGAAAGAGTTTATTTAAATAATTTTAAAAGAAACTCTATAACGATGACATGTCGTCGATTAAGGTTGTCAACCTATCCGAACGACATGTCGTCTGGATTGACCCTACCTATCCCGACGACATGTCGTCGGCATAGAGTTTTCCCATTTTTTAATAATTTTTTAAAAATACCTATGCCGACGACATGTCGTTGGTATAGGGTTTTTTTTTGTTTTTTTATATTTTTTAATTTTGAAATTTTTTCTAGAAATATAAATTTTATAAAAACAAAAACATGCAAATTCAATAATATAAACCATCCAAAACAACCCAATATCATACCATAACGTTGTCCGAACCATAAAAACTAATACCCGAACCATAAACTTGTCCGAAACTCACAAACATTCAAATTTTTCAAAAAACAAACATGCAAATTGTTCAAAACAAACATCCAAATAAACACCAACAACAAAGACAACAAATCCCGGCTAATTATCGTCGCTGCTTGTTTGGCGTTCCCACATTCGACGCATTTCTTCCATTTGGCGTTGCATTTCAAGCATATGGATAGCCATTTGTCGTTCTTCCTCTCGTTCTTGTTGGCGTTGTAGTTTTCGTGCTTGTTGTTCTTGGACTTGTTGTTGAAGTTGAGTCATTTTCTCATCCATTTCTTTCCAATGGGGTTGTGGAGGGGGGATACTAAACACATCAGGTGTGGGATTACTCACCACACGACCAACACCATGTATATGGCCACGCCTATGACCCAGTGCACGCTCCATGCACGCAAACTCATCGACTGCAGATGAATCACCACCAGACTCGGCAGAGGATCTTGTAAACTCCTCTTGAATTCGGTCTTGCATTAAACAATGTAATAAACAATCACTTGACTATTTTACTAAAATTTGACAGCATAACTGCCGTAAAATGGATAACCAACCCGTTAAACTATAAGTGATAAACAATAACAATTCACAAATTCCAATAAACCAACATTAATAACAACAAATACTAATAATACTAGAAAAAATATCCAACAATTGGGCTCGAGTTGGATGTTCTAAGTCTATTAAAGTGTGCTTGGGTCGTTTTGACCCGTTTAAAGTTACAGTTGGATGTTCTAAGTCTATTAAAGTGTGTTTCGGTCATTTTGACCCGTTTAAAGTTACAGTTGGATGTTCTAAGTCTATTAAAGTGTGTTTGGGTCATTTTGACCCGTTTAAAGTTACACTTGGATGTTCTAAGTCTATTAAAGTGTGTTTGGGTCATTTTGACCCGTTTAACGTTACAGTTGGATGTTCTAACAACAAAATCATTTTACTTACATAGTCTGATGTTGCAGTCGCATTTGCACAACCCGTCCCTTCTTTATAATGGGTGGCTCTGAATACTTTAATAGGACCGGTCCCCTGTGAAAAACAAAATAATATCATTAAGAATTAATAAGCATGTTTGTATAATACTAACGATTGTATTTCATACCTCCATGTGTCGGCGCTGGGCATATGATTTGCTCCCATGGAAACTTGGGTAGCGTTGTTGGGCTCTGTTTTCCATGTTCTTCTCGGAGCGGTTTCTATAGGCCTTAGTTAAAAACAACTCATCAATCAACCTTTCCCAGTTTCCTTGATCCATATCTTGTGGTGGATTATTCTTCGCCTCCTCCGCATCATCGTATCCCCCATGCTCGTTGAAATGAACTTTCAACTCTCTCTTGTGTTCTTTATAGGCCCTCTGACACTCGGCAGTGATTCTAAGTCCAATGCCTTGCCACATGTCAGTGCCTTTCCAACTGTCCAGATCAAAATATTCCTATAAATGAAAGTAATTAGAAAAAAACTTTAATAGTTATGAAATTGTAAGTAATTATAAAACATCTATACTTACTAAGAGAGTGGGATATACGACCTGTTTTTTTTTTCATTTGGAACCCTGGCCCAATTAGGATAATGTGGGGGAACAACCTTTTCAACCTTCAGGGAGATAACAAGTATAAAATCAGAGGCGTTCTCTCCCACGAACTTATACCCCCCCGCCATGAAGTTCAACATCAATGGGAAGAGGTCTCCTCCCATTTTGCTCAAATTTCTTGTACAATTTTAGGTTTTTTTGCTTTGAAACGCCTTTTCCGGGAGGCACTACCTACATTGACACATGAAATTGAAAAGTTAGGCATTTGAAAATATATTCAATGTAAAGACATACATTAAACAAAAATAATTAGTAACTTACCACCAGATCCACTCGCATAACCCGACGCGAAGTTATACGATCCCCCATCTCCATCGTGTGATTGCGCCATTGTTGCCATTATTCCTTCAACAAAAATAATTAGTAAGCATAAATAATTAATAATCAGCAAAGATAAATAGTACATTTTTAACATACATTCAATCAGAATCACCACTACAATAACGTGTGTCAACAACATCATCATATTTTTCATCGTCGTCATTTATTTCATCTTCCTCATCTGAATTGTATGTATCTTCATCTTCTTCATTATCATTAATAAAACTTTCATCAAGATCAATCGGGGCAATATGACTTGGGTCACCACCCTCATTTAAAGTTGTCCGCTTGGGCAAGTAGCCTAAGTCGACAACCAAATTACTAAAAAAATGATTGAGTTTCCCGTGTAATAGATTGAGTGTCTGCATGGGTAATAGGAGTTTGGTCGCCACCTACGTGACTTGATTCACCAACTTCACATCCGGTGTCGACAACCAAAGTATAATCATTTGATTAAGTGTCGTGCAATATATCTATCTCCTTAACAACACTAGAATGATCCCAAAGCTTCCGATGGTGAACGTCCTCAACAACCCTCCATTGGCCAGTGGTTCGAGAAGGATCTCGAAGATAGAACACTTGTTTAGCCTGTGTGGCTAATATATATTGGACATCGTCATACCATTCTTTACCAACATACCATTCACGGCCGATGTCAATTATAATAGTATTGTTTTGCTTAATTAATCTTTTATCCCTCGTGTCGAACCATTTACAACGGAATAGTACAACCGAGTAACCATCTATGTAGTTCAACTCTATGATCTCCTCTAGTTGACCATAAAATGGAGTATCGTCTTCTACTATTGTAACCACACCATTGTTCTGAGTAGTGCGTCGGACATCATGATTTTGTGCCACAAATGTAACACCATTGACTATGTAAGCAGTGTAAGAATATGCGTTCAAGGGACATTTGACTACAACCGGGGTATAACTCCTTATTTAGCTCCTCAAACAACGCATCAAACTCCGGGTCTAAACCCGTTCCATCTTCATCTATATTATCCTCGTTTGTATTTTGCTCTGCCACCACATTATATATGGCATCAAACATCTTATTATTTGTTGTTGTAGTTATTGGAGGAGTAGGTGTTCTTCTTGGGGTAAAAAGTGATGCTATCTCCGTCGCACGAAAATGCTGTTCACCGTGATAAATCCAATTCTGATATGATTGTAGAAACCCACGGTCATGTATGTGGCCATATATTGTAACGAACCAAAATCCGGGTCTCGTTATAAATGAATAAATATTTCTAAATAAATATTATGGGAAAATAATATTTTAGAAATAAGTTGAAACAAGCGGGTTTCAAGTTAGTAACGGGGTTATACTAGTTTTTAACTAGTTTTGGAAAGATATGGGTGAAATTGAAAGTTGAGGGACTAAAGGTGTAAAGTGGCCAAAATCTGCTATTTGACTTGGTGAAAGTCAAAATTGAGTCTCATTTGGTGTTTAGGTCGTTCAAGAGCAAAGGAGAAAAAGAGGAAACGGGTTTGGAGCTTGAATCTTGCATTTGAAGCTCGGAATGAGGAGGTTTTGGCTCACACAACACTTTCCTAACATCAAGTAAGTGTTAATCATCCTTTTGATCTCACTTTAGATGTGTTCTTGATGGGTTTTGAAAGAAAACCGAAATTTTGTATGCATGTGATGAAATGGTGTTAGATTATTGATAATCTAGCTAAACTAAAGGTAAAGAGTAGTGATTAACATCCTAGAACCCTTTGATTATGATTTTGAAAAGTTAGGGTTCATATGGTGGAAATTGGGGGTGTTTGGATCATGATGATAAATGGCGAATTAATGAAGATTAAGTGTTTTTAAGATGTTAGACACTTGAGCAAACACCAAATTAACTTAATAATAATTTTTGAAAGAAGAATTAGTGTTAAGATTAAGTTAATGAAACTCAAGTAGGTGAGTTTGTGGTGAAAGAGGGTGTTTGGCTATGAGGATAACCCAAACGGGTCAATTTGGGTTGGAATTGGGAAATTGGGTTGTGAACTCAATTGTAATGAAATGTTGGTATATGTTAGATTACTAAACTAGGCGAATGTGTTTAGGTAATCAAATTGCAAGCTTGAGAACGGTGCGGGATCTTCTAACCCGAAAGGTAAGTGCCTATGCACTTACTTAGTATTGATGATAAATGGTGAATTTTGTGAATTATGTGTTATGTGATTGTGTACATACTTGTGATATGATAAATTGTGAATGATTTAGTATGTACAATGAATGAATGTAATTATAGTGTTAAGCTATAATGGAAATGGATCATGTGTTGATCATAAATGAAACGGGGATAAATGAGTTTTATGCAAGATTGTATGCATAATGTGTAAAGTTGCATAATTTGTTATGTGGTATGAATGAGCATGAAATTGTATGCAAAATTGAAGGAATGTAGTTATAGTATTTATACTATAATGGATATGTCGATATGGAGTTATGGTCTATGAACCATAATGGATAGAATGGATATGGAGTTATGGTCTATGAACCATAATGGATAGAATGGATATGGAGTTATGGTCTATGAACCATAATGGATAGAATGGATACGGAGTTATGGTCTATGAACCATAATGGATAGAATGAATATGGAGTTATGGTCCAAGTACCATAATGGATAGAATGGTTATGGAGTATAATCTCGTATCCTAAATGGATATGAAGTTATGGCCTACGTGCCATAATGGAAATGGAAATGTGGTAATGAAATGATGAAAGAAACTTGTATGTGAAAAGTATGTGTATGAAAACCTTAATTGACCAAATGGGTGCAAACGGGTCAAATGGGTCAAATGGGTGAATTATGATCTAGTGTTATGATGGAAATGAGATTGTGGCCAATGTGCCATAATGGAAAAGGAAATGTGTTAATATGAATGATAAATGAAAAGAATGAAACTTGTAGGTGAAATACAAGTGTTATGTAGCCAAATGTTAAAATTTGGTGGAAACGGGTCAAATGGGGGAATGGGTGGAAACAAGTAGAATTTACTTGTTTGTTATGTTTTATCTTCATTACTAATGGTGTTATGTTTTGTGGTTATGTAGGAAAAGCTCCGATGTAGTCCAAGTCAAGTCCAAGGCTCTGGCGGGTTCTCGTATGTGCAAATGATTGGTTTTTGGGCTATGTATTGAAATCCTCGAAAGGGGTGTGCGTTTGGGTCAAGAATTTATGTTTTGGTGATTTTGTGGTGTAGGTAAACTTTTGGTCAAAACCCAGGTGTCGGGTATTTTTAGTTTGTGTTTTGGATGCAAAAAGTTGGAAAAATGGCAAAGTTTGAAATCTGCAGCTGAAGGGAAACTCACTGGAAATCTGGTGCCTCGCGGTACGCGAAGAACCTGGTATGGTTCTTTCGCGGTACGCGAGGGACAAGTTATCCGGATTGCCTTCCTTTGGCTCTCTCGCGGTACGCGAAGATCATAGTGGTATCCTCTCGCGGTACGCGAGAGGTTTGAATTCCGGGTAAGAATTTTGGGACTCCCTCGTGGTACGCGAGGGAGGTGGCCAAAACGCCTCGCGGTACGCGAGGATAATAAAAAAAAAAAAAAAAAAAATCTTGGGATAAAAGTCTTCCGCGCGTTTTCGTATTTTAAAAGTGGTGTGTTAGAAATTGGTATCAGAGCAATGGTTTAAGGGAATTGGTGCGCGAGGCACTAAACTCAAACCGGATGCTCTTGATATGGGGAAATTGATACGAGAATCCATGGAGGACTTGATTAAGACTCGGAGCTTTCGGAAATGAAAGGTTAGTAATGTTATGATTAATGTTGTCACATATGGTGTATATGTAAATGGACGATTGAATGACAATGTGTTATGTGTGCCGAAACTTGTTTTGTGATTTGTTATATGAATATGATAATTGCAATTGGGCATAGCGTGTTATTAAACATGTCTGGCCAATATGTTTAATAAGACGGGATGTGCAAGGGTCTTTATGATAACCATATGACAATGAACATTTGCAAGGATTAGGTGAAGGTGATTATATGTGTATGTATGTTTATGGATGATTATATGGGGATAATACATATGCACAAAGATAAGATATAGTGCCTTAACAAGTGGGTAGATTAAAGACCTATAAGCAGGTAGAACATCTACAACTTGGTTAAAATTTCTCGGGAAGACTAAGGGGCACATGTGTAAGTAGAAGAAATGGTGGACGCAAGTCATCTTAAGGACTCGAGTACGTTAGAGTCTAGACGTGTATCACCTCGTGAGTGGTGAGGAACATGGAATGTGTTGGGAGAAATAGAATGCATCAACCTAGCGGAGGATGGCTAGAGCTTTCTATCATGTGGTATTGATCTTCCTTCGAGGAAGATAGGGATATTTGAGGCAATCCTTGAGAGGAACAGAATGAAGCCTTGAGAGCGGAAAGTATATCGTTTGGCGAACCGAAGTGGAAGGAAAACCTTGTTTTCACAAGGGGATTCGTGGTGTGCAAACCAAAAGAGTTGAAAGGTGAGAGAATTAATCTTTGATTAATTAGTAGTTGATCACTATAATGGTATTGGCTTTGAAGCAATCCATGGTGATTGAAAGAAGGTGCATCACTCGCGATGAGTTGACTTCAGGTCGTGGCGGAAATTTGGTAGATTTTGATCCGATGATTGTAGAAGAGGTGATGGGTTACTTAGTAACCATATCATAGTCAAGTATGATAAAGGGGTGACGTGTTAATCTGTTCTCATTAGAGACAGTGAAACACGAGGCATACGAATTGGTGTGTATACATGGCTTGTGCCATTGACATCAACCGGGGATATAAAGGGATACTTAGTATTCCAGTTGAGAAAAGGGGATTTGATAAGGGTCATTGCACCCATGTGATTGTTCTATAGTACATAAACTTTTCGGTGGAAAAGGAAAATGGAAGAGTGCGTTTTGGCACTGACAGTCGGTGATAGGATAAAAACTGACTAAAGGTCTCACGGTTTGTGGACTTTATGGTCAAGGGGTAAATGATAAAATGTACATAGGTGGAATGTGTACATAAATGGTGGATGAAGTCTTAGAACTTCATAAATGATGTTGGAAGTCTTTTGGACTTCACAAACGGTGTTTGAAAGCGAAGTCTTCGAACTTCAAAAGGTGGATTCGGTGATTTAGATCCTTAAATCTCAAAGGATGACTTACGTTTAAGTCAATGGAAATTCTTAGGATGTTTGGGTCGCAGATAGGAATCTTCCTCCCAGTGTTGTAAAAGAGGATTCAAGTAAGGAAGTTATCGTATCCTTACTTGAGGAGGTTGCATGCTTTATCGATTAAGAATTGATGAGCTGAAGACTCGAGCTTCAAGGGGTATTATGTTTGGGTGTTGGGATCCTCGAATCCCAAGAGGTATGAACTTGAGACCTTGAGTCTCAATGGGTGGATTGGTGAGATAGCTTTGAAATTTTCATTTAAGAGGTGAATGACGTGGGATTAGAACTTGGATTTCCTTAGTTGTCAAACGTGTTGACTACTCGTATAAGGTGGTTCAAAAATCCAAGTATCCCATGGTTAGGAGTGTTGAAATTCAAGTGGAAACTTGACGTCATAAAAGTTTTCCTTTGAAATGTGGTGTTTCGGGTTTGAGATCATAGGAGGATAGGTTCACGTATCGTTGGGTTGTCCAACATGGGGACTTTATTGGTGGATAGATTAATGTTTGGGAACTTCTCAGATGAAACGAGTGGGCTCCATAATACATTATGCGTGACCAAACACGAAATCGTTAGGAGGTTGGAACTGTTGTTATTTCATTATGGTGAAGATAAGATAAATGATAAACGTTTCGCCTAATTGAAACAGAGACCATCTTAGATAGTGGGCGATCTAATTGGTGCAAAAAGTAGACAAAATGCGTTTTCGTCGTCGAAGGAACCATTAAAGACGGAGTTAACACTTGGTGGGGATTTGAAGATGGAACGGGTGGTTCTTATGTTGACAAGCTTTGGGAAAATAATTCGGGGTTAAAGACATGCTTTGATAGGATTTGGATTCCTAGGTTGTCAAGTGTTTTGACAACTATTTTAGATGAGGCGCATAAATCCAAATATTCTATCCATCCGGGGGCCACAAAGATATTTTATGATTTAAGGTATCATTTTTGGTGGCCGGGTACGAGGCGTGAAGTTGTTAAGTATGTTGAAGGGTGTCTCACATGCTTAAGAGTAATGGCGGAACACCAAAAGCCGTATGGAAAGCTTCAACCGCTTGAAATACCGCTTTGGAAATGGGAGAATATAGCTATGGATTTGATCACTAAACTACCAAAGACCCGAAAGGGTTATGATGCGATATGGGTAGTAGTGGATCGGTTGACGAATAGTGCATAATTCCTTCCTATAAAGGAAACGTACTCATCGAATAGATTGACAGAGTTATATGTACAAGAGATTGTGTCACGCCATGGGGTGCCGGTGTCGATTATATCGGACCGGGATACGAGATTCACTTCTCGTTTTTGGAAGAAATTCCATGAGGACATGGGAACGAGGTTGAACCTTAGCACCGCCTATCATCCACTAATGGATGGGCAAAGCGAGCGAACGATTCAAACGCTCGAGGATTATGATGCGAGCGTGTGCTCTGGATTTTTGGGGAAAGTTGGGACGATCATTTACCGTTGGCAGGAATTTTCTTATAACAATAGCTACCGTTCTAGTTTTGGTATGCCGCCTTTCGAGGCGTTGTATGGGAGAAAGTGTCGAACACTCGTGTGTTGGGGTGAAATTGGTCAACGGGAACTTGGTAATGTCGAGGCGGTCAAGGAAACTAATGATAGTATTGACCAAATTAGAGCACGCTTGAAAACGGCTCAAGATCGCCAAAAGTCCTATGCGGATAATAGGAGGCGGGCGATTGAGTTCCAAGTGGGGGACGTTGTGCTTTTGAAAGTCTCTTCTTGGAAATGGGTGATACGGTTTAGGAAACGGGGAAGTTAAGCCCACGTTTCGTCGGACCGTTTAAGATGATAGTAAGGGTGGGTGCGGTAGCTTATGTTTGGAGCTACCGGAGGGACTAAGCAGACTTTATAGCACGTTTCATGTGTCTCATTTGCGAAAATGTTTGACGGATGAATCTACTTTTGTCCCATTGGAGGATATTGAATTGGATGATAAGTTGATTTATGTTGGGGAAACGGTGGCAATCTTGGATAGAAAGGTGATGCGTGTACGCATTAAAGAGATTAGCCAAGTTTTGGCAAGGTGGAAACGTAAGAAGGGAGCGGAAATGACTTGGGAAACCGAGGAGGAAATGCCCAAATATTATCCGAACCTTTTTATGTGAAGTCGGGTTTCGGGGACGAAACCCAAATAAGGGGAGGTGATTTGTAACGAACCAAAATCCGGGTCTCGTTATAAATGAATAAATATTTCTAAATAAATATTATGGGAAAATAATATTTTAGAAATAAGTTGAAACAAGCGGGTTTCAAGTTAGTAACGGGGTTATACTAGTTTTTAACTAGTTTTGGAAAGATATGGGTGAAATTGAAAGTTGAGGGACTAAAGGTGTAAAGTGGCCAAAATCTGCTATTTGACTTGGTGAAAGTCAAAATTGAGTCTCATTTGGTGTTTAGGTCGTTCAAGAGCAAAGGAGAAAAAGAGGAAACGGGTTTGGAGCTTGAATCTTGCATTTGAAGCTCGGAATGAGGAGGTTTTGGCTCACACAACACTTTCCTAACATCAAGTAAGTGTTAATCATCCTTTTGATCTCACTTTAGATGTGTTCTTGATGGGTTTTGAAAGAAAACCGAAATTTTGTATGCATGTGATGAAATGGTGTTAGATTATTGATAATCTAGCTAAACTAAAGGTAAAGAGTAGTGATTAACATCCTAGAACCCTTTGATTATGATTTTGAAAAGTTAGGGTTCATATGGTGGAAATTGGGGGTGTTTGGATCATGATGATAAATGGCGAATTAATGAAGATTAAGTGTTTTTAAGATGTTAGACACTTGAGCAAACACCAAATTAACTTAATAATAATTTTTGAAAGAAGAATTAGTGTTAAGATTAAGTTAATGAAACTCAAGTAGGTGAGTTTGTGGTGAAAGAGGGTGTTTGGCTATGAGGATAACCCAAACGGGTCAATTTGGGTTGGAATTGGGAAATTGGGTTGTGAACTCAATTGTAATGAAATGTTGGTATATGTTAGATTACTAAACTAGGCGAATGTGTTTAGGTAATCAAATTGCAAGCTTGAGAACGGTGCGGGATCTTCTAACCCGAAAGGTAAGTGCCTATGCACTTACTTAGTATTGATGATAAATGGTGAATTTTGTGAATTATGTGTTATGTGATTGTGTACATACTTGTGATATGATAAATTGTGAATGATTTAGTATGTACAATGAATGAATGTAATTATAGTGTTAAGCTATAATGGAAATGGATCATGTGTTGATCATAAATGAAACGGGGATAAATGAGTTTTATGCAAGATTGTATGCATAATGTGTAAAGTTGCATAATTTGTTATGTGGTATGAATGAGCATGAAATTGTATGCAAAATTGAAGGAATGTAGTTATAGTATTTATACTATAATGGATATGTCGATATGGAGTTATGGTCTATGAACCATAATGGATAGAATGGATATGGAGTTATGGTCTATGAACCATAATGGATAGAATGGATATGGAGTTATGGTCTATGAACCATAATGGATAGAATGGATACGGAGTTATGGTCTATGAACCATAATGGATAGAATGAATATGGAGTTATGGTCCAAGTACCATAATGGATAGAATGGTTATGGAGTATAATCTCGTATCCTAAATGGATATGAAGTTATGGCCTACGTGCCATAATGGAAATGGAAATGTGGTAATGAAATGATGAAAGAAACTTGTATGTGAAAAGTATGTGTATGAAAACCTTAATTGACCAAATGGGTGCAAACGGGTCAAATGGGTCAAATGGGTGAATTATGATCTAGTGTTATGATGGAAATGAGATTGTGGCCAATGTGCCATAATGGAAAAGGAAATGTGTTAATATGAATGATAAATGAAAAGAATGAAACTTGTAGGTGAAATACAAGTGTTATGTAGCCAAATGTTAAAATTTGGTGGAAACGGGTCAAATGGGGGAATGGGTGGAAACAAGTAGAATTTACTTGTTTGTTATGTTTTATCTTCATTACTAATGGTGTTATGTTTTGTGGTTATGTAGGAAAAGCTCCGATGTAGTCCAAGTCAAGTCCAAGGCTCTGGCGGGTTCTCGTATGTGCAAATGATTGGTTTTTGGGCTATGTATTGAAATCCTCGAAAGGGGTGTGCGTTTGGGTCAAGAATTTATGTTTTGGTGATTTTGTGGTGTAGGTAAACTTTTGGTCAAAACCCAGGTGTCGGGTATTTTTAGTTTGTGTTTTGGATGCAAAAAGTTGGAAAAATGGCAAAGTTTGAAATCTGCAGCTGAAGGGAAACTCACTGGAAATCTGGTGCCTCGCGGTACGCGAAGAACCTGGTATGGTTCTTTCGCGGTACGCGAGGGACAAGTTATCCGGATTGCCTTCCTTTGGCTCTCTCGCGGTACGCGAAGATCATAGTGGTATCCTCTCGCGGTACGCGAGAGGTTTGAATTCCGGGTAAGAATTTTGGGACTCCCTCGTGGTACGCGAGGGAGGTGGCCAAAACGCCTCGCGGTACGCGAGGATAATAAAAAAAAAAAAAAAAAAATCTTGGGATAAAAGTCTTCCGCGCGTTTTCGTATTTTAAAAGTGGTGTGTTAGATATATCGTCTTCAAATCCTGTCGGCACGCATTACAACAACGTCTACACGGGCAAAACGCTCTACCTTGACTGTCGACATGGTTCTTGGCAGTCTCTATAAATTTGCGAATACCGCTTAAGAAATCCGAAGAATTCCGATTTCTCAGTGTAACCCAGCTTTTATCAATTGTCATATCTATTGTGTTATAAACATACACATATACGTTCATACAATAAATGATATAAATGAATGTATATGATTTGATCGGTACTCTAAGGTAGTGAATCCTAACCCACTTTTTGAATATTCTATCTCATATGTATACATTTTAACGAGTTGACTATTTAAAAAAAAATCAGTATCATTTCTCCCTAACTCCCCAAGTATGCAGATAAACCGCAAACTCGAAGGAGTAAGGAGAAATAGCTACCAATTTTTTCTTAAATGTCAACCCGTTAAAATGTATACATGTACTAAATGAGATAGAATATTCAAAAAGCAGTCCCAAAGGGGACAATCCAAAATTTATCTCTATCAGAAAATTTTGGACGAGTATATTCTAAAGGGTTATTCTAAATAAACATAATATTATACACAAACTGAAACATGACATACATAAACAAAGACGTACATAAATGACATTAGGGGTGTATGCCATTTTCTTATATATTTTTAAAAATTTTAAAATATATAATTTTTAATATATAACTAATATTATTTATAAAATCATGATAAACGAGCCGTTTACACCTTAAATGAAATAAAAAAAATTAACTACACAAACAAATATATACAAAGATAAAAAAAGTCGGGATACGTACCTTAAATAAATTCAATGAAACAAAAATATGATGTTATTCCCATCTAGTCAACCGCAACGAGTTCTGAATTTGTAACAAAATTAAATAAAGTTACATATACATACAAACATACATACACATATATACATACATATTATATACAAACATACATAAATAAATAGAAACATACATACAAAACATAAATACACATATAAACATAAAGAAACATACATACACATATAAACATAAACATACATACAAATACATATATAAACATACATACACATACATAAGAATATACATACACATACATAAGAACATACAAATACATACAAACATACAAATACATACACATATATACATAAAAAATGCCCAAATTACATACACATACACAATTCCATACATAAACATACATACAAACATACATACACATACATAAGAACATACAAATACATACACATATATACATAAAAAATGCCCAAATTCCCAAATTACATACACAATTTCATACATAAACATACATACACATACATAAGAACATACAAACATATAAATACATACACATCTAAACCTAATTTTATCAAAAAAATTACATACATATACATAAAAACATACATCTAAACCATATAAACATATATACAAATAAACACAAACATACATACACATTACATACATATACATACAAACATACATCTAAACGTAATTTCATCAAAAATTACTAACTAAAACGAATAAATTACCTTCAAATAGCTTGAAATCCAAGAAAATTCGTGAAAGCTTTAAACACCTAAGAAAATCAAACAAATTAAGCTTAAAACCCAAAAATGTTAAATTGTTTGTGAAGATTGAAAACTAGATGTTAACTCACCTCAAAACCCGAGAGTTTGGTGAAGATTGCTCCACAAAACACTCAAAAACCGTGAAATCGCCAAAAAGACAGGTTGGGAGAGTTTGGGTTTTTTTTTTGTGGAAATGGGAAGCAGAAACCTATCTGTTGAGTTTGTTCACGCTGAGACCTTTCCCAACGACATGTCGTCGGTATAGGCTCAGTAGTCGTCGGCATAGGTCGGCTATACCGACGACATGTCGTCGGCATAGGTCGGCTATACCGACGACATGTCGTCGGTATAGGGTAATTGACCAGCAAACATTTAACTAGGCCTATAACGACGACATGTCGTCAGTATAGGTTTTTTTATTTTTTTTATTCACAAAACATAAATAAATAAAAATAATAATAAAAAAAGGAAATTAGCCTAGTCGTCGGTATAGGTTTTCACCAATGAATAATTGGGCGCCAGTTTTCCCTCCATATGACCCAACCCTATCCCGACGACATGTCGTTGGTATAGGGTCTCTCCTTCCAAAAATAGGGTTTAGCCTATCCTGACGACATGTCGTCGGTATAGGGTGACCTATCCCGACGATATTTGTCGTCTGAATAGACGTCGTCGGTGTAGGGTCCATTCCTTGTAGTGAATAGCATCGTAAAAAAGATTAACTATTTATTAAATATATTAATATCCTTAACAAAACCAAAATAAAAAAGTTATGAACTATAAACAATTATATTGATATTTTACAATGATTAGTACTGAGCCAACGAGTAATAACAAATGATAAATGCTGTTACAAACCTTATTATCTATCTTTTTATTTTAAAATATTTTATTTAAAAGAAATAATTAGTAATAACTAATCTTCCCAATTAGACTTGGTGGGTACAAGACAAAGTGGAAATTTCTTACGAACAACCAAGGAACCAACCTCTTGCATGTTCAAATCTTCATTCTTCGTTCCATATCCAACTTCCCAATTGAATGAGTAAAGAAGATTCGCTATCACAAGCTCTACAGCTGCAAGAGATATGTTCATTGCTAGACAAGATCTTCGTCCCCCTCCAAAAGGGACCATCTCAAAATCAACCTCAAAATTCTCAAACCTTTCTGGATAGAACTCGGCCGCATTATCCCCCCATATCCTTGGGTCTCTTCCTATCCCCCACTCATTGATTAAAGCACTCGTCTTAGGTAAGACATCATATCCGTCAATTTGGCAGTGGCTTAAGCTTTCATGTGCCATCAACAATGGGGCGGGCGGATGCATTCTTAACGTCTCTTTCACCACCATCTTCAAGTATGTCATTTTTAAGATATCCACCTCATCTACGTTTTGTTTTCTTCCTGTGTGATTTCGGATTTCACTTTGCAACTTTTGCGTCACTCTACTGCTTCTAACAATCTCGGACATTGTCCACACCATCGTTACGACGGTTGCATCAGTGCCTCCAATAAGTACGTCCTAGAAACCTTGTAAACATTAGTTACATCGTCTTTTGGATATGCAACTTCTTTTGCAAGAAAAAATTAAGTTTCCTGATTACAAAGTTTGTTCATTAGACTTTCCCTTTCAATTTGTTGATGATAAAATATGTGTATTCATTTTCTTAATAGTTAATTGTACGGATGGTTAATGTGATATGGTCACATTAAAGTTTTCATTCTTCTCGTTCTAATTTTAAAATAATCCGGCGTTTTCGTTCTAGTTTTAAAATAACTAGGCGTTTCGTTCTAATTTTAAAATAATCTAGTGTTTCGTTCTAATTGTAAAATAATCGAGCGAAAAGGGAAAAAAATACATGTGTAAGTGAACAAACGTAAGTCAGCTAGTTCACCAGATTTTATGAAAGTTGAAAATTTAACGTTTTTATACTTTTAGGGTATGTTTCGTTGGCTGGAATTCATGGGATTTTAATGAAATTTGAATTTAACTTTCATTTTTTAACATGTTTGGTTGGCTAAGAGAATGAATTGTAATTAATTACAATCAAATCCCTCAACTAATAGAATTCAAAATCTCTCCTCAATTCAATGTAATTCACAATCTCTTGTTATTTTAAGGAGTAATTTTGTCTTTTAGATACTTTTATATTACAATTCCATTAACAAATATGTTAACCAAACATATTATGGATTTCAAAGCAATCGTTTAAATTCCAAATCCAATTCAAATTTCAGTTTCAAAAAATTCCGCTAACCAAATGCCCCCTAAATATTAACGGGAGATCGTTATATTCGTTTATATGTTAGATAGAGAAGAAAGTACCACTATAAGCGCTTTCACGTCTTCTTTAGTCAACCGATAACCAAAATCATTCTCTTTGGAGGATAACTCAAGTAAAGCATGGACAAAATCTTTATCATCATCACTTACTTCTTCAACGGTTTGATTGAGATGGTCATCGATGATTGTGTCAATATACGCATCAAGATTAGTAAAGCATTTATGCAACTTACGATTCCATCCGCTAATTTGGTCAATAAGTCGCCCTAACCAACCTGGAAAATTATCAACAAGCGATCCACCCAACATTCCTTGGGCTTCATGAACCATCAATTCCCATGACGGACCCTTAAGCGGTTGTTATCTATAGTTGTTACCAAACGCTACCTTGTATCAAGGATATATCACTTACACAAAATCAGGAAAGTCAATAATCACATTAATAACTATTTTATTCATTTGTATTTAATATTGTTGGTCAATATGAGCTGTACACATTCCTTTCTTACCTCCTGTAATTGCTCATCTCTCTTGTATATGTACCGATACCAATGGTCAATAGAATAATTAAGTTTTGACATCATATTAGTCTCTGCTTCTATATGGTATCAGAGCTCTCTTTGCTCTAAAGAGCTTCTTGATCCTACCTCTGCAAAACCCTAAATCACCCCATTCCTTCAACAATGGCGTCTCCCAAATCAGTTGTTCAAATCACAGCAATGAGTTATTTTCCAATCAAACTAACAGCCACGAATTTTCCGGTGTGGCGAAAACAAATCCATTCAACTCTCATCGGCCTCGAGCTCGAAGACTTCATCATCGGTAAACAAAATCCACCACCAAAGGTTCTTGTCTACAAAGACACCACTAAACCTAATCCCGAATACATGGTCTGGTACCGTCAAGACCAAATCGTATTCAGTGCGATTTTAGGAAGCTGTTGTGATGCTATTCAACCTACTATCACATCCGCATCAACTGCCAAAGAGGCTTGGGATAGACTGAACACCAGTTATGCAAGCACCTCACGCTCCAGAATTATTTCCCTAAAATCCAAGCTTGCTAAAAACGCTAAAGGAAGCCGATCGATTACCGAGTTTCTGAATGAAATGCGTTCAATCGATGATGACCTAGCACTGGCGCAAAGCCCTGTCGAAGAAGAAGACCTCATGGTTCATATTCTCAGTCAACTTGGGGATGACTACATCCCTATTACCGCTACAATCAAGGTCCGGGAACAACCAATTTCCTACCCCGAATTGTTCGACAAATTAGTCGACTTCGAGCACTCCCTAAAGGAAGTTGAGGCTGCCATGGTTCCTGGTATTATCACAGCTAACTACTCTCATAAGCAACAGGGCCGCTTCAACTCTCGACCTTCTCCGGATTCTCGCAACAACAGGTTCAGTTCTGCAAATCAGCCACGTAGCAATCGGTCCAATTTTCAGCAACATCCCGGTGTAAACCGATCCAATCGGTCATCATCTTATTGCCATTTTTGTAATATTCCGGGACACGATACCCGTGATTGCAGGAAACTTGCAAGATTTCTCAGGGAGAACAACATTACCTTCATCAACTCTACTGCAAGTCCGGTTGCTAATGCTACGTCCTCTGGTTTGAGAAACAATCCGGTCACACCCTCCTGGCTATTTGACAGTGGTGCCTCACACCACCTAACCACCGACCGATCCACACTTCACACCGTCTCAGAGTATGGTGGACCCGATGAAATCGTTCTTGGTGATGGTACTAATCTTTCTATTTTTCATACCGATTACACAACAATACCTACTTTATCTCGCTCTCTAAATTTACCTAATGTTCTTTGTGTACCTAAACTTCGCAAAAATCTTATTTCGGTTGCTAAACTATGTCGTACTAATCGTGTTTCCGTTGAATTTTTTCCGTTTCATTTTTGGTCAAGGATCTTTGCACGGGGGCGCCTCTAATGCGGGGGGAGAACGTCAATGATGTTTATTATGCAAACCGGCCATCCCTTTCACAGATTCATCTTACCATCAAGAATTCATCATTGGCCTTGCACCACAAACTTGGCCATCCATCTATGCGTATTTTTAAGCTTCTTGTCAAAGACTTGGGCCTTAACACTAAGTCTAGGCATGATTTTAATTTTCACTGTTCTTCTTGTTCTATGAATAAAAGTCACAAGTTACCTTTTGGGCAAAATTCATTTACTGCCACTAAACATCTCCAACTTATTTACTCGGATGTTTGGGGACCGGTTCAAAAGTCTATTGATGGTTATACATATTATGTTGTGTTTGTTGATTATTTTTCTAAATATGTATGGTTGTATCCCATGAAACACAAATCTGATGTTTCTAAACTTTTTCCACAATTCAAACTATTAGTAGAGAAATATTTTCAAACACCCATCATCTCCCTCTTCACCGAAAACGGAGGGGAATATCAAGGTCTCACCTCGTTTCTTCAATCATAGGGCATCTCTCATTTCACTACACCACCCCATACACCCGAACAAAACGGCATCGCCGAACGGCGCCACCGTCACATTGTTGAGACCGGTTTTGCATTACTCCACTATGCAAGTATTCCACTCACCTTTTGGTCTCATGCCTTCCAAACCGCAGTTCATCTAATTAACCGTCTTCCAACTCCCACCCTAGAGTCCAAAAGTCCCTTTGATTGCATCTATGGCCAAGCCCCAAATTATACTAAACTCAAGTCGTTCGGTTGCCTATGCTACCCTTGGCTTCGTCCGTATTCCACCTCTAAACTCCGGCCACGTTCCCTTCCATGTATCTTTTTAGGATACTCCTCATCAAAATCAGACTACAAATGCTTTCACATTGAAACCCATCGCCTATACCACTCTCGACATGTTCAATTTGTTGAAGACACTTTTTCCCTACAAAACCCATCTCACTTCACCAAATGCACTACCCACTATTGAGAGTTTTTTGTCCACTAACCCCCCTCCCCCCATGCAAAATAATAATACCAATTCACCCTTCCCATGCATCGTGGATACCACTACCACCTTGCCTCAAACCATTCCTTCCCCACAGGTTAACTCCCCTGCCATTACAAACCCAGCTACTCCCACTCACCTCACTGCCTTAAATCCTCAACCCATTCCCTCTGATTCACCTACTAATCTATCCCAACCAACCCCCTCACCCATGAATTCCTCTCACCAGTCATCCACAAAAGCACTCTTCTCCCCTATGGCATCGACCTCACCCTCTACTATTTGCCAGACCCTCCTTCACGTGACTCCTTACACTCTAATACCCCACCTCCTCCCCGCCCACCCAGAAACAGAAAACCTAATCCTAAATATTTTAATTCCAAACTTGTCAACACTACCACCCTTCACCCAATACCATTAGCACTGGAACCCAACACATATATCCAAGCCTCCAAAGACCCACTTTGGAGAAAGGCAATGGACGAGGAGTATAATGCTCTCCTTCAAAACCGTACATGGGAACTCGTGCCTCCGGCTTCTCACATTTCGATTGGTTGCAAATGGGTTTTCCGGATCAAACGTAATCCAGATGGCACTGTTGCTAAATATAAGGCGCGCCTCGTCGCCAAAGGCTTTCTCCAACAACACGGGAAAGACTACTTTACATAGCCTTAACATCCTTTTTACTGGAGTTCGCCTTCTGCAAATCCTTTGCCGATGCTTCCTTGTTCATCTATAACCATAACGGGATCACTTGTTACTTCTTGGTGTACGTGGATGACATCGTCCTAACCGGAAACAACTCCAAGTTCCTTGACCACTTTGTGTCCACTCTTGCTTCTCGGTTCTCCATCGAGGATCTTGGCCACCTAAATCATTTTCTTGGTGTCAAGATCATCACCACCAAGTCTGGTATGTTTCTCACCCAACACCGTCACATCCGTGATCTTCTAACTCACTTCCACATGGACGGTGCTAAAGAGGTTACCACTCCTCTAAACACATCCGACACATCATCTCTTATAGATGGCTCTCCTAAAATTGATCCCACTCCCTATCGCAAGTTGGTCGGGTCTCTCCAATATCTAGCTTTCACCTGACCTGACATCTCTTTTGCTGTAAACAAACTTTCTCAATTCATGCATGCACCCTCTCAAACGCATTGGCAAGCCCTAAAACGTCTTCTCCGTTACCTTAAAGGTACCATCTACCATGGATTATTTCTCAATCGGAAATCCCCTATGGATCTTACCGCCTTCTCTGATTCGGATTGGGGTGGCGTATCAAACGGTGGTCGATCTACCACTGCTTATATTCTTTATCTCGGGTCGAACATTATATCTTGGCGCTCGGCGAGACAAAAATCCGTGTCACGGTCGTCAACAGAAGCCGAGTACAAAGCTCTAGCAAATGCAGCAGCTGAAATATCTTGGATCCAAAATTTACTAACTGAACTTAGCAAATGCAGCAACTGAAATATCTTTGATGGATGCAAACCTATAGAACGAACTATGTTCTCGATCTCGGTCATCAAAACATGATTAAACAATCGAGCTTTCTTGGGACCCAAGAACTCGGTCACCAAAAGCTTGCGCATCTCCCTCCAGTGATCATTTTGAGGGGAGAATGCGACGTCCAAATAGTTGTATGCTAGTCGTTGGGCTGCATGGGACATTGGACGGGAACAAAAGATGTGATCTTGAGTTTTCAAGATTTGTTTAGCCATGGCAGGTGAAGAGATGATAAGGAACTGTTTTGAACCAATATGGATTTGCATAAGGGGACCATATTCTGTGGAAAGTTGCCAAAGGGCCTCATGGCTAGGTTTACCTAGTAGTTGGTGCAAGTTTCCAATTATGGGAAGCTTTGGAGGGCTTGGGGGGACAACCATGGATGACCTATTGGATCTTAAAGTGTATAGAAATATGCAGAAGATGGAGAAGACTATTACTGGTGTAAGAGGCCATTCAGGGAAGAACATGAAGATGTCCATGTGATCGGTTTTGGCTCTTTTGTTTTCGATGGTGGTATTCCGATTTACGATGTCTGTTTATAGTGAATGAATCCCAGAAGGTTATGCATTATTAAACTTAACATACACTACCTTCCAATTAATGGATCCCACAACTTTATGCATGACTTAACACTTGAGACAGATGGTTTTGATATGTGTAAGTTTTTTAGTTTAGAATAAATAACAAATTTATTTTGGTAATATTCAACCTTTCTGAATAGAAGGATTTATGCATTAAATATACATTTTGGGAATCTTTTATGGTTTTCACCCGTTACAGAAGAAACATTACCTAAATATATAGACTCTCATTCATATATAAGTAAATGGGTTGAAAATGAGACATGGTGTTTACATTCGATTTTATGGATATTTTATGTACATAACATTTTGTATAGAACCCTTGAGTGTGTGCGTGCGTGTGTGTGGGAGAATATGAGAAAACCACATAGTTAAGCGAAAATCATCACCAGCCAGTCAGATAATTTATAAATTATTTATACTTTTAGTTTATTTCTAAGGGTATCAATGTAATATTGTGTTGTATATATGTAACACATAGTATTACGTATACGTAATAACTAAAAAAAAATTTGTTTTCCGTTAACATAGTGTTACGTATACGTAACACAGTATGTAAAATGATTTTTTTGGTAAATTTATAATATTACATTGATACCCTTAGAAATAAAATAAAAAAAATTATTATGTGATTGGTTAGAAATTGTTTCCTTGGTGATTTTCGTGGTTTTTGTATAGCTATGTGATATTCTCATGAACTCTCCACTATGTATGTATGTGTGGTGAATGATAAAATGAGAACTCTAAATACTACGAGAACTCGTGATAACCAATCAAAATCATTATTTATTATGAAAAGTGTATAAATGTAAATATTAAATGACTTATCTTTATAATTAACTAATTCCTCTTCTCTCTCTCTCTTCTCTAAATTACTCTTAACAAGTTTTCTACACGTGTAAATGATAAAAACTTACACATGTGTAAATGAATGATTTTGATTATTTCTTGTAAGTTCTCATTTAAAATTGTACGGTAATGAAAACATTGGTTTTGAATGGATACAATGAAACATTGATATGTATTATATTCAAAGCTAAGCTACCAAACCTAATCTAATCTATATCTATAATACCTACCGATCTATACGAGCTTATTGGATGAATAAGCGTTTTTCGTACATTCATTATTATTTATTGCTAACTAAACCCCATTTCTACTTTAAATTTTTTTTAACAGCGTGGGATCAACTGGCACGTCACCAGGGGAGGCTCGTACATCAGTCTACCCATACAACCCCTAAGGAATTCGAATCTGCAGAGAATGTTCCTAGTTTTTATGAAGTGCATCTTACAAGATTTGAACACATGACCTCCACAGAGGGGAAACCCTTTGGGAAAACCCCCCTGACCACCAAGGCAGAACCTTAACGGCTCATTTCTACTTTAATACTTGTGCAAGTATTTCATGTTTTGTTTTTGGTCTTTTCACTTTTGTAAGGGTTTCATACGGCTCGGTTAGTTTTCGTCACTTATCGTATGAGAACTAAAACTGAACTGAAGTATTCGGTTAATCCCAAAACTTTAACACTGAACAAATTGTTATTGGTTTGAATTAGTTAGTTTCGGATTGTTTTTCAGTTACTTTTATTATGGTTTCGTTTTTCAAATCTTCCTTCGCGAAAAAAAGAAGTTTTTTCTATCACAAACTCTATAATTCAAGAGTGGTGTTCACAAGATCAACCTCAAAATTCTCAAACCTTTATTGATAGAATTCACTCACGTTCTCAGTCTCACACCACGCATGGGTTGAAGCACTCACCCAAAATTACTTATAAAATAGTTATTTTATAAAACGTTATTTAAACAAAGCGTTATTAAAAAGTATTTTTAAATAACTGTAATAAACTAAGATAAAAAGTAGAAAAATAAAATGTAAATATTTTTATATAACTCTTAATATAAAAATAATAAATAATATAATTATAAAAAAACAATTAAAAAACAATTTATAAATATATATTTTATGTGCAGTGTCAGCACAAGCATTAGCCCTTTCTTGGGTTACGGCTCCTGGTGCAACAGCAAACACCAGTTTAACTTGGGGGGCGGCGATTTAGTAGCAGTGAGTGGCAAGGTAGCTTTGTTACCTATTCCATTAGGAACCGTGGATTTTTTGGTACATCACATTCATGCATTTACGATTCATGTGACGGTATTGATACTTCTGAAAGGTGTTCAATTTGCTCGTAGCTCCCGTTTGATACCGGATAAAGCAAATCTTGGGTTTCGTTCCATTTTTATATCTCTTGATCCGCCACAAGAATAGATTCTGAAGTCTAGAAACACGTCAACCATTAAAAAGAATTGAACATCATGAGTTCTCAATTGAGAGTAATGGAAGTAAAAGTGTTTTACGGTTGTAATGTTTCAATCTCTCATTAAAACAAAGAACCTTAATTATAGGCAGAATGTTATAAAATGTGGGCCTAGACACCTCAATAAACATAATTATAATAAACCACTGGGTCGGATACCAGAAGTTTGGCGGGTACCCTGTGTTTTGCGGTTGCGGGTTGCCTGTGGGTGGGCCTAGGCCACCGTTGGGGTGTCTTCCTCCATGCCAATTGTTGCGTCCTTGGCCACGAGTACGGCCGAGATCATAGTCCCACAGATTTTACTGTTTTTACTGAAAATTATGGTTCTACCCGGGTGACGGTTGTGGTGTTCGGTCCAAATGAGACTGGGGAGTTACTGATGACTGTCATTCGAGTAATGCAAAAACCTAATTAACCTAACCTAGATAGCTAGGGTAAGCACGGCATCGTACCACGAGTAGCGTGTGATTAGTGTTATACGTTCAGTTTGATTAATTATATTAAATGTAATTAACCTAATTACGTTAGTTAAACTAACTCAAAGATTCATTGATTGATGAATAACATAAACTTAAATTAAACTACCGACTTACAAATAATTAACAGATATGATCGCAACCAGGTTCCAGATTAAGAAGCACACTGTATAACCTAGTTTAATTTCCAACTTGAAATTCACATAGACATCAATTGTTAATTAACTTGTGTTGTTATATAATTGTAAGACTAAGTAATCTGATTGTGTTGATTATCAATTCTAAACCGAATAATGACACAATTGAGGTGTTATCTAAACAATTATTAATTCAACTCCAATAGATTCAACCAAATACCAATTCTTAGTGATTCGAGACCAACGACTTGATGGGTTATTAGTTGAATATAATAAAACCAAATTGGTTAATCAAACAAATTAAAAACTCACAAATCCAATGAATCAAATGATTACAAAAGATCTATGTCCGAGAACAGGTAGAAACATAGATTGAATATAGTTACTAACTTAAACCTTACACCCGGGGTTGATCAGTGGTGGATTAACCAATCATAATAACGAAGAAATAAGATGTTGTCACCACACAACTATTCATTTAAAATTATGACTAATTCCCGAATTTGTTCCACAACTGGATTTAATAAAAACAAAATAAACTCTCCCTTTTAATTTATGTCTTGAAATCCGTCTCAATAAAATCACAACAGTCATCCCCTTTAACGTCCAACCGCCAAGAAGCAGAAAATAGGGTTGTTCTTTGCTGCTCGTGATGCGTGCCAACAGCCAAAAGGTTGCACCTGTCGTGACCTAGCCGTGAGCAAATAACATAATTAACCAACTTAACCGAACCGAATTAACAGAACCAAACAGTTAACCGATGGCTCGGTGAAACCATAAACAATTAATTGAAAATTATGATTCGGTTTTGGTTTTGGTGTGTGGCATAACTGAATCGAACCAATTATATACAAAGCTATTCAAAATATAGTTATGTTTATATTACACACATTGTAAACCAAAACAGGTTAAGAGCCTTTAAACACATTATAAATTGTCATATGTTTTCACGTTGACTGCTTAATTGTTTTTATTTCTTGTTCCTATAACTGGTAAGTGGCAAGACTTATCCAAGTGCTTTTTATATCACTTACAAGTGAAAGAAGATTAATGGAATTCATTGCAACTTGTGAAAAATATATATTTAACTAGTGAGTCAAGCATACTAGCTTGATTTTTTTATCCCATGGGTTGAAATACCAAAATATGGTAAAGTTTAAATTCTTTATATATTTTTTTTAACAGAAAAGTTATGAAATTTAGTAATAACAAATTATTAAGTAGTTAAAAATTCTCTAAGGTCAATTGCATTATTATCGGCCATTTTAGTCGGGTCCAAACATTTCAAGACCAAATCTAGTTCACGGTTAACTGGCTTGTAATCGAACTGAACCAACATTTAAAACTGATTAACTGAAATCGGCAGTTATCATTTTCCAATTAACAGAAAGTTCAATTATGGTTACAGTTTTAGGTGAAAACCGACCCAAACTGACCCGTGCACACCCCTACCGTGACCTACGCAAACAGCCGCCAACTCCTTAAAATCTCCCATAGCCCCTTGACCCCTTCTATTTTATTTCAAGATCCGCCAGCCATTTCTTGTGGGCAATGTCCATATATCTTAGTCCATATTAAATCTTGCTTGCAGCCCATTACATTAATATATTTCATTATGATGTTTTAGTCCAAAGTCCAACAAATTAATTCCATTCTTCTGCTCCTGAGTCCTCCTGACCACTTAACCTAGCAGATGCATCAACTAATTCACATGATCAATTTATTCACTTTAGTATTTATTCCTAAATCATATTAATTCATCCACAATATTAACTAATTTCTAATTAATTCCATGTGATGCAAAATTTACGAAAACTAAAGTTACTTTCTTTTTTTATTTTGTATTTTCATAGTCATTTATATTTACTAATTAAGACACGAAGTAATAATTATATAAATAACATGAAATTTGACCGTTGACTATTAACATATTATTCCTTTTTAGTTTAATTGAATCGTTTTAGCTTGTTCTCTTCTTAAAACCTATAAAATATAAAAGCAAGTTAAAGTAATATAATTCATAATAATATCGATACATTTAGTAACTAATTAATATAAATAAAGTGTATCTAAAATGAATGATCACTTACCATGACCTAGAGAGATGCAGATTTATGTGTCAATTGCCGGTTTTGCTCAAGTTGCATCATGCTGCGAGCGACATCCCAAGATGGAGAACTCTGGTTGATGAAGGATGCAACAATATCATACTCGATGGGAAGCCCGCGCACCAACTAAAGGACTCTTAAAGCTTTATAAAGCTCTAAAAAGGGTTGGTTAAGAACTATTGACTGTAAACGATAGCAGTTACAGTTACTCAATGGATATGCTCGCCTTTGGAATGAAGATGGATGAACAGGCACTTGAGCCTGGAACGGATGAAATTCGGGGAAAACACAATGTGGGATTCGTTCGAGTTCATCAGCAAGGTCTTTCAATTTCCGACAACATTCATCCATGGACGAGTAGGCAATCATGGTGGGATTCGTAAACTCGTGTTCAAGAGCTGTAGCACGGGAGCCTTGTTGTTCAGAAAAATTCCTTTAATCTTGATCCAAGCAAGCTATGAGATGGAGTATGTGTCAAGAACACGAACGGGTAACTCATCTGATAGTGTGTTATAGATCCATTGAAGGACAATGGCATCAATTTCCGCCCACAACTCGTAAGTCGGGACGTTCTCCGGTGGTGGAGCGGGTGTCGTCGATATGATTTGAAACTTTGTATCCACGTGCATGAAGTTTGAAAAGTTTTACCCATGACGAGTAAGTCACCTTCGTGCCGTCAAGAACACGTATCTTGTTATGTATATTGGTAACGGTATAAACTGGGTGTAGAGATGTGGGTTTGGATTTGGTGATGTCAGTCTTCGTAACGTCAGCCGTCGGGTGAATCGAGGGAAACGATCGAAAGTGAGATCGGTTAAGAGATCGGCTGATGTGTGACTCCTGAGTCTGCTGGAGCTTCAAGAATCATCGGGTTGGCGACGACGGAAATAGGGTTGGGTGATGTAGTGCGAAGCACACATCTTTATTCATATTGTTTTAGTGCGTTTTTTATTAGTTTTATCTTTGTTTTGAGTCGTTTTTTTATACTATTGAGTCTTTATCTTGTTTACAGGTGCTCGTGAAGATTACAAGTGAATACATGAAGAAACCGAGCACGAGAATGAAGCCGGGGAATTGAAGAAGAAAAGGTTGGATTTTTAAGGCCTCGCGGTACGCGAGGGAAGCTAAAAACACGTCCGACTAATTTGTTCCTCGCGGTACGCGAGGAACCCAACCCGATGTCTCGTGGTACGCGAGAGACATAAATTCCGTGAAAAAAACCCTAAATTGAATTATATTAGATTTACAATGCTATTATTCAAGGAGTTCAACATTCAGCCATATAGAGAGGGTTCAGAGGCGATTTTGGGAGTTAGGAGGTCAATTGAAGGAGAAAGTTGAAGACTTTGATCCCGGGTTCGTTAGATTTAACGTTTTCAGTTTCAAGATTCGATTTTTATGCTTGATTTGATTGTTTGAAACCATGGTTTGTGTTTATACTTCTGTTCTAGTTGTTTTGAGCATAATCCTAGTCTAAAACATTGATACTGCCTGGGTCTTATGATGATTGCGTGTTAAAGTTATGATTTTTACTTGTTTTGGATTCTAATTGATGGTTAATAATTTTGTAAAAGAACTTGAGTTGATTATTGGGTCAGAGCAGCTCTGATACTATAAAAGTGTTTAGGGTTGTAATGTTTCGATCTCTCATTAAACTAAAGAACCCTAATTATATAAGGAGAATGTTACAAAATATGGGCCTAATATAAGGCACCTCAATAAACATAATTACAAGAAATAATATGGGCCTAATCTGCAGTCTAATAGGAAGTTCTCTGGAGGTAACAAATTATTTCTTACCTCCTCTTGACATTTGCGGAATTCAAATTTGCATAATTTCTTGTTACAGGTAGGGCTGTAAACGAACCGAACCGAACGAAGCCTTGTTCGTGTTCGTTCGTTAAGCATTGAAATTGTTCACGAACGGTTCACGAACACTAACCGAACGAAATTTCATGTTTGTGTTCGTTCATTAAGGAAATAAGTTTGTTCACGAACGGTACCGAACGAAGCGTTGTTTAGGACTTTTGATGTCAACCCTAATGCTTACATGATTTAGGATTGATGGATGCTTACATTATTTAGATTGAGAACTTAGAAGCCCTAATCGAGTAATAGTGGATAGGGAAATGACGCATAAATGAGAATATGGTTTCCTACTTTACTTATTTAATTGTTATGGCAATAAAAAAAATAAAAATTAAAGAATATAAAATGTTTAAATAAAATAAAACAGAAATATACAAAAATCTTAATGAACATCTTAAACAAACGAAAATGAACAAACATAAAAGAACGTAAATGAACGAACGTTCACGAACAGCTTACCGAACGTTCACGAACCGATTACCGAACGTTCACGAACACAATTGAACGAACGAGACCTCTGTTCATGTTCGTTCATTTAGTTAATCGAACGAAATTTCTTGTTCATGTTCGTTCATTTATTAAACGAACGAACGTAAACGAACTTCTCGCCGAACGGTTCATGAACTGTTCGTTGAACGTTCAGTTCGTTTACAGCCATAGTTGCAGGATACAAAAGAACTAGAAATGTTGTGCCCCGCGCTTCGCAGTGGGAGACGAACCTTAAACGGTTGAGGCGGTGACATTAATGTGGCTAAGCAAAAAAAGAAACGTGGTTAAGTAAAGTTTGCCCCGCGCTGCACGGTTGGAGGCGGACCTTAAACGGTTGAGGCGATGACATTAACGTGGGCAAAGCACAAAAATAAGCGTGGTCAAATACATAAACGAAAGGTATGAAGTTACGGCGGCTCGATCGGTTGTGGAGATTGAAACATAGATAAAAGACAACGGTACCAATGTTTTTAATTCGTTGTCGGTCTCATTCTTCACGGTATCAGCACGTCACCGTCAAACGATATAACCCATGATACCAAAAAAATATTCTATTTTGAATACGACTTCGTTTTTAACAAAATTTATACCGGGACGTTAGAAAAAAAAATTAAACAAACAAACGAAAATAATTAAGGGAAAATCAGATTATATACACTACAGAGAGTAAACTTAAAACTTTAAAAGGTTGAAAAGATTAAAATGGTATTTTACAAAGTTAAGGAGCTATTTTTATCATTTCACCAAAGTTAAAAGATTGAAGTGGTCGGTTGTAGACACTTCTCAATAGTGTAATTTGTTTCAACCATTCAACTATGCAGGTCATTAATTAAATTATTAAATATATATTAAAAAGTAACTTTTTCATTGTAAGGAACAAATTATGTAGAAGTTATATCAGTTTTAGTGTATTTGGTACAACTAAGTTTAGCATGTGGCTTTTTTGTTTTAGATTTTGAGAATTTTTGTGTATAAATACAATTGATTTCTAGAACTAAATCAACACTAGTAGCCAGCCCAACTGGTTACTCCGATTGCACCACACACGTCAAACCTGGGTTTGATCCTAGTCAGTGGCGGTTAAACCTAATTATTTTTTTGTGTTTTCTTCTATCCTTCTCTTTTTTTTTTAACTTTGCCGTAACACGCGAGGCTTACTTTTATTAATGTTTTTACAAACATAAAGTTTTTATGGTTCAACGCCGTCGTCGCGACGTGCTTATTTCTACCTACGTTTCGTTTCGATCGTAACTGAATCGTCACAACTCGCGTCACCCGCCGCAACGTGCAGGGTATAATTCTAGTTTTTTACTTAAACATAAACTGTTGAACAATGATAGATTTTAATTCTCATGACAGATTCTAATGATCCAATTCCCTTTAAAACCATTATGTGAGTCAAACGCCCCCTTATCAAATAGCATTTGATGAATTTGTTGGGATTCGTACACATGGTAAAAAAAATATTGAACAAACATAATAGCGGAAGCATGTGTAGAAACCGGATCAAACCAGAACTTTGACCCGTCCATCCGAAGTCCTGATGCAAAACCAAATAGAAACACAACATCATAGATCAGATTAGGGTTATACCTTTTAAGAGCTGAATAACTGAGTAAAACTATGACACCCCGAAACAACGAACTCAGTTGGTAGATCTGGTAATCACTAAGCACCCGAACCCTTTTGGTCTTCTTTCTCATTCGCGGCTCACCCAGAAACAAGATTAACCGGAGGCAGCGGAATAGCGGCGATGGCTGTGCGACGGCAATGATGTGTCGGGGCGGTCAGGCGGCAAGGTGGCGACTACGGCTCTCGGTCAAGGTGAGGCCGGTGGCGGCCAGGGTGGATGGATTAGGGTTTTGCTAATTTTCTAATTTGCAAAATTGGTATATTTTAATCTCACCCCTAACTTTCTATTTATAGTTTTCTTGAAACTTAGGGAATGTTTAATTAAATTTAATTAATTAAACAATTTAATTAATCATTTTAATTATCTAGTAATTATAAACTATTTGATATTTAAATAAGTAATGCATAACTCAAAAATTACAATTAATTATTAACCTTTTCGTAACTTGTAATTAATTATTTCTCTAATAATTAAACCTCATCGTCATTTCGTTTCGTAACCTTTTACCCATTTAAACGACTTATTAGTTTGTTCGTTGCTCGTGATATAACTCTTAAATCATGCCCGATAGCAATTTTATCAAATATCAATACTTAGGCATATTAGTCCAAACGCAAACACAATATAGATTGATTTTTATATTTCAACACACTAAAGTGATGTATTGGAGATCCATGAAGTCGTCAGAATCGGATGAGGGACCACCACAATTGGGCTTGGAAATCGACGGTGTTGATATTGTCATTAAATAAATAGACAAGGCAAAGATTGTAAACATTCATAGAGGATTAGATTTATCATTTTTAGCACCAATTCTTATAGAATATAAAAGTGTACAGTGGTTTCTGAAACATAGGTAATTTAGTGAAAATGAAATTGTCAGATGAGTGCATGTGCCTGACATGACATGTATGAAACTAGGCGGTGTTTGCTGCAAAGGTTGCCACTTTGTAAACATGAGGGTATGGACTACAAGATCTCGCCCAATACCCACTATCTACTCTACTCTTTTTTAGAAGGCGAAAACTAAGAAACCACACTAGCAACGAGCTAGGAAAAACAAATAATAAAGAATAAGACATTATATCTTGAATTCATATCAATTTTCTTAATCAATGGCCCCAATATCCATCTATTCATATCTACTCTACTCTACTCTAAACTTTGCTAATATTTCTTAGAGTTAATTACATAAATGGCCCCCGTGGTTTGATCAAATTGCATGTTTGGCCCCCAGGTTTTAAAAATAGCAAATTTAACCCAAACATTTCAGACATGTTACGCCTTTAGCCCCTGATGTTAACACAAGTTAGTTTTTAACGAAAGGTTAACCCATGTGTTATCCACGTGACTTACGATTGCAAACTTAATCTTAAAAATGAGTAATATCAGTCAATAAAAATCAATAGAAAAATTAGTGATTTTTTCTGATTTTTTTACGAATTTTTATTGATTTTGATGAATTTTAACAATTTTTGTATTATTTTTTAATAATTTTTATTGATTTTAACTCATTTTTAGAGTTAAGTTTGCAATCGTAAGTCACGTGGATGACACATGGGTTACCTTTCCGTTAAAAACTAACTGGTGTTAACATCAGGGGCTAAAGGCGCAACATATCTGAATTGTTTGGGCTAAATTTGCTATTTTTAAAACATGGGGGCCAAACATGCAATTTGATCAAACCACGGGTGCCATTTATGCAATTAACTCTATTTCTTATTTATAACAGGTTTTTAATACTTGTTTTATCTATACTATATTATAATACATTTGAGCAGTACGGGATTGTCTTTTAACATTAATTTTTAAAAGCTTAAGGGGGCAAAATTGTCTTTTATAAATTATGTGATTAAATATAAAAAAACTGAAATCTAATTGTGAAAACAATCAATTTTCTGTTTAACTAAATTTTCAAAATCATTTTTTATTTTATATGATTTCATATTTACTTTATTTTATAAACTTTTATTAAACCTTTAGATCTATATAATAATTTACTAATTAATTTTTCAAGCGTTTTACCAGTTTCTGTTTTAGTATGTTGTGTTCTCTGTCGCATCGCGCGTACACGTCTCTATATACGTATCCGATACTCCTGTCACATTTATTCAGAAAAGATTTTTAAAGAACGAAAACCATGAAAAGTTAATGGGAGATTTACCAAAATAGCCATTTGACCATGTTAATGAGCTAAAACAGCCATTGACTTTTTTTTACCAAAATAGCCAAAATGGCGAAATTTTGCCAGAAATTTTCGCCAGAAATTTTCGTCATTTTTTTTTCCGCAAAAATTTGAAAAAGTGGCGAAAAATTGAAAAAAATGGCGAAAATTTGAAATTTTAAATATTAAAAAAAGGTGAAAATTTAAAAATTTAAAAAATATAATTTAATAATAAATGGCGAAAATATCCCATATTTTTTCGCCATTTTTCAAAATGGCGAAAATTCTATATATTATGATTTTTTTTTGGCGAAAAATCAGATGTTTTTTAGCGAAAAATCAAATTTTTAGCGAAAATTTCGTTGGCGAAAATTTGGCCCAAATTTTCGCCATTTTGACAAATGGCACGACCTGATTGGTTGGCTATTTTGATAAAAAAAAAATCAATGGCTATTTTGGCTTATGAACATGATCAAATGGCTATTTTAATAAATCTCCCAAAGAAAAGGCTAATAGTCTAATACGTGCAAATTTGAAGTCGTGTCAATAAATGAGAATTTACTTCGTATAGGCACCCTATGCTAGTCCTTTTAACACCAACCCTAGATGCTAATAATTGAAAAAAAGGAGGAGAGAGATTACACAGACATAGGAACAAAAAAATGCAGAAATTATGCATTCTTTTGGACTATTCTTCTTTAAAATATATAGCCGTAGCTAGGCGTTATGTTTTCTTACATGCTTACATATACTCTATTATGCTCCCAACTCTATATCTATTATTATTTTTTTAACGATAATTTGGATCATCGACGGATCAAAAGGTAATTTGCAACCTGGCCTCCCCTTGTAAAATTCTCAAAGTATAAATTACCAAGGCTATCCGGTGTACATGCCGTGGCCAGCGGTGCGGCAGAAAACACCGGCCTATGGTCAGTGCCGCTAGAAAGTTTGAACGCGGTAGGAATCTACCGCCCAAATCACCGCCGGCAATACCACTTTTAACATATTTTCAACTTTATTTAATATTTTTAATATTAAAAATGGTATTTGTTTATACGCTTTAAAAATAAAATGTATTTAAGAAGTAAAAGAAAGGTAAAAGTTGATATACCTTTAGAATCTTGTGAAAATAATAAGTGAAGTAGAGAAAGTTAAACGGTAAAAAGCCCATATTTTCAGTTGACCGAGTCAATTTGTGGAGACCCATGAAATGTTTATCCATCTATCCAGACTATGTTTAAACAAATATGGGACTGCTAAAAACCAAGGTGTATGGGAAAATGGACATCATTTTTTTTCAATTTCAAATGTATTTCTGTTTCCCCCAATATTTTTTTTTATGTTACGGACAAATTCCCAATATCAACACCACCATATACTAATGCCCAATCATAAAGCAAGTTACAATCGTTATTGCATAATGTACAAGCTTTGACCCGAATAGAACTGATACTTCTTAAGTGAACCGCTTTAACCTGAAACCGTTATGGCATGTTACTTTACGCTATCAAACTCGCACGTTTAGCCAGATATTTATGTATGTGAACTTGTTTTGTGCAACACCCTTATTGCTAAACACTTGATGGGTTGCATGTAGCCTTGTACACCTAGAAATAGATTGAGAGTATCAAAGAAGTATTGTACTTATGCATTAGAAACTTGTACAAGGTCCAAACAATAAGTTATGCTATAATTTGAGTTACTTGCCATGTCCCTCTTGTTTGTGAATAAATTATGTGTTCTCATTCTTGTTGGTGAAGATAATGAGTCATCATAATTTCACACCAATAAGCACTCTCATAATGAAAAGAGTGGTTCTTTCACCTCTAGTCCACTTTTGTGTAGTTGGTGTACAACAAGATTAGCAAAAGGTACAACCTTTTCATTGCTTGGTCAATGTAGAAAGAGGGACCATTCTTGTTTCTTACCACACTTTCTTGCTTGGAAGCATTAAAGAAAAGCTTACTCGAAAATAACAAAAAATATCTGACATTTTTTCATTTACATCTCATAAGTTTCTAACTTGTCACCTTCTCTACTTTAAGCCTTTAAATGATGCTCTTGAGTCTTGACACACACCCTACCCCCACACCCACCCATAACCATTCCAACACTAGCTCACATTCACTCAAAAACACCTAAACACACACACACACATATTGCACAAAATGGCTGCAAATCTTTTATCATGCACTTATGAAGATGAAGAATTCATAGATATGGAAGTAGTAAGTTCATCATCACATTCAAATTCACCATCAAAAAGCAGAGAATTTGAATTTCAAATGGCAACTAATTCCATTGTGCATTCAAATTCACCTGCTGATGAGCTTTTTTACAAAGGCAGACTCCTCCCACTTCACCTTCCTCCTAGAGTACAAATGGTGAAATCCCTTCTGCAAAATGCTAAATTCAAACAAGATGAAGAACAAGAAGAAGAATTCATTACATTTTCTACACCAATGGTCCAATCATGCAATATATCTCCTTCTGAATCTTGCAGGGTCAGTACTGAACTAAACCCTGATGAGTATTTCTTCGAATGGTCAACCGAATTAACCGGGTTCATCGGTGATCATCCGAAGAAGTACTGTGGTCCATGGACAAAGAAGCTTAGGTTAATCAAACAATGTTCAATAACTCAAAAGCTTAAAGCTTCAAGATCTTATCTCAAATCTTTGTTTAACAAATCTGGTTGTGGTTCAGATGGATACCCATGTGCAAAACAAGAAATTGAACAAGATTGTGATCAGAATTTCTGGCAGAAGTACTTAAAAATGTGTAAAAAAAGTGGTTTTGGTCAAATTCAAACAGGAAAATATCCAACATTGGCAAATGTTTTAAAGGGTATTGAAGAACAGGGGAATGAGGATGTTTTTGATAGTAATTGCAACCATAGGAAGTCTTTTTCAGGGGCAATTAAGAGAAAGTGTTCACCTTCTTCAACATCATCATCTTCTTCTTCATCTGCTTCAGGATCTTCATCATCTTCTTTTAATTACTCTAATGGGATTTATGAATTACAGTTGTTAAAGAGGAATAGTAGTGCAGATTCAGAGCTTGAAGGTTCAATTGAAGCAGCCATTGATCACTGTAAAAAATCCCAACAGGCTTTTAATTCAAGAAATCCTGTGTTTCTTCCAAAATGTACCTTGTGATGATCAATGTTCTTGAAACCATTTTTCTGTTTAAAGTTTTATTTCTTTGTTTTATGATGATATTATCATATGGTGCCCCTAGCATTTGCTTTTTGAATATGTCCATAAGAAATCAAATAAGACATTATTTTGTTAAATACTTATAATTTACTTTCAAATCTTAATTGAGCACAATTTTGTCTACACATAAAACAAATCAAAGCTTTTATCATTTCACATTTCATTACTACAGTTTAATGTGTTTCTGGCATTGTTTTGTGGTGTACTGTGTACTTGAATATTACTTCATCCTAGAAAATGTCACAATATAATTGTCTTTTAAATATCAAATGATTTACCTGTCACCAAATTTGTCTGATTTAATCTTTTGTGTAGAAAAGATTAACGACTTTAGAAAAAAAAAATCACGAGAATAATCATTGTTTGGTATATTCGTAATTTGGCGCCGATGTTACACAAGTTTTTTACTTTTATAGCTATGAAATATGTGAAAGAAAAAAAGAATTTCTAAATCAAATGAGCATCAAATTCTCATTATTAGATTTCTGCCTTCTTTTTCTTCTGAATCTGTAACTACAAAAGGCATCTTTTACACAAAGCAGATAATGAATCCAATTTAAGATCACATGCAGGAAATTTAAATCTGTGTCATGTATTCAATGGTATTTTCCATAGCAAGAAAAAAGGACCCCACTAATACCTAACTTTAAAGTCATCAACTTTTTTACCATTATTATGTGTGTGCATTGTGCCAGTCCACCTCAAAATCTCTTGCTTTTAATGTGGTGTTCATCATCAAAAACTACTTCCATGAGAACAAAAATAATAATATTTTTAGTGTGATTTATGAACCTTCTAATTGTGGTTTTGATTATAGTTTTATAAGATTTCTATTATTGTATAACTTAATAGTCATATGGGTACTGTTAAAACTTAAAAGTAGGTCACTTTTATCATTTTACTTTTTACCTACATGTACAATCACCTCTGTTTTGTCTTTAGACCACAACCCGTTTACATATCTTGTACAACTTTCAAGAGAGTAAATTCTGGAATCTAAAGCAATGTACAAATTTCATTGCATTATATACAAGCTATAAACATCATGTTCTTGAAAACCAGCGCACCTAAAATAAGAGCATCTGTAATGCTACAGACAAAACATATCACGTAATGTCACGTCAGTTTTTAAATATTCCTAACAAACTTTTGCAATCCATAGGAGATTTGGGTTTGATTCTGCATAGGTATTCCTGATCATTGATTTGGAGAATTAGATTTAGGATCTAGTCAATCAATATTCAAATGTCCTAATATCACAGTCAAACAAAAGAAAAGATTTGGGGAAAGATCTTGTATGTGAAGTTAATGATTCAGGGCATTCTTCATAATTAAAAAGGTCAAAGGCACCTACTTGACATGTTTAAAAAATTATTTATGCAGAGTCAACATCATTACATCAACCATCAATCCTTTCCTTATAAGTTAAAATATAACTAAATATATGAGTGTAGATTTGATCTTAAAAGGACCCCCATATGAATTTGATTCCAATCTTTAAAGTGGCTAATGTTGCTTTAAGCAATGACAGCTTTTACCAAAGCGCAAGCTGTTGCTTTAAGCACTTATATTCACTTCTATGCACACACATGACATATCATCCATACAACCATCCCAATCACGAATAAGCAAGTCATGAGTCAAACCGTCTAGTCAGGTCCATGGTCCTGGGCCATTGTCTTTGTTAGTTTCTTATGATGTTGTGTATTCTAGATGTTAAAAGGCTAGCAAAAAGAAAGCAAGCAATCGCAGATATGCGCGCAGATGAATCCTTGTTAGCCATTTTGTCCTTTCATCCATCTTAACTAGAAAAAAGATTAGACTTAATACTACAAACACATGGGAAAATATTAGAGGTGAGAATTCCTAACATGAACCGAAGACATGAAAATAATTGAGTTTTGGGTTGGATAATAAACACATTTATTAAACAGTCAACCCAAACAGTACTTTTTAATAAACGGTCAACCCGAACACTTGTTTAATAAACGGGTTGACTTGTTAACCCATCTAAGTTTGAGGGTGATGTAGGAGCATCCATAGGTCTTTATACGGGTATTCGGTCAGTGGCATGGCCATTAACTAAGAGGACCGTTTGACCCAACTATTGAGTCATCCGGATGTTTTAGGGCCGGTTCGGGTCCGTGGGTCGGATGGAGGGTTCGAGAAGGCGTTGGATAATCCCAAGATTATCATTTTCTTTTATTGTTGTGCTTATTTGAATTTTAAACTGTATAGATTTGATTTCCTAGTTTATCCAAATTGTGTTATAAATTAGGATCTAGGTTATAGTTGTAATTAGTTTTGTGATTATTGAAAATTGTAAAGCTTTAAGCTTTGTTCACTGAATCATTCGGTTAAATCCATTGGGTGAAATCGATTGTTCTTGAGCCATTTGAATCATGCATCCATTTGCATCAGATGGTTTTTAAAAAGTTCATATTTAGATATGGTAATTTAAAAAGTGTTAACTCTTAATGTTTAGTTTGATACTTTAATTCTTAACTTTTCATTAAAGAGATGAAATTAATTCCAAGTTGGGGTTGTATACACCTCCAACTTGAGGGGTGTGTTGGGATAAAATATTGATTGGATAGTTTCGCTTGATAGCTTAGTTTCGCTTTGTTTAGCTAGTTTCGTTTCTTTGCTTAATTTTTAGTATATAAGTATTTTTGTAATCATTATTTGAGTTATCAATCAATATCATTTTCCTCCCAATTATTTCTCTCATTTCAGTTTCATTCTCTCTATCACAACACAACTACATTTTCAGAGCACTTATCCTTCTAAGAGATCCAAACATGTAGTCATGTGTTGTGTGCCAATTCCTTAGGTCCATTACCCACGTTCCTTTGTATTCGTAAGCCCATAAATGGCATTGTGTGTTTGAGTTTAAGCCTAGGAATGAAATGATTAATTAGTCTCTCTAAATCTCCAATTATCTTCTGGTTTCCCTCTCTAATTCTTTTGTTCATCTCTAAACCAAATTGGTGCATATCATCATGTAGAGCAATTTTCTCCTACTTTATATCATTCTGGGAAATATATATACATATCAAATGGTACCAAGATAAATACTAAAAGGATAAGTCCGATTGTAAAGCAACATAAAAACGTACACAACAATATGATGATCAAATAGCATATAGTTTTCGAAATTCTTCATTTTCAGAATCCGACAATGGTGAGATTGAGACCGACCCCGACAACGATTTGCTACTCCTCTCAAGCCGCCGACTTTTTATGTTACTAGCTTCAATTCTATGCATGATAACCCAATAACACATGGTCCCTAATGTCGATGCCAATGTAACCGACCCAATAACTGTCACACCAACCGCCAACCATTTCTCGTTTCCAACAACAATAAAAGACAGCGCAAGAAACGCTACTGAAACAAACACACAAGCTAACCACATTAGCTTGTTGATCACTGCCATCACTTGTTTCTTCGCACGCTTCTCCACCACCACGATCGATGTCTGAACCACCACGACCGCTAGTGATATAAACAGTGCTAAAGAGTCAAAGATCAGGAAAATGATGAACTCAGGGTTTGATGCTATGTTTCCTTCTCCCAGTGAAAACCCAGTTGGGATTTCTTTCGGGTTATCGACGTATTGGCCTGGCAGTTGAAAGATGGCAGCGAAAGTGACAGTGGCGATCAGCACAGCAACGACTGTGGTGGAGTTGATTGCGTTGTTGAGGCCTTCGAGATGCATTTTGTTGATTCGTTTTCCGATTACTTTTACTCGTTTTTGAGTTTTGAGCGCGTGTTCAAGCTGGTTGTGGACTCCATGTTTGATGTCGCTAACTGTTTGTTTTAACTCGCGGGTGGTGGGTGTTAATGGTGGTTGTGTGTTTTTAATCGATTTGGCTTTTGGGACACTGTGTTCTTGTAAGATGAGGGCGATTTCTGATCGCCCGAATTTCTCAGCTGTGTCGAGTGCGGTTTCTCCGTATTTGTTGATAACTTCTTTGTTGATTATTCCCTTGTGATTTAGCAAGGCCAAGACAATCTGCAAGTTCAGTAACTGATGTTAAAATGAGGTTCAAAAGTCAAAACTAACTACACTTTGACTTTTGAAGTCAAACATATTTTTCTAACATCAAATTTAATTTGAGTTATTTATCTCCAAGACATTTATCATTACTAAGTCAAAATCTTTAGTAAGTAATTTAATATAATCAGTTTTTTTTCTGTATTTTACAGAAAGAAACACTGTCAATTTTGAATTTAGAAAGTTTTCATTTTGACCTTGAATAATATTCAAAAAGTATATTTAGGTGGGTCTCATGTTATACATTTCCAACCTACTTACAAACTAAATGCAACCTTAATCATCTTTAAGAGCTGTTTTTCATAGGATAACCTTTTACATACCTGCGTTCGACCCTTTCTTGTGGTTATATGTAGCGCGGTGTTATCCTTTTTGTCAACCAAATTTATCAATCCATTATCGGCTTCAATAAGTGCATTAACAACCTCAACATTTTGTCCTTTAACCGCCATATGTAGGGCCGTTTGTCCCTTTTTATCAGCTCTATTAACAATCCCTGGTACTTTCTGTGAAAGCGCTTTCACCACCTCTAAATGGCCCTTTCTTGCACAAGAATGTAAAGCTGTTTTAAGGTTGCTTCTTGCAATATTAGCCATGCTACTATTTTTCTCCAAAAGATAATTCACCACTTCAATATGACCTTGTTCTGCAGCCGTGTGCAATGGTGTGGTGTTACTTTGATCAAAAGTCAATGAAAGCTCTGAATGCATTTCCATGAGAACCTTCAATACCTCTGAAATCAATGTTTTAAATCTTGAGAACCCTTTTATATTCATGATTATCATGACAATTTTATTTGGTTAGTCATAATAGAAGATTGAACAAAACTGAAAAAGGGTATAAAAGTTATAAGTGAGCCACTATCGAAACTGTTTCATGTTTAAAATGACTATTTATGCTTATTTTGACTCAAAGGCAAATCTTTATGCAATAAAGTGTAGAACTTTTGTTGACAAACTTGCACCAAAAGGGTCTTGATCAAACTTCATGATTGTTGGAAAGCTTTGACCTTAGATTAAGCATTAATGAATAATTGGACTTTCTCCATTTGACCTAAATGTTCAAGTTGGGCCTCTTTTCTTCTTAGAGGTGTCAAGACGGGTGGAGCCACAGGTAGATGATGGGTCAAAACTTAAAATAAGTTCGGGTTAAAACAAGTTTTTTTGTTACTGCTGGTCAAAACAAGTGGATTGGATTGACTACAAATAGTTTTTTGTTTAAACTTCTTAAAAAATACATAAATAACTAATACATTAATTTTAATTACAAAACGATATTATTACAATAATAATGTAAATCTTTGATAAAAGAATTAGGAGTTTCCCTATATTAAAAATAGATTTGCACGACTTTCAACATGTTAGAACTTTTTCCTTTAACTAATTGTTCAATTTTGAACAGTTTGACCCGTTAAAAATAAAACAAGTTCACAACTAAATAACTCAATATTGTCACTTAAATTAGCACCCTTTTATATTTAAAATTAAGAATGAAACTAGATGTAAAACCTTATCCACTAGGTCCATCAACTCCTAAGCTTATCATGATAACATTAGCACATGGAGAAAACAAAAAGTGAATATAATTTATGTTGGAATCCTTACCAAGATTTCCTTGTTTGGCAGCAATATGGAATGCATCAAAACCATTTTTAGCCTTTATACTTGCAGCCTCAGAATCATAATACTTGATCATCTCTTTCACCAAATCAGCACAACCATACTCAGCAGCCACATAAAGTGGTGTTTCACCAGATTGATTCTTTTTCAACAGCAATGCAACCAACTTTTGTTCATCATAACTACTCATAATTTCAAAAGCAACATCTAAATCCCCTTGCCTAACAGCAGTATGCAAAGATGTATCATCTTTTTTCTCCATAGTCTTGTTTCTGCTTAAGCTTTGATGCAATTTCTTTGTGGAGGCTGGAGATTCCATCTTTTCAAGATTTAATTAAAACCCCTCTTTTTCTTGGTGATTTTCTATAAAAAAGAAACCCACCCAGATCAAATTTTGTGCATAACAAATAAAAAGTTGAAACCTTTTGTTCTAGAAGTTAGAAAGAATAAGAGGGGAAGTTATAAATTTTCTTCTTACTTATATATTATTAAATTTTGACAATTTGACACCTAAATTCCTTTTATTTCACATTATAACTAAATGATTGGTGTGTATGTTTTTAGGTCAATCAGCAACTTTTAAGCATGAACTGTTTACCAATTTGGAATTTTATTTCAACCAATCTAGAGAGAGACAAAATTAACAAAAAAATTGAAGATCATAAACATAATTATCTCATAAAAGAAGCAGAATCTTGGGTAGCTAGATACAAAATACACACAGATCATTACAAATTGATTGATAATGATAACAAATCAAGATTTGATTTTTTACCTGGGTTTGAAGAACAGGCAGAGATTCTTGATGTCTGGATGACTCAATCCACTTAAAAATTAAAACTTTAATGTTTTCAAGAACATTTGGGGAGACCCAATAACCATGATGTTGGTGACATTGATTAAGGTAAAAATAACAGCAGTCACAAATTAATAAGAGGTTGAGTGGTGATTGAAGTTTGAATATGTGTAGGGTCTGGTGAATTCAAAGATAGTAGGAGAAATGGTTTGCTAGAGAAAGCAAAAGCAGCAAATCATATAATGCTTGTACGCTGGTCGAGTCATGTATTTTTGTTTTTTCTTGTGGTCAAGCCTTCAATTATTATCATTAAATTAAAGAGTAAATTACAGATTTTGTCCTTTATGATTATACCTTTTTCAATATCCTATCCTTTAGTAAAAAAATTATCAGGTATCATCCTTTTTTTTTAAACCTTTGCATCATTTGTCCTTTACCCCAAACGGTGTTAACTTTTTAAGTTAAAACTTGTCACATGGATCCCACGTGAGGGCAAAAGAGTAATTTCACCCCTCCCCTTTGATTTCCCTCTTCTTTAAATCGAGTGCGAATTCGGTTCGATTCTCTTTGTTTGGAATTGGATGGCCGAAATCGGCGAAGAAGGAGAGGAGATTCGACGGTGAGTCGCTGTAAACGGTCTGTCCACGGGATAGAAACAGTAGGCGGTCAAGTAAGTCGAGAAGCCGGAAGCTCGGCTGGTGTACGGACATTACAACGATGCTTCCGGTTTGGGCGATACGTTGCAGCACCTTCACTACCATGTACGCACTGGTGGAATCGAGTCCAGCTCATCCAGAAACAGAATAATCGGATCGTGAATGATATCAGTTTCGATCGAAACACGACGACGTTCTCCGCCGGAGACTCCTCGGTGTCCTTCGTCACCGATAATTGTGTTAGCGGCGTTTCGGAGCCCTAATTGGTCAATTAGGGCTTGAACTCTTTGCTTCTTCTTTGATTTTGATAGCGACCGGGGGAGCTGGAACTCGACGGCGAACGTCAATGTTTCTTCCATGGTTAACATCGGAAATAAGAGATCGTCTTGCATGACGTAAGCTGAAATCACCTTCAACAGTTTTGATTCCAATCATTCTCCGTTCAAAGTTATGTTACCTTTCAAACTTCCTTTAGCAATACGATTCGCCAAAGCATCAATCAAAGTAGATTTACCAGATCCACTAGCACCAAGCACCACCAGTATTTCCCACTCGGTGTAAGAGGAATAGGGCAGACGAAGAGGTGGTTTTAAAGAAGAGGGAAATCAAAGGGGAGGGGTGAAATTACTCTTTTGCCCTCACGTGAGATCCATGTGACAGGTTTTAACTTAAAAAGTTAACGTCGTTTGGGGTAAAAGACAAGGGATACAAGGGTTTAAAAAAAAGATAATACCTGATAATTTTTTACTAAAGGACGAAATATGAAAAAAGATATATACATAAAGGACAATATCTGTAATTTACTCTAAATTAAATGAATTGATATTTAGTTACTCCATAAGATATTCATTATTAATATTTCTGTTCTTATGTCCATCCTTTTGTAGTTATTATTATATGATTGAAAAATAAAGGGATAATGTAGCCATTCAAGATTTAAAAGGTTAAATTAAAGTCATTTGAATATTTTAAATAATATTTTAGGTCAAGTGAATATTATTTTACTTTTGTTTCTGTTAATTCTAGTAAAAGAAACCTACATATATTTTTTAAATGACACACCAATGTTAAAACGTATCTAAACTTGTAAAAAGAGAATTTATCATTTAACAACTATAGATGCATGGGCGGACTTAGGTAGGGGCAGGAGGGGTTTACCGGACCCCTCGATCTCAAAATTTTAATAGAACGCTATATAAAAAGACTGGGGTGAACTCCTAAATAAAATATAGGGTGAACCTCTATACAAAGTTGAACAAATGGTGTAGTGTTTTAGGCCTTGGTTTATAACCCAGAGGTACTGGGTTCAAATATCTTCCCTTACATTTTTTTAACTTTTTTTTAATGCAGTTTTATGTTTAATTGTTTAAAAGTTCTAGGATTCCAATACAATACTTCCGTTCATTTGTTGTGAGAACTAAGATGCAGCCCAGTCCCCAGCAGAACACTGCTCGCCACCGCCGGACTCCCTCAGGCCTCACCGAGTCACTGTCACAGACTCCCTCAGGCCTCAGGCCTGAATCACTTAGGTAAGTTGTACTGTTTTTGTTTGCTATTCGATTTGAAGAAGAACGTATGCTTGAAGCCTGATTAGATTTAGTAATTGTAATGTTTTTTTGGGGTGTCTGTTTATATAAACATATAAGATAGTAGACTCTATTAAAGTTCTTGTAGTATTTTGGAGACTAGGTATGCCTGACTCGTGTTGGATTCCAATTCTATAAAAACACATGTATGCTTACATCACTATGGCATGTATGTGTGTTTGCCTACTTGAGTCATCATAACATATATGCTTTCATTATGTTCCCTGACCCGACCCGGACCAAAAATTTCTAACGTCTGGTTGTGAGAAATCTGATCATCGAAAAAAGGTGAACCCCTAAGAAAAAATATTGGATCCGCCACTGTTTAGATGTGTCAAAAGTTTTAAGGAAAGTTATTACCATTATAACTATTGCAATTGAAAGTGAATGTCTACCGTAGTTCTATATTATTGACCGTTTTGGGCGGTTTGGTCACGTGGCAACTCACGATTGGTTGGTTTTTTTATTTTTTCCTTTCCACAGTTTTTTACTGCTTTTTCTTTATTTTACACAATCAAAAACCAGCAACATCGGCCGGTGGACTTAATTAATGAGCTTCTTTTAAAACCCAGCCCTCTCCCCTGTCCACCCTGGTTCGAATCCTAGGGATGGCAGGTTTTTTTGTTTTTTTTTGTTACTTTCTTTGTTATTTTTTTATCCGGTCTTTTTTTCCATTTTTTTTTTTCGTTTCCTACGTTTTAACGTTTTGATTTAGTATAGAATACGTACTCGCCGCGTAGCACGGGTTTTAATTGCTAGTTACTGTAATTTTATAATCTCCTTGCAAGTTTTTCATATCACGTTTAACAACTCTAGATGTGTCAAAAGTTTTAAAGTGTTACGGATTGGAGGGGGGAGGAGGGATGATGGACCCCCCCCACCCTAACGCCAATCTCATCCTTAAGATTCTCTCTCTTTCACATCAGTATCACATCACTTTTCCCGTTTCATCCAACATCCTTAAACCATTGAAATGGCCATCTTTCACATGGATTCACACGGTATACTTAGGGTATCCGGTATTGGGGGCATGAAAGGCCCGTGAGTGGGCGTGAGGGGTGTAGAACACCACCCCCTATGGGCGTGAATCAGGGATGTGAGGGAGGGAGAGTGAGAATTCTCACGAGAGAAAGGAAAGAGGGAGGAGGTGTGGACACTTGATTGGCTGAGATGAGGCGTGAAGGGGGTGAGGGGCATGGAACACCCCCCCCTCTTGTGTGAAAGGCACGGCCATCCCTTAAGGGGGGGCGGGGAGGGCGACCGTCCGGGGCCAGGTCTTCTCAGGGGCCTGAAGTTTTTAAATTTTTTTTTTTGTATTTTATATATATACACAAAAAAATTCTATATATTTTTAGTTTTAAACCCAATTCCATTAGTCCATTACTTACATATGTGACCCGAATTGTTTAAAAAAGCTCAAGTTATAATTAAACCCATATAAAAATTAAAAGGCCCAAGCATATTTTTAAATTCAAGAAAATATAGAGATTGTATTATGGTTTTTTTATTTAAGATTATTAAGTTTATATAATAGGGGTCTGCTTTTTTTACACGCCCCGGGTCCAAAACATTTCAAGGATTCTCAGGGCCGGCCCTGATGAAAGGGCGTGAAAATCACACTCACAGATAGTATACCGTATACCCTTAGCTTGATCATGCCGCCCATCCCTATACCTCATAGGTGGGACGGCGTCCCCTAGCGGCACCCCATGCCACATTTGCCTTCCCGCAACGACACCCACCTCCCATAATGCACCTTAAATATAAACACTTCAATACGATTGATAAATAATGGTTAGTGTACAATAAATGATGTAACCACAAGGCACAAGTCCACAATCATTACCACTCTTGTTATCAAATCCCCTTAAATTATACATTTTTTCTCATTATTTAAGTTATGATTTGCACATGAGTGGATAACGTGAAATATTCTTATTCTGTTATTTTAAATTATTTATTATTCATTTTGATAGTTTTATTCAGTTTTGTTCTTATTCAAATTGTTATTTTTTTTAATTTATATTTACTACGTTTAACAGAATACATATAAAATGCATTTAACCTTTTTGCAGTTTACAGATAAAACTTATTATATCAAAACCCGAAAAGCAACAAATCCATATGAATTCATCTTCTGTGTCTGATTTTTTAAGATTTTAAAAAAATTTCGAATTTAAAGAGTTAATTTTTTTTAATTTTAAAGAAGTATAAGCATAAAATAGTTTAATGGAGTGCAGACTGCTGACTCATGTGTTGATCTTTATTTTGTAAAGGCTCGGAAACATTTGTCGAATGCCACGGTGTGACACTATTCTTTATTTCTTTATAAATAGAAGTAACTAGTATTTGGACCCCGCGCTTCACGGCGAGAGCGTGGTCGTTTTTCCCCAGCATTTCGTGTAAGGAGTTTGGTCGTTATCGGTTCGGGTTGTCAAAGCTCATAAAAGCGAACAACAATACCGGTTACGATAAAACCAAAATAGCGGCAACGATGTTGTTCACTTAAAAGCGGTTGGGTCTGTAATGGTACCGCAACGGTAACGTTGTTCGCTATAGTACACGATAAAAAAATACTCGATTTTTAATACTATTCCGTTTAAAAAAAATGTTAAAAATAACATTAATAAAACAAACATAAAACTAAAGTATTAAAAAAGAAATAAACAAATCCTAAAAAATACCAATGAAGAAAAAACAAAAAAAAGTAAAAAAAGATTAAACTAAGGAGCATTTAAGGGGAAACCGGGATTTGAACCAGCGTCTTGAAGATGGCGAAATTGAGAGCAATAACCACCGCAGCAAGGGAGCTTGTTGTTATTAAATTTCAACGGAAGTAAATATAAACACAAAACAATTGTTAAATGAAAAAAAAAGAAAAACAAACGCCGCCCAAAGTAACCAATCAAACCTAATTACTGTGCATCCCAATTGAAATTAGTAAAGAGTAATAATGGCCAATGATCTTCAGCTTAAGTGGTTAGCGTGAGTTATCCAATACTTTATTAAAATTAAAAGATTTTATGTTCAAGTCTCACATGTGATAAAAAAGGGTTTTAAGGTTCGCCAGAGGGTTTTCTCCTGAGGATGGTCTCAGGTTCAGGACCGATGGGGACAGACTGATGTACGAGCTTCCTTTCAGGGACGTGCCAGCCTAGAACCCTAAGGTTTCGTATTCGAGTAATGAAGATGATCGGGTGGGCCAGTGACCCGTCAGTGATCTAAAAAATGTTGTTAAAAAAAAGATAAAATATAAACAGAAGTATATGCAAATGGAGATAAATCATAGAATATAAACGAAATTGCATTTTACTTTCAACCTTAAAAGTTATTTTTTTAAATTTTAGAGATATAAATGATTTTTAAGAGTATAAAGAGTATAAACTTGAGCACTTACACAACGTTCCTATGTGATTTACAAGTGGCTATTGATTTAATCTTAAGTATTAAAAATTATAGAAATTATCACCAAAATTTCCAAACTTATTAAGCATGGTATTCGAAATTGATGTATGTTTAATAAAAATGTTAATATTTTAAAAATGATGATTTTATTCTTTTGTAAATTATCTTAATGATCCCTAAATCTAGAATGTTAATATATTTTTCTTTATTCATTTAAATACAAGCAACATAACAATATAATTGTATTAAGCCTTCAATTAATACAATATTAAATTTTAAATAATATTTAAATATTTATAATAAATTTATATTAATTATAACACCGTCCAGTTTTTTAGACCGTTTCAACAATAGTATGGCTGGTGCGATAACCAATCATGTTTTTAAGTCACCAAGTAAAAAAGATATTTTTAAATATTTAATAATGTTCGGTTGCTTTTTGGACCAAATACTCGCTTATACTTTACACTATAATCAAATATATTTCGTTATTAACGTAAAAAGTCTCATACACCAATCAAACTTTAGGTTTTTCATTAAATGTATTTTCCTAAAGGCAAAAATAATATATCCCTAGAGTCTAGACGAAAAGAAGACTTATATGAATGTCAAGACACAAATATAGTTAACTTGTATGGATATTTCTAACATTAATAAACTCAAATTTACCTTGTGCAACTAAAAATCCTTTTTTAAAACGTAAATATTAGACTTAATTAGTTACTATTAAACTCATTATTAAACTTTATGAGAAAATTAATAGAGTTTATTAAATACGTATTCTTTTAGAACATAAACATATTACAAGCCATGCAACTCTCTTCTTATCCTCGATATCAATGCATCAAATCTGCTACAAAATCATGTTCAACATGTTGCTTCTACAAGAAAATAAAAAGAGTTAAACTATACGGATAGTTAGATTTTGGATTTAGTCTTTAAATTTGAACAATTACACTGTCAGTCTTCAAATTATGGATAAACGTTATATGTTTGGTCCCTGAATTTGATGACAATTAATTTTTTTGTTAAATATTTTGAAAATGACCAAAATACCCATATATTAAAAAACAAAAAATTAAAAAATAGGTTTAAAAAAACTGGTGGTGCAACCTGAGAACTAGGGGTATAAATATAGGTTTTTTTAATTTCTGTTTTTTTATTTTTTATTTTTTTATCTAAGGGTATTTTGGTCATTTTCAAAATATTTAACAGAAAAGTTAACTGGCATCCACTTCATGGACCAAACATGTTATGTTTATGCATAATTTGGAAACTGACAATGTAATTTTTCAAACTTAGGGACCAAATCCAAAACTTGGACATACCACAGGGACTATCCGACATATCTGCGTCGTTAACTCAATAAGAAATGCTAAGTTTTTCCAAAAACTAAAAAAAATGCAAAATTATTGCATGTTTATGTTAAACGAGATTTTAATAATCAAAATTATGACATATTGACTGATAATAATTTATACTGACAATATGATCAATTACACTATTAACTTTTACTTTTGTTTATTAAAGACAATTTCACTTACAAAATTATCATAGATTTACACATGATTTCCCTTACAAGTAATGTATCATATATGCATCCCATTTCGTTGATGATCTTTATAAGGGAGCGAGATTGTCCTTTATAATAAAACTAAAAGTTAGAAGTGTCTTAGTCAAATTTGCAATTTCGATTATTATCGGCTAATGTGTAATTATTTGAATTATTAAATCCAATTTGGTATATTTATTATATATAATTGGACTTGCAATTTAGAAAATGATTTGTATTGCTAGAGTCGTTTAGAAATTTTCATCTATGATATATATTACGGAAATAATGAAGTGGTAAATATTTTAAACAGTAGGACAAATGAAAACGAGTAGAATTACAAAAGGATATAAGGAAAAGCATTAAATAACAAATAAATTACTAAATTAGTGAATGACGAGTACGGTGTTAACTGTTGTTTTGTTAAGTTGACTGTCTGATATATTGACGTGAGATGAGTAGTACTCGTTTTGAATTTATTTAATCAATGTGGATTTATAATTTAGTTGTCTTTTAAAAGAGAAAGTTTACTTTTTATTTTTATAACACCTTGTATATTTATAAATTTGTTAAGTTCCATAAATTAATATTTCTTTTTTTTGAAATATTTTTACTAAGTTATTATTACATCTAGTTATTTCTAAAATTACGTATTTTTTATTCTCAAACCATGGCTAAAGGCCTAAAGTAAGTTAAACAAATTATATCATAATAGTATATAGAGTAAATTACCATTTGCGTCCCTGTGTTTTACACGATTTAACACAATGCGTCCTTAACACGAATTTTTAACGCTTTGAGTACCTGTGGTTTACATTCTGTAACACTCTGAGTCCCTAAGGTTAACACCGGTAGATTTTCTGTTTGTCTTTTTTGCCCTTTTTTATTATTGCAGATTGAATCTCTATTTCTTCATCTTCTTCATTTAACACCTTGTATCATATTGCAGAACAAAACCCTCATGAAAATACTCTTCATTAACTAATCACACATCTAAATAAACTAATAAAATCAACTGTTCATTAGCCCATTAATCAAGAAACTATAAAAATACCAAATTCGATTTTAAATCCCTAAAAGAGAATTGGGGGGGGGGGGGGGGTTTCAATTCTTGAAATCAAGTTCCAAGATTCATAAAAAGGTGAAATCTTGGGAGAAAATGAAGATCACCCGGAAGAATTCAAGGCGAATAAAGATGACCCAGGTATTGGATTTCTTGCTGGAAGTGATGTTAGGAATTGGATTTCGGCTAAGGGCTAGGCTCGTGATCAAGGTGTGCCGGCGACAGGAGGAGTAACGAGGGAGGCCGGCGGGAATGGTGAAGGGGGAGGGTGGCGGATTAGGAAGAACGACGCAGAGTTGGTGGTGGTAAGCAGAGGTGACGACGGCTATAGTGGTTTGACGGAACTCGACGACAGCCGAGTGGAGGTGGCAGGACAAGGAAGACGACTGGTAGGGTGGTGTTAGTGGTTGCGGGAGCCGGCTGCAGTGGTGAGACACGGCGGCAGACAGCGGGAGTAAGGGAGTAGTTGTGTTCTGATGTTGGGAAGGGGGTGGAAGCTGATGAAGATAAACTCTTTGCGTAAATTACAAGGTTAATATTTAGAGTAAATTACTGTTTGCGTCCATAGGCGAGTGAAATTACAGGGTTACCCTTGCTTGGGCGAGTGAAATGACCTAAATACCCTCATTGACTAACAGTTGACTAACAGAAGTTAGAGGGACGGACTCAGAGTGTTATAGAATGTAAACCACAGGTACTCAAAACGTTAAAAATTCGTGTTAGGGACACATTGTGTTAAATCGTGTAAACCACAGGGACGCAAATGGTAATTTACTCTAGTATATATTGTTATATGATACCTGTTTTGATCTTTTTCTTAAAAAAAACAATGTTTCGTGGTTTTTTCATGATATGTTAAAGATGCGGTAAACGACTCGTGAGAATACAGTCATCAATGATTCTTTATATTCATACTTAGCAATCGATTGGTGTTTCTGATGCAATTTTACATGTCGGAGGCTTGACATTAAATACTCATTATAGTATCTAGAACATTAGTATGTTCACGATACACTACAATCTAATTTTTTACGACTCTTATCACTATTTCACAATATAAACAACCTTCGGTGATTGGTCGGTATCGAAGTCCTCATCAAAGTAAAGATATAAGTGTTCTAATCACCTTAAATTAGATAGGGAAAATAAAGTGTCGAGTCCTTAGAGAGTGTGATTGGTTACTATTTCTTGTTGAAATGAAAATATAAAAATGTTGGTTGACAAAGTAAATTGTGATTGAAATGGCTTGCATAAAATTAATATTGATTAAAAAGAGATATGTTACTTCAAATGGAGAATATAATCATTTCCTAGGTTCAAGACAAAATCATACATTTGTAAACTCATGTTTAAATGTGAATATTGATAAATTACATAGACATAGTTTCTAATAATCATATGCTAGCCAAACCACAAATTACACTACACCCCGCTAACGGAACCTTTCCTAACTACATGAACTAAGATGGAGTGGCACCATCGGGAAGTTCCCACTAATCACACCAACGAGATCTCTTCTAATTGCGCTAATTATGATGAGACAGCACCATCGGTTAAGCAAGAATAAAACGCATTCAATACAGACCATGAAAGGCACAATCAAACAGAATTCACTATTTTCCGGGGCAAAGCCCTTTTTATCCAAAAAAAAAAACAGCATTCACTAGTTAATGTGAGTAGTTGTTCAATTGTTCAACAAACAAACTGGAAAAAAAAGAGTCTACATTGCAATGATAGAACCTCTCACCCGATCGTGATTAAATATGTCTAGCCACACATGTTAATCGGTACAAATAAAGTGAAATCAAAGCCATCAAGTAATCAAACATAAAACACCCTTGAGGTCTTCCTCCTTTTTGCACTTTCTCGTGTCTATAGACATCCCAAAACTCTCCAATCTTCATGACCATGACCAAAACTACCGAACTCCCCTTAAAACTGCATTAAAACCGTTTTTTCTTGGTGCAACGCCTCAATATGAGCTCATGTATTATGAAACGCTTAACATTGTTGAGACACAAAAGAGAGTCGATATTGTAAAACGCCTCATAGGCGTTCCAAAACAACCCATAGGAGACTACTTACACGCCTTCAGTAGCTTTTAGACATACAAAACAATAGACCAATCAACGAGTTCAAAGTGTTTTACGATTATCTTTCTTTCTCAAAGTAAAGTGTGCACAAACATCAAGCACTAAATCTCACTAAACAAAACACGTTTTTTTTGCATTTGGCCTACATCTAGCCATCATGAATATAAAGGGTTCTTAAAATCTCATACCCATTTAACTTGTTCTTTCTTTCAACTACTTGTGACAAAGAAATAAAGAACGGTAATAACAGAATGCTATAAGGCCCAGAATTTGAGACAATAAGAATATAGTAGTACTAATTTGATAATTATGAAATTCAATGAGCATAACCCCCTTTAATCGTCTGATTCAGGAACCTGCAAAACCACCTTTAATCAAAGCCCTAGATTCACACACACACACATGTCCCTAATTGAGGAACGATGGCGGTGGTAGATTCACACACACACACAGATCGTCTGATTTAGGAACGCTGGCGGTGGTGTAGGGAGGCTGTGGTGGAGGGAAGGTGGTGTAGAGATGACGATGATGAAGGGGAAGGGAGGGGTTGGGTTTTAATTACTTTGGAAATTTATTTAACTAATTTACAGACATAGTCCCTTGAATTACACTATAAGTCCTTGTTGGTAAAAAGACTAAAATACTCTTTCATTTAACAGAAAAAATTAACGGTGTTAGTTTCAGGTGTCTGATTGAGACAATTAGGTAACCACATGGAGCAAAAAAGTTAAATTGAAACTAATGAACCAAAACCGTTATTTTGACCAAACCACAGGGGCCAAAAATAAAGTTTACTCTTCTAAAATAATTTAACATCCAAAGTTAACATTCATCCATTTTGGGTACCAATTGTGTTACAAACTGTAAAGTTATGATCTATCCATGTAATTTATCAAAGTTAGAAGCTAAAAGTGAAATTTGAGCCTACCACATCCATGTAATTAACTCTAATCCTAATATATAATCCAACCCTTTAATTATTCAAAATATCAAGTTTCACATACGTCCATGATTGTTGTGCTTTAATGTTTTCTTACAAATAACACTCAACATATTTCCTAGTGTTCGAATATATAGTGCTTTATTGTTTTCTTAAAACTGTTGGACCGTTGGTCTGCATTAATAGTTTAATGGACTTCGACTATACTATAGTATCCTTCATAAGTCCAGTGGGCCAAATGTTGACCATGTGCAATAATATAAGGGATTGTTTTTGTATAAAGAGAGAAAAACGTACCAAGGATACGTACCAGGATGTAGGGTTATGCATACGGGTCAGACCCGACCTATACGATGGACCTAGACCTGTTTAAGGCAAAATCTTAAAACCGTTAACCGTACTCTAGGGATAAGGGTACGCAGGTTTAAAAGTTAAGGTTTCACGGGTTTGGACCCGTTTACATGTATGGACTCGTTTGGCATGCATGCACCATGCATACGTGAACAACATATGTGGGTGTTGCACACTTCAACAAAGTAAACACAGTCAGATGCAATAAAGATGGCTTTCGAAGTTGTTTATGTATGGGGTCAAGTAAGCTCAGTCAAACATAAACCTTGCGATAGCAATGGCTTGCGAACTACCTGGTTATGGAGATGGAGTTGGGTGACCCGTATTCACAGTCAGAGGTGGTGATGAATTGCGTGAAGTCTGTCAACCTGAAGCCTTGCGATAGGGATGGAATGGGAGCCTTGCGATTAGGGATTAAAACGTGGGATTAGTGTTTGGATAGTAAATTATCTCTAATTTTAATCATTGATTCTTAAATCTTTTGAAATTAATTAAATTTTACAAAGATTTTACACGTATCCATACAGAATCTGCGCATAGTTTCAAATTGATCTGTTAAGAGTATGGATATGGCAGGTCAACGGTTCTAATATGGATGGTACGGTTCTAGATGCGTACCCGACCCAGATCCGTTTAATGCTAAAAACTAGAACCGTGAACCCGTACCATAATTAACTTATAAGGTTCGACACGGGTTAGGTCCTACAGGTTTGCCGGGTTTGACCCACAAAATGCGCACCCCTACCAGGATGCGACACGTGTCTTTAGGTGAGGAGTAAGTTTGTCCGCGTCATAACCACACAAATATTGCATAATTACGCATGGAAATTACGCACGGTTTAAATTATTACACAACCATATTAACTAATTACGCACACAATATTACGCCCCACACCACCCAGGAGAAAACCCACAACTAAGAAAACTCACTGTTTCAACCTGAAACATTTTGTTCCAAGCGAGATTCGAATCCATGACATCTCAACTGGAAAGTCATGGGGCTTTAAGTTTCCCACTACAAGTTCTTATTTAATCCTTGTTCGTGATTAATAAAAAAGAAAAATGGACTTTAGTTTTAACGATCTCTTGGATATTTAAGAATTAGTTTAGGTACCATGAAACTCAACATGTTAATATGAAAAAATTTAGATTTACATTAAAACAATTTTAAAATGCGATAGCTATATATTTATTTTAAAAAAAATCACAAACATAAAAGAAAAAGTTGTTTATGAACCGAAAGGAAGAACTTTTCCTCTTGTCACATCATTAATAGATTTCTTGAAAATTCAAAAAATTAAAATTCAATTTCCTTATGAAGTCAATTATTAAAAAGTAATTGCCAAAAATGTAAACTGTTTTAAGTCTTTGAAGACATTTTGCGCGGTGGGGTTGAAACAATGGCCCACAAAAAATACAAAGCCCAAAACTTTAAGTCAAATACTACAATAAAATATCATTTTAAAACATGAAATGTAAAAAATAACAAAACGGTCTTAGTGTTCATGAGGTCGGCCCCACTATGTCAATTTTATGTTGATCTTGTAGTTATCATTTTGATACGAAATAAAAGAAAGAGAAAATGACACCACCTAGTCGTAGAAGATTTCGTAGGCTTCACTTTTCACAACGGTGTTGATGCATGAACATGTGCCTAAATAGGATTTTGTAACTTGTAAGCGTTTGTTGCTTTGTCACATCAGTTATATAGAAAAAGATGTTTATGAAATTACGAATAACAAATATTTGTTAAGAAAAATCGTCGCATCGCACACCTGTCTTGTATACCCAGACCATTCACATTAGGTTTTGCATGACCGTGTGCGATAATAGAACTTCAATGTTATACACTTTTCTTTAACAATTGAGCAGTTGAATCTTATTTTGTTTAGTTACGTTGAAATATATCCTTTTAAGTTTTTTGTGGTGTTGGTCCATCAAAGATGAGTGGTTGCGGATTTGCAAGCTTTTTAAGGATTAGTTTTAGTAAGATTGTATCTAGTTGTCCGGTTTTTCTAATTAATATTTGATGATATTAGTTAAAGTTGGCTTGCAAATTCATGTAATTTTTTAGTGCTCTAAATGTAGTGATTATTTTGAGTCTATTAAATAGTCCAACGTCTCTCATTTCTTCAGAAAACTTCCAGCTGTTATGTGTTTTTTGAAGTTATTTTAAGTCTATTAAACTAAGTGTTTTAAATATGATTCAAGTTTTAATATATGTTTTTAGATATTAAAAATAGTGTTTATAACTTTTTATCTGCGAAGATAAGTTTTTAAACTGATTGTATTAACATTATTTAATCACTTAAATGTGTCGATTAAAACACTATATTACACATGAGTTAATATAACCTGAGAAACAACCAAGCTCTATTCGGTGTAGACCTATTTGACAACCAAATATAAAGCTTGATTATTCAAGCGGTATCAAAACATATGGTATAAACTAAATGTAACCATCTTACTTTCCTAAAATAATAGTAAATGTCTTCAAATTATCGAACAAACAAATAAAACTAATGTTAGTTTTTGGAACTCGAAACATATGACAAACATAAAGAACTTTTAAGGATGATATAACTCAAATTTTATCTACAATCGGATACTATAAACTTTTGAAAATTTCACTACACGTTATTTTTGGCTAACATTAAAAAAAACTAAAATATAATAGAGCTCAATTATTTAGAAAATAGGGTTCTAATACATTTTAAAAAATTGTAATAGAGCCCAACTTCATACCACAGACTCTATTTATTTTCTCGTTAAAATAGATGCTAAAATCTGTTTTCTTTTTTTTTTTTTTTTTTAAAAGGGGTTATATATGAGGAAGGTATCCATACTTTTATAGTACTAAATGAATACACGGAGTGCATATACTGATATACAAACATATATACATCCTCTATTTAAAAACACTTACATGTGAAAATCAATCAAATAAAATAACGTTATTTTGCTTTCAAGGCTAAGCACCATGCACATTTTTTCCATTATAATTATAATAAATAATAAACGTGAAAGGTTTTTAATCTTTATTTGAGTTATTTGGTTTTTATTGATATTGTCTTTACATTTGCTTAAGTCTTTTAATTTCATATTCTCATTCAAGATAGAATAAATGTAGGCATTTTGTATTCAATTTTGTTTGCTATAAATATAAATCCTAAAAGAGTCATGATATGAGTTTTATCACAAATCCATTGTGTTACAATTTGAGTGTGGATTACCAATTATTTTCCTAACAATTGATATCAGAACGAGGATTCCTACAACTCTTGAAGGCGTCGGTTCTTGAAGGCGTGGGGTGTTTAACCACGTTTGAAGAACACAGACAAGGCGAAAGATTCGATCATTTGTAGTTGTTGTCTTGGAGAGGAAGACAACTCAATATGGACTATTGTGGGGCGAATAACCACAACATTTTTGTCATCTGTTTGGAGTCATGACCGAAGGAGGTGGTGGTAATGGTAACCCTCCACACAATCAGATAGTAGTACACCAAAGGGAATCAGCGTCGGCTTCCCTAACCTATCCAAAACTCATGACGACAAACTATGGTATATGGGTGGTTTTGATGGAAGCCATGCTCGATGCACAAGGGCTATGGGAGGTTGTCGATCCAGAAAATGAAGATGATGTTGATGAGAAGAAAAAAAGTATGCACGGGTGTTAATTTACCAGGCCTTGCCGGAGAACATTCTTGCCCAAGTCGCAAAAAACAAGAGTGCTCGTGAGATCTGGGAATCACTATGGGTAAGGTTTCTTGGTGCCGAGCGGGTACAACAAGCATACCTTTAAACATTAAAACGAGAGTTTGATACTCTGAAGATGAAAGAAAATGATATGGTGGAAGATTTCGCTGGAAGGGTCTATGAGTATATTTCAAAATTCAACAGCCTTGGTAATGATCTCGAAGAATTGGTGGTTATCAAACGACTACTTGACGCCATGCCACCAAAGTTGCAATTGTGGCTACGATAGAGCTAATCGCCAATCTGAGCACCTTGACATTCGAACACTGTGTTGCAAGATTAAAGGCGTTTGAAGAGCGTATCAAAGGGCAAGAAGGCTTAGTGGAAAAGGAAAGCAGACTCGTGTATGCTAAAAGTAACTCACAAGGAAGGAGGAATGATGATGTGGATCAAAGAACTCATGGTGGACGAGGTCATGGTTCGTATCAGCGAGGTCGAGGCCGTGGGCGAGGCCGAAGCTCAAGCCATGGTAGGGGACGCAACAAACATAATGATAATCGACGTGATGAAAAACAGGAACGAGACAACATTCAAAATAGAATAAGTAAGTCGCTAAAGTGCAATAGAATACTCACTTTAGACTATGGCTTAGTTGTTTGAATTGAAATGATAAAACAAGTAGTATGAGGCATAAATAGATTCATAGCATTAGAATTCTCAATCAAGGTTACAAAGTAGAATCAAACGAGACTTAGAATCAGACATAGAAATCAAGGATGTCACAAGAGCAAGCAGTATACAAAGAGAATGTAAAAGACGGATTGATCATTTAGGGGTTTACGTTGATGATCTCATAATAATCGGGTCAAGCCTCTTGGAAATCGACAAGTTTAAGAAACAAATGATGACCAGGTTCGACATGCAAGATCTTGGGCCCCTCTCGTATTACTTGGGAATTGAGGTGACTCAACATGAAGTTGGCATAACCCTATGACAAACAACTTATGCAAAGAAACTCTTGAAAACTGTTGGTTTAATGGAGTGTAATCCAAGTTGCTACCCAATGAAGCCAAGACTAAACATAACTAAAGATGAGGTAGGAAAGTCGGTGGATGCAACATAATTCAGAAGTTTAATCGGGAGTCTTAGATATCTTATACATACTCGACCGGACCTTAGTTACTCGGTCGGGGTTACTAATCGATTTATGCAGGAACCGAAAGAAAGCCACATTGAATTATTGAAACACATACTTCATTATGTGAAAGAGAGATTGAACTACAGTTTAGAGTACAATCGAGGGGGAGACGAGAACCTTGTGGGATACGGTGACAATAGTCACTCTACAGATCAAAGTGATGGGAAAAGCATCACGGGAATGGTTTTCTACATAAGGGATTCGCTCATCTCATGGAATTCTCAAAAAAAAAAAATACGGTTGCTTTATCATCTTGTGAAGCGGAATTCATGGCAGCAACTGCAACAGCTTGCCAAGGTATGTGGCTTAAAGGTTTATTGAGTGAAATCATAAGATTAGAAGAAAGGTCGGTATTACTGCGAGTTGACAATTGTTCGGCCATAGCTTTAATGAAGAACTCGATGTTCCACGGGAAAAGTAAACACATAAACATCGGATTTCATTTTATTCGTGAATGCATTGAAAAGGGAGAAATCTATTTGGAGCACATTAGTGGTGAAATGCAACGAGTCGACCGGTTAACTAAAGCATTACCGACGATCAAGTTCAAATATATGAGGACCCTACTTGGATTGATGGATTTGGGAGGAACAAACAAAGATTAAAGGGGGTGATTGAAAGATTTTTAATCTTTATTTGAGTTATTTGGTTTTTATTGATATTGTCTTTACATTTGCTTAAGTCTTTGACTCTTTTCATTTTGTATTCCCATTCAAGGTAGAATAATTGTAGACCATTTGTGCTTAGTTTTGTTTGCTATAAATATAAATCCTAAAAGAGTCGTGAAAGAAGTTTTATCGCAAATCCATTGTTTTTTGCAATTTGAGTGTGGATTACCAATTGTTTCCTCAACAAAATGTACCACATCTTATCTTATTAATGTACCTAACAATACTTTTAATGGTAAAATCTAATCCCACCCGCAATCCATGGTCACGAACTCTAGGTTGTCATTTATAACAAGGACACAACATTTTTATGGTGTATTTTGACCGTGAGGACAGAAGAAATGGAACGGGCACGCGGTCAAGCAAAGACTAAGGTGTGAAGATGAGGCATATTCTTGGTAGATGTGAGATAGGAGCTACGACTATGACAACGAGTGATAGGATCGTGACAACATGGTGGCTGCCACCAGAGGTGTAACATGAGCTATGGATATGACGACACAGTGAAAGCGGTAAACTACGATGGTGGTAAGAGAAGCAAACAAAGCCCAAATAATAATATAACTAAAAAGAAAACCCAATCAAAAGCATATCATACGATTATCATAAGTTTATTTACTATAGACTTATTTATAAAATAAACCAGAAATGTTCTATCCTCATATTATTTAGCGCTTGTTGATGTACAATGAAACAATAAAAACACGTTTAAGTATTAATCTCAATAGCTTTTTCATTACGGGATCGATACGACTGTACTTCATATTCCCAAGTGTCAGGGTGGTGCGAAATTGCACTTTCCAATTAAAGCTTCATGGACGCGCTTGACCGTGAATGCGACTTTCGTGACTCTGACGATGATGACACCGACGTCGACGCGCTACCAGACCCGAAGAACAAATCAGAAAGCGCGTTCCCCATGTCCTCCGGCGCGTACTTCACAACGCCGGCGTATTTTCTGTCCTTCCCTATCTCTACTCTCTGCGCATTGTAGAATTCTCTATACGCCGCCAACAGCTTTCTGGCAATCGACACTTTGATCTCGTCCCGGAGCTTACCGTTCGGTATCACAACGGCCAACTGTTTACGATGAGTCTCTTCGAATACAGTGTTTATTCTCTTGAAACAATCTCTAGCTTCGTCCCCCGTCATCGCCGTCACTTTTTTAGGAATGGCGTCGATGACGTGGCACCATGCGACCCGTTCGTAATTGCCGGCGAACTTTTTGACTTCGGATTCACGTTTGCTGATCCAGTCGTCGCCGAGAAGATACCGGAGATTCGACGATCGGACTTTGGAGATTACGTGTTGGAGGTTGTTGGCGAGGAATAAATACGCCTGAGAGACGTCTTTGTAGTGCTTTGCTTTTCCGTCGAGTTTGCAAACAACGACGAAGATGAGCCAAGCTAACCATAACGAAACCGCCGGTGACGGAGAATTTTCCAACGCCGATCTGTCGAAGAATGTTTCCGGCATTATAACTTTCTCCGGTGGTGGACTGTCTACCAAAATGTCCGCTAACACGCCGTAATCTGCAAGAAGAGATAGGTAGTTCATCGTCTCGGTTGTAACTTTGTGAACTCCGGCACCGGGAGTAATCGTTTTCAACGATTCTTTGTTTAGCAACGTTTCGAACTCCGTAAGATCTACTCGTACCGATTCAGCAAGTTTTACTAACGAGTTAACCGCTTGATTAACAACGGAAGACGTCGACTGAAGCGAGAAAATAGAATCAATCTCCGGCCACCGATCAGCGATCGCGGTGTACATATCGAGCGTCCGGAAGATCCTCTCCGGTGATTTCTTACTGTGTTTAGCTACAATCTCTGGAAATCCAAACAGAATCAAAGCTCCTTCTCTAGTAATTTCAGTATAACACGATTCACGAATTGAATCAGACGATGCGAAAACCTGATCGCATAGAACTCTCTCTCCGTGAAACAATGTTTTCACAGCAATCTTCACCGCCTGCAACCAGTTCTGGATTTTGAGATCTAAAACTTCATAATCAATTTTATGAACATAAGCAGATTTCATCCTCTCGACACCAAGCTTGTATATGCCTTCATCAACTATTGATTTGCGTATAACTGTATAAATTTTCACACATTCTCTACCGTAACCGGATGAAATCATGCAGTCCGCTATCGATTTCAGATCCTTCATAACTCCTTCAGCCGAATCTTCAACTTCACTGATCAATTCTCCAGCGACTCGTATCTCATCGTCAGATTCATCAGCAAAATCCGATAAACTCGATCTCGACGTCCTGGACGATAGCGTCGAAACGGATTCAGGATCCAATTGCGCTCGATTCAACGATAAAATCTGGTAAAACTCCTTCTCCAACCGCTTCATGGCGATCTGCATGAGATGCTGAGCTCTGATTAGCAGCTCGGAATTTGAATTCTCAGCAACTAGTGCATGCATCGCCTTATGGAGCTTGTTTACTAGCTTGATGAACTCCGAAGCCTCTCTACGATTCTCGTAGAACAGCGAGGTGACCTTCGCGTAAGTGGAGGCTTCTGGATCCCATTTTACGATGACAGGCTCTGCAACCTCCATCGTCTGCACCATCACCGAGTCTGACAAGCTTCTAGTTGGAGCTGGTAAGGTGAAACGTGAAGGAGAAGGATAATGAGCGATGAAAGAAGATGAAGATCGATGGAGAGAGAATCCAAATTTCTTCTTCATATTGTTGATGAATGAATGTTTAGAAGTTTAGATTGAATTTTTGTGTGTGGAGAAATGTAGAATATGAAAATTGAAAGTGATGATCGTGGGGGATGATGTGATGGGTATATATAGACTAGAGAGAGAAAGCAAGGGGTGTGAACTGTAACTTGAAAGACAAATTTCCGTTATTGATATTGGGTTTTGACTTGACTTTTATCCTTTTGTGAGCCAAGGGAAAATGAAATATTCCAGATTGTGGACAAGTTTTCTTCACAAGCGAGTTTCATGATAAATTAATTAAACTCATATAAAAATTTTGTTTTAAAAACACGTTTACATTAGATATTCAAAACTTGAGGCTTGTTAATATTCAAAAATCATATTTGAATTCTTTTTCTTCGAAAATGTTTTAAAACATATATTTTAGCTAATAAAAATACTCTTTTAGTTGGTTCTTAAACAGGGTGGACAAGGCGGTTCGGTCTGGTTTTACCGTTTTAAACCCTAACCGAAATTTTCGGTTATAAAGTTTTGAAAACCGATCGGTTTCAGTTAACCGGATATTTACGGATATTCGTTTCTGCAACCTCAACCAAGGAGTCAAATTAGGATGTCTAAGTTGACCCAACCCATTCCATTCATCTCAGCCTGAAATAGCTTCTCATGAAAGTTACAGCTTACAGCTGTCAAGTGCCTTTCCCATCAAAGTTCTACAGCCTAGACGAAGTACGGAACCGGACAGGTAAGAATATTGTTTGCAACCAATAAATTATTTAGCCTACTTGGACAATTGAGGCTGCGTACAAGGGAAGGAAACCACAATGCCGATACGGATAAGTTCGGTTCATTTTAGTTAAATCGGTTTTGTGGAGTATGGCAACCTTAACCGAACCGGAACTTTCAATTAGGCGTAAAACTAAATCGGTTCAGTTAATTCGATTACAGTTCGGTTAATCGGCTATTCTCCTCACCCCTATTTCTTAACCGGGTTTTTACATAATTTTAATTTTTCCTTTATAAAATACTCACAAAAACATATTAAATTTTCGTGAAGGAAATATTGTGTTTGATTCAAGAAAAATAATCAACCATTTGAAATTGTAATGTTATTATTTTTGGTTATAGTATTTCGTTTTTCATGATCTAATATATTTACTAATAAAACAAATCACAACAAAATTAATAACTAAAATTATTTTTATGGCAGAGATAGTCATTTAAACTTCTAATATATTTAAAAATAAAACAAATCACAACAATATAGTAATTTCAGATTTAGATTTTAATTAATTTTATTATGTAATATAATGTTTGTTGTGTGTTATTAACTTTTATTTGTAATTACTTTATTAAGATTTTATGCTTTTATAGTAATATATAATAGTTTTTATATAATTAAATTTTAAAAAATAAATTAGTTTAGTTTGTTGATAAAAAACAATAAAATGGTTGAAGTGTTTTTTTTAATGTAAGTATATTTTAAAATTATTTGTTTGAATATGAAAAAAAATAGTTCCCAGATCTTGGTATAGTAAATATGTGATCTGATTTTGATATGTTATATATGACGTTTCATGATGACCTGACGCAGTGTCAACCGTGGAGAGGCTGACATGGCCAACATATCCTTTTTCCTGGAAGACGGATTATTCTTATGTCAAATGACCAGGAAATTTCGGTTTTCCTTGTAAACTTAGAGTTAATTGCATAAATGCCTCCTTCGTTTGTTTAATTTGTAAGTTTGATCTCAAGTTTTAAAAATTATAAACTTAGCCCAAATTTTTATAAACTAGTTATGCATTTAGCCCATATCGTCATGAACAGTTAGCTTTTAACGTTAATTAACCCCTAGAATTTGGGTGGACAAAAATAAACTTCCCCCCTAACTTTTTAAGATGTTACGTGTCACTCCCATATTCTTTCCTACGCTATTTAGGTAAACCACTTTTTATTTGATCCTCCCTCTACACACGTGCGCGCACACACACACACATATATAGGATCCTTTGAAAACTTAAAAAATAGGATCCTTTGAAAACTTAAAAATAAAAAACTAAATTCTAATCACACATATATTTTATTTTATTTTAATCCACTTCCCCCAAAAGTTAACATCCTATTAATTATAAGAGTAAATTACTATTTTGGCTCGTGTGGTTTGGGTACTTTAACAATTTAAGTTTAAAAAAAAATATTTTAACAAATCAAGCCCTATGGTTTGGATTCTATAACCTTTTCAGTCCAATTGGGTAACGTCTTCTTGTTTTCCCGTTAACCCAGATCATGTGTGAGGGGCATTTTGTAACATCCCGGTTTTTAGAATAGAAAACGGGTGTTGTAATTATTGTAAAAGAATGTACAAGGGGTTAGAAAGCTAAGCAGGTTGGTGTATACATTTATATTTGTATTTAGTAGACGAGAGTTCTACGGGAACTTGACGAGACTTACCCGAAGACAAGGAAATGGGGGTTCGTTCTTTTTATGTAAACAATTATGTATACATTTTACAGGAGTAAAAATGTATTATATACAGTAAGGATAGAAAACAAAATTCAAAATATGTAAAAAGTAATATATAATTGGGTTTCAAAAATACGTTAATTATTATTTAATGTAATTTGACTTTCATTTATTATTTGATTGAAAATAAAAGTTACATAATTAGATTTCAAAGTTTCTTATAATAAAAGAAAATTTAAAACAAATGTGTTTTATTAGCATAATTAATATTTTCTTTAAAAATATATTATTATTAAAAGATATAAGTGTATTAATAAGAGAGAGAAACAGTAAAAAAAATAATAACAATGAATATGGAGGCAACACGTGTCATGAAAAACATTTATTTATGAGTAAATTACATAGATTATCATTTATTTATACTATAAATTACACTCTGTGTCTTTTGACTTCAATAAGTACACCACATGTGATTTTCTTACTTACTTTTATACACCCTATGTCATTTACACTAACTGGTGTTAAGTTTTTCTGTTAAATCTAGACATGTGCATTGCACATGAGGGTTTAATGGTCATTTTACCCATAAAAGGACTATTTATATAATTTCCATAACCTATTTCATACACACACTCTTTCTCTTCTCCCCAAAATACTCAAATCCCTGATACCAAAACAAAACGAAATCCAAGAACCCTAATTCTGATATACAGAAGAAGCGATTGAAGGAATTCATAGAAGATTTAGATCAAGAACACGAAATCTTGTTTCAAGTACCAATTGTCTGGACCCCATTTGAGTTTCAGACACCTAACATCTTCACTGATTCGTCATATATTTGTTTCAAGTACCAATTGCCTGGAAAGGATCTAGACGCGTTGATCTCGGTCACAAACAATGAGGATTTGGAGCATATGATGACGGAATATGATAGGATTTTCCGTTCCTCTATGAAGCCGGTTAGGCTTAGGTTGTTTATGTTTCCTTTTTCTTCGTCGACCTTCGGTGGCGGTGGCAGAGAGAGTAAGACGGAGCAGCAGTGGTTCGTTGATGCGTTGAACGCCATCCAGATCTCGTCTGCACCGACGACGTCTGAGAGTACAGATTTTCTGTTTTGATTTGATAAAGAAAGCGCGTCTGTACCGGCTCCGTTGAAGGTGCACGATGTCTCGCCGATTGTGGTGGCGCAGATGGATATTCCGGAAAACGCTCGGCTGGGATCGGATTGTGGTTCGGAGGATAGTAATAGCAATTGTCACGAGATCTCTGTTAGGGTTTCTGCATTTAACTATCTTAACTTATGGAAATGGAGTGCAAACCTGTGCATTTAACAATCTTCACTTAAATGGGCTTATCTGCATTGGTTCACGGAGTAACCGATTTGCTTAGCTCCCTACTTCTTTTTCTTTTTTTACTTTAAATCAAGGATTCAGACATCAAAATTCCAGGAGAGTTGATGGCTGTCGTCGGTGATCGGACTATTGCCGGATAGTGGATGAGTGGAGCTGTTGCCGACGATCGGACTAGACACACAAAGAAGAAGTTAGGTGTGGTGGGTGGGGGGAGTAAATTATAAAAGAGTAAATTACACAAATTGTCCTTTAAACACATAAATAGTCCCTTTATGGGTAAAATGACCAATATACACTCATGTGTAATGCTCATGTTTAGATTTAATAGAAAAACTTAACACAAGTTAGTCTAAAAGACATAGGGTGTATAAAAGTATGTAAAAAAATGACATGTGGTATACTTATTAAAGTCAAAGGACACAGAGTGTAATTTATAGTATAAATAAAGGATAATTTGTGTAATTTACTCTTTATTTATTAAATAGTATAGATTCCATTCAAAGACCAACACCCCTACGCCCCCATGTACTCTAATCATGTTGAATTAATCAACGATCAACACGCTTTTAGGAGATAAAAAATGTTGTAAATGGGCTTCCGGAAGTAGAAGCACGTCAAAAGTTAACATAAGGACTATTCGCCATTATCCAGCCACCTTTTCTTTACTTATTTTTTCAGTTTTCAGTCGTTTATATATGTGTGAACTATGTTTGCCTGTTTTTCACATATATTGTCAAGATGAGTGTTCGTATATAACTGCAATACATATTAGTCTGTAAAATCCAACATAGAATTTTTAATTAATTATGTTAAATTAAATTTCAATAAAAATTTTAATTTCAACTTAAATTACTCTATTTTTCATTATTGGTCACTGATTCTTTTTCACAAGTACTTAAAAAAAATCTCATATCTTACGTACTGTTTTTATATATTTTTATTTAAATAATATCTTTAAATATATAATCCTTTTTAATTAAATTTATGACAAAGTTATTTATTCTGTGTAGTTAAAACAAGTCTAAAGTTGATACATTTTATTTTAACTTCATTAACCAAATGGAATTCCGATTCTGATTCACAAAAAGAACATCAAAGGGAATTCAACCGTGTTGGAAGAAAATATGTTGCCACACGGCATATAAAGATGTTCACTCCAACTAGTGGTGTTGCCGGTCTCGGTTTTAGGTCAAAATATGAGTTAAACCATTAATAACAGTTTTTTATCCTTGTAAACTGAAATCAAACCGTTGCAAACTAAATCTGAAACAAACCAAACCATTACTAATGGTACTGTTTACGGTTTGTGCTTATTAAACCTTTAGAATTAAAAAAAAATGCATAACAAATGCTAAAAACAAGACATTAATAACTTACTCTCCAATAGCTCCATCTGCACGAATCCATTCACTTTAATTTACAGAATTCGTTCGATCAGGAAACAACCACTAGAGTAATAATTGGTCGATCATCTAAAAAAGGTCCATTAGTCAGCAATTTATTTACTGTAGGATACATGTACTTCTTATCGATCATACATGAGATGTATTTATGAATTAATATAACTATTCATTAGCTAATAAACTATTTATGAAATTCTATTAATATTAAAATTGATGGTCTGTGATACTATTAATTGTGTCACATCAGTAAACAGTGTCATACTAGATAAATACAATTAGAACAAACTTGAAAACAAAGTTTGGCTCCGCCATGGTGTTTAATATGAATCAAAGTCGACCTAAACAACAAGTTAATCTCTAAATTTAAATCTTGTTATAACAAAAATTATCTTCATAAACCAGTTTTCAACAAAATATACACATATACACACATGTGTGTCTCTCTCTCTCTATATATGTGTGCGTATGACCAACATAGAGTGACCTATTGATTTTATGATTTTCAACTTTAGACATAATAGTCATTTGGTTGTACATTTTATTTTTCAATAGTTAGAAAAATGAGATAAACTAATGATATCTTTGTATTGTCAATATGCATGTCCCTACTTTTTAGAAATTATTGTTTATACAAAACTACAAAACTATCATCTCTCTAATAAAGCTATATTTGTTCAAGTTTAACCCAAAACTATTACACTTGCCGAGTATTTAAAAGCTTAAAAAATAAGTAAAGATCTTATAAACTCCATCTAATTATATATGTTAGAGTTCTTATTTTATAGAGTTAATTACATGGATAGTCTTATGGTTTGTGAAAAATAACAAGTATTAGTACTAAATGTTTCAAGTTTATGTTTCGAATTTGTAGCAATATTGGGTATTAACACTAACTTCTATTAACTTTTCTGTTAAAATGAAGGGAATTTAAGTCATTTCAAATATGAGGAACTAATTATATAACTTACACATACGAGGGACCATATATGTAATTAGCCTAACCTTATGTATTTATGTATTAAGTCTGCAATTAACCCCCCTCCCCCCAAAACTTAGATCGATGCCACCTCCACCCTCCTCCTCTCAACAATCACCGCCGGCCGTCGAGCTCCCTCTCACGCCACAACCCATTAACCACTTCCCCCCAAAAGTCAGATCGATGCCACCACCTACTGGGATGATAATACGCATTCTGATGATGTAGGTTAGTGATGACAGATTACAGGGATGATAACACGCGGTCAGATCGATGCCACCACCTACTTGGATTACCTAGTTTTATTCTGATTGTTGTTGATCTTCATCGGTAGATCCTTCGTTTTGTAGAGTATTTGATTTGCATTGGTACTCAAGATTTCCGTTCCTGTTCTAAACGATCGGTCCTATTGGGCTTTCAATTTTGTTCCTGTTCCAAATGATCGTTCCTGATGGGCCTTCCATTTCTTCGTTATTTGGTACTCAAGATTTCCGATCAGAAATTAGTGTGCCTGTGGTGGAACCGGAATAAACATGGTGGATTAGCCTGCAAATTGAGATGGAATCTTTGAGTTTGATGTTGATTTAATGTGTGTGCTTAATTAGGATAAAGAGAAGAGAATTGATTCATTTGTACAACTCAAATGAAGCACTCACGATTTTGACGAGGTGGTGGTGAAGGAGACGATGGGAGGGCGTGGTGGCCGTTGGTGGTGAAGGAGACGATGGGGAGGGGGTGGTGGTGGCTGGGTTAATTGCATAATGATCCTTGTGGGTAATTTTTCTTATAAAAGGGTCCCTCATCAAACTTAAGTTACACAATGAGTCATTTTAATGTGAAAAGACTCAACTGCTTTTGAACTTAACAAAAAATTAACATCACTTAGTCTTAATACCCAAACTTTATACAAAATTGAAAACATAATACTCATACTTGCAACTTGAACCCCTTAGTATCTATACATGTTACTTTCTACAAATCACATAGACTATCTATGTAATTAACTCTATTTTGTATTCCGATTCTAGCTTAATTTCTATAAAGTTTGACTTGATCAACCTCCAACGAAGTATAAGATCAAATATTTTGAAAAGAAGAAACAATATATATAAAATTGAATCAATTTCAACAAAGTTGAAGAAAGACACTGATACAAAAATAATCCTTCAACAATTAATTACAAGTAATTGAAAAATTGATATAGTACCGTACGTACCTTACGTTGACAATTGAGCATTTGATTGAATTATTTGGAGTTGATTTTATTGGGAGAAAATCACTCATTTTCCCCCCCTTGGCTTGCGTGTTATTGAAGTCATTCACACTCAAGGAGATGTTGCCATCAAGCCACAATTTCTATGGGTTAAATAAGGTCTGATCCACAATCTTGTACCTCACGTACAACTGATTAATTCAAATTAATTAAAACCAAGATCACTAAAGTTAATACTCTTTATAAGTGAAATTTAAATATTATTGAATCGGACAATCAATATCAACTTTTCCTTTGTTGGGAAATTTTAAATATAACAAATACTGTCAAACATCAAAATTAACAGCCTATAAATAAATATAACTGTCTAAATAAAACGTGTAAATTAATAAAGGGAAATTCTATTCAGACACGGAATATTGCTATTTGCACACGCCGAAACCTTATACGCATGCGTATAGGCCAATACGTAGCGTATAGGGTTTAGTCTCTGACAAAAGAATGTCACGTGTCATTTCCTGTCTGACGGCTGGGAACCATACGGGGCGTATTGCACTATACGCTGCGTAATGCGTCCGGGTTATATTTTTGTCTCAAAACTTGGCAGATTTTGGGGTATAAGAAAGCTATACGTGGCGTATCGGCTATACGCCACGTATATCAATTCTTTTAAATTTATATTGTATTTATCTTTTTTAATTTATATAACTTTGTTATCTTTTTTAACTTATATAATTTTTATCTTTCTTAATTTATATAATTTTTATCTTTTTTTTAACATTTTTTATATTCTTACATGTATAATTTATCATTTCAACCAAACAACCAAATAAAACATTACAACCAAACAAATAACCAAACATTACATATATTTACATCAAAACATTAAATATATTACATCAAAATGTTTTTACATACATAACAAAAAAACAACAAAATACAAATAAAAACTACGCCTGACCCGCGCCACCCTGATCCTGACCGGCGCTGCCCTAATCCTGACCCACGTCGCCCTGATCCTGACCGGGGTCGTCCGGATAGTGACGTGGCGGTGGTAGTGGCGGTGGTAGTGGTGGTGGCTCGATGTCGGCGGCTCGTGACATATCCACGAGGCGATCAACCGCCCACATCATCAGGTCCTCCATCTGGTCGCTATGACGAGCCTGTCGCCGTGAGTCGGTAACAAGTCCATCAAGCAAGGCATGGGTGGCCTTGTCCAGCCGAACAGGTCGACGTACGTGTCGGGGATGCTATGGCGGCCGGTCGTGGACGAGGCCGAAGTGCGGCGGGTCCTCCAACGCCACACCCTGTAGCGGGTCATGCATAATCGGCGCCGCCTGTCCCGGCATCTGCGGCAACGGCTTCGGGACCCAAGCGTGGTCCTGGTCGGCCCCTATAAACCGAAGGCCGACCCCATCGAATCGGCGTGTGATGTGCATGCCGTTCGTCGTACGATGATCTAATCGGACAGGCTGGATGGAGTCGACCATCTGATGCACGTGATCAAGCCACGGGGCAAGAACACGCATCAACTGTGTGATGAAAGCACCGCCCTACAACAGCCCGCGCTTCTGCCTGTGAAAGGTAGACGCAAAGTACAACGCCAGGCATGTGGCTAGGGCACTTCACCTACCGGTAAACAAGTAGAAGAGAAAGAACAAGTCTCTCTCTGTGCACCACTCGCGGCTTTTCCGACACTGTGCAATAGACGTCGAAATAAGCCGGTGTAAATATCTGTAGAGGGGGTCTCTAATCCCCGAGACCCTCCCCTTGGTCCTTAACCATGGGCTATCAGAAATAAGACCCCAAAATACAAGGAGCTCCTATCTATCCACCTCGGTCACACCCTGCGTGTAAAGTGGCGTGACCGTCTCGGGCTCGTGATAGAAGCCCGTCACGACTGCCCAATCGCGGAGCGTCATACTGTGAAGCTTTTTGAACATACGAAATGAGATCTGCTCCGGATCCTCTAGCTGATGGTCGATCTGGGCATCAGGCGTCGGTGCCGCCGGCTCTGTGAAGGTGAACGTCGAAAGAAACTCGACAACGACCTCTCTAAATGACTCCGTGAAGCTAAGATAAAACAAACGATCACACAGCGTGTCTTCACCTATAATGGCCCGGGCCCGCACGTCCTCGCCAACCTCCTGTAGTAGCTCCCAATCCACCGCCGTCCCCGGTCCCATGGTCACCTGCCGTAACTTCTGGCACCGACTAAATTCGTCCGAGGTGGGCGGAAAGTCCAGATAAGGGTAGTGAGCAAGATCGTCCAGCTCCACCTCCTCATCCTCCATATGAACATCGTCCTCGTGATCCGCCATAGCTGAAAAAAAATAATAATAATTTTTTTTTATTTTAAATATTATTAAATAATAATAATAATTTTTTTTTATTTTAAATAATATTAAATAATAATAAAATATTTTTTTATTTTAAATTTTATTAAATAATAATAAATTGTTTTTAATTTTAAATAATATTAAATAATAATAAATTGTTTTTTTATTCTAAATAATAATATTAAAATGTTTTTTTTAAACACCTATACTATATGTGGCTTATAGGCTGTTACCGAGTAAATTAACCATACGCAGCCAAAGGGGCCATACGCAGCCCCTGTTACCGGGTAAAACGAGCCATACGCAGCCCAAAATGACCATACGCAACCCCAGTTGCCGAGAACAAGAGCCATACACAACGTATAGCACTATACATGACGTATGACTTCATTGTCTTCCTCAGGTGAACTATACGTCACGTATAGTGCTATACGTGGCGTATAGGTCATAAGTTTCAGTCTCAAATCGCCCAAATGTACCCACTTTTAATCGTTAATGATCAATATAAAGCTAGTATAATTGATCGGGAGTATAAGATACGTACCTTTTCGAAGATTTTTGAGCCGACAATCACAATCAACTAGCGTATTTGTTGGGTAGCGTATGTGTTTGTGTGTGTGTTTGGATGCGTTTAGGACTGTACGAGGGCAAGCTAGTGTATATCAGATGGCTATACGCCACGTATAGCACAATACATGGCGTATAACTCGTGACCTTTGGTATTGTATACGCCACGTAGTGTACAATACGTGGCGTATAGCTATAAAATATATGGGATTTGAAATTTGAAATGTCCCACCATTCCTATACGCCACGTATTGAACAATATGCAGCATATAGAATATTTTTTAAAATTTTATTTTTTTAACTTTATTTTAATATAGAAATAATTAAAAGTTTATTAATGTATTTTATTATAGAAATAATTAATAAAAATTTATAATATTATAAAAAATTAATTAAAATTTTATTTTATTAACGTTTTAACTAATAAACAAATTCGTCAAATAAAATACTCCGAGTAAAATTTAACATAACTTTGATTCATCTCTGAACAAATAAAATGCAATTTGAAACAAACATTATCCAACATTCGTGACATATTGTAGAAATTTATGTGAATCACTAGCCATTATCTTCTTAAACCGTTCGATACGATCACTGTATATATTTCCCATTCTGCTGCAGCATCATTTCGGTACAAAATCCAAAGTGCATTCGGTATGGGCATCGGAAAATCTCCGTCTAACTTGACATGGATGAAATAAGCATTGTTGACATGAACGAACGATACGATTTGATGTTGAGCGTGAATGTTAGGACCAAACCATAATTTCGGTGCAAAAATCCAAAAATGTTTGACTACCGACGATGCTTAAAAGTTGAACAATTACGCCAAATCTTTGAGCAATTATGAGTCCTGTGTATGGCATCGGCATCCAACGACTAACGGGTGCGGCTTTCACATTCTGTCAATCTATCGTGTGACGTAGCTTATCACACTCTTGAAAGGCGACTCTGTCGAAAATACTTCTCCACCAATCTTCTTTACCGTCCATCTCCTGTAGAAGCTGTTGTCGGATAAAAAGCCACTGCTTTTCATTTAACCCTAAGCCCACAGATACCGATCGAAAATCACTGTTACCGTCGGGCATTACATCCTGTATATGTGAAATGTAGGGATAAAACAAAGATGGAATTGAATCATTAAAACAATTTATATTGTTAAACGCATCATCCCCCATCATCAATGGAAACCCATTATCATCTTGTGGTTGCTTTCCTTTACCAGTCGTTGAACGACGGTGTTGCATGACGGGTTTAGTCGACTTTACAACTGAACTCGCTGATCGAGAGTCCTGTGACGCAATATACGATCTATGTCTCCCAGGGTCACATCTGCTTTTTTGGGATTCTGTGAACGAGTTGTTTCTCATGACATGTAATCCCCAGAAAATTCCGACCTTTATTTTTAACTTATGTTATATTTGAACTCTTTACTTTCTACTTTCAATTGTAACGGATGCTTTAAATTTGGTTGAATAAATATTACTACATTTAATAGATGATCATGTGCTTATGAACAACCGCGTCAGCCACGGCGTATAATCCGCTGCCGGCCGGGGTGTGACACGACATCCTGTTTCCTTGGTTGTTGATTTTTCAAAGTTGGACTACCACGAGTATCTTCTTGTACCACAGGCGCTTTGTTGTTAGTTTTGCTTGGAAAGACCACCCCAACGATTCTCGATAGCAGACTTTTTTGGACCTGATCGGGGTTTCTCAAGACCAGGTACTTTATCCACGTCTATATTTTCATCCTCGACAAACGAGGGTTTTAAATCAAGCTTCCTCCAGAAGACATCCACCGCATCTAGCGGGATTCTACCACATGTATTAAAACGAGATAGTCAGAACAGTTTAGACATAGAAAAAACATGATAAATCTTAAAAGGTTGTATTTATGACCTGTAGCTTCGATCTTTGCCAGACGACAAGCACACAGCAACCCACAACTACTGAAAAGCTGGCAACCACACGTTGCATTTTGTTTCCGTATAATTGATAACTTATACCACTCATTTTCTAACAAATCTTGAGCTTTATGTGAAACTTTACCGTGAAGGTTATCAAACAATTCAATAGCTACGTCGCTCTCCATTTTCCTTATCAGGCTTGTTCCAAACCCAAACTGTAATTGTACATACTGATATGTTACAATTTTATCAACAAACCCAACAAGTCTATCCAGCGAGTTGTTAGCATTTCTAAGATAGATCTTTAGGAGCAAATGCTGGCTCTCGACTCAGTTCGTTGTATATTGACCAAAATTTAGGTTTCTGTTGGACCAGACTGATACAAACTTTTCTTTATATGGGTTCAACCAATTTTTGGTCACATAGTCTATAACTCTTGGAAAAATAATTTAAACCTAATAAATATTTTAAATTAAAAACAATATGTATAATTTAAACCCTAATAAATATTTTAAATTAAAAACAATATGTATAAGGTAAAAATAAAAACTTATTTCCTCGTCTAGCTGCATACAGTCGTTTGTAAAGTCGGTTGAAGTTGTACTGGTATACATCTGGCGTGGGAGACTCACACAATACCGACCATGAATACTTTAAATTTGCCCAGTCTTCGTCTGTAAACGATGCCTTGCAATATTTTGAGATATTCTCGTGTATGTGCCACCTGCATAGGTACTTGAAAGTATCCGGGAATATTTTATCACACGCGTTCATAAGAGCTTTGTCTCTGTCTGTTACTATCACACGCGGCTCCATACACTTTTGCAACATACATTTGATTTTCAGTAGCACCCATACGAAGTATAGTGCTATACGCGGCGTATAGTAATGTGATGGTTGACCAGTTGCAGAAGGTACCTCATACCCTAACCGCATCGTATTACCCTATACGATGTGTATAAGGGTTGGAATGACAGGGTTGTACGATGTTGTCGGGCTTGGGAAATTGTGAGGGAAATACACATCGTATTTGCCTATACGATGCGTATAGAGCCCAGTCTTGTTAGTAATTCCCGTGTCTTTTTAGTAGTCCTCTTAATAAATTCAAATATTTAAGTCAAATCATTGAATTCGGAATCTGAGTTCCAAATTAAGAAATTAAGAATCAAATCAAGACTTAGGTGTCGATTGTGGGCTGCAATCGATCCTTGTTGGATGGAGCGACGCCAGTGGTTGGTTCGAAGGATGACGATATTAGATCCAGAATTGAGAGGGTTTGAATTGGTTTCAGATGGGTTGTGATTCTAGATTTTCAGATGGGTTTCATTTCCTTAATTGTAGAAACTGAACAAAGCTCCCATCTTTGTATTTTTCAGTTCAGTTCGTGATTAAAACTCGATGGGGATGATTTGATCTTCAGTTTTAGCTAACCTTTCTCTAAACCTGGTTTGTTTAGTGGCGTAATGGATTTTAATATCATTTTTCAAGTTATTGAAGCTTTCCCAAACGACCGTGGTAATTTTGGTGGGGTTTCAAAGCTAGACATCGAAAACCCAAGATGTTCTTTGGGGCTGTCCAGAAATTGGCTTGAGTCGATGTCTCGAATCTGTTAAACGGGTCATGGGTAGTGGTGGCCTGAGATTCGCAGGCGAGGTTGTTGATGGTTTCTTTGTTGGAATTGGTTTTGGGATCCTATGAGATGGAGTCGATTCATGATGATTTGGTTATGAGGCATTATGATTGTCATATTGTTGTTGAGGATATTAGACTTTTTATTGTCATCTTTAAACTTTTTATGAAGATCATGATGATTTGGGGGAAATAGGGTGAAAAGACAATACTACCCATCTCGTGAGGGGCACGTGGGTATGAGTTAACAGAAAAGTTACCGTTTGTCTGTTTTAGAGACCGAAAGTGAGAAAAAAAAAAATTGGGTGACACAAAGCGTTAAAGATTTGAAAATTGGACGAAACATGATTTTTTTGACCAAAACACAGGGACGGAAACTACACTAACTCTAAAACTAAATGGCGGCGCTAGGGTGGGGAAGCAGGAACCAGCCGGCTGCAAAAGAAAGGGGTCGGGAATTAAACCAGGACCTCATGGGTGAAGGGGCAAAGAGCAAACCGCTACATCAAACCCCAAGTTATTTATAAATTGATATTTAAGGGTAAATATGTTGTTTTTCTATTTGCGTACACTGAATTATAACACATCGTATCTAAATAAGCAAGTTTTGAACAATAACAATGTGACGAATATGTACGACCAAATTGGAGAGCTACCTATTTTGACTTTTATGTATTAATTTTATATACATAATAGTAATTTGAAATTTCATTGTTTCAAAAAGTTCGAAAAATGAAAGACTTTTTGCTTTGTCAATAGGCATGTCCCTACTTTTTGGACATCATTTTTTTTAATATGAACTATTGTTTAATAAAGCTATATGCTTGAATAAGTAAAATGTTATCGAGTTTGAGTCAGAATTATTACAAAATACTAGCTCAAATTAAACATATGATAAAGTTAAATATGAGCTCAGATTAAACATATGATAAGTTCAATAGAGCTCATACGATCTCAGATCAATAAGTTTTCAAACTCTACACAAGTGTAATATTCTTCGGTTAAATTCGAATCAGTCTTTATATTAATAAATAAAAATTCTAAGGAGACATGTGTCACTTTCTGATGTATTCTCATCATGTTTTTTTTTCAGCTCTCTCCTATTTAATAATGATAATAAAAAAATATCTTTTTAAATATCTATACTATATAATAAAGGAAAACCATGGAGGACACGTGTCACCCTCTGGTTACTCCACACCTTTATTTTCCTGCCCCTCTCTCCTATTAAATATTAATTTTTCTGTTTATCTCTCATATTAAATAATAATATTAAATAATAATCTTTATATTAATAAATTAAATTATATTGACACGTGTCACTTTCTGGTTCATTTGTATCATTTTTTTTCGCCTCTCTATCTCATATTGAATAATGATATTAAAATAATTTATTTTTAGATTTTTCATATAAATGTGATTACGGATACTTATTATTTAATTATAAATAGTCATTATATCATCAATCAAATGAACTTAATATAAACTAACATTTATCAATTAAATTAAAAAGTTAATACTCAGTTGAAAAAAAATGTTTTAAAAACTAAGTTAACAGACCGTATAACTGTCACGAAAAATTATATTTTTAAAGACATATTTTGATGAGTGTGTTAACAAATTACATTATATTTTATTCAACCGATGTAATATACCGGTTTATTCAACCTGTGTATTACACGGGTTTTTAAAAATATAAATTTTTTATTACTAAGTATATAACATTTTATTTATTCAACCCGTGTAATAAAATATAAAATTTTTATTACTAAGTATATAACATTTTATTTATTCAACCCGTGTAATACACGAGATTCTAACCTAGTTTAATATAAATCTAATTATGGATAGTTATTGTATTATTAACTAAATGAATTTAATATGAATAAACATTTATCAATTACATAAAAAAAATTATACCCAGTTGAAAAAAAAAATGTTTTAAAAATGAACTTAACAAAATTTATAATTGTCACGTCAAAGAACATTTTTTTTAAAAACATATTTTGACGAGTATGTGTTAACATATTACATTATATTTTATTCAACCCGTATAATACTCGGGTTTTTAAAAATATAATTTTTTATTACTAAATATGTAACATTATATTTATTCAACATGTGTAATACACGGGATTATAATCTAAAAATTTAATAAAAACTTGACTTGTTTGGGTTGAAATGAGGTGGTCAAAAATATTTGTACATGTTGATCTTGTGTTTGGTGAAAAACGTTATTTTTTGTAATACCTAAGAATCTAACAAATAAAAGACTAAAATATAATAAGAAAACCAAAATAAATTACAATTATAAGCATTTGACATAAAAATATGAACGATAAAAGTCAAATAAGTTAAAAAATTCTCAACGAATTATAAATAATGGAAAACTAGTGGGTAAAACCCGCGCGTTGCGGCGGGGATGTTAAAACTTTTAGGACTCGGTTTTGACGACCCATACACTGGTATTCACCCCGTGAAAAAAATTCACGTCGAAACAGAAAATCCGGAATTTTATAAAACATCATATTTTAAAGGTTGTAAGAGAAAAGCAAAAGAAACTATAAAAAACGTAACCATGAAGCAACTTCGACGGCTTGTATGTCTCACGAAAATTCGATTTTGAATGAAATTTATATCGAAATGTAGATAAAAATAATCACGTCGCAACAGTACTAAAATTATTTGTAAACATTAAAAAATTAAAAATTAAAATAAAAGACTCTATATATGCTTATGACATAAGGGAAGGGTTCAAATAGTAAACAACTTTTTATGTGATAACCGTGTTAACCACTATAAAACAATCGCATAATTTATAAATTATTTTTTCTTTTAATTGTTAAAATAATATTTAAGTATCTTGAATAAATATTTTGAACGTAAATACGGAAATGATGAGTCTTACGTATACGTACCAAATAATGTTACATATACGTGACACATAGTGTTTACGTATGTGTAACATTATTTGGTACGTATACGTAACACTATGTTTGAGAGTGGTTATCATGGTTATCACATAAATATTTGTTAGCATTTGAACCTCACCCTATGACATAATAGCATAAATATACACTTATGACATAATAGCATAAATATCAAAGTTAAACCAAGTATTAATTAGATAAAAATATTATAATAATAATAATTAAATATTAATCATAAAAAAAAACAAAACAGAAAGGGAAATGAACCCTGGGACCGAACCCATATCTGGTGGGAGTTAGAAAAGGTGGCTAACCACCGGACCAGGCCTTGGTTATGTTCAAACTCTTATTGCAAGAATATGTATACTAAAAAAAAAAAGTTTACTGTGGCCACCGACCTTTGATTTTAAAGGTTAGGTAATGAAATTAAAGATGATATTGAATCAATTAATTACAAATAACTAATTAATTAAAAGAAGATATAAGCAACTGAGTTGACAATTGAGCATTTGGCTGAACATAAGGAAAAATCACAAAGAAGTAAGAATGTATCCCTTGAAAGATTATGAAACCAAAAGAAAAGCCGTGGAGATCCTTCAATTGAAATCCTCAATTTTTTTTCCCATATGGAATTCATTAACACACAAGGTGCTTCATTGACCCGGGGCAAAAATACACCCAATATATAGCGTAATTGATCTTTTCTCTTTAAATCTGTTGTTGTATGATCATGTTTTAAATTTAGAAAAATAGTCGAGCTAACAATACTTGAAAACTATTATAGCATACATTTCGTGTAGTAGTACAACTTTGGTAATTAAACTTAAGTGAGTGTCGATCTTTCAACAGAAAGAGGGAATTAAATCATAGGAGTATAACTATTCAATTACACCATTGGGAGTCGGAGATTGTGATTATGAAAACCAAATTCAAGTGTGACAAATTGGTCAAGAATAAAGAAATTATATTAACTTGAGATTGCTTCCTCTTTATAACTAAGTGAGCTTTACCGATGACCTAGTGGTCTTGCGGTAACCCCACAAAAGTGATGTGGATTTAAATCCTTGCAAATGTAAGGTTATATGATATTTATGTGTAAAAGGTTGTTAAAAAATCTAAGTATGCTCTAATCTTTAACTTGTTAAGTTAGCTTAATTCTTACTAAAAGTCGCTTAGATTATATATAGGATAACTTTGCCTTTATGATTTATGTTAGTTTTATTTAATTTATATACTGTTGGTTCAGTTTTTTATGTAACTTACACAAGTTGTCAACTTAAAGTACCTATTACGTTTAAATCATGAATTGTGAGTTTATACATCCCTATCATTGGTTGTAACTTCTCTTAAAGACTTTAGACAACACCACATGCACATGTAAATAATAATAAATGCCATTAAGGTTCCGCCTTGATGGTTAAGGGGTTTTCTAAAGGGTTTCCTCTTTATAAAGGTCATAAGTTCGAATCTTGTAAGGTGCACTTCATAAAAACTAGAAACATTCTCTGCAGATTTCGAATTCCTTGAAGGTTGTTTGGATAGACTGATGTACGAGCCTCCCCTGGTGGGACGTGTCAGTTGAGCCCACACCGTTCTAAAAAAATGTAAATAATAATAAATAAAAGCATAGAATGAACATGGCATGTCATAAATGAGCTCTGAATTATAGACAAGCCACAATTAATATTTTAGATTAAGACATAAATGCTTAAATATTTTTTTATATGCCACATTTTTTTTGAACGGCAATTTGGATCACTGACGGCCACTGACTCACCCGATCATCTTCACCTTACACAAGAGGAAACCCATCATAGGTAAGAAAAACCTTTGTCCCAACCTGAACCCCTTTTTTTTGTCACAAGTGGGATTTGAACCCAAAACCTCCCAATTTTTAGTGAAATCTTGTGTATACACTAGGCTAAACTAGACAAAAAAAGGGTTCAGGTTGGGTCAAGGACTTTTCTCACCTATAATGGGTTTCCTCCTTAAAGAGGTGGAGATGATCGGACTGGTCAGGGGACCGCCAGTGATCCAAATTGCCGTTCAAAAAAATATATATACATTAGAAGTGAATAAATATTTATACGATAATTAAATATTATCCATGATCTACTTTTATATATTCATGTACAAAAGTCAAGTTCGTGATAGTTTAAAGAACAATTACTAGTTATTCAACAGTATAACCAATGATGAAGAATAATTATAACAATAATATTTAGATAACTATAACCAAAACCGATACTTTTTTATTAGATTAAATCCATACGTTCTTAGGGTTCATGGCCTTAAAAAACATACATTTATTGAAACCATGACAGCTTGTATAAAATCAAAACTAATATATGATGCAAATTTGAATAACATTATCAAACTTGTTAAAAAGGAAACGATATGAACGTATAAGTTTTTTTTAATTTTAATTTTAACCTTTTACACTATATATAATATACGCTTCTAGTCCATTTAATTTTCTACTAATTTCGTTTTTCCGTAATAACTTTCATTCGTTAACTAAAAAAAACGGAATGCGCAGCTGTCTTTAGTTTCTTTTTGTCGACATTCCGATATATTTTTTTTAAAAACAGAGTTGTATTCAAAATCGAGTATTTTTTTGTATCGTTAACTATAGCGATTACCGTTACCGTTATGGTACCGTGATGAACCAAACGATAACGAATCAACAATATCGTTGCCGGCATTGGTATTAACAGAACCGGTATTGGTGCTTGTTTTTATAGGTTTCGGTCGATGTAAAACACGACTTTATTTTTGGGTTACATCGTACAACACATGTCGTTTTTTAATTTTAGTTTTTTATTTATCCTTTTCTTTATAACTTTTTTGAGCGGTTTTTATTTTTATGGTTTTTTGTTCGTGACGGTTTCACACGTTTCTATCTTTTCATTAAACGACTTTTTTTTTCATTTATACAACGTAACTTTTTCATGATTTTTAAAGATATTGTCGCTAGATACTTTTTTCGTCAACGTTTTTATGTTCGAAACGAGCCGACTTAATGTGTGTCCTGCCACAGCACGCGAGTTAACGCCACTAGACACTAGTGATGAATAAAATAGGCAAAATACAAACTATAAGCCTATAATGAAAGCTTGGCAACTTGTGGGCCAGTTATATATGGGTCTCAGTTTACGGGCTACATGTTCATAAGCCTAGTTTCTGTTACACTTCTAGAGTAGCCCAATCGCGAAGGTACAAGAATTAGAGGTGAAACGTTTAATAAGTCCAAGTTCTAAAGGATCGCACTTTGCAACTGAATGGCCATAATTATGTATACGTTAATTTTTTTTCATTTTAAATAATAGGATGGTTAATGCCTACAATAAGCCTATAATAGAATGATTTAATTTTATTGATTGTACTTATGCTAGCATGATATAAAAATAAGTAAACAAGATGTTGCAAAAGGAGTTTAAGTGTGTTACTCTAGTAATGCCGTTAAAAACTTTGAGAACAATGATATTTGTTAAAAAGTCAAACATAAATCTTATTATACGGATAAACTCATGTTACGATAAACATTAGGGTTAGTTATCATTTAACCCCGATCAAAGATTTTGTTCATTTAAAGAATAAGACATACATATTAAACAATAGAAAGTTACGAAAGTAGTCAATTTACTTACGACGTTAGGTCTCTATAGTTATGCCATATAACAATTGAGCTATATTCATGTGATAGGCAACTTCATTTTCGCGTATCCCCTTTCACTCATGCATCCGGCTTAATTTCCATCAATCCCGACTTAAAATTACGTTGTATGCGAAGTACCACTTGCGTATTATCGGCAAACGTATGTCAACTGACAAATTTCAGTACATGGGCAAAATGGACTCATATACTCGTAGTATCAATAACGAATAGCTCATTTAAAACATACACAGAGAGGTCCTTATGCATCAGTGGTATTTTATCGATACATATGGTCCATACACATTGGATGTCTTTAAGATCACAAGGTCTATCACTATTAGTGGTTTGTGCGTAGGATCAACCATGTCAATGGTGTTATGCAACTTTATCTATGGTTGTAGATGAGCTAAGCTGAACTCGAGTCAACCTGTTTAACTTAAGATATCTTGAGCTTAGCTTGTCAGTAACTTTTTAAGCCTGATCTCAACACAGGTTTGGTTCATTTATTATTTATTAATTTTTATATTTATATACATATAAAATTGTATATATGTATATATATAGTTATGACTTTATATATATAACATAATATATATTATTTAGATAATTTTATCATAATTTTATATGTATAATAAAATTTGTTGTATAATTATATATATATATATATATATATATGTTATATTAGATAAAAATATTATATTTATATAAATAGTAGTTTCGCTTATGTTCCGGATCCTAATCAAACTCGATACATGACACTCGAGCTCAAGCTCGTTTACTATCTGAGCTCCAATTTAGGCTCGAGCTCCCGTTAGAATTCGTTTAAACACATATCGATTTAAGTTGAGCGGCTTAGCTCGTTACATCTCTAATGTTCTCGATTTATTAAAATGATAGCATGACTGATGCCTCTTCGAATCTGTAAGTTTCATGACACCCGTAGGTAAAGATTGGGCATTGCATTCGATTTAGTGCTTGTTTCGTTTATAAAGGGTTTAGTCTTCTTGTGCTTATAGTGAATTAAGCTGCATCATCTTCGTATTATGATTCATGGACTTAAAATCTACAATTTCTTGATAAATATTTCTTTCGTACATTTGAGAACAGTTGTGTTTATCTAACACTTCTTAATGCCTTAACAACCGTTTATACGAAGAGAGCAGAGAAGGTGGCCAGTTGTCCTTATATTGCACTTTGTCAATATGATGATAAACGACAATACTACAATCCAAACACCATAAATTTCTACCCCATTCGACCTCGCAACCAGAAGAGAATGATCTTAAAGAGACGGGTTTGAATATCGATGTGAAGATCGGTGAAGAATTGATAACCTCAACACAACTGATAATTTGAAGTCACAATTAAACCTACTGGTTTAGAGTCAAATGCTACTAAGGTTCATGACAAAGAAACATGAATCACCTAATGTCGTCTCTCAAATGGGATTTCTATTTCTATTATCCACAAGGTATTTATTGTCTTTTTAGATATGTTTTTTCAATTTTCTTTGCATTTTTTGTCTATGCGAACATGCGGGTGGGTTTCTTTGGTTGAGCATGGTTCTGGTCGACAGAAAAAAGGTGGAGGAAAAGGGGATTTTGATATTGTTCTTGAGTTATTTACAACTAAGCCCCTTTAATTAAAATAGACTTTACATAAATGTCTCATTTGGTTGTAAAAGGATATTTTCATCATTTTATCTAAATTTAATAGAAAAATTAATAAAAGTCAGTCTTAAAACACAAGCTTGTTACAAAATCAAAACCACAAACTGTAAACTTGTTACGTTTTAAGTTAGTACCAAATTGTGTTACTTTGTCTAAACCACAAAGACCATTTTTGTAATTAACTCTTTAAACACAACAAAATTATGTATTACATGTGTGCTTGAACTAACTTGAGTTATAGACTAATATGCTTATTAAAGTTTTAGTAAATCAATAAAATTATTAATTTGGCCGGAAAGCTGTTAATTTCAATTTTCTTTTTAATTTTTTACAATTTAGTTCCATGGATTCAAAGAACAGCAACAAAGCTTCCTTCTTCGTCACTACAGTACAGACCCTCAACAACCACAAATCTCCAGATCCTTCTCATATTCTTCAGTCACTCACCACTTCAATACCAAAATACCTAATTTACCAAATCAATTATGAACAATATGAAGCAATTACATAAACAATCAGCCACAAATCAAAGGAGAGATGAAGAAACCCCCAGTCAAACCCTACCTTACTCACCTAAATCACTCAAACACACATCATCCTCCAGATACCTTTCAAGATCCATCAATTACATCCTCAAAGAGCAGCGTCTTCTATTCATCTTGATCGGAATTTTGATCGGCTCCACCTTCGTCATCTTCAAACCCTCGGTTTCCACCATCAGCTTAACCGGAACCAGTAGTGACGATGAATACACGTCAATGCGTCGGCCGATTGTAATTTCCGGTAGAGAATCAGTCACCGATTTCCGCCGTCCTGTGAGTCAAGCAATAGGACGGGTTCCGGTGAGTATTGGCCGGAAGCGGAGGCGTGTGGTGGTGACCGGCGGATCTGGATTTGTCGGTAGTCATTTAGTTGATAAGTTGATTGCGAGAGGGGATGATGTGATTGTGATTGATAATTTCTTTACTGGTAGAAAAGAGAATGTTATGCATCACTTTAGGAACCCTAGATTTGAGTTGATTAGGCATGATGTGGTTGAGCCTATCTTATTGGAGGTTGATCAAATCTATCATTTAGCTTGTCCTGCCTCTCCAGTTCATTACAAGTACAATCCTGTCAAAACAATTATATCCTTCTTTAGTTCTTTATTATTTACTGTTGTTGTTATTGGTTCTCATGTAATTTATGTGTATAAATCTTTATTAATTTAGGATTAGTTTGCAAACAATTGACTTCAGAAAACTAAACTTGTCAAAAGCTAGAATTTATGGTCACATTTATAGGCACAACAGCAGGATATTTTACCTTAATGTTAAAGTTCACTGATTTTGTTGTTTTATTGATGATTTCGAATGTGGTTATCTTTGTTGATTGTTGATATGTGGTATTGTTAACCTAGTGATGTTTTGTTTCAAATTTGATATGGCATTCGAATGCGTTATATTTCTTTGTGACAATTAAAGAATTCTTTAAAATTCTAAAGATGCACCATTTGTCCAGTTGTAACCGCAATTTGAATTGTAGATTTATGTGACCATAGTTGCTTTAAATAGGTTTATTGTCTATTTGTGGCTGTATCTTGGTTTGACATTGTTTTTGTTTAATGTTTGGGTGTGATTTTAAAATTTTACGTAACTTTGAAACAATATGGATATAAGATTCCTTAACTAGTGTGATTACAAGACCAATGTGATGGGCACTTTAAACATGTTGGGACTTGCCAAGAGAATTGGGGCAAGATTTTTGCTTACAAGCACCAGTGAGGTTTATGGGGACCCACTTGAACATCCTCAAAAGGAGACATATTGGGGCCATGTGAATCCAATAGGTGAATAATTATTTGAATTTATCTGATTTTACTTTGTTTAGTACGTTTTATATTTGGGTGTTTTTGTGATGCTTGTAACCATATAGTTTATGATATTTTGTAGGTGTTAGAAGCTGCTATGATGAAGGGAAAAGGACGGCTGAAACCTTGACGATGGATTATCATCGAGGTGATAATGTTGAGGTGATTAATAAATATTTACTTTCTACCATTATTCTTTTAGTTCTCGTCTTGTTTAATATTGTCTACTATATGCTTTCCTTGAAAGAGGACACTAAACATTGTCAATAAAAGAAACATGTTACGTTTGACTATTTGAGGCGTCCTTTCTTTAAAAAAAATAGTAACCAATATGCATAGGATTTATCATGCTACCCTTTTTTTTCGCTATGATTACCGAGCAGCTACAATTAATTGCTACGTTGATGTCTTTAAAGAGACTGGAACTCACTACTTACGGCTTATAAAAGTTCACTGATACCACTTACTGTTTATATTATCCCTAATATATGAACATTGCAAACAACTTATTGCATCATTGTAGCAGCATGAAATGTGACAACTATGGTTTTTGCTGCAGGTTCGGATTGCACGTATTTTTAACACATATGGACCTAGGATGTGTCTGGATGATGGCCGTGTTGTTAGCAACTTTGTTTCACAGGTAAAATTGAAGCCTTTTTTTAATATTTTTCTTTATTATTTGATTAATGATATAGGATCACTTACTGGTTATTATGATTCCTTGTTTAGTTAAATTTCTTAGTGAGATAGCTTGGTTTTGCAGGCCATTCGCAAACAACCAATGACAGTTTATGGTGATGGAAAACAAACACGAAGTTTTCAATATGTCTCTGACTTGGTATGCTATTCCATAATCTGTAGGATAGCTATTATTAAGCTTTTTAGTTTAGTGTAAATTGTAAGATTGTCTGAGATTTGATTGCAAATTTGAATCTGATAGGTTATTAAACTGGCACACTGTGTGAAATAGAAACGAGCTTTACACTTACTCCCAATTTTAGCAACCAACTATAGATTGGGCAGAAAATAGAAACAACTAATATTTACTACCCATTTTAGCAATCGACCTCATTTTAACTGATTTTACCTGTAAATTGCTGATGTGGTACTGGTTGATGTCATCATGTCATGCCAGCTGCCACATCATGTGAGATATGCAAAAAATGTTTATTTGAAAAAAAATATTAAAAAGAAGTATTTACACTTTAGAAAAATTGATTTATTAAAATTTATGCCATGTGACATATACATATACACTAAGATTATAAATTTATGTCAACTGTGTTTCAAAAATCAGCAAAACTTGCTAATGGTTGAACAGGCCATTCTATTGGTAGTAAATGTGATCTAGTTTCTAAAATCGTTGATAAAGTATAAGTTGGTTCTATATAGCTTCAAATTTAAAGTTGGTTGCTAAAATCAGGAAAAAATGTGCAAAGTTCGTTTCTATTTTGTAATGTTTGTCCTTATAAATTTTTTTTCCTTTGGTGTACATTTTTAAAATTTTTATTTCATATACATGAATTTCACATCAGTTTTGAAGTTAATCCATTTGACCCCATGTCTCAAACTTCCACATTTTAAGTTGGAACCAAGGGAGTTCCATTTGTAGTATGATTCAAATTCAATGAGTACCTTTAAATCAGAGCAACAATGAATAATCTTTATCTTTTTAGTGAAATGAGACCAAATAATTTGACAATTTTGCCCTTCTTGAATTCAGGTTGATGGACTCATGGCACTTATGGAAGGTGAGCATATTGGACCTTTCAACTTGGGCAATCCAGGAGAGTTCACCATGTTAGAACTTGCTCAGGTATGTCTGCTCCCACACCAAACCCGTTTTTTGACCCACACATTTTGGCATTTCCAGTTTTCAAACTAATAACGACCATATAATCTTTGGTTTTAGGTGGTGAAAGAAACTGTTGATCCGAGTGCCACAATAGAATTCAAAGAAAACACTGCTGATGATCCTCAAAAGAGAAAACCAGATATCAGCAAGGCCAAAAATTTGTTAAACTGGGAGCCTAAAGTAACACTCCGTGAGGGTCTGCCACTAATGGTGGCTGATTTCAGAAACCGAATCTTGAATGAAGATGAAGGCAAACTTGGAAAGTGAGATATTCATGATCCAATACATGTATGTATAGATTCAGCAACCTATATCTATGTGTTTTTTATGTGTGTTTTTTCCATCCAAGTTCACCTTGTGGTTCAATAGTAATTTCCACATCTAGAGGATTTATATAATTTTTTGTTGACTCATACCCTTTAAAAGGATTGGTTTGTTTGTGTAATAGATTTAATTGTATCAAGTAAGGATTATTATTAATTTTTTTTTTGGTGCAATTATTTGCTACAGAACTTATCATTCTTTCTTTTATTGTTGGTGTTCTAACAAGCAGTTAAGTTTTTAGCAAGAAAATCAAGAGTGCCAACGGGTCGGGTCGGGTCAGGTCAGGTCGGTTCTGAATCTTTTGGAATAAATCTATAAAATATTTATGGGCATAAACAAAAGGAAAGAAACAACCTTTGAGCCCTAAAAGATAGAAAGAAAAAAACATGTTGAATTTTGATAATTGGTAGGCATCTGATTCAAAGATGATTGCAGGTTGTGGAAAGTGGCTTTGTGTGCCTTAATGTGTTTGTATTTGAGCATTTGTTCTTTCAGAATATAGGAATACAATTCCCCATAATCATTCCAATTCTATTTTTTCCTTTTTGCCTTTATTCTTCTTTTCAAAATGCCTTCTCTTTCATACTTGAGTTCTTTCGACAAAAAGAGTATGCCAAAATGAGTGGATTTTTCTTTGTAATGGTTATCGACCGAAGATGGTTTAAGATTCGCATATCTGGCCCAACCACAACGCACATTAACGGTTAACCGAACCATGTGTTTTGTTATGGAAGGGTGTTATGACCATGATTCCCTATGTTTGGAGACAAAATGTATAACATCTCAAAAATTCATTTGAGACGGTCACGGTCTGTTTTTTTTGTGTTAAAATTACTTATATACCCTTACATTTTTTGGTTTTGGGATGAGGTGGGTGTCGATGACAGGATTTGTTCTACCTCATGTTTCATCGAGTTAAAATTACCTATTTACCCTTCTTAAGTGTGATTGGTAATATATAAGGTTTAACTTGTGTGGTAAATGGTAATTATCTTTTCCTTGCATCTTATTTTATGTAAATATATCAAAAGAAAATGACAAAGTAACCTTTAATGTTGTTCCTTCAAGTTGAAGATATGTAGAAAAGAGGTGATGGACTAGGGGACAATCCTCAAATATGTAGGGCACGCCAAAAATGACAGGGTTAAATGGCCACTTCTGCCACTACTCTCATGGTGGTCACTGCAACCAATCAGGGTACTTTCATGAAGTACAAGCGTTGATGCGTATATTACAACTTTTACTGCTATCATCATGTGATGGTCATCCATATTTCAGCCCCAATAGATATACTTCACCTACCCAATATAATAGCTCTTAGTAACTAAAAATGGAGCATATGTACAACTTCTATTGCATTGGATACTGATTTGTTGAAACACCATTGTTATATAAAGAAATAGAGTGAATATAAATTTGAATCAAAATGTTGTTGAATTCACCCTTACCTACTTTTATGGTTGAGACATAATGACGTGGTCCCTAATTCTGTACGATGATAAATTTCAAGGATGTTGTGGATCACCTGTCCTAATTTGAGAATATATGATAGCGTCAACTTGAAGTTGTTATTTAACATTTTTTTAACAAGAAACAAAAAATAAACTTAACTGATTTTGGGTTTGATCAAGGGTTAGACATTGTTGAATATAAAGTCAAAATAAATAAGTTGGTAAAAGTATGGGGGAGCTAACTGTATCTTAGCTAAAGTTGGGGGACTAAATGTGGCAAGTAGAATCCGAATTTGTTAACAGATTAGGATTTTAGATATAATCAGATTAGGGCTTGTATTCGATTCATCTTTTCCTTCTGCTTTGTAATAGTCTTTTTCATGCATAATCAATAATAACAAGCCATTGAGTGTTGTTATTAAGTGTTCTTGATCTATTGCATTCTCTGGTGTTATTTTTTTTTTTTTTTAATGGTTTTAATTTTGGTACTTAAATATTGATGATCAACAAGGCAAATTACATAAGGATAGTAGGTAGACGGGCAACAAACTGCGCCGCCATCCCCTTCTGAATGGAAAACCCTAATCTACTAAAAACAAAGCCTCGCCCCTGAGGAGTCGCAAAGTTGCTGTGGACCACACTCTGAACTCTAGCCAAGAACCGGACCGCCTCCGGCGCCAAGGAGCCGAACGTGTCAAACGCCAGGGGGACAAAGGAATGCTGATTATCCTCACAAGCTTTCGCGTGCTTTTCCACCTTCTTTGACTCTGCTTTCATAACCGCTTGCCCCGCCACAAACCCATTTTCCCGCAATCATGCATTGCAAATCGAATCAATATAGGCAAGGATTAGGGGCGGACCTAACCTGTTCTTCCTGAATACCCTGATTCAAGGCCAAAGAATTTCTTGTCGCTACCGGCTTAGTGAGTCCTTTCTTCAATGATGAACTGTTGTGGGTAGGGGTAGCGCAACTTTTACGCGCAGTGCAAAAAATTTTTTTTTACGGTTTTATGTATCCGGTTACCCCTTACGTTACCCGTGAGAAAAAATTACGTTATCCCTCAAATTTTTTTAAAAGCTCAACACTTCATAAAAAGTCCAAAATTTTATAAAAAACCTAATACTTTATAAAAAATCACTTCATAAAAAGTCCAAAATTTTATAAAAAAACCTAATACTTTATAAAAAACCCCAGTCCTCCGCCTCGCTAGTCACATGTTACCGTAAAAAAAATTTGTTTACATTAAAGTACGGTAAAAAAAATTTCGTTACACCTGAACTTTTGTTTTAGATCCGCCACTGACAAGGATCTTGTTATAAGAAAACTGAAAATCTATATTTTTAGAAATATAACATTTTATAAGTTTACAAATTAATATGTGATTGTTTACTACATAATTTTTAACAGTCTCATGATAATCATCTTTATGTGAAATTTGATATAAGAAAGTACAATAAAAACAGGTCTTATTTGTTATTTCTATATAAAAAAACTACAACGATCACATATAGAACTAAAGAACCGATGAAAGAAACAAAAAAAAACTTATTGGTAAAACTAAAAGATAGTAAAAGTTTCAATCACATGATCGATCTTAATCTTACCTAAATGTGCATTATATAGGTGGGGGTTAGGGTGTAGTGGTAAGAGAAGAGTCCTACAACCAAAAGGTTGTGGTGTTATGGGTTCTAACCTCATCCAACACAAAAATATATATATATATATATATATATATATATATATATATATATATAAAATAAAAATTTGCCGTTCAAAAAAAATTAAAAATTGCATTATATATTTGTGCAATACAAACAAAACTGGTGGATCCCATATATTAATGAAATAAATGTAGCTTGTGTTTTAACATGGAAATTCAACCGTTACTTTTGTAAGGTTTTGGATCCACTTTGAATGCTGGTCACCCCACCTCACCTCTGCGCTCTCACTGTGCTTCTGAAACCATTTCCCATGGAGTGTTTTTTTTATTATTTTATTAATCTGATTCATTATTTTATCCTAAATAAACAAATTAAAGCTACATTTCTATTATATTAAATTATAAAAACAAAGTGAAAATACATAAAACTAAGAAAGAAAAAGTTTTTAAAAAAGTATGTTATTATTTTAGGGCAATTAGACTAGAACCTGGTTTATTTACACTAAATATGTAATTTTGTACAATTGTAAATGTGTAAAATTGTGGTGTACAACGAAAGCACCAATATAAAAAATAATGTATATATTTCAGAATACTTAGACCAATACATTTTAATGAAACAGCAAGCTCACATACCTTTTAAACCTACTACTAAATTTACACTAATATGACTATAACCCTTAACCACCACGGATAAACACATTTACTTCACACATTGATAACGTTGCCGCAAACCCTTTGATACTTAGACTATTACACGAGGGCCTTATTTATAAATACTGAAATTGAGGACATAAATAAATATGTAAAGTCAAGGCAATAGGTGATTTACGCATTCTACGCTACAAAGGAAAGAAATTAAAAAAATGCTAAAAATAGGGAAAATCATCGATTGACGAAATCGAAGCCCGTATTGATGGAATTCAGGTCTAACAACTTGACCAAACCGTCTATGACTGTTTGCCACATAATTAGGCTTATAAAAACCTTTTCGTCCCTTGGTTACGAAACTCGTGACTTCATTTGTGGGTCAAATTATGCTCGTTTTAAATTTGAGTGTTATCTGTGTTGTTTCCCTCCTGTAAAAGTCTGTCAGCTCGTAGAAATAACTCTACATTAAATCCACTATAAATTTATAATTAAAAATAATGTAGTAATGGATATTATTTGGAAAATATGATGTGTGCGTAATTTATTAAACAGATTCTGTAGGTAGCTCAAAAGCAGCAGCACTTACTTGTAAAACTACACACCTCACCATGAAAGCTACTCATATATTTTGTGCTTCACAGGCTGCCATCGCCACCATGGATTCCGACAATCACCACCAACCCTCCTCCTCCTCGTCCTCCACTGTCGCCTCCAACGGCGGCCGGGCAATAGACCGCCATAACCCCATAATCCAAGACCAAAAAAGAGTCACCAGAACCATTCTCACACCTCCTCCCAACAATAAAAAGAAGTCGAAAGATCCTAAAAATGACAACGACCAGAAGAGAAAAACCATTGCTTTTGCAGATGAAAATAACGATGAGCAGTTGATTACGAATAAAAATAATCAGGTTGTCAGGAGGCAAGGAGGAGTGCTGCTGGGATGGGGTTGTACAAGGCCCGGTGATTTCATCAGTCCGGCAAATTCTTCAAGGTTTTTGTTGACGGATAAAGCGTTGTCCGATCAGTTCGATCCACTTTTGAAGCAAGATACGCCGCCGGCGCCGGAAAAAACATATAAATCCGAAAATGACAAATCTTTCAAGGAGGGTGACGGCAATTTATCTTCTTCTCCGGTCAAATCGCCACCACGGTCTTCGTCGTCTTTGTCCTCACACTCGTCCGATCAGCAGGTTTTTTTTTCTATTTATATTCAACCAATTCTCAATTAATATCTTTTATTTTGGATCACAAGAAAAAACAATACCATATTTGTTTTTTTTATAGTTTCTAAACATAATTAAGTTTTTAAATTTATACACATAATAATCATTAGTAAAAACAAATAAATCCACATGGTTTAAACATTATATTGATAACATAACAGTGTGACCCTTCACTATAATTTTTATTTTATATCAAGGTTTGCAAACAATGATGTTCTTTTTTAAGTGATTGAGGGTTTTATTTCTATCGTGACAAAATGTGTATTATAATTTATAAATATTAACCTATCATATATGATATATTCAGATAAAATTATTTATTATTACCTTTTAATTTCCAAATTTAGAATTTTAAAATTATTGATTCTGCCATGTACAAAAAAATAAGATTATAAAATTAGAAATTTTCTGAAATCATATTCTTAAGACATTTACTCCAAAGTACATGTGATTTTAGCCGTTACAACACTATATTTATAATACGACTTAATTTGTTCTTTGTAATTTCACACAAACAAGCACATATATATACCAAAAAAGGTTGTTTTTAACAGAAGTGGGATTTATTATAGATAGAAAAATGGTAATAAAATGAATTTGGTTGCAGGTGGTTGTGCTAAGAGTGTCACTACACTGCAGAGGCTGTGAAAAAAAAATGAGGAAACATATATCTAAAATGGAAGGTATGAAAATTTTTATAAACACCGGTGTTCAACATATATTTTTATTATATATATATATATATATATATTTGTATTTAACAGCGAGAACCGTATAGAAAAGTTATATCTATTGATTTAAATATGATATATAAGTTCAATGGATATATCTTTTTCTACGGTTATTAAAGTTCTCTACTTTAAATTGTTTCTGAATTAATCACACCCCTATATTATTGTTCTAGGGGTAACATCCTTCAACATAGACTTCATAGCGAAGAAGGTGACGGTGGTCGGTGACATAACACCGCTAGCCGTGCTCACGAGTGTGTCAAAGGTCAAGAACGCTAAACTATTGACTCCGACAACGATCTCGACACCAGTGGTGCCTCAGCCTCAGATGAACTCTAATATCTCTGAAATAAAGAAACAATTAGGAATCGTTGCGTAAAATTTCTTGTAGGGTGGTGGTGGTGGTGTTAATCTTGGATTGTTTTATTTCATTATTTAGTTATGTTGTGGACATGACATGATGTGTGATTAATTAGGTGGAGGGACACACAACTCTTTAGTATTTTGTGATTAAAAATAAAATTAAAAAAAATTAACTGGAATATATGTATTCATAAGCCCGAGGTGTGGTGACAGTAACGTTACGTTGAACTTGTTCTTCCCAAAAAAAATTGTTTTTATAATACTCAAAGTGGATTAAGAGAGAATCATTCATTCTTTTATTGATGTAAAACGATTTATATTTCTTTAAACTTTTTAAAAGCTAAACGTTGATAATCTCCATCTTTATTAATAAAGTTATAAAGCAGTTTCTAGCAAGAGATTAGAAAGTTAAACTTAACTTACAAACCACTTAACAAATCCAAATGTTGACCAAATTAAAGTTACATCAATTTAATCAATCGATCTAGGGATATAAGTTTTGTCCTATTTTTCATCAATACGAATACTTTCGTTTTGATTTCTTCAAGTATCTTGGAGATTGTTACTGATTTGTTAAAGAAAACCTTGTCATTACGGGCACGTCATATGCACCGATACGTAAAAAGAATTGGCCTCAACATCTTTTTGTGAGAAGCTGATATTAGCATTTGATTTGGAGCGTCTAGGATGTCTATAACCGTATTACCATACGAGACCAGATTAACTTTTTCGATATCCAAGGAGATTAGTCTTAATAACATTTATAGCTAAAATTAAAAAATTAATCCGACCTGCCGGATTCGAACCAGCGACCTAAGGATGGCTTTGAGTATTTCCACTACAGTCCTCCGCTCTACCAACTGAGCTAAGGTCGGTTTGTTCTCTTCACCTGCATATCTTTTATTTATTCATATAAACCTAGTTTAAACAAAAGTCTAGTTCACAAAAAAATTTATTTTGCCAAAAAATGATTTCGGTGATTTAACTCCACAACTGAGATATTGCCAAAAAAATAGACACCCTTTGAAAACAACAAATATACACACAAATCGTTTACAAAACTGAAGACAAACATAAGAAGATTTACAAGCAATCTGACTCTAATATTCACATAGAACTCAATACCACTAACTCATATCCAACCCTAGACTAAGACGAAGATGATGAAGACGGATGAAGATGTGGTGAGAAACAACGAACTCTCAACTCAAACAAGATGAAAACCTAGCTGTCAATTTTTTGTTTTTAATTTTTTTTTATGTTATTCAATCTATTAATGAAAAGGACGATTACAATAAAGTAGCAGCTGTCAATGAGAATTAAAGATGAGCAGATGAAGAACTTGGCTGGCTTTAGGCATCTTGGAGAGTGAGAGAGATGAAAAAATGTTTTAACAACACTAACCTCTTTTTATTACTCAACTCACTTATTATTATTACATACCACAATTTAACCCTAATATTATCAGAGTTGGTTTAGTCATTAACGCCCACTCTGTGTTATAACTTGGCTCAACAAAATGAAGTCATAAACCATGTAAGAGTGTGTTTAGTATCATCATCACATTGAAAATCCAACATCACATCGTACAACATCTAAATATTTCACAAAAAGACACCTAAACTTGGTTCTTCGTTTGATTGATTTCGTTGTTTCCCATTATTTGATCACGTGGTTCTATGCCTACAACCTAAACTTCAACTAACACCATCCACTTGCAATTTCAAGTACTAACTCATTTACCAACACCTCAGCAATTTGCTTACCTACTTCCTCAATTTCATTTACCGGTTCAAACCAATCAAGATCCTTATCCATGGATATATCCTCATATTCCTCGTTTGCTTCTTTTTCTTGCTTGGCAAGCAACTTCTGCAGCTGATCTTCAAACCCGATTTCAATCAATGTCATCTGAATTCCTCTTTGACCTAACGGGCTTGATATCATGATCTGCGAAAGAACAAACATTGCTTCGTTCACACGGTCATGAAACAGCCGCCTTTCGGGTCTTGAAACAGTTGGATCTTGGGAGTATTTTTTTTCAAGATGATCAAATACCCATGGATCTATAGGACAGTCTACAGAATGAAATGTGGTAATGAATGTATACGGGTCGTGGTCATAGAAACCGGAATTTTGTAGGAGATCTGTTAAGTATGTAGATTCCCAGTTTTCTGACTCGGAAAGTGTAAATGATGATGTTCTTTGTTCGACTTCTTCATCATTTGGGCTATCGTAAGTTGATCCCGACTCCATTTTCAGCAGAAGAAGTTGCTTCCTGAGCTCTGAAAAAGCCGGGCGATTAGATATTTATAAAAAAAAATATACAGAAGGTTAATAATTTAGTAGTTACCATGTATTTGAGAACTGACTCTCTCAAAGCAATCAGAACCAGATGATACATCTTCTGCAGGAGGAACTTCCAACACTGAAGTTTGACCATGTTGGTCAAACTCTTTAGAGCCTTCAGAAGATTCTGTATCAGGTCCAGACAACTGAATGCAAACAGAACCCTGTGAGTTTTCAGCTGATGGTTCCTACAATACCAAACAGACATTAACTTCTTGAATGATGTTTTAATCTGTATGAATGCATACAAGCAACACATCACTAAGGAAGCTACTACAGCTTCTAGAAGGTTAAAACATAACCATGGTCCATGAAGAACACTTAGATTCATTTATGTTCCTACTATCTGTGGCCCGTTATATATAACTTCTGAATTAAAAGTAATCGATTCCAAGAGCCAACATGATCAAAAAGGCAAACCTGTGAATTCAAACTATCTTCAACAGCAGATGAATCTGCATCTCCTAGCATGCAAACATCAATAACAGAAGCTGTCTTTGTGGTAACATTTTGAACATCAGAAATCAGTAACTCTTGTTCAACAGGATCCTTGTTCTCAAAGTAAGTCTCGGTTGGTGAAACCTTATCAAACTCATGACTGCATGCATTGCAATGCTGAGAGGACTGACATCTTTTACTGTATGATCTTGAATTTTTGGATCTTGATTCTTCTCTGTGGCTAAAATTGCCCTTCACACCCTTACTTTTACCTCGATTAACAGGCTCGTTATGTACCATTATCTTCTCAACAGCATTAGCTTCATGATAGTTACTCGTTTTATGACTTCTGTTGCGGGAAGACGGAGAAAGAGATCTTGATCTTGATGTATTTCTGAGATATTCATCTCTCCAACCATATTCATCACTGACCCCAACTGGGCCCACCAAATATCCAGTTTTGCTATGCCTTGTTTCACTGTTGGGAAAAGAAAGCATTTCTTCCAGTGTGCTGTTATTACCAACCATTCCCGTATCTTTATATCCATGATTTTTCCACCTCTGTGACATTCTCTTCTTTGCCTCCTTAATCACTGCAGATTCAGACATATTACAGTGTGAACGCCTGGGCCTCGCACTTTGGTGAAATGAATTCCGGGAAGAAACTGCCATCATTTCTGATTCACTAGCAGATGCACTTGCATATTCTATAAAACCAGAATCAAATAAATTAATATTCCCACTTTCAAAGCCCTCTTTCATTTGACTAGTAATTTGCCTTGCAATCTCTCTAGCTTCTTTGGACTTGTGCCTGGAAGACCTGAATTCACTTGGTGGGCCCTTGTACAATTCTGATTCTGTATCATTGTATATCTTTGCAACATTTGGCTTAAGGACTACGATTCTTGTAGGAGAAATGGCAATAGCATCTTTCCTTTCTGACTGATATCTAGGTGATCTACGGGAGTTGTTATTACTGTGACATGAATAGCCTAAATGCCCATCTTCATTTCTTTGATGAGAAACAGGAACACGGTAGTTTACTGTTTCTTTCAAGACTCTACCATTGGACCCATGTCTGATAGCATTTGAAGGCTTTAAAACTGTTATCTGGTTGCAGTGAGAACCAAAAGGGATGTCTTGTTGATCCTTATGCAGAAAGCTCAACATCAAATCCGAGTTGGAGTCTACTCTTTCAAGTTTGGTTTTAATTGCAATGGACTCCCTAAGCATTTCATCACATCTTTCCTGGATGTATCCTAATTCCAGTTTTGTGGATCTCCGTTTAGCAGTGAATTGTGGTGAATAAAGTTGATTTCCAACATGTGATGCTTCTGGATCTTCATAAACATCTTTGAAATGTTGTTGTTCCATTGTGGTCTTCTTATCTAACTGATGACTGAATGGCTTTTCATTCCTTTTGGCAGTACTCTTAGAATTTTCTGACAACTTTTTTTGTTGCCTGTGAAGAGGCTGGGGAGATGGCAGTCCATCTAGACCCATTAACTTGGCTATAAGACTTGGTGACCGCTTTTTGGCTGTAGTTTCATTCAACATTTCTTTTGCTAATAATGTCTTCATGGGTGTCCCATAAACTTGTTTAGAAGACGTTTGCCCAACTTCATACATGAACTACAATCACCATATTGATTAAGCCATACTTGTTAACTTTCTTATACATAAAAGATGCGGAGAAAGTAGAATATGTTGATATTCATAACTTGCTTAAATATAATCACAGTAAATTAGATCCTGACCTAGTGACTCTATAAAAGTACATGTCAATGTGAAGTTATAAAGCTTTATAACTCACCAATTTTTGCTTCGTAAAACTATCACTTTGGGACCTAGGTTGAACGGTTCTCCGGTTCGGATTTTCTCCATTCCCTGGAAAAAAAGAGTGTTGATGTTTCCTCAAATGCACAATTCATAATTGATTTTCAGATAATCAGATCAAGGAAATTATCACCACCAAACAACTTGTAACTAGATTGCTATTCAGTAGCTAGAAGGGTAGCAAAAACAAAGCATTTAGTTCAAATATAAAAGTCAATATCATTAAATAAAACAAAATAGTCAGCTTAAAGCAGAAACCTTCAGTTAGAAAAATCAAAGACACTAAATTCTCATAAAGAAGCATTAAACATCTAGATCAGTTAAAGTCACACTCAAATGTTAGCCTTTCAGGGCACCATCTCCTGCGTCATCATAACTCAACAACTTGTAAAAGGGGGCAAAGCCACACTGCAGACAACCCTAGCTCTCACCGTTCATGGTGAAATTACATTAAAACACAGCAGAAAAATAACAATGACATATCAAACCCTAATCTGTCAATCCAAGCTTGCCGATACAAAAAAATTACAAATTAGAGAAATAAAACTCACAGCATTAGCCATTAGGGTTAGTGTGTCAATATTTCTCCTAAGCAGTTTTCACACATCAATTTCAATTAATTTGCATCCAAAAAAACTTCCTCAATTTTTCCTTAACGAATTTCATCGTCACCTAGAGTAGCATAAACGTCAAATTAACCTATTAGATTGAGCAAATACCAATCGATTTAAAACAAATTCTCACGATACACCTTTCAATTTAACTGCTCAATTTTCTCAACAACAAAACAAAATTAATAGATACTTCCACCACACACATATAGAGATAGATTAGAGAGTGAGAGATGAGAGTTTCACCTCCAAATAGGCAAGGTATCTTCGATTTTTTCCGCTTATCCCTCTCCATTTTCAACTAGATAATTTTTTCCGCCATTTTTTTAACAAAACAAAAGAGGAATCCAACACGAAAATTCGAAGAAGAGCTTCAATAGATCGAAAAGGAAAATTAAACACTTAAACTTTTCCAGCTCGTTTCATCCTCACATCAACCTGCATCAGGCAAAAACACACAGAGAATAATTAACCTAGAAATAGATATCAAATTGACAAAATGTAAGTTTGTAGAAGAAGCTCTACATTAATGGCGGTTTCGATTGAGCGTTGTTTGAACAATCTGTAGTATCGAGAGTGTGTGTGAGAGAGTGAATGTGTGTGTGAGAGAGAGTCTGTGTGTGTGTGTGTGATTTTGAACTTTCAAAAATAAGGACTGTAGGACGGAGGAGGTGAGTAAGAAATGTGAAAAGGGTATCAAGGCGGGCGGTCCCACCATAACTTGTAATATCCGTTTCTGCCACGTAATACTACTTTTTTTGTCTTAATAGATTTCACTCTTTAAAATATTCTTTTCACTAAAAATTAAAAATGTAATCAACACTCTTAAACACATATAATTAAAAATAGTAATCTTAGAATAACACTAAACTTCACATTCTTTTAAATAAATTTGTTAGATTTTTTAAAATAATAATTGTTTTTATTTTAAGTAGATATTTAAAAACCAAATTAGTAAAGTAACTATAAACGTTAGATATATTTGTGTATGGTATACTTAATTTAATTAAGAAAATATGATTATATGAGCATAGTTTACTTACATTTTTGCTCTATATGATTTTCCCGAAACTAAAAAAGTCGTACAAAAAATTAATAAATGAAATGGACCATGTGATATGGATTTATTTTCAATTTAAATCATTCTCTTAACAGTGTCAACTGCTGTTAGTTGATTGATCTCATGTGTTCATAGCATAAACTATTTTAAGTATTTTATTGATAAAAAATAAATTAAAAAATATATCTATCTTACTTAATAAAACAGTAAAATTGACTGACACATGTCAACACCACAATACTCACGCTTATTCCCCCCAAAAACACCAAATGCTCCACACTCAAAGACACACTGACCTTGGGTCACCCGCATCTGATTAATCGGATACTACTTCTTGAATATTACCTTTCACTTTCATTTTCTCACAACTCTCAAATCCTAATATGCGGTTCCTCAATAGTCGCCTCCTCTGGTTAATCGCCTCCTCTGTTTGAATCCCTATCAAGCGGCTCCTCAACTTCTCTTTGAAGATCTCACAACACTCAATACTACTTCAATCCTTTTACCCGTACCTTCATCCTTTCACTTTCAGAATTTCTCAGTTAGATCAAACCCTAATAAGCGCCTCCGCAATAACCCCCATCCTCTGGTTGAAATCCCTACCTAGAATTCTCTTTGAAGATCTCACAACAAAAATGCCCTATTTACGATTCTTATGTTTAACCTAACTCGTCTGATTTTCAGGATCAAGATCAAGCGTCTCATGTAGTCACCGCATCTTATCTTTTCCTTGCAGATCTACATCCTGCATAAAAGAGAAATCTAATTGGTATGTAATATATATTTTTGTTCCATTATTTGTTCGTATAATCCTTATTTCCTTCAGTTGGCGTCACTGTAAAAAACATATACTTAAATACTTATAGAAAAAATTGTGAATACATGGTTAGTTTATTGATTTTGTATGAGTTGCAGTTAATTTCATGTTTCCTTACATAGCTAGCAGCTTGATTTTGTAAAGTCATTGAATACATGATTTGTTTCTTGATTTTACAGTTTTGATAAAACAATGGCTAAAGTTTGCTCCACGCTTGGAGGCCAGAAGTCTATTATTGGGCATGATGTTGAAAGAAAAAATTGAACATTGTATACAAATAAATATTTACTCATTTATGAATTATATTAATCATTGTATTTTTTATTCAACCCCGTGTAATATACGGGCTCTAACACTAGTATATTATATGTATATAACACTTTTTTTATTTTTAGAGTTGTTGGTCTTTTTGTAAGCAGTCTCTCTATCCTCGCGGATAAAGGTATGGTTTGCCTACATCTCACACTTCTCAAACCCTACCAATAGCTTGTCTATTGATAGGATTCTACTGTGCATGGTTGTTATTTGTATATAACACTTTTATAGTGTGATAAATGACGATTTTAATTATTCGTTCTTGAATTTCTTAAGGTTGTCAAATTCTTTAAATATTCAACACTTTAACTAAGCACCATCTATGAACCTAACGCCACCGAGAATCACCACTAACGCCACTCTCCTCCACCAAAAAATTACCTTCTTTTTTAGCAACAATTTTTATTTAAAATGATTTTTTAGATACATGTTGACTATGAAAGTACTTTTTTTCACCATTTGAATATAATCCCACACTTCTATTTTGTACACGACCACCTTCATAAATTGTGTAGGTTGTGGATGTTGTCATTATTGTCTAATCATTATATATGATACGGTACGTCTATATACAATTATAATTGGGTTTATTTTTAATGTTATTTTCTATCGTCGTTTTAATGCCTCGTGTTAGTATTCTTGAATTAAATAAATTTTTATATGAATATTATATATATATATGTATATAACAATTTACAAATAATGATATTTTTTTATAAAAGTATTTTTTTCATTTTATTTAATGATATTTTCTATATTTAATGATATTATTTATAATCTATATTATATTTAAGGATAATTGTGTTGTTTGACACTAATTAACATTAGAAAGATTAAACTAGTATTCGATGACTCGGAGCATCGCGCGATAAAAAGTTAGTAGTTAATATATATCGTACAAATCTTTTAATTAAAAATACAGTAAAACAATCATCCCTTTTCATCTTTGCCTTAAATTAAAGGGACCCTCCCTTCATGAAGATAAATTCACTTCGTTCAAAAGATGGTACAACTATATTTAAACTCAAAACAATTTAATGTAATTAATACTTTTTTTATTATTCCATCAGGCCAAACAGAAATAGGCATGAGGCTCTAGTTTCATAATGGTAGAGTGTTTAACTCAAAAGAATGTAAGTGTAAGAAAGAAAAAATATATACTTATTGTTATTTAATGTTTTTTTGAGTTAATCAGAAAATAATTTTTATTTGTTTAGAGCTTCTACGCCATGTTGGTAGAGTGACGGACGGCCACGTGGCCGTTTGCTACAAACGCCTTTGTTGCCATGTCATGTTTGTGGGATTTTTATGTGTCAATAGTTCGTGGGGACGGATGCTCACGGATAGTAATCAACCCCTCCAAAAGAAATTGGTTTTTTATTTTTCTTTAGCTTAAAAAATGGTAAATATTTATATATTTTTAGACATTTATAAAATAAATTTATGAAACTTTTATAATATCAGTTTAACAACTCGTAGAGTTTATAAATATATTCTTTTTATATTCGGTTACATACTATTTAAATATAATTTACAAAAATTAATTATAGGATAATAAAAGTTAACTAGTTTTTATAACAAATAATTTGGTAATTAAAAAAATATATAAAAGTTGGTGATAATACAAAAAAGTAAGGATGTTTGTGGGATGGATGAATTGCTTATAAAAAGTTTATGGAGATTTTTAGGGTGGGGGTGTGGTCTTTTACATCTCTATTATCTTTTAACATTTTTTCTCTTACACATCAGCGTCATATATTCAAATCAGATTTCACAATTTCATCTCTAAACCATGGAAATTGTCGTCTTTCTCACCCCTCAATATAATTTTAAATAAAAGATAAACGACAATACTATAGTATATATTTAAATTATTCTATATTTTTATATATAATTTAAAAAAAATAATTTAAATTTGAAATTTCCAACATCTATATTTCAAAATGCTATATAAATATAAGCCTTTGTTTCAATTTTCTCCACACTCTCAACACTTCCTAACTTTCATCTTCAATTCTCATACAGACATGAACACTAGTAACAACGGATACACGTCATTCAGATGATTTTTATCTTGCTTCGTTGATGGTTAGATCATTCAATGACTACAGATAAGACTTGGTTATCGAAGATCTTTATAAGGATAGACCACAATACTTTAGCCTCAAAGTTTACCATGGTGGTAATTTCACGGCAACGCTGGACAAAACATACAACACGAGCGTCGAAACTTCGTGGACTTTCTGAAAGTTCATGAGTTTAAGATCTCTGATCTAGACCTTATAATACAACGTTTAAGGTACGGGGTTACTCCCGCCAGTCTATTGTAACATCCCAAAATCTACTAAATTATGATTTGGGCCAAGGGCGACCCGAATCTCCGGTAAACGAGAAAGTGGGTGAGAGTTTCACGTAAAACTCTATTCGTAGAAATATAAGGACCCGGACAACCATATCGGGGTCAATTTGGGGTAAGGACGCTCGAAAGGAGAATGCAGGGACCCGAATGTAAACTTGTAACATTTAAAAAAAGTTTAGGGAAAAACCCTAGGCCATAATCGGCCTAAGGAGGACTCGCGACGGCAGGAAGCAAGAGAGCCGGGAAGAGGACGATCGGAGGAGAGTGATTCACGACGGTTTGAGCAAGAACTTCACATCTTGGCAAGGTAATTCTCGTCCGCTCCTTATACGCGTTTACTTACATGTGTTATATTTCGAGAACTCGACTCGGGTTTTGGTTGGTTTGCTTGGCCGCGACCGACGGGGAAGAGGAAGGGCTGTGATAGTGGTGGCAAGTGACGGGGCGGTATCCGTAGGTGGAGGTGGGCAACGGAGCACGGTTGTAACCCGTAGGGTGGTGCCCGGCGGCTGTCGAAGGCGACTACGGTGGTGATTCACGGTGGCGGGCAACAGGGGGTCGTGGTAGTTGTGTTCCGACATGAAAGGAAACCCGGTTAGGGTTTCTCGTGGAAAGAAAGATGATGAGATCGTGATGGCGGTGCTCGGTGACAGTGGTGTCCGGCATTGGCTACAGCGCATGGGGAACCCGACGACACTGTGGTGGTGCGTGGTAACAGCCGACTAGGGTGGACGCAAGGGTGGAGATGGTTAGGGTGTTACCCTAAGGACAAGGTGGTGGCGCATGGCGGTGGTCGGACTAGCAATGCACGAGGATGAAGACAAGGACGATAGTGGTGGTTAGTGGTGTGGTGATGCACGACGGGGCAACCAGGGTAACACCGGTAAGGATTTTAGTTGCGTGGTTGCATGCAGAGGAAAAACCCGGCTCGGGTACGTGTGGGTTCACAGGTTTAGGGTTTGCATGGCACACATACGTGTATGCATGGAACCTAGTCCGGGTACACGGTTCCTAAATGGGTCAAGGACGATCCGATACACGTGCCTTTGAAACTAGGGTTTCGTGGGGAAAGAACTACGAGCCTATGAGACAAGCGTTGGGGTTTAGCTATATTTATGCGGTACTCGAAGTATGCGGAGAACGTGTTCTGATCATGTGATCACGCTTTGGCAGGTTTGGGACTTGAGCGTGGACGAACGAGTTGCAGAGCTAGGACTAAAACTCATCATAAACTGTGAGTTTCTAATCCCCCTCTTTTAAATGTTTTTAAACGTTTTGGGGCTATCGTACATACTTTCGAGACATGTTTTAATACATTAAATGTATACCGAGCTTTGAGGTTTAACCCGATGAGTTTATGAAGTTAAATAGTTAAATGTGGGGCTAAGGGACTCTGTGTGTGTCCATATGACGTGCGGGTTACAGGTGGGGATATGGTCACGTGTCGTATAGTGACCTAACGTGTCGTACAGTGACCTAACATGGATAACTCGGGGTCTTACATCTATCGTATTACTTTAAAACCTTGTATGGTGATTCATATACGGGGTTACTTTCACTATGGAGTGATGAAAATACCGATAGATTAACTTCATACATTGGAGTTAATGGGATTCGGGGGATCACCTTGTTTGTTGTAAGAGATGAATTAAATGTCGATACTGGAAGAAATTTGAATGGTAGGAAGTGGAGAAAACTGATAAAAAAAGGTGTTTCCGCCAGCGTAAGGAAAGATAGCAATGTATATTACAAAGTCAATAAGGAAGTTGCTTTCTTAAAAATGAAATTCGGTCTTAATAATCTGATCTTAAAAAAGTCTTCAGATTAGATATAGCCTCATAATCTGAGTTTTGTAGAGGGTCTTTATTAGCCTTCGTTTACCTTTTAAGCCTTGTCCTAATAAAGCCAAGCCGGTCTTTTAACACCTAGCCACTTTCCCAAATAAATCATACCCATTTACCCAAACAAGGCTACAACTGTAGGTCCTGAGCAGATCCGAGAACACAGATCTGCGGAGAAATCCTTCAAACAGTCCGGATCGAGAGGCGGAATCTCTGGATCCGGTATCACTCTCGAATAAGAAAAGGGGTAGAGACGGGTGCGGGAATCACATACACGTACAAAATATATAAAGTGAAAAGAACAGATAATTGGAGCATAAAACGTATGAATCTTTGATTGATATGAAAATTAAAAGGCTCCCCACACACTCTACAATTCCCCCTGGGGTGGTGATTACCTCTACAAACACACACTCCTATGAGATAATCTAATATTTATATAGGAGGCCAAGCACATATGCCTTGTTTTCTAAGCCACCGCCAAATGGGCCTGAAAAACATGTATCGAAACTACCTAGTTTCGATTGAACAAATGTTCAACCGAAACTAGTAGTTTCGATTCTGTAATTTCGATTGACAGCATCAGTCTCAAAATTATACTCAACATTCTCCCCTAGACTGATGCTATCAATTCTTGTCCGACTCTGTCTTTCGTCTTCATAGATTGAATGATGATCCAATGCCTTTCGTTGTGATTCTCCCCCTCAAGTGTAGACCCTCCTATCTTGTAGGCAATTGATAAAGGTTTGAATCTCAAGTATTTAACAGTAAATAACCATCTTTCTATAAAGATTCTTGACATTCTCAAACACTTGATCAACTTGTGCCTTCTCTCCCCCTAAAAAAAGGTCAATTTTAAGCGGAGGCTCACTTTGTCTTGCATCTTTATAACTCTGCTGATAATCTAAAGCCTTTCGTGGTGATTCTCCCCATGAAGTATAGAACCTCCTATTTCTAGGCAAAAGATAAGGGATTGAATCACCATGTAATCAACAACCAATGATCCAGTTCGTCACAAATATGCTTGACTTTGCTACCCACTGCTCAAACTTGAACTTTAAATAAAGGAATTACGGCTGGCTCAACAGAACATCATGTATATTGCCGAAGAAATGAAATTTTCGAAAACCGGAAAATGTTGTCTCCAAGTTTTCAGCCAAAACTCCCCTCCATCTATGCAATATCCTGTGAAAAAATTTATCCAATGAAATTCTCCAAAATATATATATATATATATATTTAATATCGTGGAGAGTACTTGGATTGTTCTGCCTGTAGATTCGATAGGCTATACTTCAGTCTAAACAAGGCTAGTTTCGGTAGAGACAGTACCGAAACAAGAAGTTTCGATAGGAAGATTTTCAACTGAAATTAGTAGTTTCGATGGGATATTCTTCAACCGAAACTAGTAGTTTCAATACCCTCTAGTTTCGATAGCCTAGTTTCGACAGCCTAGTTTCGATGTTTTCTACTTCTAATTTAGGGATTCAACGGTAGTTTCGATAGAACATGTTCAAGCCGCCACCTAGTTTCGACCAAAATCTTCAGCCTCCAACTAGTTTCGATAGAACATCTTCAGCCTTCAGCTACATCGATACCCCCAATCCAAGTCTGAAAAATGCTTCAGAAAGCCTTACATCTTTAGTTTTTGACAGTGTGAATGTAGAACAGCAGTCACGAACCCGCTACACATCGATTTCTTCATGTTTAACGTCTCAATGGCGGGTTATTCTTGATTTCGGAGCAGATTCGAGAGCAATAAAGAGTCACCATGGCTCTGATACCACTTGTAGGTCCTGAGCAGATCCGAGAACACAGATCTGCGGATAAATCCTTCAAACAGTCCGGATCGAGAGGCGGAATCTCTGGATCCGGTATCACTCTCGAATTAGAAAAAGGGTAGAGACGGGTGCAGGAATCACATGCACGTACAAAAATATATAAAAGTGAAAAGAACAGATAATTGGAGCATAAAACGTATGAATCTTTTATTGATATGAAAATTAAAAGGCTCCTCACACACTGTACAATTATCTCAGCCAAGGGTGAGCTCCCCCAGGGGTGGTGATTCTCTCTACAGACACACACTCCTCCTATGAGATAATATGATATTTATATAGGAGGCCAAACACATATGCCTTGTTTTCCAAGCCACCACCAAATGGGCCTGAAAAACAGGTATCGAAACTATCTAGTTTCGATTGAACAAAAGTTCAACCGAAACTAGTAGTTTCGATTGAACAAAAGTTCAACCGAAACTAGTAGTTTCGATACTGTAATTTCGATTGACAGCATCATTCTCAAAATTATACTCAACAACAACCTTTACAAGTCCTCTTGATTTATGCATTACGCTTATGATATTTGGTGGAGATTTGATTTGCATACAAGTTTATGTTTATGTTTATGTTCATTTCATTTTGACAGTGAGTGTTCCACCCAAACTCACACTATCTATAGTCGGGCGTTGAAGAAACATTGTGAAGAAAACATTTTAAAATAGATTTACACTTTGTTCATGAAAAAGTCACTGTAGGAGTTACCAAAATTTAAAGTATATATTCAAAAATGTAAATTACGGGTATTTTCACCAATTGTTTAAGTGTAAGTCAACAAGAGTTCCTTTGTAAAGAACCTAGCCTTTTTGGATATGTTTACCTTTTGAATTGAGGCTGGATGTTAAAATGTATAATTCAATGGTGAACACATATATTTTATTTTCTGATTTCTGGGTTAAGGGTGTTTTGCATGTATTTGTAAAGTGAAGGGGTTCTTATGGAACTTGCCATGGTCAAGAGCAGGGGCGGATCTACATACTGACGAGGGGGTTCACCGGAACCCCTCCGAGTTTTGAAATTATAGTAGAAAATTATAAAGAAAAACTAAGGTGAACTCCTTTAAAAAATATAGGGTGAACCTGTGACACCCGACATTTCAGGTCAATATCCGTACACATTATGAACAAGTTTACATTACAATAAACGAGTTTACATTATAATTATTTTTGTGATTTATTTAATTTCACAAACAAGGACTTTAGAGTCTAGCAAAGATCGTACATGATCTCAATTTATACTTGGGTAATTCTAGGAATTACCGGTGCAAGTACCTGTACAAACCGACTAAGACGAACAATAGTGGATAAATTAAATATCCAGGCGTATACGTTACACAAATTATTCGTTGGTCAATAACTTATTTTTAGAATAAATCATATAGTATACGTAAAAGTAAACTAACAAACTCTTTCGAAAACGCTATTGGGTAGCGTCACTTTTAGATACTTATACCTACAAATAATCACCTCAACGGATTATACAATCCAAGATTTCAATGTTTTTCGTTAAACGAGCCATAAACTTGTTAAATTTATTATACCGTGAGAAACCCAAACCGAATTAAATTACACCTTTAAAACTCTAATAGATATGAATACCATTAATAAATTTGTGGTAAACACTAATTGTTTGATTTATTTTAACCCAAACCAACCATCCTTGACTTTCTCGGCCGGAAGCCAGAGAAAACCCACACCCCCTTCACTCGTCCCATACCTTTTCAGTCTCAACATCACAACTCCTTTTCATATTTCTCATTTTCATACGGCAAACATTCCAATTCTCTTCAATTCGAAGTCCAGTTTCAAGGCGAAATCCACCATAATTTGCTGTTATAAGAAGAATTTCAAGTGTTTCTGAAAAGAGTTTAGCAAAAGATTCAAGATCACTTCTCTGTTTTCTTCATCATTTTCATCTCGGTTTTAAGGTAAAAACTCGATATTTTTCATATTATGTTCTTTAAAACCGTAGCTAAACTTACATCTTATTTAAACGCAAGAAAGATAACAAGAAGAGTGTGTCGAATTCAAGTTTAAAACATAAAAATATGCAGGGCTGATTCTGTCAAACAGAAGTCCAGTAATCGAAACTAGGAGTTTCGATACCAGTTAACTCAATCGAAACTAGGAGTTTCGATACCTGTTGATCCATCGAAACTAGGAGTTTTGATGTCTTTTACTCAATCGAAACTAGGTAGTTTCGATAGCAAATACTCAATCGAAACTAGGTAGTTTCGATACCTTTTCTCAATCGAAACTAGGTTGTTTCGACTCCTGACCACTCCATCGAAACTAAGTAGTTTCGACACACATATACTCCATCGAAACTAAGTAGTTTCGACACACATATGCCCAATCGAAACTAAGAAGTTTCGACACATGTACAACAGTCCCAGTTGGGCAGTAACTCAAAACTATTTTATAACAAAACATGTGTTGGAAAACTAAAACGATATTTAAACAAACACAATCAGATTTACAAGGTCGGTGAACAATTTACAATTAAGACGTTGGTCTTAACAACAATTTACCCTTGGTATCTAGGGTACAAATAGTCAAGGTTGACTACAACAAGTATTATCACAAGTATATACACAAACTCAAGGTGAGTTTCACGGCCCCTTTCTTTTACTGTTTTCTAATATTTGGGGGAAGAACATACTTCAACTATTTTATGGGATAACAAGAGAATAAGACACGACTTTATGTTTACATGGGATGAGAACAACACATTGGAGGCCGCTAAAGTCCCCTGGAACAACATAGTAACCATTAAATGTAGCCTAGGGTCCTATGAATAGTACTATGGAGAGTGACGTCTCCCGGTCATGGTTAGTCGCGCTAACCACAATCTGGAGGATTTATGGCCGCATAGAATCTGATAACGCTTAATAGGGGCTCACACATGTCATGGTTTGGTTACGCCTCATGTATGAACATATTATTTGTATTCCTAGCTAGTTTACAAATGGGTCAACAATTCTTATTCTGTTTATCACATACAACTGAAACTATTTACGAACAATGAAATTTTGCAAAGAACTATTTGATTTAAACCTGTGAACTCACCAACCTCGTGTTGACGATTTTAAGTATGTTTTTCAGGTAACTGAACGTGATTTCAAGGTTAGCAATGTAGATTACATGCATGCACGATGGATACTACTCAAGGAGGATTTCCCTTGTATAACTCATTGAATTGAGTCATATTTGTGAAATCTTAATGTTTTGTAAACTCATTTTACATTTTTGTAATGTAAAACTTTAAACTCATTTATGTATCCATTTATCATGTATGTGTTTGCGGTAATCATATGCTTTGGAAACCATAAACGTCGCGCCTCGCGTTTCTGCCTTGGCGGGGTGTGACAGAACCCCTTAAAAAGATTGAAAACTGATCAAAATCAGATTTTAAAGGAAGAAGAAAGGATACATCGGAATGAAGACAGCTCTTCGTCTTCAGCTTCTCTCTACCTGTAGTTTTCACAACTGAAGAAGGAATAAGATGATTTTTAAAGAGATGTTTTTTAGTTTAAAGTTTTATTTTATTTAGCCCTGTCAAAATCTAATACCCTATTTTTGATATTATTTTTAGTTTTCTTTGTTTCTAGTGTAGCTAACCACAGAGGGCTTTGATTTACTACACACTGCAACTTTACAAGACATTGATTGATTTTCAAAAAGTAACTTTTGTATTGTTTATTAGTTTATCTTCTAACATTTGTTTAAGAGTGTTTTTTTTAACAGCAATTTGGATCACTGACGGACCATAGAGGGTAAATAAATCTATCAGTATTAAATTAGGGGCCCATGTTTACTAGTCGCACAGGGCATACGAAATCTCAGGGACGACCCTGATGATACGTGTGTGTGATGAACCTTACCCGACCCGAACAACCGAACCGAACCGAACCGAACCGAAATTTTTTATGTACGTGCCTATGAAATTGGAGCATCTAAAAACAGTGAACCCCTGAAAAAAAAATTCTAGATCCGCCACTGATCAAGAGTCAAATATGAGAACTACCAATCATACATTTATATCTCTCACTCTTTTTTTTCTCTTCCGATTCTATCCAATCATGATTTCAGGGATTCTACGCGTTTTCTCTCCATCAGGTTGGTTATTTATTGCGGTTCTTCATTTGTTCGTAAAACACCAACAATCAAGCTTCTCAAAGTACGGCTAATCTTTTCTCTCTCTTGTCTAATAAACGGTATACTCTTGTAATTTTTGCTTTTATATAAGAAATCATCGAAGTTGACATGAACACACAATTGTTTGGTTTTGGTATTGATGAGCTGCTTACTCCTAAGGTTGAAAACAAATTGTATAAGTTAAAAATGTCATATGATTAGTCATGTTGCATATAGAAACAAAACTTGAACTTTTTGTTTTAAAAGTCTTATTTTTTATGAGATACATGAACGGTCATTTTGATATAAACTTGAAATATAGTCCATTAATATTGTATCGTGATTTTATTTACCTACCCAACCAATTATAAACATAAAATATTGTTTAAATACATATTACTTAACACAAATAGATGGAGGACCATGTTGTGGTAGTTGCCAAACTTATTGAAAGAAAATGACATCTCAAGTAGTGGTGTATGAACAAGTATGGCCTGTTTTGATGGCAATTGAAGCTACTTAAAATGAGAGGACGATGTGATATTCAAAAACAATAGTGATATATAAATAACAAAAATATATAAATTCAAAATAATTGTGTCACATTTAAAAAAAAGAACCAGAAAGTGAAACTAGTTCATATGATAATTTATTTAGATTTATTATGTATTTCTCGTTTTTGGTAGATAATTGTTTTGTATTTATTTGTATTGATATATCAAGTCATGTGACATGGGAGAACGCCCAAGTAGTTGCCAACTTTTGTCATTTAATTTGTCAAGTCTTTGGTCGATTATTAAATATTTAAGTCCGACCAAATGACGTGGTTGTGAATTTTTCCCTATCAATAGAAAATTTAGATAAGTTAACCTTACAGTTTGATCGGTTTTATGGAAATTTTGAACCAAATCGATGATTATGCTTTCGGAAAACAACAAATTAAACTAAACTGGTCGGGTTGGATGGTTTGGTTGGTTGGGCTGGCTGCTTTTAACAATATGACGGTTCAGTTTGGTTGCTTAAGGGTTTATACTGGTTTTTTTAAGTCGTTAGTTTGTATTAAATTTTAATTTATGAATATAATATATACACAATAAAATATTCGACAGATGAAAATAATAAATAAATAAATAAATAAATAAATAGAAAAAGATTAAACATTTGGTTTGCATTACACTGTCGGTTCCAAGTTCAAAACAGTTCACGAACATTTAAACAATCAAACTATCAAAACTGAACCACTTTAATTTCAAACCGACTGAAACAACATACTTGCTTCAATTTCAAACCGACTCAACCAAAATATTCAAAAAGATATATTTTTATTCATTCATATAAATATTAATTAGTTTAATCTATATTTTATTTTTATGGCTATAGAACTAGCTTAAACATGATTTGGATGAGTTAAAGTAGTTTATGTTTATCACATAATTGAGTATCTACAACATGCTAAAAGGGTTTTATTTTTTATTTATATGGTTATCTAATAAGGATTTATAAATTATCATTCGTTCTTGGTTGATTTATAACCGTTATATTAGTAACCTTTAGATGGTCGGTTCTCAAATAATCATAATCAATTCTTGGATGTAACTCTCAATCCTGACAACTCTAGGCAGTTATAACTAGCCGACTTCTTTGATGGTTAACCTTTTGAGGGAGAACATATGGATAAGTAATTAGACATATTATTTTCGAAGGAATACATAGGCGGTTACATGTTCATACAAGAAAATTTACTAGATTCTCGTATTATCTAGAAGACCACTTGATACAAGAATGCATTTGTAGACTATTAGTAATTGTTTCAATTTGTAAACAGTATCACGATAATGTCTGAATACCCTTGAATATATATATATATATATAAAAAAATTTTTAGAACGACTTTTAATCTACTCATATTAACCACTTATCAGGGACGGCCCTTAGGGGGGCGGGGAGGTTGACCGTCCGGGGCCCGGTCTCCTAAGGGCCCGTATTTTTTTTATGTATATTATATATATATATACAAGGAAGGGTTCAAATACTAACCAACTTTTTATGTGATAAACGTGCTACCACTATAAAAAATCACATAATTTATAAATTATTTTTTTTAATTGTTAAAATAGTATTTAAGTATTTTGAATAAATATTTTGAATGTAAATACGGAAATGATGAGTCTTACGTATACATACCAAATAATGTTACATATATGTGACACATAGTGTTTACATATATGTAACATTAACATAATGATAATTGTTACATATACGTAACACTATGTTTTAGAGTGATTATCATGGTTATCACATAAATATTGGTTAGCATTTGAACCTCACCCTATATATATATATATATATATATAAGCCTCAACTTGTATTATTAATTTATTCTATTAAGCCACTTATAAATTAAAAAAGGTCACTACTTGTATTATCCATTTATCCTTATTAACCCACTTAGAAATTAAAAAATGTCCACTACTTGTATTATCCATTTATCCTATTAACTCACTTAGAAATTAAAAAATGCCCACTACTTGTATTATCCATTTATTCTATTAACCCACTTAGAAATTAAAAAAGACCCATTAGACTATTCGAGGTATGTATCATGATTCATTAATCGTTATGTATGATTCGTTAATTGTTATTCATTTGTTGTAGTTTTTTATTATGCTATTATTAGTTTACATTATGGGCCCCGCTTTTTTTACATGTCCCGGCCCCAAAACGTTTTGAGGATTCTCGGGACCGGCCCTGCCACTTATACATGTACTTTACAGGATTTGAACCCTCCAACTTTAAATAAAAGAAAGACACCTTACCAGTTACCACTAAGACGTCACTTAATTTCTAGTGATAGAAAAGTGTATGACACGTGGCGCCACGTCACACCCTTTATTATCACACCATCTATCACTTTGCAAGGGAAATACCTAAGTGATTGAGGTGGTGTGATAATTAAATGTTTTTTTAATATTCATTTAAATAATAAAACATAATATTTCATTAATAAAAATTAAAATATATTAATCAAATTACTAAAATAAAAATACATAACTAAAAAACTACGGTATACCATGACATTCCTTGATATTTTTTTGTTTTTTTTTCGATCAAAAAGTTTGGGTTCAGATCGTTACTCATTTTTTGTTGTGGATTCGGAAAATGGAAAGTATAAGTTAAGTAGAAGAGTAGAAATGAGTGTAAAGATGGGTATTTATAGTGGGTAAAAATAAAAATGATAAATTATTATTATTTATTAATTACCTTCAACGGTCAAAAAAAGACCAGTTCAACGGTAACATTTGCTTTTGATCTCCCGTGAAAAAAACCACAGAAAAACATCACGCCGTGAAAAAAAAATTGAGAGGGCGGTGTGCTAGGTTGATCACGGCGTGATTGTGGAAGCCATCTAGAACCACGGTGTGAAGTGGGGTGGTATACCGGATGACATTCCCACCGCTTTTGATACTCTTAACTATTCTAAAGGGGACTAGCCCTCATGAAAAGATTAAATATATTGTTTTCTGTTAAAAATTTGTGGCTTCAACAAGAACTTTCCAACCAAATATTTCAACAAGTCTTTTTGTTATAATATGAAATTATATATGATATAACATTATTATTGGTAAAAATTATTATTTATTTTGTTTTAACTTATTTTATTGTAGTTTTAGTTTAATTTCTAAGTTGTGGAGGAATGTACGTTAAGAATAAAGAAATAAATTACTAAAATTTACATTATACAACGCTTTATTAGTTTTTATTAAATATCATACTTTGATAAACATTCTCAATAGAGAGTTGAAGTATAAATATAAACTGTAACTAACTTAAAAATTAAAATGTTCACATACCAACTTACCAGTAAATCAGTAATCGAGGGAAAAGGACATCTCAAAACGGCTAAGCAGCCAGATTTTAATACAAAAAGAGTCGAATATAATATCTATATCTATACTACTATATAAAACATATTGAAAGGACAACAATGTAATTTAACTTCAATTTTAAAACATTTAAAAACATCTATACTACATTTGGTACAAGTGTTGATACATCAACAAGTAGTCATTTACAATTTTGTCCCTCTTGTTTACATATTTATGCCCATCCCACATCGTATGAGAAAAGAAATATGGATGAAATAAATGACTATAAAAGGACCCTTTGTCATTTCAAAGAATTCATCAATTCCATTGTTTCTTTGTCCTATGTCGATGAAGAAACAAAAGTGGAGGGACCACATACTCTATAAAGTGGAGGCTCTAACCAAAACAATAACTGAAATATTCGGTTATCTATCTTTAAAAACCGACTAGCTTCGGTTAGAAACAGTTCGGCTATTCAGTTTTGAAACTTGGGTCAACTCAGTTTTTGGTTAATAACTGAAAACTTAAGCAAAGAACGACTCGGGTTGGAGTTTTAAAATTTTATTTCAATTAGATTTTGTTAACAAGAAAACCAAAAAGTTGAATGCACTTTATCAAAACACTCATTCTATAATACTAATCATTTGGTGTTTTGTTTATTTGCTAAATTTTGGTTTGCTAAATTTAAGACATTTAATAACATATATACTACATTTGGTACAAGTGTTGATGCATCAACAAATAGCCATTTACAATTATGTCCCTCTTGTTTACAAATCTATGCCCATCCCAAATTGGATGAAAAAAGAAATATGGATGAAACAAATGATTATAAAAAGACCATTTGGCTTTTCCAAAGAATTCATCAATTTCATTGTTTCTTTATCCCATATCGATGAAGAAACAAAAGTGGAGAGACCACATACTCTATAAAGTGGAGGCCCTAACCAAAACAATATTTGAAATATTCGGTTATCTATCTTTAAAAACCGACTAGCTTCGGTTAGAAGCAGTTCGGTTATTCAGTTTTGAAACTTGGGTTAGCTCAGTTTTTTGTTAATAACTGAAAACTTAAGCAAAGAATGACTTGGGTTGGAGTTTTAAAATTTTATTTCAATTGGATTTAGTTAACAAGAAAACCAAAAAGTTGAATGCATTTGATCAAAATGCTCATTCTATAAAATAATAATCCTTTGATGTTTTGTTTATTTGCTAAATTTTAAGACAATTCGGGTTAGATTGCGCTCTCCAAAAGAGCCTCGGTGATACCCGCCACTTTGTACCGACCAACCCACTAGTTCATTATTATACATAATTAAGATTCAGTTATTGAAAAAACAATCTGATTTGTTTTTTTTTCTCTCTTATCATTTAACATCAATAATAATAGAGATTTATAATTTACAAGTAATAATTTATATTTATAATAAAATTTACAAAAATAAATCTTTAATAAAGTTTTATTGCTTAAAAGAAGGTAAATGCTAAATCATATTATATTTTATTGTTTTATTTTTTCGAAGAATGGGATTTGTGATTTTAAAATAAGACCATATGATTTCACCGGAGAACGATATAAAATAATTGGGTTTGTCTTACATTAGCGTATGGACAACGTACAATCAGAAAACATGCAAAACAAAATTATGGATTTGGTGTCCCAAAGTTTGGTGATTTAGCATATTGTCAAATATAATTTATTTCATATCATATTTAAAAACTATAATAAACAATATACCATGATATGCTTTAAGAACATACAATAATTAAACTATATACCATGATAATTTATCTTTAATTATTTATTAATTCTGTAAGTATGTATTATGTAAAACCACGTTTTATCGATATTCTATAATTATAAAGGGGCAAATAAATTAAAATCCCTCCTTAAAATAATAAAATTTCAGGAACGTTTATAAAAAAATGTTATAATTTGTTATAGTCATGGTTTTCCCTCAGGACACAAGGAGTCGTCCCATTTTTATCCATTTTTTTCACTTGACACATTAGCGTCACATTAGCGTTCTCCTATTTTTCTCATTTTTCAGGGAGATACCTTCTCATTTTTCTCATTCTTCCCGTATGCCACATCATCTTGCCAATTTAATTTATTTTTAAAATTTGTACTCATATTTCATATTTAACATTTAATTTAAATAAAAAATTAATCAATATAATAAAAGTTAAAAAATTACAATAATTTAAAAATAAAATAAAAGACAACATTTTATTAATTAAAAAAATAAAACTAGTGGTTCAAATGGTACAAATGCTCCAAATGCTCCAAATGCTCGATAAAATCCGATCGAAGGCTATCGTGGACTGTCCGTTATCGTAAATGTATAAGAATATCGGGGTCCTCTGTTCCATCGCTTGGAGGATCTTTACGTGTTCGGGAGATATCACCACACCATCCCTCTTCAAAATCATATTGTGTATGATAATACACTCGTACATGATTTTTCTAATTTTTCGGGGATGAAGTTGCTTTGCGGGTTGTTGAAGTATATGCCACTTACCTTTTAGGACCCCAAAAGCTCGTTCAACGTCCCTTCTTGTCGCTTCTTGCGCTTTCTTGAATCGTTGTCATTTTAAAATCGTTTTCAAGTGGATACGGAAACGTTTTGACTATGGTTACCCAAATAGAGTATATACCATTGGCAAGATAGTATCCAAAATATGTATTGAGCTCCCTTTACCACAAAAGGATACTTCGGGGCGGTTCCATTCACAACATCATTGAACAAAGGCGATCGGTCAATGACGTTGATGTCATTGTTGGATTTGTAGACTTCAAAAAATGCATGCCAAATCCATAAATCATGTGACGCAACCGCTACAAACAATATCGCCGGATGCTTTTGATCACCCAATGACCTTAAATTTTGAGGGTATGGTGTTACCAATCAGGCCCGACCCACTCCGCATGACCTTATACACGAGCTTGAAAGTTTCTCAAAGTACGCTGCAATTCTGAATTTAAACAAGGCTTTTATATTGTCAAACCATTGTGAAAAATACTTATAGTCTTTCTATTTTAGTTGAAATCATTTTGGTCGGAAATTACCGACCATTTTCCGACCTAACTCCAAACAATTTAGTTGAAATCTTTTTGGTCAGACAAATCACATTTTTCTAGTAGTGGTACCTTATAACGAAAAGGTTAGCGGTTCAAATCCTACAGAGTATAAGTTGTGTATTTCCTAGAAAATCTAAGAATTGCTCTTAAGAAAAACCCAATGGTATCAATGTCTTGAATTGGTGTCCCTCCCAAGTGGTGAGGGTTCAATTGGACCAATGGTTTAGATATAGTGAGTTTGCCATTAAAAAAACTAAAATAGAATTAATGAAGCTTAATTATGTTGTTAAGTACATTTAAGTATGCTCATTAATTAATAATCACAATATTCAACAAATGCTTTTAAGCAGCGGAGAAACTTAATAGGGGCCAGAGGGAGCCAGGTCCCCCCCTATTTTTTTGTTCAAAAGTTGATTTCGGCTCACTAAGTTTATTTCGTATTAATTATACTGTTTAAGCCCCTCCTAATCCAGATCAAAAGCCCAAATCTGTTCCACAAACCCACAAAAAATATGGTTTTTTTCTCACATTTTTGCTCAGAAGTATTGATTTCGTCACACTAGTTTTATTTTATATTAGTTATAGTGTTTGAGCCCGTTATAATCCAGACAAAAAACCCAAATTTGTTTCACTAATCCACTAAAAAATTTGGTTTTTTATGTGTAGTATTTTTGACCCCCCAATTTAATTGTTAAATTTCCGGCTTTAAGTACTTTAAATGTTCTTTAATGCACGTGTCTCCTCTCTTACTTCTTTAAAGCTACGTCCAGAAAAAAAATTCCAAAATTACACAATGTACTAAAGACATTAGAATTTCATATTCGAGCAATCACTTATTTCTTGACAAAGGAGAAGGAGACGTGTTATGCAAGGAAGCTGATATTAAACTATTGTGCCAATATTTGTTTTAGGTAGTACACGAATAGCATTTGTTGCCTAAAAAGATATATTAGCATTATAAAGTATCTTTACGACTTTAATAATAGAAATTTGACGTTTATAATATATATTATGCCATCTAATTAGCCATCTCACCCACGTAATCTTCACATCAATTATTAATTTATTGAAATTTCTAGAAAATTTGTGAAAATAAATAGCACAAGCCAATAAAAACCTGACCAATCAACCAAGTATAATGATTAGTAAGTTGTTAAAGAATAAAAAATATAGGGTTAAAAGGGGTTTGTTTGGGAAGATGTGTATCTTTAACGGTATAATCTTGACTTAAAATGGAATAGGTAAAAGTAGGGATGTGACTAATTGTGTATATACATGCACACAAAAATCAAAATGATTATGGAATAGGTAAAAGATAATTATTTTAAAACTATTAGCTTAAATGAAAACCAGTTTTAGAACTAGTAAAAGAAATGAATCATGTGACAACAAAATAGAAAATAATAATAATATTTGTTTCTAAAAGAAAACGATACCTTATATGAACTATTACATGGACAACTATAAAATAAAAAGTTCGACGATAGAAACCAAAAATGAGATATCTAGGTTCGAGATCGGGTATTGCTACATATTTTTTCAAGATTTTGGGTCAGAAAATGGTATTAGATGATCTATAACCTTATTACCCAAAACCGATATCAAACTTGTTTACCCAAAAATATATTAGCATTTATATTTTATAATATTTAGAATCTATATAATAAAATCATAAATATGTTTAATATAAAAATATACCCTTTTAGTTTCTTTTACACTTCGCTTTGTCATAGTTACTGTGATATTTGTACTCATTATCGTGTATCGATGATGATACATATGTTATATTTATCATATTTTAAACTTGTTTATTAAAGTTGTTACAAATTTAGAATTATTAAAAACTCAAAATTTATAGAATCTAACGATTATTGAGTAACTAGTACTTGATGCGAATGAGACGAGGTTTAAAAATAGGATTTATAATTAACGATAAGACTAAACTATTGTAACCCATCTCAAACACGACTCATTATCATCCTTAATTATGAGTTATCAATATTTATGTAAACATAAATACAAAATTGGATTATGATATTAAGAAAGAAGACAAAAAAACATAGCCCTAAAAATATTATGCTTGTCCCCAACTTGATAATATAAAACAAACAATTTGTTTGACAAAAAGCACCCTTCTTTCCTAGGAACACCCATTATAGAGTAGGGTAAGGTGATCACATAGATTCTTCAAATCTTACTTCAATATCTTTTGTATGTATGAAGTAATTCACTTAGGGTATAGGGTATACCTTACATGAAAATGTAACATGTGAAAATAAAGTGCATAACACGTGGACGTCACTTAATCGCATGGAGTTTTCACATCACTTTTACATGGTAAAGGGTATACCCGTGTGAAAGTGAGTGATATGAAAACTAATTATTTTTATAAAATTTAATTGAATAGTGTGTGTATGTGTGTGAGAGAGAGAGCGACATCAGCGCCCGTGAAAATTCTCACGCCTGCACTTTACACCCCTTTCACGGGGAAGGGGGTAGTGCTTCACGCCCCTTATGGGTTCCTGGCCCCCTTCCCACGTCCCATACCGGATGGTCTTAATTGTATCACGATAATCCGTCCGTGTTAATATATTCGGCTTGTTAATTTTAGTTTGGGCCCAAAAAGACTTATTTATTACTTATTAAGTTATTAAGTCTTTTATCAAATTGGGCCGGGTATATTGACAGCCTACTAGTTAAAATTCGGAATAGCATGACGTATAGACTGATAATTAGTTCAAACTAAAATGTTATGTTTTGATTTTACTATTAAAAGAACCGTAACAAAACTAGTTGTAATGTTAATTGTACTCATACTCAATCAAGGTGTTCAATATTCGGTTTAAAACCGCTAATTATACCGAACCGAACCGTTTAAAACTGAACCGAATTAAATATTCGGTTTTCGATTCTAATATTTTTAATTCGGTTATTAAAAAAAAATTTTAAAAATTCCTCTATACACATCTTATATTTTATTTTAATTGAGCCCAATTTATTTATATCCATATCCGGCTCAATTATTTCATATGTAGCCTATATCTTATTCGACTTAGGTTAACCAAATTAGGTTGAATTCCTTTTTTTCTAAGTGAACGTGTTACACATTTTACACATGTTTGAACTGAACTTGTTTAAAGGATTTGGTTTTTTGAACCGAACTTGGTACACATTCTTCTTTTTTTAACTGAACACATTTTAGCCCATGTTTGAACTGAATCTTTTACACATTCTCTTATACACATGTTAGCCTATGTTTGAATTGATCTTGTTACGATTACTTGAAACAAAAACCGCATTAAATTTTTTTTTTGGTTAAATTCGGTTTTTACAGTTAAACGGCACCGAATTCTAATCCGTTTTTCGGTTCAGCTAGCACATCACTGAAATCAATCCGGTTTTTGGTTCAGTTAAACATCGATTTTATCATGACCCCCTTTGTGCACCATTCCAAAGAGAGGGAGAGAAAGGATCTGGTGGTGGTGAACGAATTTCCATCCTAACCTATGTTGCACACGCACATCGGGGTAAGAGAGAGATCTTTTATATTTTCTAATTTTAATTTTTTAATAATAAGGATATTTTAGTTATTTAAAAAAAACGTTTTATCTATGACTTTAATTGAAATCCGTATTTAACATAAACACCTTACAAACATAAACAGCTCTGAAGTCTAAACCCTTCGGGACATAAAAAGGGCCAATCACCGCCGCACCCAATCCTTCCGGTTCAACCTTCCCGCCGCTGCACCAGCCACCGTTTCCGTCGCCACCATGTCCATCGCCGCCATCGTTTCAGCTTCTCTCACATCCTCAATTATCCGATCGCTTCCCGTTACTTCCCCGTCATCATTTCACCTAACGTATTCATTAAAACCCTCGTCTTTCGCTCTCCAATTGAACACCGCCAAATTGACAATTCCTTCCCTCCTCCGAAACCCTAGCTCTCGATTCTCAGTATCGGCAATGAGCGTAACCGCTCAGGAAAATCTCTCGCAGACATCATTCCTGGATCAAAGAGAAAGCGGACTTCTTCATTTCGTCAAGTATCAGGGCCTCGGTAACGACTTCATCATGGTAACTAAATAATTTCTTTTCATTTCCAGTTTAATATATTAGTTAAATCTTGTGATAGAAATGATCAGTTATCTATGGTGCTCTGTTACTGACTCCATGTAGGGATGTTAAAACGGTTCGGTTATCCGTTAATTAATTCGGTTAGGGCATTTATTCAGTGTTAACTTAAAAGCGAATCGAGTAACTGAATAAGGATTCTGTTAGGTTTTCGGTTATAACCAAATAAAAGTACATTAGGATTGCTTTATGTTACTTATATTGCTTATACTGGTTAGGTTTTTGAATCTAATGATGGTGTCTGTGATTAATTGTCCACAAAAAAATTGTTTCTGATTAGGTTAACAATCTTGATTCGATGGAGCCGAAAGTGACTCCGGAGCAAGCTGTTAAGTTATGTGACCGGAACTTTGGCGTTGGAGCAGATGGAGTAATCTTTGCAATGCCTGGATGCAATGGGACTGATTATACCATGAGGATTTTTAATTCGGATGGTAGCGAGCCTGAGGTGATTTTCTTTTTTGCATTAGGTTTACATCATTGTTTAGATTGCACAAATGGTGTAGTGTTGTCTGTTAGGATGTTAAACCTGCTTTGTTTCAAGCGAGAGACTGTTAAATCATTGTTCTGGACGCGTACCAGTTGGTTTCTATTTAGTAAATTTGTAACAGAATTTAAGTTTCCTTTTAATATAGGAGCGCAGAAAGTGTTTCTGAACTGAAATGATGTTTAGATGCAAATAGATGAGATAGACTGGTATAAATTACAGGAATCCTGTTAACATGCCCTATGGTAATCTAACAGAGCTTGAATGTAGGGGAGAATAGAAAATGAACAAACTTGATCTTTAGTCGTTAGATTGTGATAATATAAACCCCTGCCACTTTTTTCATAATTAACAGCTTTATATTAAAAAAACTAAGAGTCGGCCGCTATAATAAGTGGTATTATGTCAAACAAGAGCAATTCAAAATAAATATCAAGATAAAATTGGAACTTTCTGTTAGTTTCTTATGCAAATGACTCATTGTGGATATATTGAAATAATGATTTAGTTATCTCATTTTATGTTATTTCTTCCTCAGATGTGTGGTAATGGAGTTCGTTGCTTTGCAAAGTTTATTTCAGATCTCAATAACTTAAATGGAAGGCAAAGGTATATTTCGTATACCATGCTAAGCTTTGTCATGTTATATCTTCGACTTTTCTTGTGGCATATCTGGTCCGTCATTTAGCCGTTTATAATCTAAGTCACATGTTCTTGGATTTGAATCTTCACTTGCATTTTATGTTTCTTCTACATGAAAATTGCAGTTTTACTGTTCATACTGGTGCTGGATTGATCGTACCTGAGATACAACCTGATGGGAAGGTAACTCTATCGAACCATTTTTTATTGTTACATCGTTTTGCGACATGACTTGTAATATTGTGGATTCAACATTGTTGTTTCTATAGGTCAAAGTTGACATGGGCAAGCCAGTACTGAAGGCCTCAGATATTCCCACTAAAATACCACCAAATAAAGATCAGTCTGTCGTGAAAGCAAAAATCGACGTGGGTGGAGTTAAGTGGGACGTGACATGTGTCAGTATGGGAAATCCTCATTGCGTCACTTTTGGTATTGGAAACCAGGTATTTGTTTACTTTTTATATATTTATTTTCTAGTGCAGGCGGATTTTGTTTTTATATATAAGTTATACATAAATCCATGACACTTATGTTTGTTACTAAACAGAATTTGGTGGTTGATGAATTAAATTTGGCCGATATTGGACCTAAGTTTGAACATCACACACTATTCCCTGCTCGAACCAACACAGGTCTGGCTCTTTTAACTTTGTAATTAGTTATTCAATCATGGAGCATGAAAAAAGTTACTATTAAAATTATATTATTAACACGCTGTCTGGTTTAAAACATTTGTCGTCTTTTTTGTGTTATTTGTTGTTATATTTTGCAGAGTTTGTGCAAGTGTTCTCTCGTTCACATCTAAAAATGCGTGTTTGGGAGCGTGGTGCTGGTTAGTCTTCTACTTTAAATACATAAATTATTTTGTGCACTGATAATAAACAGTTTTTAATTTTTAAAAGTTTGTATAAAAAGTTTGTTTATGTGCAGTCACTGATGGACAATTTTCTTTATTTTTTATAAATTTGGTTATAGGAGCGACTTTAGCTTGTGGGACTGGAGCGTGTGCAGTAGTTGTTGCTGCAATCCTTGAGGGTCGTTCTGAAAGAGTATGTTTACATAACTCTTGGATTAAATTTGTCTGATCTAAATGAATATTTATTTTCAATTTGATTTTTTTTATATCTTGTGTTATACAGAATTGTACAGTTGATTTACCTGGAGGGCCATTGGAGATAGAATGGAGGGAGGACGATAACCACGTGTACATGACGGGTCCAGCAGAAGTTGTGTTTTATGGATCTGTTCAGCTTTAGGAATCTTGATAATTGCAAAAGAATTTCCAACATCTGTGGGAAGTATTTTGTGTTATGGTCAGTTGGTTGGCTGTAAACCTGACAACCTTTACTCATTGTATAATTATTAATTAGTAATGGGTTAGTTTGGTTAACATTATAGGTGTAATGTGGGCTAGATAGAGGCTCTTGCCTCTTAGATGGGAGGTCTTGGGTTCAAACTCAGACATGTGGTGATTTATTTGGTGTAATTTATAAGTATGAGTATGGTAGATTTGCCGTTAAAAAAAATATTACAGGTGTAATTGGGTCGTGCCTAAATCACTGATGGGTCCAACCAAATGAACCAAAGAAACTGGTAAAAATGAAGAAAAAGGTTATATTGGGTCATGTGACAATGGGAAGGGAGAAAAAAATAGACGATTGTTACAATAAAAAGGCCGTCTAAGGTCCACACCTCATCATAGTCATAGCCGAAAGGCCCGAATACAATTTTATGGACTTGTGTGATTGCTTGTTTTGCCTTTAGGTATGTATATATAGTATAACTATAACTTAACACGAATAATTTTCTGTACTTGTCCATTAAGCTAAAAAAGCTTTTCTCTTATGTTCGTTTCATAAGACGACGGTAATCACATCAATTTACCAAAAAAAATAAGCGAGACTCCATGTTTGAGATTATCACAAATATAACACATGGATCTTAACAAACATAGATAACTTTATGTAAATAAACTAGCGAACGAGACATTTGCTCTTGTTCGTTTATAAATAATATATAACTAGCCGGTCGTTTCATAAACATTAAACTCGGAAAAGTTACTATGTAGTTAGCTTTATGTTGATTGTATGGATCCGGCATGCACATGTATCATTTAGTCTAACAATACTTTCTTTCTTTTATGGCAAACATTTACATATCCTTAAAATACCATCAATTTAAATTTTTATATTTTTTTTTATTTTTCTGTGAGAATGTAATTATTATAGAATATGTGTATTATGTTTATGTACAAATCAAAATGATTTGTAAATAGTGACAATTATATAATTGTTTATGTAGCTTTTATGGTTTTGTTTGGCAAGATTTTATAGTCTATATATATGTGGGTAGGCATGATTTTTGATGCACTTTCTTAACACAAGAGGATGGAAGTTCTTTTTACCTAATACACACACATACACGTTTGATTTGGACTTTATTTCAGGTATTATTTGACCGTTGACTTGGTAAAGAGTTTGTTGACTGAATAAGTTGGTTTTGTATATTGTTAAAGCTCCACTTGGTTGTGTTGTTTCATGGATACAGCTAATAAGTAGGACCATCTAGTAAATATCAATCGGTGAAAAGCCAACACATTCTACCGCACTATATCTATAACCTTTCTATGGAACCCTTCTAGAACTATAATATAGATAAACCTTTACTTACAAAATTGATTCTCATCATACAATTTTCAATCTACCATTATATGTTTACAATTTAAACATATTGACCTTTAAAAATGATAAAATTAGTATAACACTGTTGAATTAATCCTAATATTTAAAGTTGAAGGGTTAAATTGAAGAAAAAAAAAGATGTGTTGTTTTGAAAGATGGTAATCCACTAAATAAGTTAGAGATAATTATTGGTTATATTTAAGTGTTTATCTAGTAGTTCAATCCTAATTTGAATATAATTAGAAGCTAGTTTATTTAACTCTTTAATTACGTTGATTAGAACTCGTATTTGGGTAGGATTAGGATTAGATTGTTATATATAGGGAGTCAATGTAATTGGTTTCATTGGGTTTTGTTTCGGTTTCAAAATACAAAGAAGAGTTGAACTTACTAGTTCACATAACGTGTTATTGTTCGATTATCAAGGGCCTGGTTTCCAACAAACTCAAAATGGAATTATATATTTTTCATTTAGAGAGGGTGAGGAGGTTTATATAGGACCAAGAGGCAGTGGCCCGCCAAAAATTACACTCTCATCTTTCATTACATGTGCATTAATCCCCTATACTTTCCTTTTTCTTTTATTTCAGGCAGAAAGACAAAATCAAAGTGTTTTCATTTATGTTAATAAAATCCCAATTTAAAATAGCATAACTTACTATGATGAGCTACACTCCTATTCATTTGAATTCAAAAATCAAGACACTAAAAAATACAACTTGCCATTAGTAAAAATGCAATGGCATATATAATATTTTGCTCATGCTAGGATATGAGACATGATTTAACTAGAAGAAAGGGATGATATTGACTTCTCTCTTTTATAAAGTACATAGAAATGATATACTATTTCAACTTCCAATTAATTACGACTTTACTTTCCCATCAAGACGGAAGCCTTAGTTCTCTACTAATATAACTAATCAAGTAACAATATAACTAACTAATCAAGCATTATGAAATAATTTTTGGTCACCCACTTTTTATTATGTTAGTATTTAATCAACTAACCTAACATCGACTACTTTAACTTAACAATTTACCCGATAAAAAATGATACAAGAGTGTGGTTATTTCCAAGTAAAAATGCGTAAAAGATAGAAAAATGATTAATATTGTCAAATTAACTAATTTCTGATTAGCACCGCTTAATATTCTAAGAAATTGAACATAATCACTTAGTTAATCATTATCATTAAACCCTAACTAAACAATTGGAAATTAGTGCTTTTAATCTCAACCAAATTAATAAAAAAAATGTGATCTTGATCAAATTCATTGTATTTATATTTTATATGTTGAGTACAAATAGAATGAAAGAATGTCTAGAACATAAACCAACACAAAAATATATTTTGAAACTCATTTGTCGATTTCTTCTCCATTCATATAGGAGACTTTAAAGATTCCCATGAACTCCACTAATAAAACAAATGGAAATTGACAATGCACAAAAAACTTTTGTTTTTACTTGGTTTTATATTAATATTTAAACAATTTAATTTGAAACACATATTACTCCAAAGTAATTTACATATTCACAATCGTCAAAAAGAGTGTAATATTAAACTCTAAATAATAATAATAAAATTCTAAAATAAAATAAATAAATCTCTAAGGACTCTAAATTAGACCTAAAAGTGAAGCGAGAAAAAAACCACCATTTTAATACTTTTAAGTTCTTTAATCGATATTTTCTAGTTTGTCGTATTGTAAACCTAGTGCTAATGGACGGTACTACGTGTTACAACAATAGACGAATGATAAACGAAAACAATCAAAATAATGATATTTATATACAAACATAATATTATACATGCATATGAGATAAATTGTGATATATAAAGTGAGAAAACATATAATGAATTCCTCATTATAAAACTTTCAATAACACATATGTTATCACTTCATTATAGTTCTTTCATTACACCAATCAAAACACATCCCAATATTAGTATTCGTATATAATTTTTGGTGAATGAAATGTTTTTTTTTTAATTATTAAAGTATTTATCTTATTAACTAATTGCATATATGTTGCAATCTAGAGACATCCAACTTTAACCCAATAAAAATCTTTTGTGGTTAATTCTTTTTTGGGATTTAAACCAATAAAATTTGCAATGTAATCATCATCATATCCCAATTGGTCCCCAACCTAGGTGAAATAAATATTTAAGCTTCTAATAATTGAGTTTTTATGTTGATTAATTTAGTTTCTCATCCATATATAATTCCCAAAACATATAAAAACAAAATTGTAATGGGGAATGACATAAACCACCAACTTCAGAAATAATAGTTTGTTGCCAATCACAAATTATATAAGATTATTGGAATAAAAACATTAGAGAATTATAAAAAAAAATTGAGACTTTGCTTAGAATGTAAAATTATTTAAAATGTTAAGGTTTTAAAAATGCGGGTATATAACGTTTTTACAACATTAGTAATAGTTGATTTCGTATCGACGACTCATAATATTTTATGATAAAATTATTTTGTTTTTTTATCTGAACGTGTAAATATATTCTTAGTGATTTTAGAGAATAATTTAGGGATTACATGTGTTGTTCTGGGGATAAAGTGAGTATCAAATAATTGAAGACCCCACAAAATGCTTATAATTAATTTCATTCTTTCTGCTTTTCATCTCATGAATCACATGATTAGAAGGCAAAGGCTTCCCCTTAATCATGCTTACCAAATGTAACAAAAATGCAGCCTTTACTTAATTAAATATGTTTTTAAATAATAAAATTTTGTTTTTAACTTATTTTTTCTATTTTTCAGGTTAGTTACAATGTTTTCCCACTAATTTAGGCCACCAAGAGTCTTAATGGTTGGTATGTAAGCTATATTATTTCTTTGATCACCGAGAGCCGGCTCAACTTAATATTTCCAACCGAGTTAGAAACCAAGCTAGCTAGTATTCGGCTTGACTCTAACTCGAGTCAAGTTGTTTCTTCACGAGTTGTCCATTTTTCTTAATTTTGATGATACTTTATGTTTCTTTATATGAAATTATCAAATAACAAGTTAACAACAATATTAACTTATACAAGTCTTAATTAATATAGCACTAAACTATCAATATACAAGGGAATCAGCTAATACGAGTCAACGAGCGTGTTATTTGAGCCAAATTAGCTCGATTATACCATTGAGCTATCTTCGATTAAAACCCGTCTCATTTATACTAGCCAAATTTACTTGAGTTATAAATGATTAATTTATACAAGCAATGGACCACATGCTATTTGAATAGTCTTATACTTAACTACGCAACACTTCTCTCTCGATACTCAAAACACATTCATTATCATCGTGAGTCTTTCATGATCATGACAGATTGTGATCCACCATAGGGGTTGCACATTTATTGTTTCAAAGCTTATTAGGTAGGTTGATCAATTGGTTTATATTTACAATGTTTAATAGAAAAAAAATATTACACCTAAATAACGGTGAATTGGAAGGGGTTGAGAGCAGAACTGAGATGTTGGAGAACATTAATGTATGAAAGCTTAATATAACTGGTTTACATGAGTTAAACATTTTGTGGATTTGCCCAAATGGCAAGCAAAACACGAAACTGAAGATAAGTTTGTAGTAACAGGGAGAGAAAATCTGGAAAGCATAAAAGTGAAAAGACGCTGATGTGGATGACCAAACCTTCAGTGCCAGACAGTGGATGAAGTCCGGGTAGCAGAGAAGGCGATCTTATGAAGGGACCGAAGTTAAGGAAGGCGAAGGGAGTAGAGACCTTGTTTACTGAGGGCCGGTGAGGAGGGTAGTGCGTGTAGACTCGTCCTTAACAACAGAAACAGAAAGAATGAAATTCAAAGAAGACATTATTATCGAGATAAAATTTTTGGATACATAGAAGATTTTTCTTAATTTCATGAATGTGTTAGATATAGAAAAGGTTTTGTTGGACAGATAGAAGACTTTTCTTAATTTCAATACCATGATATGCTTCTAAACTGTCAAGACTTACAAGATCCGGTGTTACATGACTGTTTGCTCCAGTGTCAGGATACCACGTAGTGCCAGCCGTAGAGTGTGCATCTGCAAAGTTTGAACGAGCATCTACAAAATTAGGAGTGGGGTTAGCACGAAAGGTGCATGGGTCATGATTTGGACAATCACTTGGGAGATGACCAATTCCACATCTGTTGTAGGAACCATAAACCATGTTCTGAGAAGATACCCAAGAGAATTGACTTCGACCACGTCCTCTGAAGTTGCCATGAGAGGGACCTCGACGTCCGTAGTTGTTGTTTCCACGATTATGGGGTGTACGGTGGCTGTAGAAAGCTTTAGCAGTAGCAGAGTTTGGCATAAATTGAAAACCTTGTTGAGAAGCCATTTGTTGAAGATCCATAAATTGTTGTGATGGTTGCCAAAGGGGTGGCTTGTAGTAGCAGCAAAGACAATGGCAGGAGCAGGTTGTGGAGACTTTGTAACCATACAGTCATGATCACCGAGAAGGCCATAAAACTCATTGAATTTCAATGGAGAGGAGTGTGCAATGATAGTCGATTTGAGGCTGTTGTATTCTTCACGTAGCCCGGAGATAACAAAAAGAAGTAGATCTTTATCTTTAACCGGCTCACTAATGTTGGCAAGGCCAGAAGCATACTCATATGCACGACTCAGATAACCAAAGGGTGTTTCATCCTCTTTCATTTGAAGCTTAAGAAGTTGTGTCTTAAGCGTGTATTCTCGTGAGGCGGTATGTGGAGCATTGAACATGAGAGAAGGATGCCTGATAAATTGTTGAGATAATAATCATGCGAACATGAGCATCATTCGAGATCCATGTGAAATAGCTTGGATTTTTTTTTCTGGGACTGCAACTAAATCAAACCCAGATGGTAAAAGACGGTGTGGACAATGAATGAATCCATCAACACAACCAAAAAGGTTATTGGTAATCACGAGCGGTTCAATCATGATTTTCCAATACCCATAATTAGTAGGTGATAGTGTAAATGCAAATCTGTGGGAGTTATGTGCAACCTTCTCTGTAGAGGTAAAAGCAGGTAGCCATCAAGTTTCTAGAAACTTATGCACAAAAATAGAACTTGCGCACGAAACTTGTAATTTCGTGTGAGATAAGAACTTTCGTACGGATCCTTCAACTTTCACATGAAAAATTGGCAACTTTCGCACTATACTTGCAAAACTTGCGTGCGAAACTTGTGTGAACTACGTAAACGAAAGTTTTAACTTGCGTGTGGCTAAACAAACCAAAGTTGTTACTTTTGTGCGAACATGTATGCGAAAGTTGTAACTTTCGCGTGAAACTTGTGAGACAGATTAGGATTTTAACCTTGCAGCAACGACGGCGATAGCAACAAAACATGTTGCAATTATGATCGGAAATGATGAACCAGGTCTCGATTGTGATCGATGATGAACCCACACGATTGTAATCAAAGTAGCGGCTGCACATCAGATTGGGTTACGGTTGTAATGAGCGACGATTGTGTGCGAAAGTGATGAGCAGCAAACAAATTGCTGCAATGATAACCGGCGGCGGTGGCATGATTGTAATCGGCGGCGGCGGCGAATCCGATTAGGTTTCCTTGGTTCTAATACCAAGTTAATATATGATAACCATATTTATATAATACTATCTTTAAATATTACTAATTGTATACCATGATCTAATAACACGAAATCGTATTTATGATGATTTAACTCGTTAATCAACCGTTATACAACATATTTATGTAAGTTATCACATGTAAAAATTCATATAATTATTTTATGTATATATAGCAGCATCGAAGCAATGACATCATGCATGATCAAAACAAATTCATCTTCTTTCATCTTATTTTATTGCGTGATGGAAATGTAGAAAGATTATATTATTCTATTGATCGATCCCAATAAATTTCTCATAATAATTAAGAATAAGATAATTTTAATTAGGTTTTATTTATGTAAAGAAACAAGGATGTGGGGTGATGAAGTCTCATGCAATATGATGATTAGGTGCATGTACATTCAACGTGCTTTGCATGTGGGACATTATATTTTAATAAGTTTGTGTTAAAAGATACAACATTTGATTCATAATATAACTTTGTAAAAATGCTTTACTAAAATTGGTGTCTTTCTAAAAAAAATATGTTGCACATTTAAGTGTTTCTTAATTATATAGCAATATGAAAAACGTATGAGTCAAAACTAAAACCACTAAATTTATGATTGCTAGCAATAAAACTTTTAAAAATAAGACATTGATAAGTAACTTACTAATATCATTATTGTTCTACTCCTGATATCGCTAAGCCTTAATCCTATCCACAAGTACTACCATCACTACAACTATTACTATGACGATCACTAGTACTAGTGGTGTACAAAAAAACCGGTTTTTTTTTAACCCGGTCCAAACCGGCAAACCGGTTTGGGTTGAACCGGTTGAGACCAAACCGGTTCGGGTTGCCCAAAAACCGCCGGTTTGAAACCGGTTTGTATATTTCTGGATGTGATCGGGTTTGAAACCGGTTTTTTTGAACCGGGTTGGATAACCGGTTTGAACCGTTGGGCATAAAATAGCCGTTGGGCAACGGCTATATAGATGTTTGGGTCGGTTTTGGCCTTTTTTTGGCCCCATTTGCACTCTTAAAACACTATAAATAGGTGGGGGGTGTTTAGGGTTGATCACACCTCTCTTTACACTCTCTAATCTCTAAAACCGCTCTTTAACCGCTCAAAAAAGCTCTCTATACTCTCTCTAAACTAAAAAAAAAAAAGCATGGCAAATTTTGGTGTTGGTGGTTCCTCAAACGAAGTTACCGTTGTGGAAATTCGAGCAACAACGAGAAATCCGGCAATTTGGTGCAATTACGATCTATGTTTGTTGGAAAAAAAACGAAGCTTCGTTTCCGATTCTTTCCGCCATGGCCCGTGATGTACTAACCGTCCAAGCTTCTACGGTAGCTTCGGAATCTGCGTTTTCTTTTAGTGACAGGGTATTATCGATACGAAGGACTAGACTCACACCCGTAGCGATGGAAATGTGCATTTGCTTGAAGGACCATTTGGATGCGATGGATATGATACAAGACCAAACTTCTCTCGAAGACGAAATTCAAGCCGAAGAAATCATACACAACAACGAGGTTGATCTTGGAATATCCGAACCAGTCACCGATGAAGAACTAGCCGAAGATGCAAGGCTACGAAACTCTAGTTCCGAAAACAACGCACAAGAATAATCAATCAATATTCCAAAAAATAAAACGTTGAACTTAATGTTTTATATTTGTTATATTTTTGTAATGTTTTACAATTTTATAAATTTCTCTTGTCATGTTTTTTAATTTCCGAACTTTCCAAATATTAATAAACGTTGAACTTTAAGTATTAATGTTGCTATATTTTTTTTTTGGATTTAATATTAAAAATTTAAAATTTATTTGAATTTTTTTTTTTTAATAAAAACCGGTTTAAAGGGCAAACCGGTTTAAAACCAACCCTAACCGGTTTGACCGGTTTGACATTTCTCATTACTAAAACCGGTTTAACCCGAACCGGTTTGGGTCCAAACCGGTTTTGACTTTTCGTTGACCAAACCGGTTCGGGTCGGGTTGAACCGGTTTGGGTTAAAAAACCGATTTGTGCACCACTAACTAGTACCATTCAACGTTGCCGTTACCGTTACCGTTATCGTAATTACTATGTTCTCCAAAACTTTGTTATATTATATTACATCGTATTGTTTTATCTTATTATTATTATTATATTTTATAAGAACTATTATTACTATATACTATCACAACTAATTTGAAGTTTTCTATTTATTATTACTTTATATTATTATTGTTATTTTTTAACTTCTAAATATTTATCAAGAATCTAAAAGTAAGTCGCTAATAATTTGACATTGCCAACATAATACATAATAAACTCTTATTAATATTAATATTATAATTCTTATACCATTTATACATAACTATTTAAATCAATATTTATTATAATAACTATTTCATAGCATAATTCCGTTGAATTTCCATTCCATTAAAAGGGCGATTAAGTTGCAAATTTAGTGACCTCATACACCACTGATTTATAACACTAAACACCATTTCACATAACCTTGATATTCAATTGCATAAAGGCGTTTTGTTTAATAACTTGTTTTAGTAAGATCAAAATGTGCGTCTATGTATGCATACACGTGTAAGTCTTCTTTTTTAATTTCTAACTAAAAAGTATAAATAATGATATTTTAAGTGGCGAAGTTTGGAGCTCTACACCATATCATAACTCTAACCACCAATGTTTTAAAAACCGTACCGGACAGCAAACCGGATGCATTACCGGTCCACTGGTCGGACCGGATTACGAACCGGACGGCATCTTAAAAAATATTAAAAATACACATAATAATCCTAGTATCCAACAAACATAATTCAAACTTAAAATTTTAAAAAAATCTCATCTAACTTAAAAAAAACACATAGCAATCATTTTTAAGAACACGGGTTCAAACATTTCATCCAAGTATCAACAAACATAATTCAAACTTAAAAACCTAACAAATATAATTCAAAGTGGGGACTTTTAGAACATGAATTTTTTTTTTTACAAAAAACCGGTCCGACCGCCGACCCGGTCCACCGGTTCAACCGGATATCTTGCCAAATCGGCAGGTTATTTTGCAACCCGTTTTAACCTATATGACTGGACCGCTAAACCCGCAGAATCCCGGTCGGACCGGCCGGTCCGGTCCGGGTTTTAAAACATTGCTAAGCACTGTAACTAATGTTCTGTTTTAAAAACCAGAACGACTGGTTCAACCAGTTAAATCAGAAATTATTAGTGTTACCACTTCAGTTATAAACTAACGGATCGAGTATAAATTGTTAGCATATTGGGTTTATTTGCATCGAGCTTTTGTTCAGCCCGTTTAACTAGGTTTACCTAGTTAGGTTCTCAATATATTGTCTAGCTTTTCATTGTTTTTATTGTATTCTTTTCATCTAATGATACAAGTCTAGTCGCTTCCTCTTTATATCATTTTTATTTTACATAAATAAATTGGTTAGTTTTGAATAAACCGTAAAATACTAGTGAAAATCAGATCAAAGATGCTCAAAACTAACAACCTCGCTTTCCTCCTCTGTTTGTTGGCTGACCGGTTTTTGAGAATTTTCAAAACATCGGTAAAGTATCTTTGTTGGCCGACGATGATGGTGGTGGTGGAAACGATGACCGGTGGTTTTGAAGGCAGACGATGATGGTGGAGAGGAGGCCAAAGACGACAGAGGCGACGGACGATAGTGATGGATGTCGTGGGGATAAGGCTGCTAGTGGGGACGTGTTTAATTTGGAAAAGTTTGAAAAACGTTGGATGATAATTATGAAAATGAATTTTAGAATATAATGTTTTATATTTTATAAAATAAGAAACTGAATATTCTTATTTTAATGAGCATTTAATATGTTTTCTGAAACTGAGCTTTTAATATAAAGGTTTCCGATTAATCTTAACTCCCTTCAATGGTATTTATATATATTTTCAAATGAAGTTTTTGTGTCTATACTTTATCAAATTGAAGTCTTTTACATAATAGGAGTCATCAGCTGATTTCATGATTTTTCTTTTTTTAAACCATGATTCACAGTTTCAAAAAAAATTTAAATGAACCGATCAAACTAGTGTTTCGTCTTATAAAGATTAAAGAATTGCTAGATGTATGATATATTTTGTGTGTTAATTTGAAAAGTGACTCATATTGATGAAAATGATTTTTTTTCTTCCAAAACTAAGTCTTATATGTTAAAAAAATAGGATGAAAATGGGGTTTTCATCAAGATGTAAAAATGATTTTTTTTTTACAAATTTGGAAAGAAATAAATATATGTAACGGATGTTAATATCTTTAATTATTTTTTTCTCGGTTTGTATTCTACTATATAAGGGATTCGCAATGAACCACCGTGTCCAAGACGGAGCTAAGATGAAGAAATATCGGTGCTCGAAGTTGTGTGTTTGAATCTGTTAAACCTATGAAAATTTGACAAAAGGTGGATGAAACTTGTCTCACATAAAAGGAATGACAAAACTTTTAGTGGTTTATATATGTGTGAGTCTTCTAAGATAATTGTTTCCTTAAAAGTAAACATAAGTGGACACTAGTGGGAACCTTATAGGGTGTTCGTACCCTAACAACACACACGCGATGTGGCGTTTTGTTACGGCACACACGCAATGTGGGCATGATGTCGCGTTTTGATGGGCGCACATGACACTTTGCTTCCACTGATGGCACATTTCCACTGCTACACCAGTGGATCGGTTCCACTGTTGAGCTGAAATAGAAAACTGATCATTTTCGACTGAGAATTCAAATAGAATAAAATGCATTGAATACGTTCAAAGCAATTTATTTTTTCGTTTAATTCTTGATGAAGTTGTTTCAACTTTGTGTTAGTATAAATACTAATGTGCTCCTTAGTTGTTGAGACACCAGAATTCATAGCAATCCTAAACACACACAACAAAACAATTTCCAGCAAGTTACTTGATCCTTCTTCTCTTGATTCAAGGTACGATTTAGAGTTTTAAGTTTCTAGTCTGGCACATGTTATTTATTTATGACCACACATATAAAACTAGGTGCTAAAAACATGGTATTCGTGTTTTGGTCACACTTTGAAATTAGAGGTGGGGGTTTTGGTCTCAATTGATAGATTTTGATTTAGGATTTAAGAATCGTGTGATGAAGAGTGGTCGTAAAATGATGGCCTCTAGTTATTTCATAGAAATAATGATTGTGTTATAGAGTATTTGATTAAACTTGAATTCATAAATTTAAGTTAAAACATGGTCATACTTTGAAATTAGAGGTGTGAATTTTCCGTCTCAATTGATAGATAGATAGATTTTGATTTAGGAATCTTGTGATGAAGAGTGGTCATAAAATGATGGCCTCTAGTTATTTCATAGAAATAATGATTTTGTTAATAGAGTATTTGATTAAACTTGAATTAGTAATTTTTTAATATTTAAGTTAATTAGAGGTGTATTTACCAATCAATGAATCCTTTATAGAAAAAAAAAAATACTTTTGAGTTCACCAATCCTAATTTTCAAACATGGTCAAAAGTTCATGATCGTGTGCATATCATTCTAATAAAGGACAACCACTTTATGAACCTATGCTATATATTTATTTAAAAAAAAAAGGCAATAAATAAATATATTGATTACTTTACATAAATGGGAGTTACAAAAATCAAGAAGGCATATTCTCATACTTAGCCTACACAAGAATCATTTTATACCAACTAACATAGACTTTCTACCCAACAAACAAATCAAGAGACTTTCCACAAATCTAGACAACAACTTCATAACTCTATTTACTATATCAAAAACGTTGTTTCCATTTGCTTGACTTGTTGATTCAAACAGGAAATTGTGAAATTGAATATAGTAACCTTTTAAGAACAAATTAGTGAAATGTTGATTTTTCATTGACTTTGGACACAAATGATTATATGTATTTATGATATATACAATTAGTTATTTATGGGTTCAGGGGCGAATTTATATAGCCTCCAGTGGGTGGTGAGACACCCGCTGAGATTCATCTGCGTAGTGAAAAATTTTCGATCTCTCTTAGTAGGCACCTTCCTAAATATGTTAAGAGGCACCTGTCATCCGATTTTCAACAAACCAAGAGAGAAAGAAACCAAAGAGATTGATGAGAATTTTAAGTAAAGATGGTAATTTTATATAAAAAGCCATGAATGCTTAAAACTTTAATAGATAAAAAAAATTAGAGAGAGAGAGGAAAAGAGAAGAAGAAGAAAATGATGAAGTGACATGAGAAAGTGAAAAAGTGGGAGAGTGAGAAACCAAAATGTTCGTTGATAATTAAAAGAATAAATAAAAATTTTATATAAACCCTTGTAATACAACTAAATTTACACATTAAACCTTTTACTTTCATTTGATTTTTACATAGTCTTATATTAAACATCTAAACAATAGACATTAATCATAACAAATTAAATTTTATAGATAAATAATATGTTTTATTATTGATTATTCAACTGATTTATGAGTTTTTTTTGTATTTTTTACTTTTGGTTTATAATTACATTTTTTTCCTTCTTATTTATGGTTTACAGGTGTTTTTTTTGTTATTGTGTCATATTCTTGTGTTTAATCAGTCATCTGTACACGTTTAAGTAATAAGTATGAATAGTTTTACAATATCTTTAAGTAAATAGGTATAAATATTTTTATTATATCGTTATGTAAATAAGTATTTGTTTTTACCCGACCCATTTTGAACCGATTTGTTTTGACCAAACTCGCTTTGATACTTTGTGCACCCGCTCACAAAAACTTTTGGATCCGCCACTGTATGGGTTTGTTTTCTCTCCTTGATACGCATTTCACAACAAACTAGAATGTGTTTGAATTAGATGTAAGATGAATAAGATATCGTTGCTGAAAGTGTCAAAGCGGTCAGTTTGAAATTAAATTTAAAAATTTCTCTGCAAGTGCACATTACCAGTTCTAAAGCTCAAGTGTCACGATAATAACACCTTAACAGTTTTAAAACTCAAAAAGTTTTATAATAAGTATATGTGTAAATAAATCTCTTAGCTACTCTAAATTAACTACTTATTATTACGATGATGGGACCATGATGGTGAGAGTAAGGGTGAAGGGCGTCGATGCGGTATGGCTTGGGGCGGGAATGGAGAAGTTGAGATGGCGTTGTTGACGTGTACCATGCAGGATGGAGAAGCGTTGTTTAACGAGATACGTATCTCGATAGATTGTTGCAACATAGAAGGAACTCCACCATACGGGATGGAGGGGGCCGTGGCGGTGCAGACAAGCGGGAACACCTCCCCCCACCTTCGGTACCCCCTCAAAATCTTCATACCGAGTGGGATGATTAGGTACGACACTCTGCACCCTAAGTAACCAAACTATATGTGTAGCTAGAGCATTAACGAATAGCAACATATGTGCTATTTTTAATATTAAACTTTTAAAGAGCATGAACGTTCTAAAAGGAGACCAATAATAGCAATCTGTATGTCTCTACATTCCTTAGACCTTAATATTGTTAATTAGTCTGTGAAACTAATGGTTAGTTCTTTAAAATGGCAAAATTATATAATCGAAATTTGTTTTGAACCTTTCCTATCTATCTAATAAGACAAGTGAATCTAGAGATACTGGTAGGAAAATGGAGAAGAGAAGGATATATTTAAATAAAATCGGGGTTTGTCAAATATAATCAATAATGAGATTAAATGATAACAATGATGTGTTAGAAGAAGTTAAGAAAAATTGGCGATTAGTTGAAGGAAATGGGAACTTAACTAGAACTACTTTCACGTAACTCTTCATATTGAGGTTGGCTTTTAGTTATTATTTCAAGCATTTGCTAAAATTGAGTTTTCGTAAAATAGCGAAAATCCTGTAATATATTTTATATCGTTGTCAAATGTGATCGGAGTATAAAGGTTGCATAAGAAATCTTAAATGATTAAAGTTTGTGTTAGTGGATACATGGTTATAATTGTAAATGCATCATTTTTTATGATGATAAAAATACATGTAATGTAATATATGATGTTACTTACAATGATCATATGTTCGTAATTTCCACCTCGTACCACCGTCAATCGAAGCCCTAGATTCACACACACACAGATATATCCCTAATCGAACAGGTTGACGCTGGCGGTGGTGGATTGGGATTCATCGCGTCACTGGTGTAGGGAGGCCGGTGGTGGTGGGTGGTCAGACCACACTCCTTTCATCGCGTCGTCGGTTGACGCTGGCGGTGGTGTAGGGAGGCGGTGATGTAGGGCGAGAGATGAAGATGATGAAGGGGAAGGGAGGGGTTGGGTTGGGTTTTAATTACTTTGGATATTTAATTAACTAATTTACAGAAATAGTCCCTTAAATTACACTATAAGTCTATATTGGTAAAAAGACTAAAATACCCCTTCATTTAAGAGAAAAAATTAACGGTGTTAGTGTCAGGGGTCTGATTGAGACAATTAGGTAACCACAGGCAGTAAAAAGGTCAAATTGAAACGAATGGACCAAAACCGTTATTTTGACCAAACCACAGGGGCCAAAAACGAAGTTTACTCTATTAGAAAAGTTAATTTATTAAATTATAAATGCTTCTAAAGGCTATATTTAAAAAAAAATTATTTAATTAATTTTTAAATGACCAATGGCTAGTTTTTTTAAACCACATTATATAACATACTAGCTTATAACCCCGTGTCTACATACGGGGTGAAAAATATCAATACATAAAATTCCTATTTTTTATGTATATATTTAAATATGTAAAAATATATTACATATACAAAGAGTAGAAAACAAAATACAAAATACGTAAAAATTAATATATAATTGGGGTTCAAAAATACGTTAATTACTATTTAATACAATTTGATTTTCATTACTATTTGATTCAAAATAAATGTTACATAATTATATTCTAGAGTTTCTTATAATAAGTTTATTAGTATAATTAATATTTTCTTTAAAGATATATTATTATTATTATTAGAATATGAAAATGTATCTAATAAGAGAGAGAGACGAGAAAAAATGATGAGAATTAATATAGAGGCATGTAAAACCTTTATTTATTATATAGTATAGATTCTCAAACCCTTCATTACATTGATCTCAAGATTAAAAAACTCTCTAAAATCTTTGTCATCTCAAAACCAGAGATGAAAATGACGCGTTTAAATAATTGCTAAACGACGACTCGTCCCAAGAAAACCTGAATCCAAAACCAAATGAAATACTTCTTCTATAACCAATATTAGTTTAGAACATGTGTACTACACAGGGTCAAAAAATATTAATATATAAAATTCTTAAATCTTTATATATATCTTATAGGTAGAAAATGTATTATGTATAGTAACAATAGAAAACAAAATTCAAAAATATGTGAAAATTAATATATAATTGAGTTTCAAAAATACAATATTAATATTAAATTTAATTTGACTTTCGTTTACTATTTGATTGAAAAGTTTTTATAATAAGAGATAATTTAAATTAAATGTGTTTTATTAGTATAATTAGTATTTGCTTTAAAAATATATTATTATGGAAAAGATAGAGGTATATTTAATAAGAGAGAGAGGCGGGAAAAAAATGATGAGAATGAATATGAACACGACACGTGACATGAAAAACCTTTATTTATTATATAATATAGATATGACACTACTCTTTATAGATATTTCGCCCATAGACCTTGAAACGTTAGCAAGGGATGTGGAAGTATGTCGACAAATTAGAGTTAAACGTAAGATGAAAGTAGTTTATTTAATGTTTACTTTATGTAATTTTTTTTTAAATTAGTGTAATGTTTAATTGTTATACTTTAAATTTATGTAATTTTTGGCTTTTAAATATATTCTATTATTTTTATTAATACGAATTAAAAGTTAATCTATCAAAAAAGTGATGATGTGGAAATAAAAGCATGTTTGAAAAATGACGTAGCAGTGGAGAGAAAAATGAGTGTTTTAAAAAGATATGTGAAAATCTGATATGCCTATTGAGTTAATCCCGATCATCCAATCAAGTTAAAGATCTCGTTAAGATTAAAGTTATGTTTCAGTTAGTAAAGTCGGGGTAGAATATATAATTATTATAAGCAGAAGGTTTAATCATGTAATTAGTATAAACATAAATAATGCATTGCATCGGTTCCTTGAATCGACGCGTCTGTTCACCACCGATCTCCAGCGAGTATAAATAGGCACTGCCAATGACATTTGTAAACATCAATCAAAACAATCAGAAATAAAATACTAGTCGTTTCATTTCAATTATTGTGCATACAAGTTTGATTTCACTTACCTTTGAAGAATCAATCCGATTGGACAACAATGACAACTGACGTGATGCGTTTACAAGTATCCAAAATTCCTAGCATTAGAAATACTCTTCCAAACGACCAACAACACCATGACCACCATAACCATCAGCCACCAATGTGACACCAACCCCTATGTCCGTTCCCCTTCTTTGTGACAGTCACCATGACCACCAAAGCCTTCCTCTAATCCCCTTCACCAACCATAAAAATGCCTCCACCCTAACCATCTCATCGTTGTCGCAAACATGTGGCGACGAAAACTCTTTAACAAGAAATCTTGCAAATAACTAATTACCTCTACTATACGAACTGTTTACAACTAACATTTTTTGAAAGAAATTTACAACTAATATAAAATGTGAGACTCGGTCAGAAAATACCTAAAACATGAACGTTAAAATAAAAATTATAAAAATTGGTTGAGGCTAACATAAAATCGATTGAAAACGAAAACCTAAGCGGAGAAAAACGTGTCTTTAAGTACGGCTGTGATAGTAAAGGGTCAATGGGGAAAGGTATTTGTGTTTGAGGGTGATTGGGTTAAAATTAAATTAAAACTATAAAAAAATGGTATTATGAAAAATTTCTTGAGCTCAAAACCAGTGTCACGTTAGCAACAAATCAGTTTCAGATTATTTTACACCAATTTTTATAAATTATAAGTTTGTTACATCAAAAAAGTAACTTTTTTGATTTTGTCTAAATGTCTAATGACGATTAAGGTAATATCGTTACATTTTCATCCACCCTACTTTTTAAGGGAGGAACTTATATTGAAAATATTTCTAATATAGTTAAGAGATTAATTAGCATCCTTTTCTTGTTTCTCTGTCCCATTGGGTAGAGTAAGATTCGTTCCCATCGCACCCTATTCGGACCCGACGAATATCTTTGCTACGAGTGAGATTATACTGGGTACATGTTCCATGTATGTTGTAATTAGCATCCCCTTTCTTTTTCTTTTTCCTTGAAGTACAGAAATCTTGAGCTCTTGAGCATGTGTTAAGTTTAGATTAAAGTTCACTAAAATCAATTATGAATGCCCTTATATACAAATCAATTTAAAATCAGTAACTCCAATCCACATAATTTGTCAAGCTTGTGGCTAAGTTGATTATGTATGATGTCAATTTATAGGTGAAAGTTTGTTGAATAACGAGTACGTATATTACATGTATTTGAACATACAAATAATATATATATATATAATATATATAAATATATATATATATATATATATATATATATATATAGGGGAGGGATCAAGAGAAAACCACAAAGTTAGACGAAAACCGAGAAAACTACTAAAACAATGTGTAATACTATGGGTTACGTATACGTAACTGCATTTTTTTTGAATTTTTTTGTTTTTTTTACGTATACGTAACACTATGGGTTACGTATACATAAGCCAATATTTAAATGATTTTTTGGTAAAAATTTGTAATATTACATTGATACTCTTATAAAAAAAATAAATATTATTATATTATTGGTTAAAATTGGTTTTTATAGTGGTTTTCTCGGTTTTCGCATAACTATTGGTTTTCTCTGGAACTCACCCCTATATATATATATATATATGTGGGGTGGATAATATGAAAACCCAATGTTACTGTAGAAACAAAGACTGATGGCTACAAAATTATCAAAGTACAAATGCTGCTGATCTCAGAGTTTGCTGCTGACCAACAAACTGTTGCGGACAAGCTTATCTGTTGCGGATACTTGTTCTCCTGCTGAAGAACAAATCTGCTGCGGATAGCCTTATCTGCTGAAGACCAAAGTTGCTGCGGATAGGCTTCTCAGCAGCATCAACACTTGATGCTGCTGACAGGCAAATCATCAGCAGCTTTGGATGGTCACATCTTGCTGCTGATCCTCATCTTTGCTGCTGACAGCCGTGTGCCTTGAAGACAAATCGTTGCAGCTGACTATCCATGCCAAGCGTCACTAACAACTTTCTGCAAAAGCCACTGACACACTCAAAGCAGAAGGAACCTCAATGGCACAACCAATGATGGACAACAATGCTCTTCTCCAAGCATTCAAGTAATAATGCACAAAGAAGACGCTTCAATAAAATTAACTAGTTTTAGACTAAATAACTAGTTTTAGACTAAACGTGTAATAGTTAGCTATATACAACATATCAACGGTCTGTGTTAGATCTGATCCTTAGAATCAAGGGTCTGTCTTGATTCTAAGCGAGTATAAATACTGTGTAAACACTTCATTGTAAGTGTGCTTTTTGATTGAGTTTTCATTTGTAATCGTTTATTCGCAAAAGCTTAATACAACAGTGTTCTTATTAGTATTCTTTCTGTTTACTCGATTATACTTGTCTAGTTGCTATTGTTTCCGCCAATTTCAACTAAGAACAGAACCATCTTGTACTTTCACGATCCTACAAGTGGTATCAGAGCTTTGGCTCAGATTAAACAAACTCACACTTGTTTAATCACTTCTGGTTCTATTATAAACTCTCTCTTTCATCAAGTCACCAAAAAACAAAGATGGCACAGAGCAATGGATTTGAAGACATCGGCAGCATCAACCGACCACCAAGATTGGTATCTGGAGGAAGACTCAGATAGTCTTGACGACTGGATTCAAGAGCAGGCTGTATTTCAAAGCACATTATTCAAGCCGGCTTTTGTACAGGTTCATGACTTGCCAGCTTCAAATAACGAAGAAGAAGAGACATCTGAAGACTGGAAGTTAGTCGTCAGGGCTGTTGATGAGATGCTGAATGATGCTGAAGACACAGAACAAACATATACATCTTTCAGCATCATCCCTGAAGCAGCAGCCATCATAAGTCACTCCACTGCCCCCCAATTGATTCAAACTTCAACACAGCTAGAGTTTGATACAATACTAGCTTGGGGGTATGATGGAAAGTCTGAGAGGTTCTGGATTGGTTGGGAGTTTAGCGGAGTAGAAGAGCTAAACTGGGACTTTCTCAACAGCATCCAAGTCTTTCACCTATACCATCTACAATGCATCAACAACTCAACGGACCTCTCAGCAGAACTTGCCATTGGCAGGTTCTATGACTTGATGGAGGATAATCTACCCAACTTTCAAAGACAAATACAAGCAGCAAAAAGGGTAGCCTATCCTGAATCTTCAACAGCAGCAGAAAGAAGACTTGAAATAATAAGGAGCAGTCTTCTCACTGAAGAAGAAGTTCTGTGCTGGAGAAGATTCCTGTACAATAAAATGGTCAGGGATGTCGAAGTGCAAGGATGGACAAGCACTGACTCCCATCACTTCACCTTCTTCCTGAGCAATGGATCTTCTCTAACAATCAACATCAAGGAGATCTTGCTCCTACCTTCAGCCTTCCTGCACAAGGTCTTTGAGCTCAGATCACTCATCTTCAATGTCAACTCCTTAGAAAGTCAAGAAATGATCAAGATCATCAAGGCTTCTTTGTATAAGGAGGAATCTGGATCTGACTCAGACATATCCTTTCTCTCTTCTCCAACAGTCAGACTGAACACAGAAGAAGAATCAAAAAGAAGAGAAGAGGAAAAGATGAAAGAGGCATGGAAGGATGTGACAGGTATGGAATGGGAAGAAGATGAAGTCAGTTCCCCTCCCTTATCCATTCCCCAAATTGCCAATGAAGCTGAAGCTGAGATTCCAACAGTAGCACCATCATCTGCTGTTGTGATCAGTGAAGCCGAAGCAGAGGCATCCAACAAAGATAAAAGAAAGGGAATTATGACCAAAGAAGACGAAGAGAGGCTGCTAAGAGAAAAGAAAGAGAAAGAAGAAAGAAGAAGAAGAGGAGATGGCTGAAACAAAGAAAGCTCAAGATAGACTCACAGCCATTCTCCTCAGAGAACAACAAATCTAACTGTATGCAAAACAGCTGGATGAGCTCAAAGTAAAGATTCCTGCAATTTATCAGATTGAAGAAGATGAAGCTCTTGCTCTTCAACTGCAGGAACAATTTGACAAGGAAGAAGAAGAACTAGAGAAGAAGAAGAAGGAAGAGGCTAAGTTCAGAATAACTGATTCTGAACTAGCCAAAGAAATTAGAGAGGAGTGGGTAAAGGCTCTAGTTTCTCAAGGTGAGGATGCAGACTACCTTGAGAATCAAACAAAGAAATTTACAGAGCCTTCATGGGTCAGCAGGGTCATTTGGCAAAGAAGAAGAAGAATGAAGAAGAAGAAAAAGCCAAACAAAAGTCCAAAAAGACCAATGCCTTTAATAAAAGGACCCATGAAGAAAGGAAGATCATGATTGACTTCCTTAAGGCTAGAGGAGAGAGTGGAAAGAGGCTAGGTCTCATGAATTTCATGAACCTGCAAGCCCTCTATTTTAAAGTAAAGAAGGATGAGGAAGAAAGATTGGAGAAGAAAGGCTCCAAGAAAAGGGTAAACATTCAAGAAGAAGAAAGGAAATCAAAGAAACCCAAGCCTTCTCTCTCACCCAACACTTCCTCAATCCAACAACCTTCCACTCTCCTTCCTAGACCTCCCTCCTCTCCTCCCTCAAAGTCCAAATCCTCACACCCAGCTCCTACTCATCAACAACCTCCCAAAAAGAAAAACAAACCCACTTCCAAACCAGAAGACTCAAGAGAAATAATCAGATGGTCATACAGCCCTGAAGACCAATGGTTTGAAGTGTTTAGGGGGAGGACAGAAGCTAAAAGATCAATCTATACATCTGTTGATGAGGTACTACAGCTTCCAGATTCTGATCTAAGAAGTATGATGGAGCTGGGTGAATCCTCTGAGCCTGAGAATGAAGGTGGGAGACATCTATTGCTGGAAACCAAACATTACTTCAACCCCAGCAAAGATGAAATCATTGATGCCAAACCTCTTCAATCCCACTCTCCATTCATCAGCTGGTCCTACAATGCTGAGAAGAATGAATTCACTCTGACAGATGTTAAAGGACAGAAGATGAGGTGTTCAAGCAAAGCTATCTTCAAAATGGCAAGCAAAGACATCAAGACTCTATCTGAGCTTCCTCTTAAAAATCCCAGCATGGACCAGAGAGGATATGAGGTTGAAAGGATAGTCAGAAACATGCAAAAGCTTCAGCAACAAAGACAGTAAGAGAATTTTGACAGCATCAGTCTAGGGGGAGTTTGTAGAAACAAAGACTAATGGCTACAAAATTATCAAAGTACAAATGCTGCTGACCAACAAACTGCTGCGAACAAGCTTATCTGCTGCGGATACTTGTTCTCCTGCTGAAGAACAAATCTGTTGCGGATAGCCTTATCTGCCGAAGACCAAAGTTGCTGCGGATAGACTTCTCAGCAGCATCAACACTTGATGCTGCTGACAGGCAAATCATCAGCAGCTTTGGATGGTCACATCTTGCTGCTGATCCTCATCTTTGCTGCTGACAGCCGTGTGCCTTGAAGACAAATCGTTGCAGCTTACTATCCATGCCAAGCGTCACTAACAACTTTCTGCAAAAGCCACTGACACACTCAAAGCAGAAGGAACCTTAATGACACAACCAATGATGGACAACAATGCTCTTCTCCAAGCATGCAAGTAATAATGCACAAAGAAGACCCTTCAATAAAGTTAACTAGTTTTAGACTAAATAACTAGTTTTAGACTAAACGTGTAATAGTTATCTATATACAACAGATCAACGGTCTGTGTTAGATCTGATCCTTAGAATCAAGGGTCTGTCTTGATTCTAAGCGAGTATAAATACTGTGTAAACACTTCATTGTAAGTGTGCTTTTTGATTGAGTTTTCATTTGTAATCGTTTATTCGCAAAAGCTTAATACAACAGTGTTCTTATTAGTATTCTTTCTGTTTACTCGATTATACTTGTGTAGTTGCTATTGTTTCCGCCAATTTTAACTAAGAACAGAACCATCTTGTACTTTCACGATCTTGTAACAATTTAAAAAATAGGTAAAATCATTTTTTTGATTTTTGGGATAGTTTATATATCTAATTTAATAACTTTTGGTAAAAAAAACGCAGAGTGTTTTTTTATAAAAAAAATTTAAACATTTTTTACATACGTACCATCATGTGTTACAATTGGAACATGCTGACATATATATAAAAACGTTGATTTTTTTTAATTTTTAAACATTTAAAAAAAAAGTTTACTCGGCGTTTTTTTTTTTTTTTTTTTGCATTTGTGGTGATGAAATTCTATATAAAAACACTCTAAAAAAACAAGTTACGAATGAGTTTCGTGGGTTTCCTCATCTCAAGTGAGTTTCCAATTTATCTTTCCCCTATATATATATATATATATATATATAATCAAATAAGAACTAAATATGTGTATTAAAAACTATAAGAACTAATCAAAAAAAATTTAACTTATCCATAATTTATATATTTATATTGAAGAGTTTAATAAAATTTAAATTATTTTTGTTTAAAAATTTGACAAATTTTAAACACATAGGTGCATTAAGACAAGTTTGGCTCAATCTTTTTCGAGTTTCAAAGCGAATTTTAAACTTGGGTTTTTTTTTAATGAAAATAATTATTTTGCTGACTCACCATCATTACTAGATTTAACAACAACCACTAGCTTAACCTAATAACAAAGGTGTATACAATTGAATAATAGAAGAAGCAGGAAACGAAAAGTCGAACTGTCGAAGACCAGTCATCAGCCCACTGGCCACCATCGGCTCTCTGCCTCCACCGCCATTAGCCACCAGCCCGTCATCGGTTAGCTATTACGGTATGTCATGTAACATACTATATTTTGTCTATGGTTATTACTATAATGTTAATCGTCTTTTAAAAAAAATTAGTTTATATATTTTGTTCGTAGTGGTCTTTTTTTCTGGCTCGGCCGGGACACTTAAATCCTCAGGATTGACCCTGGCGAGAATATTTGTATTAACAAATTATTGTTAACAATTAACATACGTGAAATCAAGAAAAACTCACATGGATGTTACAAACCAACTAAAATTTTTAATTAAGTTTAATTTTTAACCAAACATGTAATGCATACTGTTGATGTTTATAGATGTATACATATATAACTCTAATTTTAATAAAGAATTATAAAAATCAATAAATCCAGTTAAGCCTCCCTATACGTGGGCTTATAACTCTCTAAATACATGAATTAAAGGAATTAAAGTATCGTAGCCAAATATTTAATCATGAATTTGTTGTCTTTAATGCCTTAAAATTATAATATATCTCTCGATATATATAAAATTTTGTCAAATCTATACTATATAATAAATAAAGGTTTTTGTATGTCACGTGTCGTTTTCATATTCAATCTTATCATTCTTTTTCCGCCTCTCTCTCTTATTAAATGCACCCATATATTTTAATAAATTACTAATTATACTAATAAAGCATATTTATTTTAAATTATCTTTTATTATAAAAAAACATTGAAATCTAATTATGTATCTTATTTTCAATCAAATTGTAAGTGAAAATCAAATTACATTAAATAATAATTGACGTATTTTCGAAACCCAATCATACATTATATTTTACATATTTTGAATTTTGTTTTCTATCCTTAGTATATATAATACATTTTTACACCTGTAAATATATAAATAAAACTTAAGAAATTTATGTATTGATATTTTTCACCATGTGTGTATTACACAGGGTCTAAGCTAGTCTATACTAATAAATAAAGGTTTAAGGTGGACACTTGTCACTTCCTCATGCATTCTCATATTGATTTTCTCGCCTCTCTCTCCTAATAAATGTGCATCTATCTTATTAAATAGTAATGATATTATAAATATATTATTAAAGAAGAATACTAATTATATTAAATAAGAATATATAATAGTAAAACAAAATATAACTAATTAAAAAAATACTAATTTGTTATATACACACATTTCTACTTGATATATCTCGAGACGATCATAATAGTCTGACAAGTTAGGATGTATTTACAAATTTATAAGTTTTATCTTTTTTAATATACAATCTCGTGTAATACACGGGATTCTAACATAGTACTTTAATAAACAACATAAAATAATGAACGTACATACTTTTTGGATGTTACTATACCCCGTTCAGGATGAGGGCGGGGCGGAGCCGGTTAGGTTTAGTTCTTTTATTTATACTTTGTTTCTTTCGTTGTTATGTATGTAAAACATTTTGATGTATATATTTAATTTTTTGTTTGGTTTGTAATGTTTAATATTTTGTTTGATTGTAATGTTTAATATTTTGTTTGGTTTGTAATGTTTAATATTTTGTTTGATTGTAATGTTTAATATTTTGTTTGGTTTGTAATATTTAATATTTTGTTTGGTTATACTGTAAAAATATAATAAATGTTTAAAAAATATATAAAATATTTAAAATTTATAAATAGATAACAAACTTATATTAACAAAATTATATAAATTAAAATAAAAATAAACAAAATATAAATAAATGAAAAAATATATAATTAAATAAAAAATACCTATACGTGGCCGTATAGGTCAATACGCCACGTATAGGATTCATAAACTCCCAAATCTTTCAACTTTTGAAACAAAAATATAACACGTGCCTCATACGCTGCGTATAGATCAATACGCCACGTATTGGACCAGCCGTCAGACAGAGAATGACACGTGTCATTCTGTTGTCAGTGACTGAACTCTATACGCTCTCGTATTGCCCTATACAAGGGCGTATAGTGTGACGACGGGTCCAATTAGCAATATTCCGTGTACGGTTAGAATCAACCTTTCAAAAACGTATTATGTGTACTTCTAGCATGATATTTGAAAATTTGATATAGATGGGGATTGATTTAGACATTAAACAACAGTAAACTTGACTTTATTAAACCTCACGTTTACTTCATCTAGCCCCTATAGATGGATAGGAGTGATTGAAATTTTACCAAACAACAAATAACTACCTGTATTACGTGACATAATTATATAAGCCTAAATTTTTATTTTTGTTTATTTTTTTCTTAGCTATTTAATATTTTATTTGTTTAATATTTTTTTTCTTAACTATTTATATTCTTTTTACTAACTATTTAATATTTATTTTATTCAATGTGTGCAATACACGGATTTATAAGAGTATCCAATATACCCTTACGGGTGGGAACCGTGACGGGCTTCACGGCGTGAGTTGGTTCACGAACACCGCTCCCCTATGACGTGAGGGGGTTAGCGTGAGCTAGTTCACGGAAGAAGGGGCGTGAGGGGGTTGGTGTGAGATGACACCGTGTGATTGGTTGGGATCTCAAGTGAGGGGGCACACTCACGGTGAACACCGTCCCTCTCTCAAGTGAGCCTCACTTGAGAAAAATATAAGGGTATACTCTTACCCTAACATATATTATAATAAAAAGGAAAACATAAAAATATAACGGAAAATAAACACTTTAGCATTATTACAAGAAAGTGATGCGAGTGAGAGTGGTTTTGTGTTGTATAACTTTTATTTATTGCACGGAGTGAATTTAGCGTAAAGTTAAATTAGTAGCCTTAAGTTGTACATCTTTTAATGAATTAAATAACTTAAATTGATAAATAAACTTTAACTAGATAGTTTCACCGTCGTGTGTTGCGTGATTTTTTCTCCCTAAACCCTATGCCACAACCAATTGGTAAACATAAAATTAGTTAAAAGAAAAAAAAATAAAAAATAAACAAACAAACAAAAATTTAAAAATACTTTTAAAAATGATTTGGTTAAATAATACAGAAAATTTTACAAATGAAACCTAAAACTAATTACAGAAAAAAATATTAAAAAAAGAAGGAAAAGGATGATAATCCCGGAGGGTGGGGGTTGCAGAGTTTCGAACCCGGGTTGCTGCTAGGGATTGGATTTTCACTAACAACTACTCAACCCCACTTTTTGGTTATCAACCTGAATTAAACTGAATATACTTGAATTAAACTGTATATATTTGGAAAAAAAAAAGTGAAGCTTACACCGGTGTAAGTTTTAAAAAATATATTTTTTATAAAAACTTAAACCAGTGTAAACTCCACTTACACTTACGAATTTACAAAAATACAAAAAAGAACATGACATTGAATTCGTGTAATAATCTTATTAAAAAAATTATTGGATCGATTTTTGCAGGTTTTTTTGGGTTAACAAAATTACAGATGGTTATTAAAAGATATCAATCCCATATATATTAAAAATATAGCAAGACTATACTCAAATTAAAGAGAATAAAATGCTCGATTTTATGGTTTAATTTTATTAAAAAATAATGTCGTATAAAAAAGTTACCCGTGTTTTAAAACAATAGGGGAACTTGAATAAAGTCAACAATGATAGAATTTCTAATTTTACCATTTCAGACTCTTTTCACGCTTAAAAATAAGCTGACTATGCACAACTTTCATCTTAACCCTTGATTTTCTAAATCAATGGTTCAGAATCATTTCTACACTTTGTATGATAAGAGTCCTTTTGTATTTAATACTTTATATATATATATATATATATATATATATATATGTGTGTGTGTGTGTGTGTGTGTGCGTGTTTTTGTTGCTTTAAGACAAATGGGCAACATCCCAGGTGGTAAGGCGCTACCCACTTAAGGCCGTGACCCGAGTTCGAATCCCCCCTTCTCGGCTAAATTAGTGACGTCATGCTGACGCTAGCTTTATTTTTTAAGAAAAGTCATTTTTTTGTTTTTTTTTTGTGTTTTGAATTTTTTTTACCTTTTTAAAATTTATATATTTTTTGCTTATTTTACATTGTTTTAAATTTCATTTTCGTATTTTTCAATGTAGGTTTCTACAATCAGGACATGTTTCATTTATCTACGTTTAAAGGGTTATCTTGAAGTGATTTTTTTTAACGGATTCGTTTTTTTCTAAAGTTTACAATATTATTAACGTCTCCGTCGTAACGCGTGAGGAATCGACATACTTACTTTTATCAACATTTCGAAGCTAATTTTATTCATGGTTCAATAATTCCACCATAATCCACGGATCTTAATACTACTTAGTCATATCTATCTCCCTTAAATCTCCCCGTTTTAAATAACTACATTTTTCATGTTTTTCTCTTTTCAAGACACGTATAAATGTATATCGTCTACATTAATAGGTGGCTAAATTTCTTTTTCACAATCGCCTCTCTCTAATATCTATCAAGTTTTATTTAAAAAAATAATAATTTATCCATCCGAACGTACTCCCAAAATTCAACGTAACCATTAAGGCCTTAATGTGGTAACCAGGGGCGAATTCATGTAGGGTTCAGTGGGTGGCGAGCCACCTGTTGAGATTCATCTGTGTAGTGGAAAATTTTTTATCTCTTTTAGTAGGCACCTTCCTAAATATGCTAAGAGTCACCCGTCATCCGATTTTCAACAAATCAAGAGGGAAAGAAGCCAAAGAGGTTGCTGATAATTTTAAGTAAAGATGATAATTTTTTCTATAAAAAGCCATGAAAGCTTAAAACTTTAATGGAGAAAAAATATTAGAGAGAGGAATAGAGAAGAAGAAGATGAAGAAATGAAATGGGAAATTGGAAAAATAGGAAACCCAAAGTGTTTGTTTATAATTAAAAAAAATAAATAGAAATTTTATATTAACCCTTGTAATACAACTAAATTTACACATTAAATATTTTACTATAATTTGATTTTTTAATAGTTTTATATTAAACTTCTAAAAAATAGACATTAATCATAACAAATTAAATTTTATAGATAAATAACATGTTTTATTATTGATTATTCAATTGATTTATTAGTTTTTTTTTGTATTTTTTACTTTTGGTTTATAAGTATATTTTTTTTCTTCTTATTTATGGTTTGCAAATGTTTTTTTGTCTTATTTGTGATATATTCTTGTGTTTAATCAGTTAGCTGTACACGTTTTTAAATAATAAGTATGAATAGTTTTATATTAATATCTTTAAGTAAATAGGTATAAATATTTTTATTATATCGTTATGTAAATAAGTATTTGTTTTTACCCGGCCGATTTTGAACCGATTTGTTTTTGACCAAACTCGCTTTGACCAGACCTACTTTGTGCACCCGCTCACAAAAACTTCTGGATCCGCCACTGGTGGTAACTGTGTTAGTACTTAGTACAAAGAATTTTTTTCAAAACTAAGTAAATATGTTATTTAAGATTGACAATATTACATGCAAGAAAAATATTTCTTAAGTTAGATATTCTATCAATTGAAAAGAGTTATATCACCGATAGTTTTTAAAATTTAATAAAATATTCTACATAAATAATTGAAATATAAAAGAAGTAAAACAATAATATATAAATTTTATTTATAAGAAGAATCATATTTTAAAAGTTTTCATATTACATCTTTAAAAAAAAGTGAGTCGCCCCAAATAGATTATTATATGACGGAGTGTTTTATATATCTTACTTTTTCAACAATATTTATTAAATAACATGACAACTAAATAACATATTTTTTTAAACCGGGTAAATACATCCTTTTCATATGTATATTTTTTAATCATATAGTTTACGTAGGTTCAAGATTTGTAACCATCACGTATTCTACAAAATCGAACGTGCCACTTATTTAGATAACCCAACAACTTTTAACCTAATACCCATGTACCACTTTTGACATAAATAAATATTAATACTTATTTCGTCTAATAAACAATGTTATTTAAGCTATAGAATGAATCGGATCATTACAGCTGCATAAAAACCATGGAAAAACACGAACAACACTTTGATTGTCTAACTAAAACCTCACAACCAGAGATAACTACGTGTTTACTTCAAACGTTAACTTATCATCATGGTTCTGATAATAAAAACGATGACTCAAACTATAAACATAATTTTAAAACTCGTAATTTTACATTTTTTGGTACTAAATTTATTTTCTCTTAACTAGTAGACCGAGAATATTTATCGGTAAAAATCGATATGATTGTCATATTGTTTGTTGAAGTATTTGTAACAAACATAATTTCTAAACAGACATAGAATACATATTATCTATTTTATTTATCATCATGTGTTTTTAAGAAGAATTAAATATATATATAAATTGTAAAAACATCCATCCATATTTGTTATGTAAAATTAAAAGGCAAAAGCCGGATGATATTATAATTTATTTTCAACTTTCTATATAGACAGTTTATATAACAATAGCCCCTATGTTAGTACGGTTTATATATATTAAATAAACCTTTTAAAATATATAAGTTTCTGTTAACGGTAACAATCTTTGAATAGGATTTTATGTGACCTTTTGGTATATTGAAAGGGATAAAAGAGGGGTTAAAATATGGAAAATGAGATCTTAAATTTATCATATGTACACCTGCTATTGAGTAATTAATATTTTATTAGATTTTATATAGCACGTCAAATTACTCTTTAATTTAATTAATATATCCTTAATTAATGATAAACACAAACATTTTTTAATGGGGATGACTCTGAAAAGTAAAAAAATTAGAAATAAGTTAATGTTTTAGTGGGACAAGTGTCTCGGGTATAATTATCAGATGATATCTTGGAGATTGCCCCCTAATCACTTGAAACAATTCCTGTTGCACTATAGAAAACAATTTGGAAAAATTCAATGAACCTGATTATTTAATTAAATTATAAACTATTTGTATTTTAATCTTTATTTTATTATAAAAGATGACTTCAGTAATAATCCACTTAATTTGTGGGATTGCCAGGTGGCATATTTATAAGCTAATTATCTTTTTGTCTTATAAGTAAAACTAGAAATAGAGCCCCGCGCGTTGCGGCGACTTCCGAGCGATAGTGCTAGCTTTTACAGACGCGTGTTGTGTCGTCTTAAACCGCGGAAAAAATTAACTTCCTCGAAAGCTTATAAAATAAAGTAAAAAACCTTAGGTAAATGTATCTTGCGCGAGTAAAGTGTATAAGATTTATGGTTATAAATTAAAACGCATGAAATTTTTTTAGGCTATCCGTAGTGGTTTCACGCCCCTCCACGTCAGCGCCACATCAGCAGAGGGGTTTTCACTGCTCATTCTCACTTAGTTGCGTAGTGGTTTCACGCCCCGCATTTAATTTTTAATCATTAACTAATAATTAACTAAATACCAATAAAATAAAATTAAACTAATTAAAAAACTACATTCATTAAAAAAACAAAAAACAAAACTACATTCATAAAAAAAGACATTCATAAAAAAAAACTACATTCATAAAAATAAAAAAAAAACTACTCGTCATCATCCTCATCCTCGTCGTTTATGTTTTGGCGTTCGTATATTTCTTTTTTTTGCCTCTCCGCTAGTTTACGAACACCTCTGGAAAGGTGGTCGAAGTTCATAGTTAGAAACTTGATATCTTGTAGTTGTTGTTTATCCTCTTTAAAAGAAAGTAGCTTTTCAAGCTTCGAGTCTATTCTTTCAAAGCGGGTGTCCGATGCTGACGAAGAAGCAGCCCGTTTACCTTTGTTTCTTCCGGGCGGACGAACCAGTTCTTCCAGTGCTTCAATTCGTCATCGGTATCATTTAGATTAATTCTTGAATTGATACCAGGCGAATAATCGCCGGTAGACGACGATTTAGTTCATTTGGACGACGAGGACATCAACGGGACTTGGCCCCACTTGGGAGATTTTCTAATAATCTCCCATGATTTATTAGAATTAAACGGTAACTTTTTTTTAACGGTAATATTACCGTTGGAGTGTGTGTTGGTGAGTGAGCTTACGCTCGTGAAATGCCCCCACACCCCCCCTTTTCACACCACTTTCATGCCTAGGGGGCGGTGTTCCCTGGGCGTGAAAAGCACATGTGGCTCACGCCACCCCTCTCACGCCTGTGATACAGATGGTCTTAGCATAAAAGCCTTTGAAACCGGGCAAGGGGTGGGGATGCGTGTTTGAACCCGCGTCGCCTGCTTAAGCGTAACCACGAAGACCATTGCGCCAAAGTCATCTTTTGGTTTTCATTTCCTACAACTTTTTAAACCAAAGCTGAATATGAGAAAAATAAAAAATAATAATAAAAATAACAAAAGCATGCATCAACATGCTTGTACATTTGGCTTACCTACTTGTAATTTTAAATAAAAATAGAAGTGTATTACCAATTAATTAAATTTTTTTAAAAGAAGTTATAAAAAAACCTTTAAAATAATTAAGAAAATAATTTTTTTGTTTTTGTTTTTGAGGAGCCAACAATTGATTTTATATAAAACAAAAGGTGTGAATATAAGAAAATTAAAAAATAAAAATAAAAAAAGTATGCATCAACATACTTGTACATTAGGCTTTTGGCACTTGTAAATTTTGAATAATAAATCCACTCACATCCAAATCTTGCTTTTTAATATTTAATAATAAGGTTATCAAAACGTAAATTTAATAATATTTAAAATGGTGATGTTTTATGTTCGTAGATTCGAATATGGTAATACCTTTTTATGCCTAGTAAAACATAACCTTTTATTATATAATAGTATAATGTTAGTGATTTTAATGTTATCAAATAATTTTAGATAATCATGGTTTAAAAGAAAAATAAAAATAAACATTGATACGATATGAGTTCAGACCTGTAATATACATGCTCGTTCAATACTAGTTTAATTCCTGGCACCTAGGAAACTCAGTAGTTGAGGCAAACGCCATAATCGAGGTAAGGGACATAAGCGGCAGCCCCCGCCTTCGAGACGAAATTGGCGCAATATTGTGTGAAGTTGATTTGAAAATTAACTGCTTGATAGCAGTTACTGGTCCGGTTTCCCCCCAATTTTGAATATGAAAATTGTTTTTGATCAAATAATTGGTTCATGAAAATTATCACAGATTCCATACTTTGATCTGAAGATAATTTTTCTAAGTTTTATCTAATTGAGAAATTCGAGTTAACCATTGAATTGTTTCAATCTGAAAGTGATACACACAACTCTCAGAAAATCCATAATTTGATATATGAAACCTACAATTTTTATTGACTAAAAGTTGCTTCGTATTTATTTGAATAATGAAAAGTTGCATGAAATTTTGTTCATTAAAAAGAACAGATAAAGTCAGTAGTAAGTTGCTATTGATCATCGTTGATAACTGGGATCAACACCAACTTGATCATCGGTGTCAAATATCCATCAATGGCAATTTGACAAACAATAGCAACTTGGTCATCAACAACAACTAAGTTGTTGCTAAGAAGCAAGCAACCAGTAGTAACTTAGTTACTGCTGATAGAGTTTTTGCTGATTAATTTTCATTTATATAATTGTTTAACTGTCAACAGTTATAACTACCAACTGTCAGTCATCAACTTAAACTGTGTGATGGGTCATTTCATGTATATAGGATGATCTTTGGTCTTGTTTAATATATCAAATTCACTTACGAATTCTGAGTTTCATACACGTTCTTGCCTATTTTGTCTTATCCGATTAAATATTTTGGAATACCACAAATTACTTTAATCTTAAAGTGGTTTCATACGATTCAAAAAACTATCAATGAAACTCCAAACCTATGAAACCTAAATTAAATATTATGGTGACAAGTTCATTTGGATTAACATGTAAAAAATAGTTATGGAAGAAATATTTTGAATTTATTCAATGTAATCCGCTACAATCATACAAAAACGTATTATTAAACTGTTAATCAATCAACATCCTATTTAATCGATCACAGAACAAATACATCCATTTAAATCAAGAGTCTGCTTCACAGTTATGTCTAAAATTGTAATCATCATTTAAACTATTATGTCCTCTTAAGTCTATGTTTTCGATAATCGGATGACACGTCTCTTTTACATTACTAGTTTTCTTCTATAGCCCCTGCCGCCAACCATGAACGGCTCAACATGTCTAAACGAGATTTAAATTTGGATCTTATACATAACAAAAAAATTAACGAAACAATCTCTACTTTATCTGGACTTATGACCGACAAGGATAAACTAAATAGTGTATACATAGTTAATGAAGTTAAAAACTATATATTAATTTAGTTTATCCGAACTTAAAACCGACAACGATAAACTAAAAAAAATTTCTACCTTTATTTGATCCAAATGGTTTGATAAAATTTTCGTAATCATTTTTTTCTATTGTTTTTCTCAATTTACAAAATAGTCAATCAATTTAATCTTTCTTGTGATGTCGTCATCATGTGTTGAATGATAGTTATTCATGTACACTTCCTTTACGTTATGACATTAATAGAAACTGTTTTTTGTTGTTATGATGTTAAATCAACAATAGAATCTATATATATAAATAATAGTTCTATATGAAATAAAGTTTAGTATGACACTAACAAGGCATGGACCAACACCTATGTATAGCAACACTAGTACATATAAAGGTGGTAAAACGACCCGACAATATATAAGGACCACAACAACTAGGTAATCAATACTTTGCCATTTTGTGTTCTAACTAATTCCTACTCTTGATCACTAAATCATTCGTATATATACATGACTCGGTCAACTTAAGAGAGTACTATACTTGTTATTTTGTTTTATTTATGTACTAGGTTAGAAACCCGGTATATTACACGGGTTGAATAAATGCAATGTTATATATACTTAGTAATAAAAATTTACTTATTACATATTTATGATATATTACATAGTTTTTTAATACAAAGTTTAGAAACGTTATATAGTTATTTTTTTAAAATGTTTTATAAAAAGAATGAAAGAAATGTTCAATTTATAAAAATATTTTATGAACAAACATATTTTTTAAATAAAAAGCGTTTTATAAAAAAAAATATAGAAATCATTATTATTTAATAGGAGAGAGAGAGACGGGAAACAAAAAATTATAAAAAAAATTAAAGAAATTTGTATAATTAATAGGAGAAAGATGCGATAAACAAAAAGTTATAAAAAACAATTAAAGAAATTTGTATAATTAATACGAGAGAGACGCGAGAAAAAAAAGGTTGAAGATGCACAAGAATTGACAAGTGTTTACCAAAACATTTATTTATTAGATAATATAGATATAGATCGTTTCTTTTGTTATCATTGTTTTAACTGAAAATTCAAATAGTTACTTTAATAAAAAAAATATTATGAATGATAAGAACTTCATAAAAGGTTGTCTGTTTGAACTAAATTAGAAAGCATTATATTTATTCATTTTAATATTATTTTTGTTAAAGTTAAATACTCTAAGGAGTATATATTAGTATGTATTTTTATTAATTTTAATATTATTGCAATATAAGTTGAATGTTCTCATTGACTTATGGTCTTATTAATTTTCGTGTGTTATGTATTTCATAATATTTTGAAGAAATAGTATGATATAAACACTTACTAACTCATGATCCTGTGGTCTAATAGTATGATGTTTGCCCCTCATAAAAATAATATGGATTCAAATATTTACAAGTGTAAAGTTAGATGATATTTAGATGTAAAAAATTATATAAAAAAATATAAATACTCACTAATACACATGAAATGAAACATCACGAATTTTCTTTTAAAACAAAGTTAATAACAGTCATTTGCATTTTTTAACATAAAACACGGCACTTTTTTATTTTATTTCAGAAAATATAGTTAAACATGTCATAAAATTACAATTAAATCTGAAGTTAATTATATCAATATGTAATGTCTATATTGTTTCAATCTATGTATTGATTTATAAAACTCTTTAAAATTATATATCTGTTATTAATGTTTTACTCATATTGGCGGACCATTTAAGGGACCAAAGTGGGCCTAGCCCCTCCCCCCACTCATATCTTTTTCTTAAAAGTATTGATTTCGACTCACTAATTTTATTTCATATTAGTTATAGTGTTTGAGTCCCCTCCTAATCCAGACCAAAACCCCAAATCTAATCCACAAATCTAGATTTTTGCATCATTTTTTGGATTTATGGTCTTTGTTTGATAAATTTTTTTTGATTTTTTATATTTAATATTTTCGGCCCCACAATTCAATTATTTAAGTTCGGCCGCCACTGTTTACTCAATTCCTTAATTTCAAATAAAAATATTCAAGTTACAATTAATAATACACTACTAATGTTTCCTTTTTACCACAAGATAAAAAGGAAGTCTAGAGAGCGTGATTTCAGTTAAAGATTTAACTAATCGGAATGACTGTTACCCCCTGTCGCATACCCCACCTCCCCACGCCCACTCTTATTTATGCATCTAACCAATAACATTGCTTAAACGTACAACCTTTTGTTGCACAAAGTACACACAACATGCATATTTCTGACCACAGAGAACGTATATTTAGTTATACATCAACCAATTGAAATTCACTATCGCTATGCATCACTACACACCAATGTACAACCTTTTGTTGCATAAGTTACATATGACCCACCATCCTTTTTACCACTCAAGGACGTATAGACTTAACCAAGGCAATTACCGTTATAACCCTGCTTCATAAATCATAACCACCCCCAGTATTGGGAGTTTATCCGGTCTATTTAATTGTTTTAAAGAGGTGTATTGATGAAGAGTTGAAATTGAAACCGATCGAACCGTCTAAAACGAGGTCAGTCTAGATCAACGGTTTAGTTCATGGTTCGGTTTGGAACTAGAAATTGGGTGTGATAACTGAACCGTCTGTTTAACCTTTATTATTTGTGAATATTTTTTTATTTTCTACATTATGCAGTTTATTTTTTTATAACAAGCCATCCTTATATTTTTTTTATTTTAATGCAAATTAATGATTTTGAAAAAAGAAATCCAATTCAAACCTTCGAACCGCCAAAATCAGCAGGGTCCGACAGATCCATCCAACCGGCCAATTTGATTTGGTATTCCCTGAAACATAGTTAGCAGTTTTGCCTTGAGTTTTCGTCTAAAGAGTTTGTACCGTGAAAACCCATAGTTTCAAGCTATTCGGTCTTTCAATTTTCCTAAAACTAATTCATAACCAAACTGAACACTGGTCAGCTTGGTTATGGCCAAAACCGATCATATAACTAATATTTCAATGTTTAGCTTTAATAACCAATTGGTTTCAATTACAAACAATTCTTTTTTTTTAGTTATATGGGAAGCCGCTTCTGTCCCATCCCGGTGGAAAGGTGCCTTGCCCTCTATTCAAGAAGTCAATGGTTTAAATCCTGCAAGGTGGGACTAGATTAGGAGCTGTTCTAAAAAATAATAATAAAAAATTAGGAAGCCGCTTCAGTTGATCTTGTTAATTGTCAGTTCCGTATGTGAGTCAATTTAAACTAATTCAAATAATAAAGGGAAAAATATCAAAATGGACATTTGACCAAAATAGTTTTCCAAAAAGGAAATGTTTATTTAGCTGTTGTAATAATGGACACTCTTTCACAATAGTCGGCTAAGCTTAGTCTGCATAAATTTCCGTGCCCACATTCTTTTTTACAGAATACGGACCAATGGCAAGTCGACACGTGGCCGGCTTAGGCGGCTATAACCGCCTAAATGGATTAGCCGGCTAATAGCTAAGCTTAGCCGGCATAAATTTCCGTGCCCACATTCCGTTTTCAGAAAAGGCGCCGGCTAAGCCTGTCACGTGTCGAATTGCCATTGGTCCGTATTCTATAAAAGGGAATGTGGGCACAGAAATTTATGCCGGCTATTGTATCAAAATGTCCATGAAATAGCCGGATATTTATACATGTCCATTTTTGATAATTTTTTTTAGTCAAATGTACTTTTTAGTATTTTCCCAATAATAAATCTAATCAAGTTTTGGAGATAACAAAACCAAACAAACGTTAAGTTTTATAAAATCTTGTAAAAAAAATTATAAACATAAAATATATTATTTATAAAAAAAATATATAAAGGTTAAGTGTCAATGAATATTGGGTTTGATTATTTTGGTTACGCATATACATGTAAAAGACCCGTAGGTAACTAAATCACAAAACTCATTTATAAAAAAGTTATAAGCAATCAATCGGTTTCTCAAATGATTTAATTATTAGAGAAAATTACAAATTACGTCATTTAAGTATTATTCAAATTTCAGAATACATCATTTAACTAGGGAAATTACATAATACGTCATTTATGTTTAAAAAAGATTGCATGTTACGTCCTTTGGCCTAACGACCGTTAAATTTTACCGTTAAGTCAGGTCATGTGCCCCTCATGTGAGGGTAAAATAGGCTTTTTACCTTCTCAAGGACTACTTTTGTAAATAACTTGAATATTTGGGTTTAACTTAAATAATAATTATAAAAAATTCTTGAAGCAATGTGCTGATCCCAGCTTCAAACCCCATTAAATCATCGATCCCACCTTCAAACCCCCAAATCACTCCGATCTTAGCTCCTCAAATCATCGATCCCACCTTCAAACCCTTCATCCCTACCTACAAAGCCCTAATCCCATCACTGAAACCTCTGGCCACCCCATCGGAAAGCCGTTTGGAGTGTCAAGGTTGTCGCCGGAGTTGCTGTTGTGCTGCCGGAGGCCTGCCAGTGCCGCCGGAAATCAGTTCAGTAAGAAAACCCCATCAAATCATGGAAAAAAATGTTGATTCCCCATTGATTTAGGAGGAAACAACCTGCAATCAATTCGGTGTTCACGATAACTTCAACTCCATGAATCGAACGTCATAGATCAGGGAGCAAACAACCTGCAATCTTCTCTGTCGCTGCCGTTTCAATCGCGGTGCGTGCGGGCGCATGACACCTCCGGTCACCGCCTTCGTTCCTCCCCTGTGTTCGCGAGACCTATCTGGACACCCCTGTGGAGTTAGTTTTCCAGTTTGACGAGGTTTATTTGTTCAATCAATGGTGGTGGTTGTTCCATGGATATCGATCAGAAAGGACGTATGAGGCTAGGGTTGGTGGTGGTATATTTGTTTGTTGGATGAACAAGATGGGCTAGGGTTGGGTTTAATTTTTTTTATTAAAAAGACCAATTTTGCCTTAATCTTTAAGTTAATTACACATATAGTCCCTAAGAAGGTGAAATGACACATTTGCCCTCACATGAGGGTCACATGACCTAATTTAACGGTCATTAGGTAAAAGGATGTAACGTGAAAACTTTTTTAAACATAAAAGACGTATTCTGTAATTTGTTTAGTTAAAGGACGTATTCTGAAATTTGAATAATACTTAAAGGACGTAATTTGTAATTTGCTCTAATTATTATTTGCTAATTATTCGAATAATTTGGGTTACTTTATAGTTAAAACGAAAAAGCATTACTACATTTGATGGTTGACATAAAATGGGTTTGAGTGAGCAATAAATAAAATGAAGGGGATGCTTTTGAAAGGCATGGTGTAGTAATCAAGTTCTGGGCACACGTGAGAAGACGACAGGCGTGAATAGGAACTGCAAATCATTATGTAAACACTAACTTCAAAAACAAATTCTGAAACCAAGAACGAATTAGTAGATGTTGAATATCGTAATCTATTAATATGTTTTTTTCCTCAACTTTCATGTTTATGTTTTCCCAAAACATGTTCTAATATTTTGTTGGTTAACGGATAGTGTGTCTGCTTTGCGCTTCTTCACTTTTACTGTCTACGTCATGCCATCTTTTGCGTGCTTGTTGGCTACCGTGAATAGCCACTTTAGGTTGTGATTTTAGGATTTGTACGATGTCTCACTATTACTGTCTACACCATGTCATCTTTGTCCGTACTTGTTGTTGGTTACTATGAATAACCACCTTAAGCACGTCTAGGGTTAGACCACTAGAATTTTAAATCGTTGTTCGAGCCTCATCGTTTGACATTTCAAGCACCTTAAATATCTATATTACATTGTATTAATCAATTTATGATTCCTTTATTTATGAAACTATCCAATATATTTTCTAAAACAACAGCGGACTAATTTGACCAACAATTTCTTAGGTTTTGCGGCCCTCTCTCTAAAATCCCCGAACAAATTTGCAGTTAATACCTAATATGTTTGAATCTAAGTCAATCCCCTTGAAACTTTCACTTAAAGTAAACTGAACAGCAAACACAAGTTTAGTCAACTTTAACCCCACGGGTAAACCTTTACTTAGCCATCAATATTACATAAGATTTACAATTTATTCCATCACAATTAAAAAGGAGATTTTGCTATATCATAATAAAATTATCTTACCGAATAAAACATCCGGATGTTATACAACCTCTTCGGTTGTTAGCATATTCAAGAAGCGTTTGCAACTAACGAATACCCAACAAACATACTTCATTAACTTTGGCTAATTGGCTTCAAACTTGTTAAGACAATCTTTGTTGTCCATTATAGCAAGGGCACATGGAAGAAGCTTATGTTTGGCTTCCTATATTTCACGTAATAAGAACTAGTGATAAGTTATTATTGGAAGACAATCTATGATGTATTTAACCTTTTTTCATTACGATCACACATCAAAACTAAGGGTGGCAATCTTGACCCATTCTTCAAAGAATGGGTTGATTTGGGTAAAAAATCAATTGTATATGGGTCAATTTGGGTCATATTAGATTAGTCAACGGGTCAATTTGAGTCACCTCATATTAGTTGACGGGTCAATTTGGGTCATCTCATATTAGTTGACGGGTCAATTTGGGTCACCTAAAATTAGTCAATGTGTCAAAATGTATTATAAAACTTGCTAACTTAAAAATAATGCAAATGGGATAGCCTCCCCCACCAACGTCACACCACCACCCACCGCCACCCACTCTACCGCCGCCTCGCCGCCACCACCCCCGTCGCCCACCACGGCCACATCGGCGCCCCTCGCCACCCCTCTCCCGCTGCTGCGGCGTACCGCTGTACTCCTCCCCCCACCGCTGCCGCTCCACTAACTCCACCCCTTCACACCACCACCACCACCCGACATCCTGTTGCGTTCGACTCTTTGCCGCCGCCGCCACACCACCCGCATTCGCCGCCAACCACCCGCCACCTCCTGTTGCGGCGACCTACCCATCCACACCCCCACAACCACCCCACCCCACCACGCCGCCATCGCCCGGTCCTACCCACCACCGTCGCCACCCACCCCACCCCTACCCACCCCACCCACCGCCACCCTACGCCCACCCCACCCACCACACCCCACCCCACCCCACCCACCACACGCCGCCATCGCCCGATCGCCGCCACCACCGTAGCCACCTACCCCACCCCGCCCCACACCACCCCACCCCACCACCAACCAACCCCACCCACCCCCTTCCTCAGGCGGTGGCGACGTAGTGGGGTGTGATGGGTGGGGTGGGTAAAGGTGGGGGTGGGTGGGTGGGGTGGGGTGGGTGGGGACGATCTTGCGATGGCGGGGTGTGGTGGGTGGGGAGGGGGTGGGGGTGGGGTGGGGTGTGGGGTGGGTGGCGACGATCTTGCGATGGCGGGGTGTAGTGGGTACCCCACCCCACACCCCACACACCGCCATCGCAAGATCGTCGCCACCCGCCCCAGACCCCACCCCACCCCCACGCCACCCCCACCCTACCCCACCCCCTCCCCACCCACCACACCCCGCCATTGCAAGATCGTCGCCACCCACCCCCACCCTACCCCACCCACCCCACCCATCACACCCCACTACGTCGCCACCGCCTGAGGAAGTTGGTGGGTGGGTGGGGTGGGGTGGTGTGGGGGTGGGGGTGGGGTGGGGCGGGGGTGGGGGTGGGGGTGGCGACGATCTTGCGATGGCATGGTGTGGTGGGTGGGGAGGGGGTGGTGGTGTGGGGTGGGAGGGGGTGGGTTGGGTGGCGACGATCTTGCGATGGCGGGGTGTGGTGGGTGGGTGGGGGTGGGGTTGGTGGGGGTGGGGGTGGGGTGGGTGGCGACGGTGGTGGGCTGTGACGGGTGGGGTGGGTAGGGTGGGGTAGGGGTGGGTGGGGGTTGGGTGTGGTGGGGGTGGGTGGGTGGCCGCGATGGTGGCGGCGATAGGGCGATGGCGGCGTAGTGGGGTGTTTCGGGTGGGGTGGGTGGCGGCGGGGTGTGGTGTGACGGGTGGGGGTGGGGTGGGTGGGGTGGGGGTGGGGTAGGGGTGGTGTGGGTGGTGGCGATGTCATTTGGACTCGAACCCAATTGATAGTATTTTTTAAGACAACCCGCTTTAACCCGGACTAATTTTGCTCCAAATCCGATTTGACCCGAAGTTATTTTGCTCCTAACCCATATTGACCCGAACCCATTCTGACCCGAACCCGTTATGACCCGTGACCCGAACCCGCCCGACCCGCCCAGTTTGCCAGGGCTAATCAAAACTATTCTATACTTTTCATTTACACTAAATCTAGCAAAACAAATCTTCTTCCATTCATATCATTCATATATTAGATGTACTAGGTTAGTTCTTGTATATTACACGGTTAATGAAAAGAAACATATATTATTCATAAATGTCTAAATAAGAATCACTTTACATAGTAAAAAAATAAAATTAAAATTACATTCACAAAACCAAATTACATAAGGTAAATTTTTTAGATTCTAGAAAGTTGATTTTGATGAATTGTTATTTGCTTAACAAAGATAAGTTGTTAATTTATTTTTTAAAATGCCAATTTAATTCTCTAATTATAGTAAATTTGCGAGAGTTAATTTATTGATTTTGTTATAATTTAAATAATACAAAGTTCAAAATTTTCAAATCAAACGGTTTTTAAGTTTTAGTAAAATGATATTAAATAATTTTAGCAATTATATTTGTTAAGCATTTATTATTTATAAGAGGTTTAAAAATCTTAAATTATAATTAAACTTTAGGTGGGAAAACCTTTTTATAAAAACCTTTATTTATTATGGAGTATAGATTAATATTTTTCTTTAATTAGTTATATTTTGAATTCTTATTATATATTCTTATTTAATATAATTATTATTCTTCTTTAATAATATATTTATAATATCATTATTATTTGGTTAGATATAGGTACATTTATTAGGAGAGATAGGCGAGAAAACTAATGTGAGGAGGCATGAGAGAGTGACATGTGTCAATACAAAACCTTTATTTATTAGTATGTATAGATTTCTTTAATGAAAAATGTTCTAAAAATAATTTAATAAAATAAATTAACTATAACTTTCATAAATATTTCGACTTATATGATCCAAATTATAAATAATTCTTAGTTTTTTAAAAAATATGCAAGTTGTTAAGAAAACCTCTCATCCTTAACAATAATAATAATAAATCAAAATGACCATTATGCACCTGCTCCGTACCCCACCCCCTCGTCAAACACGATGAAGAGTTTGTGTGTATAAATAAGGAAAACTTCCCCTTTTTTCTTTTCCGAGGAAAACGCCCACAATCTCAAACCCCCCCATTCATCTTCACAACCAATCCATCATCCAACAACACAGGGGCAAAACGGGAACACATAAATCTTTCTGCAACATTTCATGTAAGTCTTTGCTCATCACCATATCATCAGGATTCAAACCATTCACATTATACAATCTTTATACTTAATTTTCTTAACAAAATTCATGTTTCTTGAATCATAACACAAATCCCATAAATAAATAATTAGTCTTTTTAATGCAGATTCAACACTTAATTTTCTTTTTTACGCCAGATCATCATCATCATCATTACATTCTCTGAATATATATGTTTCCAATCAGAAGTGTTAGTTTATTGCTTTATGATAATCATTATATTTTAATAACAATAATAATAGTTATTTCTATCATGGGTAGATTTACAATTTATGATTGATGATTAGGAAAAGATATTCCAAATTTATATTCGGTTTTTGAAAATTCTTTCATTTGATCATCTGGATGTTTGACAGATCTTGAAATCTTGAAAATATTCCAAGTGTTTGTTCATCCATCTTCCACCACCTGTTTTCTACTCTGTAAAGTCTTATTCAAAAAGTAATATTTTTTCATTATCTTCAAGAGAAAGCAACTATCTGGCTGCACTCTGTATATTTATTATAAATTTACTCATTTATTTTTTTTATTATAACATTTTAATCTATTCCTCCAAGTTTTTACTTGAAAAACATTTTTGTGGGAATATATATTTTTTTGAAAATAAAATATATTTTTAAATTAAAAATATAGAAACTTGTCGATTTATTTTAGTCATGTATTTTTTTATTTTTGAGATTTAAAGATTTTAGAGTAAATTTCGTTTTTGGCTTATGTGGTTTGGCCTATTTAACCCTTTTAGTTCAAAAATGAATTTTTTAACATATCAACCCCTGAGGTTTGTTTTTTGTAACCATTTCAGTCCATGACACTAACCCTGTTATTTTTTTCTGTTAAGTATAGGAATATTTTAGTCATTTTATTTCTAATTGAACTAGATTAACCTTTTCAGTCCAATAAAAACTTTTTTTAAGCTTTTTCATAAAAAAAAAATTCTACTTTTTTAAAAACGTTTTTTTTTTTACTTTTTTAAAATCATTTTTTTAATTTTTTTTCCGTAAAAACGTCATTTTTGAACCTTTTTAAAAATGTTTTCAAATTTTCTAAAAATATTTTTTTCATAAAAAACGTTTTTAAAAACATTTTTTTAGTTTTTTTTTTATAAAAACGTTTTTTAGCTTTTTTGTAAAATGTTTTCTTAACTATTTTAAAAAAGCTATTTTTATAAAAACGTTTTTTTTTATATTTTTTTTCATAAAAAACGTTTTTAAAACATTTTTTTAGTTTTTTTATAAAAACGTTTTTTAGCTTTTTCGTAAAATGTTTTTTTGACTATTTTAAAAACGTTTTTTTTTAAATTTTTTTCATAAAAAACTTTTTTAAAATCATTTTTATAAAAAAACTAAAAAAAATGTTTTTAAAAGCGTTTTTTATGGAAAAATATTTTTAGAAAATTTGAAAACGTTTTTAAAAAAGTTCAAAAAAGACGTTTTTACTGAAAAAACGATTTTAAAAAAGTAAAAAAAAAACGTTTTTAAAAAAGTAGAAAACTTTTTTTTTAATGAAAAAACTTAAAAAAAGTTTTTATTGGACTGAAAAGTTAAACTAGTTCACTTAGAAATAAAATGACTAAAATATCTCCATACTTAACGGAAAGAGTTAACATGGTTAGTGTCATGGACTAAAATTGTTACAAAAAACAAACCTTAGGGGTTGATATGTTAAAAGATTTTTTTTTTAAAAATGTTAAATAGACCAAACCACAGGGGCCAAAAGCGAAATTTACTCAAGATTTTAATAATATGTGAAATGACTTTTTAAATTGGAATTTATTTGTGTGCAAAGTACTGCCTTAGAAGCTGCCTCCGTTTTCCCTGCAACTGGGTGTTTTTAAGTTGCTCATAATACGAATATTTTAATGCTTATAAATAATATATTTGGTAACAAAATATTAGCCACAATACCGTCTTCGTAGGGTCATGCTTGTTCAATTGATTGAGATATGTACAACCGGCTACATTTAGTTGTTTGTTATTTCTTTTTAAATATCCATAAAATTAATAGTTAGGTATAACAAAATATCACCTTGTTTTGTTTCTTTATAAATTCATAAAAAACCAACTATTTTCTTGATTTTGTAGGTTCAAATACATGATTTCGACTTTGTCGTAACGCCCCAAGAATGAAAACCGAAAGCATTCGGCATCTGAAGGTTTTTTTTTCTTTTTAAGATCTAAAAACTCACTCGAGCGTTATAAACTCGATAAATGAATATCCTTAGTAGTAAGAAAAAAAAATTATTTGATAAGTTTATTTATTTATTATTTTTTAAAAAATAAAATTTATTTTAAATAATGTTAAATAGAATAAAGTGGAATATTTGTGTTTTTTAGGGAGCATCGTGGCCTAAAATGAAGATGAGAAAATGGTTAAATTTGAAGAAAGCAGCAGATGGTTTTCATTCTGATTTTTCTGTAAATGGTATGATTTATTTAATTTCTTTAAATGTGACGTTTGAAGTGTAAATAATTAAATGATTATTTTATTTGTTTTTGTTATGGTGGGGATCAGTTGTACCTGATCGGAGCGAGAGAAGGAAGAGTTGTTCCGATGATGGCAGATACGCTGTCGTACCGGAGGAGTTATCAGGTACCACTACTTTAAATGATTTCATTATATGTGGCGGCGCTATTGTGAACTTCGTACTCCATCAGCCTTTTTAGCCGTCGATCTGACAGACTACATTTCTAGCCTCTTAGAGTTCAGAACCATCAAATCCAACGGCATGTGTAATTTCTGTTTAATTGGAGTTTGAAAAGAATCAAATGGAAATTGAAATTTTTTCTTTTTTCGTTTGTCATTTTGCTAACATTCCACAGTAGATGTTTTTAGTTCCAGAAAAATAATTATAAATAAAATCAAATAAATGAATAATACATGTTTATTTGTTTTATATATTAAAACTATTATTTCTTTTTTGATGACAGAAGAATGGTTGACAAATGACGATAGTGGACGGTCGAAACAAGAAAAAGTTGATCTCAGGTAAAGAAAAATTATTTCATTCAAGTATTTTAAATCCAATCAACTTCAGTGATATTTTTTAATTAATTATCTTCAATACTTTATAAAATAAGAAATTTTAGATTAAAAAGTTAACTAAGGATCTTATCGAAAGAAAAGAGAGATGAACGAAAAGATCTTGTAGTTTGTAATTATTATTGAAAATTCACGGGATATAATCATAAAGTAATAATTAAATTCAATATTGGCGTGTAAAATCACTTGTACTTTTTTTCTTAACAATAAAAAGCACTCAAGTTTTAGTATTTGTTTCAATAAAGTTTTTAAAAATATTAAAAAAATATATATAATTTATAATTACGTGACCTAAATGGAAGATATATGACCTTTGATTACTATTTACTTTCTATTTTTTTAAGTTGAGTTATATGAAACAATTATGAAACTTGATTATCATTTGATGTATTTCTTGAAATAATAACTACTAAATTGTAACCAAGTTTTATGTATCTTCCATTTAGGTCACATATTTTAAAAAAAAATTAATATTTATAAAAAAATTCACAATATGGAAACAATATTAAAGTTTGACTTGTTTTTATTGATAGATAAAATTGTTATGACTTTAGTGTAACACTAAAAAAAACCTGGTTATTATTAAATGAAATATATATTCTTAAAATTCACAATTTCATTTCACTACACCATTTTCTTCCCTCTCAACGACATGAGTTGCTGAGGTGTTGCGGGGAGGATGAATAATGAAAAAAGATGGAGAGTTATTTGTAAATATTATTATTATTATTATTTAATGAATTTTTATATTTTGTTTTTGTAGTATGTTTGTTGGGACATGGAATGTAGGAGGAAATTGCCCACACAAGGACTTGGACGTGAGAGATTGGATTAGAACTTCATCCCCTGCTCATATTTATGTCATTGGGTATTCTCACTTTTATCCTTTTTTCATTATTAAAATTTCAAAATAATTATTTTATCTTTAAAAAATTAATAGGGGCATAAATGGAAAACATTATTATACACAACTGTTGTTTTACTTTTACTTTTATTACTACTTTTAAGTTTTAACTTTTAACCCTGTCCGTAAAACAGGTTTCAAGAAATTGTACCCCTAAACGCAGGCAACGTACTGGGAGCTGAAAACAAAAGCCCTGCTGTCAAGTGGCTTTCACTTATTCACGAAGCTTTGAACACTAACCCTCAACTTCCACTTAATTACAATCCAACCTCCCCCGTTGACCATCATCAGTCAACTCTAAAGCCAAGAGCTAGCTTCTCCGATCTTCTATCTCTTGAAAATGAACTTGGTCACGAAGAATTCCAAAGGATTTTCAACACGAATTTTGGTGGCTTAAACGACGATAATTATCCGTTAAGCGGGATTAGTGATCCCGAGGCTAAACGGAATCCAGGATTCAGCTTAGTTGCAAGTAAGCAAATGGTCGGGATCTTTCTTTGTATATTCATTCGCGAAGATTTGCGCCATTATGTTAGTGACTTGAAAGTGTCATGTGTTGGAAGAGGCATCATGGGATATCTTGGAAATAAGGTAAAACATGTTACAAATACTATAAACATTAAACTGGTTTTTTGATTTATTATTTTCTTTGGATAAAGGACAGAGCTCGGAAAAATTTATAAATAATATTCTAACATTTTTTGTTTCGCGTTTATTTTTAGGGCTCTATTTCCATTAGTTTGACATTACATCGTACTACATTTTGCTTCGTTTGTACTCATTTGGCGTCGGGAGAGAAAGAAGGGGACGAGTTCAAGAGAAACTTAGACGTGACAGAAATCTTGAAAAAGACAAGATTTTCGCGTTCGTTTAGAACACTAGGAAAACGCGTTCCTCCTAATAATATTTTGGGTCACGAGTAAGATCTCTTTTCTATTTTTTCCCCTTTCTACAATTCTTAGTTAATCACTTTGTGTATTTTCTAATATTTCTTTTGGTTTGATATGTAGAAAGATAATTTGGCTCGGGGATTTAAATTATCGTTTGTCATCGACTTTTGATGACTTGCATGAAATCATTCAAAGAAACGATTGGCAAGCGCTTCTAGAGAAAGATCAGGTGAATAATTCGTCATGGTTGCATTTTGCAACCATATAACCTAAGAAAATTCTTTATTTTACCTCGTTAGCGTTTGAAAACTATAAAGATTAACATAAATTGTGATTTGCAGTTGAAAATAGAGCAAAAGGCCGGACGAATATTCGAGGGATGGGAAGAGGGCAAGATATGGTTCGCGCCTACATATAAATACATCACCAATTCTGATCGCTATGTCGCACAAACATGTACTCCTAAAGAAAAAAGACGTACGCCCGCATGGTAAGATCTCAATATCTTTATAATTTTTTTTTTATTTTTGTATAAATAAATAAAGGTTTAAACTTTAAAATCAATGTGGTTTGAAATTAATTGCAAGCACATGTTGACTTTATTGTGTGAAATCCCAAACCATGAGCCTAGTTTATATAAGTTGAAATGTTTCTAAAATCTCCACTTACTAAAAAATCTATGTTTCATATTGACTTGTAAAACATGACACACATGGTTGAGTTTGTTTTATTCTTTTGACTTTCTTGCACATTGATCCCACTATTCTACATGAGTTATTTGTAATTATAGAATTTTGAGTGCCACATGACTTATTGACTGATATGTGTGGATATGATGATAGGTGTGATCGGATTTTGTGGAAAGGCGAAGGACTAAAACAAATATCATATGTAAGAGGTGAATCAAAATTCTCGGATCACAGACCGGTTTATTCTTTATTCTCGGTCCAAGTAAATTTACCTCGAAACGAGAACGGAACAACCAAATCTGAGGATCTAGAGCTATTACCGGTTTGTGTAGCCAAAGTCCAAGACCAAGAGTTGTTGATAAGCAAGACAACCAGTTGCATAGAGAGCACCCCTAGGTTTTCGAAAAAGTTAATTAGCCAGTAAAATGATGACACGTGTCATGTTAATCAAGAACCGGATATATGACATGTAGACAAGATCCAGCAAAGGGGTCCACACCTTGTTTTAGGCTTTCTTTTCCTTTTTTATGAGAAGTTTGGGACATTGGTGCTATAAGACTTGGATATGGCCTTAGGGGTACAATGGTAAACTTACATCGGTGGCATGGCTATGGAGAAGAAAATGACAAAAGGGTAAAGATGTAAGTTATGGATGAGAATCGACGTAAGGAATTCGACCGGTTTTTTAATATTATATTTTCTATTTAATTTCTCAAGGTTTTGTGAATTGTAATCATTTTGTGAAAAGGAAATATATTTTTTCTTACTTTTTTTTTTGAAGTAAAAAACAATCGGGGGAGGTTAAAATGTTAAATAGTCAATGGCATTGATGAACTCTCTTTGTCAAATTTTGTTAACCTATTTTATATAAATCTTGTGCTTCTTTTATTGAATTTCCTTTTAAATTTATGCTTCAGTCTAATATTCATAATTGCTAGAGAAATATACTTAAATAAAATGCTTTCTAATGCAACAATAGTCAACTGTAATTTTCACTAATAAGATATACAAATTCAACCAACTTTTAAGTAAAGAACTGTCAGATATAATAAGGATATAGAACAGTTATATAACCATCTTATCTATGATTCTAATAGTTCTTCACCTATAATTGATAGATAACAGATGGCACAACTTTTGCATATATGATAACAAGAAATGATAATGCATTTTATCAATTTTGCATAATAGTAACCAACTGTTAAAAACAGACTTAGTAAATAAAAGTTAGAATTCGGAGAAAAATACATAAACCATAATGAGAAGCTTAGTATAATCACCCTATCGACGTTTATGTAGAAGCTGGGAGTTGAACTCGTGCCTTCTTTTGTCAATGTGACTAATCTTTTTTATTATCCAGTTAAGACCCACAACATGCTGATTTCTGAGCAGCTTCAGAAGACCCTGCTGCCTGTCCTTGTTGATTAATCTTGATGGTCTGTGGCTGCAATTATCAAGTTATAAGAAAAACAGCTATTTAGGGTTTGTGGGTTTTGACTAAAGACAAACTGGATGTAATATTTTCTTTTCTTAATGCCCCAGGATTAGCTTTTCTGTCCATTATCAATTGTAAAAAAATTTATTCGAAAATTTAACTATTTTTCATATTAAATAATTGCCCAACAGTACATGTAAGCATCCTGTTTCATCTGTTCTATAAAAACAGCAGAAATTTCTGCATCGAAGCATTCTCATGTTTAAATTACCTTTTTGCCCATGATTCCTCTATTTGACTTCGTTAAGAGGTGCTTCTATTGTTCAACACAAGTAGTCAAACAATTTCCTTAAACTATTTGTTAAGTCAAACGTTGCAATTTTCATCAATAAATATCAACATACCTCAGCCTTTGTGTCAGTTTCAGCAAGTCGTTGCTTTATATCCCTAGCTATAGAGAAGAAGACCTCCTCCACATTCATATTCGTTTTTGCACTCTGTTTAAATGTTAAAATATAAATACCAATTGACACATATAATATGTAAAAAGAGTAAATATAAGTATATCTTTACTTACAGTTTCAAAGAATTTGATGCCATACTCGTCAGCAAGTGCCTGGCCCTTAGCGGCGGGAACAGCCTAGACATTACCGATTTCATTCAGTGTGGAAAATGATGTAAACAAAAGGGTATATATGCATAATTTAATAATTTATTTGTCTGTGTGTGCATGCGAAAGAGAGAAAGATGACCCTTTTGCTTTCGTCCATGTCGGCCTTGTTCCCAACCAGTATCTTGTTTACATTATCAGATGCATGTTGTTCTATGTTACGGATCCAATTCTTGATGTCTACACATGAAAAGAAAAGGTATTTCTTAGAAAAATGGGAGTTGATGGGAGAATGCCTAGGAACAGGAAACATATACAACAGTGATGATTCAAAACAAAGTATGATACCCACAAAATTCAGCTGAGGGAGAAAAAGATTTAGAAAAAAACTAAACTACTTGAAGTGCGGTTTATAAAGATTTAAATTTGTGGATGAGAGGTATAAGCAATTACTATTAAATGATGATTCATCAGTTACATCATAGACCAGCAGAATACCCATGGCTCCCCGGTAGTAAGCTGCAAAATACCAAGATTAGTTAAAATACACACCACTGTTAATAAAAAAAACTCATTGGTATATACATGGGGGATATTTGTCAAAAACTCATATAAAGTTTATAACTATGAAACTACCTGTGTAGTTGGATTCATTTACCAAAGAGCCTCTAGCCTAGTGGTATCAAGGTGAGTACATAGTGGTGTTCCTCCCCAAGTGGTTGAGGGTTCTAGTCCCATAGTGGACAAATGTGTAGATTTAGGAGTAAGGTTAGTGGGTGTGTGTTTGTGTGAGTTAGCCGTTCTAAAATAAAAGTTGGATTCATTTGCAAGAAGACAACATTCCACAAGAATCTTATAAAGTACAAATGTGATGGCTCAGCTCATTAAAACATGAATAAAATCATCAATCATGGAAGTCATAACGCTTCTTTTGCTACGGATTTACCAGTTGTGATTGTCCTGAACCGCTCCTGACCAGCAGTGTCCCAGATTTGCAATTTGATTCGTTTTCCATCAAGTTCAATGGTCCTTATCTTGAAATCAATACTATAGGCAAAAAAACAGGGTACGAGTATGCTCGCATGATACTCCCAAAATCAATTTTTTAACCAGTAAGAAGCAATTAAGAACTTGATATACGAACCCAATGGTTGTGATGAAACTAGTGGTGAAGGAACCATCCGAGAATCGCAAAAGGAGACAACTCTTACCAACACCTGCAGCAATTAATTAAAGGATTATCATAAGACTGAGCTGAATCAGCTGATAACTTCAATTAATCTACAAAGAAAAGTTTTATATTAAATCTCTAATTTGAGCTGAAAAAAACTAAAAGCAACAATGTAAAATTTGAAGTTGAAAGTAGAAGGTTCGAATTTACTGAAACTAAAAGAGCATTTTCAATTATACGGACAGTTGGAATGGTATAAAAGCATGAGCCTACAAGATTTAGACTACCCTATACAACCAACTGAAAGCATACACAAAAGCTAAAACATGGATAAAAAGCTTAGGTGATATAGCTTTTAAAACTTACAGAACAAATATGAAGGAAAAATGACCTTCTAATTAATAAAATCTTAACAGAATGTGCTCAAAAGGTATTTTAGATAAAAAAAAAATTCATGGCTATAGTGCTATACTTAACAATCAGATGAAACTCAATGTTGTAAAAATCACGCCTAGGCGGCGCCTAGGCGTCGATTAATCGCTAGGCGCTCGGCTAAGGAGGAATTTTAGGCCTAGGTGGGCCTAGGCGGCCAGATTCCGGTGAACATTCCGGCGAAAACCTGAACTTTCCGGCCAAATTCCGGCGAAAACCTTTGGTGTGGTTTAAAAATGAACATTTTTATAAAAATTACATATAAAAATGTGTGTATATATATAAAAAACTGAAAATTACATATAAAAATTATAATCCGATTAATCCCGCCTAGGCCCCGATTAATCCCGCCTAGGCCTAGGCCCTACCCCACCGCCCGACTAGCGCCTAGCGATTTTTACAACACTGAAATGCCAGCATATGAAATTAATGTATATCCATTTACCTTAGCAGAGTGTCAAGTGGCTCGATGGGCAACCCATATTTCTCAAAAAGTCTTTATAATAAAGACTATATGTACCTATCAATCCAACTCATTGCACATTAGCACCCATTCCCATAAAGGCTGTACGTAAAGTGTTTGCCAAACCCATATCTTATACAGGACCATGACTTTGTAATAAGTTGTCCAATTGAAATTTTGGCATACGAATTCAGTCCAATACTAAAGGACCTAGGGCATCTTCCATTTCCATGAATAAGACTCGAAAGCTAGGCTTTCATTAACCTCTAAGCACCACTTGGACAATTCTAGATGAAACTAATCCCCTCGTTGATAGCCGCATCACGAGCCTTGACTAGCGATTACACAAACTACGGTTAGCATGCGTCTATTAATCACGATTCACTTGCCTCCCCTAAATTTTTACATTATGAAAACAATCAGAAGAAAATTTGCTTTTGAAACCCTACATGACAACGATCCTTTTTACACACCATATCCTAATTAACTGTATTGGAATTATAACCCTAATAACAACAAACTCAAAAATTAAAAAAAAAATGTGCATCTTCATCTTACCCATCCCATCGCAGTTGAAATCAAATTCAAGCTAAGATATCCACTCTCGCCAAACATAATCCCCGATAATTCGAGGCAATCGATCAAAACGTCACACGCACAAATAACGTAAATCAAATATACGTACATCGAGATTCAAAACCAAAAAGGTGAAGAACAAAGCAATGCATACCGCTGTCGCCAATCAAGAGAAGCTTGATGAGGTAATCGTAATCCGCTCGAGCTCTAGCCGGTGGAGCCGCCATTTCGCCTGATTAAAATGAATCAGATTGAGCAAAAACCCTAGAAAACTGGCAACTTCGTCTAATCTTCTTCCTCTGATCATACAAAAATTGGGGGAGATAAAATTAATGAGGAAAAAGCTATGGATTGAAAGATTTGTATGTATATTCACCAGATCACAATGAAATGAGAAAGAGATCTAACAAATGAGGGAGACGAAGATGAAATGAGAAGCCTCTCTGGACGTCAGCAGTGGTCGAGCGTTCAAACACAATTTTATTTGTATGTATTTTTCCATCGTTTTTACCTCAGTCGTTGATTTAAGAACCATACACCCCTTCGGATTTTGCCACGTATTCCATTGTTGTTTAAAAAACTTGCAAATTTTGAAACTTATACTTCTTACAAAATAAATTTATCTATTATTTTAATTTGTCTAAAAAGGTATTCATTTCCATTTTATTTTTAAGAACTAAGCTACACTAATAATTATATATTCATAAAATCATACCGTTGCGTGTCGCAGGGAGAACAGAGATTGAAGGGAACAATGGCGTGTGACGGCCGAGTTCTTGCAGCAGTCGTGCACACCAAGATACAAGTTACAAATGGGACTGTCACATTTGGCTGAAATATTAAGAGATTTCAAAAAACTTTGTGAGACAGAAGAATATTCTAAAATCGATTAGAAAGATTGTGTAACTAAACCGGTTCTAAGATCTCGATTATGAAGGTCATAGCTTTCGATTATAGTCTTCCACGATCTACAAACTTTCCCTGTTGTATCTGCAATCAAAAGGTCTTCTCCTACCCCCACCGATCTGCAAACTTTCCCTGTTGTAATAATAAAGTCTTCCACGGATTAACCCTCCGTCCGTCGGATGTGCAGAATCTTCGTAATCTCCGATTTATCTTTGGTATGGCGCCGCTGTTGGCTAAACTGATGCATGAATTTTTTAATGAGATCTTCAAAACTATCAATGCTTCCCACGGGAAGACTGTCATACCATAGTCGGGTTGGGCCAATCAAGGTTTAGACGAACATGTGGCATTAGACGGGAAGAGACCGGCGCTCCACCCCGCCGGCACTGACCAAAATGTTGACGTGGTGGTCCGGGTCTCTAGTACCATCGTATTTTCCAACGATGGAAGGCATTTTTAGTTTGGTTGGAAATTCGCCTGTGCAATCTGGGTTGTGAACTTGGACTTGGAAACCAACAATTCTGGCTTATACAGCTTAGTGAGATCATCCTGGATCATGAGGGGTGTATACTGCTCTCCTGTGTGCACGGGTGGAATCCCACTTCCTATGAAGGGGAAATCACTAACCCGGAAAAGGTGGGGTGACGGTGTTGTACGTGGTATCAGCAAAAGACAACTGGGTGCGCAGCCCCGCTAGTCGGTTTTCCCGTGCCACCTGTTCACACCAGGCAGAGTACCGTTGGTGCTCATAAAACATCATTTCTGGAGTGGGAAAGGGCACATGAGCTGAAGGAAACATGGTTCCCGGGAAATGTTATGTAGCCCCAGAGGAAGGGAGCTAGTGATAAGATGAGGGGTGAAAGATGGTGTAGAAGAGATAACCGGGAGGATGGGAACGGTGGAAGAAGAGAGCGGAGTCTAGGGAGGTACGGGTAAGGACCCAGAAATGGGTAAAGTGGAGGTGATGGGTGGGAGTGAGGATATCAGTTGAGGAGGCGGCGGGGACAACAGTTTAAAGATGGTTGTCCGGTGCTGATGACAGTACCCCAGTAGGGGCTAGTGACTTTTGTAACTTAAGGTATTGGGCAAAGGAAGGTGGTGGCGGAATGGAAACTGGCGGGATAAGAACATCCACGGTAACCTGGGTGGTACTGGGAAGGATTGTTTATGATGGTGAAATGATAGAGCCACCATCCTCATGGAGATCGTCCAAGGAGGGGTGGGGCTCATCGAAAAGGAAGGGGTTCCCCTAGATGCCATGAAATATGAGATGATGAAGAGAAAAAGCGTGCGTGAATGGATGGCGCCGATGAAGAAACACAACCTTCCACTGGGGTTAAAAGGAGTGGTTTTCCACCTGGATTCAGACTTCTAAGGATCTAGTTGATAGCTTATTCCGATCTACAAAACTAGAACACCGTTAGCCTCGTCACAGGGAGGGGAGAGTCTCTGTGACCCGACTCTGGCGTGAGAATAAGTAACTGTCGTGATAAAGGTTTCCGGTGAATTAATAAATAGAGGGAGAGAAAGAATTGAATTGTGCGTACTTGAGAGATAAATGTTATGCATTCTCCTGTCAACATCACGATTGCTTATGGGGCCCACTATTCTAGCTGAATTTATTATTATCTCTATCTCCTCCTATTGGTGGACACGTTGTACCGTTTGACATGTGATTGATTCCCTATGCTCATCTCGAACCCTTGTGGGTTTTTGGGCTTCTATTGGGCTTTGTCATGAGCCAAGTATGCTACCATACCTCTTCATATAGCATGTCCATTCAAAGTGGAATATATCATTCATAATTTGATGAGTAATAATAGTATAATACACAAATCAAGCTACCAAATTAGCAAAGTATTTATACCACAACATAACATGAGCATGTCTACTTAGCATTTAACAATTAAAAGTAAAATGCTATATACATCTAAATAAGCACATTTGATTAAAACAAAAGTTCAAAACAATTAAAACAACACATTGCACATAATCTAAATACTTAAGCAATTTGAATCATATTTCTCTTTTAAGCAGCAAATTTCAATCATGTTTAACCGCAAGGGGTAATATCCTTAATCCCACCAAAGGGTGGTGCCTTTTAGCGCTTGGTTTTTCCAGACAAAAAACGTTGTAATAAGGTGACATATTGTTGTAATCAAAAGTGCATAAGACCATATAAAAAAGCGTCAATTTTGATTAAAAGTTGTCTCTCTAAACAGTATATATGCTTATGATCGGCAAAGTCGGTGAGTGAGAAATAATTCACTGTTCACTTTTTTACAACTATTGCTGCACAAGTTACAAGTGATTACTGCATGTTTTTCTCCTTTTTATTTTTTGGTTTTTAGCGGCCTTGTTTATATGTAGTTCGCAACAAGAATAGTGAACAAAATTGTAGGTGGCCGAGTGGTAAGGTGCGCGTGATCTGAGGGGCGCGGCCCAGGGACCCCCCCCCCCCCACCCAAAAAAAAAACGAACCATGTTTATGCTTTCTTTTAAAATTCTATTCCACATATTTAACACGTTTGATCCTTCAAATTTTATCCACCTTTAACCAAATTATTTTTTACTTTTTTTTTTTTGTCTTTTTTAACTTCTTTTTACTACATTTTAAAAAATTGATTTATTTATTTTTTTAACTTTTTCCTTACGTTAAATTTTTTAATGGTTTCCTTTTTTTATATAAGGTCTCGAATATTATCACGCCCTCGTGTAACGCATGAATTTACATAAAAGTTTTGGTTTTTTTATATAAACTTTCGAGGACGTTAACTTTCGGTGTCACGTGTCGCAGCACACGAATTTGCCAAAGTACTACAGTTACTGCTAGCATGACGTTAATTTTCGGTGTCACGCGTCGCAGCACACGAATTTGCCAAAGTACTACAGTTATATAAAAGTTTTGGTTTTTTTATATATAAACTAGAGGCTAGCATGATACAACAAAAAAAACCTTAAGAAAACAGAGATTAAACTTGCCAAAGTACTACAGTTACTGCTACATCCTAAAAAATGACATCATCTTAAAAGAGCACCAATCTCCCTATTTACAGGAGTTCATTTTAGCCTTGTTTTTAACCCATAGATACCTAAAAATCTTGATTTCTTCAATGATTTTTGCAACAGAAACCTAGTGGTTCTCAAGTAACGATTTGTTCCTTGCTTTCTAGTTTGCTCAACAATAAACAGAGTAATTGTGTATTTGTGTTATATATTGTATTCCATAATGTGTTACAGTATATAAAGGAAATATATTTACAACTCTAATCCCCCATATACATGGTAACAATATATTCTAATATAAACGATATATGTTGTCAATCTTTATCGTCTAATATTCCCCCGCAAGCTAAGGCCGTGGAGCGACCTGTAGGTTGGACCGTAAATAGATAAAACGTTGTGACGATAACGGTTTGGTGAAGATGTCAGCAATCTGATCATCGGTGGATATAAACTGCACCGAGAGTAGTCCTCTAGCTACTCGTTCTCGAACAAAGTGGAAATCCACCTCAACATGCTTTGTACGTGCATGGAAAACTGGATTTGCTGATAGATACGTCGCTCCTAGGTTATCACACCATAACGTAGGCACTTTCTGAGCATAAACATGTAACTCTCGCAAAAGTGTTTGAAGCCAAGTCAATTTAGCAACAGTGTCAGCTAAGGCTTTGTATTCGGATTCTGTAGATGACCGAGAGACGGTTTTTTGCTTCCTAGCAGACCAAGATACAAGATTGGATCCGAGATATATAGCATATCCCCCCGTGGATCGGCGGTCATCGGGGCACCTAGCCCAGTCAGCATCGGAGAAAGCATTAATCACATGGGGCTTAAAAACCGAGTCGGTATAAACATGTAGAAGCATACCGGAGTCATGTTTAATTAGAAGGCCAAAATTAACAGTGCCTTGCAAGTATCTCAAAATCCGTTTCACAGCTGACCAATGATTTTCAGTTGGGAAGTGCATAAACTGGCATACCTTGTTCACCGCATAGGACGGATTAGGTCGAGACAATAACACATATTGAAGTGCACCCACAATTTGTCTATATTTCACGGGATCTGAAAACTGGGGACTGTCACCTAGTGCAAGATTGGAATTTGTAGTAATGGGTGAAGGCACAGGATTAGCTTTGGAGAGACCGGCACGTTCAATCATCTTAAGGATATATTTCTTTTGCGACAAAACAATATCAAGACCGGTCGCGTTATTTCAATACCGAAAAAATAAGACAATGGACCAAGATCTTGGGCCGCAAAGGTGTGGCTAAGACTGTGAACCACTTTGTCGATTGCCTGAGGATTGTTTCATGTTAGTATAATGTCATCGACATACACAAGCATATACAAAAGAGTGCCATGATCCGAATAGACAAACAACGGAGGATCGGTCTTAGACCCCTGAAATCCGAGGGGGTGTAGTGCCGCAGACAGCCTATGAAACCACGCTCGTGGTGCTTGTTTCAAACCGTACACCGACTTGTGAAGGAGACACACATGGTCGGGTTTATTCGTGTCAACAAAACCATGGGGCTGTTTTAAATAAACTGTCTCCTTCAATTCTCCATGTAAAAAAAGCATTTTGCACATCAAGTTGTGGCAAGGACCATTTTTGTGCAACGGATAAGGACAGAACAACGCGTATAGTGGTAGGTTTAACCGCGGGACTAAACGTCTCTTGATAATCAATACCTGGTTGCTGACGAAACCCCTTTGCCACAAGTCTAGCTTTATAACGTGTAACAGCCCCGGTGTGATCCCGTTTGAGTTTGCAAACCTACTTACAATCAACAACATTAGAATTGGGAACCCATGGTACAAGTGACCAGGTTCCATTACGCATAAGAGCGGAATATTCTTCAGCCATGGCACTCCTCCACTTAGGATGGTTGTTAGCAATAGTAAAGGGGCCGGGTTCAGTTTCGGGTGCGGAAGTGGTAGTGTGAAAGGATGAAATATTGTGAGGCGTGGACTGTTTGGGATTTTGTCTGAGATTGGTGGGTCTAACACGGGGTGGTGGCTGGGCAGGTGGGGCCTCGGTCTGGGAGGGCTGTGGTGTTTGGGTCGGATGGGTATTTGTTTCGACTGGTGGGATTGGCGGTGGTGTAGTGTGAGCTGGCGGAGGTGTTTGGGCCGGTTGGGTTGAGGTTGTTTGGACTGGAGATACGGGTTCGGTTGGAGTGGCGGTACGAGCAGGTGGTGAGTGGTTGTTGGTAGAAGGATGTCTGGGTGAGGAAGGTTCGGAAAGAGGGATAGCCGTGGTGGGATAGGTAGAAAAATATGGATTGATTTGGGACGAAGGAGCGGGTGTGGGAGGTTTGATGTGAAAAGGGAAAGAAAGTTCATCAAAACGAACATGTCGGACAATGTAAACGCGCTCAGAGACGGGGTCAAAACACCGGTAGCCATGGTGGGAGGTGTTGTACCCCATAAAAACACAAGGAAGGGACCGGAAATCCATCTTGTGTTTGTTGTAAGGACGAAGATGTGGACAGCATCGGCATCCGAATAACCGTAGGAAGGAGAAATATATATAATTTTTTTTTCAGCATGTTATGTTTTTCCGCCAATATTAACGAGGGCATCATTATAACTTGAAATAATTGTAGTTTTCAAGTTGTTGTATTCTAAAAAAATTCAAAGAGGTAGCCGGCGGCTAGGGCTGGCTCTGATATCACAATAAACAGAGTAATTGTGTATTAATGTTGTATATTGTATTCCATAATGTGTTACAGTATATAAAGGAAATATATTTACAACTCTAATCTCTCCTATACATGGTAACAATATATTCTAATATAAACGATATATGCTATCAATCTTTATCGTCTAATACTCAACATGCCAGAAGAATGATGGATTGCACGATCTTTTTTTTATCACTAAGCCCCCCAATTGGTTGAGAATTTAATAAGTCATTAACTGAGAAGGCATAGATAGGAGGGAGTTTGCACCATGACGAAACATTTTGCTATACGAGGGTAGCAACATAGCAGTCGGTGAAACACATGATCAACCGTCTCATCCGCCTCCCTACACAAGGCGCATGCTAATGAGGTCGTGTGAATATTTCTTCGTTGAATCTCCGTTTTGATTGGAATCCATCCCGCATTGGTCCTCCATCCAAACATGTTTACTTTAAGTGGTAGCCACTTGTTCCAATCGAATGGTTGCCAGGGAGACACCACCCTTTGTTTTGAGAATATGAACCTCGCTGATCTAACCGAGAACTTTCCGAAACCGCTTAAGGAAGAGCACCCCAAGGGTCTATTTGGTCACATGTCCCATGTGACGTGTCTCCAGTTCCCCATGGGCCATTGTATGGTGGGTCGGGTCCGGACCTGCTGCTCCAAATCCAAACGCTAGTGTGGGTATCATTTCGGGCATCCCTTAGGTTTCTAATCTCTATTTTGATAATTTGTCCAATTTTGTTTCCAGTGCTATATCATATAGCCTATATGTTATGTCATCTAATGAATGCAACCAAAGGTGCGCCTAGTAAATGTGTTCTTTCACAAGTGGTTGAGGGTTCTAGTCCTATGATAGATATTGGTGTAGATTTAGGAGTATGTTTAAAAAGTGAAGTTGGCAGTTCTAAAAGTCTAATGAATGCGATGCACCAAAGTTTCTAATACCCGATAGACATATAAGTTGAATACCAAACACTATCTACAGGAATCAAATTAACCATTGTACTAGCGTTTCCCAACAAATTAAAACTGCAATCTTATTATTTATTTAATTACACACAACTAACACAAACCCGTTTGATGATCCCAAAAGCTAGGTGGCTTCAGCAACCGATGAAATATGTAAGTTCGTTCCATATCGCTTCATAAAGCTACTTCCACATAATTGATCTGGATTCCCGACATGAAAATCGATGCCACCCGGCTGATGCTCGTGTTCATGAAAATCAACAAACTCTTCTTCATGTTCAAACTTGTAACTCATGCCCGAAGAAGAAGATGAAGAGTTTCCACCACGTTTTCTAACTTGCTTTTTGTCTTTACTTTTGCTTCCACGTGATGATTTGCTCCCATTCTTTTGCTTGTTCTTTGAATTCTTCTTGCTGTGCTTTGAAGACGACCTGTTGGTTGTTACAACATGTGATACTGAAGTGGGAATCGGATCGTATACGTCTGGGGCCCACTTTACTGTTAGCTTCACTGGTGGAGTAGCTCCCCGTTTCTCACGGCTGCCTTTCATTGCAGATACAGGCTTCAAATGGGTCTGTGAGAGAAAAAATATATATATACACACACATATATATACATGTATATATAAATGGCGTGCGTTAAATATGAGCACGCAATATATGATATTACAATAAAAATACACTCTTTTGAATAAAGAGCAGTTGCAAAATATTCATTATATATAACCACTTGGGGTGATATTCGACCCGTCCACCCCATTTGATGTTTTCCTTTTTACCTATTTAATTTGTTTTATTTTATGAGAAAGAGAGAGATCATAGCCCAAATCAAGCGTTCAAAAGTAAACAAGTAAAACTTGTTGTTTCTAATATAATCCAACAAACTAGTATGAAAAATACTTACAGGCAATGATATGGAACTGAAGCTAGATGGATCATTAGACTTGATGTTGTCACCATTTGTTGATAACTCGCTTGTAATGACATCTTGATAAGATAAGGTTTTACCTGAGGATGGTGCATGCTTAATAAGATACTTTTTAGGGGATTGAGTCACTATTTTGCCCTGAAGAAACTTGTCACACAAGTCTTCTTTCTGAAACTCACTACTATTATGGGGTGTTGAGGAGCTTGAATCCTCTTCTATGGTATCTTGAATGTTAAGAAACTTGGTCACATCAACACCGAGTTCATCCACAGAAAGAGGTTTTAGGACTCCATGAGTAGATCTGACTGTATTCTTACACTGCCCATGGTGATCATTTATATTATCAGTAGCTGATAAACTAATGTGAGAACAAATGTCCATTGGTATCAATCAGGTTGCAAAAATCGCTTGAACACTCTAACGACCACAATGTTGCAAGAAACCTATATCAAAATAAGAATCAACTAAGTTGGTGAAACATGATGATTTGTCAAAAATCAATTCACAGAATGCAAACTTTAAGTTAGGAGTAAAAAAGAAAAAGAGGAGAAAACAAAAAGAACATACATAAAAAGACCATCTATATGACATGTTCACCAGTTCTTGCAACGAATATCTATATTCGGGTTCTTAATAAGTTTCCGTTTCAATATAATGATCGACATATGTTGTAGACTAATAACCCATTAACATTAGCTGATCTAAGCAAGGTTGGTTGTAAAGGTATACATAACGACTCTTTTTGGAATTTTTCCTTTCCTTTTTATGGAACTACCCATTTAGAAATATGTGAGCATAGGAAGTAAAAACCGAAAAAGCATAATGTGCAAGTGAAAATTTTTGACACCTTATGCAAATCCCACATCTTCCATGCACACAAGAGATATTGGGTCATAACTCATAAATCATGCACACTGGATGTGGATGAGAGAACTCCACGATTAAGCGTGATTGGGTGTGAGTAATTCCAAGATGGGTGGCCTCTTGGGAAGTATCCAATATCCACTCAAGCGACCAAAAACAAAGTTGTGAGATACTTATGGGCAAAGCAGACAATATTGGTTGGTATAAGGGGTTAGATATTACATTGACAATTGAAATTTCTTTAAACCACACAATTACATGGGAACGCAAATCATAACTCGAGTTTCCTTGTAAAAAAAACAAATTTAACCCGAAGTTCGTTCACGTATAGAAACAATAGACACGAGGGGATGTAATATCATATTATCATTGACAATGTAAGCAAGATGTGGAAGTATAAAAGCAATATTGTGCTATCCATATCTTGTCTAAAATCATAATAACGATATATTCTATCGATAGGATTTAAAAGACTGCTTGGCCATTAACAATTTACCTTTTTTTTCCAAACTTGAACGCTTAAACTACACAATAATATATCATTTCCTATAACGCATCCAATAAGTAACGCAACAATATTATCGTAATTAATAAACACATCCAATTCACATATATAAAAACAAAGATTGTACCTTCTTAGCAAGGTCAGATCTGGATTGACCACGCAGAAACTAATCCAAACAATCTCGTATCTCTTAAGGCGGTTTTTGCTTATCAATCGATCTCTGATTTATCAGATATAGCTAACTGACAGCGTCAAAAACAGATGATGATGAAGAAAAAAGTCGACAGATGTTGAAAGAGATGACCGGAATAAAGTATTGCAGATACAAATTAGATGCAGAAAACACAAAAAAAACAGGCCGATTGTTAACTAAGATTACCACGACGATCACCTTTCTCAAGACGACGTTTCAGACGATGAGAACACGAACGACCGGTATGGAAAGAGGTAGCCAAAGGAGGGATAAAAAATTCGAGCGAAAGCACCGAAGGCATTGTTCGATGCTCTTCAACCCCTAATTTCCTGTACTGAAGCCCCAAACCCTAACAACACGATTCGATTAGATCTGCAGGACTACACAGATTCAAACGAGGAAATATGAGAGGATTTGATTGGTGGAGATAACGAGGGAGCTGATTACATAAATTTGAGGATCGAGGGTTGATGATCAGAATTTCTAGAAAATTGTGAGAAACCAGGGTTAGCTGCAAAAAAACCTGTACAGTGAATAATAATATATATAAGCTGAATGGATAAACCAGACGGATAATTGAGCATGGAATGGCTTGGTCAACGGCTGCCTGCCTATCCGACTGGGCCTATTGATCCATGGGCTTGTATAAGATATTTATGAGTCAAAGTTCACATACGGGTCGCGTCGTCGGTAGGTCATTCCCTTATTGGTTACTATTTATAGAAGTATATGAAAGTATGGAGTATTATATACATGTACAATTGTCATCTAGGAACACATGTACAATTGTCATTCCCTTATTGGTTACTATTTATAAAAGTATATGAAAGTATGGAGTATTATATACATGTACAATTGTCATCTAGGAACACATGTACAATTGTCATTCCCTTATTGGTTACTATTTATAAAAATGTCATTGGAGTTGGTGACCCAGTGGTAGAGGAAATCATCTAGGAACACCAAGGTTTGAGTAGGTCATGGGTTCAAGTCCCACTCCCACAGGAATAAAGAAATTTGTCTTAAAAAAAAAATGTACATGTACAATTGTCATCAGGCTTCTGGTCAGGGGGTTTTTCCTCCTGTGTAGGTCATGGGTTCGAATCCTGACACGGGGTCCTTACGAGTAGAAATTTACCAGTACCCTCCACAAGTCTAGGTGTTAGCCATTAAAAAAAATTATATACATGTACATATTTTGGGTCAAAGTTCACATACAGGTCAGGCATGTAATTCAGTTATGGGTTATTAATTATAGAGGTATTGTAAGTCTCGGAGTATTTTGAATGCGTGTATGGATAATTATGTTTAATAGGGTGACCAAAGATAACCTATAACCAACAAAACCGATTCATTATCCATGAACCGGCCTAAATATAATTGATAACCGGCATAACTGACGGTTCAGTTTTTGATTTTGGGAATAACCGATGGTTCGGTTTTGGTTAGTCATACGATGACTAACCAATATAACCAAACTAAACCGATGGTGTGATAATTCTATATACATAAGATATATGCTCATCATAGGAACACTTCCACCAATTTTATTTTATTTGTTGCACATAATATTGTTACTCGTTATTTATCATTCTTGAAGTTTCAACACAAATGGCAATCTTCAATATTTGATGTTTACTTGGTGAATTTGCTGGTGATGAAATTCAGTATGCCACAATTAAGGGGCATGTAATGATGTGCAGATTGAACTTGAAATATCCAAATGGCCATTCAAGTTCAAAATAAATTCTACTGTAAAGGAAATATTTGAAGATCAAAGATAAGATCGTGAAGCTCTTCTAGAAGATAAAATCAAATCATACGTTTATTAATGTCTTAATAAAAGATAAAGACATTCAAATATAAATTAAAAAACCTTCTGATCTTAGTACATAATGGAGTTGTGGAGTCCCTAGGTGGTGTACTCTGCATTAATCTTCACATAGTCATAACTTAAATCACATCCCCAAGCTACTCCCGCTCCTGGTCCATCGCCTATCGATGCAACACACACATATACACAACATATATATAATTAAAAATTTTGTAAGAAGGCAAATTGTATGTGAATCTGTCGAAGTTTGCATGATGCTTAACAAAGAAACTTACCTATGGAAATTTGAATTTTGACAGTGCCATGAGCATCACCAGCCTCCTTGAGGTAATTACTAGCTGCTGACCTGGAACAAGTCCCCCAGGTTTTGTAGCATTCAACATACATGTGTGTGTGTGTGTGTGTGTGTGTGTGTGTGTGTGTGTGTGTGTGTGTGTGTGTGTGTGTGTGTGTGTGTGTGTGTGTGTGTGTGTGTGTGTGTGTGTGTGTGTGTGTGTGTGTGTGTGTGTGTGTGTGTGTGTGTGTGTGTATGTATGTATGTATGTATGTATGTATGTATGTATGTATGTATGTATGTATGTATGTATGTATGTATGTATGTATGTATGTATGTATGTATGTATGTATGTATGTATGTATGTATGTATGTATGTATGTATGTATGTATGTATGTATGTATGTATGTATGTATGTATGTATGTATGTATGTATGTATGTATGTATGTATGTATGTATGTATGTATGTATGTATGTATGTATGTATGTATGTATGTATGTATGTATGTATGTATGTATGTATGTATGTATGTATGTATGTATGTATGTATGTATGTATGTATGTATGTATGTATGTATGTATGTATGTATGTATGTATGTATGTATGTATGTATGTATGTATGTATGTATGTATGTATGTATGTATGTATGTATGTATGTATGTATGTATGTATGTATGTATGTATGTATGTATGTATGTATGTATGTATGTATGTATGTATGTATGTATGTATGTATGTATGTATGTATGTATGTATGTATGTATGTATGTATGTATGTATGTATGTATGTATGTATGTATGTATGTATGTATGTATGTATGTATGTATGTATGTATGTATGTATGTATGTATGTATGTATGTATGTATGTATGTATGTATGTATGTATGTATGTATGTATGTATGTATGTATGTATGTATGTATGTATGTATGTATGTATGTATGTATGTATGTATGTATGTATGTATGTATGTATGTATGTATGTATGTATGTATGTATGTATGTATGTATGTATGTATGTATGTATGTATGTATGTATGTATGTATGTATGTATGTATGTATGTATGTATGTATGTATGTATGTATGTATGTATGTATGTATGTATGTATGTATGTATGTATGTATGTATGTATGTATGTATGTATGTATGTATGTATGTATGTATGTATGTATGTATGTATGTATGTATGTATGTATGTATGTATGTATGTATGTATGTATGTATGTATGTATGTATGTATGTATGTATGTATGTATGTATGTATGTATGTATGTATGTATGTATGTATGTATGTATGTATGTATGTATGTATGTATGTATGTATGTATGTATGTATGTATGTATGTATGTATGTATGTATGTATGTATGTATGTATGTATGTATGTATGTATGTATGTATGTATGTATGTATGTATGTATGTATGTATGTATGTGTGTGTGTGTGTGTGTGTATTACCTATCAAATGAAAGCGGTTGACCTCCATCCATAAGCAGGATATCTCCAAGTGCTATTCTCAGTGCATTTGAGTCAAAAGGAATTCCTGCATACCCTGCAGCACAAGCTATCCGTCCCCAATTTGGATCCCTACCATAGATGGCAGCCTGTTTATAGAACATATGTATCATTATCCTTTTTTAGAGATTTTTATTTTACTGATATAATAATAATAATAATGTCAGATGTGTAGATTATCATGCCTTGGTAAGTGAGGAAGATGCCACAGACCGTGCAATCTTTGATGCTTCTGCTTCACTGCTTGCACCAGTTACTGAGATCTGCGCAATTGGCTTCTATAAATACAAATGAACTTTAAGAATAATTCTCTGATCAACTTTTAATGCTTAAGTTTTAATTTTAATATACAGTTTCCCTGAAGATGTTAACATGTAAAATTATATAGAGGTGGCAATTTCAACCCATTTACTTCGGATTATGTTCTATCTCTAACGGGTCAAACAGGTAAAACTGAAAGTTAGATTATTATTGAAATAAAATAGTTGCTTGTAATATATCTGATACTATTTCTTATAAAAATTAGAACTTCCAGAGGAAAAGCTTTCTAGTTCAACCCAACACGACCTGTTTCATCTCGTACCAATAAATGAAATGTCTTGGCCTGGACCCTTTATGACCAGTTACCCAAACTGCCTTAAACAGATTATGATCGAGTTATGCAGACCTCTACAAGGCATGTTGCACCTTCTCCATCCCAGGCTATTGATTTGGCAAGTCCTTGCATCACCTGAAGATCAAGCAACAAACGTATATGTAAATTTAATGAATTATATGCAAAAAATGTCAAAATTTAGGTAAAAATCAACATTCAAACATACTGCATCAAGGCACGATTGTAATTGTTTTGCCTCAGAACTGTGCAGTGCAGATATCATGTTTGATCCAGATAGACCACTAGCCAAAGCAATAATGGTATCATTGGTGCTTGTATCTCCATCTACCTACAAAGTTTAGCGGGTAGTTGTTAGATGTCTAAAATACCCCTCAATAATCATAAAGTAGAAGAACCGTGTATAAGGGTGAACAACTGAACAGAAAACCAGAACTAAACGATCTTGGTATCAGTCCGTTTGCATTTATATACAACAAAACCAAACATGGCAGTTTAGTCCTGTAAATACAAAAATCATGCAAAACCAAACATGTCCACCTCTAATCTTGTGATATAGAATCAATCTTAATCATTTTTATTATAGTTTCAAATGGTGAAAAAGCTAATCTTAGATTGAAACTTTGACAAAAGAAGTTGCATTTATTATCAAATTCTCAAAAAAGAGAAGTGATGCATTCATTGTAAGACATGATCTGGAAGTGTTACTAAGCATACAACTAAGTTTACTTTATAATGGTAATACTCACAGTAATCTGATTAAAACTTCGATTTACAGCAATCTGTACCATCTTTCGCCAGACATCATAATCTACAAGAGCATCGGTTGTTATAACCTGAAAATGACTTGTGAAAATGAGACGACCATCTCAGACTATCAGTTTTTTTTTCCATTTTAAATGAACTATTTGCAACTTGTTTGTGGTATAGCAAAATTACTACATGAGATACATAGTTACATACACCAAGAAGTGTTCCCATATTTGGGTGGATCATTCCGGAACCTTTTGCCATCCCCCCTATTCTTATACGGGTGCCACCAACCTGCAAAAGATAATTAGAACACATACAAATAAGCAAATACAGCTATTTTATTCTTCCATTTAATTAAAATTCATTTGAAGTATCTCAAAAGATGATTTACATATGGTGTTCATCGATCTTGAAAAGGCGTACGATAGTGTGCCTAGAAGATTGATCTGGGAAAGTCTGGAGGGAAGAGGGATCCCTAGTAAATATATTGAGGCAATTAGGGATATGTATCATGAGGCTAAGACATGCGTCCGAGCACCCGTGGGGGATACAGACTTTTTTCCGGTGGAAGTGGGAGTTCACCAGGGGTCGGCACTAGGCCCCTTTCTCTTTGCAGTAGTTTTGGATGAGTTGTCAAAGTCGATTCAAGATGCAATTCCATGGTGCATGGTTTTTGCTGATGATATCGTGTTGATTGCAGAAAGTAAAGAGACATTGAACAACAGACTAGAGGAATGGAGAACAGTCTTAGAGCACAAAGGTTTGAAGATAAGCCGATCTAAAACCGAGTACCTTCACTGCAACTTTAGTGGTGCAAACGTCGACGAGGAGACCCAGATTTCTATTGAAGGTGGGGTTGTCCCTAAGACACTGAAGTTCAAGTATCTAGGATCTGTCATCCAGAGTAACGGGGACATCGACAATGATGTAGTCCATCGGGTGCAGGTTGGTTGGTGTAAATGGAGAGCGGCCTCAGGTGTTTTGTGCGACAAGAGGTTCCCAATAGGGTTAAAGGGTAAATTTTATAGGGTAGCAGTTCGCCCAGCGATGCTATATGGAACCGAGTGTTGGGCCATCAAGAAGACACAAGCTCGAAAAATGGATGTAGCTGAGATGAGGATGTTGAGGTGGATGTGTGGACACACAAGAAAGGACCGAATAAGAAATGAAGTTGTTCGGAAGAGATTGGGAGTCACATGTATCTCAGATAAGATAAGAGAAGGAAGATTGAGATGGTTTGGACATGTCAAGAGGAGACAGAGCACAGATCCAGTGAGAACGGTGGAAACTCTCGTTGTAGAGGGGAAAAGGAGCAGGGGGAGACCGAAATTAACGTGGATGAGAGGATTAGGCTTGATTTGTTAGATTTACACCTCTCAGAGGACATGATCAATGATAGGATTTCATGGAGACGTCGTATTAGGGTTTTAGGATGAGTGACCCGTTGTGTGGGAGAGTAGAGTTGTTTAGCAAAGATTTTGCGTATGTCTTGTTTCTTGTAGGTGTGTTGTGTTTCTTGTGACTAATATACTCTAGTCATACACTGCTAATTGTTAGATTACTGTTAGATTTATTTTACTTTATTACTCATTAATTTTATTTATATTTTTATCTTTTTCTTTCCCATGGAGCCGGGGGTCTATACGGGAGCAGCCTCTCTATCCCTTGGGATAGGGGTAAGGTTTGCCCTCATCACACCCTCCCCAGACCCTACTAATAGCGTTAGCTACGTGTGGGATTATACTGGGTACGTTTGGTTTGGTTTGGTTTGGTTTGAAGTATCTCATTTTAAGAATAGTATATTATGTGCTCATATTTAACACCTACTCTCTTTGCAATTTAAATGAACTTTGTGAAGAATAATTAACACCTACTCTCCTTTGCAATAACTGATTTCTTATGTAGCTGAAGTCATGCAGGGTCAGTTTATTGTTTTGTAGGATTTACTTTATACATATAATATAGATATAGATGTAACAAACTATTAAAACTTAAAAGAAATGTTGTTCATTTATGCCATTACCCTCCAGTCTCCCATCTTGCGAGTCTCACCTTACTTTTTCTTAAATCAAAAAAAAGGAATTCATAATCCAATCTAAAATTGAAAAGATGTATGCTGGTGAAGGCATATAGATATAACACATCTATGATCTATACATACCTCAAACTCTACTGCCACGCTCTTGCTTACAAGATCAGTTGTTGTTATTGCCACTGCAGCAGAATCTGCTCTGTAAACCAATTGTTAAAATTTATTACTTGAAATTAGCAAATTTGATTTCGGTCTAAAATTCCTTTATTTTGTATTTGTTGAGTAAACTTTTAGACATTTGACCATAAACTATTTATTAAGCTATGTGCCTATGTGTTAAGTCCTAAATTGCATTTTGTAGGGTGAAAGGCGTAGCAGCTTTCAATAAGTATCATCGTGAATTAAGGATAATTTTGAAAGAAACTAATAAATTCCAAAAAGGATAAAACAAAAACATAATCCAACTGCATGAGTTGAACAAGAACATTACCCTTCAACGCTTGATGAAAGCAAACTAATTAATTTAGGAAGTGAACTGAGAAGAGGCTCCTGCACACAACATGATAAATTAATCACACACTTAAAAAATTAACAATAAATTATGTGCTATTATATACCTTCTTTATTCGTTGCCCTATCACACCAGTTGATTCGATTAAGATTTCATGTGGACTAACTTGAAGTAACTGTAGAATTGTTATATATCAGCATCATTTGCATCCTCTAGATGGAAAATATAAAAACCTACCAAATTCCACATACCTTAGAAAGGGCATTTGAACAATCTATTACATCTTGATAACCTGCATCCCCCTGGAAGTCATACAAGGTCTCTTAGATGGTCTCTATCAAAAATCCTAGTTGCCAATTTATTTATCAATCTAGAATCACCAGAAAAATTTCTAGAATCTTGATTTTAAATCTCATGTTTCAGGTAAAAATTACCGTTGCTGCATTTGCTTGACCAGCATTTATCAACACTGCACGAGCCTAATAGGTTGCAAAATTAAAATCAGTATAATATGTTCAAAGAGATTTTGTACTCAAAAACATAGTTATAGAGAACTGAAAACCCACTGTTTTAGATTTTTCTAGAACACTTCTGCAGTAAAGAACAGGTGCAGCTGCAACCACATTTTTAGTAAATGCCCCTGAAGAAAAATTCCCATAAACAAGTCAAACAATGACATGTCATAGGTCAATAACAGGTGAGCATAAGTAGATTGTAACAAACCTGCAGCTACAGCATCTACATCACAAGTCACGAGTGCAAGATCAGGCTTCGGTCCTAAGGCTCTCAATCCACCATACATTCCTGCAGCTTTGAATCCCTCAGCAGCAGTAACTCCACCAGCAATCTTTAGAATTAAAATCGCTTATTCAAGATCATATCAATGCAAAAAGTCAACAAGTCCAGCCCTCAGTTATCTATTAGATTATAAAACCCCTCCTCAAATGTAACTTACACAACAAGTATACTTTTTAACACATACTATAATCACATTTTATTACTTAAAAACAAATATTGGTGGTACAATAAGTCTTCCACCTAATAAAATGATTACATCCTCCCTCTCTTTTCAAATCTTTCTTAAAATATGGGGTATTAGCTGATTATTATATGTTTGACAAGACATATAATCCCTATCAGTAACATATGCAATCACAGATGAACTGATCCCAGTTTTGCTATAAGGTGCAACAAAGCCAAAATATAAACAATTTCTATGTGGCATTAAACACCACAAGTGCATCCAAATGATAAAAGGATTCAAATGCTAAAAGCACTGTAGGGACATTGTGTTAATAGGAGTGTTGCGCAAAAAAAAGAGTCTATTTCAGCTGTGTTTGTAAAGAGATCATGAAATTGAACAACACAATAGGCTAAAGTAATTTATGAACAAAAGATACAGGAAACTGGTTAAATAATTACCATGGTAAAACCATTATCAAAAACTCACAATGGTTTTTTTTGGGACAACAATCTCAACGTTATCAAAATACTGAAATCCATTACCTGCTTCCATGGTCCTTCAGGCAAAAATATTGGAGCTGCTGGGATGAAATTTGATGCCTCTTTTACAACAGATGTCATGGAAAATACCCTAAAATCTCTTTTTGGAGAAGTGAATGAACCCAATAGCTGCAGAAAAGCACGGCCATAAGCTCAAATTATATCTGCTAGATTCATTAATGCATTCACAAAAATTGTTGATTTCTTTACTCTTAATAAAAATTAGGAGCAGAAAAGGCTCAATATTATTTACAGTATCATAAATTCATAACTATTCCACTTTGTATTCTTCCTAATGTCATATTACACATAATCATATCCAGTTCTTATCCTTACCACCTTGTGCTTCACTGTATCATCCTTGTTTTGGGCTAAGGATGGCCTAGATAAATTCTATCTCGAGTACGCGTTGGAAATTTTACTCACACCTAGAGCTACTTGAACCTCAAATTTCTAAGCGCATAATCAGCTTACTTTGGTCCAGCTTTCATCAAACTACAAAATTGGAAAATAAGTTTATTCCTCATTCTATAAACAGCGTGCTTTCCTGAATGATATAAGACTTATTTTCAGTCCTGTTTCAAAGTAGCTTGTTTTTCATTCCTGAATATGATAATCAGATTACAATATTTGGATTAAGTGATTCAGATTATGGTTAAGACATAAAAAATAAATAAAACAATGAAAACTGAAATTACTTATTACCCCTTTCGATACCATATTCTATAGACTTTTCACCATGTTCCTCATTACTAACAATATCATATTACAAAAGAAAAAGGATCATTGTTGGAATTTGAATGATATAAACTATTGATAACCTTTTATTGCATCTCATTATTCATTTCAGTAGATAACAAATAACATATATCAAAATAACCCTAAATTGTAAATTGAAGCCAGTTGAAAACAGTGGAGTGGCAAGAAGTTTATTCATGTTTAGGAGTTAGATGCAGTAATGTAGCAGGGTTTACCTCGTCTTCTAGACTGTATACTTCTATCATAAGCGAAATAAGAAATTTAGGTTTAGGGTTTAACCTCCTCATTCCTATTTTCTCTAACATGCTTATCATGAAAACTCGTATCAACTTACGCACAACATAAACAAACGCAGACGCACAAAACAAAACAACCAAATGTATAAACCTACCAAATTTCGAACGATTTGAATCATGACTTACCTTTCGAGAATTGAATTCTGAGTGTTTAACAGAGACAAATTGGAGAGGAACGCATAATGACATTGTTTGTTGGAGAAAAAACTACAAATACGTGAACCTCCTAGAACAGAAATATGCAATTTGTGGTAGGCGTAGAGGGAAGAAGCAGAGAATTAGGGTTCTACGATATCTAAAGTTTAAATAGTTGCAGGAAAGTGTTGCAGTGTTCAAAGTGCGGTGGGTTAATAATTTGATATACCAAATCAAAGGGTATCTTTGGTAAAAACCTCGTGGAAGTAAAAGTCGCCGGATCTTTCCTAAAAGTACATAAAAAACACAACTAAAAAGATTTTAGTTCATTTTATTTTATCAAATATTTTAGTTTTTTTTTTTCTAAAAGTTGCAACTCTGTAAAATGTTACCTAACTTCTAGGGTATGTTTAGTATGAGGTAATGAAATAAACGAGTGAATGGAATGGATAAAGGAAAGAAATGGATCATTATCATTACTTGTCATGTTTGTTTATCTATGAGAATGAAATGAATCATTAATTCGTGTTGTTTGATAGACAGAAAAATATTTTAGAAAAAAAAATTTAACTAATAAATTTACTTTATGGGTTGGGCCATGGCTCAAGCCATGGGTCGGGTCATGAGTCGGTCATGGTTTGGGACTTGGGTCATGAGGCGGGACATGTTTCGTGTCATTCTTCGGGTCATGGGTCGGACCATGGGCGGGGCCATAGTTCGGGTCATGGGACGTGTCATGGTTCAAGTCATGGGTCAGGAGGGCATGGGTCAGGGTATGGGTGAGTCATGGTTAGGGGCATGGGTGGGTCATGGTTCGCGTCATTGGTTGGGGTATGGGTCGGGTCATGGTTCGGGTCATAGGTCTGGGCATGGGTCGGGTCGGGTCATGAGTCGGGTCGTGGATATGGGCATGGGACGGGTCATGGTTTGGGTCATTAATTAAACAAAATCATTCCATTCCTTTGAAGGAATGAAAAAAAACACCAATCCCCCAAGGAATGAAAATCCTTATAAGGGAAAGAATTGCATTCCTTATGTAATGGTCCATTCCATTCCTTTGTGATTACCAAATATGTTTTATTTCATTCTAACGTAATGACTCATTCAATTCCACTATACATTCATGCATACCAAATACTATCCTATGGATGAGAAAAAGATAAAAAGAAAATCAATCTAAATTAGTTTGGTTTTGGTTATGGTTACGGGATTAGTGATTTGTGAACAGAAACATATTCGTAACATTTTAACAAGTAATGTATATTTTCTTACTATTTATGGTTAATAGGATGTTTAACGAATTGAATTTCAAGTTTTCGAAAGGCGAAAAACTCGTGAAGTGGTGAACCGGTTACTTTGATTATTAGGGACCCCGTTCTTAAAACGGTTCAATCGTTACGACCGGTCCAACCAGTGAACTGATATAATAAATTGTTCGATTACCGGGCCTGGTTTTCAAAACATTGAGTTTTTCCTTTTAAAAGAGTTAAAAACTTTGCAGACATTTATTGGAAAGAAAAATTCAATTAATGAGTTTTTATTATATATAAAAAACAAATGGATTAATCCCACCCACAAATATTTCCTCCAACGTGGCCCGGATGCCTCACAAATTAGGCGTTAGAGGTGATCTTATATAAAATACACTAGTGTTAGAACCACACGGCGACCGAATAAATGATACAATATGAAATGAATATGCTGAATATAATTAATAAATCTGTGAATATTTTTTTTATATATAACATTGAATATTTTATTTGTAATTTTTTTCATCCCTACCTAAGATTAAAAGTATTAATCTGACTCTGTTTTTAACTCTAGAAAATGTCACATATGTCAATGTGTGAAAACCGATTACCTCATAAAACAAACAACCCTTAATATTGACTGGCCATGGCTCTAATTTATTGTTGTGGCGAAACAAACAGAGAGTGGAGACTGTCTTCTTTGTCTCTTGAAAGGAATTCATTTGTCTGAAAATTTAGATATTTGAATATGTAAATATTTGATTGAATTTTTTTTAATTGGATCCTACTTATCTATAAAATTATTTTCAGTTTGTAAAATTCATAAAAGTATGATTGAACAATTTAATTGCTATAGACAAAATTTTAAATTCAAACTATATAAAAATTTTGAACAATTTATAACCCTATATAAAAAGAAATGGATTAATCCCACCCCCAAATATTTCCTCCAACGTGGCCCCGATGCCTCACAAATTAGGCGTTAGAGATGATCTTATATAAAAAAGATATATGATATTTTTATGACATATCAAATTATAAAACTACTAATAACTTAATCACAATAAGGGTGTCACACGATCTAAAGACTCTTTGGTACATGCTCATGTATTTCATCCTTCTAAATTTATTTAAAAACTAGACTGTATTATGTGAATAAATAGTCATCTTTAAAATGATATTAATATATTATTTGTTTATAATTATACTCTTATTTAAACTAGATGAAGGGGAATAGTAGGACAGATGATTTACATCTTATAATGCATTGTTATCTATACTACTATATAATACATATTAGAGTAAATTATAGATATCGTCATTTATGTTTATACACTTTTTCAGATTGCGTCCTTTAGCAAAAAAATTATCATGTACCATCATTTACTTTTAAAACCTTTGCACCTCATGTCCTTTACCCCAAATGACGTTAACTTTTATAATTAAAACCCCTCACGTGGCCCCCACGTGAGGGCAAAAGAGTCTTTAACCCTAGATCTTCATCTACCCTATCTAACCATCATCACCACCAGATTTTCATCTCCTACCCCCGCCTCCTCCACCTCATCTCCTCCGCCTCATCTCCGACACCATCATCTCCACCCTCTACGACCTTATCTGCAAGTCCCCTACACTACCCTCCCCTCCCCATCGCCACCGTCATCTACACCTCCTCACCACTGTCATCTCCACCTCCTCGATCTGTTTGGGCAAAAATGGATGGTTTGGAAGGGGAGAACAGGAATCCGGTGGCAGTGGGTTTGTTGATCTAAGCTATGCTCAAAATTTGTGATTGAAGTCGGATTAGGGTTTGTTGATGTTCTTGTTACGGCGGTGGCAGTGGGTTTCCACTCCGACGGTGGCATCTTCATCTGAATTTTCAACTCTCAGTGTCAATTTCTTCGTCGATCGTTTGTGGATGTTTCTGAAATCGATTGCTTTTCCATAAATCTTCAACTCTCAGTGTCAATTAGCCATAAAGGTATGGTTATGGCTAATTTGTTTTTCCATAAATCTTCCATACTTGTACTAATATTGTCTAAAATTTGTGGATCTATAAATTCATATTAAGATGGCTAATTTGCTTCGTGATGTTTCTGAAATCGATTTCCCATGTTAATTCATCAACGAAACCCTAACAGATACTCTATAATCGATTTGTGTATAATGATGTATGAAATTAATAGGTTGGAATGACCGGTTTTGAGATGTGGTTGTGGTGATGTTGACGGGCGGTGATGGTGGTTTTAACTGGCGGTAATGGTTGAGAGGGGAGAGTAGAGAGAGAAGAGAGTGGAGGTAAAGAGAGATGGATATCATTAACTTAATTACACAAATAGTCCTTTAAAAGATGGAAAGACCATTTTGCCCTCACGTGAGTGGCACCTGACTTGAGTTAACTGAAAAAATTAACGTCTGTTAGGCCAAAGGACATAAGCTGCAAAAAAATTAAACATAAAGGATGATACATGATAATTTTTTTGCTAAAGGACGCAATCTAAAAAATGGTATAAACATAAAGGACAATATCTGTAATTTACTCTATATATTAAGAGGACATTATTGTAATTTATTTAAAATTTTAAGACACCTATTACAAATTATTATGCATAAGATACAACTTAGTAATAAATAAAATATGATATCTCTACGTTTAAACCCAACTCTCGATTAGAGCCCTTTAATTTTCCTTCTTGCTTACGTTGAGAAGCCTCTAACAATATCCACTTTCAGTAATAATCACAAATTAAGGCACAATTCAAGATCCTGTAGCATTTGAATCGCCAAAAAGTAACCTAATTTTTTTCTTCCAAATCCTTGATGATATCACCGGATTTGACACGGATTCGAGTTATACATCCGGTGGCGCACAATAAACGCCGCGGCAGCGCATACCACAGCGCCACCGATCACCGCCGCTCCAACAGACACTTTCCCCATGGCGAACGATCAATAGAGTGAAGAAGGATGTGAATTGGTTGAAATCGAATTGGTGAATAAGAGAAGAAAAGCGTTGGATTGAGGGGAAATTGGTGATCGAGTTGAATTGATTCAAACGGTCAAATTTAATTTGTTGTCTTGTTTAGTATCTCGTTCTAAATTTCATGTTTCACGCGATTTCCCTATTGATTTTGATAGATTTCTTCGTTGATTTCAGGATCCAACTGAAAGCGACCAAACCGACGGAAAAAAAGCTGATTGCAAGTAAGGTTTGATTACTTATTTTGTATTTTGTTTTGTGATAGATGTAGGATCTTCTGATTATTCTTCCAACTTTTTGATACGATCATGCTTCTGATTGTTTTTAGCATGTATGTGTGTTCTAATTTTGTTTCGATCATTTTAGTTCGTTTTTTATTCAATTATTCGACGCCATTTATGATTTTATTTTTCTACAAAATTAATTTATTTGTTTGAATCTAGGGTGACAATGAAGAAAAATGCACCTAACGATCCAAAAAGCCTAAGAGACACGCAAGCACATGATTGTTTTCATAGTAGATTACTGTAACAAATTTTTTTAAGTTTGTATATTGATTTTCTTTGATTTTACTATATTGAAGGGAGGAATTTAAGAAGCAGTTTAAGGAAGAAAACCCTGACAACAAATCTGTTGCTGCCGTGAGCATTTCCCCTCTATGTGCTTAAGTTGAATTTTTTTTTATTTGTATATGATATAGTGATTGTAATCATACAATTAACAGGTCGGCAAAGCTGATGGAGCAAATTGGAAGTCAATGTCTAATTATGTTTGTTTTCCCCTGTGGCTCTGGGAGCAGTATGAACTTGTGCTGCTATTTTATATTCCCATTTTATTAGATAATAATATTATGAAAACTCTGCAAATTAGTTATTTGGTTCTTTTGGCTGTACATGCAGAATAAGAGTCAAGATACTGATGACTTGTATGATGACTTGTTTAAGAAATTTGGGAAAGTTGTTTACAAAAGCAGTGACCAAAAATCTCCTACCGCAGAGGTGGATGATGATGCTGAATGCTTGGCTTGTAAGCCTTTTATATTATATACTTATGTAAATGTTTTCTTTATTTTTAATTAATAAATTGGTAACTTAATTGTTTTTATTCTACATTATTCTTGCTCTTGTGTAGTTGCTATGGCATTAGCAAAGATAGCAAGTGATGTGAAGGCTGCTGATATAAAACTCCTGTTTGTGAAACCTCTGGGCTATTGGACCAAATTCTTCCTTATTACCACTGCATTTTCTAGACCACAAATTGATGCAATCAGGTAACGGTTGTTTGTTATTACTCTATATTTAGAAAGTACGACGAGTAAAAATATAAAAAATAATATGAATATTAATTTTATGTTGGACTTCAGGACCCGAATAAATGATCTAGCTGAAAAACAGTATGGGAAATTTTCTACTGGAGATACTAAAGCCAATTCATGGACCTTGTTAGACTTTGGTAGGTTTTCTTTCAGTTATTTGATCAAACCAACTGCATGTGGAATTAGCTTTGCATAATTAATACATGATGCAGAATAGAAGCAATAACTCTCAATTGAAAAACACTCTTTGAGAGAAAAATAATAATTATTTCTGAATGAACAAACATTACATCAAACCTTCTTTATATAGGTAGATCTAAATTTTGACACGTAAATTAAAATTGACGGACTAGAATTGAAATTAGATAGCTAAATAACGGGGTAGATTAATGAAATCCATGATTTACGTGTTTTTACATTCAAATGGGAATGAAATAAAATCTGGAAAACTGAGGAAAAGTCATTCAAGTCAAAATCAGGTTCCTGATAAAGGAATATGGGTCGGAGAGTCGGGCTCTGGCGGTTGGTCCAAATGTCTGGTCCATTATACGTTTTCATCCATATCTTATGGATCTCATAACTCCAGACAGACAAAAGTTATGTTCGTTTTAAGGTGGGCCCATTTTTAGGGCTTTTGACTTTATTCATTTAGTCCATATACAAGTCTGCTAACTCTTGGTTCCAACTCTGTATCAATATGAATCCCAACAAACATTTAGTCTGTCACTTGCCAGAAAAGAAACTATATGCCACCGCACGCCATGTTCATGTTGTTATGTTATGTTATGTTACGCGTTACTTTATCCCGGTTCTACAATTAACGGGTGGTGTTATATATTTTTTTCAGGTGATGTATTGGTGCACATATTTTTACCAGAACAGAGAGAAATTTACAACCTGGAAGAGTTTTACGCCAATGCGACTCTCATAAAGCTGCCTTTTGAAAACCAACAAAGATTTGGCCGTTGAAATAATGGCAGTTAAAACTCCACACACACAGGAATGTAATTTGGCTCATTATGAGGGACCAAAGTGGCTCATGCATGATCAAGTTGAACACAGGTGCTGGAGATTATGACTAAGGTGCAGATTAGACCAAGGGTGAAATAATGTCTCTTCTTCTGGCCATTTGAAGTAAAATGTTGTTTCTCTGTAGGGTGTTTGGATGTGTGATTTAAAAATATTTATTTAATTTAACTATTTAAGAATGAGATTAAGATAATCATTTAAGTAATAACTATGTAATTTTACTTGCATTCTTAAAATCTAATATGTAATTTTGACAATGTAGTGATTGACTTCTTTGAATTTCAACCATCTCACAACAGCAGCAGTGGCAACTTATGCAGCTAGAATTGAAGTTGAAAAGATGCAAGTTTCTACACTCTTTGAACATTTCAAGAAGGTAGAAGCAAGTTGAAAAGACGCAGTAAACAAATGACATCTTCTCTGGTATGCTTGGTCGCTATCTTCTCACTTTACATCTATTTGTTAACTATATGTATGCTAAATTGAATTGCAGTAAAGGTGAATTTGTATACTAGAACATTATTCCTTTGTTGGCATTGTTTGAATTGCATAGATAAGAAAGTCAAACTTCATGATTATTTTTGCAAAAGTCAACTGTCAAGTTTAGTCAACTGTCATTGGTAGACTTGAAAATTCAAAGTATTTTTGCAAAAGTCAAGTTCAGTCAACTTCATTATAGGATTATTTTTGCAAAAATCATCTATGGGGTCACTCGAGTTTCGGTTGTTTATACACTATAAAAATGAAAAAAAATCAAACTTCATTATATGATTATTTTTGTAAAGGTCAACTGTCAAGTTAAGTCTACTGTCATTGGTAGTCTGATTATTTTTGCAAAAATCAGGGGTCACTTGAGTTTCAGTTGTTTATACGCTATAAAAATGAAAAAAAAAATTCGAACTTCATTATTGGATTATTTTTGCAAAAGTCAACTGTCAAATTTGGTTCTATGGTCAAATTTGGTTCTATGGACTGTTTGATGCAGATGAGACATTAATTTAATGTTTGTAATTTTTTAATTAATTTAATATTTCTTTAGTCTTATAAGGATAACCTTCATTTTAGGTGGGGTACTTGGCTACAGAAGGTAACAACTTCAGTTCCAAACCAAATTACTTATTTGAACTAGGATTAGTTGTTTTAGATTGGATGCATTTTATTCTGATCAAACCAACCGTTAGCTCCACGTATGCGGTTTATGGTTCGCGATGTCATTGATCTCAGAACAAATAAATGGATTCCAAGGCGGGAAAAGGTATTTTTGAGTTCATTATTGTGTGTTTAAGTAGCTTTAATATTTGACGTGTTTTTAATATTTTTTCTTTTTTGATGCGTAGGCAAGGACCATATCAAGAAGCACTTTACATTTCTATCCTCAAAGAAATCTTGAAAATTTAATTAATTTCAGAAGTTATTGGATGGCCTGGTGGTAAACGCACAAGGGCATTACCCGCGGGCCATTACCCGCAAGGCGCGAGTTCGCCCTTGTGCATCCCCAAACGGTAGGTTTCCTCACTTTCCCTCTGTTTTTATTCTTATTTTAGTCAAATTTGTTTTTAAGTGTTTTTATCATCATATGTAGTAGACTTATACCGACTTTGATGTGAAGCCTATGCTAATGCTTTTGGGTCTCACATGAGTTATGTTTTTCTTATTGTTAATGTTGAATTTCTATATGTACAACCTTCAAATGTTCAAAATTGTGTTTGTTTAAATCTTCGAAAGTGTGTTTTTTTTCTTGAAGTTAAATGATAGCAACCTCATGGGAAACTCAAATTCACTAGGCGTTGGGTCGCTAGTAATCGGAAACACCTGCGGGTACGAAGGAGCAAATGGGTCGGTAAGTTGTTGGGTCAATTACCAATAAATCAATAGGTTGTATCGGTTTTTATCTAAACGATGAGTTATTGATTGCATCGACTCATGATATAGTAGTACATCGTTATATGTAGAACAAATTGATGAAAATATTTATTAGGATTATATTTTATGTTTAAATACAACTTATTGCCATTATTTATCACGAGAGGATTGATGTACAGACAGAAAATGAATACCGTGTTGTAAATTTTCGTCTCCGCTGCATCATTGGTTTAATATCAATTCATTTAAGTAACTTAGAACCTAACAAAAAACGAAACAATTGATAAACAAACGAAAACCGAGTACAATGTAAATTGTCGACTCCGCCGCAACGCGCGGGTTCCCCACTAGTAGTATATAATATATGTTTTCAAATTAATTGCTTAACCCGTTACTTACTTTAGTCGACGTTTCAACACCTTAGTTTAGGGAATTATGAAAGAAAAAGAGTTAGAACACACAAAAATAACCTGATTTATATCAATTTACTATTTATCTCTTTACCCAAATGAACATACTTTAATTTTCATAAGTTTCAAGCAATATACCTTATTTTACATCAAATAATAAAATACGTTATTTAATCATCATAAATAATTCTTCTTATTATTTAAAAATCTTATGAAATGAATAGTAACTTTTTTTTGAGGCTATAGCGGACGCCGTTACCATTGAGGTACCGTGAGAAATTCGACGCCGTCGCAACGCGAGACGGGTAAAATTCCTAGTTCATTAATTATTTGTTAAGGTATATCATTCAAAATTGAAAAAAAAACAAATACAATTTTAAAATTAAGGAAATAAGTACAACATCTAAAAATGATGAGAAAAAAAATCATTTTAGTTAAAATAAATTTAACTAACTTAATTTGTTAGTTTGTGCACTAAATTGTATTTTGTTTTTGCTTGATGAGTTTTAGATCAATTTTTAAAAGTAATATGTATAACTAATTTTAAACGAAGAGTCAGGAGTATCATGTAGTGCATTCATCCTTAATGAGTTTTAAAGAATTATAAAACTATAATATGATGTATTATTATTTTACATAATACGTAGGTTAAAATGACCTTTACAGGACCATGTTATATACTATACTAGGTTGGAATATCGTGTATTAGATGGATTGGATAAATATAATTTTATATACTTAATAATAAAAAAATTATATCTTTAAAAACTAATGTATTACACGAGTTAATATAATGTAATTTGTTAACACATACACTCGTCAAAATATGTCTTTTAAAAAAATGTACCCTGACGTGACAGTTATAAATTCTGTTAAGTTAATTTTTAAAATATTTTTTTATCAACATTAAATTTTTTTATATAATTGATAAATGTTAATTCATATTAAATTTATTTGATTAATGATATAATAACTATCTATAATTAAATAATAAGTATTTATTAAAAATATATTATTTTAATATTATTATTTAATAGAAGAAGGGTGTTAAAAATATTTTAAGGGTGCATAAAAAAGTGATAGTGTCCTCTAGTTTACTTAGGTAGTATAGATATAGATGTATATATGCATATGTACAGGAAACTTATTTATTAAATAAAAATTAATAAAATGAAGATTTGGTAATAATCTAAAACTTATTTATGGATAACCGATTGTTGTAGATACGGAAAGATCTGTTATTGGTATGGATAACGGTAATCTCACCAGATAAGAAAGCTTCTCTCCCCCTTTCACTCTTCCATGGCGCTTCTGCAACCCCCACCTTCTGCTACTACCAGTTCTACGCAATCACCATTCACAAACCCCCCTTTCACCTTCATACTCCCCTCCACATCCTTCAATTTACGCTCCAACCACTCGTCTGCGCTCAAGATCAAACACAACATCCATCGTTTCCGCATTCGTGCATCAGCAACCCTAGAATCCAACAATGGCGCCGCCACCGTCTCCGTCCCAGCGTCCACCGCTACTTCTTACGGCAGACAGTACTTCCCGCTCGCCGCGGTAGTTGGACAGGTAGGGCTTTTCGTCTGTGTGTATTTGAGATTGTGATCTTCTGGTATTTGCTTTTATTGAGAAATTATATTATCAGTTTGGTTAAAGGGCTTATCCACCATATCGCACAGCTTAATCGTGTCACTCGAAACAATAATAAACTGAAATTGCAATATTAGACAAATATATAAAATTTTTTGGCGATAAACAAGGCAGAGGCGGGTAAAGTAGCTAAGCACGAAAAAGCTTGCCTTATGAATCAGCACGTGTTCGTACCGTTTGCCTTTGACACCTTTGGCGCTCTCGCCCCTGAAGCGGTGCGGTTCCTTAAGCGGGTTCAACGGGTGGTCAGCAGTAACACCGCATATATTTATGGGGGGAACTTTGTGTTTAGTAGAGTAGGATTTGCTATTCAGAAGGGGGTAGCGGCGCAGCTTGTTGCCCGTCTACCTGCCATTAGTTTGTAATTTTGGTACTTCTTGCCGTTAATCTTATTTCAATCAAAAAAAAAAAAACAATATTAGACATATGTTATTTGTAGATAATTTCATACTCCCTAGCTGGTGCAATTTTATATAGTTTGCTGAGATTATGTCATCTAACAGGATGCTATTAAAACTGCTCTTTTACTTGGGGCTATTGACCGTGAGGTTGGAGGAATTGCGATCTCCGGCAAAAGAGGAACGGCCAAAACAGTTATGGCACGCGGATTACATGCAATTCTGCCTCCTATTGAAGTGGTTGTTGGTTCATTTTCAAACGCTGATCCAGCTTGCCCTGAAGAGTAAGGTTACCAAATCTTGACAATATTTATATGAACTTATATTTCATTTTATAGTTACTTGATGTTACAAATCATAACCAATTTTATGTCCTTTTATTAGTTGGCTGAAAATAAAACTTTGTTTTATTTATAATTCTTGAAGGTGGGAAGACGGGCTTGCTGATAAGGTGGAATACGACTCTAATGGTAACATCAAGACTCAAGTAGTCAGATCACCGTTTGTGCAGGTAGTGTCAGTCGGAATACTTTTTGATACTTTATAATATCATCTTCTTTATATGTTATTTCATTTACTTTTTATGCAGATTCCACTTGGTGTTACGGAAGATCGATTAATTGGTTCTGTTGATGTTGAAGAATCTGTCAAAACTGGAACCACTGTATTCCAGCCAGGTCTTTTGGCTGAAGCACATAGAGGAGTTCTTTATGTTGATGAAATCAACTTGCTAGATGAGGGCATAAGTAATTTGCTTCTTAATGTGTTGACTGATGGTGTTAATATTGTTGAAAGAGAAGGAATCAGCTTTCGTCACCCGTGCAAACCGTTGTTAATTGCTACCTATAATCCAGAAGAGGGTTCTGTACGCGAACATTTGCTGGACCGTATTGCAATCAATTTGAGGTAGACTTCTTATGCTTGTTTACATAAAAAAAGTACTTGCACATAGTTTATATATCAATTTAAGGTAGAATTTGTTGGTCTTCATATGTTTCTAGCAATGAAATCTTGATTCTGCAGTGCAGATCTTCCAATGAGTTTTGAGGATCGTGTTGCTGCAGTAGGGATTGCAACACAGTTTCAAGAACAAAGTAATGAGGTTTTTAAAATGATGGAGGAAGAAACAGACTCTGCAAAGACTCAGGTAATCATGCAACTGGCTCTTCAATCTTTTCAACTTTTTTACCTTTTGCTTGATGGTCGTTGTCAAATCTAGCAGAAACTGACAATGTTCATAATCTAATGATAGATAGCCATGGTAGCCAACAGAGACAGATCATATATACAGGAGCAACTGCACACTTTTTGTTCGCTTCTTTTTGTTTGATGTTTCATGATTTCTTGCTTTGCTGATTCGTCTGACCACCATTATCCAGGACATGATGTGTGGCACAATGTGTAAAACATGTTCAATTAGTTAACTTGACTAGAGACGATAAGATGTTCTTATCAAAGCAGAGTAGATAGCATAAATAACTGTCATAATAATATGTGTGGCTAAATGGTGCGTTAAAAGATAGTTAAATATGTTACTCACAAGATCATTCTGCTTGCTGTCTTTTACAGATTATTTTGGCAAGGGAATATTTGAAGGATGTAACTGTTAGCAGAGAGCAACTGAAATACCTGGTCATGGAAGCTCTTCGTGGTGGTTGCCAGGTTATCCTTGTGTTATTCTTAGTATTAGACATCTCCCAAAGACTAAAATATTTCTGAAACATAATCACTAAAAGTAAATAATGGGGTAAAACAAATAAAAATTGAAAATAAAAGAGAGAACTTAATGGAGATAACTGAAACAAACTTTTGAGGGCTTTACAGGGACACAGGGCTGAACTATATGCTGCACGCGTTGCCAAATGTTTGGCTGCTTTTGAAGGTCGTGAAAAAGTCAACGTGGATGACCTGAAGAAAGCTGTAAGTATCTTATTTTGGACTTGTTATTTCTTTCCCAAGGAATTGATTTTTGAAACTCTTTCTCCACTTTTTGATGCTTTTTGCATATTAATGGAAAAGAATTTCTAACCTTATATTATAAGGGCACTGAGTTGAGATATTTCTTTGTATATCGTAAGATAGAGGTGTATAATAGTGAAATTATCATATATCAAACACAACACATATAGTTCGTATGCTCCTTATGCAATATTAGTAGAATGTTACAATAAAAGATATTATTGGAATCAGTTTATATGCCATATGAACTGGGATAATTTACTTCTCTTTAGCTCAATTTAGCTTCACATCAGCAAGTTATTTCATTATGCAAATGAAATATTATGTTTTTCACCTAATGGGATGCAATACCACCAGGTTGATCACCTAAAATTGAACAACTCAAAATAATTCAAGCAAAAGAAATAGCATATTTCACAAATCAACATATATTTCAACAGTACCATAAAAAGGTATAGGTGAAATTTCACTTTCTGTCTATGTAATGACAGGTTGAACTTGTAATTCTTCCTCGTTCAATATTTAATGAGACCCCACCAGACCAGCAACAGCAGCAGCCGCCACCCCCTCCACCCCCGCCACAAAATCAGGATTCTGAGAGCCAAGAAGAGAAGGAAGAGGTCTAAACTTCAAATAAACCTAAAAATTTTTAAATTATTTTTCTTATTATTCTGTAAAATTGTTGCCAATTTGGGCATGTGCTAATAATGGGAGCTTTATTGTATTTACAGGAAGAAGATAACGAGGATGATGAAAATGACGAGGAGAATGAACAGCAACAAGACCAAATACCTGAAGAATTTATCATTGATGCAGAAGGGGGTTTCGTGGATGAAAAACTTCTCTTCTTTGCACAACAAGCACAAAGAAGAAAGGGGAAAGCCGGGAGGGCTAAGAATGTAATTTTCTCAGAGGATAGAGGTCGATATATTAAACCAATGCTTCCCAAGGTAAGAGGTTTGAGTGTTTGATACAGTGGCGAAGCTTGAAGAAAAACGCATGGGGGCCCGGGATTTTTTTTTCCTATCAGGGGGGCCAGAACTATAAAATTTTCGCCGAATACGTATAAATTAACACTACTGAGCGAAAAATCGGGGGGGGGGGGGTCCCTAAGAAAGCTTCGCCCATGGTTTGACAAATTCTCATAATCGTGGACTTCTTTAGTAAACCATATATGTTGATTTTAAACAGGGTCCAGTGAAACGGTTAGCTGTTGATGCAACATTAAGAGCAGCTGCACCGTATCAAAAATTGCGTAGAGAACAAGACGTACAAAAGGTTAGAAAAGTTTTTGTGGAGAAAACAGATATGAGAGCTAAAAGAATGGCCCGTAAAGCAGGAGCATTAGTAAGTTAAGTACCTCATGCTTACAGTTTTGTAGCCTATCTTGATGTTCTTAGAGTTACAAACAAATGAAAATAAATAAATGTGTTTTGATGAACCTTGAAATCACCTTTATAATAATTTCTTTTACACGTGACAGGTAATATTTGTGGTTGATGCTAGTGGAAGCATGGCATTAAATCGAATGCAAAATGCAAAAGGTGCAGCACTTAAACTATTAGCAGAGAGCTATACAAGCAGAGATCAGGTAATTATGCAATTTACAACATGAAACAACAAGACCTCTAAACTCTAGGTGTTATAGCATCCATGCAACTTTCTAATAATATTGTTCTTTAACTTATTGTAAACGTTCATGTTGACCCTGTGTGACAGTTAAGCCATAAATGTAGGTAAATGCTGATTGATCTGTATTAAGTTATCTTAATATCCTCTTGTTCTTTGCAACCCTTCTTGTTATGTGCTGCATTCTTTTTCTGAATTTGTGTAAAACTTATAGGTTGCGATAATTCCTTTCCGTGGAGATGCTGCAGAAGTTCTTTTGCCACCTTCTAGATCCATCTCTATGGCTAAGAAACGACTAGAGAGGCTTCCTTGTGGTGGAGGATCTCCCCTTGCTCACGGACTTACCACGGTAATTTTATTAAATTATGGTGCCATCATTGAATAAAATGATTTATGAGGTTTTATGCGTTAAAAATACAATTTCATCGACTTTTAACCCATTGACATGTTTCCATTTTAGCATTATTTTTATTTATTTTATTACCCTTTTGACTTGTTAGATAAAACATTGCCCCGATCAACCCATTCATAAGGAAACGGGTTGAAATTTCCACCTTACAAATACTAGAAGTGCTTTTAGATTTACTTAATTTATTTATATATTCATTTTGTATGGCCATTTGGTACCTGGTCAGGCGGTTCGAGTTGGGATGAATGCAGAGAAAAGTGGAGATGTCGGGCGTATCATGATTGTAGCAATAACTGATGGTAGAGCAAATATTTCACTTAAAAGATCCAATGATCCTGAAATGGCTTCAGATGCACCCAGGCCTTCTTCTCAAGAATTGAAGGTTATTTCATTTATTTACCTTTAAATCTTTGTTGTATAAACAATAAAATGCAGAAAAATATACATTTTGAATATTGATTCATTATGTTGTGTGACTTTTGAAGGATGAGATACTTGAAGTGGCTGGTAAAATTTACAAAGCAGGAATGTCACTCCTTGTCATCGACACAGAAAATAAGTTCGTTTCAACTGGTTTTGCCAAAGAGATAGCGCGAGTGGCACAAGGTATGATTTGCAGCCACCAAACTGTTGTATAATTTGGTTCATAACTGATAATTGTGTTATTACTTTACCAGGAAAGTATTATTACCTGCCCAATGCTTCAGATGCTGTTATATCTGCTGCAACAAAGGATGCTTTATCAAATTTGAAAAACTCTTGAATCACAAAAACGGCGCACAAATTGTAGTTTATCTGATGTGGTTTTTGTTTTCACGACACAAAATTGATGGATTGTCATCATACAATGTTTTTCGAGTGGTGTTCATATTCTAACTTGTGTATATCCAAGTGCGAAACAATTTGTTGGTAGCAATCAAAGTGTGGACAAGGTGGGTTCGGTTCAAGACAGATCATTTTTAGTAAGGATTGAACTTGTTGGGTCGGCGGTCTGGTTGATATGCTGACACATTTTTGTCTACTCTTCTAATAAATAATCCAGATATTTAAACAAAATAATTTAGAAGGTTCTATAGTTTATAGATTATAAATACACTTGGGGCAATTTCATCCCACTTGACCCAAACCATAAAGTGTAATTATATAATGACTCAAACCATAAAGTGTAGTTATATATTGATTGTATATATAACAGAGTTGAGAGCTTTCACAATACAAGCTTGTGGGCATCGACAAATGCTTGGGTGGAAGAGAGAGGGACGTTGAAGACGTGACAAGGAGAGAGGGACCTTGCGGTCTGTGGGAGACAAAGGCAGCTTCTATGAACGCATTTAGTATAGTAGTGGGGTGTTAGTTTTCTTTAATCGAGTATTTCATGTAGCAGTGGTTAGTGGTTAACTGTTAAGTTATGTCATAGTGGGTGGTTTCAAGTGGTTAATGCGTTTCTATTGAGGACATGAATGAATATTAAGAAACTTGTTCTAAATCTCCCTCTCGAATTCTTTTGTTCGCTCTCTAATACTTCTATTGGTCTCTAAACCAAATTGGTATTGAATCACAGGGATCATTGCATCAATCCGTTCAATCAAGATATAAAATCAAGAACAAGAAGAGATGAAACCCTAAAACACAATCCAAATGAATCGATTGATCACACCACTGATTGTTTACATGCGATCAGTTTATATCCCGCGACGTGTTTCATAGAACTTCTCAACTAATCAGTTTCTATCTTACAAATGATACACATTTGACCCTTCTATTAATCAGTTTCTATCTTACAATAAGACACTATAAACTAATTACATTCATGACCCGTTAACTTTCATCTAAACTTGTATTCAACAATTAAAGGCCAACAATCGGTACATATCAACTTGTTTACTATTTCCTTCCAATCCAAGCATACTTGCATAACAAGAAACTATCATGAACATAAAAAAAAAACAATATGCTCCAATTGAAGTTATTGGGTTTAGGCTTTACGGGACACACAAATCAAAATAAAAGCATATATTGCAATCCGCAATCGACTTCAGAACGAAGATTATACTATTAAAATTCATCAGATTCAACTAAAAGCTATTCGAACTATTTAAAAAATATCACAATAGAAAGCCCTAAAAACGCGTCAGATGATGAGAACGTACGAATTCACTTAAGATCTTTGGCAGTAACTCCATACTTCTCTTGAAGCTTAGTAAGCTCCTCTTCATTCTTCTTCTGATCAAATTTCTTACTCATCTTCGCGTGCTGATAATACAACACGATCAGGTACCGATTCGCAACGTTGAAACCAGAAAGGTGATCGACTGCTGTTTTGGCATCGTAGATGTCTTCGTAGACGACGAAGGCGGTACCTCGCGTATCCTTGTTGGTTCCGATACGTATCTGGCGAATTCCACCGTATTTTCCGAAAATATCGTACATCTCTTCCGATGTGATGTTGAATGGCAAGTTGCGTACGTAGAGGACACGGTTTACTTCCGGTGGAAGCCTTGTGTTGCCCTTTCTTAAATTGATTGTCGCCATGGAAGGATCTCTTCAGAAAATTAGGGTTTTGGTATCGATCAAGTAGTTGGGACCGCGTGACATCTAAAACGTCAGAGAAGTTATTATTTGGATTAAATTACTATTTGAGTACATAAGGGTTGTGAATTTTAACTATTTGAGTTCCTGAGTTTTGACGGTTTTAACTATTTGGGTCTCTGCTTGCCTGACTTTTGTATTTCATAAACATTTGAGATGGCAATTAGGATACTTTGGATTGGATTTGGGTAAAAATAAGGTGTCACTCCCTAATTGGTTGGAGCCGTTAGAGTAGTTGGGTAGTTAAGGTTGTGTCACCTGAACCCTAAGTCTCAAGTTCCAATAACCCTTACACCACCTACTCATCATAAAGCAGTGGGAAGACCAAGAAAGGTAAGGAAAAATATGCATTTGAGTCTGAAGACATGACAAAAGGCGAAGGGAAATGTCTATAATAATTGGACCTACAAAGGTTAAGAGCAACAAGGGTCATGACTTTTGTAATAATGATGTAGTTTGAAATGTATATGGCTCGTGTTTTGGAACAATTTTATGTAATTTGATGATAATCTATGTTTAAGTATGGTTTCAATGTTTTCTTATTAATTTTATCTAATTTGATGTATCCTATGTATCAATTCGACATTTACTTTCAGCAAATTCGTGGTGATAGGTTTGGATCAACTGCTAATGCAAGTGGTAATAGGTTTGACTTTATGAATTATCACCCCGTTAAGAGACAAGTTGTATTTGTTAATGGTTGCTTGCGTGAGATTAGTAGAGCTTTGTTGTTCTACAAGCCAAACTATAGTTTTGAGAGATGTTCATATTTCATCCATCTCAAAGGTTGTAATATTTGTTAGCACATTGTTTAAATACTATGTACATTTCAAGCATACACTCCTTATTACACAAAGCAATAGTACACAATTTTGTGTTATTGGGTTGTTATTAGCATGGTTGTATTGTCTAATCCTCACAAATAACTTACCATATATTTGCGGTGTTATGCTCGACCTACTACACTCTGTCTCCATGTTTTTAACATAGCGAAAAGAAACATGTATATGCGTCCGGTCCTACGAGCATACCTCTCTAAACGGTGCGTATCTTCTCAACATTATTGCATTTGATAAGTTAATAACATCTACAAGTTTTTATATCCTTAATAGTTTAGCTATCAATAATAGCAATATGATACAGCATTCACATCACACATAGCATGGTTGTAATCCAATTTTGTCCAAAATTGAAAGAATTTGGTGAAAAAGGCCAAAAATAATCCATTTGCTTGGGGTTTATACCTACGTTTCACATATACCCTTTCTCATCCTCCGGGTCTACAGTGAATTGCATTTCCGGGATGGCGGAAGATGAAACCACCATCCGCTCATCGATGTTGTAGGTGTCATATGCCTTCTATGTCGCCTTCTCGAACGTGTCCTAATACCACATGCTTTAAATGGTAATCTCGTCCTCCTCCATTCTTCGAGGTCCCAAATTGTCTATTGGATAACCTGAATTAATAGCTTTAAATCAACACATGTAAGTAATTAATGATACATATATGATGGTAAAGATATAAGAGATTCCGGCATATTGTTGATACTTATTAGCCATTTCTTCCTGCTTAAACAATAGGTTATAGAAAGTCCGAATATGTAGGAAAAACTCATGGAAATTAAAAATAGATAAGATAAAAGGAGCAAACTGTAGATACTACAATCCAGCAGCAGATTTTAGTCTAAACTCATAGGAAGCGGTATAACTGTAAAAACAAACCCTTTGTTTCAACCTGTCACAAGAACACCTTCAAATTAAAGCACAGCTACCACATGCATGACTGATAAAAGGTTTGCATGCAACCCAAAACCCACTTTTCTCTTGTTTATGCTTTTAACACAAAAAAAGACAACACTAAAAGAAAAGTTTATATAATTTGTGCTTTCTGCATCTATATCGATGGTGCATAACTTGCAGTCTCTCTCGATAGTTCACGCTTTGGGTGGCAGAAAGGAAAACAAAAATTATAATGTAGCATGATGCAATTCCTTCTCTAGCATTGATGTTCCCTTAAATATGGTCAGCTGGATGTCCCTTGAGTACTGTGAATACTGTATGCATAAAGTAGATAAATATTAAGCCATTTGCCAAGATAAAGCAAAAAAAAAGCTAATCTTTCCTAATTTATTATTGAGTTTCACATCACAAGCCACATGAATCGTGATGTGCATACACACTAAATTGACAAAAAAAAAGATGTCACGTCAGCAATAGCAAAAGATGACCTGCTACCCGTTAAAAAGGTCATCAGTTGCTACAATTGGCAGTAAAATGTAACTTGGTTGCTAAAATCAGTAATAAAAATGTATGTTAACTATTAGGGCGTAATATGAAGTTGGTTGCTGAAGTCAGGATAAAGTGTAAATTTTTATTTCATGCAGTTTGTCCTAATTTGAACACTGGGTCTGAGAATTTTGGTAATATGTGATATATCATTAATCTTTGGCACTTACCCGCTCGTCACTCATCTTTCTAAACCCCAGTTTCTTGGTCCATATCGACTCAGCTTCTTCAGCAGCAGGAAGCACAAGGAGTTCAACTCCTAATGACAGAAGTAATTCCTCAATACAAAAGAAGAGAGCTTGGAAATATCCCTGCAACCATATCAACAAATTAGTCTTCATAACATTCTAATAAACCTTATTTGAACCAATAAAAAGACGAAATAACAAACTGGAAACCACCTAGTCAACAGTGCACTCACCTTCCCTTGGTGTTGTCTAGCGGTAGCCACCAGCGGTAGCTCGGCAACCTCCTGCCCAAAGATTCTCAGGAGACCTGCAGATACAACTATTGACCTGCACGTGTATGTCAAAAGGACGATTAAGAATAGCAGGTGGCGGAAATAGAAATAGAATTAGACCACAAAATGGAATTAGTGGAAAACAAGAATAAAAACAAATAAAATTTGCAGATCAGTAAACGTACCCCACCATCAGAACAACACAGTATATTCCTCCAAACTCTTGCCCAGATATATTTCTCCTGAATATTGAAAAGTCATGATGTAATGGTTCATGAAGCCTTTATACTTAAATACCTCTGTGCCTTTTGATAATGATACACATAATTACCTAGTAAAAGAGAACGAATAAAAAAAACACGTGACTAAAACATGGTCCATACAAGATCCTTATTGTATCTGATTGTCATCGTCTAACATCAACTAGTATACAGCAATGAGGGCAGGAAATTTGTACCCCAAGAAACTGAAATCTGGTAGATTCTATGAAAAGGTTGGGTCACCAACCTTTGTTAAAAAAAAGATAATTTGCAGCATTTTTAGCTTTTCTTATCAGTTACATAGATATGCAAACTACATCTGTTTTTGTAAAATTTGATTATAAAATCTGAGATCCATTAGTTATAATAATGGAAGATGTTTACCTTTTCAAGTCCCTAGATCTTATATGGTTAACCACTCCCCTTTTGGATGTTTGTCTAGAAAGAGTTATCAAATTAGTCACCTGCCCCCTCTCTGAATAACTAAACTATTTACTCTTCAGCTTCCAAGTGCACAATCGTAAACTCTTACTAGAAATATTTATAATTTTACTATTAACAACAATAATTATTAGAGTAAATTGCCTTTTTCATCCCTGTGGTGTACTGGGAATTGTGGACCAGGTCACTGAACTTCACTAGTTAAATGGATCGTCCCTAGTTTTGTCAACTTGTACCATTTCAATCCCTAGTTTTGTTGATTTGTACCATCAAGTCCTGAGATTATTCAAAATCAAACCCAACAATCTCCATCCTCATCCTAATTTAAATAACCTAATTTCAACCCCTAAATTTTTAAACCAAGTTCTGCTAGTTTTTAAGGGAAATGCGTTTTTTAAAGGTTAAAGATAAGAAACATATGAAGAAAAACTAATCTGCTTCACAACCAAAGTACTAGAAGAAATCAAGAGAACACACACAAGACCACAAACAAATTAGGCTATGAACACACCAAGAAACCTTTTGAAGAAATCATGCCACAACTCAGGAAGGTTGAGGTAGAGATAGCAGTGGAGTAAAAAAGGTGGTGATTCTTTTTTTCAGTTGGATCTTCTAATGGCACCCACTAAAGCATCACAACGAACAAAATTGTAAACCACTTTTTTTAAGAAATGTGAAAAAAGATATGTGAAGACGAACATATTTTAGAAAAGAAGAAGAAAGCAGGGTGAAAAACAGGTTTTGGTTAATGAATTTAGAGAGAGCAAGCAGTGATGCTTGGCAAAATGAACTTCAAAATCAACAACATTGCAGGTGGCTTAATGAAGTTCAGTAATTCAGCCACCGATTCATAATTTCCTACGCATCACAGGGACGGTAAATGTAATTTACTCTAATTATTATTTACCATTATTTTAAAATGATAACTATGTCAAAAATTATATCAAGTACTATAAGTTGAATTATGTTGGTTATAATTTAGTAATAAATTCCAATTCAGTTCCATGTTGAAAAAGAAAAGGTTTGACATCGAAAGATATGCATCTTGATTGTTCCGAGGGGAGGGAGCACGAGCAAATCAAGAAAGCTGTGAATTAGTTTCACAAATCCATCAAGCGAGATTGCATTACTAAGACGTACGTTTGAAAATAATTACAAAAAAGTAGAGGGGCCACATTGTATATTTTTTAGAACTTCAAGGTTAAAAGTAACATTATTAAAAGGTCCAGCATAGCCAAGTCAACCCTAGACCTTGAATAAAATCTTTAAAAAAACAGGCACAGCACAAGACAACTTACCCATATACCATGACAGGTATCAGATCACGGCCAGATTTTGCAACAATGGGATCAAAACACTCCTGAAAATGGATACCATATAACCTTAGCATAACAAATTCTAAAAGGTAATATATAAACAAAGATGGAAGCAATAGATTTAAGTATTTAACAAAGGCATCGTGTGAAAAAGCAAATTTAATCAATATCAACTCTGAACCCACACCAATTTCAGTAAGTTTCTTAAAAAAAACTCAAAACTATCACCACTTGGAAAACCAAGATAGCTACTGAATGAATCAAATTACAGACTTAAGCCCACATAAGATGTGGCAAAGATGTATAAAAACAGAAAGGTTAATTAGAGAAGAAATCTACTACTTAAATTGAAATTGCAAATTTAGTTGTTTTTGCTTGCATTGTCCTATCTTGTCTGTGTACTGGAAAAGAGAACATTGAATTGCGTTCATTTTTCTCAAGTGATCCTTATCTGTATGGGTGTCGGTAACTAATAAGAGAAAATACACACCAGGTGGTCTTCAGCTCAATGATAAGAGACAAGCCACCTTACAAGATAATAATAATAATATAAGAAAAACATACCCGGAAAATGGCAGCAGCCCTTGACAGCAGCGGCAAATGTTCAGGATAACGACTTTTCCCACTTAACATCCGCCACCTAATTTCATTTGGAGCTCCACTAGCAATACCTTTCTCTATGTGTTTCTTGTTAATTGTACTCATAATTGAACCTGAAATTACAGTTGCTCCATTGACAACCACATCTTGAATAGCACCATGGATCAAATCACAGTGATCACAACAAAACCATTTATCTGATGGGAGTGCCTGGTTAAAATTTAATGAATAATACCAAATCTTTAGCTGCCTAAACAATAAAAAGACATCAAGTGTTCAAATACAGTAATGATTTTGCAGCTTACCTTCAAATCACATCTCCCACTCTCTCTTAAACAACCAACATGGTACTCCTTCTCACACTAGGAAGAACGAAACACAAATGTTACAGTAACAGAACAGAACACAAAGGAAAATTGTACAAAAAAGGATCATGCATACCTGATCACATAACATCACTGTCCGATCGTCAAATTCAGCAACACTAAAATCATGGGCCCTGGTAGAGGAACACAAAATGGATTGGTAAGCTTAAACCAAATTTATAAAAGTGCTGACATTTGAAACTAATATGTCTAGGGAATATATCAAAAGCTATAGAATAAATTATGACACAGCTCTATAAAAGAAATAAAGAAGGTAATGAAACTAAATTACAATATTCAACAGAAAGGGCTATCCAGATGTTATATGTAAAAAGAATTAAGATGTATATAAGACACTGCAACACTGTTTTGGTTTAATACTAGAAGTATGTTTGGTCATGTTCACCCTTGACAACACAATTGCTGCATAACTCATTAGCTCCCAATTTGAATTGTTGAAATGATTGAGAACTACAAATGTGACAGTATTAAGATGAACTATAACGTGAGACTCAATTGCATCTCTAAATTTGATAGAATAAACAGACCATTGTGGATATGTCATATATCTCATTTTCTATTATACTACAAAAATCTGCAAGCACCTTTGGTCAAGAGAAATATTATTCATGATGTCAACTAAGTTAACCATGTTATGTATTACTAGTAAGTGGGTATAAGCATCACAGAAACTACAAAGGCTGTTTCAGTAACAAACAAGAACACCTAAGCCTCTCTAGCCTAAATGACATTACAATGTAAAATATTCTGTTGTCCTATTGGAGCAACATTGACCTTTACACAGATAACAAAATCAAGTAACATATATACCAGCACTGCAAGATAAGAGATATGAACATCATATTAACATATTACAATTAAAAAAAAGACACCGCCCAGATGAGAAAAGATAGATTTGAGCTGACATCCACAAACCTACAAATAACGCATCCACCAGTTTCGTATTCTCTGGCTTTAACAACCCGGGTCAGTCGGACAACAATTGGTCTGGACTCTGCGGAAGCTTTTCTACCCGAAGCAACACTGTCCCTACAATACGGACAGTGCCAATCTTTAGAAGAAACACCCTCCGGTCCCAAACAACCTGCAAGCTAGAAGCTATACATATTAGTCCAACATTATATTTTTTTTAATGATTCGTCCAACTTTAGGATTTAAGCATGAAGCACGTGTGTACTGAAAAATAAAGCATTGTTAATGCAGGATAGAAGAAATATACCAATATGACAACTTGTAAACATGAAAAATATAAGATAAGAAAATAAACGGGTTAAACAAGATTGTAGCATTATTGCAATGAACAGATAAAGCTCCACCTGCATGGAAAGCACGAGGGCATCCATCACAAATAACCAGCTCTCCTCTATCCCCACATACTGCACACATGTCATCACTCTTGCTGGTGGCAATACTTTGACCGTTTGCAAGCAACAGAGCTATATCATGGAGTGTCAGCCCATTAGGAATATATATATGGCGATATCTGCACATAAATGGGGCTATTAGATCGACATAGTGCACAAAATAGTCATATTAGAATTAATTTCCAGAACACCACTCACGGTTGACGTTTGGCAGCCCATCCAGCATGAGCTTCAAATTGTGAAGGACTGACCTGCCGGAAGGAAGTACATAAATTAATATCAGAGTAAATAAGAGAAATATTCTGTTTAACCAGGATATGGTACAAGCAAAAAAATATCGTTTACCTCGGTGTCACAATGGCTACAAAAAATACCATTCCCATGCTTGTAACCATCAAGTATTTTCTGCAAAATTGTATAAGTCTTATATAGCAAATGAAGCATGCACAACAAAAATAGAATACCCAATATTCGATTTAAACAGCATTCACCTTCCCTCTAGCATAATAAGCCAATTCAGTCCCATCTGGAAGCCCATCAGGCATAAAAAGTAAACGGTGCAGATCGTTATCCCTGTCACCATATATAAGAGATTTTCTAAGCGTATGTGTTGAGGCAAAATAGCAATAAGGAACAAATTACCACAGGTTTACTTGGTCAGGAGAAAGAACGGAGAGGGGGAGAGGGGAGGGGGGTTGAAAAGCAAAGCAAATATACATGTTTTACATGTGCCGCAACATGAAACTTGAAAAATTTAACTTAGAGCTCTTGAAGTTGAGTGTATGATAGATGCTACAAGTTACTTCACCAGATAACATATTTAAAAATAATAGCTGGTGAAAAGAACCAGTGTCAAGCAGCCATACCAGACTTCTGTCTGTATGAAACTTTGTACCAGATTAAGTTATAGAAAAAATCAGACTACCTTTTCTTATGGCCACCTTCAGCATTTCGTTTAGTTTCAACAGAAGTGCCAGATGTGTAAGACCTTGGCCTGCAAAAGAAATGTGAAATCAGATGGGAGAGATATATGCATGCAAATACACAAGTGATATAAAAAAACCACTTGTTTTAATTCTAATAGACTCCTAAGCAAATAATGAGAAATATGCACAAAAATGAGTACAACACACCCGAAAACGCATACCCTCTCTTGGATTCTATGCAAGTTTGACATTCTCACTTTTTTATGAACACATTGTACAGTGTACACAAATTAACAATATGAACACATTGTACAGTAACTAGTAAGTAGGGGAAAGAAGATTAACACAGAGAACATACAGGGCTCCATTCAACAATATGTATCATTACCCCCATACAAATTGCATACTTCTCAGTGTCGGTCACTCTTCTTCCTTTAGGGAGATATCCCCCACCTCCAACAGATCTTAAGTATGCATATATACATGTATGTATATCCCTCCCAAGTGGTTGAGGGTTCAAGTCTCATTGTGGACAAATGGTGTAGATTTGGGAGTAAATTTAGTGGGTGTGTGAGTTCGCGGTAAAAAAAAACATGTATGTATAGACATTGATGCATACACACACATACACAGTGTTGCAATTTGCATGTGTGTGTGTTTGTTTGTGTGTGTGTGTGTGTGTGAGAGAGAGAGAGAGAGAGGACACAAGAAAGAAGAATACAGAAAGACTGAAAGAGCATACTTCTTAAACAGGCCTTTCCGCTCTTTCAAGGTCTCATTACCAAATGTTTGAGGTTCCGAAGTGAAACTCTTATGATAACAATAGTGCGGGCTAGAACCATCTTCTCTCGTAAGGCTGGTGCAGCTAAAATAAGAACAATCAAAACTTTATTAAGTCTATAATATTTAAAATTATCATTCTCGTCTAACAGCATTTTTTATAGTCCAACAGTAATCAAGATCAAAAGCCACACATCGCAAATGCCGTCCAATAAGAAGTGCTAAAGTATGAAGAACAAATAATGCAACCCAATATCAAAAGGTAGCCAGAAAAGTAAATATAGACACCCACGTTTCCATCTTTCTATTTGACCGTTGGTGGACATTGTTAGAAAATCATACAAACATACATGTTACATACAGATGTGGGTGTGGGTGTGTAAAGAAGCATATCAACCCAAATGCTAAGTATTGAAGAGTCATGTATAATTTGAATATTTATGGTCAAATGAATTTAACTACAACATAGTGCATGAACAACATAACCTCTGTTTGTGATTTTGTTCTCTCCAATTTGCATCATAATCATAAAACAGAAAAAAACCAATATAGAATGTCACGAGGCTTTTTCCATAGATGACATTAAAGTTGTATATTGACTACAAATTTTAAGGTACGCCCATTAAAACATATACAAAAGAAATAGATGCTTGATTATCCCTTTAGCCTAGGAGCATGACTTAATGACTAATATTGTCAATTTTATAAGACAAAGGGATATAAAAAGGATAAATCAACACGTGAATGTCTGATCCCCTCAAACAAAAAATTTAAGAAAAGAGGATAAAAGATATTAGAGTGATGGTCTGCACCTTGTTGTTGAATGATACAAATTCATAAGATTCATATGATGGATCTCGTCTATCTTAGTCCTGTCTGTGTTTCTTTGGAGACTCCCTGCAGATTAAAAGAAAATGCAAGCAAAACTGAGATCTCAAAGAGAAGTAATAACTTGATCTTTAAGTAGGTCAGTATCCAAAACAACATGTTTATCACTGCCATAATCATTATTTCCAGCATCCATCACATGTAAAATACTACTCCATACATCCATTATACCTCATTCAGTGTCTCCAAAGTAAATTTATAAACATGTATTTAAATTACAAATAAAACTAATGTCATCAGTGTCACCTTTCCAAACCTGGAGGAGTTCCTCGTTGACAGCTGAACCAGCTACATTTCTTATCGCTTTATCTACTGTGTTGAGAGGAGCAGTCTTCATTGCCTGAATTATGCTATAAATAGGTTTTCCATTCTCCAAATATATGTGATTATTAGGGTGCCTAGTTTTTCCACCAGCATGTTCCTCAAACTCATGAGCACGACGAATCTGGGTGCATCATTCAACCATTAATCAAGTGTAGCAGTCCAATAACAAATATACACCATTTATATGCACATGAGAAACTTACATTAGAAAAATTACATGTTGCACAGCCACATAAATAGCCACAATCCTTAACAATTCCAATAAGCTCCCCCTTGTTTTATGCAAATGGATAGACAATTGCCAATTTCTATTATGATAATGTTCTTTTTGCTAAAAATGTTTGTAAATAACTAAACACAGATGCAACTTACTGAGGTAGAAATATATTTCACTTTCGCTCCCTCGAGAATTCTAGTTGATAAGAGCCTTTTAACAGTAGTAGGATAACTGTCAGGAATAGCCTTCCCATGCATCACTTCCATGTTGTTAGAATATAAAAAAGAATCACCAGGTTCATGCTGTCCTTGCTCACTAGTATGGGTTAACCTGGGTACCTTACGGCTCCCATTACTGGAAGCAATGCCCGTGCATTTCACAGCAGATGCAGACAATTCATTATGATAGTCTTCCTTCCGTTTGCTGAACTTGAAGGTAATTTTCCTAATACCAGAAGATGTACTAGCATGCTTTGGAACCTCAATTACAACATGTGATGTTGACATTGTAACAGAAGCATCATTTGTACCATGTTCCTCTCGGCTTGAGCTCCCCTCACTGCTTGAGTTCCCAGAACAACCCGACGTAATTTCACCGCAAACAACTTGGTCTTTCATGACTAGCTTCCCATCTGATTGGCTATTAACAGTCTGAAAACTCAAAGAATTATCACGAGGAGATACATTAGGATTTGAAACCTCAGAACTTATATCATCATTTGAAGCCTCCTTCACCTCCTTCTTGGAGGAAGGATCTATTACTATCTCATTTTGACACTCCTTGATAGATTGATCAGCAGAAAGCACCAATCCAGTATTATTCAAGGCCTGTGTTGTCTGCTTGATAACAAAAGAAGACTCTGTTCCGGTATCATTCAAGGACTGTGTTGTCTGCATCCTTCCGCAAAACTCTAATTCAATATCATGCAGACATTCGTTGACAGGTTGCTGAACAGAAGGCATTGGTTCACTATCATTCAAAGGCCCCGTTGGTTGAATCATGACACAAGCGTCGGTTTCCATTTCATATGGGCATTCTTTGACAGGCTGCTTGATAGAAGACTCTGGTTCAATGTCACTTTTAGCACCTGTTGTCTGAATCCTACAACAAGGATCTTGGTCGTTGTCACTTTCAACTCCTGTTCTCTGCATACTACCATGGGTCTCTAGTTCCATCTCATTCAAACACTCCTTAACAGGGTGCTCAACTACAGGCTCCATATCCATGTCATTTGAAACTCCTGACAAGTTATTCTGGCCAGCAGGATCTAGCTCCATGTCATTTGAACCTTCTTTAACAGGCTGCTCAACCGAAGGACTCACATCGATATAATTCAGAGACTCGGGTGCTTGCTTAATTTCACACGTCTGTTGTTTTGTCACCTTCAGACACGGTTGGGCATGTTCCTTGCTAGAAGCGTCTGGCATATTGTCACTCAGAGCTTCTGCTGTATGCGTTATACCACGTGGTTCTAGTTCCATCCCATCTGAAGATTCTTTCATATTCTGCTCAACACAAGGCTCAAGTTTAATAACATCTAATCCTTCTGTGGACAGCCTGTTAGCACACACCTTTTCTTCTATAGAATCCAGAGCCACCTCTGCTTGATTCATAGCACAGGGATCTACTTCATCCTGAACTGAACCTTCTTCTCCCTGTTTTTTGGCCACAGGTTCCCTATCCGAATCACCTGTTAGCCATTGGCGGTCACGCTTTTGCTGATTTTTCTCATTTTCCATTTCCCCAACATTACTCACCACCGCCACACAAACCTCCCCTTCCCCCATCCTAAAACGTACAAATTCAGAAACTATCCAATATCAAGAAATTCACAATGCATAACAGAAAGCTAAGTGGCAATAAATAACTATGCAAGCCAAATAACACAACGGAAACCCTAATTCCTGAATTAGGATCTAAAACCCTCACTATTACTCTTCCAAACAACTGAATTAAAGCATTCCACCTCTTACATACAGCAATCCAACACACTCCTGAGCCTATAGAAAACCAAATTCTGATCAACTCAAGTTCTTCAACCAACAACTTTTCCAATTCAGATATTCAACGACAAATTAATCGCTTACAATCCGATTCTCACCAACCTCTTCCAGGTAATATAGATTTAAACAACGAAACAACTTGTAAAACTGGAAATACACAGCAAAACAGTGACTCGCATATTAATCAACCGATAAACTTTCAATGCATCCATGTATGTGTATGATATATGTACAGGTATAGAGATCTGTAATCAAAATTGCAAAATCGCAAAGAAGCAAAACTAACCGGTGAAGATCAATTTTAAAAAATTAGGGTTTATCTTGTTCTGTGTTTCAATCTTCGTCTCCTTATTGCATGTTCAACAACGAATAGAGCGCCAACGAACGAAACTGATTTTTTGATCGCGGGAGTACGATAAGTCGTGAGATATGGAAGGAAGGCACGAGAAGAGGGGTGGATAGAGTAAAAGCGATACGAGTGGGTCCCAGATACACCCAACTTATTAGAAGCTGCCACGTTAGCTTCGATCCGATAATGGGGGCAATGGACGGTTTGGATTTCAAACGTGACTGTTGTAGCCTTCGTCTTATGTACGTTACCACAATCACGATAAAGCATTTCCGTTAGGCTTGCGTTATTCGGGCCCTCTGACAAGATCTTTTGACCTCCTGAGGATGACAACTTTTGTCGGCTGCGTAATCCTATACGATTCATATGGGTTCATACGACCCACATCTGGATTTTTTAGTAAAATGGGTTGAATCCGGGCAATTTTTACTGTGAGTTGGTCCATATACGAGTCATAGGGGGCAATACGACAAAGATTAACTTCAAATGAGTCATAAAGGGGTCATATGCCCAACCATTGGCGGATCTAGAAAATTTTTCCAATGGGTTCACTGTTTTTAGATGCTCCAATTTCATAGGACCGGACATAAAAAATTTCGGGTCAGTTCGATGGTTCGGGTAAGGTTCATCACATAATAAAAATACGATACAATAATAAAAAAACATCGTCATTATAAATTAAAAAAAACATAATATAAATAAAATAGTCTTTACAAATTAAAAAAACTAACTAGAGTTGTTCCCTACGAGTTTTAAACATCTTTCACCCTATGTTTTAAGAAACACTTTTGTCTTGTTCATCAAAACTAAAATCATAGGGGTTCACCCTATTTTTTTTTCTATAACGTTCAATTAAAATTTCGAAACTTGGGGGTCCGGTGAACCCCTCCCGGCCTTACTAAGTCCGCCCCCGTGCCCAACATTATGACCCATATATGGCCATATGACTCGTGTAAACATAATTTTTTTTACAAATTAACAATAAAAATTACAAAATAAGTATAAAATTTACAATTTAACTATAAAAATAACAATTTAACAATAAAAAATACAGTTTAACTATAAAAATTACAAATTAACTATAAAAATTACAACTTAACTATAAAAATTACAAATTAGCTCTAAAATTTACAATCCAAAAGGATAGAATACTTGAGTTTTCGTATTTTCTACTGCACGGTTAAACGCTTATATACGTGACTCGTACATTCTCGCCCAACATTTCGATTTAGCATTTTTGTAATATTTGTTTCTTTGGACACCACACATACGACTCGTATGTGTGTATACGAGTCATATGGGGGCACATATGGCTCGTTTGTGTGTATATGAGTCGTGTAGGGCACACCATGCATATGGCTCGTATGTGTGTATATGAGTCGTATAGAGAGACATGAGTGACTGATGTGACTGATGCAGAACTTGTCTTGTATATGAGTCGTTTATGACCCATATGCTTACATATGACTCGTATGTAAGGGGTCAAAATATCGGATGAGGTGTATTAATAACACATCCCTTTCCTGTTATCAATTAGAAATCATCTTCCTTTTCATTACTTTTTTTTAACACTAACTCACATGTTCATCTAGGTAAAAGTTATAGTAAAAAAAAGGAACAAGAAATTTGGGTGACAAGATTATTGTGATTTGTGGTTGAGATTAATGTGCTGGCATTTTGGTAAATTGTTCGAAATTAGAAACCATTAGGAGGTGTAGAACTGTAGATAATGAAGATCCAACCTAAAAGCTTGTACATGAGAGTCACATGTCATTTTCATTGTTTTTTAAGCGTTCATAATTTTTTTTAATTTCACTATAAAATCGAGTGTTTTTTATCTTTCCAACGAGTATGATATTGCTATATTTAAAGAAGAAAAAAGACCAACTGGGTGTTGTTTTAAATTGTGTGTTTTTATGCTGTTTTATGGCGTTTTACATGTGGTGTTTGAAATTGTGCATTTTACACATACACACATGGTGTTTTATACTTTAACATCTATATACATGGTGTTTTGTGGTCTTAGTGTTAAAGTATAAAACACCATGTGTAAAACGCATAATTTCAAACACCATGTGTAAAACGTCATAAAACACTAATAAAAACGCCAAATTTCAAACAATACCCAGTTGGTCGTTTTTTTTAAATATAACAATAACATACTCGTTGGAAATATAAAAAACGCTCGATTTTATGGTATAATTTTTTTAAATGACGTATAAAAAAGTTACGGACGTTTAAAAAAGATGGGGGACTTACATGTGTAGATTACTTAGCTTTTGTTGGGACGCAATTGCCTTTTCCCTCATTTGACACATGGCGCGCTGTGACGTTTTCCTACACTTTGTAGGGTTTTCTTTCTTTCTTGCATAACCCTCCCTTATTCATCTAATCTACTCATAATTTTACTTCACATCCATAACGGGACTTGAACCCTCGACCTCTAGAAGAAGGGGCACTATTTCAACATATTAAGATACCATTAGGTTAAAATGACTTTTGATATGTTTTTTCATTAGTATGGACGATATATATGCAATAGAAATTCGAATAATGATTATCAAGATAAATATGGATCTATAATCATGGGGTGATTAAATATTTGGAGCTTAAACATCAATGTTTGAAGACAAGTAGATTGAGTCAACAACATTTGAATATCATGATGAAAACTTTTTTGTATAAAAAGGTTTGGAGAGTGAGTCTAGTACTAATCTAGACTAAAAGATAAAAGATTGAGGACAAAATTACATAAATCAACCTTTATGTTTATACCTAATTTCACATATAGACCTTAATTTTCATTAATTACACTAGAGACTCTTTATGTACAAACGTTGTAATAAATTTAGATCTTTCGTCTAACTTCCACTTTAATTTCTCCGTTAAATCAAGGCACATGTTTATCACGTGAGGACATATCTAAATTGTCTTGATTACAAATATACCCTTACGTGATACACACGTGCCTTGATTTAAAGGATAAATTAAACGAAAGTTAGACGAAAGGTATAAATTTGTTAAAATGTCTGTACATAAAGGGTGTTCGATGTAATTAATAAAGATTAAAGTCTGTAGGTGAAATTATGTATAAACATAAATGTTGATTTGTGTAATTTACGTAGAATGATAGTTCTAAATAATTGTAATTGTATTCAAGCTTAATTTCTATCTAGAACTCTTATTTACCGGACCCCACCCATGCATAAGAAAACATTCCATGTGCTCAATAATTAAAGTTTTGCATCTCCCAAGTGCACTCTGGGTTTATTATTCTCGTTCCTATAACCAAGGCCGTTTCAAGAATCTTTGAAATCTTCTGGGCTCAGGGCGTGTAAAAAAAGCGAGCCCCTATAATATAAATTCAATAATCTTATATAAAAAATCTGCAATCCCTATTTTTTCTTGAGTCTAAAAATATTCTTAGGCCTTTTATTTTTTTATGTGGGTTTAATTGTCATCGATTCAATTATTAAAGAACTGTACACTGAAATCGACGTTCTTAAACATTAGAAGTGTTTAGATAATTATGAATTATATCGTTTTTAATGTTCAACATGTGTAATACACGGGCCTATAACCTATTAGAAAAATAAATTTAAAAAACTTCGGACCCCCGAGGAGACCGGGCCCCGGACGGTTACCCTCCCCGCCCCCTAACTCCCTAAGGGCCGGCCTTGCCTATAACTAAACTAAAAATAACTATTCTTTAATTTTATTTCTCATTTTTTTTAAAGCTTTCACGTCTCATTCATCATCTCTTATCTTTATATTTTTTTATTATATATTTTCTTTTTTTTATACGATTTTAATTAATAATTTTCTTCTTATTTTTTCTTTTAAAATTGATTTGTAATAATTTTTTTCTTTTAGAACAGGTGTAGGTCATAATGGATTCATATAAATATAATCATTTTGCTTCGGGTTAGAACGGGTCAATTTAAAAAACAACATAATCTAAAGATTAAGAAAATCAGTACAGTAAAGCTAACTCCATTTGTTAATTTTTCTTATATTCTTTTTTTACTGCATAAATTATTAACTTAATTAATATTTACAACAAAAGTAGTAATATAGTTTAGAGTTAACTACACTGATAGTCCCTGTGGTATGTTTAAATTTTGGATTTGGTCTATAAATTTGAAAAATTACAATTACAGTCCCAAATTATGCATAAACGTAACATGTTTGGTCTCTGAAGTGGATGGCAGTTAACTTTCCTGTTAAATATTTTTAAAATGACCAAAATACCCCTAGAATATTTTTTTTAAATACCCTGGAGTTGATAATAGTTAACTTTTATGTTTGGTCCTTAAGTTTGTATATGTATATATTGGTATGTTGATAGTTATTATGTATGTATCGAGTTCTTAGTTCTTACTGCTTAATATCTATTTTTCGTTACCGACACATATGCATACATTATTAGACAGTATATCTACATATGATTAGGTACCTAAAAACCGTATGTAACAGTATATGTAGGTACGTAAAAATTATAAAAGATGCTATTAAGTAGTATGCCTACATATACATAGATACATAAAAACTCTAAAATACACTAATAATAGTATTCCTTCATATATGTAAATATAAAAATGATAAAAAGAAACTCTATTAAATAGTATAACTACATACATACGTGAGAATATGAGATGTGACACGAAAGAGAAGAGATAATTAATTAATTAAAGAAAAAAGGTTGTAAACGTAATTTAATTTTTTTTAATCGTAAATTTATTTATTCCTGTAGGAGTGAGACTTCAACCCATGACCTCCTTAAACCCTGGTATTTCTAGAGGATTTTCCTCTACACTAGGCCACCAATCCCAATTAATCGTAATTTAAATGATCAGTATTATATGGATTCATTAAATCGAAATGACTCTTATAACCTTTTGATTTTGGTTCCTTTTACAAATAAGATAGTGAAAATTTATATTATATGAGATGGATAATATGTATGTCCTTTCTGACGAATCAAGTAATCGTCAAACGAATCACTAGCGGTACCATACGTCATTTGACGAATCACGGCCGTACACTTTTGAATGGAGGTGAAGCCAACCCGACCTCTCGCATCAACACGTTGACGGAACCAAGGCACGTCTCTCTCGAGATCAGTATTAATTCTTAAAAATAATCTCCGACTCATTCGAAACCTTGTATTAAATTACTCCTCCCCGTACAAACAACCTTCGTCGAAGTAATCTTTGAGTAAAAGTGTGTTAGCAGCCGCTCGGTCACGGTTGAGACGTGCGCTTCGTTTTAATGGTCTTGAGGTCGATTCCGCCTCTTGCCACCACCTAACCGCCGCCGATGTCATAGCTCCGAACGTCATTACCCGGGCTTTCTCGATTGATGATCAAGACATTTTAGAATAGTGAATATAAGAGTAGAAAATTAGAAATAAGTGTAAATATTATAGAGTAAAATGAGATATTTATATTGAGTAAAAATAATATTATTAATTATTAAATTTATTTTGTTCAAATGGTTGGAAATAATACCGTTGAACGGTATTATTTTGTTTGATTTCAAACATCACTCGCGTGAGAAAAATCACGACAAAAAAGGACGGCGTGATTTATTTATCAAGGGGGCGGTGTGGGTATCGAATCACGCCATGAAGGACGTGTCCACGTTGGACGACGACGTGATAAACGTAAGTATACCGGACGACCTAATAGTAATCTCTCTCACACGAGTGACAAACATATAAAATATATTAGATAAAGTACAATAGTTAGAATTAAATGATATATACTAATTAATCTCTATCGTGTAGAATATAATAATACATATGGAGTAGACATGACAATAAGTTGGACATATTTTTATATAATTATCGCCTAAATTACATTGCTTTGTAAATAATCTCTTGACGTAAATAACTCAACTTGTAGTGCACGAAGTCGCACGATTTACACTAACATTAATGGTATTTTCCGTATGTTACGGATGACAACGTATAGTGTATTTTGTTCAACTCATAATTTAATAAAATATTATTAGGCTTAAAACTTGATTTTGCAAACTTTTGCAAGAGATCACTAATTTATGAATTGACGGAATGAAATTTATAACATATGTTTGGTTTCAGAGACATCAATCATAACAAAAACACATTTAAAATCATATAACCTGAATACGATCCGCATAATTTGTTTATCCTATCGGGTCGGCTAGTCAAAACAAGTTGGCGGTTTGTATTAAAGGTGTAAACGGATAGTAAACAAGTTGATGGCATTTTATAAAGGGGTTGTAACAAGAGTGTACGCGGTTAAATGAGTTTTAAATAGGTTCAACGTGTTGGCGTGTTAAACTTAAAACTATATATTATTTTTTTCTAATTCCAATTTTAAACAAATTTATGAGTCAACCCATTTAAATTTAGCATTAACCCCAACACAATCTATTTTATAAACATGTTAAATAGGTCAACCTCAGATACGAATGTTTGTCAAACAAGTTAAACTTGTCAACTTAAAATTTAATTATTTTCGTGTCGGGTCTGAGTCTTCTCAGAACCTCTTACAATTAGGTGCATGACTTTAAATCATGAAACAGGAAAAAGTAATTGATTTGGTTACGTTGAAAGAAGCAATTTGATATTTCATACTTGTCTACAAACATGCCAAGTGAAATGGGTTGTGGTTGTAATCAAAGGATGATAACCGGTGACGGATCCAGAATTTTTTGTGAGCGAGTGTACAAAGTAGGTCTGGTTAAAGCGGGTTTGCTCAAAACAAATCGGTTCAAAATGGGTGGAGTAAAAATAAATAGTTATTTACATAATGATATAATAAAAATATTTATACCTATTTACTTAAAGATATTGTAAAACTATTCATACTTATTACTTAAACGTGTGTAGATAATTGATTAAAGACAAAAATATACCACAAATAAGGGAAAAAACACTTGTAAACCATAAATAAGAAAAAAATATACTTATAAACCAAAAGTAAAAAATATTATAAATCCGTTGAATAATCAATAATAAAACATATTATTTATATACAAAATTTAATTTGTTATGATTAATGTCTATTTTTTAGATGTTTAATATAAAACTATTTAAAAATAAAATGAAAGTAATATTTAATATGTAATTTTAGTTGTATTAGAAGGGTTAATATGAAATTTGTATTTATTCTTCTAACTATAAATGAACATTTTGGGTTTCTCACATTCGCACTTTCTCATGCCACTTTCTTCTTCATCTTCATCTTCTTCTCTCTCATCTTTTTTCTCCATTAAAATTTTAAGCTTTCATGACTTTTTTATAGAAAAATTATCATCTTTACTTAAAATTATCATCAACCTCTTTGGTTTCTTTCTCTCTTGGTTTGTTGAAAATCGGATGACGGGTGCCTCTTAACATATTTAGGAAGGAGCATAATAAGAGAGATCGAAAATTTCTCACTCGCTAATGAATCTCAACGGATGCCTCACCACCCGCTGAGCCATACATAATTACGCCAATGATGATAACAATTTAAAAATAAAAAGGCATTAATATACGGAATAATATATTTGGACTTGGAGACGTACACACAACGCCTTTTAATCAATAGAGGACTTGATGTCACGTGAATCCCTCGTTAAAATAAACATCCTTTTAGCCTTTTAGGTTCCATATAAACCTTTACAATATAATAATCTCATCATAAAATAATATATATAAAATAATCTATATCTATACTAATATATAAAACATATTGAAAGGACATGACTGGAATTTATTAAAAATTTTAATACACCCAACACAAATTATTGTGCATATGGTACACCTTACCAATGCATAAAATATGTTCAATTACCATTTAACCCCACATTTAAAACCCAACACTCAATAATTACCATTATTTAATGCACATGAGATTATTTAACTAACTACATTAATTATTATTTTATTTATAATACTTAAAATTAAGATTTAAATTTATATTTACTATTTATATTTTTATAACTAAATAATAATTAAATTAAGTATTAAGTTTTATTAAATTTCTTCTTTTACAAGTTATAAGAGAAAACAAAATATTCCTAAAATTAACTATAAAGATTTAGATAATTTAAAGACAAAATTGTAATTTTTTTTATAAAAATAATAGGTGATTAATTAAGTTAATTTAGCATTTCAAAAACTATAATTGTATTTTTAGTTAAATAATAAGGAAATGAAAAAAAAGAGAAATAGTAGAAAAATAATAATAATTGCAAAAGGGAAGAACCGGCAGAAGGGTCCTCGAACCTGGGCCGTGTGTGCGCGCATGTGGGTGTGACGCGCGAACCACTTGGGTTGGCGCCCATTTCTGTTCTACATCCGCTTCCGCTTGTATATGTATATAACAAATAAATAAATAATTGAAACAGCTTGGAAAAGAGAGGAACTGGCCCCACGCGCGGGGGCTGAGGCTAGGGTTGGGGTTTGGGCTCGAACCAGCGCACCTACGTGTGGGTGTGGCATGCAATCAATTTCATATATATACACACACGTACATACACAGATAAAAGTTTTCACGTTGCAGCACCCCATTGGTTGGGTTTACTGTTTATTGTCATCCATTTTTAATAGAGTGTATAATAATTAAAAATGTAAAATTTTAGAGACAAACCGTTAACTACCGTTTTAAAAATCTTCACACCAAACCCGCCAGGTTGGTCGGAACGACCGGCCGACCAAACGGGAAATAACTGTTAAGGTTTTACGGCTTAAATCAAGCCATGAACTGAAGTTGAAACGTGGATATTTAATTATTGCGGAAATGAAGCTAAAATATTAGATGCTAATTGTTTATAATTATTTAAATGCTTAAGTATATAATTACTAAATATTTACATAGTTATAATAATAATATTAATAATACCAAAATATAATCAGTGTTTAATACCGTTTGGGTTAGATTGCTCTCTCCAAAAAAGCCTCGGTGATACCCGATGTTTTACGCGGGCCAACCCCCTAGTATATATAAAATATATAGTAGTCAAATATCCTGTTTTAAGCATAACTTTATCTTTGATTTGCAGCCATGCCGGAGCTTCTTCGTTCAGCAAAACTAGCAGTTGAGAAGGGTCAAGCTCAGGGCCAAAATGAGTCATACGTAAAGCAGTTGTCTGACTATATCATACCATCTTTAGTAGATGCTTTACACAAGGTTATTTTCAACTTTATCTCATACTGATAGAACCCAAATGATGTTTAATTGCTAAATAATGGAAATATTTTAATAAGAGTGAAATACAATGCTTTCGAGACGTAGGTTCTCTCCAATGATGATCAACTTAATCTAGATCAATAATGAAACCATGACTAAGATTGTTGCCTATATTAATGCATATACACTGTTTTGGTCAAGTATGCTTTTATTGTTCGCTGATTATGAATTTACCCTTTTATGCCTATTTATTCTTTTAAATAATGTTTTTATCTTTCTTAAACGTAGGTTGGTGATTGTTTGGGTACTCTTTAAGGATCCCTTCCTGCCTTTCTTTGACGACTTATTGCCTCACTTGATGCCTATGTGGGTGAGTTCCATCATACCATACCCTTTCGATCACTTCTCAATTTTAGTTATACAAATGCTGCGTGGATGCTTTACATTAATATTAACATCCCTTGTTGATGTACCCTAGGGCAAGGATAGGACAGCTGAGGAGAAAAGAATAGCCATTTGCATATTTGATGATGTTGCTGAGCATTGTAGAGATGCAGCTGTAAAGTAAGTCTTCCATTCTTTGTTTACCCTTAGTGGTGGTAAATTGGCGGGTCAGGTAAATAGTTAAAATGGGTCTGGGTCAAATGTGGTAGCGGGTCAGGTAAATATCAAATTAGTGGTTTTGTATTTCTTGGATTTTTAGGGTTAATTCAAGATTATAGCCATCTTCAACATTTGGGCTTCAGTTCCAATGAAATTTGTAATTTTATGATTTTGTGTTTGGACATGAATTAGTGATATGGTTGCAGTGGTTTATTTGTCAGGTAACGGATGAGAGAGATTCACTGGATGTTGATGATTGCAGGATGATAAACATGAATTCAGAAGAGTTGAACTCTTGGTCTACCGTTATCTTATTGAATTAGGTTTGTTCTTACTTCAGTTTCTGTATTTTATAGTTCTGCGTTGTTTCAGAACTGAGAGGTCCCTCTTATCCCTTTCATGAATTTCATTTTATATGTCGATGCTTGATAGATTATGTTTCTGGATTTGGGTCACTGAAACTTCTTAAATTTATTACTTAGCCCTGTTTGATTTTCGTTTTGTGGTTACAAAGATAACTAATTCCAAATGTTCTTGCTTCTTCATGTTGGATCTACTTCTTTCAAGGAAGCCATGAAAATGGGTGCTGAATCAAATCGTTGGGATGGTATGTATTTTGTTAATCATTTTCTCTACCAATTTTACTTAATCATAAAGTGACCCTTACATAATAAACACACAATTAACTAAGTTTTGGTTTACATTTCCATTAGTGATCTAGGGTTATGCTTAATCTGTATATTATCTCATTTCATTTGATTAAATTGGGAATTTATGTGCCATTTGTGTTTAATCTATATATTATGTACTCAAAATAATATTTTAGGCTTTTAGCTGGTTTTTGTGTCAAAATTATTTATTTTACATGATTAGTATGCAGATGAGGAATCCCAAGGGAATAGAAAAAGATCCCTACAATGAATTTTACAAAATGACATTCAATGTAACCTGTTTGATATTTTATAAAGTATTAACCTAAATCGACTCATTTCATGGCTAAATGAATTAAGCCCTCAATTTTTTAGTTTCAATTTAGAAGGTGGGTTTTTAATCAAATATGCATTTGGTGTGGTTTTCAGTCACAACCTGTTTTCATATTTGCGAATCAAGCTGGGCTTGACATGTTGGAGACAACACTTATTTCTTTATAAGACGTCACATTAGACAAAATGTTTGATGAATCAGGACAAAAAGCATTAGTTCCTGAATTTGCCAAGATAATGCAACAGGTATATTACATTTAACTTTTATTATGAAATTTATTAAATCTTTAACTAAAAAGATCACAACTTTAGGCATTATTTTAGTAAAAGATCATATCTTTATGTATGGTTTTTAATTAAAGATCATGAATATGCATCTTTTTTAATGTAAAATTATGTAGAATTTCAGGGATATGCTCATTTACCTGGTGGAATTTGTATGTCTGCAATGGGGCGTCATATAACATATGAACAAGCAGTAGCATGGAAGGTTCTAGCAGCAGATGAAAGTATTGTCCATTGTCTTGCTTTCTCTTTTGTCAATTGGTCATTTGTGTAATTTTCATGTTTTTTTTCACATTTTGCCCATTGGTGAAGTTTTAGTAACAAATGTTTACGATTCAGGCAATTTGCTTCTTGTATGAACTTTGAAGCATTGGTTCCATTTTTTTTGTTGTATTAGAACCTTTTTTTAGTTTGCATACACTCACTTGCACGCCTGCACCAAATGAAACATGAATCAAGAATCAATTTCTGAGTTGGAAGGTTTGCAATGAGCTGTGATGCGCCATCGGTAAAAAGAGGTTCACACGGGTCTTGGACCTTTTGATCTCTTTTGTTTTGTATTTTTGTATGTAATCATTTGACCCGTTAGTCAAGACCTGTAGTTTTATGTTTAAATGAAAAACCCTGTAAAATATATAGGGTTCGATGCATAATAATGAAATGTCTATAAATTATTGTTGTCTCGCTTGTACTATTATTGTATTTTTGACAGGTCAATTGGATTGAAGAATATATTTGCAAGGAAACTTCCTAACATGCCCATAGTTGTTAATAGCGAATAGCGATAAATAGCGACAAGTGACCTATATGCTATGTAGCGAATAGCGATAAATAGCGACCGCTATTTCATTTTGTAGCGATAAAGTAACATAGCTAAAATACTTGGCACAAATCATCTAAATCTTCATATTCCGGCTCATCATCATCATCGCATTCTTTTTTCAATCAGGATACAAAAAACCCCCTAATGGGCGCCCTTTTATATTTATCAAGATAAATTAAAAAAAGGCCGCTATTTCGCGATTTATCGCTACGACCCTTGTAGCGACGCCTAATCGCTTCGCTTCGCTATAGCGACCGCTACGGTCGCTATTGACAACAGGGAACATGCCTAAGGAATACATTGTTCGTTTTGTGATGGATAAATATGTTGTCAGCTACATGTGTTTCCTTTATAGGAATAGGAAATGATTTCAATAACTTGTGTCATATACTCCATCTATCTGAAAATAAATGCAGGCTTTGAGTTAAGTCGGATATTTAAAATACAGGTCGACCAACTTGGGACGGTGACAACCATTGAAGTAGTGAAGATGACAAAAGTTGCTAAATGGGGGGGGGGTGGTAATATCACAAAGAAGGGAGATAGATGATTCTTTTCTAGGTAATCTGTCGTTGTTCTTGCCACGAGTCAGATAAAAGCAGGTGCACCTTGCCGAGGAGAGTGGTTAGCCAAGTACAATCAGGTGTGTTTTAATTTGTATTTTACACATGAAAATATAACTAAAACAAGACTAATGGTCACACCAATCATACCTAAAAATGATACACACATTTTTACCTTGATTTTAAAAATGCCAAGGAAGGATCAACTAATGGATAATGTATCTTTCAGTTAATGTAATAAAAGCTGTCACGCAACATCTTGAGTCGGAAATGAATCATGATTTCATGTTTTCATGCATTTCTTCGCATGAACCATGCCCATTATATCTTAGGTTTTTTAGTGTTGGGTAACCAACTAAAGTAGTACAAGATTTTAACATGTAAATGGTAAATGTTAACTTTATAAGTGTGTCCCTCTCCTACTGATTGGTCCGTGTTATTCATTTTATTTTCTATTTGATTTACGTTTGTACTTCTGCCTGATGTTGAAGATTATTGTGTAGGTTCTCTGATCTCAGTTGCCACCCGTCTCCTGTCTGAATTGACAGTTTTTGGTCCTTGCATCAGTTCTTGGTCTCATAAGCAAATAGGTACGTTCTTTGTCTCATAAGCAGATAGGTTATTTTTTTTAACTAAAACAAAAAAAAAAAAAAAAAAAATTAAAAGCCTTTAATGTCTACTTTGTTCCTGGGTTACTAATTTATGTGTTTGTTTTTCCTTTAATTTTTTGGGCTTGACCAACTCATTTTAGTGTATACATGACCTGGATGTTTACATCTGATTTTTTTTCTTTATGACTTGATTTAAGGTCGGTTGGCATATATAATGGCAGTCCTATCTCATTGTTTCTTCCATGAACTATGATTTTTTTTAAAAAGAAATACACATGATCACCTCTTTTTCTGGCTTTCTTTCGTGCTGAGAGTGCTCACAATGCCTTTGTTCACCATTTAAGCCTAATAGAATAATAATTAAGTTTTTCTTTAATTAAAGATTTCTTAAATTAAATATTTAACTAATGGATGTCTTCATTTAGCAAAATTGTAACTTATGTCCATGTACTTTAGAATAAGGAGATTTTGTGAGTCTGATTATTTAAAGAATTAAAGTGAGTAAAGGCCTCTCAAACTAGATCAAAGATTGGAAAATATGTCATTTTATTTCACCCTTAGTTTATTAATTTTGTTGCATCGAAAAGAAATGATTGTCCAAACGACGTATTATTTGACCCCTTAATAATCAGATAAAAGAAGCAGTTTATTTTTACCAAAAGCAAAAGGTTGTTTGTATAACATGCTGGTTTCAGCCGCCCTTACTGTCGGGGCCGCACATCGTGCGGGTTCCCTACTAGTTTCTTTGTAATTACTATTTTAAACTTTGCAAAAATTATTATTTAATAATTATAAATAAGATTAAAAGTCTCTAAATTTTCGTTCGCTTTTAGCCCGTTTCATTTTCTATTAATTTCATTTTCTTTTAATAACTTTCGTTCGTTAACTTTTTTCGAAATCCGAAGTGCGCGGCTGTTTTTTGTTTTTTTTTGTCAACGCTCCGATAGAATTTTTTTGAAGACGGAGTTGTATTCAAAATCGAGTTTTTTTATCGTTGCTTATAAAGAGTGCCATTACCGTTGTGGTACAATGACAAGTCGAACCTATTACGAACTAACAACATCATCGTCGATATTAGTATTATCGGAACACGTATCGTTATTCGCTTTTATGGTTTTGACGACCCGAACCCGTCTTGTTTTTTTCTTTTTTATTATTTTGAACCTTGTAACTCACACTACCACATGATATAAATGACTAAATAAACTAAAGTTAAATATAAACATCATCTTGCGTTTTGTAAATACTACATTTTTTTCAAATTAAATTTCAATTTTATATGTCTAGCGTCGGTACCGTACTTGTTAAATTGAGGTAATTCAGCAGCTTCCTCTTTTCTTTTATCTTATTTGTTTTTCTCTCTTTCAGGTTTTTCACCATTGGTAAAGTTGGAGGGCTGGTTGGTAATTATGTCTAAATTCAAGGGTGTTGGTTGTTTCTCTTGCCCTATTAAAAGGAGGCGCCGTTCCGGTCTTTGGAAGAGCAGCTTTTCATCTTCAACATCTGTCTGCATCTCTTTTGTCTGGTTCTCTCTTTGGATTGAAGAGTCGTTTAATCTTGTTCAAGATTCTAGTTGCCCTCCATCTTAAACGTGGTTGAGGCTCGTTATTTTCTGCCCTCCGATTAAAGGTTGCGGCTTGTTACTATTGCCCTCCGACAAGTTTGGTTGTGGCCTGTTCTGTTTATTACTATAATCTGTGCCGACTGTTTAAAGTTGGTGTTTTGTTGTATCTGTTCATCTTTTGCTTAACCTTTATAAAACTTTACATGGTATCAGAGCTCAAGTTGAGCTCTGACTGCGATCGAAGGTTTACTTATTTCAAATTTTTTTCGATTTTGGGTGCCTGTGTTCTGATCGTACAAAGCGTTTCTAGGTGTGTTTTTTTTTCCGCTGTGGTTAAAAGTTAAAGTTTTTTTTTCTGGGTTGCTGATTTTTGGTAATCGGAAACCCTAAGTGAAGATATCAGATTTGGGAACATCTTAGTTCTGCCCCTCTCTCATTTGCGCTGTAAGTTTATCTATAAACCTTGTTGGCGGTGGATATCCTGTAAGTTCTTTCTATTCTCATCTGTTATTTCTGCTTCACTACTGTATGCCCCCTTAAGATAGGCATTTGTGGGATATTGAAGGCAACTGTCGGTTAACGTGCTTACCTGTTACATCTATTAAGTTGCTGCTTAGTTTCTACTTCAATTTGTTTGTACCTTGCTGTATCCTAATATTTAATCCACTGTTCTCTTTAGTCGTGTATCATGAGTGAAAAAAGTAGTAAAGAAACACTAATTAGTAAACTTGATTTTAGTGACCCTCTATTTTTACACCCTGGTGATACTAGTAATATGGTTATTGTCAATATCAAACTAAAAGGGACCGAAAATTACACTGTGTGGGCTAATTCTATGAGATTGGCGCTTGAAGTTAAAAATAAACTTGGTTTTATTGATGGTTCTTGTGAAAGATCTACTACAAATGAAACTCTTGCAAAACATTGGGATAGATGTAACTCTATTGTTTTAACATGGATTTTAAATTCTATATCTGAAGAATTATATCTTGGTCAAGTTTTTTCTACGGTGGCTGCTTATGTGTGGGATGAGTTAAAAGAAACTTATGATAAAGTGGATGGTTCTGTTATTTTTAACCTACATCAAAAAATTAACTCTCTTACACAAAATGGTTCCTCTGTTTCTGATTACTATCATAAGTTAAACTCTATGTGGAAACAATATGATGCTATTTTACAACTCCCCGCATGTACATGCAAAGCTGCAAACAAGTTTTCTGAATTTAATCAGCATTTGAAACTCATGCAGTTCCTCATGGGATTGGATGATATTTATCAACCAATCAGGTCAAATCTTTTAACCCAAGAACCTCTTCCAAATGTTAAAACTGCCTTTTCTATCATCTCCCGGGAAGAGTCACATAGGGGAAGCAATTCCTCTATTAAAAACCAAAATGTTGCTTTCTTTACTAAAAACCAGTCTTTTGATAGTCAAAATGTGGCATTCTTTACTAAAAATCAATCATTTGATAAACAAAAGAAGTTTGTAAGAGGTCCAAATCCAAACCTAAAATGTTCTCATTGCAACAAGTTGGGTCATACAATTGACAAATGTTTTGAATTGGTTGGATTTCCTCAAAACTATAAGAAAACAACCTCAAACCAGTTTCATAAGTCGGGTACATCAAATAATGTTGTTGTCAACAAGTCAAATGGTTCTAATGCTTCTACCTCAGGGTCTCTCCCTTTCACAACAGATCAAATTTCAAAGCTTTTGAATCTGATAAATGAAAAAAATGGGACGGAATCTCAATCCTGTAATTTAGGAGGTAAATCCTGTTTTTCAAGAAATTTATTTAGCTCTCATTCTTTCTTTGGCTGTTGTAGTACATATGATTTGGGAACCAACAATAATTGGGTGGTTGATTCAGGGGCGAATCAACATATGGTTGAATCCGACGAAAACCTAATTAATGAACTTGATGTATCTGAGTTTAATTTTAAAGTTGGTCACCCAAATGGAACTAGTGCTAAAGTAACAAAAATTGGTAATATCAGATTAAATGAAAATGTAACCTTGTTTGATGTCTTTGTGGTTCCTGGTTACAAAGTTAATCTTTTATCTGTTCACAAGTTGGCCAAAGATAATAAACTACTAGTAGCATTTGATGAACATAGTTGTTATATTCAGGATTCGCAGTCAAAGAAAATCATGGTGACTGGTAGTCAAAGTGATGGCCTTTACTTTGTTGGACATGAATCTGCTCCTATTAAGGTGTGTTTTAACAGTATTAGTGGTGTCAATTTGTGGCATACCCGACTAGGACATCCCTCTGACCAAGTTCTTAATGTTTTACAACAATCCCTTGGCATTACCTTTCCAAAGGAGTCCATACCCTGTGATGTGTGTCACAAGGCAAAACAGTCTAGAATTCCTTTTCCATTAAGTGAACATAAAACCAAAAGTGTGGGTGAACTTGTTCATTTAGACTTATGGGGTCCTTACAAAATTGCAAGTAGAGAAGGGTATAAATACTTTCTAACCATTGTCGATGACTATTCACGTGCAGTGTGGGTTTATTTATTGAAAAATAAGGATGAAGTTTTTTGCAGCTTCCAAAGTTTCTTTAACCTAATTCAAAATCAGTTTGAAAAAACTATAAAAATGTGTAGAACTGATAACGGAACAGAATTTATAAATAATCAAATGATTGGTTTTTTAAACTCTAAAGGGATTTTACATCAAACTTCTTGCACTTATACCCCTCAACAAAATGGGATAGTGGAAAGGAAACACAGGCATCTCCTTAATGTTGCTAGAGCCCTCCTCTTTCAAGGAGGTATTCCTATTAGTTTTTGGTCTGATTGTGTCTTAACTGCTGTTTATTTGATTAACAGGACCCCGTCTTCCGTTTTATCTGGAAAATCCCCATATGAATTAATGTTTAGGTTTAATCCCTCTCTTAGTCACCTAAGGAATTTTGGCTGTTTATGCTTCAGTACAATTTTACAAAATACAAATAAATTTTCGAGTCATGCTGAAAAATGTGTTCTTATTGGATATTCAAATGTTAAAAAAGGATACAAACTGTGGAGTTTAGATCAAAGAAAGGTCATTTTTTCTAGAGACGTAAAGTTTTATGAAAACATATTTCCTTTTAAAGAAGATAAAATATTTACTCAACAAAATTTTTCCTTTAAAAAAGATGTTAATAACTTAAACTTTTTTGACATGTTTGAAGCTTCTTCGCCAAAGTTCCCTGAAAGTGAAAACCCCGATGATGAAGGAGAGGGATCTCAAGGTACAACTGGTCAGCAGCCTAGTATTCCAAACAATACTACTGGCGAGGCAGACCACACAGTTGAACCTATTGACGAGACAAATCCATCTGAGGGTGCTGATGCCCAAAATCAGCCTAGGAGATCATCTAGGACTGTGAAGTTACCAAAAAAACTTTCTGAATTCATTGTAGAAGGGAAAGTCAAATATGGTGTTGAAAAGGTTGTCAATTATTCCAAATTATCATCTGAAAATTTCTGCTTTGTGTCTTCCATAAATAAAACTGTTGAGCCTAAGTGTTTTAATGAAGCTGTTACAAACCCAAATTGGGTCAATGCTATGAATGAAGAAATGGAAGCTCTAAATAGAAATAATACTTGGACTCTAGTTGATTTGCCTATAGGAAGAAAAGCTATTGGGTGTAAATGGGTCTATAAAATCAAGTATAAATCTACTGGCGAGATAGAGAGGTACAAAGCTAGACTTGTGGCTAAGGGGTATAGTCAAAGGGAAGGAATTGATTTTGATGAAACCTTTAGCCCTGTTGTTAAAATGGTCACTGTTAGGTGTATAATCAGTCTAGCTGTTGAAAATGATTGGCCCCTTTATCAGTTAGACATAAATAATGCCTTTTTATATGGAAACATAACAGAGGATGTTTATATGTCTTTGCCTGAAGGCTATTTCTCTAAATCTGAAACTAAAGTATGCAAACTTGTAAAATCTTTGTATGGTCTAAAACAAGCCCCTAGGATGTGGAATGAAAAATTGACAAGCGTCTTGTTAGAAATTGGCTTTGTTCAAAGCAAAAGTGATTATTCATTGTTTACTAAAAATGCTGGTACTGTGTTTATTGCTTTATTGGTATACGTTGATGACATAGTTATAACAGACAATGATGAGAGTGAAATTAAAAACATTAAACAACTCTTGAGTTCTAATTTTATGATCAAGGACTTAGGTCTTCTAAAATATTTTCTTGGAATTGAAGTTCTAAAATCTGAAAAAGGGATATGTCTGTCCCAAAGAAAGTATTGTCTTGATCTCCTAACTGAATTTGGCTTGCTAGGTTGTAAACCTGTTAACATTCCTATAGAACAAAATTACACTGTAACATTAGTGATGATCAAGTGTTAGATAACATTTCTGGGTATCAAAAATTAATTGGAAAATTGATATATTTGTCTCATACTAGACCTGATATTTCATATTCTGTGCATTACTTGAGTCAATTCATGCATTGTCCGACTAACCCACATCTTCAACTTGCTTTAAGACTTTTGAGATACTTGGAAAAATCTCCAGGTAAAGGTCTTCTATTCAGAAAAGGTAAGAACTTTGATTTACAATGTTTTGTTGACTCGGATTGGGGTAAGTGTCTCACCTCTCGTAGATCCGTCACTGGCTACTGTGTTTTTCTGGGAGATTGCCTAGTGTCCTGGAAAAGTAAAAAACAGGAGACAGTGTCTAGGTCGACAGCAGAGGCTGAATACCGAGCAATGTGCTCTGCTACGTGTGAAATCATGTGGATTTTAAACATTTTAAAAGATTTAAGAAATAAAAACAACCTTCCTGTAAAATTGTTTTGTGACAACAGCTCTGCTATTTCTATATCTGCCAATCCCGTCTTTCACAATAGAACCAAACATTTTGAAATTGATCTTCACTTTATCAGGGAAAAAATTGAAGCTGGAATAATAAAAACAGTTAAAATTGCTTCAAATCAACAACTGGGTGACATTTTTACCAAAGGATTAAATGTGTCTCAACATAATTTCATGTGCAACAAATTAAATTTATTTGACATTTTTGCTGTCTGAATTATGGGGGGATGTTAAATTGAGGTAATTCAGCAGCTTCCTCTTTTCTTTTATCTTATTTGTTTTTCTCTCTTTCAGGTTTTTCACCATTGGTAAAGTTGGAGGGCTGGTTGGTAATTATGTCTAAATTCAAGGGTGTTGGTTGTTTCTCTTGCCCTATTAAAAGGAGGCGCCGTTTCGGTCTTTGGAAGAGCAACTTTTCATCTTCAACATCTGTCTGCATCTCTTTTGTCTGGTTCTCTCTTTTGATTGAAGAGTCGTTTAATCTTGTTCAAGATTCTAGTTGCCCTCCATCTTAAACGTGGTTGAGGCTCGTTATTTTCTGCCCTCCGATTAAAGGTTGCGGCTTGTTACTATTGCCCTCCGACAAGTTTGGTTGTGGCCTGTTCTGTTTATTACTATAATATGTGCCGACTGTTTAAAGTTGGTGTTTTGTTGTATCTGTTCATCTTTTGCTTAACCTTTATAAAACTTTACAGTACTGTATGATGATATTTCACTGGACAGTTCTAGTGTATATATGTTACAAACTGTTAATACGACATGGATCTATTAATTGAGCTTTGATTTGCGGGGCTATAACACAAAAAAAAAAACTAGCTCACCAGCCTTATGCTAACGTTTTATTTAAGCATGCTTTACAGATAAACGCTAGAGGAGCGTAGTTATAAACGCTAGAGGAGTGTAGTTACTGCTGTTTGAGATGGATAGCTACTGGCTTGAAGGATTTAGAAGCTTTGGTTTATTGGAATAAACTTTGCGTAGCTTCTAGTGTTTGTGAAATAAAAATCTGTACTAGAATTACCTTGCTAAACTATGTAACCATCTGGTAACTACAAGGATAGTAATATAGTATTTTGACTTCTATGTTATGTTATTAATTGGTCACAGTGGGACCCTACAAATGGGGTGTGACACTCCCTGCTTTTGCCTCTTCCACATCTACACTCCCTCCTTCAACATGACGTGCGAGAAGCTATAAACTGCACATTGCTGGTGCTCTTTTAACTCCGATTAATCAAACAACCCTATAATCATTAACCTCACCTGAGTTAAAAAAAATTTTAGCTATCCAACCCAATCACCACTCAAATCTATGAAAACAACTTTTTTTTGGAAGGCCCATACGAACAAAATATATAAACTAAATTTCTTTTAAACGACGATTAACGTTATAGCAATAAACATAAAAAAATAGGTTCCTAAACAAAAACAATAAAAAGTCTATCATGGAATAAACAAAAACAATAAAAAGTCTATCATGTCTCATGTCTGTTGCCCTTATTGGACACGTGGTCAATGAGTCAATGACTCATGGAATAAACAAAAACAATAAAAAGTCTATCATAGTATTATATCATCTATAATCTATTCATCCAAATTCAATAAGGCAATACCTTACAAGAAGGAACAAGAACAGTCAACAGATGGCGGCCACTGACCTGTGACGCTGTGAACGGTGGTTTGCAAGTTGCGACTGCCATGGAGTGTGGAGCCGTGGAGGCAGGCAGGCAGCGATCAGGGCTGCAGCAATTCGTCCCTTTTTTTTAAAAAAAAGCCTATGATTTGATATTGGGTTTTAAGTTTAAAAAGGCTCAACCATTATAAAGATTAAAAGGGCCCAACCATTATAAAAAGGGCCCAATATATTTTTAAGTTTTTATAAAAAGGACCCAATATATAAAACCGGTATTTAAAATTTTATAAAAAAACATATATATATACATGTCCCGTAAAAATTTTTGGCCCAAAAAAACGGGCCCTGGCCGGCGGCCCGGCTTGGCCTACCCTAGGGCCGGCACTGAACCTGTTAACCAAAAATGAAGCATCAACATCATACCAGGAGACTTCATGATTCGAGACGTAGCCCTTGTTCGGTAACTAATTTGGGACGACGTTAAATAGAGGGAGCCAATGAAAGAACACCTATAACTAAAGTTGTCACGGCCGGACCAGATCGGTCCATCATACTGGAACCGGGCTCATAATCGGCCTAGTCAAGCCTTTTGAAGTATCCTCGTATGAACCAGTTGGTTAGCGGTTTAGACCATCTGAACCGGTGAACCGGATCGGATGGTCGAACTTGATTTAATTTCAAGTTTTTTTTAAATCTCAATTCATTAGTATTTCAGATTCTATATTTTATTTATTTAAGTCTTCATTTTTTATTAAAATTACAAATTCACACGAAATATAAAGCAGTTATATTTTGTTCTAAATTAATTAATTAACTAACTATATATATATATATATATATATTATAGTTTTAGTTTTTAAATTATTTGAAAACGATGTAAGTAGTAACCGCTCCTGTTATAAAAACATTGTGTTACAACCCCCAGTCCCCTCACTTTGTATGCATTCTAGGCTCATAGACAAAAACTGACTTCCATGCTACAATAATATTATTATTTCCCTTTTAGTATTTGGGAATAGATACATTGAATGGTTTTAAACTGCTCAGATTCAAGAACCATAAAAATACAAAAATTGCAGAGTATACTTTAGTAATCTGCACCACGATAAAACCAACCCACAAGTGTACCGTGTACGAAAGTGTTACTGATATTTTTTTTTGAAAGACGAACATTGAATGTTGTTACGTCGCACCCCCCGTCACATGGGAGAGTCTCGTCCAACTTCGGCACACTTGGCGTCAGAGTTGGAGGGCTTTCAAGGAAAAACCTAACCCAATACGGCCCCTTCCGGGCTTGAGAGAGAGCCGAGGCTCAAACCCTGGATCGACGTGGGTAAAACATATGATATCCTTGTTTTCTTTAAAGTGTTACTGATTATATCATGAAAACATATGATATCCTTGTTTTCTTTAAAAAAAAAAATTAGTTTTATATTTTATCACTTGTAGTTAGGATTATAAGTATGAAGATTTTTAAAAGGATGTTGTAATATTCAAAGATTTATGGATAGTAAAAAAGAATTATAGAAACATATATCATGAATCCTTTTAAAAGACCAAGTTACACATTTTTCTTATAATATTGATTTTTGATGTCCAAGATTTGTTGCTAATAGAATATGTAATAATTGTTTATAAGGTATTAACAATTGATTTGTGTAATTATTATAATTTTATTAATACTATTGAATATTTTTAAAATTCCAATCAATTATATTATACTTGTTTTTGGATTGATAATTGTAACTTTAATAGGAATCAGAGAAGCATTATTTAAGCAATTCAAAAGGAATCAGGTTGAGAGGTGCGGGTCTCCGATTTGGAGATGCGACTGCCACTTAAAAATGAAAGTTGCCTATAAAAAAAAAAAAAAAAAGGAATCCCAATGCTCGAGGATAACCCTACTCAACCCCATCTCAAGGTCAATGTTCTATTATATTCAAAAAGTCAACTAACTGAACTTTCTTAATAAATTTTCCGAATGTGTATCAATTATCATATTTTTAAGCATCCATTTGTAAAACTGATCAAAAGGCCGGTAGAAGAGTGGTATTAAGGTGTATATATAATGGTGTATCTTTTATAAGGTTGAGGGTTCGAGTTCTATGGTAGACAGTAAACCAGTAGTATAGATTTATGAGTAGAATAATAGATGTGTCTTTTTGCCGTTCTAGAAAAAAATGTAAAGAAAAACATAACGGAGAGTTTATTACATAACTATTTTTACATACAATACTTTTGCCATTCCAAAAAAATGTAAAGAAAAACGTAAGGGAGAGTTTAATACATAACTAATTTTAGATAAAAACTTTAATAACTTTACAATTCATTTTTATCTGATACTTTATTTAATAAGAGAAAAAGATAACGAGGCCAATAATTTCTTACTTACTTATATATTACAGTTAAAATAAAATGTATAAATACTTACATGGTTGTTATAATGAATACTACTTTAGATCCCGTGTATACACACGGGGTGAAAAATATCAATAAATAAATTTTTTATATATTTATGTGTATATTTTACAGGTGTAAAAATATATCATATATTAAGGATAGAAAACAAAACTCAAAATATGTAAAAACTAAAACATAATTGTGTTTCGAATATACATTAAGTACTATTTAATGTAATTTGATTTTTATTTATTATTTGATTGAAAATAAAAGTTACATAATTAGATTTCAAAGTTTCATAAGGGATAATTTAAAATAAATATGTTTTATTAGTATAATTTATATTTTCTTTAAATATATATTATTGTTAAAAGATGGATGTGCATTTAATAAAAGAGAGAAGCGGAGAAAAATGATGATAATGATTGTGGAGGCGATATGTGGCATGAAAAAACCTTTATTTATTATATAGTATAGATTAGACAAAATATTTAATGTCCCTAAGAGGACATCCTTTTGGTTAAGTGGTGTATTCTATAACCAAAAGGATCAGAGTTCAACTCCTGCGGGTTGTGGTGTATTTATCCTAGAAAATGTAAGAAATATGAGAAACTTGGTTACTATTCTGTAAAGTTACCAGCTATTAAAAATTAATATATATATATATATATATCTAATATATTAGTCAAATAAATTGATTTTTAATATGTATGGTAATTTATTATTATTCTTAATATTTATGTATCTCAAATATTTTTTTATATCAATTTATATTTTATCAAACATACATCAAATGTTTTCAGTGGATATTGGATAGAAAATGTTTTTTAAAACCGGACAATTTTGGCAGTTAACTAATGGAACTTTAACCCCCACTACTCAAATTGTGTATATATACAAGCTCTCTCTTCACACATGGATATACATATATTCACTGTACCTTTCTTCCATCACAAAAATGTCACAGGGAGGAGCCGGTCGCCACCAACGGAGGTCATCCCAATCGGTTTTTGACTTCCCGGACGATATTCTGCAACCACCTCCCATGGCGGATCATGGCGTTTCCGACAAGGTTGGTTTTGTCTCTGCTTGTGTCTTTTAGTTCATCTAGATCTCACTTGATTATGCTTATATTTCTTTCTTATATCAAAATTTTTTTAAATGTAAAACACATTTCTCGTCCTGATCAATAATGCAACATTATCAGTTGCACGCGGGTTTGTCAATCTGTAGACACCAATGGTTTCATAATCGGGCCCGTCATCGAACCGGCGGTCTTACATATACACTAGTCAGACCAGTCGAACTTGTTTCAAGAATCGAATGACGTTATAGATAATTTAAATTTTTTATATATAACTAATTTAAAATAAAATATATGAATTTGAAATTTTAATACAATATAAAGCTTAAATAAACAAAATATTAAACCCAAAGTAGTAAATCAATCAGTAAATAAGATTTTAGAACTAAAAAAATCAGAACTGATTTAAATTGAGACGGTTTAAATAGGTTTAACCGGACGGGGTACGCATTCAGTTCCGGTCCAATTATCACAACATTGGTAAACAAGTTGTTTCATTTGTTTCCTTTTCTTAAAAATATAAATCAATTTTTTAGATTTAACTATTAACAATCATTATAAAATATTGATTTATAGAATAAATATAATTTTTTTGTGGAGGTTAAACGGATTGCGTTGATTCCACGATTAAATCAAAATTCAAACTTTTGGACTAGGAGTCAATGTAATAAATATAACTTCCTTTTCTTGGTCGAGAAACGGTGGTAAGGGCCATGGGAAATGATGGTTAGTTGGTGACGGTAGTTATGACTGTGACGATTGTCAAGGGGTAGGTGAACAAGATATACACGTTAATTCCACGGTTTTGGATCTTATTATTCGCATATTAGGCCATGTGTAGTGGGGTAACGCCCCATGTCCTCACCCTCTCATCTGATTGGTCCATGCGGACAGACGCAAAAGCAACCCCTCTCACGCCGTGACCACCCTCACAGACCCGCCACACGCCCCTTCTCACGGAGGGGTTGCGCGGTGTTTCACGCCCGTCACGTCGACCGGTCACGCCCTGTCACGAGACCATTACACGTAACCTTAATGTTCATCCCCGTGCTAGAAATAACAAATTAGTTAATTTGGGTAATTGTTGAAAAAGGGTCGGGCCAAAACGAGCAACCCTTTATGTAGGTACAAACTATATTATGATAAATTTTAAAGAGCGTTGAGGTGTGAACGAATTAATCATTTTAGCACAAGTCTCAAGATTGAATCCAGTTTTCTTTGTTTTCTGTCTTTAATCCCCTTCAATACCACATTCCCAGCATAAGCTACGTTTTATCTATTTCCATTGGTTAACAAAGTATTGGTGAGGTCTTGTAAAATTTACCGGTAAGGATTTTTCATGATGTAAAAAAAATTATTATGATAATGATGACTTAACTTTCTTATTATCTTTAAATAAAAGGAATTTAGTATCTTTCTATATTTTTTATACATTCAGATGACTTTTGACCTCTTAAATATTTAAATTAACCCATTTCATCATACCAATCATGTGTGTTTTCAATTCAAGCAATTGCTTTTATAGAACACTTCAAACTTGTACCAACTTATTTTCATTTTTCATTGATTCCCACATACTAATCCATTACTATTGATATTTATAGGAATTTGGACATTCAAATTCGCCGAATAAGATACCAGAACAACATTGTAAACGTCCATCGATAGACGTCTCTACTCATTCGAAAGAGAAGAGTGTTGCTCCTTCGCTGCCACCAACATCACAAAAGAAATAATGGAGGAAGAATCATAACTTGTATGTTGCGTTTTGATGTAACCTAGATTTCTCTTGTTACTTGTATGTCGCGTTTTGATGTCAATGTTTCTTTTACGATGATCGAAATAAACTAGCCTATTAGCATTAGCAACCACAATTTATGTTTTATATACATATTTACGCGGTGAAAGAGTAAAAGTACCTATAAAGAATTTAAATCTTCGTAATTGATTACGATAAGTCAATAATGTTTAGATTGTTCATGTGTTACATTAGAATAAAATTTTTATTTTAGTTGGATTATGATTTGGTTAATTTGTTATGATTCATTAAGAAAAAAACATTGTTTGCTTAACCCTTTAATTTGTAATCTTTCGTTGTAGGGTCCAAGTGATTAAAAAAAATAGTACAAATTAGATTATCCGATTCAATTAATTAACATTCAAAATGAAACAAAACTTATTTAATGAGTTTATTTGGGTTTAACGTGAGGGACCAAATGTTTGAAGATCATATTTGTTTTGTTTGTGCTTGAACATGTGGGTTTACTGGCTACACCTATCGTCCTCAGTCGGCGGAGAACCTCAGTGACCAAGGAAGGTCTTACAATGTGGTGCTTGCACTACGGCGTAACACTGGTTGGGAGCTGCGACCACTCCCCTGATGAGTCCAAGGCAGGAAGAAACCAGTGAACCTTATTATAAGCAAGATGGATTGGCTGGCTTAGGGGCAACCCTGGGCGCCACACGAGGCTCAAAAGATAACCCCGTGACAAAGTGGTATTAGAGCGGGTTGATCCTCGGATACGTTGACACGTCACTTATCCCAAATGTTCCTAAAAGATGGCTAAGCAATGGTGGTGGGAGTAGATCAATATTATCACTCATGGTTAGTTGGTTGGCGGGCTTTTACCTGAAGACATGAAGCAAAAGGTGTCGGAGGGGTGACTTGTGTTGAAGGTGGTCACGGACTTCAACTCAATTAGTGGAACTTTACTCTCTGCGAAGGTGCCTGAGGACTCGTCGATGAGCATGTATGATCTATCCCGGGAGTGTCACAGAGACATTAAGTTGCAAAGAAATTTGTTGCTCCGCTCATCTAGTTTCCAGAAACAAAGTTAGAAAAAAGGCAATTGTGTTCAAAACTCGGCGTATGCCATGTGCCTAAAATAGGGTCACCATAGCTATAAGTCTAGCAAATAGGTCATCAACGCCCTAAAGCTGATAACTGTTGAACCGTTCACGAAAATCTGTTGGTCGTTGCGTAAGGACCCAAACCTAGGAGGCCTCACGTATTATATTTACTCATCAACACATAGCTCTTAAACTTAAGACATTCACAATCACAGCGGAAACGATTTAAAACTTTAACATACGCAACGGAATACATAACATATCGTAAACATAATTGTCTGGTACGAATTTAAACTTGTCTTAGAACATCATAAAATGTAAACATAAAATACTAAACATAACAACGGGATGCCAGATCTTCTCTTCGGGTAACTCCTCAAGTCAACCAAGCATCCAAACTGCCACCTGCACTTAACTGATATGCATACTAAAAATTAGCAACGCTGAGTGAGTTCTAACGTTTACTTTAAATCAATCATACAAAAGATTTATTAATACGTACATACTGCCATTAAGGCAAAACTTTACTTATAGTGTCTTTTGTCTTACATTACTTTCCATAATGTCCCAATGGCTCAAGTCCAAAGACCGACGAATAGGGAGAGTTAACATGATGCATCACCGTAACATTTGTAACAGCCCTGACTAGTGTCAAGACACTGCTACCATACCGTTAATTCTATTTATAACTCCTTAGGCACAAAACCTACTTAGGCACTGAGCCCTGCTTAGGCACTTAAGCCCTACTGTAAGCACTGAGCCCTACTATAGGCACTGAGCCCTACTATAGGTACCGAGCCCATAACCGACTCTCTGTACATAGTAACATTTGTCCTCGTAGGAGCCGTAGCTTGACTTGGTACTTATTCCCGAAGGAAACTTTATCTTTACTTCCTTTGTTAACGAAATGACTTTCTTTAAGGCTTTACATTCATTCTTATTTTAAAAACATCTTCACTGCTTGTAAACGTTTCATATCATCATTCATAAAACTTCGTTTGCCTCTTTTAAACTTTGCTATTAACTCATGACTTTCACCATCGTTTATTAATATAAAATATATAATAAACACATTGTTCACTAAGTATGCACACCACCCCAAAAGTAGGCAAGAAGGGGATTAGAACTCATCTGATATACTGTCTATTGAAACTAAAGGCTTGGGCAACACGAGTGCTACGTGATCTGTACGAATATATTACATGAAATCGGTTAAACTTGTTAGTGTCGGCGGATGCCCTGGAGAGTCGGCTGAGACAGCTGGCCGACACTCCCAAGAGTAGAATGATGTTTTCTCAAGAGTCGGCTGACACTCTCGAGTGTCGCCTAAACTTACGTTCAGGACTTGTGTCATGCTATAGGGGCCGATTCTCTATGGGCCGATTCTCCCTGGCCGATTCTTCCTGGCCGACTCTTTCTAGCCTTCTTCTTTTCACGTAGCGACATTCAAGAGTCGGCTCAAGAACCCTAATTCCAAATCAAACTTGTTTTCGATCCAAAACCATAACTTTTTACGTTCAAATCATTTCTCCAACTCCCATGAAGCTAGATCTATGCTTTTCAGGTATTTTTATATGTAAAAATCTGATCTTTATGTGATTATACCCAAGAAACCATAAAACCTCATTTTTAACAAAAACTCAGATTTAAGCTAGTTTCTTACCTCTAATCGGCTCATTTATTCAGCAAAGCTTCCTGAAATCTCTGGAGAAGAAGAATGGATCGATCTTTGGGCAAAACCGACTCCTTCTCTCTCTAACCTCTCCCCCTCTCTCTCTAGAACTTGTGAATGGTGAAAATGGTTGAAATGAAAGTGGAGGGGATGAAGTTGAGGCTTTATGGAGCCCAACTTTCTTCCCTAATTCGGCCCAAGCCCAAATCCAAGGCCCGCTCCCTCCCTTTGCTTAGTTTAACCCTCGTGAACGATTATTCTTTATCTTTTCAAAACTCGGGATGTTACACGTTGTGATCTGGAACAAACTACTGATCGCCAAAAAGGTAATTGACATGTCCAAGTGGTGGATCCAGATTGAATGATCCGGGGAAGGTCGTTGCACGCTGGGATCAACTTGTTTATGAGCGTCCCTTTGCCAATGTTCTTGAATGATCCGGGGTGCTGCTGGTGAAGTGCAGCAAATGCATGAGGACGTGCATGGTTGAGTGGTGGGAGAATGTGACGAACCAAATGTTTAAAGATTGTATTTGCTTGGTTTGTGCTTGAAGGCTTGGGTTTACCGGCTACTCCTGTTGTCCTCAATCGGGGGAGAGCCTCAGTGATCAAGGAAGGTCTTATAATGTGGTGCTTGCACTACGGCGTAACACTGTTTGGGAGCTGGAGCTGCTCCCCTGATGAGTCCAAGGCATAGTGAAACCAGTAAACCTTATCATAAGCGGGATGGGTTAACTAGCTTAGGGGCAACCCTGGACGCATCATGGGGCTCGAGAAATAACCTCGTGATATTAAGGTGTTTTCTTTTTCCCTCCACTACCCGCCCTGAACCCAAATTAAAACCTTAAAAGTTTTAAATTAAATAGGTCTATATTCTATAGGTTACATGTCTTTCTAATAACATGTAAAAGATCTCAAATGATTTAATATATATAATAGTAATAATAGTAATACTAATAGTACTTTTAGGATAAACACATGATTAAATGCAAACTTAATGATAATGATAATCAGGGGAGGGCAGGGGTACCTGCCGCTGCCCCTCAACTTTCGACACGCAGTGGGAATTTTGGTCATCGGTTCCGTGTTTACTCAATTCATGGTCTTGACCGTCCAAAACCGACAACCGCACTAAACAGACCCATTACTAGAACAAGTAAATTACTTACTGTTGGTCATCGGTTCCGTGTTTACTCAATTGTCGGTCTTGGGACATACCCGATATAATTCAATGCGGACCGAACCGCCCAATTGTTAACTTAAGTCTAGCTATAGCATAAGCACCTATAAAACATGCACATCTTACTTGGCCAAGAAAATGACCACTAATTGATTTGGTTCGTTAAAATATCATAGGAATCTGCAAAGCCAGTTCTTTATGATGATATTATAAGGTCTGTACACCATGATACCACATGCATATATGATCACGTTCTTGATCTAAATCCAGTTTACTAGTTAACCATACACTTCTCATAGTGGAGGTCTTGAGTTTGAATCCGGGCCACAGCAAAAAAGGGGTCTGTGACCAGGTCAGGAGTTTACTCAGTTGGGAGGTTCCTCCTGGGGTGGGCTGCCCTGGATGTTCTAGGTGTTGTCCCGGGAAAACCCAATTATCCTAGAATATCTAAGTGTTACTGTTAAAAAAAAAGTTAACCATACACTACCATTTCTTAAGGATGGACCAAACTGCATTTTGATCAAAACAACCCACTAAACTGTATTTTGATTTTACAGCAAAACAACCACTAGATTATTCTTGAAATCTTACCCCTTGGCATCTTTAAATTTATGAATTAACCGTTTCTTAAGTTTTTCCTTTTTTGCCATTTCTGTTCAACCTAACGTTGTTACACAAACAGTAGATGTAAAGGTGTACAAACCGGGTTTTTTGGCCAAACTGGTTCGGGTTGCAAACTGAGTCGGTTTGGTCAAATTTGGTCAATGCCGGGTTGAAACTCAAACCGGTTTGAGGAGGGGAAGGAACCTATCCGATGCAGTTTGGGTCGGGCCGGAACCGGGTTGAGGTTAAACCGGTTTTTAATTTTCAATTTAATTAATAAAATACAAATAAAACAAAATAAACTTCGAGTTTTTATTAAATATTAAGCATTTTCGAGATTGAAAAGAGTAGAAAATGGAATGATTCAACCAATACAACCAATATCTATTTATAATAACATGGCGCAAAATGGTCATAAAATTCAAAAAAATAGTAAAAAAACATCCCCAACGTCTAGAATAACGAATATATAACGTTGGAAACCGGTTTCACCTTCCAAACCACACGAGTTCCAAACCGGCATCCAAGAAAAATTTATGTTAAAATTACTTCCATTTTATGTTTTCCAATTTGCTAATCATTTGTTTTTTTTTTATTTTTGTATATTGGGCTTACTTGCATTCTAGATGGACCAAGTTTCTTGTGTTGCTGATTATGTGGGCTAATAGCCCATGTCGTTTGATTTTATTCCCTAATTAAAGTCGATCATTTCCAGATTAGCGATAAGTCTAGGGTTACTTCCTTGTATGCTGATTTCAAGTCTTCAAGATAGAATGCTCTCTGATTTGGTATGAGATTATCAATCGCGTGATTTGTTGTTGTCATCCTGCTATCATCAAGCCTCCAACGAATTCTTGCCTTTCTTGATAGCCGCTCTTCTGAGTATTTATATCGGGCCCCTTGGTTTGTTAATGGGTCGATCATCAATAGCTCGATCAATCTTATGGTTTGAATTCAGTATTGAATTAGTCTTGTCTTGTATAAGCATTCTGCTTCAATTCGTCTAGAATTGTCGGTGAGAAACATCCGACTATCTTTTTGTTCTTGTTCATCCGACTGGTTCGGTTTCTTCTTACTTTGTTCTTGAAATTACTTTTTTTTACATTTAATAGAATCATAAAATTTGACAATTTAAAACCCTATTCTAAACCTACGGGTTGGGCCGGGTTGACTCAAAATGGTTTCGTTGTGCAATCGGGTCAGGTTTGAAACCGGTTTGACAAGCCCAAACCGGTTTTTTCTCTAAGAACGAAAACAGGAAAGAGATAGAGAGATTACTTATTAAATTACATGGATTGTCCCTTGGTTCGGTCCGATCAGGTTCTTTACCGGTCCAGTTCGTTTTATGGCCCATGATCACCCCTAATGGGTGATGTAAAGTGGGGCTAAAAATCATCCGATAAGTGCATAAATCCTTCAAATTTGGTTTTCTAAAAACTATTTTTTTTTCTATAAGTAAATTAGCAGCTTTGTGTTATGATTTATCTTTACGAGGTAAAATGTGCAAAACTAAAAATTTTAATATTGCAGGCATATTTTAGCCAATTATTGTTTTTAAATAACATTTAAACAAAAGTTAAACCCAACACAGGATAAAAATCATCTATTTCGAGCCTCGACTGGCAATGTAACCTTTTTTTTTATCGGCGAACATTGAATGTTGTGACGTCGCACCCCCCGTCACATGGGAGTGCTTCGTCCAACTCCGGCCAATATGTTGTCTTAACCGGGCCCACTTGGTCTCAGAGTTGAAGAGCATCCAAGGAAAAATCTCACCCAATACGGCCCCTTCTGGGCTTGAGGGAGAGCCGAGGCTCGAACCCTGGATCGGCGTGGGTAAAACCCTGGTGCATCAGACTAAGAACTAGGTCTCATTTGCATGCCTCAGAAATTAATGGTGGTATCAGAGATTGAACCCGGGTCCCTTGGGACTTCAGGACTCATCTCAACCACTACACCACAACCTCTTTGACGACTGGCTATCTAACATAAATACATTTTAACACCCTCTGAACAAAATAAATATATAAATAAATAGCGTCTTAAAACCATAGGTGGTCACACGTCATTACGATTGTCATGTAGTGTGGTCACACCTACCTTAAATATCCTTTACCAATAATATGTCCTTATAATTCTTATGTCATTTTTTAAACTAATATTTCATTACTAAATTATCTATTTAGTAAATTGTATATTGTTTAATAATCTTTTTTTAATAAAATATTAAATAACTTACAGGCAACAATGTTTTATAATAAACTATTTAATTTTTTTAATTAATTCAATAAAAACATTATTCACATAACAATAACTAATCCAAATATCCTACACAAATCAATAATAAATATTATTTATTTACAAACTAAACGTTAATTAAAATTCTTTCCCTTTTTTCTATTATATAAAGAGTTAAAAGACATCTTGCGTCCCTCCCACTTGAAAATAGACACCTTTCTTATACATATCCGTACCGATAGGTCACATACCATTTGATACCCACTATCCTTCCTCTGCCCATAATAAAATTGAGCAGACTCACGTGGACATTAAACAAGATGTTGACCATTTGTCTTGAATTGAATTAACAAACTGTAAAAGGAAATGGTCCCCATTTGATTTAAGACAACGTTGATATAACATGACCAGAAAACATATTAAGTAACACATAACATACTCCTAGTAAAACATAAATAAACTGAAAAAGATAAATTATATATAGGAAAGCTAAAGAGATTTGACCAGGTTATGACTATAGTCCCATAGCTTCTTGGCCAGTTCAGGATCAGTTACAAAGTTGCTGGCTGGATATTCATTGCAGTCCAGAAAATATTTCCCACTCACTCCTTTTAGGTCAGGGTGCAATGCTGCATAGCAACTTGTTGCCGCACCCTATACGCGATAAGTCAAAACAATGAAACATGTGAATCGTGTTATTGTGAATGACTCTTAGTCATGCTAGCAGAAGAACTATTTAAAATAATAATAAAAAATCAATGCAAAAAGGAAAAGAGTTTGATAAAGATGATATTTGCACTAAATAACAACAGGGCCGGCCCACATAGAGGTGCAGGTTGAGCCGCTGCACCGGAGCATGTTTACGAGTAGGGCATAATTTTTTTTAAAAATTTATATATATATTATTAAAAAAAATTAATAACTTATAAAATCTGAAAAATTTTATAAAATTTAGGGGTAATTTTTTTTAAATAACTTACAAAATCTAAAAAATTATAAAATTTGGGCCCAAAATAGTTTTTAGAATTCAGTGTTTTAATTTGGGCCTAAAAATTTTTATAAAATTTAGGGACATTTTTCTTATGTCGAGCCAGATACTTAATTTCTCGGGGACGGCCCTGAATAACATTACCTGTGGGACATTTTTCCAGAGAAGATAAGTGAACAGCTTCAAAATTCCTGTCAAAAAGCACATACTAAATATTTGACCTAAAAATTTACTTAAATGATCATCTCACTAAATTTTGATATACAGGAAAATCACAAAGATAGCCATTGACTTTTTATTTTTAAAGCATCGTTTTGATTTTTCACTTTTAAGTGAAACATCAAATTTTAGAATAAGGGATATCACAGAAGTAGCCTAGTATACCACCTATTTTAAAAAAATAGCCATTGACTTTTTTAAATTTTAAATGATCATTTTGACTTTTCACTTTTAAGGAAAACACTAAATTTAGAAATAAGCGAAGATCATAAAAATTGCCTAGTTAACTACATTGACTTCTTTATTTTTAAATGATCATTTTGACTTTTCACTTTTAAGGAAAATCAATGGCTAGGCGACACGTTTTTACGCCGATAAGACATGTTTGCACAACCCTATCATGACATATGGCGTAATATTATTGGTTTGTGTTCTATGACGTTTAAGTACATATTTAGGCGCAAAAAATGAGAAACATCTACGCCTATAAAAAGTACATCTTGAGACATGTGGCATGCTTTCATTAGTTGAAGTGTGCAATCCACTTATAACGGTCAGAATATCAATTTAAAAAAGAAAAATGACTATTTTGTTTAAAATGATTTGTCAACTAAGCTGTTCCTGTGATTTTCCCTTGAATGTACAACTACAAAAAAAGACCATCCTAGACCCTGTTTGTCCAAAATTTGACTCTATATGATGGTTTTATTGGCAACCTAAAACCATTTATGATTCTTTTCTCATCAAATAGAACTAAAATATCAAGAGGCATACACTTACTCATAAGTAGGAAAGAATGTCTCATGAGATCTGTCATTATCAATCCTGGGTGTACCGAGTTTACTGTAATATTTGCCCCTTCTTTCTGCATTTCAATTTTAACCAAATACGAGGTTAAATTAAAATAGCTTGACAGATCATAAAATCAAATTTAATACCTTTAATCGTCGAGAGAGTTCATTTGCATGTAATATATTGGCTAACTTGGACTGGCCATATGCCTTTTTGTCTGAATAACTGTTTCAAAAAATTATTAAGATCCAAAATGCCATCATACAGAGTTCTTTGACCTGATTAAACAACATTAAAGAGCAAATATTGATGGATTACCTATCTTTATCATTGATTTTATCAAATCTGATCCCTTCTTCATATGTGTAGAGATGAGCTACAGATGATAAATTTACAATTCTACCCTCGATTCCAGTTGTTGCAGATGTTTCCTTCATCTTGTCAAGTAGTAGGTTTGTCAAGTGAAAGTGCCCTGAGAAGATTCATTCCAAATTTGATATTCAACTTTAATAGTGGTAATTCAAAAAAAAAAATTATATAAAAAATGTTACATTGGTCACTACCTAGATGATTGGTTGCAAATTGCATCTCTATCCCATCTTGTGATAGTTGGTAGGGGCAGAACATAACACCAGCATTGTTTCTGTAAATTTCAGGGTGTCTTCTGTTACAAACATGCTTAACACATACTCTTCACATTCAAAATGCTCTTTCATAATTGAGTTCAATTTTCAACTTTTTTACACAATAAGGGTGTCAAATAGGATTTCAAGAATTATATTCTTTCAATGATAATCTTGGTTTTTGAATAAAATGATTTAAAAGGATTTTTAATGGCAAGATTTTGAGGGTAGAGAGAGGACTTGCATCAAGATATTGAGCGGAAGATTAAGAGCATTAAAGCTATCAACAAAGGCTTTAACCGACTTGAGAGATGAAAGATCAAGCTCAAGAACATCAATCTTGGCATTCTCATGGTTTTCAAGAACAGCGTGTTTGGCTTCATTTGCAGCCTTGGTGTTTCTTGCAGCTATGATTACATGAGCTCCCCTCATTGCTAATACTCTTGTTGTCTCTAACCCAATCCCACTTGCTCCTCCTGCAAAACCACATTTCTCTTCTCATTTTTCCAATTCAAATTTGCAACATAAACTTGTTTTATTAAAGATCATAACATATTAACAATCATCATGAAATTGCAAAAAAAATGAACAGCAGCAAGTTAATACTTGAAATTTAAATGTTTCCATATCCGAATACTTTAACAGAAAGGATTTAACCTTCGTATCATAGATCTTAATTTTTAATGTTACATAAAAATGTTATGCAATTTTTAAAAGTAACGTTTATAAGTTTTTTCATCGAATATTTGATTTTTTTTTCTTTTTGAAAGACAAATTTTTTTATTAATGTGGGAGTTGGACTTGAACCCATGACCTATTCAAACCTTGGTGTTTCTATCGAATATTTGATGAAGAAAAGAGCTTTTTACACATCCAGTTTATCAAATATGATGAACTGAAAAATTCATGTCACTTTTAATGTATATTTAAGACTTTGATTAGGAAAAAACATACACAAAATGAGATAAATAATGATGTCATATCGGTTCTCATTGGTTGATTTACAGTAAGAGGATATGAAACGTTTAAAATATTGATAAAATAATTTTATAATTTAAATTTGCTAAAATGTTAAAGTTTGTTTAGAAATTGATCACAGTATTTATCGGACTTGAATAATTATTTTTGATATACTTATTTTTTATGTGTCTTTTTTTAATTAAAGGTACAAGTTTAGGGTATTTTTAGGGGTAAGCATACAAAAACCGAATAAAAAAAACCGATTAACCGAAGCGGATCGAAACCGGAAAAATTCGGTTAGGTTCTAACCGTAACCGAATTGGTAAGTCTGTTAATTGGTTCGGTTTTCGATTAAATAAATTATGAATTCGGTTATAACTGAATTAACCGAATTTAACCAATTAAACCATAAGCCTATATGTTTTAACCATCGTTTAATCTAGTTTTATAATTTATATCAGCCCATTTGGTTTATAAGCCCATATTCATTTGACTAATAATTTATTCAATTCATTATCTATAAAGGCATAAATCAACATTCGACAATCCGCCAAAGAGGTTGTGGTCTAGTGGTTGAGCTAAGGCCCGAAGTCCCAAGGGACCCGGGTTCGATCCCTGCCACCACCATTAATTTCCGCGGCATCGCAAATGAGGCCTAGCTCTTAGGCTGATGCACCAGGGTTTTACCCACGCCGATCCAGGGTTCGAGCCTCGACTCTCCCTCAAGCCCGGAAGGGGCCGTATTGGGTGGGGTTTTTCCTTGAAACCTCTCCAACTCTGACGCCAAGTGGGCCCGGTTAAGACAACATATTGGCCGGAGTTGGACGAGGCTCTGCCATGTGACGGGGGATGCGACGTCACAACATTCAATGTTCGCCTTTCAAAAAAAAAACATTCGACAATCCAAAAGTCCGAAGTGAAACCCTAGATCGCTTATTATTCTTTTCCATCTACAACCATACAATCGTAAATTACTAAATCGTTCTTTCTTCTTTTCCATCTACATCCAATTGACGGCAACCTAGGAATTGGTTTTAAATTCGGACGAAAAAATCAATTTGATTAAATTCGGTTAAAACCGAAAACCGAACCAATCAGTTAGTTCGCTTATTCGGTTCGGTTAAGATATATTTGAAGTTGGTTCGGTTCGGTAACGACCGAAAAAATTTCCTAACTGATAACCGAACCGATGAACACTCGTATGTATTTTTTTCATAAAACAATTTTAGAACATTAGTTACATCAAAATAGTGGGATATTCAAATTTCAATACAGAAGAAAACTAAAAATACCGTTGTTTATTTTATCCGTATCTCTTCCTATCTTTAGGGGCGGCTCAACATATTTTGGTGTCTAAACGAACTTTGAAATTGAGGCATTTTTGTGAAAGTTTTCTAAATACATGAAATTTTTAAATGTAATTTTATAGAACGTCAAAACGTGTAATATTAATGTTATTTAGGCCGAACGTTAATATAGTAACCCCATAAATAAATTTTCAATAATTTTGTTATCTTTTTTTCATTTCTCTCTAAAAACACAAAAAGATAATGGACTATCACATCTACTTCAGCTTATAATATAGCTTTAAAACTTTTTTGGCCCGATGTATACAGCGGTTGCTTTAGTTGCTTGTAATGTCACAACTTTGCAACATGTTGTTGTAATTTTCGGCTTAAAATTTCTCATAGATGAGCATGTTACAGAAGGTATAAAATTAAATATAAAGTTTGTTATTTCTTCTTTTAGCAAAAAATAAGTAAGTACTCATCAGATCATGAAAATGTCATTTCATGTATTTTAAAGATAAGTAGTGTTAGTTCGTTCATGGTTATTCGGTGAATGTTCCGGCCATTATTATTTTCCTTTATTCCTCAACTTCTATCTTCTCTCTTACGTGTGAGACAAAACAATAATTTCTTCACCAAATCGGACTACCATTTCTCAACCGGAAAACACACACACGCAGTCGTGCGAGAGAAGACAGAATAATTGATAGAGAACGACTAATTAAAATTTGTAATTACATATATATGTGATGTGATGTGATGTTTACCTGTAATGATGATAGTGAGATCGGAAGCATCGATCGAATCAGAAACTTGTTCGGCAGTGGAGGCTGATCCGAATCCACTCGGCCCCGCCCATCCTGATATCAACGATAATATCCCCATTCTAAACTTAGATTTTGATTTTAGAGCCAGGGAAATCTGTACGTCTTTCACGTATATTATGTATATATAGAAAGCAGAGAGAGGAGCAATGGAGAAATGACGAAGGATTTGATAGGCTGGGGTGTCAAACGCGTGAAAGTAAAGCGGTGAATTTATTACAGATAACTCCCCCAAATCCGATCACTTTTAATTCGTAATCTTCAAAATATATTATTCACTATTACAAATTAATTATAAAAATATAAATATTTGAGAAAGCAACCGCTTTCTTGAGGTGATACGGAGGCAGGGAAACGAAGGAATAGCCGGAAATTGAGTCGGAAGCGGTTCCAAATTAAATTCTTCTGCCAACAACAGTCAGGATCTTCCCTTATTTAGCTAGATTATTTCTCGTATATCACGGATGAGAATTTCTTTTGATTTGCTACACTTTTTTAATGTTTCCGATGTGTTATTTACATTTACAGAAACCGACCGTTGGCCATTTGGTGCAATGGTAGTCCCAAGACTTCCTATAGTAAAGGTCTTGGGTTCACAACATCAAAAAAAGAGTCTGTGGTCAGGTCAGGAGGTTTACCCAGTTAGGTGGTTCCTCCCGTGGTGGGCCGCCCTGGATGTTCTAGGTGTTGCCCCGGGGAAACCCAATTATCCTAGAATATCTAGGTGTTGCCGTTCAAATTTTTTTTTATAGAAACCGAGAACAATTTATTATTTATTTATTTTTGTAAATAAAAAATGTTATATGTAATATATCGGTAATCATCCATCGGTGATGTTGACTACAGTAAATTTCGTAGGTAATCTATCGGTGGCACGTTTCGTCGGTGTTCCCTTAATAAACTCTTATCCATGCCATAATTTCTGAAGAAGCATCATCAACGGCATCCCTTTTTACTAACGGATATTTCCATTGCTGGAAGGATATCATTCTATCATACATCATTTAAGTGTTGGTGTTAAAAAAAAATTGGTTTCTTACTTTGGCCCTTTTTGTTTATTAGTGTGCTTTGCAGATCTCGTGATTGGATGAGGTGACTTTGTGACTTGTGTATATATGTTTCACTAACATGCTTGCCTACTTTCACAAAAAGGAAAATATTTTTATACTACTAAATAAATTTTTTATAAAAACATGTGTCGTTTTTTGATGCATTCTCAACATGTTTTTCTCCATCTATATCTAATGATATTAAAATAATATATTTTTAAATATTTAATATAAATCTAATTATGGATACTTATTATTTAATTATGAATAGTTATTATATCATTAACCAAATGATTTTAATATGAATTAACATTTATTAGTTACATAAAAAATTAATACTTAATTAAAAAAATGTTTTAAAAATTAATTTAATAAAATTTATAATTATCACGTCAACATATATTTTTTAAGGCAAGTTGGATTTTAATAATCCAAACTATGACCTATTGGCTGATAATAATCCATACTAGCAATTTGGCTGGTGACAGTCCTGACTTTCACTTTTGTTGTCAAAGGCAATCCCAGTAGCATAATCATAAAAGATTTACATTCAATTTACACTTATTTCGCTCAAAATGATGATTTTGAATGAAATGGAGAAACGTACAAGCGAAATCGAGTGGGAATCGAGTGTAAATCCATTATGATTATGCTATTGGGACTGCCCTTGACAACAAAAGTGAAAGTTGGGATTGTCACCAACCAAACTATTAGTATACATTATTATTAGTCAATGGGTCATAATTTGGATTATTAAAAAACAATTTGCCATTTTTTAAAATTATATTTTGACGATTGTATGTGTTAACAGATTACATTATATTTTATTTAACCCGTGTAGTACATAGATTTTTAAAGGTATAAATATTTTATTACTAAGTATATACAACATTTAGTTAACTCGTGTAATACACGACATTTTAACCTAGTATATTTTATATAAATATAATAATTACTTGGTTAGTTAGTAAGACTTTAAAAGATATATTAACTTGTTACCAACTATTTATTTCAAACATGGGAAACTTAAGTAACATTAAAAAGTAATAATTTGATTTCTAAAAGTTTCATTTACATAACAAATGGTTGATATAGATAAATCATTGTTGTAGTTATCGGTTCTTTCCACTACTATAGGTTTTTTCTCATAAGTTATTTAACAGACTTCACATCACCCATTCCTTTATTATATTGACGCCGAATGGTTAAGCTTTTTTCATCCCTCCGATCAACTGAAGAACTCATCCTGACCGTATTAATTAGGAGGTTACAAGCAGTTTCAATTCTCCCCTTTTTCCTCCTCACGTCGCCTCCTTCTTCAATAATCGTTCTCTCTCTACAAATGCTTGATGGATATTCGAGGGTTCTTTCGATTTGGATATGACAACCAGATGGGGAAAGTTGAGCGGTATATTTACACGATGAACTCAGAAAGCGATCAGGTTCGAGAGAAAAGAAAACCCTTAAGCAAGTCTTGATTAATGCCAACGAGGTCTTGAATTGCATAGTTCTACTGGTCGGATTGAAGATGATGACGAAAGTGGGGATGAAGTTGTCGAGGATGATGCTTCTGCCAGACCCATCGTGCGCAAGTAGATAAGAATTAAGAGATTGAGGGTTTGAACTTGGTAATCATGGGTCGTGGCCACCGCAACCATGGGATGGCGAAGTTGATTTGGTAAATTAAGTTTTATCTATTTGATTAAATTGTTGTTTCCCTTCAAAATTTGTTGGGGACTAGAATCGATCAAAATTAGTTATGGGTTTGACTTACTGATGAAGTTTTTAGGGTTTAAATATTCAAATTGTGCACTTCTTTTCATGAAGGTACCTGCAAATTCAATAGTTGTTCTAAATCCCATCGAATTCACCATGTTTTGTCTATTTGAACCTACCCATTTGATCCTTGAACATCTACAATGTCACTTTACTTTATATATCTATGTTTCATCACATGAATGTATCATACCAATGTTGCAGACGTATGCTTCAGGCAGATTGGTATCACTATCTTTTGATGCTACAATCAAACTTAACCAATTAGGATTGAACCTGTTGACCTCTTCGAACTACAAAGACGTCTCTTAAAGCAAGGGCTCTGACTATAAATAGTGAAGCTGGAACAACTTCAGTAAGTTTTTCTGTTATGGAAGAAATGTAACACTTTGTGTTTTTACATAAAAGTGTGTGCTAATTATGCTTTCGTGAAAATATAACGAATTTTGTCACATTGCCTTTATATGTCTACCTCCTGAAAGTATATTAAAGGCTATAATCTTTATCAAAAAATCACGTTTTTTAGTCTTTTTTTATTTAGAATCTGCTTTATGAATTGCTAAAGAAACTAGGTTTTTGATTGAAGCATGGGGTCTGACATTCACTCATTTTGGTGCTTCTCATGTAAGTCTCATCAAAGAATCTTACAATGCTCATTTTCTTAGAAATTTTATAAATTACATATACATCTTTTTTTTCACTCAGGAACATAGGATGGGTCTTGGACAGAAAGCCATTTTTCACAATGAAGGTATACTTTTATGCGCTATTTTTTTAAAGTTTTATTGTGTTATGTAATAGAGGGGGGTTTATATCAATAAAGTTCGGAAACGGCCCCAAAATTTCATTTTGCCTTAGGCCTCCAAAAAGGTTGAGCAGACCCTGTTCAACGAGTTACCACGCGCTTGTAGGTCAATTTGTGTATTTAGTGAAATTTGTTTTAATTTTTTTCTAATACGGAACATGCACACATTTACTTGTACTTTTCATATGTTTCTTTTATATTGTATCTATGAGTTTCATGTATTATGCGGTATATTTATGTTTATAGGCAATACTGGGGTGAGAATTGGTTAATATTAGTCTCTTTATGGTTTTAGTGTTTGAATAATACACCCTTGCACTTTTTATGGGTTTTATGATTGTAATGTGTTTTTATCCTTGATCTTTCTCTATTTTTATTATTATAGAAAGCCAGAAGTAAGAAGAAACAGTTAAATTAGTTGCGAATTTCATGATTTTATGAATCGAAGAGACAAGGATTAAGGTTGTTAAACTCAGGGGGTAAGAAAGTGATAAACTAAGCAAGTAGAAATAATTTTTTAATAAATTTTCTTTTCTACCAATGATGGGTGTTCACCCATTTTTCATAAGCAAAAGATTATGCTATGATGTAGAAATTCGTCAAAGAATCACAAACAATGATACTTGATGCATCAATTGTAGAATGTGGTCTCATTTCGTTCTCTTTGTCTGTCAGTTGCGATTATGTGAAAAAATTGCTGGTCTGGTTTGTATGCATAAGCTAAGCGATTTTATTGTTGATGCTTACCTTATTTATGAAATTGTGGGTTGTATGTGTCACATTTAGGGTGGAGATTTGAAAGCTTGAAAATTATTGAAAATTGATTGGGTTAGTGTTTCGGCAACTGGGTAAACTAAATTGGGGAAGGTGGTTGCGTAACTTAACCGGCCAAGCACACTATGCTTCAATGGTATAGATTTTGAAGCTTAGCAGCAGGGCGCTTCAATGGATTTCATGAGTCTGAGACTTGAATCACAAGCCTTTAATGCTCTCCTTTCTCGAATCACCGGTTTCTATGGTATATTTCTTGACTGATTCATGTATGTAGTTGGAATGCCACTGGTAAGTTTCATTGTTATTTTAAGCGTTATGTCTTTCTATTTGGTTAAATCTAAACCATACTTGTATTTTTTCTAATGGAAGGGGATCTTATTAGCATAGGTCGATTCTGTGTGTTGAAAGATAGAATGAAAGTTTCACTTCTTTTGTTGTGGTATCGAGTTTGGTGAATTTCGTTCATTTTTTTGTAGGTTATGTAAGACATGTGAGATTGCTATAAAAGTTTACTTACCGCTAGGCTATTCACCATGAACACTCAAGATGCCTGATTTGGCTGTTCAAGCTGATAAACAAATATGGTTGGACTTTAGAATGCAAAAAAAGATAGTTATGACAGTAAACAACCCGGCCACCGGACGGGTATAAAACTAGTTATCATTGATAAGAAACATAATCCGTATACATCGCGTACTATTTTGAAGTCGTCAATAGTTCTACCGTTTATATTTCTAAGAAAAGAAAGTATAATTAAATATATAGAATATTAATAACATTTTTTCATGGACTAAACCGTGTATCATTAACTATTATACAACTAAAATCATGTAATTACACGAGTCGAAAATAGTCGTATATTTTAAATTTTTAATATTTTATACTAACGAGTCAAATATTAAAAAAAGTGTTTTTTTAGTTAGCATATAAATAAGTCAAAAACCAACAAAATAATTTAAATAAAAAAAATAGAATTCATGTGGGAATCATGACGAACCCATGGCCGACGGCCAGGCTAATTGAATGCCGTTATATATGGAGAAAATGTTTTTATTTAAGACAGTGATATTGTGATACCTACCGTCCAGCTAATTCATTTGCATTCATACAATTTTACGAACCCTCAAGAAAATCAAATGACTAAAATAAATACAATTTTAATATTAAACCCATTATTAATATACGGTTTAAATAACATTGATCAAAGATATACAGGTAAAATAGATTCTTATTAATATTAAAGGTTTCTCCTTGAGAAGTCAAGGACAAATGAAGTGTTACAAAGATTTAGTTATCACCAGGCAGTAATTAGAAGAAGTATGAAGGGTGTGAGAGTATCAGGTGATGGTTAAGATCCAATGTGTCTTACTTACTTCGTCTTCTAAGGTCGTATATATAATATAGTGGTTCTCACGCCTTTGCCTTTGCACGAGGTGAACCTATACATTTTTATAGGGAGATGGCTTGCACCATGCATTTCTCTACTGGGCTGGTCGCTTTGGTGTTCCCATCATTCCCCTAAATGGTAATTGTTTGACTTACTTCTTCTGCGTAAAAGCGATTGCTCGTTTTTGTCTATTTGCCTGTTTTATCCCTTTTGTCTTTGCCTTAGGCTTTCTTGGCTGGCTATTGTGTCTTGCCTTTGGCTCGAAGTTATCGAGGGGTAAGCGTAACCTGCCCTTAATCTTAAGTTCTTTTTTATCAGTGCAGGGGAGAGAAGTTGGGCATAGCATTTCCCCTGTTATCAAACATATTTACAACTTTTATAGTTAGCATTAATGCTTTAATAATTTCAACTGGTGTGAGTTACATAAGTTTTATATTAAAGCATATTTTAATGGTAATGTTTTTCTATAAAATCTAAAAGTTACTATTAGTTTCTGACTTTAAATTTCAAAAACCCAAGCTTAATAATTATTGTTGTTATATATTTTTATTAGAATATAATAACTCCTGTAATATGTTCAAGAACAAAAAAAAAATCTATCTATATAAACTAACATGACCAAATTATACTTTTGTTAGTTTGGTTTGAATCTTGATATAATTCAATTAAATTCACCAAATTTTATATTGGTCCACCAATCTAATTTTTAAATTGTGGAAATCACGAAAAGGAGAATGGAGTAACTCGTGGAGTTTATAAAATATGTTTTCATGACTTTATTATTTAAGACTTTAAGTTTTTAAGTTTTATCTTTGAACTTTTAAAAGGTGTGATTTTGACGGTTGATTGATATATATAAATTTTTTACATTAAGAAGTTGGTAAATTTATGGTTTTGCCTTTATATTTTTATAAAACCTATTGTGTATAACCTTTAGATCATGCTAGGGACATTAACATTCAAGTTGCATAAGAGAACTACAAAAACTTGATACCAACACTCTTAATTGTGGTATGATAAGTTAATCAGTACGGTACCAACACTCTTAATTTAAAAGGCTTTTATATATGTTATGTATTTAGAAAGAACGAAATCGTTGGTTGTACAATAATGGCTTCACATAACTGTAGAACTCAATTGCCATTAATTTCAAGGTACCGCTGATTTATTGATGCATGCATCAAAGTTGATAAATACATTTAACTGATTTTGTTTATGTAGACTGCAAAAGCATACTTACCGTAATTCACGTTCGTTAGATTAAAACGATTCTCATTCATACAGTCCCGTAATTTTTGCTTTATTATTGTTCTATTAAAAGTTCAGAATTTTATTAACTTGGTTTGTTTTATTTGTTGATTAAAGTAAGATGGATACAACGAATGTCGATAACTTATCGAGCAAGGGATCTCACGGAGGAGATAAAAGGAAGGCACAACAACCAGCATGAAAGCAAACGGAACAAAAGAATAGTAAAATAACGGGAGGTTATAGTGTTTGGGAAGACATTGTTAAGTTGAAGGACCAAGTGCATTGAAACGACATGCTAGATCATGTAAAAACACCCTAATAAGCTGAAGGACCAATGCAACTTATTTGTGGAAAAGAATGACGATGTTAAGGGTGAGACTAGTATTAAAACTTGGAAATTCAGTGCGGAAAAAGGTAGAAAAACCATAGCCGAGATGATTGTAGGAATTTGGATTCGAGATGAATTGGACTATCTGATAGTGTGTTCACTTTCAGATTTAATTATTTCCGTAGTATACACGAATATTCAACCGGATAAGAATCAGAGATTAAAGAACGAATATGTGAAATATGTTGTGATTTCGTGTGTGTGATACTGACCAAAAGACTTATACTTATAAGAGTGAAACCACGCAATGAAACGTCATGACAGTTGGCTGATAACCACCACAACCGTCAACCATTTGAAAATTAACTGTTGTTTCAGTTTATTCAGGATGTTCAATTTGGTCTAGATGACCAAATCTACCTCGGATGAAGAAATCTAGTTCGGATAAACAAGTTAGCCTAGATGACCAAATCTGGCCTGGATGACGAAATCTACTCCGGGTGACAAACTTTGGTCAAATTAACCCCAGTCAGGACGTTGCCCCTTAGACCCCACCAAGGGCGCTGCCTCCGAACCCCCGTTATTCAGTGGGCTTCGCTCCCTTGAAACAACAAGGTATCTATAACACCAGAAATCATAAGATTATCAAACAAGTGTGTAATCCACACTTTCCAAATTGCTGGATGTTTCATTATAACTTGTCATTAAGTAAATCTAATTACATAAAATAATTAGATGACACTAAAATCATCAACAATGATCATAGTTGATGAGTTCCCATTTACAACAGTAGAGCATGAAGGTTTAGGTGATGTTCCTAGAATTGCAGATTGTTGAAGTGTTGAACGGCAAAGCTTCTTGAATCATGAACTTTGCCATTCGATCCCAAACCGTATTTACGTCGTAATGAAATATTCCACCGTCACTACCCAGTTGTGTTTTTCGGAGTCTGGATCTACTTTCAACGCCTTGTAAAAAATTTTCACAATGTGCTTCTTCAAACTCGAGTTCGATTCTTTTGCTAATAAAGGACCACAAAACTTGCAACGATCCTTTTGAGACCCGTCACTCATCTCAACCAAATCCCATTTGTACCTAATTTCTTGGTTCCTATTATGCTGAAGAACCCAAACAACGGTTGGCTAGGCGGTGGAAGGTTGAGCAACATATGATTGTGAGTGAGCCATAACAAGAGTAGAAAGTGTAGAAGGAGAGTAAAATGAGTGTAATGCGAGAGTATTTTTTGCATTCGGTTTTGCGTTTTCAAGTTGGATACTCAACCAATTCATCCAACATCTATTTATACTAACTTAGGAGGGCTAAAAAAACAGTCAAAATTTGGTTCAAACGGTTATATAGCCGTTAAAAACGGCTAGTTTTCTTTTTTGGCAAAAGGTTGGTAATAACCGGGTAGGAAACGGGTCCAATGGTCGGGTAGGAACCGGTGAATGCAAGAAAACTCAGAACCGGTTTTTTCAAGTCCAAACCGGGTCCACTGTAGACTGGGTAAGCACCGGAACCAGTTCGGGTCCTCGGGTCCGGTTCTGGAACTGGTTTTTTTGTGCACCTCATTGAACATAGCATCAACTGAACGGGCCCATGCACACATGGCGTTGGTTTGGAGGCGTCAGGGTTAAGGGAGCCCATGTGGAAGCTGAGAGTATTTAACAAGCCATCTGATTTTGGTTGGGCATTAAGTCCACCAACCTCCTTTAATGTTAAAAATGAAAAACTTTTGTGTTAGCGTTCTATTTATTCAATATGTAACAGAACATTGTCAAAATTTAGTAATTAAAACTTAATAATACAATGATGGTTAAATATGTAAGCTGAATAAACTTTGCATAACCAAACTTTGACCGGGACTCAATTTTGTTTGCTTGTATTTTTATAAAATTTTGTGAAACAGAGACAATTTTATACATTTGAGTTTTAACTATATAAAGGGTGGGGGTCTGGTGCCGTTAATATTATTTTTAATATTACGTTTTCCCATTTTGTACACAATCATTGCATAACCGAAATAACGGAATTAATGAAAAATAATAACAGCTTTATGATTTCTGTTATGACCAATTTTTATAGTTTGTTTATGGTGATAAATGTATAACTGAAATAATCGAACTAAAGCATCATTAAAACCCTTTACATTTTTTATTTATAAATAATTTATTATATATTAAAAAAGTGTTATAGTTTTTTTATAAATAACAAATTGTTTGCCTCTTATTAATATTTTATAAATTAACATGCTTGCTATTTTTTTTTGTTTGATCTGAAATCTAAATGGATTTATTAACTAAAATATCTTGAATCAACCTAAGCTCAAAAACGACAGTTAACCGAATTAATAGAACCGTCTTTTTCAATAACCAAACCATATGTAACTAAAACCAGCATGTTATGAAAATTTAAAAACCCAAGTGTTGGACTTAATCTTTTGTTTGGTTCGCATTAGAAATTTAAACTTGGAGTGCAAGGGTCAGTTTTAAATAGAAAAGAAAGTTAAAGGGGTGATTTGAAAGAGTTTATTTATTAGTATTTAGTTAAGGAGTTTGAGTATGAATAAAATTAGTTAGTTAGAGTTATTAATTGATCAGTATTGTTTGGTATTTATCCAGTAAGTTTAAGATAATTCCAAGAATGTTTGGATTATCTGGTAAGAGTTTGAGTCATAGTAGGTTTAGGTTTGTTTAGTTTATTTAATAGGTTAATGGTTGTAAGTTTTATTCAACGACAATGGATATTACATAATAATCGAAGGATACCTGGGTTTCACCAACCATTGGCTATAAGTTCGGTTATGGCTCGTAACCGAACCGAACACGCATATCCCTGATAAGTATAGCCGGATTTTGTTTGGTTCTTCAACTCTGTTGATTCGAATGTGTATTTTATTTTTCATTTCTAATGAAATATTTATAAACAAGAAACAAATTTGTTGAACAAACACGAATGTAGCTCACAAAATTTATTAAAAGAATCGTTTTTTTTGTTCAAGTATGAAGCTTAGGTATCATTTAGGCTCAAGTTATACACCTTGAATTGGGCTTAACATATAGGCCCATACTTACATATCATACCGACGTAACATTGATAGTGTGGTTTAAAAGATCACACATTGAGTCTCCTTCAAACAGTTTTTCTATGTTTGTAGTAAGATTCGGACTCGGAATTACAAGAGCCGTTGACCCGTACATGTTGCCAAGTCTCACTTGTTGGATAGTTGTGTTGATTAATCCATGGATATGGACAAGATACATGAGCGGATCGGTGTCAATTCAATCAATTGAGTAGTTAATTAGGTATCAAAATTAATGGAACTTACTTGTGTGAATTTGAATCCTTGAAGTAAATGATGTTGCCATTGATTCTCGTCATGATACCTTGAATCAGATGGATGATTAGGGGAAGAACTTTTATGGTGTTCTTGAGAGAATTCTAATTAATCTCAGATAATGATAACTGATTGTGAATTCCTTAGCTAGATCTTCCTTATTAATAGGTATCTAAGAGAAATCATAATAGCCCCCTTAACTATTCATTATTTATAATTACTCACATCAAGTAATTATCGGGGACTACTTATGTCATATTGATGAAGTTAATTAATGATCAGTAAAACCACACTAACGGGTTATTTCCAACAAGTTGTTGTAGCATAGCCCTTCAGTAATGAACCGGTCACCTACTCGACATGTAAAAATATAAAAAGGGAATGAGATGGAACATATGCCTAACACATGGAATGTTTGCATCCGAAATCGAAATACCCTTCTAACCTATCAGTATCATCATGACACATGTTGTCGGAGATGACAAAATCTTTGACAATGATATAAGACCACTTCAAATGAGTGACAAAAAGAGACGTTGAGTTTTGCCAAACAATTGACTAGAGGTGTACAATTTGACATCAAACAGTTTTCCTGTCACACATAGTAGGCTTCACACACATTCCATTTAATAAAACAAATGAGCATAATTAAATTTTGGTTGATGATGTTCGGCCTCAAGTATCCACATTTGGTTTTGTTGTTTTTATAGTAAAATCTTTATATATAAAGAGTAGTGGTCCACTGGATATGATATCATGCCACCGCATCAATAGTAACGTGTTATCTTTTTTCTTTTGTTGTGTTTTTTACTTGCAGAAATAAACAACGTAGATAAATGTCACATGCGGGTGTATGAGTAAACAAATGGATGAAAAAGATGACATATTCATCGTATCTACATGATTATCGTATCGTTGCATGTAACGATTAGAATAATGCTAGGAACAGTAACAAACAAAAAAAAACATATCCAGTTAACGTCACTCATAAGAAAACTATTTGTATGGTCTGAACAGTGTGAGTTAAAGATAAACGTTTCCTCTATCTGAGGGGATAGAAAAGTCTATCCCAAAAACTTATTTTGACAAAAAAATTTAGGAATTATAAGGACATGTTTTCGAAAAAGGTATTTTTAAAAAGTATGGTATATTTAAAGATAAAATTTAAAAGTAATTTATTTTAAAATTTAGAAGAAAAAAACTATATTATAATTTAGAAGAAAAAAACTTATTAGAAACTATAAATATATATATTTTGTTTAAAGAAACTATATTATATTTTAAATGAAAATTATAAAAAAGATTACATATCAAGTAAGCGTCAAGAAAAAAAAAACCGATTATAAACCCGAATACATTAAAAGTAGTTTCAAATCTATCATACTTTCTTTCCAAAACCATGAAAACCCTATTAGATAAATGGAAACCAATTTCTAGAAACCAGTTTTTATAATAAAAAGACAATGATAAATGGAAACCAAGATCAGTTCCAAAAGATAACAGACATCACATTACTACTTATAAGGTTTTTATCGACATAGAAACATCAATCAATCCAACAACCCTAACAATCTTAACGAAGAGAAAACAAAAATATATAGCTAAAAGACCACCACCCAATGTTCGATCAAGCCGCATTTCCCTATTGGGTAATACCACAAGAGCCCATAACAAACCACCAATCAAGAAACCAACCGTTTCACACAAATAAAGGTTAGCCGGCACCACATAGGGTGCTAGATAATCCAACCAACATGCAACAACAAACGAAAACCCTAACCCAACAAAAACATTAAACTCGGGTCCCGCATAACAACCCGCTATAGCAATCCGGGCCCCATCAGGCCCATCATGCATTGCCATAGCAACATTGGTTGCCAAGTCACCAAGCGAGTTGCCCCAAGCTAGGACAGTGAGCCCTAAAATCGAAGGGCTCATCCCGATAATAGTCCCTAGCGATTGTAACAATGAGACCAGTTCCTCAGCGGTAATGTATGCCCACGTCACACTCATTAGGAACCCACTTGCATACCAAAGAAACAAACACTTTTGTGGTGCCATGGTACTACTCGTGCAAGCAAATGTACAAGCCCCTAAAGCAAATCCAATCACTAATGCTAGTGACCATGTTATAACACTAGCTTTTGAACCCATCAAAATGAGAGCTAGCATAATTGGGGCTAAGACCACCGAAACCACAGCAAATGGCTTGGACCATTTTTCTTGGGTTATCATTGGTATTGTAACCCTTCTTGGCAAATAAAGTGGGAGCCCAATAACATACAAAATCAACATGACAACACTTTTCTTAGGTACAAGTTTATCTGCAGAACGTACAAGTAACGGTAGTCCGGGATCATGAGCACGATCATCATCCGGGATGCTCTGTTTCTTTACGGTGATGAAATGCATATACGAGACCAAACAAATGTAGATGACGTAAGCTGACGCGAAAAGAATCGACGCCCAGAAGTTAAGTTTTCCGATAACGATGACAACGAGGAGATTCGCGAGGGAAAATAGGAGAAAAACAACGTCTCGGATGAAATTAGGTTTATCAACTATGACGATTTTCCGACGGTGAGAGATTAATAAGCTGAGGATTCCGACGACGATGGTTGAAACGAAAATTGCGCCGCCTAGGATGCTGTTGAGGCCGATGTCTCCGCCGTCGCCGGAGGCGGTGAAGGAGATTACGCTGGCGAAGACGTCCGGTGCGCCGTTTCCTAACGGAAGCAGAGTTGTTCCGGCGATGGCAGGGGAGAGGTTTAAAGTTTTTGACAGGTGTTCGACGGCGGGACAGAAGTAATCGGAGGCGGTGTTGGTTAGTACGTAGAAGAGCATGGCGAGCCATGTGAGGAGTACAAGAATACCCAATTGAGGGAATCTGGATAGATTGCAGTAGAAGATTTGGAGGTAGTTTATGTAGCCTTTTGGGTGGCAGTCGGCGTGTGTTTTTACGTACGTGCATTTGGAATGGGAGGAGTTGTGGTGGTGGACGGGGTTGCAGGTGGTGGTTGTGGGGTTTGCGGAGGATGTGAGGAAGAAGGATATGATGATGAAGATGGTGATGGTGGGAGTAGAGTTGGTTTTGAAATTAGCGATCGCCATTGTAAAGCAATCGGAGAGATTTGAAGTTGTTCGAGCAGAGGGTTGATGACAGACATATATGGAGATAGCTGGTTATCACATTCTGGTGGTTAAAAAAATTCCAAACGTTTTCGTTAGAAACTAAGTTTAATTTTTTATGTATTACTAAAAATAAAAATAAGTAATGGAAAACCGTTAATGTGATTTTGAGTGTGACAAGTTGAGAAACAATTGTTATATTTGTTTTTGAAATAACTATTTCTGAGCATAATCAATGATAACATGTACAAAGTGTTAGATGAATTTATATGTGTTCGTTTATTTTTTTACTTAATGAAGTGAATAATATTATACTATGGGTAACCGTAATCAAGACCATTCTAAAAATGGATGTATGAACAAAATAAAGTTAAAGAATGTATAGAGTGAAACTCATATTATTGTTCGGATCAATGTTGGTTCGAGTATATGAAAGATATCACATGACATTATGTTCAGAGCTCGAGACTCCGAAACTTAAGATAACTAGAACATACATTAAATGCATTCAAACACTATAAGATGACATATCCACACGTTATTAGAAACACAGATAATATGTCTCTAAACATGTTCGCCTTGGTTATTTTTACATAAGAGTTGAGTTTGGTTACGAAATCTAATCCTCTTGACAAGACTAATAATATTATATAATTTTCAGTTAACAATTCAGAACTTGAAGCACATATGAATCTCCTGAATATAGATCAAAACTATTTGATTTAGGAAGTTTGAGAAAAAAAAGTTGAACAGAAAATAATTAGTAAAAGTTAAATTTCATAAAAATCAAATAGTTAGCTGCTTAGAGCATATGGTATACCCAAGTGAGTGATGATGTAGTGAGGGGGAAAGTGGTTGTCACGTGGCGCCACGTCATCTCCATCAAGTTTCACACAATTCTCACTTGGCAAAGGGTATATACCCAAGTATGTGACATCCAACATTTTCAGGTTAACTCCGTTAACATGAATATCGTTATCTCAACGGCAAACACGAAATGTACTAATTAAATTTCGAGACGAAATTTCTTTCAAAAAGGGGATGATGTGACAACCCAAACTTTTTGTTTCAGAAAACTAGCAACTTGGATTAATTTTCGGCCCGAAAATTCTTTCAACAAAGGGATGATGTGACATCCGACATTTTCAGGTTAACTCCGTTAACACGAACATCGTTATCTCAAGCATTTATTTATTCAAACTCAGTTATCTCAATCATTCACTCATGCATTACATTTAATTAGGATTAATTAGATGTGTCAGTTTCGCACAAACACTCAAATATCGGTAATTTGTAGAATTACCGGATCACACACGAGTCGAACCCGGAACGTTAGTGAACTAATAAAAATAATTGCGAACAATTATTTTAATATAAATTATGTGAATTTATATGTTTAGTGTCTTATCTGTGAATTATGTGAACTTTCGTGATATCGCGTAGAATTATCAGATTTTTGTTTTACTTGTTATTTTTATAGAATATGGAACTTTTATAAAAATAATTATTTAAAAACCATCCTTATCTAGTGGATTAATTAGATAAATTAAAAACCCATTTAATTTGAGCCCATGGATTATCCTTATCTTTTAAAAAACCTATGCAATATTGTATAGATAAGATTTTATAAAACTTAAACTCTAAATCTCTCTTTTTTCTCTCTCTATCATCGATCCCAAACCCACACCCCTCCTACTTGCGCCGAATCCAAGAACAACCCCAAGCACCATCCGTTTGATCTTCAATCTCGCAAGTAAACGCGTATTTGGACTCCTCTTGACGTTTCTAACAATCCTACGTAAGTTGTTTCGTCTAATTTTATGATTTTAAGATTTCTAAAATCTTGATTCAAACCCTAGTTCATCCAAACATGAATTTTTACAATAAAGATGGTGACTTTATCATTGTTTTGCAGTTATTTGATGTTTTATGGTTATTTGAAAAACCCTAGCTTCATATGATGAATAACTTGTTAAAAGATTAAACTTTTTGATTATGTGATGGTGTAGAATTGTATGTTAGAGATGTTTGATGCTTGTTAAGGTTATAATCGTGTTAGATAGATTGTATGTAATCGATTTGATGCTTTGAATCTCGTTAAACAAGCTAGAAATCATAACTTACTTATAAAGGAAACTTTTTGTGAATTCTACTTTGCATACTAGACATGATTTAGATGATATAATGATGTTTATGTGTTACTTGTTACATGTGTAGTTGATTTGTGAATTAGATTTCTAATACCTAGCTCGGTTTTGCAAACTTACTAAAATAGAAAACTTTAATTGTCTAAAGTGTTCATATCTTGCTATTTAGACATGTATGATATGGTTTGATGTTAGCTTTATGTTAGTTAGGACATAATAACATGTTGCAATGTGTTAGATGTTTGTAATCATGCATATCTCTCATAGGTTACTAAAGATAGAAACTTTGTCTTGAATTGTGAATCACATGTTAAGTTCTATACAATTGGTTTGTGATGTGACGATCTTAAACATGTTAGAGTAATCATACAAACACATTGATAATGATAATATGAATCTTTAACATACTTTCTATTTATGGAAACCTGCTATTTATGGAAACCTGCTACTTATGGAAACTTGCTATGTTGCTAGAGCAAATAGGACTTGTTGCTAAGTGCTACAGCATGATCATTGGTGTATAATGTAGAAGTGTTATACTGAACAAACATAGTTTAATACAACGTGTCACCAACAGGTCGTCGGGTCAAACTTGAGTCAAACTTGCAAACCTTTTCTAAACACTTAAACAATAATATTGTTTGGATACTAAGAGTTCATATCAACTTGCACGAACACGCACTTATAGACTATGAATTATAGGTGGCAGTTAGAGGTTCAGCTGTTTTACTTAGCTTTCATTTGCATTCACACTCAGGTGAATTTTATAGCCCCTATCTTTACTTACTTTCCTTTTTGGGGGAGAAAGCATGCACGTAAACATTTTGGGTTTTGTATTATTGTACTATCGCTTGCTTACTAAAGTGCAAACATACCAACAAGTCCTTACATTCTTGAACCGTTAGTATTGGAACATAGCAAGGTGATTTTGAGTAGTACTACTGGGTTTTGACAAGCCCCAACCGAGTTAGTCGATCTAACTTGACTGGAGGTCGAACGGGTGTAAGATTAGCCTAGACATTTTGCCATTGTTCAGTAGACATGGCGGAAGGTAAACAAACACAAACAGTCAGCTTCGGTTTCCAACACTTGTAGTAGCATGACATATACTAGCTAATCTCCACAAGCTTAAACATTTCCTTGTCCTCAAGGAAGTCAAGAATAAGAATAAACTAAGAAGTGAAAATATATTCAAAATAAAAGAACACTCTAGCATGCTTAAACATTAGCCTACACCCTTTCTCGTCCCAAGTAAAACCCGTGAGCATGAAATCATATTATTATACCAATTTCAATTGAGATGCATAGACAAGGCTTTCAAGATTTTTATTAACAACACGTACCCAATTTGCTAGTTATGGTCCTCTAACCCTCAATTACTAGATTTATCGTTTCATATGAACTAGTCGGTGTTAAGTTGATTAATTAAGCGTGCCAACACCTTTCCTCACACGGTGAAAACCTTCCTAACCTCAAGGACTATAGAGAGCAAGTGGTCAATTTTGCACCACACAAGGCTACAAAAGATAGAACAAATGGGAAGAATTAAAGATAGAAATAGGAAGTGGGATAGAATATATAACACATGAGAAAGATATACTCGAAATAATAAACATGTGGTCAATTTTTCACCACACAAATACTTTTTCACTTTTTTTTTCATTCTTTTTCACTTTTTTTTCTCCTTTTTAATAGACTTTCAGAATGGGATAAGAAGTGGATACGATTGATAAACAAACAGGCTCTCAACCTATTTTTGCTAGGTCTCAGAATTCTTATGTGATTGGATTAGTATTAGGCACGAAAGGGCATTAAGTGTTTTATCTTTGTAAATCTAAAAATAGAGGTCACTAGCGTAACGGGGCACATGTGTCTTTTATTACTATCATTCCTTTCTAGCATTCAATATATCACTAGCATAATAACTTACTATCATTTTTCATGTTGCTCCCATAAGTTTTTCTAAGATAATCAAGGTGCATGCCAAATTGAAATCAACATTTTTTTAAAAAAATTTTCGAATAACCAAAAATGCAATGCATAAAATGAAATAATAAAAAATAATTAAAAAAATTGAATGCAAACTAGTGCAACAAACATGTAAAGAATATACCTCTCCCCAAGCTTTAAAATCTAGCTTCGTCCTCGAGGCTTGAAGAAGAGTGTGGAACGCGACTACTGATGTGGTGGAGGTGATGGAAAATCAGGCGAGCCTTTTGGGTTTAAGGTTGCAAACTAAAAACTATGTGACTAGAATAAAATAAAATAAAAAAACAAAATTAAGATAAAACCACGGGTTGCCTCCCGCGTAGCGCCTTTCTTTATCGTCTTCGGCTAGACTTGGAGCTCGTTTCGTTCAATCCGGTGCATGCTCAATAAACGGAAGAAGTTTTGTGTTAGTATTCAATAATTCTATTTTTGGTTCTTCGTACCTTGATTTCTTCCGTGCATCAATGAAGGTTACGACTTCCATCAACTCTTCCACAAGCTTGAACTTCTCAATAAGTTCTTTTGATGCATCCTCCATAATACTTATGTTTAACACTGAATCCGTGCACTTTGAGGGCTCTACCTTATGGGATGTCTCCAAGATCTCTTGTTCTTCTCTTTCCCTCTTTGTCCTTCGTAGTCTTGCGGGAAATGGAGGAGGAGGAGTGATTTTTACTTCACTTTCAATTGGCTTTGGTACTTCCTTTTTTTCCTCTTCCTCATCCCTTTTCTCAACATTGATTTCTTCTTCCTCATCCTTCTTGTCAACAAAGATTCCTTCTTCCTCATTCTCTTCTTGTATACTCAGGTTATCGTAGCTCTTCACACTTCTCAAGGTAATGGCACGCACGTGGTGCTTTAGGTTATTCTCGGGTTGTACGGGTAATTTACCTTGAGACTCTATCTTGCTTACTGAACTAGCAATTTGAGTAATTTGTTGCTCCAAGTTCTTAATGCTAGCTTTGGTCTCTTGTTGGAATGTTTGGGTGCTAGTGGCTAAGCTTTTCACAATATCTTCCAATGACATGCCCGAGCTACCCACTTGTTGTTGTTGGTGGTGGTGAGGCTGGAAATTCTGTTGGTTCATTGCTTGAAACGGGGGTCGTGGTTGATGGTGTGGAGGTGGTATTTGCTGGTAGTTCATGTTAGGAGGATGCCCCCAATTTTGATTGCCCCGAGGCTGTTCGTATTGTCTTGAGCTTTGTCCTAAGTAGCCTCCAATTGCTTGTGTTTGTTCCATATCCTCTTGCAACATGGTACATATATCCATAGGGTGTCCGAATTGTAGACACACCCCACAATCTTGAACCGGTGATCTCATGTCTTTAGCCTTAGTAAGTTCCATGACCGCTTTCGTCAATTCAACAAGTTGAGTCTCAATGTGAGGAGTACTTGTTTCCTTGATTCCCCATGGAGTATCAACATACCATTCTTCTTCTTCTGATGAGTATTTCATGTCTTCCGCTATAGATGTGATCAAGACTCTAATTTGAGTTGGTGTTTTATCTAATAAAGCTCCTCCGCTTGAGGCATTTACCAAACGCCTCTCCAATGGTGTGAGCCCTTCACAAAAGTACTGAAGGAGTTGGTGATCGGATATGCCATGTTGTGGACATCGAGCACACAACTTATTGAATCTCTCCCAATAAGTGTGTAAAGCTTCTTTTTTTGCGTGCTTGATCCCGATGATCTCTTTACGGAGGATTGAGGCTTTCACTGTTGGGAAGTATTTGTCAAGGAACAGCTTCGCAAGATCATTCCAAGTGGTTACCAACCCTGGCGGTAAGTAATAGAGCCACTATTTTGCCAAGTCTTGGAAAGTAAAGGGGAATGCCCTTAATTTGATTTGATCTTCAGTAACATTGTGCGGCTTCATTCCGGAACACACAAAATGGAACTCCTTGAGGAACTTGTGAGGGTCTTCATTCTCTTGGCCTCGAAAGATGGGTAATAGGTGAATGAGCCCAGACTTGAGTTCGAAGTTCTCCATGACAGGGTAGTTGATGCAAAGTGGTTGTTGAGTGACATTGTGAGTCACCCACTGTCTAAGGGTTTGCTCGGCTGCCATTGTGATGGTGAGAGTCGGAGATCCGATGATCTCTTCTTCTAGAACGGGTTTGTGTGAGTTTGGTTCTTGGAGGATTGTTGTGGTGTACCTGTACTAAAAAAAATCTTGGCATAAAAAGGTTAGATTTGTCGTATCCCCGGCAACGGCGCCAATTTGATGGGTGTCGAATCCACCAAATAAAGTAATAAAATGTGAACCTACTAGTATGAATGGAAGTAGGGTTCGTGTCCTCAAGGATACAGATTAACAGGATTATACCAAAACGTTTTAAGTGTAGATACGGTTGTTACTAAATAAAACGAGGGGCGTTTAATTATAAAAACTAATAATAAAAACATTAATTAAACTGTCGAGCGAATTCAAATATTAGAAGATAATTCCAACACAAAGGTATTTTCTTAGCTTGATTCAACTTACGATCATTAACAATTATGGTGCAATGATCCTTTATTTAAATGGTTAGTATCAATACTAGACGTTGCGCCGTTCGGACATCCACTCCATCTAATGTCTAACTAAGCGCAATTCGTCGGTTAGAGCCAACCCGCTACCCTAAACTCACGCCGTTCGGATTTTAGCGTGCGGGTTGCAATGACAGAAGTATTGATTATAATTGAATACTCACACCGTTCGGAATGTTTAATTAGATCATGTGATTCTATAATGAAATTGTGTTCATAGACAAACACAAAACATTATTTGTTCCTTTTATCAAAAATTAAAACTTGTTAGAGATTTAAATCTTGATGAACTTTATTAGTGTAATCAATAAAGTGGCCAATTTTATCAACCAAACTAATATATATTCCGGATTTAAGATCAAGAATAACACAAACAAACCATCCAAAATTTAGATCTCATAAAGTTTAACGTAAGTTTCGAATCAAACCAAAAAATAAACCCTAGTGTCGGAATCAAAATTGACTAGCCGGACATGACGGCCAAGATCAATCAAACATTCAAACTAAATAAGAAATAAAAACTTACGAAAACCAAGAGAACAAGAATTATCTAGTCTTTATCAATTGAAATTTCCAAAATCAAAGACTTTGAAGCTTCGTGGAACCTTGCTGCCGTAAAAAAACGAGAGAAAAGGAAAAGATGATTTCGTGATGATGCCCCCCTTATATTAATATAATATATTATATTAATAGATGAAATCTAAAAATTATAATATTTCAAAATTTGCATACCTTTTTTCTTTTTCTTTTAGCAGCTTCATACGGCCGTTTCGATGTTCTGTCCAAAAAAAATTTTCGCCTCAAAATTCAAGTTTTTAATCTCCAAGACTCCTTCAAATGCTTTACAAACTCCCTTGTGATCCTTAGCAATAATTTCATACCTACAAAAACATCAAAAAAAATCCAAAGTAGACTACTCTTACCAATTCAAGTGTTACATAAAATAAATGAATATACAAGTGATAAATGCATGATATGTAGTAAAAATGAATGCGAAAATTATGATAAAACATGCCTAAATATGCAACTAACAATCTATCGGTATACATTAATTACATTATCTAGCAAACATCAAACTTTTTATTTACTTACATCTCTGTGAACTCACCAACCATTGTGTTGACACTTTTAGCATGTTTTTCTCAGGTCGCTAAGGTATTGAGCACGAGCATAGGACATGCATGGAGTCCCATCATTTTCAAGCACATAATTTATCTTTAATTATTTAAACTGCATGGTTTGGGCGCCTTGTTTTGCGCATTTGATTTTACTTGCATTGGATTTTATTTACGCTTCCGCAACATTTTCAAACTTAAAGATTGTTGTCTCGTGACTATGAGCAGCAATGATATTTTATTCAAATTCATATAGAGTCGTTCCGTGTAACTAATGACTGAGATCCTGGTGTGTCACGCGTCTCGCGGTAAAACCCCGCAGGTGGATTTTGAGGGTGTGACAAAGTGAGTGAGTGAGGGTGGTGTGAACATTAAATGCAATTTTTAATTTAATATTCATTTAAATGTAATTTTAAAGAAAGGGGTAGGCATTTTCTATTAAAAAACAATTTCTTGGTGGATCTCAACACCTCTTCTTTCCCGTGAAGAACTTCACACCAAGCTCTCACTCACGCCATCAAGGGGGTGGTGTTTGCATCCTCCTTCATGCCGGGAAGGTGCTCACGGTGAGCCTCACGGCACCCATACCACATGCTCTTAGCTGATACCCATTTTTAAGTTAAGTTTAGAACCTTACTTTCATTAAAATTAAACAGTTAGCTACTTAGTTGATGCCATCAGGCCTTTGGTCTGGTGGTCAGGGGGTTTTGTCATAAGGCTTTCCTCCTGTGGAGGTCACAGGTTCAATCCTCACAAGGTGCAATTCATATTTTCAGGAACACCCTCTGTGGCAGGACTTGAACTATGGCTAGGTGAGGTTAGCGACATCCTATCCGACATGCAGTTCTAAAAAAAAGCTACTTAGCTGATACCTATTTTTAGTTGAAACGTCATTAAGTTTATAATTTACAAATAGCATTTATAATAATTTGTAATAAATAATCGGTTGTTGTATAATTTGTTTAAAACAAATGCATTTTGCAAAATTACTTGGTGTGGAAATTTCTGAGAAGTTTCATCCAATGACACTTTTCCCATTTTGGAAAGATTACCTGAATACCCCATTAACATTGAATATTTTCTATCACTCAAAAAGTAATTTGTACGTTGCATAAGTAACAACTCACAACTCTTCAGGCAGGCAGGAGGGGGGGTTCTTTAATAAATGTTATAAAGCCTATTATAAAAGGCATGAGAGGGTCCAATAAAATATGACTTAACTAATTACTAAACAACTGGTTTAAGCCCAATATGAAAGCCATGAGGGCCCAAAAGAAATGGGTCAAGAAGACAAGAACATCGGGCCGGGCTGAGTAGCCCTCTGCAATTGTCGCGCGCGATCAAGTCAGCAACCAACGGATAAGAGTCTCCTGCTCCATCTCCATCACCATCACCATCACCAATTCACAATCACCATCACCACCACCACCACCACCATCTTCATCCCACTCCTGCCTCAACCACCATTCCCTCCGTTATCGAAAAGCTAGCAAGCACCAGCTTTCATGGCGGACCTTCTTATCACTTCGCACACAGTAGACACAACAAACCCTACCTCCCCGTCACAAAACCTCAATACTGTTTTTCTCTTTCTTGAATTGTATTTTCCATGTATTAAGTGATGCGTGTATACTGTCATTTCATATAGAATATTGTGAGAGTAAGGTTTTTGCTTTTAAGTTTCTTTTGGTGGTACATCATTCTCTCCGACATGAACTTTATAACTTGATGGCTCCTGTTGTCATCTAACTATTTTGTGTAATTGAATTTTCTAGCACACTTATTTGATGATTCTTATAATTTATGGTGCTAAAGACGTCTTGTTGTATCAAGGGAGCGAATCCCACTGAACAATGGGAGTCCGGGGGCAGCGCTCCTGGCTGGGGTTAATTTGTTCCTCCGGGATAGATTTGGTCATCCGGACCAAATTGAAACAACAGTTAATGATTGACGGTTTTGATGGGTTTCAACCAATAATCATCATGGCATTTCATTGTATATGTTTAGCCATATATAGAAGTAAATTTTGGTTAGTATCAAACACGTAATTTCTAGCAGATTTTACATTTTTGTTTTTAGATCTCTGATTTTATCCGTTTGAATTTTTATATACCCTTGAAATAATTCAATCTAAAAGTGATCTTACGCGATTATTAGAGTTTCCAAGTCTACACACTGTATTCCTACACCTTTGACATGTGGGTCTCGGTAACGATGTTCAAAATTGTGGTTTTTGATTTATCCGGAATGGATATCTGAACTAGTTGTTTGTGGATGGATTCAAGCCGATGAAACTATCAGCCAAACATGTCATTATGTGGTTTCATGGATGTTTTTTGTTTCTTCAAATTGGTGGTTTTTTCCCTTAAAAGGTTTGATTTGCGAATTGGTTTAAAGATCAAACATGTGTCATACCGAGTCAGACCTTTTAGTTAATCCTAGTAATATAATAATATGTTATAATGCAATGTAGTCTTAAAAAGTTCTTCGAAGAAGCTGCTTTCCCGACGGATAGCCGTATGATTGCGAGAAAATGGTTTACCCAGTTGGAAGGTTTCTCCTGAGGTGGGCTGCCCTAGATGTTCTAAGTGTTGCACCAGAAAAACCCAATTATCCTAAAACATCTAGGTGTTGCCATTAAAAAAAATGTAATGGTTTGAGATCATTTTATTTTATTTGGGATCAATACGATCAACTGAGTGGAAAGTCAATCCGTCCCAAACACCCCTAAATTACGTATCACGTGGGTCCATGTTAAAATGGGCTCCTAGGACAACCCTTATGCTCGCTTCTTCCGATCCTTTCCCGCCAGTTCTTCACTATACCAATTCACACACTCAACACACCTTTTCCCTGATCTCTAATCATGCTTTGGGTCGACAAATACAGACCAAAAACCCTAGACAAGGTTCTTGTACACGAAGATGTCGCTCAAAATCTTAAGAAATTGGTACTCTCTTCTATTATTTTCTGAAATTTCGATCTAGGGTTTTCCATTTACAACATTTTGATTTTCATCATGTATGTACAAGGTCACCGAGCAAGATTGCCCACACCTATTGTTCTATGGGCCACCGGGTTCCGGCAAGAAAACCCTAATTATGGCCCTTCTCAGGCAGATGTTTGGGGCTAGTGCCGAGAAGGTCTTTCTAAACTCCAGTTTCTTCCTTTTATTTGTGGGGTATTATATTGTCTATAGTTTCTTTCTGAATCTGATTAATTTACAGGTGAAAGTAGAGAACAAAAACTGGAAAGTTGATGTGAGTGTCTCCTTTTTAATTACATTTTATACTTGATTATGCCACAAGATTGAAACACTGATTCAAACATGTATTTGAAGTTGAAAACTTTGTATAATCAAAATTCTATCTAACATAATCTAATTCTAGAGAGAAAGTATGAAACTGTGAAAATGTGATTATAAGTTACAAATTGATGCAATTATGTACTTATACTAATTGATACAACTAACTAGTTAACCTCTTAATTAACCAAGTGTAACTTCTTAACTAACTCTTCTTTATACTCTTAACAGAAGTATTTCTGATACTAGAAATACCTACATTCATTATTAGAAAAAATCCTTATCAATTCTAAATCCTGTCAAGTACCAGATTCAATAGTTTTTTTTTTGGGCAGGCTGGAAGTAGAACTATTGATTTGGAACTTACAACTCTGTCAAGCACCCACCATGTGGAGCTGAACCCGAGTGATGCGGGGTTTCAAGATCGGTACATTGTTCAAGAAATTATCAAAGAAATGGCAAAAAACAGACCAATTGACACCAAAGGAAAGAAGGGTTTCAAAGGTTGGCTTTTAAAATCTACTTTAATCGATTTATGCCAGTAACAGCCTGTGGCTTGTTCTTTTTATATCTTCTATTTTTATCTCAGTATTGGTGCTCAATGAGGTTGATAAACTTTCAAGAGAAGCACAACATTCTTTAAGAAGAACAATGGAGAAATACAGTGCTTCTTGTCGTCTGATCTTATGTTGTGACAGCTCATCAAAGGTTACTGAAGCAGTGCGGTCTCGTTGTCTTAATATCAGAATAAATGCACCAAAAGAAGATGAGGCCAGTATTTGAATTTAAATAGGGAGTTATAATTGATTTTATGTACAAGAAAAGATCATGAATTTGCAGTTTACTTATCATGCTTGAATTTGTATTTCAGATTGTGAAGGTTCTGGAGTTTATTGGCAAGAAAGAGGGGTTACAACTTCCTCCTGGATTTGCTGCTCGTATAGCAGAAAAATCAGCTAGGAGTTTAAGGAGGGCAATACTGTCATTTGAGACTTGTCGTGTTCAACAGTTGAGATCAATTTCGATTTTTTTTTTGTGCTGCTTTTGAAAACAATGTTTTAATTGAGATTTCACATAGGTACCCATTTACCAATAATCAAGTAATTCCCCCAATGGACTGGGAAGAATATGTATGTGAGATAGCATCTGACATCATGAAAGAACAGAGCCCTAAAAGGTTTATTTCTCAATTTTCATTTTCTTTATGAATTTTCTACAGTACACATATGTTGTTTTATAATTATATGCCTTTACTGTTAACTTCCTTTCATGATTTTTTTTTCATTGATATAGGTTGTTCCAAGTTCGAGGAAAGTTGTATGAGTTACTTGTCAATTGTATTCCTCCTGAAATTATATTAAAGGTTATAATCTCTTGTGTAATAATTACTCCTTTTTATCTGTTAGTTGTAAGTGAAGCTGAAGGTTTTTTGTTGGTTCAGAGACTGCTTTATGAATTGCTGAAGAAACTAGATTCTGAATTGAAGCTTGAGGTCTGTCACTGGGCTGCATATTATGTAAGTTCATGCTCCATTTCTAATGTCTCATCAAAGAATCCTAAGACTGTAATACCCCTTTTCTTGGTTTTGATCTGGGTCTACCGATTCTTCTATCTTGTCTTCAAATCTTCAATGAACGGTGTTGTACTAACTGATAATCAAATAATTTCCTTAAACTGTCTGTAGATGTTACTATTTTTAGAAGGTTACTTCTGTCATTTGACAGTTTAATGATTTTCCTAAACTTTGTGTAGAAGTTACTATTGTAATTGGACAAAATGAGTAAATAGTTTCTCTAATGTTGATTTATTTTTTTATTTTTTTCAGGAACATAGGATGCGTCTCGGACAGAAAGCTATTTTTCACATTGAAGGTATTTTTTGCATTTTTATTGGTTCTTTTTACAGCTGTTGCTATTAACATGTATGAAATAGGTTGAATCGTGTGTCAATTAAGCTTCTATCTTTCATCTTCCCCAACGACATCATTAGCATGTACAGTTTACCTTTTTTAAATCTCTTACACAAGGGATTAGTTTATGTTTATGATAATATATGACAATAAAATGTACAGATTCAAGATTCACCATCAATACTAAGAACAAGAAATACTTCGAGCATCTGATGCAAATTGCAACGATTGACATATTTACATCTTTAAAATAGTTCTCTTTCTCAAGTATTTAGAATACCTGTATGAAATCAATCATTAGTCAACCATTGGTCTTTATTATGATGACAAGGGTCAAATATGTAACTTCAACGTTTAGAATTAGACATACTCAGAAAAAGGAAATGTTGCGGTTTTTGTCAAGAAAAAGGGGGATGTTACCTTTTCATATATTTATTTCTGATGTGTTATTTGCAGCATTTGTAGCCAAGTTCATGAGCATTTACAAAGACTTCCTGATTGCAACGTTCGGTTGAGGCCAACCAAGATGGTATAAGCTCGTTATGTGTTTCAACCAACAGTACAAGTATATGCTTCATCAATGTTAGCTTCTGAATTTTTACTTGTAATTGTCTTGGTTAAAAAGACATTTTGCACCCTTCCCTTTGTTTTTAATCTGTACTGTTTTCTACTTGAAAGTCTTTTGGATTGCGGAGACTTTGTAATTAGGGGATTTTGTAAGAACTTGTTTTCTCTGTGTACTTTGAATGAAACAAGCCCTTCCCATTTAACAATCCATCTCATTATTTATCTTGGACCTAATGACTTTGTAATGACTGGTCAGACTAATTAAACTGACATCACCCTTCAACCCACTGAACCATTTGGGTTCGAACCAGTCTGTTATAGAAGAACCGGATTGAACTGACAAACCGAGTAACGGTTGAACCGGATCATTTTTGTTAGAACACCGGTTGTCAAATCTAGACATGAGAGGAGGCCAAATCTGTAAATGAGTAATGGCCAAATTCAGGGTAAATATATAATAAATAAAGGTTTTGGTGGACACTTGTCATTCTCATGTTCATCCTTAGTATTTTTTTTCCTGCTTTCCTCTCTTATCAATTATACAAATATCTTTAAAAAAAATTATAACTTTTGTTTCCCGCCTTTCCCTCCTATTAAATAGTAATGACTTCTATAATTATTTTTATAAAATGTTTTTTATTTAAAAAAATAGGTTTGTTCATAAAACATTTTTATAATTTGAACATTTCTTTCATTCTTTTTATAAAACATTTTTAAAAAATAACTATATAACGTTTCTAAATTTTGTATTAAAAAACTATGTAATATGTCATAAATATGTAATATGTAAATCTTTATTAATAAGTATATATATAACACTGCATTTATTCACCCTGTGTAATATACCGGATTTCTAACCTATATTATAATAAATGAATAAATATACTTGCTACGTGTCGACTTCTGCTGAAGTCTAAATTTTTGTTTTCCGTCTCTCTCTCTCCTATTAAATAATGATAATGTTAAATAATTAAATATCTAAAATTTATTTTAATATTTTATTAAAAATTACTAAATCATAAGAAAATTTCAATTATATCTTATTTTAAAATACAATTTTATCATTCTTAAATCTTCATTATTTGTTATTTATAATTCTTAAATCTTCATTGTTTCTTATTTTACCGATGACTGATACATACAAATCTTTATAGAAACTAATGTTATATAACAAGTTAAATTTATTCAACCCATGTAATACATGGGTTTTAACGTAGTAGTATATATATTGAAGAAATGACTTGCATGTGCAAATATGAAAGAGTAATTAATGTTTCTGTATATTCTAATTTCTATTAGTTTTATTTATTGTTTAAGACTTATGCAGTTATTTCACCATTTACTTGTGATTTATACATTTTCTTTATTTTAAAGTAAAGAGGATCACCCTTGTTTTTATAATTTATAGTTCTTAATTTATTATTTAATTTTATTGTACTTTTATACTTGTATTTTTTTAAATTCTCAAATTAATTATAATGTCATCTGGTTTTTACTTTTTAGTTCGATTGATTCGACCAGTAAACTAATAAAACAAGTAGTCATGTTTTAAAAACGCATGTGATAGCTACTCGGCCCGCAATACTCAACCTGTATGGTTAGTCTTTTCCTAATTATAATTGTCTTGTAATTGAATGTATTTAAAGGAGTAGATGGGAAATGAAAGCACAGACAATTGTGGGCAGCACTGTATCCTAGCTAGCTCGACTCTGACCGTGAGTGGTGATCAAGGATCGACGGAATTTCTGACTTTATGGGTGACTCTAACTGAAGTTGAAACCGTAGCCCAACGGGTAGCTTGGGTGGTGAAACCATATCACAGCCATTGCCGCGCTTATTTGTTATTCTTTTCTGGTCCGGTGTTTCTTGCAACAGCGTGGTTACAATTTTTGTGAATAAAAGCACTACCAAGGCATCAACACAGAAATATATAAGAACAATATCATAATTTTCATTCTGGGGACTCATCTACAAACCTTAATAATATAATTCAATAAACAGACAACTGGAAATATTAGAAAGCAAAATGATACATTGGGAATACCACAAACCCCAATGATATTCCATAAGTACATATGCGTATATAAATATATTTACATCGGACGAATGTCCCTTGGTCGTTAAATGCAGCACACATATAATACAAGTTGCTTAAACCACAAGGTACCAACACGCGTGCATGACAAACAATCTAAGTTTGATCTTGCTTCTTATTGTCCCCTTTTATGGTTTATTCAGAAGGAAATGATTCTACGCTGCTTTGGTAAATTTCATCCACATGTGATGCAGGCACATAAACTGCATGTTGTAACGAGCTGTGGGTCCGCCCATAGATCACATATACAAATACTCCGATCAACAGCCATATTGATACTCGCATCCAAGTATCCACCCTACAGTTTTCATACAAAATTATAGTCTTTCAATAATAATCCTAAATATTGTTTAATAAAATGGTTTAGGAGGTTTCCAAAAGAAACACAAAAGATCAGGCCCAGTTAAGTATCCGATTTCAAAAGTCAAACGTTGACTCGATAGAAAGACGCATACAAAATGACAATACTCACCCAAGATTTAGAAGCAAATACATATTGATAAGAATTGACAGGATTGGCAGGAGAGGAACCCATGGGCATATGAAACCTGAACGGAACAATTAGTATTTTTGGAATCTATTCAGTGTTTGATTTGATCTTCCATGGAAAGTCAACTATAGCTGAAAACAACGAATATTTTCAACAAGATAATGTTCAATAACAGATATATTACCGCCAGTGTGCCCAAAGTTGTGTCTGGTGTCATCCTGCTCTATATAAGTGAGCACACCTAGGCCGAATAACAATAGAAGTCCACCAATTCCACATACTGTCAACCGAAAATAACTGTTCATAGAAACAACAGCAACAATGGAGTCAATAAACCTCACAAGTCTTGATCATAAAGGTGGCAAGATTGGCATGTCAAGTAACGGGTCAAAACAGGCTAGGTCAAACTCAAGGTTGAATTGGCTTACAAACACTGCTTTGTTTAATTTTTTTCAAATAACATATATAACTTTTATGCATTAACTCTAATTACAGAATCAATATCGAAACATAAAAATCTAATTCTCTGAATAAAGCGATTTAGGAGGTTGTGTGCATTAGAAACAGACTTTGGCAGCTTTTAAACCATTTGACATGTTCGACCCATTTTTTGTCTATTTTTTCAAAAAATATATATAACTTTTATGCATTTACTATAATTACAGAATCAATATCAAAAAACATAAAAATCTAATTATCTGAATAAAATGATTTAGGAGGTCGTGTGCCCTAGAAATATAGACTTTGGCAGCTTTTAAACCATTTGACATGTTCGACCTATTTGGCCAGTTCCTCTTACAGCTATACTTTATTTATTTGATTCATATTAAATAAAACACAACTCAAATCAACCCATTCATAAGTAAATAGGACGAAATTGCCACTTCTACTTGATCATTGTAAATCCTAGAGAGGCTTATGCAAAATTTTCGTACTTGATTAAAAAAACAATCCAAATTTTTGGAACTTTTGACCGGGATCCCAAATCTTTTTTGCCATGCTTGTCATTTCTAGTTAAGATTGATTAACATAGAAACAGAAAATGAACCAACCTAGGAATACCAAGATTCGAGGCTGAATATGTAAGAATCAATGCTCCAACACAAGTAAGCATTATAGTCCACCCTGCAATTTTTCTTCTCTTTTTCTCATTAAATAAGGCTGCAAGATTTAAAAAATTCCATTAACCCATCAAATTTTCTAGTGTTCGACGGTGTATCTGAATGCTACAAAGTCTGGATTATAAACCTTGAGCTGCTACTTTAGCAATTAGAGGATATTCAGCTGATATCTCTCCCTTTTGGGGTAAGAATTTATTTTTCTTGCCAGAAACACCAGTTTGACCATTGCTGACCTCAACATCGGTTTCCTCAGTTTCAATAATATTGCTATAACGCAAAGAAACCGAATCTATGGCTACCTGAAGTGAAGATGGAAGTGGGACCTCATCTGGTGGGACATACCGAAGTATCAGAACCGAAATTGCCACCATTGTGAATGCAAGAAGGGTACCTACACTAACCTGCAACACAAAGAAGCAACTATTAAACATCTTTAGAAATTATTAAAGGTGACAAGATGGGTGAGATGGTAACAGGTCAACAAGAGTCGGTTGAAACGGGCCATTCTTAGTATAGGTGCACGGACCGGTTTGAATTGACCCGCAAAAGCTTTTCTGTCCATTTTTTATAAATAAGTAATGCGCTATTTATGATTATAAAAACAGGGTCCGAATAGTATAAATCTTCGAATAGGAGATTTAGGAGGTTGTACGCCTAGAAATTAGACTTTTAGGCAACTTTCATACCGTTTGACCCGTCAGACACGTGTGAGATGAAAAATCAACCCATGACCCATTTATAAGTCAATAGGACAGGATTTAGATCAACAGAAATTATCCTTATGGTGTAAATAAAAATAGAAGTAGAAATAAACTGGTCCAAAAAATAGATGACACTTACCATCCCTGCCAACTGCTCAACATCCATGGAAAATGCAAGGGTGGCAGCAATCAAACCAGTAAGAAGTGTGCTCTTAACAGGAACTTGGGTGCTCGTATTTACTTCTGAAAAAAAAGATGGGAGCAAACCGTCTCTAGCCATTGCCATCAGGATTCGTGGCTTCAGGACAGAAAAATCTCAGTTAGTCTAAAAACAACATTTGCATAATTGCACATATCATGAGTTGATTGACATCTAATAATATAAAAGAACTATTCCTAAACAATTGATTAGCTTTTCATAATCAAGAAAATGTGTTCAAGTACCTGAGGCAAAAGTGAACCCATCAATGTCGAGCAGAGAGCAGTTACAGCTCCTACAGTTATAATATACCTGTAAAAAATTAAAAAAAAAATTTACCTTTATTGGAAATAACAAAAGGTTTGTAGAACTATAAATAAGACACGAGAACAATCATCATATGAATTAAATCTATTTACTTACGCGGCCCATTGAATACCATGGCTTGCAAATGCAGAAGAGATAGGGGTGTCAGGATCCATCGCATAATATGGTACTAAACCAACAATAACAGCAGAGACCAACATATATAACATGCAGCAAATGGATAGTGCAGCCCCAATCCCTAAAGGTAAATCCCTTTGAGGATTTTTCACCTGTAAAATTCATGAATTTCTTGAATATTGAATAGTATTTTAATATTTGACAAATCGTCCAACGTCTAATTAAACATTGTACCTCTTCCGCTGTACTGGCAACTGAATCAAACCCTATGTATGAAAAGAAGACCGTAGAAGCACCTGCAAGCATCCCATCTACTCCAAATGGGAAGTATCTATCATACAAAATATAGAGAAAAATAATAAGAAAACTAATTTTATTGATGAACATTTAAGTGTGAACAGGTAATGCCAATTACCCAGTAGAAAGTTTATAGCCAACCCATCCACTCTTAAACCCTAGATATCCACCGGCTAAAATCACAAAAATCATGGCACAAATGTTTGCAGTTGTCACAATCGATTGCACAAAAGTGCTCTGCCACATAAAACAAACTATTTTAAGCATTTTAAAAAACAAAAGAATAAAAACAAAACTATAGTGACTACCTCCTTGATTCCCACACATAATAGCCCTGTAACAACAAACACCAAAATGGCTGCACACGGGTCGACCACAATTCCAAGCCCGGGAACAGAATGCCGGGCCATAAAAGCTGGAAGACTATCCGGGCCTCCAAAAAGCAATGCCTGAAGGAAGAACACAATATTTATCCTTGCATATAACAATTCTTTTTAAAACAAATGACAAACTCATGAGCTTTGTATAATGTCAAACGCGCGCACCAGATTAGGAGAAATGCCACGGGCGACAGCAGATCCACCAATTGTATATTCCAAAATCAAAGCCCAGCCGATTATCCAAGCAAGCCTGAACAATTACAAAACAATAATATCAGCATCCAAAAGTTTTACAATATGAATAAGTATTGTTACTAAGAACATACCCTTCGCCAACACATATGTAAGAATAATGATACGCGCTCCCAGCCGAAGGGCAACGACTTGCCAGCTCAGCATAACAAAAGGCAGAAAGAGCAGCTGCTATTCCAGCTATGAGGAACGAAAAGGCTAGAGCAGGACCGGAATGCTCTCGAGCTACAGTGCCCACAAGAATGTAAACCCCAGCTCCAATAGTTGAACCAACACCTAATTAATTTCATGTTTCCAAAATTAACAATAAATCCCTAAACGTTTAAGTTAGATCCATATCATTTAGCAACACAAAACCATAACAAATTAACAGTTAAATATTGAAGCTATTATGATAAAATAGCAGAATTGTCTGTTTTGAATTTGTTTACCTATGGCAATGAGATGAAGAATTGATAATTCCTTAGCCAATTGATGATGGCCTGTGTCTGAAGACTTGGAATGAATTGAATCAACCCTTTTCCTTCTCACCAGACATCTGAACCCTGACTTACCATTTGACTCCGCAACAAAACCCATCAAATAAACAACCCCTGATTTAACAAGCTAACAATTGGGTTTTGAAATCAATCCCAAATTATCAGTAGGTTTTGGTCACAGAATCTAGTGAACGAGTATCTAACTATTATCAAGATAGATTCCTTGAGATTCAGATGAGGGATGGATTGGAAGGATCCCGAGAGTGACGAAATCAAATCGAGGGTTGCGTTAGGTATGGGGGGTGTCAGGAAGGTTTAATGCTCTGACTTCGAGGCACTGTTCTTATTGGGTAAACGGGCCCCATGTTGGGCGGTCCGGAATTTTTCTATTCTTTTATCCAATCAAATTTTATTCATATAATATAAATTCTTATTAACATTTTTTTTTAGAAGTAACGCAATATATGGTAACTTTGTAAAATAATAATCAAGTTTTAAAAATGTTTCAATTAGGTTACTTAATACGCATTTTACACGGTATACACCCTCGGGTATATTATGATGAGTGACATAATTGAAACACTTTTAAAACTTGATTACCATTATGTGGTGTTTTCCCATTCAATAACCAGCAAACTTCCCAAGCCGTGGCTTAGGAACGTCCAGAATACAAACTCAGCCACTAAGTGTCATCACCAAAATTACATAATAAACAACCCCATTATAGCACATTAAATTGAAACACTCCATTTCTTTAATTTGCCTCACGCAATTGTGATTCGATGTAACCTTGTCTTCTTATTAAATTGAAAACATTTTTTTTGAAAGGCAAAATCTTATTAACATAAGCTAACCGTATGTTTTAACTGCGATTGACACATGGTTTCATGAAGATTTTGTCATGTGGACAAAATATTATGATGGTTCACATTATGTAAAGAGTTAATTACATGGTTAGTCCCTGTGGTTTGTTAAAAGTAACAGGTATGGGTACTAAGGGTTTGAAGTTGCAAGTATGGGTATTATGCTTTCAATTTTGTAACAAGTTAAGGTATTAAGACTAACTTCCGTTAGTTTTTTTGTTAATTTGAAGGGCAATTAAGTCATTTCACATATGTGGGCTAATTATGTAAGTTTTCATATATGAGGGATTAGTTATGTAATTAAATCTAATTAATATAAAAATAAAAAACAAACCAACACCCCAACCCTCTCCCCCTTTGACGACGTATCCATCGGACCTCCACCTTCATCAATGACTAGCCGATGGTGATCTTCCGGCTGTAGCAACGTCCCCCACCGCTCTGGTCGGAGGTGTAATAGAAGCAAATCTGACGTCTTCTCAGGCCGGCGACAAAATCTCGTAAAGGAAAGGAAGCAAAGGAATCTCAAATCGGAGTTATAAGTCAATCGTGTTTTATCAAATTAAACCTAGAAGACTTTATCACTGATGAAATTCAAGAACAACCGAACAATAACAAAGGGGAAATTTCGGGAAATACGGAGGCGCTAAACAATAAGAATCATGGCAATCAGAAAATTGACGATCTTGGCATGATCAATGCTGAAAATGGAGTTGCTATTGCTACGTCTCCGCCGGGGAACCCTTCAATTTGAGGCCGTCACCTAGTAGCGTAGTGTTGAACTCCGAGCAGAACCTAAATCCCCCTCCGCCCATGGTGGATTTAGCCCCCAGCCTAGGTATTATTCCGATTAATCTTTCTAATAAGGATGTTTGTTCGATGAACACTAATTTGGATATCCCTCCTTCACCAGAGAGGGGGGTGGGATTACGGGATGTGGTTATGAATCCGATTGATGAGAATCCTCTTTTGGATGCCAACGATCCCCTGTATATTTGCATCTCAAACGTTTTAAGTTTGTTTATTAGGTTCGGAGAATTTTCAATTTAACACCCATGGTTTTGGATTTGGTAACCAAGTCGTATGTTTCTAAAAAGATTATCATGTAGACAGTATAGGAAATCTTAATTTGGCACCCATAGATTTGGATTTTCAATTTTCTAATTCGCTAATCCCCTCATTTCTACATTAATGAAAAATTACCTGAATACGTGGCTTTATTCTTAGCATAGGTTTTAATTAATTAAGTCATGTGTTTAATGTTTAAGTTATGTTTTTCAATTCAGTTAGAGTTAGACTTAATAAAGGGGAGAAGTGGGATGCCATTCTTACCCATGTTCTAGGTAGTGTTTAGTAGAGTGTTTCATTTGTATCCCTTTAAATAGGGCATATTTCCCTTTATTTGAATTAAGTTGTTCCTACTTTCTATCTAGCATCCCTTCCTGGCCATCAGATTGCAAGCTTGGTACATATCAGAGGCCATGATCTCCCAAAGCGGATGTTGTTTCTGGGTGTCGTGTATGCATTTTCTGTCAAGTCAAGTTGGTGGCAAATTATCGACGATAATAGGTGCTGGTCTAAGAAATTATCACCGTTTAAGAAGATCAAGGGTTGGTCGCAGCTTGTTGTCGTTCCTAAATTGAAAACGTTGATCCGTCGGTTTAACAGGAGACAAAACAGGCCAGAATTTATGGCTAGAAGAAGTGGTCGCAGTTGTTGTCTCCCTAAACCTTCTGTTCCACATTCGATTTTGTTTTCTCTTCGCCAAAAGGAGGGGGCTGATGGCAGTGGTGATTGCCGGAAGTTATGGCCAGAAGAAGTGGGAAATGAAAGTGTCAACAGGGAGGAGGGGAGGGATGATTTATGGCGACGGTAGAGAGAGAGTCGAGAAGTAGAGAGAGAGAGAGTGAAACTTTTATTTTTGCATTAAAAAAAAAAGGTATTTTGTTTGTTTCACACCTATTTAATATTAAAAGTTAACGTCCATCAAAATGATGAATCACTGGTGTTACATTCTTGCAAACTATGTGACCGAACTTATAATAAATGATACTTAGGGACTGAACTTAAAATTTTGCCTCATCACAGGAACCATTCATGTAATTAACTCATCCTTTTTACTAAATCAAATAAAACATAGAGTAAATTACTCTTTGAGTCCCTAACGTTTGACCATTTTAACTATTTGAGTCTCTTATGTTTAAATCCGTCTCTTTTAACCCTGACGTTTCATTTTTTACTCCATTTGAGTCCAAATGGCTAACGTCGTTAGATTTAACAGTTAACTTTTTTCTGAAATGATCAAAATACCCTCAGGGACTCAAATTGTTAAAAAAGGTTATATATTCTACCATTTATCTTCTCCCCACCACCACACCCACCCCCATCGCCCCCACCACCACCATAGCTAAGAAACCCTAATTCAAACATTTTCATAAATCATACAACCCTAAATCAAATAATCATCATCCAGAGTATCTACAAATCATGTATGATTTAAATTGATTAATCAAATAAAAGCTTGCAACTAAGTAATCAGCACAAACATAAGTGCAATTCACCTGTTGAGAGGCACCTTTAATGGCCTCAGGGGGAACCGTCACAACTCCTTATATTTCAACAAAGGTTTCCTTGCTAATAGTCGTAGCGTACTTAACCATTTGCATGCTTACAAGATCAGGAGCCACAATCAACACACACTGGACCGTGAAACCTTTCTCTCTAACCGTCAAAAAGACAATTTTCTTACCTACAACATGAATCGCCTGAGTGCATCCCCATATCAACACCATCTGATCTTTGAGTTCATCGGTCATGGAACTGACTGTGGTCCACACACGACCGAAAACCACACTCGATTGGATATCTTTGATAGGAATGTCACCGTAATTGGTAGCTAGAGGATCTGGTCCGTCAATCAAAACACTGGCAACTCCAGACGCTGCCCTCAGCTTCCTGTTGACGACATAGTTTTTCTGCCTTAGCTACTTCCTTTTTTTCGGCCTTCTTGCTTGTCTCTTGTGATGGTTGCTGCTCTGATTCCATTGTGTTAGGGTTTTGGGTTGACCACTATCTTATTTCAATTCGAATTTGACGAGTTTGATTTTGAAGAATGCAACATATTTATTGAAATAAATCGAATACTAAACAATTTGAGTCCGTGAGGGTATTTTGGTCATTTCAGAAAAAGTTAACTGTTAAATATAACGACGTCAGCCATTTGGACTCAAATGGGGTCAAAAATGAAACTTCAGGGTTAAAATAGACGGATTTAAACATGAGGGACTCAAATAGTTAAAATGGTCAAACGTCAGGGACTCCAACAATAATTTACTCTAAAACATATGACCAAAATGAGAACTTTATGAAACTGAGGGACAAAATGTGATGTTTTGATATAGATATGGGTCTCGACTCCCAGGAAAGGAATAACCGGGCAAGAATCTTGATGACGCTTTCTCCCTAGTCTTACGTGATCAATAATATAAAATTAAGTTGTTCTTAACTGCCTCGAAATTTGATAGTTAACGTAATAACGTATGGGTACCTTTTTTATATCTGTAATCATATTTTTTAATTATATCCATTAACATTTTTTTAAGTTAAAATATGACTTGTAATGTAATATTTATTATCAGCTCACTAAAAAGTTCAAAAAGAAATGTGTTATGCAAAAGGTCAAAGGACCAAGCTTATATCCATTAACATTTTTTTTGTTAAGCTACGTATTAACAAAAAATATTTATAGTCAAACTATTAATCTTTTTAATATTAAATTGGTTTCCTTATGTTTTTTTTCATTATTAGCATCCGTATTAATTAGGGAACGATTTTGATAGACGATCGTTTTTTGTTAAATTCTTAACCACTACATGATTGTAACTATTGATCAATAAAAGAAACTATTGATCAGTAAAATTTAGTTTCTAACTATGAACCAACTAATTGTGAGGTTATAAGAAGTTTAGCCTCATAAAAATGATGATGAATGATAAAGATGTTTTGTAACACCTCTAGACAAATCCTACATAAATCGTGAAAGGAAGAGATTGTGGGTTCATAATAAGTGTCTCATCTCAGATATCAACTAATGCATTTTGAGTATATTTTTGTGGGTGAGAAAAAAACTGCATGATAAGCGTAGTGATTTATCATTCAATGAATGACTGAAAAATGATCTACCTAATCCAAATCCAATTATAATGTTTCTTACTTTGCAGTTGTACATAAGCAAAACATTGGAAATCGCTTTCTATTTCCACCCATCCCGGATATTCATTATATATTCCTATATATTAATCGAGTCAAATTATTCCAGTAAATAACAGAATCGTGGATAGGAAACTCCATTAGTGACCTACCCCAATTTATTGTAGAAATTTTCGGGATCAATGATTGGACCATGCAAACTAGAAATACTTTTTCTTGTATGAGAATAAATAAGTATGAAAACAAATAATGTTGGCTGGTATGATGAATAAAATATTACCATATTTTTTATAGGAATTTATCGTTTTGCTTTCCTCCAAAACAAGATTATGGGCAATTCTTATAAGGTTGAATTGTTGAACCATTGTTAGAAGACCGACGTATTCAAAGCTCGTGAAGCCAATTTCCTAGTATGTGACACATAAAATTTTTAAATGTTAACTCCCATGGTATCATTACTAACTATTTAATATTTCTTTTATTATTTCCTAAATCTTTATTACGAATTAATATTTCCTTTATAATTCTTAATCTTCATTACTAACTATTTAATATTTCATTTTTTAACCCGTGTTATCTACACACTTCCACCGGATGTTCTTGAAATATACTCAAATATCTACACTAATTAGACTCTCTTTAGAAAAGAAGGAAGCTGGTCCAAGTCCTACAAAATATTGCTCTTACCAACCAAAATCATCCTCAGTATAAAATAAAAGCAAAGATAGGAGAAATACAACAAAAGACTACTTATAGTGAATAATAAGAAAGAGATCACCGAGCCCACCTCAAGAAAGCAATTACTATGATTAATGTAAGAATCATGCCTGCATATTTAATCCATTGATCAACTCGATTACGCCTTTCAATTATCCTCAATAAAGAATTCGATAGTCCCAGTGTGTTGAGTACATCCAATGCTTTCCGTTGAGCTCCCTGCACAAACGTTCAATTCGTCCAAGTCCAAATCTTAAAATTATTTGAATATAAATGGTGTTTGATTTCTTATCTACTATGTTTTCATAACCATAAATGAAAGGTTAAAAAGGGGTGACAAAATACATTCTATAATGAAGGCTTAAAAGTAAATACAAAGTAAAAACTTGGTCAGGGAATAAAAATTTGTTGTTCTCTATCACATTATGCAACATCCAGACCCTCATACTTTACCTGGGTGTAGACTACCCACAAGCTCACCCATCCTAGACTTAGCCCCTCCCAAACGCGCTTAACTGTGAAAGCCAATGCGCTCAAAGCACATTGAGGTCAGGTATTCCTTATGACCCAGTATCTCTACTCTCCTGTGGACAGGAAGATGTGGGATTTGCCTAGGGTGTCACACATTATGTATAGTAGAATTCACTCATTCCTTCTAAATGACTAGGATATCATAATGCATGCAGTTGACCTTTGTTTCAGGAAGAATGTATGTGCCATGTGGTGCTACAGTTGCATTTACACAAAACTAATAGTTACTGACTAGAGGGAAGAAAAAGTATATGTAAGTGCATTTAAATGTAAATACAGAAAACATTAAACTAGAAAAACCTTTAAGCGTTCCCTTTGTTCAGAGTATTTAGCAAGAATGGCTGCTCCAGTTGCAGTCGCCTCTTCCAACATTCTAGAAGAATTACGCGCAGACTGCATTGCTTGTGCTTCCTCATCAAAAATTCGCAAAATATGAGACGATTCACCATTCTGAACCAAAGTTCAAACAAAGGCAATATTGCAATCAGAAATGCTGAATATTGTATGAAATTAAGCCTTGATCTTAACCTTCTTAACAGTGTAACACAACAAAGTGAATAAAACAATTTACATACAGATCTACCAAGCAATTCTGCCCTCTCTTGTGCTTCTTGCATCCTTCTCTGCTGCCTCTGCATATACCTATCCAAACTTTCTCTCAAAGAATCAGCCTCTTCGGCTACTTGCTCCACTTTTCTGTAGATTTCACCGTCATATCAATGTTTTGTCAGATCATAAATTAAGATCGAATTTCACGATCCTCTTACTTTAATTTCTTAACTTAACAGTTGTAATCAATCTGTGTTTCAAATGTCTTCTCTATTACTTTTTGAGTAAGAATTTTCGGCACTAGTATCGTCAAACTCAAGTAATGAAGTAGAATTTTGGCGCAAATACACTTATTTCGAATGGATCATGATAATTTGTACAATTAGGTTACAGTGATTACTGCTAATTTGACATCAGATTCAACTTGTTCGAAAAAACAAAGGTAACGAAAATTCAGATCGCGCATCATATAAGAGGTTCGAAAAACGAGACAGACTAGAAAACAAACCTCTTCCATAGATCTCGCTGAGGCTTAGATGCAACAGATCGCCAGAGACCGTCCATCTCGGAACAAAGGGTTTGGATTTGAGAGATGTCCCTCCGGACGGCAACAGATAGTTCCGGAGAGTCAACGGCAGACGCCAATCGCTCGAGTCTCTCCAGATCATCTCTAGTCTTCAACAGTAACCGCCTCGATCTCTGATACAGCTCCGACAGAGTCCCTCCTCCGTCCACAGCCATAGCGAAAGACTAGAAGCCAACTGATCTATACAGGCAGATGAAAATGTTACACTTTAGGCTTTTTCTTTGAAGTAGTAACACTTTACCTCCTCACACTTTGCGTACGGTTTCGAAACTTGAATTAAAATCTGGTTGAGTTGATCATGACAAAAGTTGGGGATATTATGCATTCAAAACAATGTAATCTATTATTTAAATTCACAAAAAGTAATTAGGTTTCTCTTCTTGTTCACTAAAATAAATTAATATTTTTAAAAGTTATAAGAGAAAAATATAAAAAAGAATCAAAAAATTGTGAGTGAAGCATGTGTCAAAAGGAGGTTGAAAAAAAAAAACAAATACAAAAGCATAGGGTATAAATGGTAATTGTATTTAAACTTAAAGGGTTTATATTACAACTTTAATTTTACATTGATTTCACTCGGCCTAAAATCAATGTATATTAGTGTTTCAAGCACTTGTACATATTGAAAAAAAAATTAAAAAAAACGAAATGCCAAACCCTGCGACAGGTTATGGCAATTTGGTGGGTTGAACTGTTTTTCTTTAAAAAAAAAATCATTAGTAATATTATAATTTTTAAAATAATAAAGATGGTTTTTTAATATAATACATATACATAATTGATGTTTCAAAATAATAAATAAAAAAGATTAACCGTCACTTGGTTCACACGATTGATTCCAAATTATAAACCATTGGTTGGACTATTAAACGGTAAATCCTATAAATCTCAAACCAAATCAACTTAGCTTTAGTTTAAACTTTTAATCAGTTTCAACGATTTATAAATACATCATGCAACTACATACATACACACCATCCAGAAATCAATAAATAATGATAAAAAATGGAGAGGTTCCCATCATGCAAACAAGAGGTATCATCAAGGTACCTAACTACTCGTTAACATCCTCACCAACTCCTTCCTCACCAACAATCCTCAATTGCCATATAATATCATAATAAGGAAAGTGTGTTAAGTTAATTTTATATTTTATATTAAAAGCATGGTTGTTCATAGTTCGTTTCGAACGGTTTTAACGAAAATTTTAGGTCGAACTGATAACTACAGTTTAGGGAAAATACAAACCGAAACGGCCAGATTAGTAGGGTCAGCCGACCTACCATTTTCACGGTTTGATTTTGCTGGTTTTAGACAAAAAAAAAAACAAATGTATGTATAAAAACATAATTTTGTATTATTTTTTTTTTGAAAAATGATAATGATTCTTCATTAATAATATATATACACATATATATATATATATATAACTCTATATTCCAAAAATAAAAAAACTCATAATAAATGTTAAATGATCAATTCCAAATTCCAAACCGTAACCCATCAAACTGAACCGTAAACCGGACCGAACGTATTTCAAAGCGGCCAACCTTTTTCGGTTTAGACGGTTTGATCGGTTTCGACGGTTTATAAACACCTATAGTTACAAGGTTGAAGAGAAAAATTATTTTCATAGCTTGTGTTCGTTTATAATTGCAAGGGTGCAACCGTGCAAGGGGCATAATGCGGGTAGTGGGTTCGGGTTTCACGGGTAGCTCGGGTACACCGGCGCAAGACTTGTGGTGTGGGTAGTGGGTTTGGGTATAAGTACCCGTGAACTTTCGGTGCTTGTCTTATAGTGTACACCTATAATTATTTTCATAGCTTGTGTTCGTTTATAATTGTAAGGGTGCAAGCATTGGCGGGCCTACCTCTTTCAAGGTGGGTCGTCCGACCACCATAAATTTTTCCGACCGGCCCTCATAAAATTTTGACGTTGACCGCCAAGAAAAAATAATTTGAAATTTTAGATTTTTTAAATAATATAATTGGCCATAAGTTCATAACCTATTAAATCTTTTAAATAACTAAACCAAACATTTAAGTCTTTAACTCAATAACCAATTAACAATTAAAAAAAAGCCCAGTAAACAATTTAAACCCATAAAAAACAAGTCAACCTAATACCCATTTTAAACTTTTAAACCTAATAAAACTATTAGAAAAAAATGGGTAACTTTACACAATAATAACCAAGTTTTCCAAATGTTCAAATTTCATCTTATCACCCTAACCAACGAGACGAAATTAGAAGGACTTACCTAACTAAAAGACCATGTCAACAAAAAAGTCATTTTGTTTGTATTGCTACTTGTTTAAGAACCTATTTGAGAATCACAAAAATGCGCTTGTTACCGATAGCTTTAATGGTTGGAATAAAAAAATAGATTGGTTCGTCATGTGAGTGGTGTAAATAGCGGGCACAACAATGCACAAAATAAGTGTGAAGATGATGTAATGGTTTGGTTTCAAAAAATGAAAACCCCTGTAGAGAACAATCGTATGGATATTATATTTTGATTATGCATTTCTAATAATGAACATCGTATTATTATTATTCATTTATAATTTTATTTGTTTTTATCGTTTTATTATGTGACCCGACCCGAACCAGACCAAAAAAAAATTAATATTTAAATATTACAATCGACCCCGAAAAATCTCCGACCCCCATGAAAAAAATTCTTGGGTCCGCCACTGGGTGCAAGGGAAATAATGCGGGTAGTGGGTTCGGGTTTCACGGGTAGCTCGGGTACACCGGCACAAGGCTTGCGAACAGTGGGTTTGTCTTGTAGTGTATTATTATTTTTATGTAATTTTTTTTATTGTTATGTAATTTTTTTTTGAATTAATAAAATTAGTTTTAAATATAAGTTTTAATTTGAAAAATGAAAAAAAAATTATGGTACTTAGGATTATGCCCCTACCACTTAGAGTACTTTGAGTTTGATCTGAGTAAAAATAAGTTGTATGTCACTCATTATTTGGAGCCATTAGAAACCTTTTATACCCCTAAGTACCCTAAACATTAGACAATCAAAACTCGTCATGTAATGTCACGTTATTTTTCCCCTAAACTACCGACAAGGGGTGGGGAACTTGAACCTGTGTCACAACCTGTAAGGGTTGCAGCGGTGTTGTCGTGAACCCGAGCTTCGAAGCCGAGTCCACCCTGGTACCCTAACTCTTTTAACAGTAACAAAACTGAGTGGAAAATTTACCAAATTGTTCACAAGATTATTGAAGGTCAAACCAAACGCATCGATAGGCGCGTCACAACCACGTCTTTCTAATTTTCTATAACTATTTCTTTTTTTCCTTTTCGACTAAGCAACGAATTGTACAAATGCTCAACCACCACACAATCATACATATGGCACAATGATATGACACGGTGGATAATAAATTATCATATTTTGTAACTTAAAAACATGTAACATTTTCACTTTAAATAGTTTTTTAAATTTGCAACAATATATATTAGACTGGTCAATTTGCAAATTTTACATATTTGTATATTACTACGACTCACTAGTCTTTTTAATAGTGGTTTTACTAACATATATTCTAAGTGGATGAAGAGAAAAGATATAAAACTCAGATGAGATATAAAGGTAGAGACACGGATCTAGAAGAGTACCCGGGGAAAATGTCGTTGACATGTTTATGAAGAACCTTTTGGAAAAATTAGTGGAAAAGTGATTTTTCATTAACTTTGAACACAAATAACTATATATATATACATATATATGTTATATCATGAATTATTTATTGGTTTATGTTCTACCATGTGATAGCTTCACAATGAACTAAACCGTGTCCAAAACAGAGATAAAATGAATGAGATTTCGATTCTCGAAATTGAGTGTTTAGAAACACCAAAGTTGTGAAAAATATGGAAGAAGTGGATTTTCATGTCCCACATAGGTTGGGGAAAAACCTTGAAGTGGTTAACAAGGAGGAGCGCTCCTAGGAAATTGTTTGGCAAATGTGGATTAGTATAGACCGTAACTCGCACACGTGCACGAGAGCGTAATGTGATTTTTAGCTCCAAGCCCGGATAATTGATTTGACCACTTAAAATTCATTGAAAGCTAATAAATCTCGTTTATTATAAGATTAATTTTGCAGTTTTGTTTTTGTTTTTTGTGAGTTTAAATGTGGACCTTTGGGTTCATTTTGGAAAACTAAAAAAAAGACGATCTTGCTTCAACACAGTCTTTAGAGTTTTTCTAGAAAATTAGAGAGGAGTAATTGTTTCTATTTTGACGCAGATCGATAGAACTTTGAATAATCTGCAGTTTTGGGATTATTTTAAGAGTAAAGTGTCATTTTCTTACTCAGGGGCGGCTGGAAGACACTCCGGGCAACACGATCGTAGGGGGCCCAAAATTTCGAGGGGCCCAAAAAAAAAATTTATATATATATTTAAAATTTTTGAGGCTTTAAAAAAAATTTATTTGGCCTTTTTAAAAAAGTAATTTTCATTATGGGCATTTTTTTACGGCTCGTGTAGGGCATTCGAATTCTCGGAGACGGCCCTGTTCGTACTTATGGTTTGACCATTTTAGCCACTTTCATCCAAAAACCTTTTTTTAGCTTTTTCGTCACTGAATTTTCAAAATCTAGCCATTTTCATCCACCTAACTAACTTTGTCTACATTTTAACGTTAAATCAGAGGCAATTTGGTCTTTTAAAAATCATTCTTTAATGCCATAGAGAGTATAAGACAGTTCAAAAGACCAAATTGCCCCTGATTTAACGTTAAAATGTCGACGGAGTTAGTCAGTTGGATGAAAATGACTAGATTTTGAAAATTCAGGGACGAAAAAACTAAAAAAAAAGGTTTTTGAATAAAAGTAGCTAAAATGGTCGAAACAAATGGATGGAAATGACATTTTACTCTTATTTTAATTTTAGTTTTTGAATATTTACGTTTATCTCTTTTTTGGATTTGCATGGTTATCTTTGTATTTGTTGCTTTTGCATGTTTATCTTTCCTAGTTTTTAGGAGGTAAAACTCTTTATTTATTTGGTTTTCTTTGTGCGTTTGGGGGAGATTAATTTTTATCAAAATTCGTATGAAACATCATCAAGCTTGCAGCTTTCTTGGAATACATTGAATCTAGCCATTTGGTTGCTAATTATCCGCATCATTTGGTATTAGAGACAGGTTAATATTAAATGGCTGGACATGGACGTGGACGAGGACGCCCCCTTGTTTATAGAAACGCCAACCAAGACAACGACAAAGGTAATCTAGACCCACGAGATCTTAAGATCAAACGGCTCCAACAACGAGTCCGAGATCTTAAAATACAACAAGAGATCAAACGACTCCGCCAACGAGTCCGAGATCTTGAGTTACAACATGAGAGGCACGTTAAGGAAACCGAATCGGGAACCATCGTCAGGGATGATGTGATCGAGGAATAGGAGCATCCTTTCGGCCATACCCACCATCTATTCCACGAGCCGATCTATAAAGAGTGTTTATCGGAAGACAAACCCATATTTGATGAAGACGGGATTGATTTCGATGAAAAAGAATATTCGTTAGTGCAAACATTTCTTAGCGGAGTAACCGTTCAAGAAGACGTGCCAATGAAAGAAACACGTGATAATGAGTTTATCCATGGTGATGTTTTCGATGGGGCCAATTTTTTTCAATTCATGGTGATCTCTTTGTTCCGCATGGACAATTTTTTTCAAGGCTTCAAGTTCATCATTAAATGTAAGTCCGTAAAAAAAGGAGACTATCTCCTCGACGTTTTCAAGACTCGAGGACGAGTATTTTTCAAAGACGGAGAGAAGGAGATAGGGAGAAGAAGAACTAGCAACCCAGCAGACCCAGGTGGTAGGGTTCCAAATGCGTACGAGACGAACTGTGAAGTTGAACTATTGGAGCGGGTCACTACAAGAAATTGGAGTGTTTACCAACACATAATTTACCTACACATGTAAATGTGTGGGTAAACTACCTACACATGTTTGCATATGTGTGGGGTAATGGTTGATGATATCTTTTCATAATTACTAACACTTAATATATGTTGGTAATACGTTTTTAGCTACACTTGATGTTGGTGGGAAAATTTCTCCCAAAATTGACGATCAGTTAAATGTTAAATTACCCACACATATGGAAAATTTTCGTCATGTGTAGGTAACTCATCTACACATAGGTAAAAAGCTAAAATATGTGTGGGTAATTGATTATGTTTTACCAACACATGATATTTGTAAATAAATATGTAGATAAATTAAGTAAATAAACTTTTATTTTATTTTTTTGAAAATGACATGGCACAATAAATACCTACACATATTAAAAGGTGTAGATATTGGATACAAATTTACATACACAAAATATGTTAATTAAAATGTGTAGATAAAAATACAATTAAATGGAAAAATACATTTAAAACTAAAACTAAAACCAAATTAAAATTGTCTACACATGTGTCAAATTTTCGTTATGTGTAGATAAATTGTCTACACATATGTAAAAAAAACTAATATATGTGTGGGTAGATGATTATGATTTACCAACACATAATATTTATATATAATGTTTTGGAGGGAAACTTATTGAATGATGATGTCATTTAGGACCGTGGATGATTACTTAAGAGCATGTCGATGATCAATTAGCATTAGTATTGATTAGTTACGATCAAAGAGTGACAATAAGGGAAATTAGCACAAATTAGTGTTAGTTAGTAGCAGTCATGGACCATTAAGGTCAATATTGGTCAGGTAATGGCGTTTAGGGTTAATTAGAACCAATATTGGTTGATGATGGTAAATAATATTAAATGATGGTCAATTACGAGCAATTAGTGTCAATATTGGTTAATAATGATTAACTAGTGTCAGTAAGTGCTATGTTATTAATAAGGGTAGTCATAGGTAGCTGGGGTCTATTAGGACGGTTAGTAGGGGTAATTAGGGTTGATAATGGTTCACTAATTAGGACCGATGAGGGAAAATTAGGATAAGCTAGTTTAGTTAGGCTTAATAAAGGTCAACGGGGGTAAGTATTAATCAATAATGGTCAATTGGGGGAAATTACAGTCACCTAGTTTATGTTAGGGGCAATTAGGGTCACTTAATTTAAAGTATAGGCACTTAGGACCAGTAAGGGTTAATGGTCACCCATTTAAATCAAATAGGAGCAATCACGGACACTTAGGCTTAATTAAGTTCAGTTAGGATCAATATGTTAACAATCACCAATTAGGATTATTTATAGGCAGTTAGAGACAATTACGGGTAATTTATGACAATTAGGCTTATTTAGGGCCAATTGGTGTCAATATTGGTAATTTAGGACATAAGGGTCATTCATGGTCGGTTAGTATCGATTAGTGTAAAATGTGGTAAATAAAGGGCACTTATGGATAATTAGAGGCATTTAGGGTCAGTTAGGGCTAATATTGGTCAATGATAACCAATTAGGATCATTTATGTGCAATTAATGTTAGGGGTTTAAACAAGCCGAGCCGAGCTCGGCTCGTTTTTGCTTAAGAGAATTCAAGCTCGCACTACTAGAAAATGAGCCTAATATAACATTTTAGTAGCAACATTTTTATACGAGTTACATTTGATTATAAAGTAACTTTGTTTAACATAAATGTTGCATTAAAGGATGTATTGCATCATTTTTTTTGAAAAGTTGCATATTTTAAAGCTTAAATGCAACCTTTATTTTAAATTTTTTTATGAGATATAATATGAATACTTATTTTGGATGATATACCTGTATCCATAAACGTATTTTTTTTTTTTTGTTATATACTATTTTTAATAAGCATATTTTTTTATATAACATTATTTTTTAAACATTCTATAACTTCATTTATAAAGTATTTTTGTTATTTTACCAACATATTTTAGTTTATTAAAATTTAATTTTTTTTCCCTCCTCTAAACTTAGTATTTCCCTCCTAATTTTCACCAAACATGTTTAAAATTTGAATAATTACTCTGGCATATTATTTCCTCCCTAAAGCCTCAAAAGTCAAAAGTCAAAAGTCAAAACCCAGAAACCATGGCAATTTATTCCATCGTGATTTAATCGCAAACATTAGGGGGTTTTCATGAATCTGCCCTAATCACCGGTGTTCTTCGTCTTCCGTATACTTCTCCGTCTACATGAATCTGCCCTAATTGACGATTCTAGGGTTCGTTCGAACATAAATCAATCAAGACGGTTTTCAACACAAGGTTTGCTTCTGCCCTAATCAATGTTGTAAGTAAAATAGTTTGTTTGAACTACGTTAGGGGATGCAACCGCAAGTACGATTGGATCTATCGCTAGCATTAGTATCTTGTACCCTTTTAGATACCTGTAAAATAATTGTTATTGTTGCGAACCTCAAATTCATGGTTGGTATGGCATAAATGTTTATTTTTATGATTTATTATTAAGTTCAATATTTCACCCATGCCAATTTTGTCCCTTTGATTCATATAAAGTTCCACAACTACAATGACCCGCTGCATTTCCAATCGAGCGTGACAAAACGGGCATGGGTCAAAACATATTCATGTTAAAATGGTAAATTTTTTAGTATGCCATTGTAATCAATGTATAAAGGCTAAAATACTGTCATTATTATTCCAATGTATTAACAGGTTTATTAATTTTTAATGTATTTTATATGGAAAATGCATTTTGATCTACATATACAGGATTTGGTGTTGTGGATGTCCAACTTTGCAAATTAAAGATAGGTGGCCTCAAGGATCATATGCTAACAATGAACTTTATACTTTCACCAGTTTTGAAGGTATGTTTTTCCAACATCTCTTGTAGGGGTTGCTTATTTTGAATATCTTATCTAGTTATTGTTTTTTTTAAAAGCATTTTGAGATATCTTATTCAAACTTGTTATTTTTATTTTATTCCAATTTGCAAGTTTACCCTTACTTTATAGTTTATTATTGTCGATACCAAGCATTGATAAGCTAGCACCCATGGCTAAGCAACAACTACTTGTCAGCTGTTGCCTGACCTAATATTTATGTTTTAAGTATTGAGTTATTATTATAATAACTTTTGCAGATGACAAGTTTTCATCTTATTTTGATACATGGAATTGTTGCAGTTAACCTCATTTTTTTATTATGATGCTGATAAGCTGGTTGCAGGTAAAATACATTATGAATAACTCAACAATTTACTCTATTTGCAACCTCCAAACTCAAAAGGCGAAGAAAAAGAAGGGAAAGGCATGAAAATGAGTTCATAAATGCCAGGTGTGTAATTTCTCGTGCATGTATTTAAATAAAACGCAGCTTTCACATATTAATTGTGATTTACATCAGGAACTTAGTAATTTTTTATTAACCTGTAACCTCTCTCACTAATGTAGCCAAAGCATCAAAGGTTCCCAGTGGTCCACAGAAGGAGAAATCAGTCGATACAGTAAATTCTTTAAGCTCTTTTTTTTATCCTGAAAAGTTATTGAATAAATATTAAAAAAAGCATCAGCCATTGTTGTTGTCGGGATTAGTTGGAAGTACCCGTACTAGTAATTTTTCAGTCCCAAATACCCTTCTTTTTTGTAGTGAGTGTAGTTTCACTGTTTTCCTGTTTATATATGAGACAAGCTGCAAGTCACAGAACATGGAGTATATTTACATTTCTTTTTCATTTATAAATTATGTTGATTTGTTGCTTAACCTTGTTTGTCCAGAGATGCCATGCAGCTAATTTTATTCAACCTCTTTGGAGATCATGCATGCCATCTGGTGTAGCCCTGTGATGTTGCAGTTTCTAAGCATATGTCCAATTGCAAGGTTGTAACTCCTTTATTTTCGTTGCGTCCTGTGACAAACAACTTTGATGAACACATATTTCGTACCATGTGGTTTTTAATAATGCTATTAGAGAAGGGTTTGGGTGTTGATCAATGTACATGACCAACTATTTTGGACTTCTTTTGGGAGAAAGCTTTAAAGAGCATTACTTTTTATAGCGAAAAGAAAAAAGATAAAAAAAAAAGTAAAACTGGTCATTTACTTATGAATGAGTTGATTTGGCTATGTTTTATCACAAACGTGTCAAATGAGTAAATTCTTGGAAGCATCAAATTTTAAGTTTGAATAATTACTTGGTAGCACAATTAAACACAACAATTTACTCATAAGGATTGCACTAATATCTCTTTAGGTTAATGTTAATTTTAGCATCTTTTCTTTTTTCTAGTTGCATATATTTTCCATTACTAATACTTGATTATATGGTTGATTATGGCAGAGTTGACAACATGTGAAGCTTGGGAGGTAGACAAGGTGGACAACGTAGAGAAGATGGATGATGTACTAGTATGTGATTGTGTGTGTATGTGACGGTTTGCTTTTTCTTATTGGATACACTAATTTTTGCATATGTATACTGCTACAACAGATCCAATCCCTCCACTCTCAAACCGTGAACCTGATCCAACCTCTAATCTCAGGTACTAGTTCACTAATGTCTACATATGTATTCATACTTACTAGTTATTCTACTTTGTAAACTGCTTTGTAGACATACCCATCTCCAACAAACGTGGTTATTAATGCAAAGCAATCTCAAGAACCAGAGCAAGAGGAACAAGCACATCATGCCTCCTGCTTTGTAAACAGACCCATCTCCAATAAACCTGTTTATCATGGAACAAACACTGATTGAGAGTAATATCATGCCTCCCTCACCAAGACATAAGGAACATCTCAAGGTGATACATTAGAGCGTGGTGAAAATATTGATGAGTGACGTAGTTTTAGTATTCTTGATAACCTCGTAGCGACTTATGAATAGTTTTTGTTTTGTTAGTTTACGTATTTTAATTTCTACCAGTATTTTTATTTTGTGGTTGTTTCAACATTTTTATTTAAGATTTGTAATTTTGGTAAGATACGTTTCTATTTGCACGTACATATTTTGTATTTGTTTGTATGTATTTGAAGATTATTATCTACATATATTGAGGTTAATATCCACACATAAATATATTTTTACCGACACATTTATATTTTTTTCTGCACATATTGAAATCAATACCTACACATCTACCATTTTTATCTACACATCTACCACTTTTATCCACACATATTTATGACACGTGTCATCGGCTATGTCAGTTGCCACGTCAGCTACTACCCCAACAAATAGTCATACTTTTAACCACACATGTCAATTAGTTTTAGTCACACACATAAGTCACACATATGTGTAGGTATAGCATGCTATATACACCTACACATAACGGATGTGTGGGTAATGATCTATACCAACAGTCGTGAGGCAACACATCGTGACACTTAATTTATGTGTAGGTAAAGACAACTAGCTACACATAATAGGCTTATACCTAGAGGTGCACAAACCGGTTTTTTTTCGGATCCGGACCGGTTCGGTCAACGATGGTCAACGGTCGGATCCATTGGAATCGGTTCTGGATCGGATCCGGTTAAGGGAGTGGAGAGTTGGAACCTATTGGGACCGGACCGGATTTATGAAACCGGACCGGACAAAAAAAACCGGTTCCACCGGATTAAAAAAAAATAATAATAAAATTAACAAAGATACACTATAAAATACATGTTTTATTTATTTGTTAGCTTTTTTTTAAGTGATTTAACAATTGTTCATACAAAAAAATTACAAAAAACATAATTGAATCACAAAATATATATTATTTATTATGACTCGTTATTCGTCGTCTACTCGTCTTAGTCTTCGTAACATCGTTTTTCAATCTTCTTCGTTTGAGATACGTTGGGCTTCATCATAAGTTTGTTCTTCGTCAGAAAGTGGATTCGCCGCCACTTGTTCTACTTCGAATTCATGTATTTCTTGTTCAATGTCAAGCTCATCTTCTAGTTTTGCAACATGTTATACACGTTCGGCGGCATCCAAATGGTCCTTCAAGCAAATACACATCTCCATAGATTCTGGTGTAAGCCTCGTTCTTCGAATAGATAAAACCCTGCCACTAAAAGAAAAAAGCAGATTCCGAAGCTACCGTGGAAGCTTGGACGGTTAGTAGGTCACGAGCCATTGCGGCTAGAACGGGATATTGGGATTCCCTTCCTTGCCACCAACTCAAGATATCAAAGTTTTCAAACTCTTCGGATCTTAGAGTTGAAATAAAGTCGGTTGCTTGATATCTCCCAAGCTCGCTACTTGGTGTGCTTCCACGAGCTCGTTTTGTATTTTCGTTTCTTAAAGTGTTAAATAAATTTAGCATCGGGTTCCTTGAACTACTATAACTTGAACCCGAACCCATTGATTCACGTATATTTGATGGATCACCATTTCCACCATATTTGCGTAAATAATAATCAAACATATTATTAAAAGCCGAATTGAAATCCCTTATTGCATTTGATTCAAAATTTGGGTCTTCCTCGAACATATTTAAATCATCCGATATTGATACAATTAATGTTTCAACACCGGTTACATTAATCGTTGGGTTTAAGGCGGCCGAACATGTAACAACGGCCGACATTTTCAAAAAATATTTTTTAAATTTAGCTTTCATAGGTTTTACCATTTTTTCAAAAATAGGGCCGTGATATTCAAACTCTTTTAATTTATTACATATTAAGTATAATTGTTGAAGTATTAGCGAAGACGTGAGATAATAAACTCCCGGTAAACATGTAGTTGCATTTTTAAAAACCTCAAGCAAATTAGTTAGTTTCTCGATCATATCCCAACTTTTATTATCAAATTTTTGTGAACAACGTTTCTTTTGTACAAGTTCATCATGGAAAAGTTTTAAAGTAACTCTTTGCCTTAAGTCCGATTCAAACATTTTCCATGTCGAGTTCCATCTAGTAGGTACGTCCCAATTCGGACCTAAAAAGATGGAATCCGTTTGTTGGCACAAGTTTCTATAGTTTATATATCTTTTTTTGCTTGTGCTAAAAACTTCACGTAACATCACTTTAAAATTTTCTTTTACGTCTCTTATTTCTTGGACGTTTAGACCGTCTTGCACAACCAAGTTAATGATGTGTGCAACACATCGACTATGAAAGAAAACACCGTTACAAGGTGGTTCATATTTTATTTTTAATTTTTCCACCGCGTTTGTGTTATTTGAAGCGTTATCAAAAGATATTGCAAATATTTTTGGTTGAATTTTATAAGTTTGAATGACCGAGTCTAAAATATAAAATAAGTTTTCACCGGTATGTGGATATCCAAAATAATCAAACGCAATCGTACGCTTCATCATTTGCCACGACTCCGGTTGAACCCAATGTGCGGTAACGCAAAGGTACGGTTGAACCCAATGAAGCGTCTCTTGTATCATCCTCGTCAAGCGCGGATTATCAAAATGATCAAAAGGCAAGCCTTCTTGAATGACGAAATGTGCCATTCTCTCACGAACCCTCTCGACATTGTATTGCCAAACTCCCCCATCTCTACCAATTTGAGTTTGATCTTCACCTTGAGTGTGTTTTGCGTGACCACCAATATGTTTCCTCAAAGTGCTATTTCCCGCAGCACCCAAAATTTTACCACAACGTTTGCAACGAGCCTTTTGCGAACCGTTCAACATTTCGCATAAATCGAAATAAGCCCATATCTCTTGGTTTCGGGAGCAAGGAAGTACTGTCACCACCGTGACATCGCTAGTAGAACCACCAACCGAATTTTGAGTGCTTGCGGAAGCGGAAGCCATGAGAGCGTTTTTTTTTTGCGTAAAGCAAGCGTTTTTTTGCGTTTTTGAGTTTTGAGAGCTAGAATGTTGTGGTGAACTAACCCATACACACAATACCTATTTATACTAAGTTTCAAGCATCAAAAACAAAAAAAAACCAAAAAACGGCCATATTAACGGCTATATAGCCCTTTTTTTTAAACCCAACGGCTAGAATCGGTTCTAACCGGTTCTATTTTGTCCCAAAAAAACCGGTTCCAAAATGTCCGATTTTTATCCGGTCCATCAAAAACTCCTAAACAGGTTCTGGATCCGCCGGTTCTGAAAAAATCCGGACCAGTTCCAAAAAAACCGGTTCTAGCCGGATCCAGTTTCGAATAATCCATCGGATCGGATTCGGATCCGGTTCTTTTGAGCACCTCTACTTATACCTACACATACTATGTGTGGGTAAACACCCCAATTTCTTGTAGTGGTCAAATCGATAGTGAACAATAAACGACCCGATATTCCTTTCTACCCAGGTGGCTTAGGCAAAACTCGAGGACGAGTTTTTTTCGGAGATGGGGAGTATGATGCAAATCGATGGAACTTTAGATAATCTGCAGTTTTGGGATTATTTTAATTTTAATGTTTGAATATTTATGTTTATCTCTTTTTTGGACTTGCATGGTTATCTTTTTATTTGTTGGTTTTGCATGTTTATCTTTACTAGTTTTTAGGAAGTAGAACTCTTTATTTGTTTGGTTTTTAGGGAGTGATTAATTTTTATTAAAATTTGTATGAAACTTCATAAAGTTCAGCTTTCTTGGAATACCTTGAATCTGGCCATTTGGTTGCTAATTATCCGGATCACCTTCTACTTCATATTTTTCCATATCTCAAAAACACCTTTTACCGGGTGGAATCTCGGGCGCGAGAGCCATCTTCGGCAGTGCACATATTGTTCCGGTTGTTGTACCCTGGGAGACAGACGCGTTCGTTTTAGAGTAGATGCATAATCTGTGTTTAAGAAACCATGTTGAACACAAATCCTCAATCACCGCTAAAAATTAGTTCGCTTGTTTTGCAGCTGAAGACTCTTTTAAAGACTTCGGTTAGAATCATGTTTATTATAAATTTGTATTTATATTTTTTCTTTTCATTCGGTTTTTGTATACAGTTTTGTACTCGTGTATTTCTCACGCATAACATGAGCATCGTTTTTATTATTTTTAATAAAAAAATGACTCACTTTCCTAGCTAACCAACATGATGAGAGATCGGAGTGTGGAGGACCTATGGCGTGAGGGGTGAGCAAAAAACCGAAATAACCGAAAAAACCGACCTAAACTAAAACCGACGGTTTTGGTTTTATATTTTTTGAAAACCGAAAATTAAGGTTTGGTTTCAGTTTTGTATCTTTTGAAAACCGAAAAACCAAACCGAACCGAACATATACATATACTTTAATTATATATTGTGTACATTCACGTTTCATAATATATAGTATATTATGTTGTTTGCTTGTATGTTAAAAGTGCATACATATTTGTGTTACACATATTTGCATTAATAGTAGGTTATTTTTTATATTTAGTGAATTTATAGATTATAATGTTTATTTTTTATGTTGAGTATTTTTTTTAAAAACTAATAATTTTTGTAGTTCAAAATATTTAAGCCTAAATGTGTGATAATCATTAGTTAATAAAAAAAATTAGGCCCAAAATTTCAAACTCAAGTTCATTATTTTTGGCTATTTTTCTTTTACCCCAAAAAAATTCAAACCCAAATGGTTTTAAAACTGAAAAAACCGAAACAGAACCGAAAAAAACCGAAACCAAACGGTTTTAAAAAACCCAAAGCCAAACTTTTGGTTTTTGGTTTGGTTTTACCTTAAAACCGACCCAAACCGACCCATGCACACCCCTAGACGTGAAGCTATTGTAATGAGAGGTCTAGATTATAGAGGATGAAAGAAGTTTAATTTGTAGAAATGGAATGAGAAAAAAGAATATAGTAAAGGAAAAGAATAGCCTATGTGTGTTAACCAGATAAATTTTTAACATTTATACTTCACACCCTCTTTTCATGTCAAGTAAAAAAAATATGTATAATATTTTATTTTTATATATTCGACTCTTAAGCCAAGATTATGTTAGGATAAACAGAAAAATTAATTTTCCCGAAGTAATGAATTGTAACTGAAAATACCAAACCGAAATAGACAAAGAAAATAGTTAACCAATGGTTCAGTAGTACTTTTAATAACCGACTATCTTGATCCGGTTTCGATTACATACATTTACAAACGTAATTAATCAAGCCAAACTGATATACAACCTAGCAATTAGAGACGAAACCAAATCAGACCGTTTTATAAAACTGACCTATAAACGAAACAAAAAATTAGCTGAATTGATGGGGTGTATGAATATTAATTTGTTTTACTTATCTGATTATTTAGTCGATATGATAACACTCATTATTAAAGGATAAAATATAACAAAATTACAAAATGAAAAAACTTAGACGTTGATAGCGCGTGAGCATAGCTGATTGGTAATAGATCTGATCTACCCAGCCACTCACCCACCACCATAGCCTACCCCCTCAACTCTATAAATAACCCCATTCCCCTTCCTCTCCCATTCGTGCCAACCAATTCTTCCCCCCTTTACTACCGGAAGAACGAGTATAACTAGTCTCCTGCGAGGCTCCGTTTGATTCGTATCTTCCATTTCTAACAGGTACGCACCTGTCTCCCGATCACTCGTTTCATTTATTGACGGTATTCACTTCGATTTGGACTCTTTTAGACCTGTGTCGGCTGCTAAAACATGCGTGCTTTGGACTAATTATTTTGTTAGACATAATTATTAAACTGAATTTTGAAAACTGAAGTAATCTACAACCCTGCATGTAAGCGTCAGTGATCTGATTCCACCTCTCGTTATCTACGTAGATTTGGGATTATATGTGTGTGGGGGAGGGGTGCATTTAGTCATTTATCTAGTATGTTTTATGCAATGTAGGTTCAGGTTGGTAATTTATGAAACTTGTGAAATTTTTGCTTGGTAAATGGGAATTGAGCGATTAGATTACTGAGGATCACAGGATCCGGCGATTTACTGTGCTTTTTGTCTGTATATGGACTTGCAAGTTGTAACGGATGCTAGTAGATAAGATCTGGTGGTCTAGGGTTTTGGGAGATATCGATCTGCAATTGGATCTTGGTTTCACATATCTAGTCAAACTCAATTTGTTCATGAAATGATTTTTGTTAGATCACTGACATTTTGCTTTGCTGCAAATCGAAGAACTTGCTATCGGATTCAGTTTTCTAAAGTACATCTATGTATTAGGTGTGACATGATAACTTTATGTTTTATATATATTGGATAATAGATTTAAGTGGCTCCTCCTATAGTTTCTATATGAATAGAATGGAAATAGATACCAATCAGATCAGTTTAAGTGAAAATTTTCCTCTTATTCCCTGTTGACTGCTGTTTTGTTTTTGGTAGTTAATATCAGCTCATAGTAAAAGAATAGCACCTAGGATTGGTGGATAATTAGAGGTTTTTACTGCGATCATAATGATTGTAACACAAGTAACCTTTGATTTTTTTCATCTGGTTAAGTTTAGATTGTTTCTAAGCTAGCCTTTTTAGAGGTAGAATGACCAAATCTGGAGCATAGTATCAATGTTGAAGTACTAGGTGTGTCCGTGTGAATCACCACAGCTTGATTGCTTTGTCTCCAGTCATTCAAGAAACATTTTTTGTTGCATTCAACCTCTATTTTCAATGATGAATGCTTTAGAATTCAGATTTATGCATTGATGTTAACAAAATGGTTGGCTGTTTTCATGTTAATTTGTTCATCTTGTGGTGAAACAGGACAATGGCATCTCACATTGTTGGTTATCCCCGTATGGGCCCCAAGAGAGAGCTGAAATTTGCTCTTGAATCTTTCTGGGATGGCAAGAGCAGTGCTGAGGATTTGCAGAAGGTGGCTGCTGATCTCAGATCATCCATCTGGAAACAGATGTCTGATGCTGGCATCAAATACATCCCTAGCAACACCTTCTCATACTATGATCAAGTTCTTGACACCACTGCCATGCTTGGTGCTGTACCCTCAAGATACAACTGGAATGGCGGTGAGATTGGTTTCGACACTTATTTCTCTATGGCCAGAGGAAATGCCTCTGTTCCTGCTATGGAGATGACCAAGTGGTTTGACACCAACTAGTAAGTTACATACTGTGGATTTTGGATCTTGTTGATTTACACCATAATTTGATTGTGTTACTGATGGAAAATTGGTATGACGTCTTTGATGAACAGCCATTTCATTGTCCCTGAGTTGGGCCCTGATGTGAAATTCTCATATGCTTCTCACAAGGCTGTGACTGAATACAAGGAAGCCAAGGCTGTATGTGTTCTTGATATGTTCTTTAGGGTTTTTATAGAAGGGATTTAGAAATATCATTGTTAATCTGTTAGTTGATTCTTTATAATTCAGCTTGGCGTTGATACTGTTCCAGTCTTTGTTGGCCCTGTCAGCTACCTATTGCTATCGAAACCTGCTAAGGGTGTTGAGAAAACCTTCGATATTTTATCCCTTCTTGATAAAATCCTTCCGATCTACAAGTACACCTCCTTTTTAATTATTTTATATTTTTCGTTATCGTTATTAGCTAGAATCTAGTTTGCATAACAACAAGAACAACTCCCTGCAGGGAAGTCATTGCTGAGTTGAAGGAAGCAGGTGCTACATGGATCCAATTTGATGAGGCAACCCTTGTGAAGGATCTTGAGGCCTACCAGTTGGAAGCTTTCACCAAGGCTTACTCTGAACTAGAATCAGCCTGCTCTGGTCTTAATGTTATTGTTGCAACCTACTTTGCTGATGTTCCAGCTGAAGCATTCAAAACCCTAACTTCATTGCCTGGAGTTACTGGTTACACTTTTGATTTGATCCGTGGTGAGAAGACTCTTGATTTGATCAAGAGCAGCTTCCCATCAGGCAAATACCTCTTTGCTGGAGTTGTTGATGGAAGGAACATTTGGGCTAATGATCTTTCTGGATCCCTTACTCTCCTCGAGTCACTTGAGGCTGTTGCGGGAAAAGGTACGTTTCTTCCTTTCTTTCTTTATAGCTATAAAGTTTTCCTTTCAAATTCCCAAATTTTGTAGCATAATATGTGGAATATTGCATATGCAGATAAGCTTGTTGTTTCGACATCTTGCTCGCTCCTCCACACTGCTGTTGATCTTGTGAATGAAACCAAGTTGGATGATGAAATCAAATCTTGGCTCGCATTTGCTGCCCAAAAAGTTGTTGAAGTCAATGCATTGGCTAAGGCTCTTGCTGGTCAGAAAGATGAGGTATTTATTCGACTCATATTCAAATCCATTGGTTAATAATTGCAAGATAGTGTAACAAATTCTGTGTTTTCTTTTCAGGCATACTTCTCGGCTAATGCTGCTGCTCAGGCTTCAAGAAAATCCTCCCCAAGAGTGACAAATGAAGCCGTCCAAAAGGCTGTAAGTGATCAAGATTCTATTCCCATCTATTTGATGATGGCAATTCATATAGTTTCATAACTTTCATTATGGTATAAAAATTCATGCCCGCTCCCTTTTATATCTCAGGCTGCTGCTTTGAGGGGTTCAGACCACCGCCGTGCCACCAACGTTAGTGCCAGGCTGGATGCCCAACAACAGAAACTAAACCTTCCTATTCTCCCAACCACCACCATTGGTTCATTCCCTCAAACCATCGAGCTCAGGAGAGTTCGTCGTGAGTACAAGGCTAAGAAGTGAGTAATTATACGGGTTGATGATGATGACATAATAATAATCTTTAAATAATTTTTCTCACAAAACCATATTTTTATAGGATTTCTGAGGAAGAGTACGTTAAAGCCATCAAAGAGGAGATCTACAAAGTCGTCCAACTCCAGGAAGAACTTGATATTGATGTCCTCGTCCACGGAGAGCCAGAGGTATATCATATTACATTTTAATAACTGGTTGAAAAGATTTTCTAAAATGAATAAAATATTTCAGAGAAATGACATGGTTGAGTACTTTGGTGAGCAATTGTCTGGTTTTGCCTTCACCGCTAACGGATGGGTGCAATCATACGGATCCCGTTGTGTCAAGCCACCAATCATCTATGGTGATGTCAGCAGACCCAAGGCCATGACCGTCTTCTGGTCCACAATGGCTCAAGAGATGACCAAACGGCCCATGAAGGGTATGCTTACTGGTCCAGTCACCATTCTCAACTGGTCCTTTGTCCGTAACGATCAGAGCAGGTATAATAATATCACAAAACCCACAAACCGTTGAAATCATTTCACAAAGAAATCTGCTAAATTTAAGGTTCTTGTTTGTTTGTTTGTTTTCAGATTTGAAACTTGCTACCAGATTGCTTTGGCTATTAAAGATGAAGTTGAGGATCTTGAGAAAGCCGGAATCACAGTTATCCAAATTGATGAGGCTGCTTTGAGAGAAGGATTGCCACTTAGGAAAGCTGAACATGCATTCTACTTGGACTGGGCTGTCCACTCTTTCAGAATCACCAATGTAGGTGTTGCTGACACCACCCAGATCCACACCCACATGTGCTACTCCAACTTCAATGACATCATCCACTCCATCATCAACATGGATGCTGATGTCATCACCATCGAGAACTCACGGTCTGATGAGAAGTTATTGTCAGTGTTCCGTGAGGGTGTCAAGTATGGTGCAGGAATCGGGCCCGGTGTGTATGATATTCACTCTCCAAGAATACCATCCACAGAGGAGATTCATGACAGAATTAACAAGATGCTTGCAGTCTTGGAGACCAACATTTTGTGGGTGAACCCTGACTGTGGGCTCAAGACCCGCAAGTATGGTGAGGTCAAGCCTGCCCTACAGAACATGGTTGCAGCCGCCAAGAAGCTTCGTGCTGAGCTCGCTAGTGCAAAGTGAGGGTGGTTCTTGAAGAAGGGTTGAGTTTATTTACATTGGTTTATATTCAATAACTGTGGTTGATCAAATGATGATATGGTTTAGGTGTTATGGTGTTTTTTGGGGTTTGTTGTTATCCTGTTATGTCATTGTTATGTTATTTTAGAAAGTTAATGGAATTTGAAAGTATAAATACAAAGGAAATGCCTATCTTTGTCCTTTGTCATTTCACAGGGTACAAGTGTAGCAAAAATCAATGATAAGAGACTGATTCGATGGTCAATCTCCAAAGATAATTAGCCTTTTTCTAGTAGGTAAACACTCTTAAAGAAATTAGATAGAGACTAAACATTTGCAACAATTTTTTTCTCACTTTCATTAAACTCAAAACAATTACATATAAATAAAAAAAGCTACGTGTAGTGTTCCTAAACTCATGCAAAACAAACATGGGATGAACATGGAGTAATGGAAATTAACTATCTTTCTAATATGAGATGCAAACTAAATGGTAAACGTGGGGTAATGGTTGAGTATAGAGGTGCACAAATCGGGTATTCTTAAGTAACCGGAACCGGTTCCGATTCTTACCGGTTTCGGTTCCAGGTCCGGTTCTTGGTTGAAAAACCGGACCCTATGTACTGGTTCCGGGTATTCAAGAACCGGTTCCAGTTCTTACCGGTTCCGGTAATTCAATGCGGGTATTTCAAGAACCTATTTCCGGCTATTCGAAAAACTTAGCTAAACATATAAATACATTAAATAAACATATAAATAACTAACTTAAAAGGTCCAATAGCATTAAAAACTTAAAATGTTACAAAATAGATAAATGTTTAAAACATAAAACCTAGCTTATCAATTTATCCGGTAAACTACTAGGGGCTCATGTAGCCCATGCCGGATTAATCGTATTATGGGCCGGAGCAATGAATCATAAAACATAGATAAATTATATAAAAAAAACTCGATTGTCTTCGTTTTTCTCTTCGCGATTTCGTTTTTTGATCATCTTCGTGACTTCATTTGGTGATTTATTAATCTTCTTCTAGTGGGCTTGACATTCCCATGTCGATCTCATCCTCGTGTATCTTCGCTTCAACGATGTTTTCATCTTCAAGTGAAGATGAATCTTGTATCCGCTCCGCCGCATCCAAATAGTCCTTCAAGCATATGCACATTTCTACCAATTCGGGGGCAAGCCTTGTTCTTCTCAACGAAATAACACTGCCACTAAAGAGACAGAAGTGGTAATGAAGGTTTTGACACACTTAAGAGTATTCCAGATGCAGTTCCATCAATTTTGACTGAACCACCAATTGAAAAACAATTAGCATGGTTTGACTTTTCATATCTCTATCAATCTCCTTCATGACTAGATTAAGGTATATTCATTTTCTGAAAGGGGAATAACTGGTTCTGGAGAGAACCGGTTTCAGGTATTTTTAGAACCGGTTTTGACTAGAAATATTGGAACCTATTCAGACCCTACGGGTAGGATCGGTTCCGGTTCAGTTCCGAAAGAGCCGGTTTTCGGGAAGAACCGGTTCCGGTTCCCTTTTTTTTGTTCACCTCTAGTTGGGTACGTATCAATCAACATCCATATTCCTCAGTGATGTTCACTGGCCGGTTTTTGGGCTAAAATGCTAACCACGGTCTCGAGAAAAACAAACCAAATAGGTCGGATTGAGTGAATCGGAAGGATCGTCATTTTTACCCGATTTTTTTAACGACAACTCTACCATACTCCTACTCCTAAATTACACCAAATAATTCAACCCATGTCTAGGTTTGAACCCAGTACCTCCAATCTAAGAGGCAAGAGCATGGCCAGCACTAAGGATTTAGGTCCCAGGGAGAGCTAGAAAAACGGGCCCCAAACAATAAATTTATAGCAATAAACATAATAAAATTATAGTTTTAGAATGGAAAAAAATACCAAAATGGATATTAGCAGGCTAAAAAAATACCAAAATGGACATTTAGTCGGAACTACGCCGGCTAAGCCTTTGGTTTTTGCCGGCTAAACCTTTGAATTTTGCCAGCTTAGCCGGCGCCTTTTTTACTTAGCCGGCTAAATATCCATTTTGGTATTTTTCCCTTTAAAATGACATACTGTAGTAGTACAATTTCCTAGCATTTTTTATAGCAAATTGATTGATCAAGTCTTCATAGTCTATATCGACTAATATTTCATTCTCGATAGCACAAAAACACTAATAATGTAAAAAATCTATAGGTTTTAGCAAAGAAAAACATACCTCAATAGTTACAATCTCTCTTATAATAAAATACTAAATGTTTTTACCAAGTGTCATCTCCAGAATCAATCTCAACCATTTTTTCTATAACCCATTTTCAAAAGCGCGGATCTAAATGACCCGATTTACCAAAAGCGCGGATCTTTTACCCCTGCATCTAAAACCTAATTCGTCCCCCTTTCTTCCACAGCTCCCGTCTCCCTTTCTTCAACAACAACAGTTGCCATTTCCATCTTCATCTTGAGTATCTTCTTCAATGATTCAAGTTTTTAACAAAACGTTTTGCAGGTACAATCGTTTTTAGTCTTCTTTGCGTTCGCTGGTTCATGTTTCTGCAAAGTTACTTTTAATCGATCCTTAATATGTTTTTCCATAGCGATTGATGAGTGATTGAATGTCATTCTCGGGGGATGTCTATTTGCCCGTCAATGACTTCGATTCCTGGTCCTTGCATTGTTCACAAGCGTGGATATGATATTCTTCATGATCCATGGTTTAACAAGGTTAGTTGAGTGAAAAATAATTTGTTTTTTTATTTTCTGTAATTTATTTATAGGTGGTTTGACATTTAAAACAGTGTTATAGGCAGATTACGGTTTAAGAGATTGAGTGTTGTGTTTGGTTAGGTTTTCAAATGTGAAGAATATGCTTTACTAAACTGAGTTATTTGATGAATTTTGTGTTGCTGTTACATTTGATGTGGCTCAATGGATTTTCAACATCTATTAAGGAAGGGAGTTTAAGAATATAGTATTGCACATTGGTGCAAACTCAAGCTTCCATCAACGTCAATGTATGAAAAATGTTGGAATCTAAAAAATGTATATGCTATGTATGAATGAGTTGTTATTCAAGTTAGAATATTCGTGCACTTTTTCTATATACCAATTAATGTTTCAATATCTACACCATTTTATCATTCAATATCAAGTTATGAAATACATGAAAAATATACCTACGGAAGTTGTTTATAGTTTTGTGGTCAAACTCCATGAATTCCATTCTGTGTTTGCTAATAATTGGTTTCAACGAGCAGTATAGAACCAATTATTTTATCATGAAATAAGTTGCATAGTTGTTATGTACACATCTTAGTTACAGATAGAAGCCGTATTCTTGGTCTAGGTGATCTTGGAGTTCAAGGAATGGCAATACATACCTATTGGGAAACTTGATATGTATGTTGCTGCTGCTGGAGGTAATCCTCAGAAAGTATGATCTTTTTATGTCAAAACTTTATCTTAATTATGTGCCACAATACCTGATCAAATTTGATTTTTATTATTTTTACCCTCTATATTTTCTCACACTCTTTGTGTATAGTGCAGATCCTTCCTATAATGCTTGATGTTTAACAACCACGAGCTACAAGAAAATCCCCTTTGTAAGTAACTAAGCGTACTCAAAGAGGAACATGTCGAATCACATATACATAGCATATACTTAGTGAAAATTTATGGATCCAATTACCTTAAATGGGTAACCAACTATTTATGGGTGAAAACAAATATGGTTACTTAGTGAAAACCGAAATATGACCAAAGTTGGTTTCTTTTTAATGTCTTTTGCTATATTTTTTTTAATATAATGCACATTACATAACTATACTATGTGCTATAAATCCTCTACGGGGAATAAAAAGACCTTAAAAGTAATTAAGGTGAGTCTTAATTTACAAGTGACATTTGAATATTTGATAACTCATTGTAATCACTCCTTAAAAACTTTCTATATTATCTGCTATAAATCCTCTGCAGGGAATAAAAAAAACTTGAAGAGATTTTTTATTCTGATGGAAAAGCAGGCAAATAGCCAAGGTTTTATACTTCACAAAGAATAAGGTATCAGCAGTTAAGATGCTTTTAATCAAGTTAAAAACTTTTAGGACAGAAATTGCCATTTGCACACACTACATAGGTGGCAGTTCAACCCATTTACTTATGATCGGGTTGATTTGAGCTCTGTTTTATTTCTAACCGGTCAAAATGGGTAGAGTAAAAAGATAAAGTAAAAATGAAGCAAGTCCAATAGGTTGGAAGTCGTCCTTAAGTGTATTCTCATGCTATCCTAAATTGCTTTATTCAAAAAGTTAGATTAATATTCTATTAGTTGGTTTTTCAATCAGATTTAGCTCATTAATTATTTATAAAACATGGACAAAAAAGTGCCATGGGTCAACCCAACCCGACCGCTATTAAAATATAAGTTTACTTCAGAAATTTTCAAATAATCCTCCTCGGCTGCACTGGGTTTATTAGGAATGAACGAAGGAGCGGGTCCGTAGGCTTAAATTAGATCAGAGAGTTGGGTAACGGGTCGTGTTATGACCCGCGCGTTTTAGTAAAATGGGCGGGAAAATATTAATGAGAGTGAATGTGGTGTTGACACATGGCACAATTTCGAATCATTTATTAGGTTAAGGATAACTTCATTACTTAGGTTGTTTGTTGAATGTTGACTTGTTTGTAGTAGCTTTAAGATCAAATGATTTATGTATAGCATTAAATGGTGACATATTTTTTTGTTCAATAGTGACTTAGTTAAAAGTTTTTTGTAAACTGTAATTATCTTTCCAATGAGAATTATAATACTTTAGGTATACATATAAAAGAACTCATTGGGAATGACTTGCTTCATACAAACCAATGACAGGCTCACTCATGGGGCAGTAACAAGTTTGCTGTTGATAAGAAGAGAATACACTGTAACAGGTATGAAAATTTTACCTGACCCTTTTGGCTTATTTGACCTGTCAGCCCGTTTCCATTACGCTAACAGGTTAGTTTTGTTTAAAAGTGAATAAAAAAATGTTTGCTTGGTCAGCCCGACATGACAAGGTCTGTTTTTTTACTCGCATTAAAAAATCACATGTTTCAGCATGAATGCGTTCTGTTAAACAAAAATGTTCCAATTCGTTTAACACGTTTCCATTTTAAGTTTTACCAATATTAAAATCTTTACATGACGCGTTTGACTATTTTGACCTGATCAACCCGTTTCCACTTTTAGTTTAAACCATTATAAAATTTTACCTGACCCGTTTGACTCAGTTGACCCTTTCATGCTGGAGATGGTGATTGAAGTGGATGTTTGATGAGAGTTTATGCAAATCAAGATATTTACGTAAGAATGGCTCATTCTTTGGGTTGTAAGGTACACGTATTCCTTCTAAAGTTGGATTGTTTTTGTGTTTTTAGCTTATGTGCTAAACTGGTATTTTGTTTATTACATGTCATATTCCTCAGTAAGAAAAAAAGGTCTCTCAGCATAAAAACTTAGGTGACAACATTTATAGGATTGCAATCATGAAAATGGTTTAGGGACTAGAACCACATTTTTAGTGAATGTATGCATGTTCTTTTCAAAGATAACCCTTGTGTTTTTACATGTTCTAATTTTAACTTGTACATTGACCAAATATTAATTTATGCTAGAACCCGGTTATATCACATGTAATTTAATGTATTGTAAAAAAGAACATCACTTATTAAATGTATTTTCATGTATTTTATTGATGTTTTGATTACTCTAATCAACATAATCTTAACGTTTAACAAGATGAAAAAAATACCAATACAACATCAAAAGTTAAGATATTTATCAATATAATTTTAATGTTTCACACTGTGTAACACACGGGTTTAAAGCTAGTATCCCTAATAAACATGCAATTCTCGAGTTCTCCTTTCTCCAATACCTGTTTTCAAGAGAGAGGGGGCAGCAGATACGTCATCAAAATAACAATGAATATATAAGGATAATATGTCGATGAATATATAAAGATAAACTTGCAGTTCTCATTGCCTCTCTCGAATACGTAATACCGTGCCCAAAGTACTCCTAAAATTGCCGTCAGATTCCCCTCTCGTGAGCCTCCCCTTTTAATTCATAGCGATTCCACAATTTTCATTGTGGGCCATCCTTTTTTCTTCTTGTGTGCTCCTTTCTTTTACGGGCTATCAAAACCAATTTTATCTAAATGGATTAAATATATATATATATATATATATATATATATCCATATATATATAAATTAAAAATAAACCAATTTTTTATTTTTATTTTTTCAAAATTATTAGTCTGTATTATAATATTTAAAATAATAAAAATGACTCATGATTATAATACTATATAGCTATTTGAATTTTAGGGTTTTAGCCTTATGGTTTAGATTTTATAGTTTAGGTTTTTTTGAGGGGTGGGGGGTTTAGGTTTTGGGGGGGGGGGGTGGGGTGGGGGGTTTAGGTTTTTTTTGGGGGGGGGGGTGGGGGTGGTGGTTTTAGGCTTTTCGGTGTGGGGTTGGAGGGGGGGGTTTTAGGTTTTTGGGGGTGAGGGTGGAGGGGGGTTTAGGTTTTTGGGTCCGGGTTAGGGTTCGATGAGACGGTTCCAACGACGCTAGAATGAGCTCAATCGGAGTTCGTTTGACCCACTTCTTAGGATTTCTTAGCGTAAAACCACTTCTTAGTGGAACCGTCCCTTATATATATATATGTAGGGGCCAGTTACTATACAAAGGCTCAAAAGCTTACGAAGGTATCAGGATGTGACACGCGTTCATTAGATGAGGGGTAAATCCGTCTCGTCATAATAATAAGCATGTATTATAAATAATTACACATGCTTTATAATAACGCATGTTTAAAATGATAATCACGTGTGTTTATAATAACACATTCTTAAATGATAATTACTCATCCGGAGTAGATAATCACGCATGTTTTATAATAACACATAATCATAATCACGCAAGTTTTATAATAACACATGACCATAATCACGCATGTTATACGCACAATTGTATCATCATAAAAATCCCAATTATTATTATATTTATGAATAAATAAAAGAAATGAAGGTGTGGAGGGACTAAAGTTGGAAACAACAAAACAAAGGGTGGAGTCCTCCCCTATTAGGCCATCCGTAGTAGTTTCACGCCCTCCTATTTCACGTCCTGCCGTGTCACTGCCACATCAACACAGGGGCAATCACTGCCCAGAATCACTAAGGTGCGTTGTAGTTTCACGCCCAGCATTAATGAGCGAATTTTTTTATTCTATTTTGTTAATTTTTATAAACAATTGATGTTTATTTTTTAAAACAATTATTTATTAGTTGAAATATCGATCCAAACACGTTAAAAAACCACTTACATGACGAAAAATAGTTTTTTTTAAAACAACTCATTTTTCGTTAAAATTTATACATGAATGTTCAGAAAAATAAAATAAACAAGCTCGTGTATTTCGATTTTTTAGTTTGAGAAAAACCAAATTAAATCCTAAACTAAATATTTAATAAAAAAAAGAAAAAGAAATAGTGAGGTGTAAACATTTGATTGGAAGTGATTTGCCCCTCTCCCCGGTGAATTGCCCCATGCCCCTTTCACCAAGTAGGGGGGGGGGGTGTTCACACCAGTGAAAGTGCCACTTGGCTTTACGCCCTATGTTTCACACCTCTATTACGAAAGGCCTTAACCTAGCCGCTATCTCCCCTCCTTTGCTCAAACCCTTCCCATTTCCCATTTGGCATTCATGCAAACTAGAGAGAGCCGGGAGAGAGGTAGAGTAAGAAAGTGTAGCAAGGATCTAACCAAGTTTCAAAACCGATTCCAACTTGCTGAGGATCGACAGAGGAAGGATAAACAAGAAGCTACGCACATTTATAAGGTAAGAACTACTCTAGATCTACAATTTTCATTAAAAATGGGTTTTTGAGTTAAAACAAGCTTTAATCCAAAAAACATGAGATTTTTACGTATGAAACAACATGAAAACCGTAGATATGGCTTTTTGGGTACTAGACGGATGTTTTGAATGATTAAAGTTTGAATCTTGACGTCATTACAGTCCAGATCTGACCCATGCAGAAAGTCAGGGTTTCATGGGTGTAAGAACTGAGTTCTCACATGAAGTATTCATGCGAGATCTCAGAAGTATACGCATGCATGATTCAACGAATGTTAGGAGTACTCGTACGAAGTACTCGTGTGAATACTCATAGTTCACGCAGGCATAAGATGGGGCGAGTACTAGAGGTATGCACAGAGATACCCAGGTGCGAATACTTGGGTATATGCATGTACACTCCTATGCGAGTACTTTGGAGTTCTCGCAGAGAAAAGATGAGCGAATACTTATTGCGAGTACTTATTCTTGAACCTAAGTTTCATATAATGAACTTGTACATATTTGGCATAGTTGGTAGAACCTATAGCTAGATCATAACCCTACTCTGATAGTCAAGTTATCAAAGGTGAGTTTCTATTGCCATTTTTATAAGTTTTTGGGCTGATGTGCATACTTTGAAAGAAAACATTTGTTAAAACGAAAGATAAAGAAAGACAGTGACGTTATTTAATAACAAATGTTTTATGACAGTACGATGGAAGAGTAAATAATAAACTTATAATAAAAGCAGTATAATAATATTGAATGATAGTGATAGATGTCATGTTATGTGCTTATGTGATAATATGTGTTAATTGACTTGTTTGCTTATGTGTAAAGTTTGAATGCTATGGATGGTTGATAGTGTAACGGTAAAGTTACTGATAGTGATAGAATGAGGATATGCGTCTTGTGTTATTCAAGCACTGATAGGAGCCTTGCAAGCATTGACATGAGTCTTGGATTCGTCCAAGCATTGACAGGAGCATTGGATTCGTCCAAGCATTGACAGGAGCCTTGGATTTTGTCCAAGAATTGACAGGAGTATTAGATTCGTTCAAGCATTAACAGGAGTCTTGAATTCGTTCAAACATTGCCGATTACAACTTTTTACTCTTAAATACCATATAACATGTATTTGTATGATTTGAACCCACATAACTTTTATGGGAAGGGGGGACAATCACCAATACAATAGGCCATAAGGCCATGTACGTCTATACATACATACATAATGTAATTCATCTTTTAAATTTTAGTGTCATCAACTTCATTTTATATTTTTTACATAAATATTTCTTAAATTTTATAATATTTCTTAAGTTTTATAAAATTAATCTACTCTTCTAGTATGTTAAGATTCTTTTTAATTTATTATAGCTAACTTTTATTTTATCTTATACAAAAGAATTAATTTTATTTTTTATAACTAAATTGTATCTTATGCATAAGAATTATTTTTGTTTGTTATAATTAGAGGTGCACAAACCGGGTTTTTGAACCGAACCGGTTCCAAACCGGCCCGAATCGGTTTGGTCAACGCAATTGTTAAATCGGTTTTGACTAAAACCGGTTCGGGTTAAACCGGTTTATCATATATAAAATCTCGAACCTGTTGAACCGGTTCAGTTCGGTTCTGGACCGGTTCGGGTTGGTGAACCGGTTTAAACCGGTTTTAAAAAAAAAATGTAATAAATTAAATTAAAAAATAAATATTTAACAAATAAAAACATAAAGTTCAACGTTTATTCATTTTTAAAAAACCCACCACAATTTTTGCAACGAGCACGTTCCAACCCGTTAGACATCTCACATAGATCGTAGTTTTACCAAATTGCGGGGTTCCTCGTTGTTGATATGATTTTCACAACGCTAACTTCGGAAGAGGAAACACCAAAACTTGAAGAACCTGCCATAGCGTTTTTTGAGCGTTTTAGAGCCTTTTTTTTACAAACGAGAGTGTAGAGAGCGGGTTTGAGAAATGTGATTTAACCAAAACACCCACTACCTATTTATAATGTGTTTGGGGGTTAAAATGGGTGAAAAAACGGTCAAAAATTGGTTCTAACGGCTATATAGCCGTTTTCCAACGGCTAGTTCGATTTTGTGACCGTTAAACCGGTTCACAAAAAACCGGTCTTAAACCGTTCGTCGCGAAAATGTCTTAAACCGGTTCACAAAAAACCAATTCTTGGACGGTTCGGTTTCCGGTTCCAAACCGGTTTGGATTTCCAAACCGGTTTTTTTTGTGCACCTCTAGTTATAATGTATATATTTAATCAAATATTACACTTATTTTGATGCTGTCATTGTCACTAGTAAAAAGATACTCCTACGTGACTTTTGAATATGTGGTCAAGATGAATTCACATTCTAATCAATACTTTGTTTTCTTAATCAATTTCGGTCCCACACGACATTTATAGGGACATAAATGGCAACCATATTTCAAGAGTCCTGCCAAGCACACATCAATGGGGGCACTTTGGATATCAACTCACAAACACACAATCACCAAAATCGTGACTAATGTTTCGAAAACTAGTCTCAACATCAAATTCGTTTACGGTTGAACTGGATTCAAACCAGATGATATAACTTAAATACAAATATAATACCATCAAGAGAACAAGACATATAATATAAGTTCGAATCCAGGATGCATGTTTAGTATGTTTTCCGAGCGGGAGGTTTCTCTGGGTGCGGACTCTCTACCTTATGGGATAGAGGTAAAGTTTGTCTTTATCTTACCTTCCCCAAACCCTATTCTTTCAGTGAGATTTTACTGGGTATATATACCATCATGAGTTCTTTTACATGATTTACTTTTGAATTTATGATTAGCGTTATTTAGATGAAACGAGTCACACATCTTCGCTTAACTTTTCTTGCCATATTTCACTTCTATAAAATGAAACATATTTCTTGAACACTGACCCATAATCATAGAACCAGTTCATAGGCTTTTACAGGTTTTTATAAAATTTTCCAATTCAGATTACAAGAAAGACAGCAAGACAAGCAAACGCTTGATATGAGATCATAAACTGACTTTTATGAATTTTCTTGCATTGCATCCTAATTTGTTTGTTAGATCGATAGAAACTTAATTGCTTATTTAACTTCTCGTGCTATCAAGACGTCACCCTTATATAAGGTATATAAGTGCTAGCTAGATTGGACCATATTAGGTTGGAATGTGCTAGCTTAAATATGGGTTTAAATGTGATTGTTACCAACTTTTTAGTAATGGTTAAATACAATTGTATGTTCTATTTTTTTTCCTTGTTTATGAACTATTTAAAAAAAAATATTCCTAGGTGTACATCCTGATGATAAAGTGGCATAGTCCATAACTGAATAATTGTGTATTCAAATCATGCAAAGTGCATGTGTGATGATTCTGTAAATAAAACTATTTAAAATAAATATAAATGACTTGAATACAAATTTATAAATCTCATACGAAACCGTGCTTTGTCAACTTGTGAGAATTACAATAATTACGGTATTTTTCGATAGACAGTTTGACAAATTATTAAACCATTTATCAAAGTATATGATTTGATGATCATATGAAATATATTTTTAAAGGCATCGTTATCAAAGACAGTTGTTAAGAAACATCGTTTTTGATACTTAAAAATCAAATGTGACTCTAAAAGTTACAAGGGTGCATAGGATAGAGAAAATAACAGGGGCCCAAGTAGATAAATTGAAGAAAGAAAGCAGGGGCCAAGTAGATAAATTGAAGAGAGAAAGCAACAGTTTGATACTTAAAATCAAACATGACTTCTCTAAAAGTTACAAGGGATAGGATAGAGAAAAGAATAGGGGCCAAATAACAACACATAATAAGTGAGAATCTTTCATGCCTTCAAAGTTTCAAAAACCATAAATTATATAATAAATTAGTTAGAGAGGACATCAAGTATGCGATTCATGGGATCATTCTCACCTTTTGTTAGTGCATTTGGAAGGCTAGGTATGAGCTTCTTTTTTCAAACAAAGAAGTTAAAGTAGAGAGGATAATTGGTGACATCAAATCTTTAGGGTTTTTATGGTTTAAGCATAGATTTAAATCTAATTCCCTTCTATGGAAGGATTGTGTTAGTTTTCATTTGTTGTAATTATGGTCTAGTTGTATTTGGTGTCTTCTCCCGGTTTCCCCGCGGAGTTAGGCTTGCTTGGTTCTAATAAAATTTGTTTTTCGAAAAAAAAATATAATACATTAGATGCATCTTATTTTACTTTGTTAAAATTTCACACGTCACCCCTAGATCCTGTTAATTACAGAAATCGTCCCTATTAATTGGATGACTGTCACGTATGACGTATCTCCCTAGATCCAATCAATTACATAAATCATCCCTATTAATTGGATGACTGTCACGTATGACGTATCTCATATCTAGGATGGATGTCCATTAAAAATTCCGTTACGTGAGTGCAAAGTTACCCTTATACCCTTCTGCTTGAAAAAAAAAAATCAAATACCATGGCCCTACCTACTTTTTTATTAAATAATAATAAATTAAATTTGAAAAAAAAAATAAAAAAACCATTGGACCCACCATTTCGGATCTTAATTCCCTCCCCACAACCCTAGCCATGCCGTCGACAACAAGACCCACCTACGGAAATGCCGACGACAACCCATATCGTTGATTCTGACATTCTGTCACCATCGTCCGACTTCCAATGTCTCCCTCACCCCACCCCACTAGATTCACCGGTACCCTCCCTCATATCACCACTGGGTTTCTTCATCTTCGACATACATGCAACTATTTCGACAACCTCATCCCATGACCAACATCTGACCAACATCAAAAGCATATAACCGTTGGGTTTTAAAATTTATAGCGACCTTTTGCCAAATTTCCAGCCACTTTGATTCATCATGATGGTCTAATTATTTGTCTAGACAATCATGAGTCAATCGAGAAACACAAAACAAAAACCCATTTTGTGCACCGAGCACCGCCTACCGTCGAAAACCTTTGCTTTCTGTTCCTCTCTCAAAATTTTTTTTCCGACTGTAACAAACGTTGACCTATCCCACCTTTCATGCATCAAGCTTAAAACCGACACCACCACTCCTCATCTTCGCCCCATACCACCTCTTGAAGATCACCGATAGATGTGTAGGCCCTTGTCACAGCCACAATACGACCTCTATGGAGACCCACATATTTAACAGAATTATTTAACAAATGTTCAAGACAAAAATCAAATGTGTTCTGGCTCTCCAAATAATGTAAGATGAAATCCGTAATTTTTTAAACATAGGGCCTAAAAATGAAATTTAAACAAAATATAGGGCATGTCGTGTGACTTACTCTTTATAATGCCATTCATCATCATCATTATCATCACGGCTTATCTGTTAATTGCGTAATTACTTTCTCTCTCAACCTGAAAATTTCCTACGCTTCTGTAACCAATTTCGCACACAAAGCTAAATCGTGTATTGTGCCTCACGAGTGAAATGCAGGTGAGTTTGAACTGCTTTTCGATTCGTATATCCATTTATAGTTTCATTTTCTATAAGCAAGTCCTGACGGTTCGCGTTTGAAACTTGTTCCAGACGAGAACAGTACAAGTAGGACATCTTTCAGATCTAGCTACCGAAAGAGAAATTCACGAGTTTTTCTCCTTTTCCGGTGACATCGAGCAAGTTGAGATCCGCCGGTTCGTAAATTCCACATCAATTTTAATTTGATTCTAGTTTCTACATGATTTTGATTGTTCTTGATGACTGCAGTGATTCAGAACAAAACAAGACTGCATTTGTCACGTTTAAAGATCCAAAGGCTCTTGAAATTGCATTACTGCTATCGGTAATCCCTCAATTCAGTTATTCCCCTTCTATAGAAGTAGACAGTCTGTATCCTCCTGTGTAAGATGCCTCTGTTAATTATGATATATTTGCCAAAATTAGGGTTTTGAAATTAATATTTTTGCTAGGATTTATAAAATTTATTGGAACCTTGAATGTAATTATTAGGGTTCTGGAATAACATATATGTTATTACTAATTTCACTTCTCTGTTTTTATATAAATTTCCAATAAAAAGAGCCAAATTTTAGTTTTCTGCACTTTGAAGATTTTGATATAAATTCTTTCAATTTTAAAAGTGTACGGAGAGTCATTATGTTATTTTGAATTTGGTGAAGTTAAAAATCTTCAAAATATTTAGATTCCATGGAGTCATTATGTTAATTATTTTTTAGTCAAGGGTAAATTCCATTTCAATGATAATATGGTCCAACTTTTTGGACAAAAAGGAGATTGATCTTTATTGATAATTTCCTTATGGTATTGAATATTGTTATAATATTCTATGCATTATGTATTGAAATTTCCTCATCTGGTTATATATGTATTTATGTACGATTTTAAGTATACACAAAAAGATCTACTGTAATTTCATGGAAATTTGGAGTTTCCAACAGTTATTAGCAATTTGCAACTACTAAAGTCAACAAACTATGACCACAGATTTGTGGCTGCATATTCATTCCACTTTGTCCAGCGCAGCCTCTTGGGTCCTACATTGAAATACCTAAGCAAAGTTCCAAATTACAATAAAAAAATATTTATAATATTGGCACTGTTTTTTTAATTTGTTTTGCTGGTCAGCCTTTTGCTTGTCTTTATGCTGGATGAAACCCAAAGTTTTAATTAGTTATTAATTATCATTTTTTATGCACATCTTGGGTCCAGTATTACTGCTATTTAGTTGGCTCTTTATTTATTCAAACACTTTTTGGTGGTTGTTTTAGTTTTTACATGCTTAGCCAACTTCGAGCAGTTGGATTTTAGTTGAACTGTATCGGGTATTTCTCTTATCACTGAAGAAATGTTTTGCAATAATTAAACATCTTTCTATATTCTTTTACTGTGTTTGAGAGATTTAAAGTAGAATAGTTACTCTGCCTGTATTATCCAAACTATAATATAGGTTGCATTTTTTGCTGACATGTTTTTTTTTATTATTGTTTTTGCAAGTGCATGACATGGTTGTATCTTCATCATCCAAAAGTAAAGCTGGCATAATGACTATTTTAATTATGAACAGGCTAATAAAATTTATTGACTTTATTATGCAAAAGGTCCCACTTTATGCCATCAAACTTTAAAAAAAAAATGTTATTTTAGCAACTCCAACACCATCATTATGAAGATTAGATTTGCAAATTGCAGTCACCATTGCACAATGCCACAATGTCTTGGGAGTCTGAAGTGTTCCCTAGTTGGAGTCCACTTTCTTTACTATGTGAAGCCTGCAAAAGATAATACATCATCTTTAGTTTTGCCTCCATATAGTGACCAGTCATAAGTATTATTTTATAGATAATTTATTATCTGAGAATGAAGATAATATCTGCAAAGAACATATTAGAGTCTCGGTGCATGCTACCAAGTCAATAATTGGTAGAATGCTTGTAAGGGAATATGTTGTGGAGGTTAATTTAAGCATGGAAGTGGTAGTTGCACTATTATATAGTCATTAAATCAGATGTATACCATCATATCCATGAAAATCGGAAATTATATATTCTATGTACATTTTTACAGGGAGCAACCATAGTGGATCAGATTGTTAGCATTACTCCTGCAGAAAATTATGTGCCAAAACCTGAGTTGCGGGTACAGTTATCATTGCTCTTGCAGAAAAATAGATTGTTAGCATTATTCTTTGTACATTTGAACTTATGTCGTGCTGTCACTTCTTGCAGCAAGTTCATGAAGTAGATAATGCTGTAAGCATGGCTCCCGGAAGCTCTTCACCATCTGCAGCAGAGGTAATAGCTTACACACAGGACATTAGCCAACTTCCTAAATATTATGATTCTGTTTTTGGTTTTTCTTATACAAATGATATTACATTTACATTGACTTTTAATAATGTGTTAAACAGTCCAACAGTAGTTCTCCTCGTAGTGGAAATGTGTATATGAGTAAAGCACAAGACGTCGTTTCAAGTGTTCTTGCAAAAGGTTCAGCAATTAGACAAGATGCCTTGAATAAAGCTAAAGCATTTGATGAGAAACATCAATTGAGAGCCAACACATCTGCTAGGGTGAATTCTTTTGACAAAAGAGTAAGGCTTTCAGAGAAATTTAATGTTGGGGTCTCAGTTGTAAATGAACAAGTGAAATCTGTGGATCAAAAGCTTCAAGTTTCAGACAAGACAATGGCTGCGTTATTGGCAGCCGAGAGGAAACTTAATGACACGGGATCAGCTGTCAAATCAAGCAGGTTTGGACTTCTTGACTTTCTTGTAATTCAAGTTCCATGTTGAATTACTTCCTTATTTTTTTTAAGTTTGAGCAGCTTTATCATCGCTAATAAATGATGATATTGAGCTCTGCGTATTTAAGAAATTTAGTTAACATCAGTTATTTCTCTTAAACTATGTTTAGGTATGTAACTGCTGGAGCAGCTTGGCTGAATGGAGCTTTTGGTAAAGTGGCAAAGGCTGGGCAAGTTGCAGGAACAAAAACTAGACAAAAATGGAATTTGGCAGTCTCAAATTTAACTTCAAAGGTATGTTTTTATTTGACACCATTTTTAGCTAACCTTACACCACTGACAACCTATACGGGTCATATAGCCATATACGGGCTATACCACCCCCATTCGAGACACAATACGGGACACAATACGAGTCTTATGGTACACACAGGGACGTATTGTGCTATACGAGACACAATACGGGTCGTATTTATGTGCGGTTGTGACATGCCCATAAATTGTCGGCTTTGACTTTTGGGCTATACGACTCGTATGATGTGGCTATACGACCCGTATGAGTGCTATACGAGTCGTATGCTGTGAGGAGGTGGTGTACGCAAAACAACTCCCTTTTATTTAAAAGAGGGAGCAATTAATAGAACCCTGACACCATTATAAGACCCAACTGTATGTTTTGGTGAATATATTTTTTAGATTCCTTCAAATGTAGAATTAATTAACTTATGTCATCTTTTATTAATTGTTAAATAATTAAAAGAATAATTATGTGCTTACTATTGAAATTGCACAAGTATTTACTTCTTGAAAACAATTTACTATAAGAATAAGACAGCTTTTTGGTAAATCAGCAAATAAAATGAAATAACTACAAGTATATGTTAACCAAGACATATATCTGACGCATGATTATATTCTTAACCTCATTTTGAGCTTCCCTCTTAACTCAATTAGCAAATAAATCTGTGTTTGCAGGATTCACCAATTGCTGCATAAGCAGCGATTATAGATCGCCGCATTCTTGTTGATCATCATATCAAGTTCTCAATCATCAGAATGATTATTGAGATCTACAATTAGATATTCCAGATTTGGAAGCTTGGTGTGTGAAACTGGATATATCTACTCATGTTTTTAGTGTGTTTATGGGCAGTTTTGTGATTCATTTATTAGTTAATAAATTTGCTGTATTGTGCCTGTAATTTCAAGTGTGCAACTCCAAAGACTCTTTAAGTCATGATGTGAAATCCTTTTTGTAAACCCTGTTGAATGTTGATGCATCTCTACTTTCTTATTATTGGGCCTTGTCTTACCCATTTCAACTCGGCCCATTAAAGTTAAGTCGTGCATATTTATACATACTAATAAATAAAGGTTTTGAATTGTCACATGTCACTCCTTCATGCCTTCTCACATTGGTTTTTTCGCTTCTCTCCTAATAAATGCACCTATATCTTATTAAATAATAATGATATTATAAATATATTATTAAAGAAGAATAATAACTATATTAAATAAGAATATATAATAAGAATTTAAAATATAACTAATTAAAGAAAAATACTAATCTATACTCCCTAATAAATAAAGGTTTTTGTAAAATAGTTTTCCCACCTAAAGTTTAATTATAATTTAAGATTTTAAACCTCTCACAAATAATAAATGCTTAACAAATATAATTGCTAAAATTATTTAATATCATTTGACTAGAACTTAAAAACCGTTTGATTTGAAAATTTTAAACTTTGTATTATTTAAATTATAACAAAATCAATAAATTAACTCTCGCAAATTTACTATAATTAGAGAATTAAATTGACAATTTTTAAAAAAATTAACAACTTATCTTTGTTAAGCAAATAACAATTAATCAAAATCAACTTTCTAGAATCTAAAAAATTTACCTTATGTAATTTGGTTTTGTGAATGTAATTGTAATTTAATTTTTTTTCACTATGTAAAGTAATTCTTATTTAGACACTTATGAATAATATATGTTTCTTTTCATTAACCGTGTAATACACGGGAACTAACCTAGTCGAAAATAAATAAGGGTGTAATGGTAAAACTGAGCCAATGAGCCCCATGTCAATCGGGAGGAGGTGGCCTTCCGATGTGGAGGCTATGGGTTCGAGTCTCAATTGTTGCAATATGTTTAGGTGGGCCAGTGGTTTTTCCACATTGGGCCTTCGGGTGTTTGGTTTCCCCTGGAATGGTGGGAGGGCCGGGTCACCGGTGCTGTCTGCGTTCGCGGGTGTGGGTGTCCTTTCGCCAATGGGTTTACCCTGGTGACCGGACTTACGGTATTCGTTGACCGTTAAAAAAAAAATAATGGTAAAACTGATAATTTATACGTTTCGTTTTATACAAACCATTGAATCTTGAAACGATGAAAGCACAAAATTTAAAACCCACATCCAAACACTCCAATGTCCAAACATTCCAATAAACGGGTGAAGGTTGAGAGGTGTTGAATTTGCGGCCCATCAACGTGTCAAATAAATCTAGAGATCGCATTTACGTGGCCGTACATAAATTCATGGTTGCATACCAGCGTCAGTTCCTAGATAGTCTCGTTGTTGTTTCGTCTATTCAACGATCTCCTTCACGTGAAATTCCATTATCACCCTTCTCTCTCCCTCGGCGCATTTGGGGATATTCTCCCAACCGATCCCATATCTTCCATCTGCCGTGGTTTTAATTATTTTCCCCAAAATCAAACGCATTCGGAACGGAGAGAGAGAAGAGAGAGATTGCATCAAGTGTTGATTGATTTTGATTCTTGAAATTGAATTCTGACTTGATTTTAAGGTAATTATGTTATCTTCTATCTATATCTCCAATGTTTTCGATTTCTTATCGTAATTTGAGTGAATCTTAAATTAGGGTTACTTGTGGTACCGTCATTTTGTAGCGATTTGTTCCTTTTGTTTCCGATTTCGATTGCAAATGTTCAATCTGTTGGTTATATCTTTTGAATTCTTATATCATGTTTCTACTTTGTTCATCTAGACCTTTGTCGTGTTCTGAGTTTTCGAAGAAAAAGATGATTTTCTTCGTGTAGGTTTGATTAATTTTGACTTTTCTCAAAATTGATTTTTTTTCCTGTTGTTTAGATGCGTACATCAACACTTAAAACATCAGCGTACATACATTGTGATCTAGCGATCGGTTCATTTCAATTTGGTATTAGAAAGCTCAATTTGATTTGAATATATAAGGCTTTAGTTAATTGCTTATGGGCCGATTGCGATTGCAGCAATTGTGTATAAATTCACGAGTTGAGAAGAGTTTTGTAGGCTTGAAACTACCTTATGAGGGTCAACTGTTTATATTTCATTATGTGGTAGTTTCATAGTTATTATTTCTACAACTGCTGCATTGCATCTGTATGTTATTTAAGGCTATCTTGTATGGGAATCTTAAATCAAGCAAAGATTTTGTCTGATGCCAGGGTCTATTCACCTGTACACTATTGTTCAATAGAAATTAGAGATTATTGGATTAGATCTGAAACATACACGTAATGGGTTCATCATGTATTTTGTTCTTGAAAATCAGTCAAACAATGATATGATTTTTTTTTGTATCATATAAATCGTGTTTAGTTGTTTGATTTCTGATCATTTTCTTACTGGTAGGTGATTCATCATGTGCGGTGTTTTCTACTAACTTCTGTGTTGCTGGATTCTTCAGAACATGTGATGGGGCATTTGTGAACTGTTTCTTTAGCCGGTCTGCATTCACAATAAATATGTTGTTGTAACAGTTAAATGGCGTTTTGCAGTTCGATATTTACCGAGTCTTAATCTCTTCAATTATTGAAATTACTGCTACTTAACAGGCACATTAGCAATTTAGTAGATTAACTAACAGTAGTTGTTCGGAAGGGTTCGTGGCTAGTTATGGAACACATAAATTTTCTTCACAGTCAAAGACAAAACCACCAAACCTCGGGTCGTAAATTCTCAACAAGTGGGCCCTACAAAGATCTATGGCTAGCGGTGCAAAATGGATGTGTGGTTGATGTAGATTCTGCCTTGGTTTTACTGAAGAAAAATGGAGGGAATATCAATTCAAGAAATGCTTTTGGCCTTACTGCTCTTCATATTGCCACATGGAGAAATCACATACCGATTATTAAACGACTTTTAGCAGCTGGTGCAGACCCTAATGCTAGGGTCCGTCCTTTTCCTAATCTTATAGATATTTGACAACCGTATGTTTAATTTTATGTAGTTTATTGTGGTTATTGCACAAAAAGGTAACATAACAAGGTCTGATCTCTGTTTTGGGCAACCATATATATTTTCACTCACAAAATTCTTCAAAGTTGTAATCTAATTGATTAAAACCCTCAAACATTTAAGGATTTTGATTTACCGTAACTTGTACATGTTACTATGCCAAAAATGATGATGTGACAGAAGACCATGTGGGTGTTTTACTTTTATCACATTCACCTTTTTTAACCTTTTGTGATGTGGTGACCGGAAAACTGGTTACCAACTGACAAGGCTGATGATTACCTTACATCTAAAAAAAGAACTGTCTTAAAAGTTGGTTACTTTGTTACCTTTTTGCTGGTGAAAGCAAAGATGGTTACCCAAAATGGATATCAGACCAAACTATGTCACCTTTTTGATTAAAACTCTTATAGTTCCAAACTTTTTCATTGAAGCTCTCAAACTTTCGAAGATGGTTATCATGTCAAAATGATAGACTTGTTGACTGTGTTATCATGTCTAAACCAGTTACCTGCTGACAAGGTTGAAAGATTACCCTATACAAAATATTTGGAAATAGGTTACCTTTTTTGTGGTTGAAAACAATATGTATTACCTTTTTATGCGACAATCCCTGGTTTAATTAAACAAAAGGTTAAAGATTTTGCATTTTTTTATTCAGGATGGGGAATCTGGATGGAGTAGCCTTCACCGGTCCCTACATTTTGGTCATTTGGCTGTTGCTAGTGTTCTTCTTAAATCTGAAGCTTCTGTTTCAATCGAGGACTCGAAGTCGAGGACACCTCTCGATCTCTTATCTGGGCCTGTTTTACAGGCTAATGGCAATGGAGATGGTTCAGGTACTCTTAACAAGCATACATTGTAATATCCATTTATAGAAATTCGCTGAATGTTTTATTACTTTATCTGTTCAGTAGTGACAGAGTTGTACAGTTGGGGAAGTGGTGTTAATTACCAATTAGGGACTGGAAATGCTCACATTCAAAAGTTGCCTTGCAAGGTCGATTCACTTCATGGGTCTTTTATCAAGTTGATTTCTTCAGCTAAGTTTCATAGTGTGGCGGTTAGTGCTAATGGTGAGGTTTACACTTGGGGATTTGGGCGCGGCGGTCGCCTTGGCCATCCTGATTTTGATATCCATAGGTAAAATCTTGCGTTATTTTTATTATATAAGTTTTAATCAGGATCAGACAATGTGGATGTTTAGATGTGCGTTCTGAAAGTGAATATATGACATTAATGATTCAAATCAGATAACCTTTAGTAAAAAAACGGACGGTAGAATATAGTGTTCGGATGTGCTTCTGATTTTATAAGTTGTAATAATCAGATGTTTAAATGTTTGGTGAATTTGATTATTCAAGAAGTTCATAGATAAAATGCGATTTTTGTCAGAAAAGTAATAACTTAGATTAATCAGTTTTGTTGCAATCTGCTATGAAACTTATTATCCAAATCTGATTATTTGCAGATAGTCAAAAGCAGAATTTGTTTATCCAAACATTGAAAACTGATTATTTGACTTGAAGTCACAATAATCAGTTCCGAAACGCAAATCCGAACACCATCCGAACACCATCTTAATTGAAATTTGAGCTATAAAATGTAAAAGAGGTGAATAATATAAACAACCAGAATAAGTTTAATCATTTTATTTGGTTAACTTTTTGCAGTGGTCAGGCTGCTGTCATAACTCCTAGACAGGTAACATCAGGGTTAGGGGCTCGCCGGGTCAAGGCAATTGCAGCTGCTAAACATCATACAGTTGCAGCCACTGATGGTGGTGAGGTCTTCACCTGGGGTTCCAACCGAGGTAATTAATTATCTTGAATATTTTATCTTTTTTAATCAAAGAATAGACTCAATAATTCTTATACCATGATAATTTTCAGAGGGTCAACTTGGCTATACATCTGTTGATACCCAAGCAACACCACGAAGGGTCAGCTCATTGAAGTCAAAGATAGTTGCTGTTGCTGCAGCAAACAAGCATACTGCTGTAGTTTCTGATTCGGGTGAGGTTTTCACTTGGGGCTGCAATAAAGAAGGGCAACTTGGTTATGGAACTTCAAATTCGGGTTCCAACTATACCCCTAGACTAGTTGAATATTTAAAAGGAAAAGTTTTTATTCGCATATCTGCAGCCAAGTATCACACCATGGTCTTAGGAGCTGATGGAGAGGTAAGTTCTTCAAAAATTTAAGAATTATATAAAAGCTATGGGTTAATTTTATATATATATATATATATATATATATATATATATATATATATATATATATCTTTCCAAGAGTTCAAAATTCCATATATATCCTTCTAGATTTCACAATATATAGCTTTTCGAAATACTAAAAGTATCATGTGTCCATTCCTTAGTAAAAATATAAAATCAGTTATTTATAACAGTGTGTTCCATCTCGGTGCGTAATGGTATCTTCATTTATTCAGTTAACCAGTTTGTTATAGGTAACTGATTTTATCTTCTTTTACTATGAAATCGGTAAATATGATAATTTTAGTGTACTGAAAGGTTAATATTACATGAAATTGCCCCCAAAATTATAATTTGATGCTTATTTGCTAGGGCTTTGCAGGTGTTTACTTGGGGTCACCGGCTTGTAACTCCAAGGCGAGTAGTTGTTGCAAGAATCTTTAAAAAAAGTGAAGGCACCCCTTTAAAGTTTCACAGATCAGAACGGCTTCATGTGGTCTCAATAGCTGCAGGGATGACACATAGCATAGCTTTAACCCATGATGGTGCATTGTTCTATTGGGTTTCTTCGGATCCTGATCTCCGCTGTCAACAGGTCCTTCATCATTATCATCACCATCATCATCATATCACCGTCACCACAATTTAGTTCTGAAGTATATTTGTTTTTTTCTCTTTGATGCAGTTATATTCACTTTGTGGGAAAAATATAGTTAGTGTGTCGGCTGGAAAATACTGGACAGCCGGAGTTACCGCTTTCGGTGATGTTTATATGTGGGACGGAAAGTCAAGAAAAGACGAATTACCAGTTATAACTCGATTACATGGTATCAAACGGGCTACTTCAGTTTCAGTTGGAGAAACACATCTACTGGTTATCAGTTCACTTTATCATCCTCCATATTGTCTCCCGCCTACCAGTAATTCTGAGTGTTTAAAGTCAAAATTAAGTGACGATTTAAGCGAGTTAGATGAAGATTTTGCTTATAATGATAATGAAATTGATGACATGGCATCAAGTTTACAAAAGGCTAACAGTGAAAACAAGGAAGTACCAACTTTGAAAAGCCTTTGTGAGAAAGTGGCAGCTGAACATTTGGTAGAGCCAAGAAGTGCTTTACAACTTCTTGAAATTGCTGACTCGCTAGAGACACATGATTTGAGGAAGCATTGTGAGGTATTTTATGATTTACCCATTTTGATCTTACAATTATGTGTTCATCCTATAATGTAGCGGTCGCAAATTGTTGATTTGGGTTGTGTCTTGTCTCAAACATGTCATTTGGGTCAAATAATTTAGCTTAAAGGGGAACGCGTCATAAAGTGATAAAAGGTTGAAAGTAGCCCAAAGTTTATTTTGAATGCATACAACCATCTCACTCGTTTATTTTAAGCATTTATATTCTTATTGTTGTAGTATTGTTTCTGTAAGTATAGTTAGCTCATTTGTATAATTTAAAAAATTTATGTATTTATATCTCAAACTTTGGGTCGAATCAAAATGTTAGCTAAAAGTGGAACAAGGTCGTACAGTTTGAAAGTAGCCATGGTTTATTTTCCCATTTTGGTCAAATCAAAATATTAGCTAAAATGAGAACTGTCATACAGGTTGAAACTTGAAAGTAGCCCAAAGTTTACTTTGAAAGCATGTAACCTCCTAAATTGTTTTAATTCAAAAGTTTGGGTTATTATCGTCATAATATTGTTTCTGTAATCATAATTTGTAGAAAAAAAAACAGACAAAAAGTTTTGCTAGCCAACTGACCTGGCTGTTTTGACCCATACATGTTTGACCCATTCCAACCAAGCCGGTTTGGCCTGTTACCTGACCCGCTTGTCTTGTGACTCTTGTTTCTGTGAAATTTATTCAAGCCTTGATATTTGCAGGAAATTGTAATACGTAATCTTGACTACATTTTCACTGTCTCAACACATGCATTTGCTAGCGCTTCACTAGATGTTTTAGTTAACCTTGAGAAATCACTGGATTCAAAATCATCTGAATTATGGAGTCATCGCCGGCTTCCAACCCCAACAGCCACTTTTCCTGCTGTTATCAACAGTGAAGAAGATGATAGTGACAATGAGTTTTTCAGAACACGTGATAACAGCAATGGTGGAAAGATGGATTCACATAAGGAAAGAAACCAAAGGTTTGATAGCTTTTTACAACCGTATGATGTTGCAAATCATGAAATTGGCAAACAAGTTCGGGCTTTAAGAAAAAAATTGCAACAGATTGAGATATTGGAGGAAAAACGATCCAAGGGTTATCATCTTGATAGCCAGCAGATTGCAAAGCTTCAGACCCGGCCCGTGTTGGAGAACTCACTCGTTGAGCTTGGTGTACCTGTTGAGACAATTCAGGCTAAGTCAACTTCTCCTGTTGACCAGAAAAACGAGGGTTCCAAGAAACAGAGGAAAAAGAGCAGAAGAAAACAGCTACATGGTGAAGAGGTGCATGGTAGTTATGAATCTGATACCAAGTTAAATACAGTTAAGGGTTTCTCACCTTCTGAAGGTTCACAAATTGACCAAAAGGTAATTGTAAGACAACCCAATCTTGGTGTACGTAGTGTTATAGTACATGCATGCCCTTACATTAAAAAAAAATACGATAATTTACAGGAAAAGGAGATAGATGACAAGGGTAAAATAGAAAGTTTAGTTGTCGAGGGGCCACCTGACAATACGAAGAAAGATCTTTCATGCTCAAAAAACAAGAGTTCTTCATCGCCTGCATCATCCAAGAAGAAAAATAGAAAAGGAGGGCTCTCTATGTTTTTAAGTGGGGCTCTTGATGACACCCCTAAGATCATCACTCCACCAACACCCAAAAGCGAGGGTCCCGCATGGGGTGGCGCTAGTATTTCAAAGGGACCCAGGGGACCCACTTCTCTTCGTGAGATACAGGACGAGCAGGGAAAAACCATGGGAAATAAGCCTGTTGCTAGAAAGAAAGATCAGTTTGAAGTTTCACCCGATGTGAAAACCGGTGGAAAACTTTCACTGAGTTCATTTTTGCCATCAAATCCGATTCCCATGGGGCCGACTCTGATCCATCAGGGGCCTGAGCCCGATAGAAGCACCCCTCCTTGGATTTCTTCAGGGACCCCACCTCTCCGTGGTCGCCCGTCTCTTAAAAGCATACAGTTGCAAGAGGTGACTACATTTCCGTTTCATGAATTTGGCAAAAAAAACGATTTTTTTATGTTATGAATATAATTTTGTTTTTGCATATTCAGGAGAAAAAACAAGAGACATTATCCCACAGCCCCAAAACAAAAACCACTGGGTTCTCTGTGACCAGTGGTCAGGGTTCACCATCAGATTCAGCTGGTTTGAACAAGTGGTTTAAGCCAGAGGTTGCGGCACCGTCTTCTATACGATCAATTCAGATCGAGGAGAAGGCTATGAAGGATCTGAAGCGGTTTTATAGCAGTGTTAAAGTTGTTAAGAACCAGTTTTAAGAAGTGATGGTATGTATTTTAATTATTCAAGCCATGGATCATTTTCTGGTTTTGTTTATGTAAATCAACTGTAGATACCTTCCTGAAGTAGGAATCTTTAATTTACATTCAGTCTGTTAATAAAGACTTCCTTAGACTGACTTGGTTATTGAAGCCCTCTGTGGGGAACTTGGAAGTTGTAAATAGCATAAAGGTGTAACCTTACCATCAAGGTTTTGGTATTCAGGGTGCACATTGTTTGTTTTCTTGATTTTTTCCCATGCATATAAAAATTTGCAAAAGACTCTCTGCATCCTTATTATAATTAATGAATAACTTTACCTATCATGTGTTAACTTCTGATGAAGTCTAGATTTTTGTATCCTGCCTTTTCTATTAAATACTAATGATTTTAAATAATTAAATATCTAATATTTATTTTAATATTTTATTAAAACTTACTAAATAATAAAATTATATTTTAATTATATTTTATTTTAAAATATAATTTTATAATTCTTAAATCTTTATTATTTATTATATATAATTCATAAATCTTTATTATTTAATATGTATAATTCTTATTATTTAATATATATAATTCTTATGATTTGTAAAATATAAAAGATTAAGTTTCATGATTTGCCAAATATAAAGGTGGTAATGTGTAGAGGTGAACAAAACGGTTTTTTTACCCGAACCGGTTCAAACCCGACCCGAACCGGTTTGGTCAACGAAAAGTCAAAACCGGTTTGACCCTAGACCGGTTCGGGTTAACCCGGTTTGGAGGCAAGGAAATCTCTAACCTATTAAACAGGTTAGGGTTGGGTTGAAACCGGTTTGTCTGTTAAACCGGTTTTAAATAAAAAAATCGAATAAATTTGATATTTTTAATAAAAAAAATAACAAATATAAAACATAAAGTGCAACGTTTATTAATATTTGGAAAGTTAATTGATTATTCTTGTGCGTTGTCTTCGGAACTGGAGCTTCGTAGCCTTGCATCTTCGGCTAGTTCTTCATCGGTGACTGGTTCGGACATTCCAAGATCAACCTCGTTGTTGTGTATGATTTCTTCGGCTTGAATTTTGTCTTCGAGAGAAGTTTGGTCTTGTATCCTATCCATTGCATCCAAATAGTCCTTCAAACAAATGCACATTTCCATCGCTAGGGGAGTGAGTCTAGTCCTTCGTATCGATAAGTCCCTGCCACTAAAAGAAAACGCAGATTCTGAAGCTACCGTGGAAGCTTGGACGGTTAGTACATCACGGGCCATGGCGGAAAGAATCGGAAACGAAGCTTCGTTTTTTTTTCCACCAAGCCAAAAAATCAAACTCCTCAAAAACGGTAGGAGGCATAAACGCTAAAAAGTTTGTGCCAATATACCTTCCTAGTTCGCTACTCGGGGTGGTACCTCGAGCGCGTTTACTAAATTCATTTAACATTTCGTTATATAAATTAAAATTAAAATCTCTCGAGCTACCACTTGATGATGTACCCATTGTATCATTTGGATTCGAAGTTGTATCATATTTATGTAAATAAACATCAAATAAATCTTGTAAACATTTGTTAAAATATGTTGTTGTGTCTTGTGTAAAATGGATGTCTTCACTATCCAAATTCAAAGCGTAAGTAATTCTATTAATCAACGTTTCAACCCCGTAAACATTTATGGTATGGTTTAACGCGGCGGCACAAGTTATAACGGGAGACATTTCTTTAAAATATTTTACTAATTTTTCTTTCATCGGTTCTATCATATTTGTAAAAAGAGTGCTTTTATTTTCAAGTTCATACAACTTGTTAGCCATTAAATATATTTGTTTTAGAGTTAATGGACTTGTGGGATAATAAACACCAGATAAAAAAATGGTGGCGGTTTTGAAAACTTCAAGCAATTCGGTTACGTCTTTTAAAATGTCCCAACTCGTAGACGGAAACTTTAGAATTTTACGACAAGGTTTTGAGGCAAGCATTTCATGAAATAGTTCTAAAGTTTCTCTTTGTCGTAAAGCGCTATAAAACATATTATAAGTCGAGTTCCATCTTGTCTCGACGTCCCAATTCAGACCTAAGCAAAGATTATTCGTTTCACGACAAAATCTAATATAATCATGGTATCTTTTTTTGTTACTAAATATATCTTTAAGCATTAGTCGAAAAACATATGTTAAGTTTGAAACCCCTTCAATTGCAAGTCCGGCTTGCACAGCCAAGTTAATGATGTGTGCGACACATCGACTATGGAAAAAAACGCCGTTGCAAACCGGTTTATATTTAATTTTTAGTTTTTGAACCGCATTTGTATTATTAGATGCATTATCAAAAGACATTGAAAAAAGTTTATTTTGTAATTTAAATTCGGTTATAACACTATCTAATATATAAAATAAATTTTCGCCGGTGTGTGGATATTCAAACAAGTCAAACGCGATTGTACGCTTCATCATTTGCCACGTTTTGGGATCAACCCAATGCGCGGTAACACAAAGGTACGAATCTGGTATGCCATGTGGAGCCGACCAAACATCGGTGGTTAAGTTTACACCGGTTTCCAAATATTCAAAACCTAAAATTAATTCTTTTTTTGCTTTTTTCCACATTTTTATACAATCTCGTCTAAGGGTGGTGCGACTTACTTGATGATAACGTTGTTGGAGTGTCTCTTGAATCATCCTTGTCAAGCGCGGATTGTCAAAGTGGTTGAACGGCAATCCTTCTTGAATCACTAACCTCGCCATTCGATCTCGAACAATATTTGGATCAAAGTTCCAAATTCCTCCTTCGCTTGTCATCGAGGCTTGACCTTCACTTGGAATTCCCTTCAAGGACGGGCAAGATTTTTCTTTATGCGTTTTCAAACTAGTGTTTGAATCTTTCCCCAAAAACGCACCACACATCTTGCACCGAGCACGTTCCTTCCCGTTTGACAACAAACATAAATCGTAATTGCACCAAATTACTGGATTTCTCGTTGTTGGTCGAATTTCCGCAACGCTAATTTCGTTTGAGGAACCACCAACACTTGACATGGTTATTTTCTTTGAGAGAGTTTAGAGAGCGTTTAAAAAGCGGTTTTAGAGATTAGAGAGTGTAGAAATAGATGTGATTAAACCTAAACACCCCCACCTATTTATAGTGAATTATAGGTGAAAAAAGGCCCAAAAAAAGGACAAATTCGACCCTAACGGCTATATTTTTCAGCAAAAAAACCGGTTTAAACCGGTTTTCCGAACCCGTTCACACAAACCGGTCCTCAACCCGGTGGACTTCAGAATGCTTTAAACCGGTTCATAACCGACGGTTTTAGGTTAACCCGAACCGGTTTGCCGGTTTGGACCGGGTAGGAAAAAAACGGTTTTTTGTATGTACAAAGTGAATAAAGAAGATTTATAATGACTTAAAAGTTAAATTATATATTGATGATTTAAATTAAAATCCTACATTTATTTAAAGGAAATTCATTATTTCACATAATGATGAATTTATATAAAAATATGTAATTATGCAAAAAAAATTATTCTTAGGGCTGCTATGACCAAAGTCCAAAACAGAAAACAAACAATGTTCTAACTTCAAAGAGAGGTTTTGAGGCCAAGTATGAACTAAGAGGGGCATAAGTGTAGTTTTGAAATTTTGTGCATATATTTGCAACAATTCACATAATTCAGGGGGCGGAACTGCGGAAGGAATAACTCAAAGTAAAACCCATGAAAACATCCGCTACTAGACCCGGTTTTTCCGAACCCATTTCTGATTCCAATTTTGACTGAGATCTTATTTTGTTCTTATCTACAATTTCCATTTACTATCTATTTATTTAAAAACCGTTGGCCATTTGGTACAATGGTAGCCCCAAGACTTCTCATAGTGGAGGTCTTGGATTCGAATCCTGACAACAACAAAAAAGGAGTCTGTGGCCAGGTCAATGGGTTTACCCAGTTGGGGGTTCCTCCTGTGATGGGCTGCACTGGATGTTCTAGAAGTTGCCCCGGGGAAACCCAATTATCTTAGAATATCTAGGTGTCGCCGGTAAAAAAAATCTATTTATTTAAAATCTACTGGATGCTTTAATTTGATTCGGTTGCATAAAACCTATTTTTTATAATTTTTTAATGGATAAGTAAGAAGTATTAAGATAATGCCATACTAATCCCCATGGACGGGTGTTTATATCTTTATCTATTCAAAATTTATTCAAAATCAAAAGATTTTCTTATATATATATAGGGAATGGGTATATGGGAATGGATCATTTAAGAACTCCTAAATATTTTGAGAACTCGCGAGAACTCGTCAAAAATCCAATCAAAACCATTTTTTTTGTTTTTATTATTTTTATTGTTAGAAATACAACATAAAAAAATGAATTTATATATGTAAATTTACATGTCTTCATATATTAAAAAATATATACATTTGTGTAAGTTTACTACTTACACATGTGTAAGTGTTTACCATTTACACATGTAAATAAATTTTTTTAAGGATAATTTAGAGAGAATGGATTAATTAATTGAAGAGATAAATCATTTTTTATGTTATATTTTGATAATAAAGATAGTGAAAACAAAAAAAATGGTTTTAATTGGTTTTTTGAAGAGTTCGCGCGAGTTCTCAAGTATTTATGAGTTGTTATTTGAACCTAACCCATGGATATATATATTATTTTAAAAAATACGATATTTCATTTTTCCATCATCAAGAAAATGATAATTTATTTAAACTGTATACTTTTTCAAGTTTCATTTGACATCTTAGTTTTTCTCTGATAATTTAATAAAGTTAATATTAGAAAAAAGAAAAAAACCGAATAAAGCTATATATTTAGATTTATAATAAATATTAAATATTCTATATTATTAGGGAAAAACTAAAATATATCTTAGATAAAAATTAAAAAAGAAAGAGATAAGCATTATATTTCAAATTGGATGAGAACTCTAGTTTATATATAATTTAAAAATACAAACAAAATTTACATGGATTTTAAAAATTATTCTAAAAAATATTAAGAATTCAAGAAAATCTCGAAAAATGAACAGTGTCCTGTTGTCTAAATCAAATACGTCGTTGATGAGATTTTCATAATCCTTTTTTCTTTATTTGGCTTATCTTTTTTCCTTAAACTATAACATATATGAAGTGTTGCATTTTTATTGATGAAATATATTACATAATAAAATTTATTTTCATACTTAAATTATTATTGGTCATCATTATTTTCATAGTACGTAATTATCATGGTAATTTATAAGATATTCTTTCTTGTAAAATAAGATAAAAACATGATAATAATAATCAGAATTAAAGATGATGCTACGTGGGATAATCGTGTCTATCATTAACGAATATATATCCTAAAACCCCTCTCCAATACATACTCAAAGTATCCCAAAAACCCTCCCAACACTTCTTATAAATATCAATTTTGTTCCTGTAACTCATTCCAAATCCTTTTAGCACTCTCTCCCTACCTTCAATCCATGTAAGTTTCATCTTTCTTTCTTCATCTTCAGTCTATTCAAATGCTTGTGTTTTGATTTAAGGAAGTTTCTTGTTCTATCGAATATTAATTATTGTTAAAAGAATTAAACATCAATATTGGCATGCAAAAGTGGGATTTATATTATGTTTTTTTTTTGTTTATTTTAATTTTGTTGATTAATTTCTTTAATAAAGTTGAAGATTTTTTGTGGGGTCTCATTTTCAATTCGATCCATTCAATAAAAGCATGATTTTTCGTTCCATCTTCTTGTACATGTCTTATATATATTTAAGGCTTTTAGGGTTTAACTTAATTTAATTTTTATGAAAGTGTTTTATTTTCACTCAAACTCTAACATGTTGCGCATATTAGAAACTATATACAAAAAAATGTGTTACGACCCAAGCAGAAAAATATTAAGAACCCTGCGTTTTAGGCAATAATAATAATAATAATAATAATTTATTGAGTCAATCCTAGTTTAATTAAAACTTGCTCGTGTTTTTATAAACAACTGTAGATTGTGATTCACGTGGTCAAGACATGGCAAACCTTTCACTGTGTGTTTTCATAATCCTGTCAATGTGGTGTTGCTCCACCATTGCTGAATCTGATGTCATGAAATACAAAGACCCGAAACAACCATTAAACGTTCGTATAAAGGACTTAATCGGTCGAATGACTTTGGAAGAGAAAATCGGACAAATGACACAGGTTGATAGATCTGTAGCTACACCTGATGTAATGCGTAATTACTTCATAGGTGAGTTTATCAAATTTACTCTTAATTATTTTTTGTACTCAAATATCACAAACTCATATAAACATTTTGATTTTCAGGGAGTTTATTAAGCGGCGGAGGTAGTGTTCCGGCAAAAGAGGCATCACCGGAGACATGGATTATTATGGTAAACGACTTCCAAAAAGGATCATTATCTACCCGTTTAGGTATACCGATGATTTATGGGATCGATGCTGTTCATGGCAATAGTAATGTTTATAATGCCACTATTTTTCCACATAATATTGGTCTTGGAGTAACAAGGTAAATAGTCAAATATTGTTTTTATTTTTTATAACTATTGTTTAGCTTAATAAAAAATAATTTATTTTTTTTATTATTGGGAATTTTTTTAATAGGGATCCTGAATTGGTTAAGAAAATTGGAGCTGCAACTGCCCTTGAAGTTCGGGCAACCGGGATTAACTATGCATTTGCACCTTGTGTTGCGGTAAATAGTTTCAAATTCATAAACAGTATAGTGACACAGGACCGGGTATTTTTGAAATTAAATTTTAGAAACTTAAAATTATTAAACTTAACTTTTTAATCTTTTTTTAGGAATGAAAATCATAAGAAAGAATATAATCACATTTCTAAAATAATGGTCAATTTCATTCCTATTTGATTAACAAACATGATTTTTTTTTCATTACAGTGTAATGACCCATTTCATTACATTCCACCATACATTCATACATACCAAACACTAACTTAGTGTGTCACTAAATGATAGTTTTCTTGTCTCGACGCCCCATTAACAGGTTTGTAGGGATCCAAGATGGGGTCGATGCTTTGAAAGTTTTAGTGAAGATCCTAATATTGTTCGACAAATGACTGAGATCATACCAGGACTTCAAGGGGAGATTCCTAGTAACGGTCGACAAGGTGTTCCTTTTGTTGACGGGCAGTAAGTGTCTTGTTTTTTTTTATTTGATCAAGTGTTTATTTTGTGTATTTACATTAACCGTTAATTAATTTTGTTTTTACAGAAGTAAGGTTGCAGCTTGCGCCAAACACTTTGTTGGCGATGGCGGAACGACAAGAGGCATCAATGAGAACGACACAGTCATTGATTTTCATGATTTATTGAGCATTCATATGCCGCCTTATTATGATGCAGTTCGGAAGGGTGTTGCAACCATCATGGTTTCTTATTCTAGCTGGAATGGACTCAAAATGCATAGAAATCAACAACTTTTAACCGGATTTCTCAAGAACACACTCAAATTCAGAGTATAAATTATGTCTTTTCTTCTATGAAATCTATTTGGAAATAGTCCCGTCGTCTGAAATTGTCCGAAAATTTAAAAAAATAAAAAAAATTGGTTGGAAAATGGTCGGAAAAATTTTAAAAATAAAATAAATGGGCCGAAAATTAAAAAAACAGAAAAAAATGGTTGGAAATAATCCCGTCAACGTGAATTTTTCCGACAAAACTATCTTTGTCGGAAACAACGAAATTCCAACCAAACATGAAAAATGTCATGTTATCTAGTAGTCATATCAGAAGATTTTGGTTTTGTTTACATAAAAATTGAATTTTTAAATGTTTTTTTTTTGTACATTTTGAAGGGATTTGTGATCTCAGATTTTAAAGGTATCGACAAGATGACAGATCCACCTCATGCTAATTACACTTGGTCTATTCAAGAAAGCGTTGGTGCTGGCATAGACATGGTTGGTTCAAACCTTCAAATCCAATTATGTGCAAATTAACACAACTTTAAGTTTCTTATTGTGTCAAACTGTTGCAGATCATGGTTGGGTACAACTACTTCGAATTTATCGACGGCCTAACCTACCTTGCCAACAACAATTTCATCCCAATGTGTCGGATTGACGATGCAGTGAAAAGAATTTTACGCGTGAAGTTTGTGATGGGCCTGTTTGAAAATCCGTTAACCGATTTAAGCATGGGGAAGTACCTTGGAGAACAGGTAATTCATTTTCCTTGTATGATCAAGAAGTGTATGAAATGATAATTTGACATTTTTTTTTGTGGTTGATAAAACAGGATCACCGCGATTTGGCCAGGGAAGCAGTAAGGAAATCTTTGGTCTTGTTAAAGAATGGAAAATGTGTTGATCAGCCAATGCTTCCCCTACCCAAAAAGTCGACAAAAATCTTGGTAGCCGGTAGTCATGCCGATAACATCGGTAACCAGTGTGGTGGGTGGACCATTGAATGGCATGGGGAAAGTGGTAATATTACTAAAGGTATGCATCATGTGTTAATTACTAGATGTTTTCTTTGGCAAACTTGGACAAGATCAGGTCTAAATTGATGTATAATTTTTTTTAAAAGAAGTCTTTTTTCAGCATGGACCCACATGAAAAAAAAGGGAAATTTCTGAAAATAAACATTTTATTAATATTTTTTTTTTCAAAACAAACATTAAATTTTCAGCTTTCACAAAATAAACATGTCAAAATCGCTGGATTATTCACTAAATACGGTGAAATCTCCGACTTACGTTTTCATTCTAATTTTTAAAAAATCCGGCGTTTCGTTCTAATTTAAAAAAAATACACGTGTAAGTGAACATACGTAAGTCGACGATTTCGCCGGATTTAGTGAATAATCTGACGATTTTGACATGTTTATTTTTGTGAAAGTTAAAAATTCAATGTTTGTTTTGTAGAAAAAGATTGAAAAAATATTATTTTGTGAATTAACTTAAAAAAACTATGGAGAATCACCATATTGGTCCACTTGACCAAAAAAATTTCAAAACTTACAGTTGACTTTTATTTTTTCCAAAGTAACCACACTGGTTCCCCATGCCATGTGGCGTAAAATTTGCCTCGTGCATCTTTTTTTTTTCTCACATGGCTTATAAGTTTTTAATAATTTGAAGTTTTTAAGTATTAAAAAAAACTAAATTTTATTAAGTTAAATTTCTAAATGATTCTAAAATTTAAGCTTTAATAATTATAAAATTTAAAATAGTTTTAAATTTATAACTATTTTAAAAAAAATTAAGTTTTAAATATTTTTAAAAAGTTTTGATTTTTAGAAGTATTAATAACGATTAAACATTAATTTTTTAAATATTCTTGGTTTTTGAAAGGTATTAATAAAGATTAAAAGTTTAGATTCAAATTTAATTTTTTTAATTCAAAAACTTCTTTTAAATTTCTGACCCAAGATTATGGCGAAGTTTACATCAAAGATTGAGTAAAAATAGAATCTTTTTTCTGCATGGAGTATATACCCACATGAAAATAACTATATTTCTTGATATTAACAACAGGCACGACCATTTTATCTGCTGTGAAAAATGCGGTTGACCCGACAACTGAAGTGGTATATGTAGAGAACCCGACTCCTGATTTCATCAAGTCCAACAATTTCTCATATGCCATTGTGGTAACCGGAGAGTATCCGTACTCAGAGTCATCTGGAGATAGCCAGGACCTAACAATACCTGAACCCGGACTAACAACCATCATGAACGTATGCGAGTCCATTAAGTGTGTGGTGGTGCTTATGTCGGGCAGACCCGTGGTGATCGAACCTTATGTTTCTAGCATGGATGCTTTGGTGGCTGCATGGCTTCCAGGGAGTGAAGGCCAAGGTGTGACCGATGTTTTGTTTGGTGATTATGGGTTCACGGGTAAACTTGCGCATACTTGGTTCAAGACTGTTGATCAACTTCCGATGAATGTTGGCGACCCACATTATGACCCGTTGTACCCGTTTGGATACGGGCTCACAACTGAACCTACCAAAGGATTGTAGAGGTGAACGGGGATTATGTTTTTATTGTGGTTAAAGAATTCTTTGAACATATTATTTTATGCTTATGTGTCTCCATACATTATATTCTTTTGTCTTAAAATAGAAGCATTTCCTCAAGATTGTTGCATAATTAATGAGAAGTGAACAGAGGTGTTTAATATTTGAATTAGATTCGATTCGAATACGAACTAGACTGATTTGAATTTTGAATCGAATTCGGATTTGTGATTTTTGATTCAAAATTCTAATTGAATTTATATAAATAATTTATATTTTGATTATATATTTTTATTACTAGCTTTGAATCGAATTGAAATTCAAATTTTCAAAATTCGAATAACTTAAAGTTAGATTCTTTGAAATTATAGTTAAAATATCAAATAAAATATGAGGTGATTTTTATCAAAGCTTCTGTTTTGATAAAACTAAATTTCATATATGATAAAAAGTAATACACTTTAAGATAGAAAATTAGAACATTTTCCATTGTAGCCCTAAGGGTGAAGGGGGCACATGTGGGTAGAGCAATCGGGTTTGCGGGTTGATGCGGGTACACCGCCGACGTTAATGCGGGTAAAGCCACGGGTAAGGTTTTGCAGGTGTTACTACCCGAGTTCAATTGTGCACCATAGCCGTTGGTAAACGGCATTATAGCCGTTGGGGGCATTTAAAACAAAAAAAAAACTTTTTTCCCTTTATATACAATATAATTATACTACATTTTTCACACAAAAAATATTTCATTCAACTCTATTTGAGGCTTGGATTCATATTTCCGAAGACCCGGTAGTCGGAAATCAACAAAAGAGAAGCGGATTTTGGAAGCGTATCCTCAAGCATTACAACGAACAAGTTGGTGTAAGCAACCGAACTATTCACCAACTTAAAAAAAAGAATTAATTTAAAAAATGAAAAAAAAAATTAGGGTATTAGGATTGTGCCCCCGACACTTTAGGGTATTAGGGTAGCATTTGGGTAAAAGTAAGGTGACACACCCTTATTGGTTGGTTTTGTTAGAGTAGTTTTTGAGTGTTAGTTGTGCCCCCTTCACCCTAAATAATAACTATTATAATAAAACTTTTATTGATACTAATGTATACTATTAATTTAATAAAATAGTATTTTAAAAAAGTAGAGATGTTAAAAAAGAGAACTTATACGAACAATGATATTAAATAAATATTAAAACCTAAGTTTTGCATGTGTGGAGAAATCACTGTAGAAAATATACAAGTTGTATTACAAATGGTACAAGTAATTGTTGGACTATTTTATATATATTTTTTTTCTTTTTCTCAGCTTTAATTCAACTTTAAAAACTTGGTTTAGCAAATGAAAAAAAAAGATTTCGGCTTAGTGCAGTGGTTTTATAAGTTTCAAGCAGGAGGTACCTCACCCGGGTTCGAATCCCGCATCCCCTCTTTAGGCTTGCTTGAAACCTTTTATTATTTTTTTGTTTTTTGTTTTTTATTATTGCATTTTGATTTATAACAATAAATCTTATACGCTCGAGGCTCTTTAAGTTCTTATTTCTATCTACGTTTCGTTTCAATCGTAACCGAATTGTTACAACGGACCCCCCGTCGCAACGCGCGGGGTATTATTCTAGTTGATATTAAAATCATCTAAAAGTTCGAAATTCAAATTTTGCTCTTAATAACGAAAATCACTGCCCAGAAAAACACCTGAAAGTCAAAAGGTGTGGCTTTCATGTTATTTACCATTTTATCTAATTAAAAGAAAATAAAATAATAGTGAAATTTATAGAACCAAAACCGTCAAGAACCGGGTCCTATATCAAAATATTTAAAGCCAACAAACCCATCGAGACAAACTTTTCTGTTGGATTGTGTCACATAGTACATTACCGATGTTATAAGACAAAAAAGGTTACGCAAATGATTATCAAACCGCTACACAATAATAGTTGATACTAGGGGTGTAAACGAGTTAAGCCGGCTCGTTAGCTACTGATCGAGACCAGCTTATTAAAATCCCGAATTGGACCGAGCTTAAACAATCCCGAGCCTAAAAATAAACATGTTTAATAAATGAGACGAGCTCAAGCTTCACTTATCGAGCTCGAGTTAGCTCGCGAGCCTAAACGAGCTTATTTATTTTATATATATTATGTAATAAAGATTTAGAATTTATAAAGAAAATATTAATTAGTAATAAAGATTTAGGAATTAATAAAAGAAATATTAAATAGTTAGCAATGAAAAAAATAATTAAAACATGTGACACAAACAGTTACTTATTTATTAGGTATAGATGTGAAATCTTGGATAAAACCTAGACAACCAATACTTAATAAAAACAATCTTAACATCTCACATGTTATTAATATTACGGTGTAACGCTAAACGCCCTCATTTCAACACTTTAATGAGCAGTATGTGCATTTTGACTAAAATAATCATATTGTTCTCGTACATTGACAATTTATGATTTACGGTCAAATTTGGGTAAGAACTTTATTGAAGTATAGGTTAGAAATCTGTGTATTACACATGTTGAATAATTAAAAGAATACAATTGATAATACACTTATATACTTCTCATTACTGATACATTACGAGCAGGTCTTTCATATTCCAAAACAGTTTCTTCTCCAATGAACAATTAGCACATCATAGGTTCTATCTCTTGGTGACAGACTGACAGTCATCTACTCTCTGAACCTATTAAGTATCGCCAAATTGTTGGTGCACTTAAATACATTACACTCTATATACCAGACATTACATTTGCAGTCATCAAAGTGTGTCAGTATATGCACGCCCCTTTCAAAAATCATTGGTTTGCAGTCAAGCAAATTCTTCGGTATTTGAAGGGCACTATTGACCATGGATTACTCATTCACGACAACTATGGATCAAAACTTCAGGCATTCACCGATGTCTATTGGCAAGGGACCTCCTCTTTTCAGGCCTTCTTGGATGTTCATTGCCCGGATGACCGTCGATCCACAGGAGGACTTGCTATTTATCTGGGCTCTACTATTTATTTCCTAGACCGCACGAAAACAGAAACAATTTCTAGGTCATCCACCGAGTTAGAATACAAAGCTCTAGCTGATACAGTTTTCGAATTAACCTGGTTAGAAACTCTTCTATGTGAACTTGGGATTGACACTACATCTACTCCCGCTCTCTTGTGTATTGATCTTGGTGCGAGATACCTTGTGGCTAATCATGTCTTCCATGCTAGAACAAAGCATGTTGAAGTTGATTTTTTTACTTTGTTAGAGAGGAAGTGGCACAAGGAAAACTTCAGGTGCAGTTTATTTCAACAAGTGATCAAATTGCAGATATCTTCATAAAACTGCTGCCAACTAAAAAATTTGTGTTTTTACAGTCAAAGCTACAGGTCGCTCCCCGTCCTTAGCTTACGGAGGAATATTAAATTATTGGTGTAATTACTTATATTAAGAGGTAGCCATGGGTAAACAAATATAATCCCACTGTAAACCTTATTATCAACGTACAATCACAAATGTTTCACACGCTCCAACTGATATGAACATCTTAATTATCCATTAAAATATAAGGATTTAAAGTGACTACTATATACATGTTTTCTAAATATTCAATAATTATCATTTTAAACAAATGTAAAATAAGAAAAATACATATAAGCATATTTATATTTTCAAAATGCACCATGTCTAATATGTTAGTTAACCGAGGATATTTTGGTTGTTTAATGCTTGATTTTGTGCCTTCAAATTTTACATCATACCTCTTGCGTCATGTGATGTTACATCTAAAATCTCATGTGATAGATCACATGCAACACTACTTAAATACATATATTAGACAGCATGTAAGCGAACATATGGAAAACATTCTCTAAATATCTCAAGAATACCATAGTTCAAATCCTGGCATAGGAAAGATTAGGAATTGATGTAGTTTAAAAGTATTGGCCGGCCCTTAGGGGGGCGGGGAGGGCAATCATCCTGGGCCCGGTCTTCTCAGGAGCCTGAAGTTTTTAATTTTTTTTTGTATTATATATATATGTATATATATATATATATATATTTTTACAAAAAAAATCTATATATTTTCAGCCTTAAACCCAATCCCATTAGTCCATTAACACATGTGACCCGAGTTATTTAAAAAAAGGCTGAAGTTGTAAGTAAACTCATATAAAAATTAAAAGGCACAAGCATATTTTTAAACTTAAGAAAAAATAGGGATTGTATTATGATTTTTTTATATAAGATTATTGAGTTTATATTACAGGGGGCCGCTTTTTTTTACACGCCCCGGGCCCAAAACATTTAAAGGATTCTCGGAATCGGCCCTGTTTAAAAATAGGAGTAGATGAGTGTTTGAAGTCAAAAAAGAAAAAATAAAAATCAATAAAGTGTCTTAAATATAAATATTTTGCTTGAATATATCTATTTAAAATAGATACGAATACTTTTTGGACGGTTTAGAAGTTTATCAAGTATTGAAAATAAATCTTAATATTAGCAAAAAATCTATAAGTAACAAGAGGTGATTTGTACATCATTTCAAGATTACTTTATGCTATATTTTGTTATATGATATATGTATGCTTTATTTTTTTATATTTAAACTCATGATCCAGTATTGATACACCTGAAATAATAATAATAAAATGAATATAGTTTTCTATAAATATCCATACAACTTCAGCGTCCAGAGTCCAGGCTGTAAGTAATTTGTTATATTTTTATTTTTTTATACTTTGTTCTAGTTTATGTAGATTTATGTGTAAATGGTGTTTTGTTTCTTGATCTACATTTAGGAACAAATCCCAGCCCCTTAACTTTCATGGCTACTCTAATGAAATGTCTGTTAATTCCGTTACTTCAACAGCTCATTTCATCTGGAAATCAGCTCAAATTCTCATAAAGTTTTAAACTTTATTCGTATTTCATGTGAACAAGCTTTTGAATGTTGAAGTTTTCATATGATTTCTGATCTTTAATTTATATCTATGTAATATGTTCTTTAAAATGTGCAATGTTTGCTCATGGGTATTTGTATTCTTGTTCCCTGGGCTTATTTCAGATTCAAAGTTTTTATTTTATATTTTTTGTTCTTCTTTTAGCTTAAATACTATTATATTATAAAGATTAGGACAGTTTTTAAATTATTTAACTATAAAATAAGACATATGTGTTCAATTTGAACTTTAAAATTAGCTTGTTTGACTCTTGGGTAAAAGTGGGATCAAATCTTGAGACAAACTACTGGACCTCCTTTGATTTTTATTTATTTTGAATATTAAATCTTCACCTAACTGCCTAATCAATACTCTGTTTATACTGTAGAAAAATTGTCACTGGAACTCCATTAAGGAAGAACATACTCCAATGGGGGTCAAGAACATGGGGAAATTTTCAGTTTTGTTGATAATGGTGATATGTTGCTGGATCTCCATGGCTGAAGCAGGGTACTTCAAATACAAAGACCCAAAACAACCACTTGGTGTCCGGATCAAAGACTTGATGAAAAGAATGACTTTAGAAGAAAAGATTGGTCAAATGACCCAAATTGATAGGAATGTTGCATCCAATGAGGTCATCAAGAAGTACTTAATTGGTACATGATTCAATCAAACTATCAAATTATTTATTTATTTATTACTTATTTTTTGTTATTTCTTGTGTTTGGATCTTTCTTGAACTTGTGTGTTTTGCAGGGAGTGTGTTGAGTGGAGGAGGGAGTGTTCCAGCCAAACAAGCATCCCCAAAAACATGGGTTGACTTGGTCAACGATTTCCAAAAGGGGGCGTTATCAACCCGATTGGGGATACCATTGATTTATGGGATTGATGCAGTTCATGGGCATAATAATGTTTACAAAGCTACAATCTTTCCTCACAATGTTGGTCTTGGAGTTACCAGGCAAGTTCTATAGCAACTTTATCTTTCAAAATTGGCAAATCTTGATCAATGTACAGCTCTCACTGCTTATGGTACAAGTCACTATACATGATTGACACTATCATTCTAGAGTCAAGTTTATCACATTATGGTACAAGAAATGCCCATCATATAATAAAGTTCAAGTAATAAATGCACAACTAGAAAGTAGAAATGTTGTTATGTATGGATTAGGGTTGTGGATATAACCTTTTTGCTATGGATAATATGTTACCTTTTCATTAGGCAAAACACCTTTATAGATAAAGGGAATCAAGATCTTCAATTTTTCATGGCCAATCATGCTTGTACTGTACAAGCACTGATAGCATATGGGACATAAAGACTGTAGATGGAACTTTGAATATACATATTTAATTGAATAATTGCTAACCCCTTATGACACCCCATCTGCAACAAGCTTGAAATGTGTGCAGTCATATTAATGATATGTTTTTTAATTGGATTATATATTTATATGAAAAAATATAAACAGGGACCCAGTTTTGGTTAAGAAGATTGGAGCTGCAACTGCGCTTGAAGTTAGAGCCACTGGCATACAATATGCTTTTGCACCTTGTATTGCAGTAAGTTCAAAAATTACTGCAAATTTTTACTGTCATTATAAAAAAGATTCAATCTTTTTGAATTTTTGTAGTTTTGCTAAACAGGTTTGTAGAGATCCAAGATGGGGTCGTTGCTTTGAGAGTTATAGTGAAGATCCCAAGATTGTTAAGCTAATGACTGAGATTATACCCGGTTTACAAGGAGAGATCCCTGTTGGTTCAAGAAAGGGTGTTCCTTTTGTTGGTGGACAGTAAGTTAAATTCACATGTTTTCCTACATGCTTATTTTGGCACATCTTGAATCTTTAACATGAATTTAGACCATTAAATGTGGAGTCTTTTAGATCTATCATCTATCTAGTGTTGATGCTTTAACTTATGGTCCTATTCCTATCCGTTTTAGGCGATTGGAAATTTCATCATCTGGTCCCATTTATGTGACTTTAATTCTTTTTTGGTTGATTAAATGAGAAGCAAAGGCGGGATTCAAAAAATGGAAAATGGTACAATTGAGTCGAAAGTGAGAGATGGTTCACAAGTGTGAAAGACATACACAAATGAGCAACATTGTGGTCACATAAAGTGGCACTGACTTTTTCTTGTTTGTCTAATATTCCCTCCATCCAAAAAATGACACACTTTCTGTCTTTGTTTGTCAAAATTTAATCCGACTTTTTTCTTTGTATAATTCATTTGAAATACATATTATCCATCTACTCCTTAAAAGATTCTGTTTATAAGTTTAAATAACTTTGCCCTTTAAGGGGCATTTTAGGTATTTAATCATTAGTCAAAAGAGTTCTATTACATTACATGTCTTCACTCCTACATCGATTTTTTTAGACGAAGGGAATATAATTTTTACTTTCTTTCTCTCTTTTTTAAAGCATATCTTGCTGATCTTATTATAATAGATAAGTTTGACTTTTCTTAGTCAACAGTCGATATCTCTAGATCTTAACTGATGTGGATCATGTGTCCCATTTGCTTAAATTTTGAAATAGGAACTAGAAAAATCAAGAAAAGTAGTAGGTTCACACATCAGACAAACTGTCAGTTTTCAAGATTGAATTTGTTGCTGATCCATGAATGATATTGGACATTTGAACACACCCTTTTATGAGTTTATCTACTACTGAATGGTGTTGGTTTATATTAACATAGATCTTTATTCAGACATGATACATGCTGATTCCATGTTTGTACAGAGATAAAATAGCAGCATGTGCTAAGCATTATTTGGGAGATGGGGGGACCCACCTGGGAACAAACGAGGGCAATACGATAATAGATGCGAAAGGGTTCTTCAGCATACACATGCCAGCATACTATGATGCTGTCATCAAGGGTGTGGCTACTATTATGACCTCATATTCCAGCTGGAATGGGGTCAAAATGCACGCCAATCGTTTTCTTGTCACTGATTTCCTCAAGAACAGACTTAAGTTCAAGGTAGATTCCGCTTCTTCAGTTGCATTAAGTGCTTTCTTACTCATAGCAAACACCTAATGAAGTTTTTGTTTGACTTTGACTTCAGGGGTTTGTTATATCAGATTGGCAAGGGATTGACAGGATCACTACTCCTGAACATGCTAACTATACATATTCGATCATAGCTGGGATGAATACTGGCATTGATATGGTATGTTTGATTTTTTGTTGTTCTTGATTTTATACTATTACTAGAATTTAAACTGTTGTATGTATCCAGTTCATGGTCCCATACAACTACACGGAGTTCATCGATGGTCTAACTTATCTAGTCAAGAACCAGTTCATATCAATGAGCCGTGTAGATGATGCGGTTAAGAGGATTCTTAGGGTCAAGTTCACCATGGGTTTGTTTGAGAAACCGTTGGCTGATTACAGCATGGCTAAGTACCTTGGAAGCCAGGTAGCCTAGCTCTTTTAACCTTTTTATGACAGAATCTTTATTGTAAAAATTACTAAATAGTAACCAAGTTTCAATACTGTTTTCTTAAAGTCACTCAAACTTTTTGCAAATGCAAAAAACCACTCAACTTCCAATATTTTCCCATTGTTGTGAAGCTTTTTTTTAACTGGATAAAATTAAGTTATCTAAAATGATAAATTATGTAACTTGGTTACTATTTAGTGACTTTTTTAAACAGTTACCTGGTTAAACCTAAAAAAATCACTAAACCGTAACCAAGTATCATAACTTTTCCATTTAGGTCACCTAGTTATGAAAAACTTCAAAATAATGGATCAATATTGAAATTTAGTGTTTCTGCAGTTGTAAGGAAGTTTGAATAAATTTAGTGGAACAGCGATGAAACTTGGTTCTTTTATGCGACATTTTCCCCGATCTTTATTTGATTTTTGAACTCGAATATGAACAGGAGCACAGAGATCTGGCTAGGGAAGCTGTGAGAAAAACACTTGTATTATTGAAAAACGGTAAATCTTTAAAAAGTCCATTGTTACCGCTTCCTAAAAAGGCGTCGAAGATATTAGTTGCAGGGTCTCATGCTGATAATCTTGGTTATCAATGTGGTGGATGGACAATCGAGTGGCAAGGGCTTTCAGGAGATATTACTGATGGTATAACTATGATCTAGAAAAATTCAAATTGTCTGAATCTTTCATCTTCCTAAATCTTGAAGTAAACCCTTTGATTTTTTTTTTAAATCTTGAACTAAATCCCTTTGATCTTTTTAAGTCTTGAACTAAACCCTTTGATTTTTTTTTTTTAAATCTTGAACTAAACCCCTTTGATCTTTTTAAACCTTGAACTAAACCCTTTGATCTTTTCTAAATCCTGAACTAAATCCCTTATCTTTTTGAAGTCTTGAACCACACCCTTTGATCTTGCAGGCACCACAATCTTATCTGCTGTGAAAAAAACCGTTGACCCGAAAACTCAAGTGGTCTACAATGAAAACCCCGAGTGGTAATTTTGTAAAGTCTAACAAATTCGACTATGCGATTGTCGTGGTGGGTGAGTACCCGTATGCCGAGACATTTGGAGACATCATGAATCTGACAATCCCAGAGCCTGGACCAAGCACCATCAAGAATGTTTGTGGCTCAGTGAAATGTGTGGTGGTCTTGATCAGTGGCCGGCCTGTAGTGATCCGACCGTATCTTAAAACCATAGACGCTCTTGTGGCTGCTTGGCTTCCGGGAACCGAGGGTCAAGGTGTCACGGATGTCCTATTTGGTGACTATGGGTTTACTGGCAAGCTTGCGCGTACTTGGTTCAATTCTGTTGATCAGCTACCAATGAATGTTGGTGACACGCATTATGATCCATTGTACCCGTTTGGGTTCGGGCTCACTACTAAGCCTAGGAAGAATTTGTGAACCTGATGAGTGTATTGGATGTTGAGTATTTTTTGTGGGAGATTGATTTTCGCACTTCAAATTTTCAGCAACAAAACTTGTCTTAATGTTGTATGAATAAATTGATTAAATCAGTAGCTTTCCAAGGCAACCATTGTTAATTAGAAGTAGAGATGCACAAATCTGGTTAAAACCCTAAACCAGTTCGGGGTGGAATCGGTTTGTGTTGTGGTCAACAGAGTCAAAATCAGATTGAGTGAGGAACCAGTTCGGGTCGAAACCAGTTTGAATGATGGATAAACCTACCCGTATGAACTGGTTGGGGTCGATTTGGGACCGGTTCGGTTAAATAAAATAATATTTAAAAAAAAATTAAATTATATATATAAAATAAACAAAATAAAGTTCATGTTTTATTTATTTATTTTAATTTTAGAAATTACAAAAACATAAATTCATTACAAAAAACATAGAAATTATGAATACATTTTTTTTTGATGTTTAATCGTCGTCGTTGTTTAGTGTTTAACCTCGAGCCGAAGCGCATTTCACCACCTTGCAATACTTTTCTAAATGATTTTTCAAAGTTGAATTTGAATATTGTTTGAAAAATGTACCACAATGTTTGCATCGAGTTCGGTTCAGACCGTTTAACATTTCACACAAATCATATTTTGACCAAATACTTTGGTTTCTCATTGTTAGTATAATCCTCACAACGATTACTTCGTTTGAGGAAGCACCAACATCAACGGGCGATTGCCCACTTGAGGAAACCATTTTTTAGAGCGTTTTTGAATTTTGAGAGAATAGATAGCGTTTTTGAGAATTGTGATTGAACCAACATATCCAATGCATTTTTATACTAATATATGAGGTAAAATGGTCAATTATAAAACCCAAAAATAGAGTTCCCATGGCTAGAAACGGCTATGATGCCATTATCCAACGGCTAGAACCATTCCACAACTCGAAACGGTTTCACCAACCCGGTTTCCACGAACCGGTCTCAACCCGGGTTCTTCATCTGGATGGCCAAACGGTCTCAAACCGCTGGTTTCAATCGGGTTCAAACCGGTTTCACCCAAACCGATTATGTTTTGCAGTTTGGGTCGGGTTCTAACCCGGTTTGGGTTCACGAACCAGTTTGTATGCCCATCTCTAATTAGAAGTCAGCTTTTAATAGTTTCACTAGCTTTGAAATCCAATATCGGTGATCGTCCACAGAGGCCTCATTGCCATTGGGATTGGTGACCCAATTATAGAGAAAAAGTCTTTTAGAACACCAAGATTTGAATAGGTCATAAGTTCAAGTCCCACTCCCACATTATTAAAGAAATTTGTCTTTCAAAAAAAATCTACATAGGCCCAATCCAAAATTTGCAATTAAAGGCTCAAAGAATCTTTGCCAGATAGTTCTCTTCTTATCAACGGTATAAAAGAGAGCGTTTTAGCCGATAATTAATTGTGTTATTTTATCATTTATGATATGTTTTTGTAAAGATTTAAATTTTATTTTATATTTTCTTTATCAGCAACCATGACAACTGGTATCAATTGTGGCCAATGTTTTTATAATTGAATTTTCTTCGAACCGGTCATCTTATTGGTCCATCGGTTAGATGAGTAGACCAGTTTCACAAATCAGATGACGTTATAAATAATTTAAAAATTAAAATTATTTATATGTAACTAACTTGAAACAAAATATGAAACTATTATCTTCTGTTGTTAATTTTCAATGTTAACAAAAAATGAAACCTAAAATTAATAAATATGAAGCCACTGATAAAAAATATATAAAGCCTAAAATAAGCAAATATAAAGTCTAGATAAATAGAGAAAGTTTTGAATACAAAGGTTTTTTTTCGTGCGAAGCGTACGAAGGATTTTGAAGCGTTGATATAGAAATTAATGGTAAAGATCAAAGGTGATTGTTTTAAACATGAAAAGATTATGAAAATGGTAAATTTGGAATAGCCTACCTTTGTTGACTTTTTACAAGTGCCCCCATTTTTTTTAAAACATGCATAACTTTTTTATACGATATTATTTTAAAAAAAATTACAACATAAAATCAAGCATTTATTCTCTTTAATTTGGGTATAGTCTTGCTATACTTTTATTAAAAAAAATGAATTTTTTTAAATGTCGAAGTGTTGTGCGTACTCATGTGTGATTACGTGATAATGGTCATGTGTATAACATTCGTGATTACGTGATTATGGTCATATGCTATTATAAAGTATGCGTGATTGCGTGAATATGGTCATTTGTTACTATAAAACATACGTGATTATGGTCATGCGTTATTATGAACATACGTGATTATGGTCATGCGTTATTATGAACATACGTGATTATGATCATGCGTTATTATAAAACTTGTGTGATTATAACGCGGACGCATTTACCCCTCGCCCACCGAACACGTGCCGCATGTTGATGCCTTCGTACGCTAAACCCCCTTTGTACAATAACCGGACCCTAGATAAATAAATATTAATTTTAAGGAAGTTTTGGAAAAAAAAACTATAAAATATAAAGATTTTGAAAATTTAGTCTAACCACCAGTCCGTCCGGTTCGTCGATTCACCGAGTCCGACTTATAACCGGTCGTTTCAAATAAAGTTAGTTCAAAAATACTCAACCAGATCAGTTATCCACCCGGTTTCTAGACTACCCATTCTAAAAACACTGGTGGCACAGATTTTTTTTACTTTTGATTAATTAAACTCTACTTTAGGTTTAAATAAGCAATCCATTTTGTTCATACATAATTAATATTTAACATTTAAAAAAAACAGAATACAGGAAAATGGTAAACCAAAATCAGTTTTGTAAATTGGTTAATGATAAATGAATAACGAGAACGTTTATAAAGTAATAGATCTAATTATAATCAAAATTCCATTGTCGTCCAGCGGTTAGGATATCTGGCTTTCACCCAGGAGACCCGGGTTCGATTCCCGGCAATGGAACCTTTTTTACTACTTTTTTTTTCAATTTTGTTCCTATTTTCATAGTTCTAAAAAACCATCAATTTGTTCCTGCACTGTGAAATTGGATGTTCTTGGTTTATGTTTCTGGTTTAATTCTTTCTTATACTAATTCACTTATTGATTGAAACCAAAAAACTGAAAAAGTTTACATATATATGTTCTTGGAAATTTCTGATGGTGGTTTATAATTTACATGCAACAAGAATCAATTACAATTATTTAAACAAATAATTTTCAGTTGAATGAATGAATCCTTACAGAACTTCTTCTAACCCATAATTCATACATCACCATATAAAATGTGTCAAAATCCACTGGGATTTGATGCCATTGAAAATGCTTTTGCACCTGCAACACATTCTTCTGCAACTTCATGTACTCATCAGAATCTACAATTTTGTTGAGTATTCTCTTCAAGAAGGCGATATCTTGAGTTGAAACAACAACCGCGAAGCTATCCCAATTCAAGACATCCCCAAATGGTAGATCATAATGGTCAGCCAATACTACAGGAACACAACCGTAGTAGATGGCATCGCCTATGCGAGCCGTGTTCACTTCAAACCCTTTTGCATGGATGCAAAACTTGCTTCCAAGAAGTGACTCTGAGTAAGGGGTTTTCAGACGGTTTTGGTGAACACCAATCTCTGAATCATTAATCCATGTACGAACCAAGGACTCGCGCACACGCGAGTTCATTGCTCCTGCGTAAAATGCAAGCATTTCCCTGCAACATTGCGGTAAAATAAGCATATAATCACTTTCAGAACGCAAAACCAAACACCGTAAAAGTTGAAATTTTTAGATTTATAGGGGAGTGAGGGGATTCATGCTGGTTGAACAAGATCCGCTTGGTTGGAAAACGGACTCAATCAACTCCCTTCTTGCACAAGCGGGCTTTACTCACTTCATTTTCTCTTTATATATATTTTCTAAATAAAGTATATTTTTGGTATTGATGCTTCTAAATAAAGTATTTTTTGGTATTGATGCATCTTTATGTGTAGTGTACCCTTGCATTCTATTGAAAACTGAGTTATTATCAAAATAAAGTATTTTTTGGTCTGGTAAATCCATAATGCATCCCCCGACTCTCATGTAAATCCAAAAAACTCCCTAAAAGTTGTGTAAGCTAGAAAACCTTTTAGATGGGTGACGGGTCGGGCGGACTCCCGGTCTGGGCCATATTTGCGGTATGGATGCATCTTTATGTGCAGTGTACCCTTGCAAGAAATAACTTGAGGAACAAACAACTTGAATTGCATTGATGCTAACTTCGGGCGCTTTCTCCATCGCAGTCCTCCCGATAGAATGACACGCGACATAGAAATGATCAGCACCACCTGTGCGGTTCCAAAACGGGTATTTGTGACTTATGTTAAAGATGTAGTCTTTGATGAAGTCTTTAATGCCACCTACTCCAATTCTTTTATCATGTCTCATACTTGCAATGGAAAATGGCAAGAAAAAGAGGTCAGCTTTAGATGGATCTTGTGTAACAAAATGGCTCATTGAAAGTGCAATTTTGAAGTAGCTTTCACTTGCATAGTTGCCTCCTGGTGAACCGCGATTATCGGGCAAGAAAATGTTGGCGAACGGGTCGGTTTTCGCGTGCGGGTAAATGTATATTTTCAAGGTTTTGTTCATTTGTTTGTAGTCCTCCAAGAAGATGTCTTTTTCATGGTATACAGCTTGTTCAACATTCACAGGCTTCACTGAAATGGAGAAAGTGGCAAGAAGATATGTGTTAGTTGTTAGAAAGTGTTCAACATATTTGGGACCATATTGTAGACCATTCAGGCCCAAGTAGTGATCAAAAGGTATGTCAAGATGTGGTGATGAGGGGCAAAAATGTACTTTCCTCACAAGAAAACCATGTGATGATGATCTTGAAGGCGGCTGGATATAAAATTATATTTGACATAAATAGACTACACACATATGAACTTTAGTAGAAATCAAGTCTTTCAATTATATATATTTTTAAATGACATTTTATTTGCTTATTATAGGCATCCAAGAGGGACATTTCTCTGCTTGTGTTTGTATCATAGGAACTTGTCATTTATATAGCATATGCGTGATTCTTTTCTTTGTATCAAACTTCTTTTTAGCTTAAAAAACCGTTACTGGTAATGTTATGGGACTCCATCAATACCCTACTAGTACTAACCAATAAGATTAGATAAAATACAACTTGTGATGATGAAGCAGGTGGCTTTCAAGGGGTTAAAGCAGAAAACCGATGAAAACTGTATTCGAATCTGATCAGTAAACCGATAAAATGCAACTCATGAGATCTCTACTAGAGGGCTCATACGTTTACCAGTACGCCACCCCTTAAAGATTTCTTGTATCAATTATAAAATTTGACAATGGTAATTAATATCCTCTTACGATAGTAAATTATGTATGCTATAATTCCTATAAAACTAGCAAACTTATAACTTTATGTTTGTAAAAACAAAATATTTTTTATCTTTTATATTTTTTTATCTTAATAGATTCTATTATATAGATTATAGGTTATATATAGTTAAATATATGTATTTGTTAGGGTTATTCACTGGCCATCAAAATCAAGAGCCGTAGCATGTACTAATCACAACTTTCTTCAACATCTTTAGCCGACTATAATCAGTCAAATTTTATGTTCAACCCAAAATTCCATATACAGATTTATTTTCCAGAGATATGAATTTTAATTTTCAAAATCTTGTGGTTTTGATTTTATTTTAATATATGAAAGCTAGAATGAGGTTTTTTTTAATTAGAATTATCATAAATATTTATCAAGAATTAATGAAGAATATCATATATGTTTTTTTTCTCTAGAACATATTTTAAAATCAATATACTTGTCTAGATAATACTTTTACAGCCCTAACAAAATTGACTAAATAAAATAAATAAACATGTGGGCGTAGAACGCCGTCGTATTACCTTCCGAGGGCGCAGAACCTCCAGCAGACAGTTGACCCCCATCATGCACCACCTCTTGACTTGTATTTGCCGTGGAATTTTCTCCACCGCCTTTTTGCGAAGCCACCTCCGGCAAGCTTCCGCCGCCGTTGCTGCCATCTCCAAAACCATCATCCGAAGTGGACAGCGGCTGTTCTTCGTGCAATACCCGAATAACATCATCGTACTGATTAATAAGGATTTCTGTAGATTGATCAAATGGCGGTTTCATGTCAAAGTGATGATGATCTTGGTCAAACGTGATGAGTTTTGAGGTTGAAGAAATAGATGTTACAAAAAAGAATATCATTCTTAAAATAATCAAGGAGGCTGATATCATGAAGAACAAGCCTTTGAATGAAGCCTTTATCGCCATTGAATTAAACTGTCACACACACTAGCACCAAGAACACACACTGAGTTATTAGAATCTTTGAAACAATGGCTGCTTGGGTTTTGTGGAATTATGGTTTTATATTGTTTACATACAGAAAGAATAGAGAACACACGCTACCAATATATAAAAGTTGTATGTATATAAGGGGTGTTGTGGTGGGGGGGGGGGGGGGTAATATTAACACGGCTGTGGGCGTGGGGCTGCTCTGAGGCTATGTGGAAGTAGATTAAGCAATAAGCAAGATGGTGGGGTTAATTACTTGCACAAAAACTATACCTACCTAAATAATTCAAAGAAATTAATAGATTCCAGAAGCCAAGGTTGACAAAAATGGCTAAATATTAAATAGAAGCTTCAAACTTAATACTTTTAAGGGAAAATTATTAAAATGGATATTTGACCAGTCAAACTTATTAAAATGGACAAACTTTTCAGCCTACTTAGTTGTGGTTATTTAAACCATTAGACGGCTGAAGCCGGCTAGTTCAGCCTGCTTGAAAATCCGTGCTCAGCTTCCTTTTGTCAGATTTTTAACTAACCAGAAAGTGAAACGTGGAGGCTCTGAAACCCAAGCAGGCTGAAGCCCACTTCCAAGTAGGCTTGTCTATTTCTTTCACCTGGCTTAGTCGGCTTGGGTTCGGCTGCCTTAGCCGGCTTGTTTTAGCCTGCGCTGAATGGGTTAATACACTTGTTAGCCGGCTGAAGTGGTATTACTAGCCTGCTTCGAACCCAAGCCGGCTAAGCTAGGTGAAAGAAATAGACAAGCCGGCTAAGCCTACTTGGAAGTGGGCTTCAGCCTGCTTGGGTTTCAGAGTCTACACGTGTCACTTTCTGGTTAGTTAAAAATTTGACAAAAGAAAGCTGGGCACGGATTTTCAAGCAGGATGAACTAACCGGCTTCAGCCGTCTAATGGTCTAAATGACCACAACTAAGTAGGCTGAAAAAGTTTATCCATTTTAGTAAGTTTGACTGATCAAATATCCATTTTAATAATTTTCCCTACTTTATCCATTTTGATAATTTTCCCTACTTTTAATCACCTTTTTATTATAAGTTGGTGCCAATTTAATATAAGGGAGAATGACAGCGATATGATTGCTGTGTGTGTAGAGTATAGAGAGAGCAACAAAAGAAAACTCCTCCAATTAATAATGAGAAAACTAGAAAATTTCTTCTAATTTTTAAACCTTAATTATTTCAGCAAATATCATAAAAAATTAATATACTTTCTGATTTTTCTTACAAAAATCAATCGACAACTATTTACTTTAGCAAATGAATCGGCAGAAGCAAGCCAAAGGAAATTGACTGACAAATTCATTCTATAAATAGATGATTTATAATCAAATTAAATCCATTTTATAAAAATACCTATAAAATATGTGAAACACATAAACAAATCAAATCGTTTTGCAATAGAATCGTTTGCTTTGCTCTTGCTTCTTTCGGTTGATTTCCTTTGTCTTGTTTATGCCGATTTATTTGTTAGTGTAAATAGTTATCAAGAGACTTTGGTGAGAAAAAACAAGAAAGTATATTTGTTTTTTATGTGCAAAAATTTGTTGAGAGACATTTTGAGAAAAAAAGAAGAATATGTTGATTTTTTATGTGCAAAAAATTGTTGAAGAACTTTTATGAGAAATAACATAAAGTATGTTGGTTTTTTATTATATTTGTCTTAATTACTTGTTCATAAGTTATCATTTTAAAAAAAATTAACATAAAATCGAGCATTTTTTATCTTTAGTTTGAGTATAATGCTACCATATTAAAAAAAATAATTTGTTGTGTCGGATTTATTCGATATTACATATATGCAGTATGATGATACTGCATATATGAAGTATAAGCATACTGCATTTATGTAGTATGAAATAAGTTCTGACATGTTAACTTTTTGTTTTAATATATCAAATTATACTCAAATTAAATATAAAAAATGCTTAATTTTTAGTGTAATTTTAAAAAAATAATAATAATATATGAAAAAATTATTAAGGTTTAAAAATTTGAAAGAGGAGTTTTCTATAATATTATATATGTATGTATATATATATATACACACACATATATGGGATTCTTTACACATATATTACAAGTAACAACTAAAAGTATTTATTATGTATTTTTCTAGAATTATAAGATATGATGATTATGAAAATAGGGAACGGTTCAAATATTAACCAATTTTTTATGTGATAACCGTGATAACCACTATAAAACAATCACATAATTTATAAATTATTTTTTCTTTTAATTGTTAAAATAGTATGTAAGTATCTTGAATAAATATTTTGAACGTAGATACGGAAATGATGAGTCTCACATATACGTACCAAATAATGTTACATATATGTGACACATAGTGTTTACCTATATGTAACGTTAACATAATGATAAATGTTACGTATACGTAACACTATATTTGAGAATGGTTATCATGGTTATCACATAAATATTGGTTAGCATTTGAACCTCACCCTATGAAAATATATCATGTTTATGTGAATACTCTTGAATTTATACATGTATATGTGCGTAAATTTATATGTATTACAAACATCTACAAAAGCATAGATTTATTATAGTCATCGGATTAACACATGTGTACTAAATTTGTTACGAGGATAATAGATATGATTAAGTAAGGAAATTAATGACTATTAATAAAATAAATATTTAACATCTTATAATTATACTTGTTTTAACTTTTAATAAATAATACATGAATAATTTTGATTAGTTCTGGTAGTTTTGTAAACTTCTTCTCTCTCATATATACATATGTGTATGTACGTGTGTATTAAAAAAAAGAATTAATAAATAAGCACTTTATTTAATAATCATTTGTTTAGCATGACAGGAATTAATGTGTATGTAATTATTGAGAGACCCTGAAGGTATGTTTGGTATTAGGTAATGGAATGGACGATGGAATGGAATAGACGAAGTGAATGGAATGGACGAGGGAAATGAATGGATCATTACCATTCCATTATTATGTTTGGTTACCCTATGAGAATGAAATGAATCATTACTTATTGTTGTTTGTTAGGAGTGAAAAGACGAAGGAATGGAATACAATTCATGAAAAGATAAATAAATACCCTAGAATAATAAGGTCATGGGTCGGGTAATGGGTCAGGGCATGGGATGGGTTATGGTTCGGGTCATGGGTCAGGTCATGGGTCAGTCATGTCGGGTCGTGGGTCATGTCATGGGACGAGGCATGAGTCGGGTCATGAAATAAAGCATGGGAGGGGCTATGGGTCATAGCAGGGGTCGGTTCATGGGTGGGTCATGGTCCGGGCATGGGTCGGGACATGGGACGGGTCATGGGTCGGATCATGGTTCAGGTCCCGAATGTTTGTTTTATTGCATTTTTCGTGTAAAATGTTTTTTAACAACTTAGAGCTGATTTATAAGACTACCCCCATCAGCGATTTTTTTGGGAGGTCGGTCGCTAGATTTAAAGAAAGAAAAAAAATGTAGTAATTATCTCGACCTGGTCGTGGGGGCAACCCAAATTGCAAACTAAAGTTGCAGCCACTTGTCACTTGTCTATTTGTTGTTTTTCTATTTTCTTTTTTCTTTTTCTTCCTAATAAATCATTTTAATTATAATTTGATTTTTCTTTAATAACTTTTAATATTTATCATTTTAAAAAAAATATAAAAACGCAGTCTTGTTTAGTTTTTTTTTAATGAACATCCCAGTATAAATTTTATTAAAAACTGAGTTCGTTTAAAAAAATGTATTTTTAATATAAAATAATATTAAAAATCGGACACTTGGTAACTTTCTATTAGTTCGGAAGACTTGATTGATCATATATAGCAAAAATATGGCGTTGATGAATAATTATTTATTATTTTTCTAATAATTTTAAATAAAATAGAAATAATCATGAATTATATTTATACAATAAAAAAGTTGTTTTGGTTGGGTTGCTAATGAATGTGAAAAATTAGGTTTGGTTGGGTTGTGTAGCTAGATAAGAGAGAAATTTGTTTTATAATAAAAGGTTTGGTTGATTTGGGTTACGAATGAGGATAGTCTAACACCATATAAATCAACCAATTACTCTTTTTAAAAGTTTTAGGTTTTTTAAATCAAAATTGATCAAGAACTAGAACAAAATTGCCAAAGTTGGCATTATTAAAGCAAAACACTATAAAAGATTAAACCTTATTTCAATCTCCACAATATTATATTACTTGTGCAATTAATTTGCCTTTTGTTTGTTTGCTTAATTATTATTAATTGAGATGAATTGTCCCATTACTAGATAATTACTATTATTTTACCTAAAATGGGAATAAAGCTTTAACTTGGTCCCCATTTTTGAGGATTATTCATGGATATCAAACTAGAATTATTTTATGTTTGTTAGGCAAACTAAAAAGAATTAATTGTCGGTTATTGTAGCTCACATTTGACCGAGAAAGATGATTTACTTAAATGTAAATAAAACGTTCTTAAACCACAAACATAAGGAAATTAGGTATATTCATCGAAAATGGATCAATGTTTGTTTGCAACGATTTACAACCGAAGATTTCAAAAATCTTCATCTCTAAGTTGTTTTGCGACGTATTTAACGACTGAAAGATCCGTCGCTAAATGTGCTACCATGTTTGCGATGGATTAGCAACAATTGGCTAACACATTATGTCGCATCATCAGTTTCAAAAGGTGACAGTCCCACATCTAGCGTCCTATTTGCAGCCGAAAGGATCCGTTGTGACGAAAATTACAACAGTCTATACTTGCAACAGATATCTTGTCGCAATTTCATCACAACATCGGTAGCAAAAGGTTATCCTCCCAAATGTTGCGACCTATTTATGACTGAAAGGGTCTGTTGCGACAAAAAAATTGACGGTCCGTATGGCGACATATGTCTTGTTGTGTTTCCATCGCTAAAAATGTCTCGTAACTATTTTCTATCGAAAATTAGCGACATACGTAAGATTTCGATGCATATTGGTTTCAAATTTTGCAATAAAATATGCATGTCGCGGAATTTCTCTGTAAAATACCGTATGTTTAAATTATCATCATAATGCTAATTAACATTCATTCATTAACTTATTTTAAGAAAAAAAGATTTACTTACATGATGATAATAAATGTCTAAGTGTTTTTTTTAACAAAAATCTAATATACTTTTAATTCTACAACATTGTCCACTACGGAACTTGAACCATCGACCTTTTGAGAGAGAGGCACCATTTTACACTAGGAAACCATTGGGATCGACAAAGGCCCTTTAGTAATTCAATGTCAACTGCTATTAGGTTAAATTTTATAGATATTTTTAAACGTTTATATCATTCTTTAAAGCATAATACACAAGAAAATTAGTGAAGGTTTTTATAGTGAGGGACAGTGTTGTAAAAATCGGGTCTAGGCGGCCATTTAACTTGTAATTTTGAGCTAGAAGGACCATTAATCGGAATCGGAATCGGTCCTAGGCGGCTAGATTCCGGCAAAAACCTGAAATTTTCGGCCAATTTCCGGCGAAAACCTTGGATTTTCCAACCAAACTCTTCAAATTCCAGCCAAATATGTGTATAAATATTTAAAAATGAACATTTTTATAAAAATTACATATAAAAATGTGTGTATATATAAAAAAACTGAAAATTACATATAAAAATTCCAATCCGATTAATCCCGCCTAAGCCCCGATTAATCCCGCCTAAGCCTAGGCCCCACCCCACCGCCCGCCTAGCGCCTAGCGATTTTTTCAACCATGGTGAGGGATAATTCACAAATTGATCGAGGCGTCATTTTAAAATCTTACTTCATGATACAAGACCGGTCTAATCTATTTTTCTTAGGGATGAGTATTTGGTACCGAGTACCGGTACCGATACCGTACCGAACCGGTACCATACCGATATATTCGGTATCGGTACCCACTTTTTCATAAATTCGGTACTGGTATTTTCAGTCCCGATACCATCTAGAGATGAATTTTTTGTAACGAGTACATGTACCGTACCGAACCGGTACCGTACTGATAAATTCGGTACCGATACCCACTTTTCCATAAATTCGGTACCGGTATTTTCGATACCGGTACAGATTCGGTACCGGTACGGTACCAATCTCATCCCTCATTTTTCTAGCTTTGAAAAATGAGTTATCATTTAAAACAGATTGAATATTCAAGTTACATATCAACTTAAGAGCATTTACATCCGCATCTCTATATCCATCTCTATCTTTATTATTTAGAGTTTTATTTATTTTACACCTGCATTAGGATCTCTATCTCCATCTTTATCTTTAAATTTTATAGTTTAGTAAATAGAGATTCTCTAAATATATCATTTTAATCAAATTCTATATTTTTTGTGAGTGTTTAGAAAATATAAAAAATAATATAATAAGTGTTTGTGAGTGAGATAAAGATAGAGAATAAGATGTGAGAGGTTAAATTTGTTTTAAACTCCCACATATCATTATCTATCTCTATCTTTATCTCACTCACAAACACTAATTATATTATTTTTTCTTTTTCATAAACAATTAGAAAAAATATAGAGTTTGATTAAAATGATTCTCTATATTTAGAGAAATAGAGAATCTCTATTTACTGAACTATAAAATTTAAAGATAGAGATGAAAATAGAGATCTTGATGCATGTGTAAAATATAAGAAAACTATAAATAATAGAGATATGGATGAATATAGGGATGCTGATGTGAATGCTTTAAATGAATATTTCTACTTTAATGTATTGATAGTTCACATTATTTGTTTATAATATAAGGGGATATGTAAATAATATTCAATTAAATATGTTTTTTTATAAAAGATATATTAAGGTTTTTTTATAAAAATAAGTTAAATACTTACGAAACTTGATTACTATTGTGTAAAGTTACCCTTAAATATAAATATTCATACTATATCAACATTGAGTTTATTCTTAAGTTATTTTTTTTTAACGGCCAACTAATACTATAAGTCCGACTACTCGGGTAAACCTATTGGCGAAAGGCCACTCACCATTTCAGAGGAAACCCACCACCCGAAGGCCCATTGTGGTAAAACCCCTGACTCACCTGAGCATATTGCACCAAGTGAGTGTCGAACCCATGACCTCCACGTTAGAAGACCATCGGATGCCTCCTTACAAACCAATTGATATGGGCTCATTGCCTTATTCTTAAGTTATTGGTACGAACTTTGGAATGTTGTAATTTATTAGAAACAATACATCATTCTATTTTCGTATACAACTCATAAATAATTTAGATGTATAAAAATATGATTAAAAAATCAAAATTAAAGATGAGAATAGACAAGAGTATAAATAGTAAATTTTTTAATAATTAGTTTATTAAAAATAGTAAAACCGATGACATCGTCAACTAAAATTAAAATAAATTAAAGACGTCCAGGTACTAATAACAAATATGATGTCATTAAATTAATTTGTTACTATAAAAATAAAGTAATATACTATAATAATATATAATTAAAATGTATGAGTGTGAGAGAGAGATTGAAAGATTGAAAAATGAAATTCAATCAAGCTTTGCGCATATGAGTTCAAATAATGGAGGTTTGCTCAAGCACATGAAGTTTGAATTAGGTTTATATAGCGACGGTTTGAATAGGTTTATAATTTTATATAGTAACGGTCAAAAGTATCATATGGAATTTTGAAGATTAAGGTTGTTTATCAGGATTACTGTAGCTTAATATATAATAAGAAGAAGTTACAAGTTCATAAAATAAACCATTATTTACAACTTATTTATCAATTAAAACCTAAAAAGTTATCTTTTGATATGAAATTGAATCAAAATTAAGAGAGTGAATAAGTGGATGTTTAATTATAGTTAGGGCTAACCAGTAGTTTCACTCACAGAATAAAGGTTATAAAAATGTTTTTTTTTAAACATCGACTCGTATGCGTAATTATACACATAACTATGTGTAGTTTTATACATAACGTGTACTATTATATACATACGTTATTATTTATCTAGAGTGCATAATTATTATTCGTAATTATGATGTGAATTTATATATACACATTGTAACATCCTTTTTTGGTGCAATTTATAAAGGGGTCTACTAACAAGACACCGAAATTGCTATTTGGATCAGGATCTATACGCATTGTATAGGTCAATACGATGCGTATTACCCTTCATAATTTCCCATGCCCGACAACATCGTACTACCTGGTCATTCCAACTCCTATATGCATCGTATAGGGCAATACGATGCAATTTAGGGTACGAGGTAACTTCTGACTAGTTGCAGAAGGTACCTTGTACCCTAAACTGCATCGTATTACCCTGTACGATGCGTATAGGGGTTGGAATGACCAGGTAGTACGACGTTGTCGGTTTGACTAGAATTCTATATGTATCGTATAGGCCTATACGATGCGTATAGGGGCCAAATTTTGTGTATTTAACCATGCAGAATTCTCATTTGAACGTATCCTTCAAAAAAAATTCAAACAATTTCCTCAAAAAATTATAGCCATGTCTTGGTGGTGGGATGGTAACTACGGTTTTCAGATATATTCTAACGAGTCGCTTGAAAACAACCCGCAAAGTTCTGGCGTTCAAGGTGTGAACCAGGAGGAGGTCTCGTCTAACGTTTATTCTAATCAACGGGTAAGACTTCCATATTTGAACGAGCCACTAAGCAATCCCGAGTTCGTATACGGTGACCCCTCTTACCTTACACAACACACCGACGACTTCATATACGCGGGTGAACTATCTTACCCAACACAACAAACCGACGACTTCTTATACGCGGGGAACAAACCGGCTAACGAGTCCGAAGAAGAGGAACAAACCCATTCAACCGTGTCGTATAAAACTGACCAGGTATAACATTACTACATATATACCTACATTTAGTTGGTTGTTTATTAACTTTTACTGTACCGTTGTTGCAGAATTTTCAGTCTCGTGAACAGTTGGTGGATTGGGTTGTCCGCAGAGGACGTGATAATGGTTACGTCATTGTCACCCAACGACCGAGGAGAAAAGGCGACGACCCGTCGGTACTGGTTATCAAGGTGTGGCTTGTGTGTGACCGTCACGGCGAACGTACATCTATGGCCACGATTAGACGTGCCCGTAGCAAGAAAATAGGCTGTCCCTTTAAATTAGAAGGAGTCTACGACGAAAATACTGGTGATTGAAAGTTAACAATGAAGGATGGCAGTCATAACCACAATCCTAGTCAACATCTTGAGGCGCACTCATTTGCTAGGAAACTGTCTCAGTCGGAACAACTTTTGGTGGCGAAGCTGTATTCGCAAAACATGTTGCCGTGTAACATTCTGGCATCCATAAGGGAACAAAACCCATAGAGTAGGTGTATTAAAAAGGGACATTTATAATGCGATACAAAAGATAAAGAACGAAACGAGAGTCGGTGAAAATCCAATGCATGTTCTGGAGCACCTGCTTTCTTCTAAAGAATATGTCTACTATACTCGGGAGGATCCCCTCACAAATGTCGTTAAGGATGTATTCTTTGTTCATTCGAAATCGTACGAGATGTGGCGTGTGTTCCCGCACGTGTTGATGATCGACGCGGCGTACAAAACAAACACGTATAGACTTCCATTTGTCCAAGTTGTCGGTGTGACCTCCACACCAGTCGTTTTGCGTCGCTCATGCATTTATATCTAAAGAACGGGAGGAAAACTTCGTATGGGTGCTACTGCAAATCATAGGTGGTTTTAGGCTTTTGGGGGTGGGGTTGGAGGGGGGTTTAGGTTTTTGGGGGTGCGAGTGGAGGGGGTTTAGGTTTTTGGGTCCGGGTTAGGGTTCGATGAGACGGTTCCAACGCCGCTGGAATGAGCTCAATCGGAATTCGTTTGACCCACTTCTTAGGATTTCTTAGCGAAAAACCACTTTTTAATGAAACCGTCCCCTATATATACAGGGGAAGAATCATAAGAAAACTCATTGTTCACAAGAAAATAAAAAAACTATATATTAAAGGTAAAAAAATAATAAAAAAATCATAACTCAAAATATAAATCAAAAACTAAAAAACCGCTTCGGGGACCTTGTTCCTCACGTCGTCCTCGTTCAACAAAAAATCAGCGTAATACTACATATGTGTAGTAGGGTTAGCTTTTGAGTTTAGTTTTTTGGGTTTAGTTTAGCTTTTAGGTTAGGTTTTTTGTGGGGGGTGGGGTGGGTGGGGGGTTTAGGTTTTTTTTTTGGGGGGGGGGGGTGGGGTGGGTTTAGGTTTTTGGGTGTGGGTGGGGGTGGGTGGGGGTTTTAGGTTTTTGGGTGGGGGTTAGATTTTTGGTGTACTACACATATGCAGTACCTTTAATGAGTAGTTTTTTGGTTTTCTCATGAAAATGAGTTTTCTAGTGAACTCACCCATATATATATATATACTAGTGGGGAACCCACGCGTTGCGGTGGAGTGTGTAAATTATTGATCGTTCATAAAGATCCTGAATGTCAAGATAAAGAGGTTGACAAGCATGAGTATCCATTATGGCTGAGTGAAGACATTACATGCATAGCTTTTGACCATCATCTACCCATAATATCGTGTCCCTAGCTTTCATTCTTTCATAGCAGCAACATGTAAGAGTCCCATCGTGTTCATGGGCGGGGCAGTACTTGTGTAGCCGAAAAGTATGGGCGCGACACTCAACTCTACCACCTTATCTGCATACAATTATATAATCCTTTAACGCTAAAAAAATTGGTTCCATTTTTCTTCTTCTCATTAAGTTTCATATCTAATCATGTAAAACAAGCTTGGTCAAACAAACGGCAATTAAAATCAAGAAACCGTTGGAAAAAATGAGTGTATAAATACAGTATACGTAAAATAAAAAAATGACCTATGCTAGTTGGATTCAACTGGTGGTAGCTGTGAAGTCGATTATCTTTCAATATCACAATCTCCATCAGTCCTCTTGAGAGTTTGTCAACCTACACAACACACGATGATGATAACAACAATAAATAAGACAACATTTTAGAGAACATAAACAAAGCGAACTAAATAATTCATACCGAGTAGTTATATACACGTTGGATGGTTGTACCAGGTTTGCAAAGTTCAATACATTCTTTGTTGGTCTCTAAATTCAGAAGACCAAGAGTAATCTTATTGTTTTAATAATAGAACTTCTTGTCCAGAAAGTATAATTACAAAGTAATCTTATTGTTTTAATAATAGAATTAGAAGATTTAAAGCCCCAACAATATAATCATGATAATCAAGAACAAAATCTAAATATGTACAAAAAACAATCAAAACGACCCGCGCGTTGAGGCGGCGATTTTTTTGTGTATTTTAGCGATTTGTATAAGATTGGATTTCGGTTACTTGATCCATGTACAAGACCAAGAGATGTAATATTTTTAACACTTGTATAAGATTCGTTTGTAAGCTTAAGTATCTTTAGAGCACAACAATCATCTCCCTGAAATAACATTATTAATTCATCAAATAGAAGAAAATCTAATAAAATTTGTCAAAATCATTTACCAAACATAAGAAAATCCAAAACCCTGTAGCTGCATATATGAGAAGCGCTGCCAAGTACCTAAGACAAAGCATATAATACATAAACAATTTATAAATTATTGATATGTATAAAGTTTACAGTTGTAACTAACATAATTCATATTCAAGAATTCATTTTGAGAGTAATTCTAACCCTTCAAAACATAAACACCTAAGAACCAACACCGGTCTACTAGCAATAATTCAAATAAAATGCAACAAACACTGAACATCCATACAAATTAAGTAGTCTCCTGCTTTTGCCTCGCTAGCTCTTGCCTAACGACTCCCGCCTTCTGCAAGATTAAAAAAAATATGAAATAATACCAAGTTAACGATAGTAAAAACATATAATAAAATCAGTAAAATGAAAAACAATGGAACATTATGTGACACCATTTAAGGTTACAACTTGATGTATATATATTAGTTAGTAGTGTAGAAAGTTTTTAACTTAGTGTTAGTAAGGTAATGAGTGAAAAATATGAGTCGATTCATGATATTTCTTGTCACTAACGGGTCAAATGATTTAAAGAAATAGAAAACAAGAGAGATCAAAAGGTCTAAAGATTTATATGTTAGATGTCGACAAAACCTTTGATACTGTTTTGCTAGTTTAAAATTTTGATCTTTATTGTGACAATAAAGCTTTCATACACATATTAAAAGGATTTGATGTAAGAACTTGAAAATGAGAAAGTGTGTTTGCAGGTCAAATAAAACATGTGTGATTTGTTTCAACCCATGTTATGGAAGCACCATTTGACCCATCACCCAACTTCTTTGAACAACCTGATTAGCCCACCTCAACTTCTTGGCATCCAATAAAGGGATAATAATAATAATACATTATAAATAATAGGTTCTTGTAGAGAAATGAAAAAGAAAGGATTAATGCTAACCTTAATCTTTGCCACATAACCTTTTTCCCTCCTTTACAAATCTGCAAATCACTTCCCTCAAGCACCCAAATATATGGCTTCCAATCTATAACTCATTTACTTTGTTGTCCACATTCTAATTAGTTGTTGTATAGGCTCCTAAATCAAACAATTCATAAGGTATATGACGTTTTCCTTATACATAATGACTAATATCCTTCTCCGTATAACAACATAATTTTTCTCACAAACATGTTAGGGTTGGCTCAAATGACAAACAATAACCTAGTTGATTACGGTTCTTGTTTCAAGCACAGATTATTTGTGGCATTATTGAGTCAAATTGGTGATTTGCGGTTAATATTTACATGAACCAGAAGAACGAAATTATAACTAAAAATACCTTCAATTTCTCCAGATCATCGGCAAAGCCTCCCGGCAGCAATCATTGGCGATAGCGTTCACCGTCCATAGCGGTGGCCGCCGTTAAATGCCATCATGTCTTCCACTGCGTGCGCATCGGAAAGCAATTCACTTGTCTGGTGCATCAAATGGAACGACCGCCGATCTCTCTCTCTTTGTCACAACTTTAATCCCTTTCAATAGATGACATTTAATCTCCATGGAGGAGTTGAATCGCCGTGAGCATGATGGAGAAGAAAAACGACGAAGGTAATCGAATGGTCGTTTGAAAGGGGGTGTATCATGGGGTTTTAGGGTTAAATGGTACCGGCGTCTTAAAACCGGGAAGAGTCAGCGTTTAAGTGTATTATTATATGATGATCATTAACATTAAGTATATGAGAGAGGGTTAAAAAAGTGGTAAAAATACATATGTATCCACTAAATATTTTTTATCTAACATTTAAGTGTGTGGATGAAATGGTAATTAGTAGGGTTTATTTATGAAGAGGGGTTAGAAGGTAATTGTACACTTATATGACATTGTCAATGTGTACATCATGCAACAAAAAATGTAAAAGGTGTCTTAATTTTTTTTAGAAAATTCCATACACATCCTTTCAATATGTATTATATAGTAGTATAGATATATATAACCAACTTTTTATGTAATAACCGTGCTAACCACTATAAAACAATCACATAATTTATAATTATTATTTTTTTAATTGTTAAAATAGTATTTTAGTATCTTGAATAAATATTTTAAACGTAAATACGGAAATGATGAGTCTTACGTATACGTACCAAATAATGTTACATATACGTGACATATAATGTTTACATATATGTAACATTAACATGATAATAATTGTTACATATACGTAACACTATGTTTAAGAGTGGTTATCACATAAATATTGGTTAGCATTTGAACATCACCCTATATATATATATATATTAAGAGTTAATTACATAATTACACTCGTGGTCCATATGATAGGCATATTGTATAGATTTAGTTCTTTATTTTGAACAAATCTCTACAACATGCATAACAATAGATAAAAACTGTAACTACCTCTTATTTATCATCTTAAATCTTATGTGATTTGTTTGACTTAATGAATTTAGAGTTACATTTGATGACATGTAATTTGTTGATTAAAACTTATTTAAACACATGTAGCAATCTAAACTACAAGTAGAAGTTGTATTTATATATTTTTAGGTAGATAATATATTTTAACTTTAATAATCATACCCTACGTGATTTATATTTAATTATAAAGGATTCAAGTTGCATGAAGTTGTTGGAAGAATATGAGAATGAGGACGACTCTCAATTTTCATCGACGAGTATCATTAAGACTTTGACTTTCTATTTGATTTTGATTATTGTGAATGTTTACAGAAGGGTCGGATCATTGGGCCTGCGGGCAACACACTCGTAGTGGGCTTAACATTTTGAGTGACTCAAAAAAAAAATTTAAAAAAATAAAAAATAAATTATTGGGCCTTTTTAAAGAAGTAAATTTCGAGTCTTTCAAATATATCAAGAAAAAACAATTGGACATTTTTAAAAGTATGTTAGGCTTAATCCCCAGGAAATTCCGACCTTTATTTTAACTATTCCGGCAAATTTTAATTTCATTATTTTATGATTCGCATTTATGAAAGTATCCTATTTATTCATTATAATTCATTAGTGTGCATACATACTTATATGATTGTTATGAAATAAATATATATACCTTGTTATAATAACCAAATCTAAACTTAGAAGCTTTGATTATGAATTGATATTCTTTATGTGTCTACTTATAAATATATATGTAACTATATATATATATATATATATACACATATGATAATTACACCATTTAAACAATTTATTACGAAAATATAACATTGTTAGTTAACATTACTAGTGTTTTAAATTACTAAAGATAAATAAAACAAATAAATATATAATTACATTTATGATGAAATGGAGTCATAAACATAAAATTTATGAGAACTTAAGTTAGTATATGTTATGAAATTAAAACTATTATTCATCTTTTGCAATCTAGTAATCTAGTCCTTACAACAAATTAAATTTCGCGAATAAGCCTCTGATCCTACCCTATAAATAGAGCCCTTATTCTCATGTATTATCCGCACCTCAACGATCCTTTAAGGTTCTCTAGCTACTAAAGGTCGTTCTTCTCGTATTTTGAAAGATTCTAGCTTAAATCATTTCATTCTAAGTAAGTTTTTCTTATGTTCTTGCTTGTTTATACCTTTCATTTCAAAAATCCCTCATAACTGGCTAGATCTATGATCCCTAACATGTTTATGTTATAATCATAGACCTATCCAAGATCAAAAGCCCTATTTTAATTAAACTTGTTCAAAACTTTTATTTAAAAGCTTGTTTTGATCTTTCTTTTTCCTTTCAATTTCAAAAATCATATTTTTACTAAAACCCCTTATTTTCAAATTAAATTATTTAATATTCAATTTCTATCTTTACTAAACTCATATTTCCACTTTAGCCCATATACTTTCCAAACACACCCTAAACTTGATTAAGTATGCAAATGGAATAAATTTCAAACCAATATGTAGTTATCTGGCAAACATTAAAGTTCTGGCTAGGAAAGGCGGGGTTTTGATCCGGCCAACTATTTTCTGGGAACTTTTCTGTTGGAGGTACTACTCTGGAATGATAACCATTCTAGTGTATAACAACCACTTTCAACTAATTATGATATGATTATAAACCCATTTCTTTGCAAATATTTATACAAACTTTTATATAATTTATTTTTATTATATGAGAACAATTAAAACACAATTCTATACTTTTAATTAATAATTTATTTTGTCTTAATTATTACTTAATTAGAACATCATTATTATACTTTAAATTTTGGTTTAATTACCAATTAATTAAATCATTATTTTTTTTACATTTATTTTTCATAAATCAAATGAAATGTTTTATTCACTTATTTATGTAATAAATTATTTAATTACTCAACTAATTATTACTCATTTATTTATTTACCCATTTATTAATTTATGCGATTGCAAATAAAAGAAAACTACTCGTTTACTTATTTGTGTATTTATTTACAAATAAAAGAAACCTAATTATTTATTCATACGTTTATATAATTATTACAAACAAACAAAATCCTTATTCATTCTTTCACTTATTACAATACAATTATTTATCAAAGATTTACATAAAATATTATTTGAAACTCAAATGATTATTTTTATTATTAAAATAAGGACACCCACATCAATCTCCTCGCATATTAGGATTCCCTATTTATTTTGTACAAATAATTGATACATATATTCCATCAAACATAGGTTAACCTTGTAGTTAGCTAGAACATTTGTGAAACAAACAACATACTTGTGTGACATTCAAGCTACTCATTGCAAGGTGAGTTTACATAGCCCCTTTTTCCTTTTTATACTTTGGGGGTGAAACATGTTTACAATTACATTACATACACAATTCAATACATTTGTTCTTATGCTATGGTCTTTATGCTTTATGTTTTAAACAACTTGGTGACCATACATGTGTTCATGTCTAGTACAATCATTAACTTGCGCGGCAGACCTAAGGTAGTACCTAACATGATCATTTATAGGGGAAACCGATACATTACTTAACACGAACCTTGGCGGGTTAGTGTATACATTTTGGTACCTCACGCAGTCTGGGGGACTGTGCATACATATTACACGGTTTGATTGTACACTTTGGAACCTCGTGTGTTTTCACATTTATGCTTTAGACATGCTTTGAACATATTAAATTGTAAACTTTACTTAACTTTGTTTGGTGTCAAAACCTATGTTACTCACCAACTACTTGTAGTTGACATTTACTCATATGTTTCAGGTGCACCAGTTGAGGACACTACATGATCACATAGGACTATGGACCTAGCCTTAATAAAGATTGAATTTAACTCGTGTTATATTTGAATTCCTTGTTTTCCATTTCTACTTGTAACGGATTTTTTAATTATGTTGAAATAATATTATCACTTATTAATAGATGATCATGTGCTTATGAACAACCGCGTCAGCCCCGACGTATAATCCGTCATCGACCAGGGTGTGACAGATTGATATCAAAGCCATAATTATAGAGAATTAGGTTATTAGACACACGACATAGAATATAACCCCCAAACATAGTTATTCTTGATTACAAACCCAAGGTGACCTTAGTTGAAAAGATTGTAATCACATGTACCTGCACCTCAAAATTTCCATATCTACATACGAATCAAATACCTTCTCGTTTTGACGTGGAAGCATATCATTGATTGAAGTACCATGTTTTACACACCCGATCACACAGGAATCGTGTCTCCCTTCCCCTCCCAAATTACCAAAATTACCCCCACGTTTTACCGAAAATCCCCGACCGGCCCATCGATGCTCAGGACAATACGCGAGTGAGTCTGCCTTCGTTCTTCCGCACACATTTTTAGGGCGTATCAGTCGCCATTGTCATCTCGCTCTTTCTCTCATCGTTCCCACACTTTCTCTCTCTAGAAACCACCGTTGATCGGACGGTATTCACCACCAGAATAATGACTATGGTCACTCCACAGCTACTAGATGTATATATATATATCTCTCTCTCTCCCTCTCGTTATAAGTTTAGTTTTTGCGGTTATGCATATCTGATTACGTCTGCTGTTTCGCTCGGTTGTAGTATTTTGACATTCTAGGTTTTTTTGCTTGGTTTTGTGATCGTGCTAGGGTTTTGTAATTAACTATAATGTAGTTCAATTGGCAAATTGAGTGTGGATTTAGGGTTTTTAATTTTATGTTTGGGGTAAAAATTAGGGTTTTTTATTGGATCGAATTTTGGACAGCTGATTGGATATATGATGATTTCTTTGAATTCGACAGCAAGAAGACGAGGAGATGCTTGTGCCGCACACCGAGCTAATGGAAGGGCCTCAACCGGTGCAAGGTCCTGTCACTTTCGACGGTACTCCGCCCATTGAAGTCCCTCAGCCCATGGAAGGTATGTGCTTACTTATATATTATGTATATTTATGGATCCACCTTGTCTCTTTCCATTTCAAGAATGAAAAAAAAAAACAAATTTCATTTGAGGTAAAAAATGTGCGTGTGTGGCTTTTTTCATTCAACTTAGAATCTGTTGTGTTCTTATTTGGTTATTTAAGTTTGATTTTATAAATTTGGATCTTTTAGTTGTGGGCAAACCGGAAGTTGCTAACACAGCAGAGAATCAAGCTGTTGAGGAGCCTCAGGCCTCTAGGTTTACTTGGACTATTGAGAATTTCTCTCGTCAGAACAACAAAAAGCTCTATTCTGATGTCTTTGTTGTCGGTGGATATAAATGGTAAAGAATAGTAGTATCTGTTATGTTTTTGCTTCTTAAGGGAAACAATGTGGACCATTTGTCAGGATTATGCTTGTTTTTTTGGCAGGCGTGTGCTTATATTTCCAAAGGGAAACAATGTGGACCATTTGTCCATGTACTTAGATGTAGCTGATTCCTCATCCTTGCCATATGGTTGGAGTAGATATGCTCAATTCAGCTTGGCTGTTGTTAATCAAGTTCACAACAAGTTTACCATAAAGAAAGGTATGTTTCATGCTTGTGTTGTTGGTGGTAGAGAAATTATGCTTTTATATGATTTTGTTTTGCTACATATCAACTCATAGTTTACTCCTAATCTCCTGCATCAAAAACCCTCTCCTATTTGAGGAATGACTAGTATCTTTGGTTTTGCAATGAATTGATAAAGTTTACGTAGATCTTGCAATCCATTTAGTTGATATTACTTCCTATTTAATTGGTAAATTTGAACTTTAATTAATTATTCTCAGAGGAGTTGTGCCATTCTTGATCACAAAAATGATTACTTTATTCTACATTTCAAGGGAATATACTTTAATATATAATGCTTATAGTGGAGTTAGAGAATAAGATATCATGTTCTTTCTTGACATTCTTGATTCATTTCTGAAAATATAATATCCAGTAGGATTGGCTTAAATTAGGAAAATGAGGATATCTAACATGAGCACAGGATACACAAATTACAACTTCTCTTTGAATTACCAGAACTTTTATCTAGACTATTTTACATATGAAATCTTAAACCAAAATATTAGAATAAGCATGATCATACAATTAATATAGCTTAAGGTACAAACCGCTTACAAGTTACAATTTTCTATTTTACAAAGAAATAAAATCTTGTACTAATGTACTCTTATGTGGATGGAAGTATGACCTAAATAAAATGAAACATGATTTTATTTTATGTTTTCATCAAGCCTTAATACAGTCCCTACCTCACCTATCTCCTTGGTGCCACTTTCCCACCCACATCTCCTAACCTCATTTAGCCCAACCGCTCTCCACTGGTCTTCCCCCATAAATTCATATAAAAGCCACCAATTACACCCAAATGAATAAAGCAACAATATATCAATCATATACAGTTTAAGTGGTAATCTTAAGGTAACACTTTGTGCTTTGAAGCAGCAAAGGCCAAAGGATTCTCTTGTTGAAAAGATTGTCATAACGATATAAATTTAGGGTAAGCACATCCCATATGGATAAGAGTGATAAGATCTAAAGATCTTGCTGTCGCGTGTCTAAACACGATAATTATTAGAACGAAAGAATTTAGTTCAGTTGGATACTGACATCAAGAGTCAAAATGTAGAAACTAAGCTATTGTCAGCTGTGAGCCTCTCAATCTAGTTTCTGTTGGTTTATGTGTTTCCACAAATTTTATGACACTTCTCAATCTACTTTCTGCTGGTTTATGTGTTTCACAATTTTTCGCTATGCGTTTCTCTGTAAACTATTAGCAGGTTCACTGCTTTACGTGTCTCCACAACTGAAGAGAAGAGTCATGTTAGGATAATTAAACAACAAATTAATGCTTTACTTTTAGCAACCTAGGTAGTTAAAGGCTCAAGGCGCAAAGGTTGCGCCTGTCACCTAGGGGCAAGGCGCACGCCCAAGACAAGCACTGTGCACTTCTGGCCCAGACCGTTTTTGGCTGTTTTAGACTTGTTTTCGGCTGGTTTAGACTGGTTTTTGGCTGGTTTAGACCATTTGAAACTAGTTTTGGCCCATTCAGGCCGGTTTTTTGCCAGTTCAGGCGCCTTTTGCCTTGCTGCACTCAAGGTGCCTTTGCTGAGCCTCGCCTTGCCTGGCCGCCTTTGGTGCCTTTGACTACATAGTGACTAATATTGTTATCAATGTAATTAACAGACACACAACACCAGTTCCATGCAAGGGAGAGTGACTGGGGATTCACATCTTTCATGCCTCTTAGCGATCTATATGACCCAAGTAGAGGGTATCTTATAAATGATACATGCAATATTGAAGCTGATGTGGCTGTAAGGAAAGTGATTGACTATTGGACATATGACTCAAAGAAGGAAACCGGTTATGTTGGTCTTAAGAACCAAGGAGCAACATGTTACATGAATTCTCTCCTTCAAACCCTGTACCATATCCCTTACTTTAGAAAGGTACAACTTTTGTCCTTTCTAATATTATGACTTGTATTACTTAATACTTACCTCTTTTAAACTTCCAATATCAGGCTGTCTACCATATGCCAACAACAGAAAATGATATGCCTTCAGGGAGTATTCCTCTGGCTCTTCAGAGCTTATTTTATAAGCTACAATACAATGAAACCAGTGTTGCCACAAAAGAACTGACGAAATCTTTTGGATGGGACACGTATGATTCTTTCATGCAGCATGACGTCCAAGAACTTAATAGGGTTTTGTGTGAGAAACTTGAAGACAAGATGAAGGTGACCGGAATCTTTTCTTAAATGTGAAACTTTGCTGTTCATGATTTTTTTTTCCTGACTTCTTATTGTTGTTGGTTCAGGGAACAGTTGTGGAAGGGACAATACAGAAGTTATTTGAAGGACACCATATGAACTACATTGAATGTGTCAATGTGGACTTCAAATCTACAAGAAAAGAATCATTTTATGGTATTGAATATGTGTGAAGCAGCTTCAGTGTTTTGGTTGGTAATTAGTTAATGATCCTGTTAGTAATATCATAAAATGTTTATATCAGATCTTCAACTTGATGTGAAAGGCTGCCGGGACGTTTATGCTTCTTTTGACAAATACGTTGAAGTGGAACGGCTTGAGGGTGACAATAAGTACCATGCTGAAGCACATGGGTTACAGGTTGAATATTTGTTCATTATATCGTCTATTAATTGTTTTGTGTGAAGTTCACATGTTTGTTTCTGTTCAGGATGCTAAGAAGGGTGTGTTGTTTATTGATTTCCCACCTGTTCTTCAACTTCAGTTGAAGCGTTTTGAATATGATTTCACAAGGGATACAATGGTAAAGGTAAGGGTTGAAAAACTTATTCCACATTCTAGAGTGCTTTTAGCTCTTTTATGTTGTCTTTTAAAAATATTGGTTTTATGAACCTGTTTTGATTCATTATGTAGATAAATGATCGGTATGAATTTCCACTCGAGCTTGACCTTGACAGGGAGAATGGCAAATATTTTTCTCCTGATGCCGATAAGAGTGTCCGGAATCTTTATACACTTCACAGGTATCAAATGTGTTCATAATCGAATTAGCGGTTACAAATATTGGTTAGTTGCAAAATTGGTAGTTCTTCTAAAAGATTTAACTTGTATGAATATCAGTAGCTCCATCATTATTGGTGTTCACAGTTCACACTTGTTTACTCTTTTACACCTTGCTTCTTGACAGTGTATTGGTTCATAGTGGCGGTGTGCATGGCGGACACTATTATGCATTTATCAGGCCAACTCTGTCAGACCAGTGGTGGGTTATATATATTTTACAGTGTTGCATTTATTTTATATCTTGCTATTCTAGCTATATAGCCTCAGTAATGTGTGGTCCTTGTAATCATCATTACAATTATAGGTTCAAGTTTGATGATGAAAGAGTTACAAAAGAAGATATGAAGAGGGCGTTAGAAGAGCAATATGGTGGTGAGGAAGAGGTAATGCATTCTTTTTGAAAAATTCATGCATTACTTTCTTTAGTGTGTATGATTTTTCTTTAAATACCCATTTAGCTTTTCCTCTTATGCTTTAATTTCGACAGCTACCCCAAACAAATCCTGGCTACAATAATGCTCCATTTAAATTTACAAAGTACTCAAATGCCTACATGCTTGTTTACATACGGGAAAGCGACAAAGATAAGATTATTTGTGACGTTGATGAGAAAGATATTGCAGAACATCTTAGGGTAAAGTAAAAACACGTATGTTTTAAATTAATTTTTCACTTTCTTGACACGTAAAGCCCAAAGCTTGGGCTTGTAATCATAATCATTATTCTCCAGATAAGGTTGAAGAAAGAACAAGAAGAAAAGGAAGACAAGAGAAGATATAAAGCACAGGCTCATCTCTACACTATTATTAAGGTGATAGATGATAGTGGTAGATATATCATCTCAATTTCCTGAACAAATCTTTTGTCTTCTTTTCAAGAATTCTCATGTTACTAATATCATTGATCGACATGTGTAGGTTGCTCATGATGCTGACCTGTTAGAACAGATAGGCAAGGATATATATTTTGATCTTGTCGATCACGACAAAGTTCACAACTTTCGTATACAGAAACAAATGCCATTTAACCAATTCAAGGTATTTTTAATTTCCAGCCTTTTACATTGCTTTAAATAATTTATTTAAGCTAGAGGTTATTCTGGCATTTGGCTATTACTTATACTCGTGGTCTGCACTCTGCAGGAGGAAGTTGCTAAACAATTTGGTGTGCCTGTTCAATTTCAACGGTTCTGGATATGGGCAAAGAGACAGAACCACACATACCGTCCCAATCGCCCTTTAACTGCTCTGGAGGAAACCCAATCAGTATATTTCCTATACTTGCTAATATATTTTATAAATATGATATTTTGTTTTATCTACAAATATCAAATGATTAATCTTTATCAGGTGATTAATAGTTTAAATTAACAAGCTGAATTCATACCGTCCTTGTAACTGCAGGTTGGACAGTTGAGGGAAGTTTCCAATAAGAATAATAATGCTGAACTTAAATTGTTTTTGGAGATAGAGATTGGACCGGTAATATTGTCCGGTTGTTTCCTTTCACTGTTGCTTGTAGCTGTTTATTATCTTTTTGTCGTGTAGTTTTATTAAAATTATGTTCTTTTTTCAGGATTTGCACCCTCTTCCACCACCTGACAAAAGCAAAGAAGATATACTTCTCTTCTTTAAGCTTTATGATCCTGAGAAGGAAGAACTTCGGTATTTTCAAGATTTTAATTTATTCTGTTTTGATCTTCTAATGCTTCTGGGAGTTGTTTTTCGATGACCTTAAAGTTTAATGATTTAAAAGGAAAGATTAGATGACAGTTTTATAAATAGCATGATCACGGGGATGCCTTTTTGTAGGTTCCCCCAAATTCAAAGCCCTAGATATGAGTCTAGTGATCTTATTTTGATGTTTATTAGTAATATGTGACAATGGCTTATGCACGTAACTATATATTTTATTTTTTATTCAGATACGTTGGTAGGTTTTTTGTGAAGAGTTCTGCTAAACCAACTGAAATTATATTAAAATTAAACGAGAGAGCTGGATTTAGTCCAGATGAAGAAATTGAACTCTATGAGGTATGTTTCTGTTACAATATTCTGTCAACTTCCACCATCAGTTTGAAGTTTCTGACTATGTGTTAACCCATTGTTTTTGCAGGAAATAAAATTTGAGCCATGCGTCATGTGTGAACGCCTTGACAAAAGATCCTCATTTAGATCTAGCCAGGTACCAACTAAACCTTTCTAATATTAAAGTTGTTTACATCTGAAAGTAAATTTTTTCTTTTATTTTTAGATCGAAGATGGAGACATTATTTGTTTCCAGAAACTCCCTAAAGCTGAGGAGAAATACCGTTATGCTGACGTCCCTTCATTTCTAGAATATGTTAAAAATCGTCAGGTATGTTATATTTCACCATTTTATCATATTCGAAATATCTCCATTAGTAAGAAGTGATCCTGAATTCTTATGCCATTTTCAGATAGTTCATTTCCGATCCCTGGATAGACCAAAGGAAGATGATTTCTGTCTTGAACTGTAAGTTCGGTTTTCTTACTTACGTATGAACCTTGTACCAGATTATTGCAAAAGTAAAACATGACACTGTTACCGTTGACCAAAATCGACAGGTCAAAGTTGCATACATATGACGATGTGGTGGAACGAGTAGCTCAGAAACTTAATCTGGATGACCCGTCAAAAATCAGGCTTACTCCTCACAACTGTTATTCTCAACAACCCAAACCCCACCCCATTAAGTATCGTGTTGCTGAACACTTACTAGATATGCTGGTTCACTACAATCAGGTTTCTCTATTTATCTCGTTGTTAAATTTCTGTGACATGTATTCCTTTTCGTATTGATAAAAAAACTTGATTTATCCTTTTGTTTTCTGTTTGGTTCAGATTTCTGATATTCTGTATTATGAAGTGTTAGACATCCCTCTGCCTGAATTACAATGTCTGAAAACTTTAAAAGTTGCTTTTCACCATGCAAATAAAGAAGAAGTATGTTTGGAATGTTTAATGGTTCTTCCTTGTGCAAGGAATACTGGTTGGTTTCTAAAAGTTTGTTAATTTTGCAGCCTGTAATTCACAATATTAGGTTGCCTAAGCAGAGCACTGTTGGAGATGTTCTCAATGAAATAAAGTCAAAGGTATATATCTGGATTTTGATTACACTGAATTTGTATTTAAGGTATCTGAGATCAAATATGTTGTATTCTGTTATATCATTTCATGATCTTTTACAATGCATGTTTAAATCAAAACAGGTTACATTATCTCATGAAAATGCTGAACTTAGATTGCTTGAAGTATTCTATCACAAGATTTACAAGGTAATGCAAAAATCAAACTGATTTTAATATTTTCTGCTTCAGTTTCTAGCAAGTATATCAGGATTTTTGCTTTCCATTTTTAATTATTTTTGTTTTTCTTGTCCTTATAGATCTTTCCTCTGACTGAGAAGATTGAGAACATAAATGATCAATACTGGACATTACGTGCTGAGGAAGTAAGCTGGCTTCTATTTTTTGGGCTATTCCAATGCAAAATTGTGTTTAGTAATTCTTTCTAAAATTTTAAATTATTGTTTTCTTGCATTAGATTCCAGAAGAAGAGAAGAACCTGGGACCCCAGGATCGGTTGATTCATGTATACCATTTCACCAAAGAGGCTGCACAGAACCAGATGGTACATACTACATAATAACCAGCCTCTATTCTACCACTTAACCCTTTTGGAGTATTTTCTGTTAAACCCTTATTTTTATGATTTACAGCAAGTGCAGAACTTTGGCGAGCCTTTCTTTTTGATAATTCATGAAAGTGAAACTTTATCAGACGTGAAAGCCCGAATTCAGAGGAAATTAGAAGTTCCAGATGAGGAGTTTTCTAAGGTAGTTTTTTCCTCAAAACACTTGTGATGATTTCTTCAAAATCACTTCTGTTAAACCCATGACATGCTTTGTATTTCAGTGGAAGTTTGCATTTTTATCATTGGGACGTCCCGAGTATTTACAAGATTCAGATATTGTATCTAGCCGTTTTCAGGTTCATTGTTGTTTTTTTTTTCATTTAAATTAGTTCATTCATTGATTAGCTTACTGGTTGACACATGTCTTGAATCTTGGTTTGTAGAGAAGAGATGTTTATGGTGCTTGGGAGCAGTACCTTGGGTTGGAACATTCAGACACCACCCCTAAAAGGTCCTTTACAGCAAATCAGGTAAAAGTTTATTCTCGTTGAATTTGGGTATTTTAGTATGGGCGTAAGTAGTAATGCGGTTTTGATGTTTGTAAATTGGCAGAACCGTCACACATTTGAGAAGCCAGTTAAGATATACAACTAGGAGAAGAGTGTAAAGGAATTGAAAGCAATGTTTTTTGTTTGTCCAAAGAACATTCTTATTATGTGGATTCCTTCCATTGTTGGTTGGTGATAATTCTTTTTGGACAGAGGTGGGGGAATGGTTTATGTGGGTTTTGTCATGTGTAAAAGGTACATAGGACTAGGAGGAGATTTTGTACAAGCAGCTGGGTCTGGGTGCCTTCGTTTTCTTTGGATGTGTAAAATGGTTGGAGACATGACTTGTGTGTAAAAAGTTACAATTCTACTGCTCCCTACATCTATTCTTTAGGGCCTTGTAGGATATAAAATATGTTTCTTCTATATATTTTTAACTATTTTAAGATTAAAAAAAACCCTATTTCATTCATTTTTCACTAGTTTCATCTGGATCCTAATACATGCCTTCGTTACTATTATCTTGAACAGTTTTTATTTTCTACAACTTTGGTTCAGATTGATTCAATCTGGTGACATCAATTGTTCTTTTTCTTCATAAAACATGAAAATACTTCAACAACCTGATCTAACTTGCCAAATTAGAATTTAGTTTAGATCAATTTTAATATCTGATTCATACAGCCCTATCCAAATAAAATTTCAGTTTCCATAACTGCTTCAAAATGAAATGAAAACTAAATTATACAAATTATCAAATTGTCCAAATACTAAACATCCTTATTTGCTCATGCTTATTTTATATTTACTTTTTGACTAATGGCAACTGGCAAGTAAATGGTGGTTCCTTGTGATTGTTATCAATTTATTGTGTGGGTATAAATACACGATTACAAAGTATCAAAAGAAATGACGCTTCCACTTTCCATTGACGAACTCGCTTACGATGAATCGGTACGCTCAATTAGTCCCAAAGGTGGAGAATGAACACTTAACAAAGACGGCGATTATTTATCAAAAAATAAAATGTATTTGTTATTTTTTATGTTTTTTAACGAATTTATGTATTGTTAATTCTAAAATTTCAAAAATAAATAAAAAAAAGAAGTTGATTGCGTTTATTTTATATATTTAGTATTTTTTTAGAGTTAATTGTATAAATTGCCCTTATAAATTAATCAAATTGCATGTTTGGCCCCCATTTTTAAAAATTGCAAATTTAGTCCAAACTTTTGAGACCTCGTTGCGTCTTTGGCCCCTGATGTTAACAGCAGTTAGTTTTTAACGAAAAGTTAGCCCATGTGCCATCCACGTGACTTAAATATGTAATTTTTAAAACCTGAGAGCCAAACATGCAAATTGATCAAGCCACAGGGGCCATTTATGCAATTAATTCTTTTTTATTTTTTAAAAACTATCCGGTCCAAAAAACCCTACCCTAGTCAAATAGGTTATGACCAGGTTTGCACCTCTAATGTTGATGTTACCTCTCAAGCTCAATTTTGACCGGGTGTGATTACAATTTATAATATAAACTGTGCGGGCTTGACAAAATATAATGATTCCAGGGTAAGAATTTCAGTTTGGGCTAAAAAAACAATGGAAACTAAAAAAAAAAAGGCCGTCCAAACTGTCAAACCACCCAAACCGAACCGTTGTAACCATCAAACCGCCGAAACCAAACCGCCGGCCAGTTTGGCTTACATACAAACCGTCGGTTTGCCCAAAAATCTCGGTCGAACCGGACCGTGAACAATTATGTTTTACACTTCATATTTTATTTATGTAAGTTTTATATTTTATTAAAATTGTAAATTCATACTAAAATACAAAGTGTTCTTATATTTTATTTATATATATATATATATATATATATATATTTTAATTTTTATATTATTTATGACGTCGTCCGGTTCGACCGATTCGCTGTCCGATCCAATTCTGAAAACATGGGATATGACACAAGAAAGAAGAGGTTGATATAAATCTTGATTGCTTCAAACATAGTATCAAGATTAGTTATGGTCCATGCGAGCATTATAGGTAACAACACGTATTCATGTCACTAATAATGTATTTGCACAATTAAGTTTACCAAAGGCAGTCTATAGCATGCATGAGCTTTCTCCTAGGCCCAACTGCAACTGCACCCATATCTTTCAGTTTCTTCATGGTCAAATTCACCCATTGCACCTTGCCAACACGTTTGCACCTAAAAATCTTCACAAACTGGCCCAGCCCAATAGACACCAGCCACCTGTTCAGCCCACTTGCTCTCTGAAGCTTTCTCTCAAGATTCAAGGCCCTCATCTTTGGATTCACCAACATGTGCCCATTAAACAAATTTCCACAATGTTTTCTTGCTTTTGGGGCACTGCAAATCTTCAGTGGTTTATGGAAACTGGGTTCACAGTTTTGTGGGTGCCTTGGTTTGGGCATGTTGTTCGGGTTGGAAAATGTTGTCATAGGCTTTGTGGTAACCAATGGCATGGTGACAGGTGGATCCGGCTGTGGTGGTGTAATATGATCAACTTCTTTGGTGGCTATAGATGGTATTGTGCATTGTTCAGTGACGGGTAAAGACGGGATCAAGATTGTAACTTTTTGTTTCTTGACAACAATCCAGCCATCTTGTACACACTCCTCAATATCAGGGTCATTTGGGGTACAATTTTTTTTTGAAGGTTGCTTAGGCTTTGATTTCATCATTTACCTGATGACCTGCTTCATAAGTATACCATAAATCAAAGCTTGCCTTAATAGTCAAACTCGTATACTGAATAGAAAATGAATTACTAAAGACATTGTTAATGTTGTATCTTCAAGGGTTTATTTAAGTAACTATTTTTTTTATTACATCATGATTTTAACCTGTTAATATAAATCATTAGTGCTAACTAACTACATCTAGAGTCTGTGCATGCACCCAACAATCTTAAAGTTGGCTTCCGGTTTAGCTTTTGAACTCTTCATCCAGGAAAAAAAATGAAATACATATCATTAAAGAAAACGTAAGTAGCATTCAGATACAATCTCAACTAGGCCTTGAAATGAAAAAGAACAGTTGTCTATACATGACCAATACAGATTACAAAAATAAATGCAAAAGGATCTTAATAGCTTTTCTTTCTTATGTATTTATCTTCCCAGGCTCCTTGCAGCCTTCGCAACAGCAGTTTATGCAAAAGGATCTTAATAGCTTTGCTTTCTTATGATTAGGGAATGCTAGATTTATATGGTGAACAAACATGGAGACCTAGTTGTAAGTTTTAGCAATCAAAACTTAATAGCAAGATATGATAGTCTGATCATAGTCAAGCAATGCAAGAAATGTCATTCTACGTGAACTCATAACGAACGAACATACCCAGTAAATCTCATTCATAGCAAAGCTATTTGTAGGTCTGGGGAGGGTGTGGTGAGGGCAAACCTTTCCTTTGTCCCAGGGGATAGAGATAGAGAGGATGGCCCCCGGCTATAAAAAAAAACTTTTTTCTTTCTTTTTTTCCCCTGAACACAAAGTAATCCAAATAGCATACAATAAATCTAAGGGACATGAAAGAAATAGCATACACTGAAGCATACTCATGATTCCGATAAATTCTATTAGTATCAATCACTAAAAGAAAAAAAAAACTAAATGAAACACTATGGTGACACTTCACACAACCTGCATTTACAATACATGCAATGCAAAATTTTAGAACTATGCTAATTAGTTAATTTACATATGATACAATCAGGATCTTTAAACAATTCATATGACAACCCATACTAGAAAAGGACAATGAAGACTCCAGATTTGATAACCAAACTCCTGTTGCTTCTAAAATATAATCATTCAACACATTGTCCAATCCAATTGTACTGTAAATGCATATATTTGATAAACACAAATTAAATATCAATTCTATTTGACACACGGAGATGAACTCTAACTATCAATTTGAAGTCAAAAGAGACCCCTGACTTCTTTATTATCGAGAGTCAAAATGTAACATTATTTTGCCTAAATCAATGTTTTGATTGATCGATTCCACATTCAGCGAACAATCGCGACAAAAATCATATAAGTGAAAACAATCTAACTTATTGCATTCGTACAATGAACTTATCGAAGAAATACCTTGATTATGCAGAAACCTGAAATTGATCGGAGAAGATGAAATCGAGGAAGATCGTCTCCCCTTCACGCTTACGATTTACATGATCTGTAATTTGTCGCCTTAATTGATGGATAAAAAGGGAAAACGAACACCGCTTCAGCTTTGTCCCAATTAAAATGAAAACTCACTGTTTTCTCTTATTTAATTAAAAACTAGCCACAAATATTTAATCATCGTATTCAAAATAAAAAATCACATTAAATAAGAATATCAAATTGTTACGTGTGTTTAGTTCATGGAATGTTTTAAAGAAATTAAAATTTATCAAAGGAATTGGATTTGAATTTAAACTTTTAATAAAAATTTGGAATTTAAAAATCAAAGGAATTTGAATTTAAAATGCATTTGATTGATAAAAATATCATAAAGGAATTATAATTTATCACCCACGCCACCACCCCCACCATCAACCGACACCTCTCGCCGCCGCTACCGACTAACCACCAAAGCCATTGATCGCCCCGACAACGAAGGTGGTCTTCGATGGCAGCAGCGGTGTAGGTGGCGGCGATGGGGGGCGACAACGGTTGTCACAGTCCGGGTTTTACGTCAAACCGTGAGCCAAACCGTTAGTAACGGTTTTTTATCACTATAAACCAAAACCAAACCATTAGTTGTATGTTGGCGGATGCGACAAGTGTTAGGACTCGGAGATTCCACTAACTTTGGCTGACTTCCTTCACATTTTGGAATGATTATTGAATTCCTTCAAATAATGGAATTTGAGAGAATTAATTACAATTTCAATTCATTCCTAATCAAACACATCAAGAACGGAATTCAGATTCCAATGAATTTTACGAACCTAACATATTAAAAATGGAACTTATATTCGAATTCCATTGAATTTCGCGAACCAAACGCGCCCTTAATTTGGTGTTCATCTCAAGTGGTGAGGATTCAAGTCCCGTTGTGAACAAGTGATGTAGATTTAGTGAGTGTAAGTTCACTGTTCAAAAAAATAAAATAAAAAATTAATTGTGTAGTTTTATGTCTACGAACGACCTTACTGGACACATACTCGTCATATTCGCCTTATAAAACTTTTGAACTACCCATCAGGAATTCTGATTTTGTATTTATGTTATGAGTTAAGTAGATATTGTTATATGTGATTGGCGTTTATGATTTAATACATCACTGATATGGTATGTGTTCCGATTTATACTATTGTATAGATTGACTATTATATTTCCTGTGTACATAGAAGTACCCTTTACCCAAGTCAACCTCTTCATGTGAGGATGATCACAAACCTATCATTATGACATAAAATGATGTGGTGTCAATCGCGACGAAGATTTGAAATCATGACGTATTTAATATGTAAGCTCGATGACCGGTCTGGTACATTATGTACATTGTGGAGTGGAGTAAATCGGTCCTAGATTAGAACCTCGTGTATTAGTCGGTATGGAGGGCGTGAGAGACCGCCCCCTTGTGCTGTGAAAGGGTGTGAGGGAGGGGGCGTGGGATTTTTCACGGGAGACTCAAACTAATAGGAAGGAATGTATTTGTTTTTTAATATAATATTAATATTTAATTAAAATTATATAAATAAAAATTACTAAAAATTTAATTTTCACACCACTCACTTTCACACGGGTATACTCCTTCACATGTGAAAGTGGTGTGAAAACTCTAGGTGGTGAGGGGACGTGCACTTATTTTCACATGGGTCTCACTCACATTAAGTATAACTCATGCCTTTACACGGGTTGAATAAATGAAATATTAAATATTTAGTAATAAAAATTTAGAAATTATAAGGAGGAAAAAGAATCTTAGGAAGAATAAATAGTTGGTAACGAAGATTTAGAAAATATTAAAGGAATTAAAAATAAGCTGAAAAAATAATATTGACCTCACTGAATTGTGACATGTAGCGTAACAAGTTACTTATTTATTAAATATAGAAGATTGAATAAAAATGTAAGGAAAACATTGTGGCAAGTGTCAAAATATATACACTTACAAAACAAAATAATTGCAATATATATGGTAATAATAAAATAAAAATTATTATCAACAATTACATTTATATTAAACAAAGGCAAGGAAGCATCAAAGAATGACATGTGTCCCTCATTTAATAGGAGAGAGATGCGAAAAAATAAGGGTGAAGGGCAACAAAAAGTGACACGTGTCACCGATTATTTTTATTTATTAGAATAGAGACATAATTTTTATATAAACTTTTAATATATAGTATATTTTTAGAGTATAATTTATGTTCTATTTTTTTTTTCAAAGTATAAATTTAGAAAAATACAACAATATATAAAATTACCTAACAACGAACACATTTAAGTTAGACTATCCGTAGTGGAAGGGTGGTGGTGGGCCGTGAGGGCGTGGTGCCACCTCACCCACCACGGGTGTGAAACACTGCACCGGGTGGGGGTGAGTGTGGGCGTGGGAGGGGCAAGGTGGTGGTGTTCACGAGGGTGAGGGCAAGGAAAGTCAAAAGAGCCGTTGAAATGGTCAAAAGACCCGTTGGTGGGCACAAAAAATAAAAAAAAGTTTTTATATTTTTTTAATTACCTATATATACTTAAACCAAACAAAATACCAAATACCAATTTTATGGAGTAATCGTAATTATTGCTAGATTTAATTGTTTTATTTTTACAATGTATTTATAATACAATTTATTAAATTAAATTAGGGTTTTTATTTATTTGTGGTTTTAAATAGCATTATTTTTTAATATAAATAATATATACAAACTAATTAAATAAAAAAACAATGATTATATAATTATTACAAAACTTGTCACCCTTACCCTACCATTACGCACCTAGGTGAGGGTGAGGGAAGATAGTGTCTACGTGGCAGAAAATCAATCACCATCACCCGGGTATTACGGATATTTTCGTTACTTCTAAAAAGTAAAAACTATTCAAAGCCTTTAAAAATAACTTCCAATGTGGTGTAGTGGTAGAAAGCCTGGTTTCTCTAAAAACGACCAAGGTTCTATCACCACAGACATCACTTTGGGAGGGGCATGGTGGCTCAATGAAGAAAGACCGGATTCTTTGTGATCTCCGGTTCGATCCAGAGGGCATCCGGGTTTTACCACCAGTGGGCTTTCTGACGGGGGTGGGTTTTCCCCGAAACTGGAGATATTTTGGGGCGCTTAAGAGCTCCGTACGGCTGGGTTGGGCCAGCTACCGGTGACCTTTTACCAATGAGTCACCCCGTACGAAGTACCTAGACAATTCTCTGGTTTTTGGCCGTTCAAAAAAATTCACTGCCTTTAAAACAAAATGATATATGATATGACACGTGCACTGCATGGAGCCTTACCACCTACGCATCCTCTAAATGTTCGTCGCTAGGGTTTCCACCCACCGCCTCCATTGACGATTACACTCATTTTCTTCTGCTAATTCACAATCTGCTTCTTACGAAGATGAAGTTCGGACAGATGTTCACGGAGTATTTGCAGGGTGAAAAACTGAGCTCTTTTGATCTGAATAAGTTCTCTCACGTCGAGTACAAAAGGCTTAAGAAGGTCCTGAAATTTTGTCGCCACCATTGTCACGATTTCACCGACGATAACAATGGCGGAATCGATCGTCAGAATAATACAGTTTCAGATGTGTGTCGTTATCAGTCCTGCCAACGTAAGTTTAATTTCTTCTGCTTATTAATGCACAGATAGTCAGGAATTTCATGAATACAGTTGCAGTTTTAAACCCTAGAAATATTGCAGGGTGTGATCAGATGTTTTTCTCTGAGATAATGAAGGAAGCTTCTGATATGGCTGGCTGTTTTAGTTCTAGGGTTAGGCATCTGGTTCATCTTCATTGCACCACTGGTTTTCAGAGATGTTTACTGCACTTATTTCAATGTTTCAAGGATGATCAACAGGCACTTGCACAGGAGGGAAGGATGTTAATTGGTTATGTTATTATGAATGCTATAGCTCTTAAGAAAATACTTAAGAAATATGATAAAGTAAGCTAAGAATATTTAAGACCATTTCCATTTGCAAATTGGATTCTAATAATTTATTACTCGTTGGTCGATGATAATCCATCCTGACAATTTGACCGGTGACAATTCTAACTTCACTTTTGTTGCCAATAGCAGTTCCAGTAGCATAATCATCATAAATTTACAATCAATTTACACTTCATTCCCGGTCGATTTTGCTTGTACGTTAATTTTCAATTTCGTTCAAAATCATTATTTTGAGCAAAAACAAGTATAAATCGATTGTAAATCTATGATGATTATGCAATTAGGACTGACACCGGTAACAAAAGTGAAAGTTAAGATTGTCACCGGTTAAACTGCCAATATGGATTATTATTGGCCAATGAGTCATAGTTTGGATTTTTAAAATCCAATTTGCTTTTAAATAATTACTATATATTGTCTGGATTTCATTTCGTGTTTGTTTTTACAGGTGCATAAATCTGAAAGTGGTATGAACTTCAAGTCTAAGCTGCAGGCTGAACACTTGGAGATTTCACAGTCTCCATGGTTGATTGAATTGGTGGCTTTTTATATGAATTTCGATGAATCGAACAATATGATCAACTATAAGCTTCACATCCCATTCTCTTGTGATCTCACCATTGCGGATTCGGAGCCTGTATTGAGATTAGTGCTTCCAGGTTATGCAAATTTGGAATACAATCTCAGTTGCGCGATTTGTTTGGTACGATTATAATTCGGATTTTGATCTTGTAAACTAAATGCATGTTTTCCATGAAACAAAATTAATCTTGTATTGCAACTCCATGTCAGCAGAATACTGTTTTTCATCCATATGCTTTGGGCTGTGGGCATATCTTTTGCAAGTCATGTGCTTGTTCAGCAGGATCTGTTTTAATATTTGAAGGGCTTAAATCTGCAAGCCCAAAAATGAAGTGTCCAGTTTGCAGAGAGGTTAGCATGAATACAATCTTTTTCCTTTTTTTAAAAAAATAATTTGTTTGATCAATCAGCTTATTTTACTATGCAATTAATTGCAGGATGGTGTATATGGTAATGCAGTGAGCATGTCTGAACTAGTTTTACTTCTAAAGCGACGGTAAGTAGTAATGTTACAGCGCAGGCTGCGTCTTTTTACCTGATCCCACACAGGGTGTTGGTGGGTCCCGTGAGTTTCTGGTAATGGGTTCTCACCGTTACCGCACAAAAGAGTAGTAATATTATATTGAAGTTTTTAAAAAATCTTGTGAATCATTGATGGCTTAGAGGAATCCTACATGGAATTTGCAGGTTCAAAGTACAATGGAAAGAAAGACTTGTTGAAGAACATGGTGAAGTTACAAAGCAAACTAAAGAGTATTGGCAGTCACAAACTAGATTTTTTACAGGACTTTGATTATTGATGATCATTCTGAAGGGTTAATCTTGATTTTGGGGTGAAATCGATCGGTTGAAAAGATTTTTTTTAATTAGAATTTAAATCCATTAATGAAAAGAAGGACGATTACAATAAAGTGGCAGGTAAACGGGCAACAAGTTGCGCTACAACCCCCTTTTGAATAGCAAAACCGATCCTACTAAAAACAAAGCTTTGGGTCTTAGGGGCCGAAATATTACTATGCACGACTCGTTGAACCCTGTTTAGGAATTCCACTGCCTCCGGTGCTAGGAACCCAAAAGTATCAAAAGCAAAAGGGATAAACACGTGTTGGTTCTCTAAACAAGCTTTCTCGTGTTTAACAACTTTGCATGATTCCGCCTTTAAAGCAGCATGGCCCGTCACAACCCCATTGTCCCTAAGCCCCACAAGAGGGGACACTCATGTAAGGTCCCACAAGTGTGTTTCCCCTCTGCCCAACCAAACACAAGAATATCAGCCGGCCGTAGAGTAGACCTCCCTTCAAGCGGATCTGTCAGAAAGTTCACGGGGGCCTCTTTTTTAGCAGAAATTCGTGCCCGTTTGAGAACATCACAAAGAACATCCCTAACCAAATCATGCCTGTATTTAAACCCGGGTAACTCTTTGCAATGGACCGCATGCTCGCCAAAAGAATCCAAACAAGCCTTGCGGCAAACTGGGCAGGGCTCATCAGTCGAAAACAAGGCGATCATTAGCCGATACTTGAGGATAGCCCGGTACTCCACAACCGACATATGCTGGCCCAATTCTTTAATGGGGATAACTATTAGAAAATCTTGAGCCCGAGGAGCCCGGAGACATTCAAACACCGCTTTTTGGCGAGGTGATAAATCAGACTTTACTCCCAAATTCTGGACGATTATGCTAAATAAGGCATTCGCCAAAGCATGTTGGGCTTTAGGGGGGGGGGGCGGTGTCCTTATTAGAGAAACCGCTAAGATCGAAATCAGGAAGGGACATGCGCAAGCGATCCATCGCACACCCATAATCAAAGTCTAACCCATCAATATCACAACCCCGAAGAATGTGGTGCTGTAAAATCCAAGATTGTGCCCTCGAGGCCACTAATGCATAAGCAGATACATCCTGAGCCGCACATAAACCCAAACCCCCAAAATGGGTTGGAAGTGATGCCAACCTCTATTGAAAATCCCAAAAAAAAGCACCACCACAAACCACGATATCCTCGATCGCACCCCGGAGGCCCTTGTCAAAAATTGAAACAGCTTCCCCCACATACATAGGCTTGCATGTTCTAAGGCCGAATAATAGCTTTGCCACTCCCATACACGAGCGGAGCAAAAGGAGCTCGCATTGAGGGTCCTGCAAACGTGGGAGACAGCTCATTAGTTCCACCGCACAAAAAGCCCTTTTCACAGCTAAATTACTGATGAACCCTGCATCTCTGCTAACGGCGCCCCCAAGGAGTTTCACACCCAACACTGGCCTTCCAATCTCACAAGGGAACAATCCATCTTGTACCTTCACCCCATTGCACGACGGCCAAAAAACTTCTGTTTTCTTGACGTTAAGTTCAAGGCCCAAACAGGGCCATTCCGACCTGATAATAGCTAGGGCTTTAGCGTCTCCGATAATCGTACCATCATCTAGGTACCAAGCATGGAAGAGAAGCTTGTAGCAATCCCTGATCTGATGAACCAGCGGATGCAAAACTAAGGCAAAAAGGAGAGGCCTCAAAGGGTCCCCCAGTTGAACCCCAGTGGTGGACCAAATATGGTCATCACCCACATATAACCTAGCCGGCTACCCATATAAAAAATCCACCCATAGCGAAATGGACGGGCATCGGGTTCCGAACCTCTTGCAGGAGGGCAGTCCTATCCACTAAGTTGAAAGCATTGGAGAAATCGACGTTAAGCATAGCCAACGATCCATTCGAGTGAAACTCATTTAAGAACCTGTTTGCGCTATGGAGCACAGCCTCTGCCCAATTAGGAACTCTCCGGTTTGAGCAGCGATGTGAGAGGGGCCGAGGCAACGAACTCCGCCAATCCCCTAGGGCATCTCCCCCTGAAACATAAATTAACCACCACAGAAATAACCCTGAGCAATTCAACGGCGATCATAGACCCCTCTCCACAAAGAGCATCCAAAATATGTTGGGCTCTCAATCTGTCCCTCCCACAAGAGGTCCCTTTGGGGAAAGTTTTAATGCATTCAAGCACGACATCATCATCCACAACAAGAGAAGGCTCAGAAAGTAAGGAAACAGGCATAACCGGAGGAGGCAGGATGGGATGCTTTGCTACCAACACTTTCATATTATCATTACCGAAAAGTGCAACCCTGAAGAGCATAATACTTTGACCGTAGCAGTGAAATGCCCATCTGCAACTTTCCGCAAACATTGTTTAACATTGTTGCACGCCATAGAATTATCGGACCCAAAGACAAGCTCCACACGACACGTGGTCAACCCCAAAGGTTGGGCAAAAAGCGATAGGTTATCCCCATCACGCCAAGCTGCTAGCAACCGTTGAATACTATGACATTGCAAAGACTTCCTATTACTAGACCTGCGCTCCTGACGGTTAGAAGGCCTGAAAACTCGCAACGTGCAACGCGGTAACAACAAAAGTCTCACCCATTCCTCAACAGAGTCTGGCATAGCCGCCACTTTACCGAGGGCAGCAGTTAATGCCTGGGCAAACACCATCCGACAATTATGAGGGATGCTCTTAACAGCCGTGATAGGAAAAGAGAATACGTGTTCAAGGAGAACCCCGTCCACAACCACCCCTCCCAAAGGAACAACTTCCCTCCCAACATTCGGCTTAGGAATCCCCACTATAAATTCCTCTGCATCTCCAGCAACCCGTTTGAAACGGGCTATCCCATCCACATGGTGGCATGCCTGACTGAGAGCATGAAGACACATACACACCCCGCACAGCCACTGGCCTGAGACCTTTAAAGCCTCACCAACCGAAACAAACAAATCATAATCCGTGGAGACCGCTTCCCGCAAGGTTCCTTTCCGATCGTCCGATGACAAATGGAGCCGCTTGATATGTGCAACCAACCGAGGAAACCCCTTGGATCCCGGCGTTCCATCCGGGTCGCAATGGAAACCTTTAAATGGACACAGCCAAACACCTACCTCCAATGGAGGAACCACCCTGTCATCCCGAATCCCAGACATAACAACAGCTCCTGACAAAACCCCTGAGCTATGAAACCAAACCAAAATCAGACCACAAACTCCAAAAAAACTCACTAGCAAGGTAAATATAAACCTCACCACCAAACCACAACCCTAACCCTCCTCCCCCTCCCCCTCCACCCATTCGATTCGGGGAGACTACATGTTGGACACTACATAACAGAATTCAAAATCAGGTCAAACCGGAAGTTCACCTTCAATGTTGGAGAAGAAAGGTCGCCGAACAGGAAGTTCGCCTTCAAATAGAGAGGTTCAATAAACCATTAGAAATTAGAATTGCATAAACAAATTAACAATCTTTGTTAATGGATTTCCATGATTCAGTCTTGTTCAAGACTAATCCTAGAGGTGAATTGACACATTTGCTGGGACCTTTGTTCTCAGAGACATTTAAGCGAACACCTTGTGGGCATTGAAAATACAAAGACTTAATTGGGTCACTCAAAATGGGTTCACCCAGATTTGCCTCTTCTTCACCATTTGTTTGTGTACGGTGAGATCATTCTTGAAATTCATCCGGATGCACTTACAATCAAACTTGCGATATGCAAAAACCATAAATGATGTAGAACTTGCGATATGCAAAAACTCAAAATGGGTTCACCCAGATTTGCCTCTTTTTTGTTGTTGTATTGAATTTTCCAAGATTTGGTCAAAATAGTTGTTGAGAGTTTTTTAAGAAAGTCTTTATTTGTTTATTTGGTAGTAGGTTAGAATTTCGTGTATTACACGGGTTTGAATAAATGTAATTTTATATACTTAGTAATAAAATGTTTAAGTCTTTAAAAACCTGTGTATTACACGGATTGAATAAAATATAATGACATACACTCGTCAAACATGTCTTAAAAAAAGAGTAAATTACAGAAATCGTTCTTTATGTTTATACCTTTTTTCAGATATTGTTCTTTAGCCTAAAAATTGTCAGAGATCGTCCTTTATGTTTAAAAATTTTGCACATTACGTCCTTTTGCCCTAACCCAGTTAAATTTCTCAGTTAAGTTTGGTCATGCGCAAGACACATGAGGGTACTTTGATAATTTTACTCATTTAATTAAAAAAATAGGTTAATTAAAATATCTATAAACCCATTCTTTCTCTCTCTCTCTCCTTCTCCCCTCTCTCTCTAGAGGAGAGAGAGAGAAAAAAAAAAGAAGAGAGAAGAGAGAGAGAGAAAGTAGAGAGGAGAGACGGATAAAGAGGGGAGAGAGAGAAGGGAGAGAGAAAGAGAAAAAGGGAGTTTATAGATATTTTAATTAACATATTTTTTAATTAAATGGGTAAAATTATAAAAGTACTCTCACGTGTTTTGCACATGACCAGACTTAACTGAGAAATTTAACTGGGTTAGGGCCAAAGGACGTAACGTGCAAGATTTGTAAACATAAAGGACGATCTCTGACAATTTTTTGGGTAAAAGACAATATCTGAAAAATGGTATAAACATAAAGGACGATTTATGTAATTTACTCTTAAAAAATGTACTTTAACGTGACAATTATAATTTGTGCTAAGTTAAATTTTAAAACATTTTTTTTCAACCGGGCATTAATTTTTTTATGTAACTGATAAATATTAATTTATATTAAATTTATTTGGTTAATGATATAATAACTATCTATAATTAAATAATAACTATCCATAATTAGATTTATATTAAATAATTAAAAATATATCTTTTTAATTTTATTATTTAATAAGAGAGATCGAGGCGGAAAAAACATGTTGATGATTTATCAGAAAGTGACACGTGTCCCTTAGTTTAGTTGTTTATTAGGTAGTATAGATAGATATAGATGTGTATATTGAGTTTTATAGATTAGCTTATGGAGCAAGTCAAGCTTATAGTATAAATAGAGGGTTAGGGAGCCTTTGTAATATGTCTTAATTTATAATAAAACAGAAAGAGTCGTGATCGAGATTTGATCACAAAATTTCGTGTGTGTGTGTTTGATTTTGGGTCTGATTTACAACGCACGCTAGGTCGATGATGTATTCAACACATTAAACTGCACAAGCAGAAGTGGGAGCTTCTTGATCGATCTTTGGTTATAAACACAAATGAAATGGTTAGTTCACTTATCTTTGATTGATTAGTTAGATTCTCTGAGTGGGTGGATAGTAGTGATAACTATAAAATAAAAGGAAAAAACAGGAGTTAAATACATGTTTAGTCCTTATGGTTTGGTCAAAATAAATCATTTAGTCTAATAGTTATAGTTTGACATTTTTAGTCCACTAGTTTCATTTTGGTTTCAATCGATATTAAATCCCTGACTTTAATTGTAACTAAAATGAAAGTAATGGAATGAAAATTTTAAATTAAAACTATTAGACTAAATAAATTATTTTGCTCAAACCATACGGATAAAAACCATATTTAAGAAAAGAAAACTAAAGAATATAAATTATAAGGGTGTTGGGGGCACCCTTCGGGTAAGGGTAAGGGTGCGGGTACCACGGGTACACCGTCACCATCTCTTCGGGTAAGCTCACGGGTAAGGAGGTGCGGGTATATCTACCCGTGAATGAAAGCTTTGTTTGATACTTTGATGGTGTTGTAGCCGTTACCCAACGGCATTATAGCCGTTTACCATAAAAGAAAATTAATTTATCTTATAAATACTATACTAAACACAATAAAATTTTTACACCAAAACCTTCAATCCTTTTACTATATTTCTTCCCAAAAAATACTTTCTTTTTATTCATGGACTCCAAAAAATCAAAGGCCGGTTCTAGCCAATATCAACCAATACAACAACCGGTACAATACAGCTATAATCCGTATTCTCAAATGCCAATATTTATGTACCTTTTTTTAATTAATGAATTTTTTTTTATTAATTTTATTTGTTTTATTTATTTTTAATAAAGAATTAATTCAAAAAAAGAAAAAAAAATCTTTATTAGGGTTGTGCTCCCAACACTTTAGGGTATTAAGGTTGGATTTGGATAAAATTGAGATGTCACTCCCTTATTGGTATTTTCTTAGGATACTTTTTTGGGTGATAGTCTGCCCCCAATACAACCACTAGGTTAGCTTAGTGGTGTGTATACCTAAAACTTCATTAAAATTGGGAGGTCTTGGTTCAATTCTCACTTGTGACAAAAAAAGGAGTTCAGGTTGAGACAGAGGGTTTTCTCACCTATGATGAGTTTTCTTTTAAGAGATGTAGAGATGATCGGATGAGTTAGTAGTCCGTCAATGATTCAAATTAAGGTTTAAAAAAAAAAAGTTCTGCCCCATACCCTAGAGAAAAGAAAATTAATTACATTGAGGACAGCGTACATTAGTGACTTGTACTCGAGTTACACGTAGAAATTAGAATCATGAATCATGTGCGTTTAAGTACGCCCTATTTTTGACTTCATTTTATCCCATACACATCCATCTCCAAAAACAAAAATCAATGGCATCCTCCGGTTTGCTCTCTCGTTTGCGCCACTCTTCTAAATCAATCAGATTCAGATTCATTCAGAACTCCATTTATTCCAACCACACCACCCAATCTCAATCTCAATCACGAATCCTTGACAACACCATTCTAATCAACTCAAACAATAAGAACCATCATCAATCATGGAGGACTTGTCTGCTCCCCGTTCTTCTCGCCGTCTCCGGGGGCTCACTTGCACTCCAATTTCAGAAAAACCCATCTCTATGCGATGCCCCTAATCTCCAAGAAAGGTATTCCTGTTTTGATCATTACCGTTTCATTGATTTTATGTAGTTGTATTGGTCTATTTTAAATGGGTTTTATCGGGTTTCAGAGGTGGGCGAATTGAGGGAAAAGATAGCACGGAGCATGTTGTGAAGGGCACTTATAAGCCAGTCCCACCTGAGCTCATTGGTGAACTCAAGGCCATATGTCAAGTTTGTATTATTATTGCAAACCCTAATTTGTTTTCTTCTTTTATGGATTTGTTTTTTATTTAGACTGATTGATTTTCTGTTGTAACCAAAAATCACTGTAGTTTTCATTTTCTTCTGTGAAAAAAACAGTGCTTTATCATTTTCTTGAAAATCACACAATTTTTAATTTGTGTTTCCATAAGGACAGGAATCCATGGTCCATATGGTCAGTCACTAGTGTTTATTATAAAGTTAGCTAAGTTAACTTTTTGTGAAATATGCTAATAGTTCATAATCATATCATATATGGAGTTTAAAATGAATGTTTGACTTTGGTTATTAAGTGACCTCTCTAGCAATTTCAGTGTTATATATCTGTTTTGTTCTTTCTCATTTTAGGGCCAGTTATTTAAGGTCACTTGAGTTGAGGTTCTTGACAATTTTGTGGCCAGGATAATATGACTCTTGATCATGACGAGAGATACTTCCATGGGAAACCACAGTACAGTTTTCACAAAGCAGTCAATATCCCTGATGTTGTTGTGTTTCCAAGGTAACACGCGATTTGTGGTTTCAAAATTTGATATCAAGATGGCTGTGATGTTTGTGAACTACCCTTCATTTTGTCTGAAACTTTTTTATGAGTGCAGGTCTGAAGACGATGTGTCTAAGATTGTCCGAGCGTGTAACAATTATACGGTCAGATCCCTTATGTTGATTCATTAATTGACGCATGTCTACTTAGCTACTTGTATGAAGTTATAGTAACAATATATTAGAAATTTTATTTTAATCTTCCATTTCGCAGGTCCCTGTTGTACCATATGGTGGAGCTACATCAATTGAAGGTCACACTTTATCTCCTAATGGAGGTGTTTGCATTGACATGACCCTAATGAAAGTATGAACCACCCTTCCTTGTTCAAACTTATGGTACATGACCAACCTTATGTCATCGTTGGTTGATTTTTCATGAACACACACATGTATATACACGAATATGTATATAGGGGTGGTTCGAATTATAACCATTAATTTATTAGGAACTAAAGGAACAAATTTTTTGCCTTTAATCATAGAGCAGACGAGGAGGGAATGGTCGCGATTCATGGAGTGGAAGAGACATATTGTCTCGGATCCCAACCATCCATTGAAATATGATCCAAGGGCCAAAAAGTGGTTCATTTGTTTCCTAATTATTTAGTGGTTCTCATTTGAACCTCCCTCACTCTCTCTCTCTCTCTGAGTGTGTGTGCGTGTGTGTATACACACACACACACACATATATCTAATTGGTCATAAATTTGAAGTCCTTTTCACAATTATTTTCTTCCTCAATCTTATATATACAATAATCCTTTTTAGACTAATCATTCTTATTGATATGGTCTGCTTGGTTATAGAAAGTCAAAGCACTACATGTTAAGGACATGGATGTTGTTGTTGAGCCTGGGATTGGATGGATGGAGCTTAATGAATACCTAGCACCTTATGGTCTATTCTTTCCTCTTGACCCCGGTTAGTATATAATTTTTTACATTTAAATATGTTTTCATGTTAATCTATATTTATATATGTATTGGGTAGGACCCGGAGCAACCATTGGAGGGATGTGTGCAACTCGTTGTTCTGGTTCTTTAGCTGTTAGGTAGACACTTTGTTTTGTTTAATATTCCCTCTGTTCCAAAGTTACATTTAATACAAGATATTTTAATGAAAAATGTGTTCACAATAATATAATGAATTTATACTAGATATTAATCCTTGTTAACTGCAATATACAGATGATTTCAATACCATGATGATCAGTAACAATGGTTTATTGTTTTTTTTCAAGTATTTGAGTGTGTACTTATGCTTTAAGTATGCAGGTACGGAACCATGCGTGACAACGTCATAAATCTCAAGGTTTTTTTCTTAATTTAATTCAGCTTCTTTTAGTGAAGTAAATTTCACATCACAGTATCACACCATGATTAGCTTCCTTTCTAGGCTGTGTTAGCAGATGGAGAGGTTGTCAAGACAGGATCTCGTGCGAGAAAAAGTGCGGCTGGGTGGGTATAGTTATCAATTAGAGAAAGAATATGCATTTTAGTTCATATTTTGGAATTTAATTAAAGACCAATTAAAAGGGTATTGTTGGTGTAGGTATGATCTTACTCGGCTGATGATTGGCAGTGAAGGCACTCTAGGTGTAATAACAGAAGTTACACTGCGCCTACAGAAGATTCCAGAACATTCCATTGTAAGTTCATTTTGATGAAATTACTTAAAACTCCCTTATGATCCATCAAACAATTGACTGTGATTTCCTTGTAGGTTGCAATGTGCAATTTCCCTACCATCAAAGATGCAGCTGACGTGGCAATAGCAGCTATGTTGTCTGGCATACAAGTATGCCTTTTTGTTTTACAACTTTCATAGTTATCTTTTGTTCTAGAATCTTGTTCAACTGCCATTAGTTTAACACTATAAAATACGTGAATTTGTAAAAACCAAATGGATAATGTTTTGGTAGGTGTCAAGAGTGGAGCTGCTAGATGAGGTTCAAGTTAAGGCTATCAATCTTGCCAATGGAAAAGATTTGCCCGAAGTTCCAACTTTAATGTTTGAGTTAATTGGCACTGGTGATTGATTCTCTTTCTCCTTGGTATTTGCAAAAAATAAGACTTCTGAAAAAAAAACATTTTTTTTTCCGTCAGCCATATGATATCACATGTTCTTAGATTTATGCCATGTTAGAACATCTGAAACATATCTCAAAAAAAATATGTGATAAAGAGTACCTGTTTGTTGATTGGTACATCAAACCATGATGTTTGACCAAATGACAGCATTCTACATTATAACAATGCAAAGGGAATGACTAGTTATGTTCATTTTAAAAATAATTTGCATAATTACAGAAATGAGGGTTGTTGATACTTTATGTTTATAAATTCTTATAACAAGACTGCTAATGTTTGGCATCAAATTTGTTTTACAGAAGCATATACACGTGAGCAGACACTTATAGTTCAGAAGATTGTGTCTGAGCATAATGGCTCAGATTTTGTTTTTGCAGAAGATACAGAAGCTAAAAAGGAACTTTGGAAGGTTAATTAATGTTAATCACTGCATGGTTACTATGTTAATTTCTTGTTATTAAAACAAAATATTAGGGTAAAATTAATTTCTTGTCATTGTCCTAATATTTTCTTGCTTTTCTAGATAAGGAAAGAAGCTCTTTATGCCTGTTTAGCATTGGCGCCTCATTGTGAAGCAATGACAACGGTCAGTCAATTTAACTCAAAATATCTGCAAGTTATTATGGTTGACCCGAAAAGTCAAATTAATCTCTTTTCAGGATGTATGTGTTCCCTTATCACATCTAGCTGAACTAATTTCTAAATCTAAACAAGAACTAGATGCTTCACCTCTGCTGTGGTATGTCTCATCTGTATTCTTAACATATTGATTTTTTATGAAATTGTTGACTATTTTGACCCGTTCCTGTTAACAGCACGGTGATTGCTCACGCAGGTGATGGTAATTTTCACACAGTAGTTTTATTCAATCCCGAAGAAGAAGAAGAACGTAAGGAAGCCGAAAGATTAAACAACTTCATGGTTCATGCTGCTTTATCAATGGAAGGAACATGCACCGGCGAACATGGTGTGGGTACAGGGAAACTGAAAGTAAGCATTAAGCATATGCATTGGTTGTATATTTTTTTGATAAAACTTTTGAGTTAAATGTCTGAAATGCCCCTGAATGGTCATTATATTTGCAGTATCTTGAAAAAGAACTTGGGACAGAGCATTTGAGGACAATGAAAAAGATAAAGGCTGCTTTGGATCCCAATGACATCATGAATCCAGGAAAGCTTATTCCACCTCATATTTGCTTGTAATCAGGAATTCTAATGTTGTTGTAACAAAAAAACTAAAGTTTGATTGTATTCATGGTTTTATAGAATCAAACTGAATAAACATGATTTTGGTTACAAAATGATCTTTAGAAAGATCAACAGTTTTAACTGCTAGAGTGATCGAGACAGGTATCGTTAGTCGTTAGATCAAATTGTTGGACCATATCATTGTTCACATGTAATGTGAATGATAAATACAACTATAATTTATATATATATTTGAGAAGTGGCCATGAAGAAGCCTGGAAAGGATTAGAGTTGACTGGGTTACATATTTTGACCAAGAAATCGTCGTATTATTATTTTGATATTTTCAATTAAGTTAATAAGATAATATATAAAAATTGTCATCAACTCATCATGCAGTTTATTCCATTAATAATTTATATATGCTACGAAAGAGCTTGTAACCCCAATGGTATCCGGGTGTGTATATAGTAGTGTCCCTTAGGTTATTAGATGGGTTTTGTTTGTTCTAAATAATAATAATAATAATAATAATAATTTCTATTTGCTATTTATCCATAAAAATTAGAGATAAAACTTAAGTTCTTATAAGTGGATTAGTTGTACCATTATGTTTAATCGCCTTTCTAATTAACAAAACCTGAATAAAATTGGTAGAGTTGAGTAAATCAAAAAGAAAATGTCACTAATTGTGAATTAATAATCATTTATTTATTCTCATTACTATTCTTTTATTATTATTATTATAACTTGGGTATATTCAATATAGAACCAATTATATATATATATATATATATATATATATATATATAAAAATGTATAAATGCAAGAACTATAATCACATAAGGTATTTTAAATCACTCTCCTAAATCATCATATCTACCGCACATTTAAAGTAATAAGTACAAGTGTGTATCTGACTAAGCCGAGGGGTATACTGACACGAAAATTGAGTGTGGAAACTGCCACGTAGGCGTCTCATCATTTCTATATAGGAGGACGTAGTGTTCCACTTTTCACTTATGGGAAAATACAACGTGTGTACACTACACCACACCCATCGTCCCACCTCCCTCACCCCCACCATTTCCACACCCGTGGAAAACTCCATGAAAAACACCCACGCTAGGGGCACGGTGTTCTACGGGCCACGCTCATCAGCTCAGCCTCCACGTACTGTCTTCATAGGGTATACCCCTCAGCCTTATCTAATTCACTACTTAAAATTGGTTCTATTTATTATTATGACTTTATTAAAGTTTTGATGGAGAAAAGTTAGTTGTAAGCTCCGACAGCTAACCCACGAACAAAGAATCACAATTTCCAGTCCCACAGGCCTCAACTACTTTTTTGGATAATTTCAATATATTTTCTTTCAACTATATCTTTTAAATATCTTATTTAATTCCCGGAATATCCAAATATTTTGATAAGAAATACAAAAATTAAAATCATAGGGCTTCAAATCCCTTCAACCCCCAATTTTTCCCCAAATAATTTTCCACAATTTCTCAAAATAAACCCCCACTCCGTTTCTCATCTCAAATCTTCACATAAAATTTTGGGTACACTTATCATTTTCCTTGGGGAAATCTCGTTTTTGGTCATCGGCGTGGACTGAGCCCCCTGCCGGCCCTTGATTTCCGCTGCAAATCGTTCAAGGTAACGTGGTTTCCATCAACTAGGTCCATAATTGATCGGAATATATGAAATTACAACTGTATTTCGGTTTCATGAAGAACTTGTAGCTATAAGTAACGTAATTTTCATCAATTAGGTCGATAATTGATCGTGATGTATGTGATTATTACTGTATCTATGTTTCATGAAGAAGTTGTGATTGTGCCGACCTAAATTTGTAGTTAGAAACTTACGTGCTAAGTTGTTTACTTCGATCTGTGATTGTTTTATGTTTTGACTGAAGATGTGATTATTGCAGGGTTCTTCTGTCGTTTACTTTATATGCTAGGGTTATATGATTGATTGGTAGGGGGAATTTTGTATTGTAAACGATTTTCTTTGATTTATTGAATGAGAAATTGGTATAAGTATGGAAACCGAGAGTGAGGTGCCTGTGGGTACAGTGGTGAAATGGTGTGACTGTGGGTGTGATTGTTGTTCTGCAAAACTTGATGATTCTGGGTTCTGGATTCGATCTGTGAAGAGAAAGCTTGATGAAAGAGATGATGAGGACTATGTATTATTCATACCCGGGCTTTCCGATCCTGATGTGGCTCGTGTTGACATTGAAAACGAATGTATTGCTTTGCGGGAGATGGTCAACAGTCAACAAGAAACCATCCAAGATTTATCAGTTGAGTTAGATGAAGAGAGAAATGCTGCCTCGTCAGCAGCCAATGAAGCCATGTCCATGATCTTAAGGCTGCAGAATGAGAAGTCCGAGGTCCAGATGGAGGCCCGTCAATTCAAACGGTTTTCTGAGGAAAAGATGGCCCATGATCAGGAAGAAATCATGGCATTGGAGGATTTGTTATACCAAAGAGAACAAACCATAGAAGCTTTGACTTTTGAAGTACAAGCGTATAAACACAGAATGTTGAGTTATGGACTCACAGAATCTGAAGCAGATGGAGAGAATTATAGTGAGCCCCATTTGGAGTTGCCTACATACAATTACCCACCACTAAAATGCAATTTGATTGAAAATCATGCTGACCGGGATCTTGATGGTGAAATAATTGATATTGAGAAGCATGCATTTGGTGAATCCCCACATTCTTTGAGATCTATTGAAGAAAGAATCAGTGAATTGGAGGGAGATCATAAGCATAGTCCAGTGAAGGAGAAGGTCATATTTGGTAATTCACCAAGGAAGCTATCTTCTGATAGTGGTGGCTCATTTATTGCAACTAAAGAAGAATTGGTGGATAATGCATCTGAATTTGGTGATGACACAACCGACAGGATATATACAGTTGATTCTGTTTATAATGTGACATCTTTTGATAAGAATCCAAAGGTTAATGACGATGTTAATGTTGCTCAAAACATTGGGGATACAGAGGTAAAGAATCTGTATGCAAGGCTTCATGCACTGGAAGCAGACAGGGAATCAATGAAGCAGGCTTTAATTTCTATGAGGACTGAAAAGGCACAATTGGTATTATTGAAGGAGATAGCTCAGCATTTATATAAAGACATGTCACCGCCGAACAGGATGCCTGTTAAGAAGCAATCTATGTCTGGGAACTTTTCGTTTGTCTTGCTGTTTAAGGTAAATGACATTATGTTGGTGATTAATTTTTGTTTACTGTTGGATGTTCATAAAACTATTAGTTATATTCTTTTAACTTGATCTGTTTTTGTTAGTGGATCATTTCATTTCTTTTTTGGAGGAGAGCACGTCAAAGCAAGTAAGTTAATCATCTTCTTCCTTTTTTCTTATTTACTTTTTCTGGCAGCAAGGGTGACGGTCTGATGAAATTGAAACTTTTTATTTTTATTTTTCCAGATACATGTTTGGTATGTCAGCCAGTAACGCGGGTTTACGAATGTTGGTAAACAAGGGACCACAGATGGGGCAATGGAGGTGTCTTTCAAGAACACGATTCTTGAAATATTGATCTCGAACACACCTGTTTGGACTTCTGGTCTGGACATCTACATCACACTGTTTGATTTTTAGATTTTAAATAAAATTTTTCCAACTATTTTCTTGTGGATGAAGTGTTATTGTTTTTGATTTGTTGAAATTGGATTGGTTCTCTGATTGATCAGTATTGAAGATGTGGATACATATTTAGTCATAGGAAATTGCTGGCTTGTAAGGTTTTCCTGAATATAGCTCAATGCCTGAATGTAATGTGGAAATCTGTTTGTGCATGTTTTGTTACATTGTAAATATGGATATGATCATGTGTATGAAAGTTTTATGTTGGAATATCACAGGTTTCTAGTAGCAGGAACAGTACAAATTATTGATTGTGCTTTAGATTCAACATCACTCCTGGTTTCTAAGACACTTAAATGTTGCCATCATTTCACCATGAATCAAACAAACATGTCATTGTGGCTCCCAGTTTCAAAAATATTTAAGTGAAGCTCATGAGTTATCAAAAATAAGGGAGCTCAAGAGCTTCACCAGAGTTGACAATCATAATACATGTACAAAATTGATCTCAGATTTCAGATAAGCTGTTGTAAGACATATCAGAATACTTTAGGCGTATGACAAACGCACGGCTCAAATGAGGGGAAACAACTGTGTTGTGATGCCAAATGATGAATGCTTTTCAAGCAAATTTTCATGTGTTTTGGCTTTTTCATCAAACTTCTGGCAGAACATGTCTAGAACAACGTTTAATCCAACTGACATGGGTTCGGTCACAAAACTGCAAAACACCCAAATCATAGTTTCAATCAATAACATCAATTCCCTGCAAATTTATCATTTATTAAAAAAATGGATAAAATGTTGTGCATCTAAAAAGTTCAGCATACCTTACCTCAAAATCACTGCCATTATCCTTCAGTGCATCACATACACCTTTTATAATCCATGGAGGAAGATACGCATCATTGATTTCTATACTGTAACAGAAAGCGGGATCTGAATCTAGATAAGGGTCACTTGTAGTAGAGTTTCTTGTGAAACAAGCAAGTTATCAATTCTCCTGACCTTGCATTTGACCTGAATATGAATTTAGAGAATCCATTACCCGATCTTTTACTTATTTGAACAAAACAATGAAGAAAAACTTAACAAACCTCGGGTGCGGAAAGGGAAGCATTTTCAAATGGAACGTGTGAATACAATAATGGAACATCATAACCAGTCAGAGATGTTAATTAAGAGAGACTTGGAAACAGAAACCAGAGATTAAAAATTTATCATTCAAAAAACAAGAAACAAAAGTTTTATCTTTTTTTCCATGTTGATCAAATGGACACATATAGTGAGATGATTTACGGCAAAATCTAAAAGATGTTTATTAAATGAGAGGGTGGTGAATAAGGATGGAAGACAAACTTATGGACATTTGTTTGTTTGTATGTCAACAAAATAATATAGAAATAACGATAGCCGAGAGGATTGCTAGATTTGTTGCCCACACCCAAGGGACAATGTGATGGTATCGTTCTTGCCCAAGTCAGAGGGGTGTGGAAGTATCATCGTTGTGATGGATCAATTTTCCAAGTATGAGAGGTTTATAGTTGAGCTATATACGAAAACTGTAAGACTTCTATTTGAAAATACGATGACGTGTTGGGATGTCCCAAAGAAATTATGGATGATTGATTCATTGGACATGGTTGTTCAAGCAGATGAGGACACATCTCAATTAGTCTAATGGTTTCCACCCCAAAGAGGCTAAACATGCTGTTTAGTTCTATTTGAGAATACGAACGAATACGATTGGCTTAAGTTCTTCTATATGGCACTGTTTTCTTATAACATACAATGGAGTAGTGTAATGAGGGGAGTCCCTTTGAGATCATGATAGGGCATCAATCTTGGACCCTAGTTCCCTTCGTGACGCAAGCCAGTGATTTGGAGTGGACATCAATCTTTTGGTTCCCTTCGCGACACAAGCAAGTTGATTTGGAGTGGGCATCCTTAGACATAGTGGAAAGGAAAATGAAGAGAGAGTAAACGAAAATACGAGGCACGTTCGGTTTTATGTTTGGGGCCAAGTGATAGTGACACTTCTACATCGACAATTCAGGTTGCTAAGGAATATGCGTGAATATGAGAAGGCTCGCTCCCATTAATTGGGTGTAGTAGGATAAATATCCCATTTAACAATCAATGCTTAAATGTTAAATAAAATTTGTAGCATAAATATCCAATGGGTCAAATTTACAACTTAGAACATAGTTCAGGGGTATTTTATGTAAATTAATCTATTAGCTGCCATAACCGTAAGCATCTCTTCATCATTCAAACCTCGAAGCAATGAAAATGCAAGTTCGTAACAACTCAACGATTCATGCATCGAGTTCTCCCAGTCAACTCAGCTTCTAACTCGGTATTCTTCTCCATGTTTTCCTCCGACATTGTATCTAACTTTTCTTCCGGTAACTCTCATCCGTCAAATCTCCCTTTGACGAGAAAAATTAGGGTCTCGATATCGATCCAAATTACATTCGTCAAAACGCACAATTTCATCGTCATTCCGGAATCGTCCAATTTAGTTGATATAGACCTGCACATTGATATTCGAGAGGGTTAATTTGGAATGGGAAACAAATGCCCCGGTCCCCCTCGGAAAACCCGGTCACGCCGGAGCACAAAGAGAACCAGGAAGAATCGCAACGCCGATGGATCCCACGTACCACCGGAAGACCTAACAGTATTGCAGAAGAAAACAGGGAACATGAAGGAGCTTTACACATTAGGTAGAGAATTAGGGCACGGCCAATCGGGGACGACGTTTTTATGCGTTGAAAAGAGTACCGGAAACCAGTACGCTTGTAAAACGATCCCAAAGAGGAGATTGACAATGGAGGAGGACATAGAGCATGTAAGAACAGAAATACAGATAATGCACCACATGGCCAGCCACCCCAATGTGATATCGATTGTCGGTGCTTATGAAGACGCGGTTTCAGTTCATGTAATCATGGAGCTTTGTGCCGGAGGTGAGCTATTCGATCGGATTATAGAACGAGGGCATTATACGGAGAAGAAAGCATCTGATCTTTCTAGGGTTATAGTTGGGGTTGTGGAAGCTTGCCATAGTTTAGGGGTTATGCACAGAGACTTGAAGCCTGAGAAATTTCTCTTTGTTAATGAGGAAGAAGACTCCCCACTTAAAACAATCCATTTTGGGCTTTCAGTTTTCTTCAAGCCAGGTAGTTATATTTTCTTTCATTTGAAGATTGATGATTGTATAAACTATCATTGTGTTGTAAATTCAGGTGAAATGTTGTATGATACTGTTGGGAGCGCGTATTATATCGCACCAGAGGTGCTGCGAAAACAATACGATAAAGAATGTGATGTTTGGAGTGCAGGGGTTATCATATATATCTTGCTATGTGGTGTTCCACCTTTTTGGGATGGTGAGATTCTCAAAAGATTTTATAAACTGTATTAACTATATTTTAAACTAGGCAAATTGGATTTTAATAATCCATACTGGTAGTTTGACCAATGACACTACTAACTTTCATTTTCGTTACCAAGGGCAATCCCAATCGCATAATTATCATAGTTTTACGCTCGATTTACACTTGATTTTGCTCACTATAAGTGTAAATTGAGCGGAAATCTATGATGAACTGACAACAAAAGTGAAAGTTAGGAATGTCATTGGTTAAATTGTTGGTATGAATTATTATCGGCCAGTGGGTTAAGGTTTGGATTATTAAGAGCTGCTTGTGATCTGAAACAGAAAAGGAAGAAGGGGTGTATGAACAGGTTTTGAAAGGTGAACTTGACCTTGAATCAGAACCATGGCCAAGCATATCTGAAAGTGCAAAAGATCTTATTAGAGGAATGCTTGTACGCGATGTCACAAAGAGGATGACTGCACATGAAGTCCTAAGTGAGTTCAATTTTTAAACCATTAGATCCATTTATTTATTTATTTTAATAATTATTTGATCACAAAATTCTTAATTTTTTTATAGACCACCCTTGGATTCAGGCTGACAGTGTGGCTCCAGATAAGCCACTTGATTCTGCTGTTGTATCTCGATTGAAACAATTCGCTGCCATGAACAAAATCAAGAAGATGGCAGTAGAAGTAAGTTTATAACACAACACTTCAATTAGTTAAATGTTTTAGTTATTACTTAAATTAGTTAAATGATTTCAGGTTATTGCTATGAGTCTATCTGGAGAGGAAATTGCTGGACTTAGAGAAATGTTCAAGACGATGGACACCGATGGCAGTAATCAAATCACATTAGAAGAATTAAAGGAAGGCTTAGAACGAGCTGGTGTCAATTTAAAAGATTCAGAGATGACAAGATTAATGGAAGCGGTAATATTTATATATATATATATATTTCATCATCATCATCATCTTGGTGTCTCTATTTATATGAACATTGAATTGCAGGCAGATATAGACAGTAATGGTGCCATAGATTATGGGGAGTTTATAGCAGCAATGCTTGATTCAAATAAAGTCCAGAAGGAGAATAATTTATTTGCAGCTTTTTCATATTTTGATAAAGATGGTAGTGGGTATATTACTGCAGAAGAACTCCTTCAAGCCTGTGAGACTTTTGGTTTGGGTGATATACCTCTTAATGAGGTTATGAATGAAATTGACAAGGATCATGTAAATATTTTTTCCCTTAAAAGTTATAATCTTTCTGTGACCCATTTGTTTTTTATTCAAGTAACTTGACCCGTTTCTGGTGTTTCAGGATGGGAGGATTGATTACAGTGAATTTGTAGATATGATGGAAGAGATTGATTATGGGAAGAACATCAAACCCGTAGGCTAACACTATAATCGTCTCACTGATTACTTGAATGGTTCAGGAGTTTTGAATGTCGTCAAGATATGGGTTTCTAATAAAAATGTTATAATTTTGGTTCTTGAAGATCATTTTGGAATGTCAAATATCTTGATCATAAGTTACAAATTAATTGAATATATTTATAAATTGATTTTTGTTATTGATGTTTTTATTTTAATTAATTTTATTAACGACAAAATTATTAATTACCCCATAATAATCTGTTTTTATTTGACATCCAAGAGTTCATTAATTTTAAATACATTTAGGTATAATAAAAATAGAGTAAACTTCGTTTTTGGCCTTCTGGTTTGGTCAAAATAACGGTTTTAGTCCATTAGTTTCAATTTAACTTTTTTGCTCCCTGTGGTTACCTAATTGTATCAATCAGACCTCTCCGTTAGTTTTTTTCTGTTAAAAATAAGGGCATTTTAGACTTTTCACAAATAAAGACTATTTATGTAATAATTTATACTTAGGTGTTTATGGTGTAAACCTTCAACACTTCAAGGACTATTTACGTATAAACTTTTCACATTTTACCCCTTCACTTTCACTCCCACCCTCCACCACAGCACCTGCACAGCACCACCACCACAGAGCTGGCACCCCCACACCACCACCACCACAACGCCGGCACCTTCACACCACCACCACCACCACTGCTTCACGACCACTTTCGGTAACACCATCGCCACCACCACAACACTAAATTCATAAATTCATTCCACATTAACCTCCATATCACCACCCACCTCCACCTCCATTGCCACCACCAAACACCTCCACCTCCACTACCCACAAAAATCCGGCCACTTTAACGGCGATTGAACCCTGGATGTTCAGATCCACCGCCGGCGATCCATGGTGCCATGACGAAAACCAAATCCGCTCTAACCACAGCCCTACAACACTCGTTTTTTAATCATCCATATGAGATTGAAGTAAATCACTTGATTTTTAATCATCCATATGATCGATGGCGAGGGGAGGGGCCGCTGATTTGGTGGGGAAGGGGTGGGCTGTTCTGGCCGCGAGGGGGTTTCAGGTGGGGGTGGTTCATACGGTTCATGTTGTTTCAGGGGGCCGATGGTTTCAAGGGGCCAAAAACGAAGTTTACTCTTAACCTTGATACATAGTTGATAACCAGGTCTATAGCGACGATTTTTAACACCTAAGCGTACGAGCATGTAGCCACGAAACCTATAGCAACTATTTAACGTCACTATAGCTCTTTAAAGCCTATAGCGACGATAAATCGTCCCTAAACCCCTCCCCCCCCCCCCAAAAAAAAAAAAAAAAAAATCGTCACTAATAGCTTAAATTCTTGTAGTGTAAAGAGCTGTTTGTGTGTTAACTCCACATGAATATATGAAATGGTCACCACGTTGGTGTCTCTATTCTTGTTGTTGTCTTGTTAGGCTATCGTAAAAGACACCATTAAAAACCATCCACATTTTATGATTTCCAATAATTAATAATGACCACGTGCTTCGTGGCGGGATGTATCGACGTAGAACGAAAAGAGTTGAATAAACGAACACTCGCACATCATCGCGGGAGTATGGTTGTTTTTCGCTAACACCCCGCGGCAGAGGTTTGGTAGTTATCGGTTCAGGTCGTCGAAGAACATAAAAGCAAATACCGACACCGATTATGATATCACCAATACATGCAATAATGTTCGCTCATAATAGGTTCGGGTTGTAACGGTAATATAACAACAACGACACTTACAATGGGCTATGATAAACAAAACACTCGATTTTGAATACAACTCCGTTTTAAAAAATATATATATATCGAAACGATGAAAAAATTATATAAAAAGAACGGCGCATTCCATTTTTTAAAAAAAGTTAACAAACGAAAGTTATTATAGAAAAATTAAATTAATAAATAATTAAAAGAGTTAAAAGCGTAAATTATAAATAAAATAGGGGTTAAAAGCGTAAATTATAAATACAATTAAAAAAAATCTATACTATATAATAAATAAAGGTTTTTAGTGTCACACGTCGCCACCATATTCATTCTCACCATTTTGTTCCCGCTTCTCTCTCTTATTTAATGCACTACTATATTTTAATAATAATATATATTTAAATAAAATACTAATTATATTAATAAAACACATTTATTTTTAATTATCACTTATTATAAGAAACTTTGAAATTTAATTATGTAACTTTTATTTCAATCAAATAGTAATGAAAGTTAAATTATATTTTTGAAACCCAATTATATATTAATTTTTACATATTTTGAATTTGTTTCTATCCTTAGTATATATATTATACTAGGTTAGAATCCCGTGTATTACACGAGTTGTATATTAAAAACGATATAACTTATAAATTTGTAAATACGTCATAACTTGTCAGACTATTATTATCGTCTCGAGATATATCAATTGGAAATGTGTGCATATAACAAATTAATATTTTTCTTTAATTAGTTATATTTTGATATCCTATTATATATTCTTATTTAATATAATTAGTGTTTTTCTTTAATAATATATTTATAATATCATTATTATTTAATAAGATAGTGGCGTTAATAAATAAAATGTTATATATTTAGTAATAAAAAATTTATTATTGTTAAAATCTCGTTTATTACACGGGTTAAATAAATAAAATGTTATATATTTAGTAATAAAAAAAATTATATTGTTAAAAACCCGTGTAATACACGGGGTTGAATAAACCAGTATATTACATCGATTGAATAAAATATAATGTAATTTGTTAAAAAAATATAATTTGTCGTGACAGTTATAAGGTATGTTAAGTTAGTTTTTAAAATATTTTTTTTCAACTGAGTATTAATTTTTTAATTTAATTGATAAATGTTAGTTCATATTAAGTTCATTTGATTGATGATATAATAACTATTTATAATTAAATAATAAATATTCGTAATTAAATTTATTAACATAAAGATTATTATTTAATAGGAGAGAGAAAATAGAAAATCTAATATTTAATAGGAGAGAGAGGCGAAAAAATAAAGATTAGGAGTAACTAGAGAGTGACACGTGTCCTGAAAAGATTTTTATTTATTAGAGCAGTAAGATTGAAAATAAAACTTAAATAATTAGATTTCAAAGTTTTTTATGATAAAATATAATTTAAATAAATGTGTTTTATTAGTATAATTAGTATTTTTTAAATATATTATTATTTTTAAAAGATGAAAATGTATTTAATAGGAGAGATATGCGAGAAAAAAATGACGAGGGTGAATATGGAGGCGACATGTGACATAAAAAACCTTTATTTATTAGATAGTATAGATATAGATATGTAATTTATATCATATAACTCCGTGTATTATTATTATATCTAGGTTAAAACCCATGTATTATAGGGGCTGAATAAAAACAACTTGTAGTTTCTATGAATGTTTGTATGTTGGATGTTATTTGTGAAATTATTATTTTTTAAAACTATTTTATAAAAAGAAATGAAAAAAATTTCAATCTATAAAAATAGTTTATGAACATGCATATTTTTTTTTAAATAAAAAACTTTTTATAAAAATCATTATTATTTAATAGGAAAGAGATGCGGAAAACAAAAAAAATTAAAGAAACTTATGTAATTAATAGGAGAGAGAAGCGAGAAAAAAATATTGAGGGTGAATATGAGAGTGACAAGTGTCACTCCAAAACCTTTATTTATTATATAGTATAGATTTTTACACATGTAAAATATATACATAAAAATTAAAAAATTTATATATTATTGTTTTTCATTCCGTATGTAGACACGAGATCTAAACTAGTAAAAAATAAACAGATGTCAGAGGTGCACGTGATTTAGTGTTTAATAGAGTTACTAATGTGACTCACTCTTTTTCTAACCTTAATTATTCCTACCAAATACTATATACAAATGAATTATATGATTCTTACTATTCTTTATTTAAAATTAGTTATATATTAATTTCATGTGACTCTAATAAATAATAAAACTTGCAAGTAAATCAAGTTTTGAAAAAAATAATAATTTTGAGACACGTATCGTAGTTTGTAGCGAATATAAGTATTTTTTATGCTTTGGTTCTTGAATTAATTGTGACAAGGAAATTCGTCACAAAAAAGCGCCAAATAACTGGGATCCGATCCTTTCATATCTGAAAGAAGACGCCATCATTCAAGTTTCCATTCATTCATTATCACTCCCAAATCCGCTGTTTCAATTTTCCTGGTAAGTAATCTCTTTCAACTCGAATCTCTCCTTCTGACGCCCAAAATCATTTGATCGGATATCAATTTTATGTTAATTGTTTAATCTCTGCACATAATTAATCTGTTTTTAGTAGATTAGGGTTTTCCATTCAGAAGGGATGGCGGCGCAGTTTGTTGCCCGTCTACCTGCTATCCTTATGTAATTTGGCTTGATGATATATAATACATATAATGAATTCTAAAAAAAAAGAAGAAATCTGAACAAATTCCCCCAAATTTATTTTAATTTATTAGGAAACCCTTTGAGTTACAGGTTTCTCATATCGCATTTGATGAATTGAGAAAAAAAAAATTAGGTTTCGCCTTTAAATCCGTTTCCCCTTTTTTGATTCAGAAAAAGTGAGCATGTTGCCTGTTCGATCGATCTGTATTTTATTTTAAAATATATGTTGAATTAAGTATGCAAATTGCAATATTTTTCGTCTAGAGTTATTGAATTTTTGTTAAAATATATATATATATATATATATATATATATATATATATTTAGTTGCAAACAAACCCTAAATCCTGGAAAGAAGCAAAAAAAAATAGACATTACACTGTGCAAAACTAAGTTATTTTGATGCTTTTTAATGTCAGTTCACAAGGATTTTCTATCTTTTCAAAGTAATATAGTGGTGAATTTATGGTTGATAGGGTTAAGTAACAGATAAAATCATGGATCGGCTCAAGAGTTCTGCGCATCTCATGATCGTCTCGGATCTTGATCATACTATGGTAGAAGAACTATCTTAGGCTCTATTATTTGCAGTTGTTTAATATTTTCATTCATAGATCTATTACATGAGATGTATTGTAGGTTGATCATCATGATCCTGAAAACCTTTCTATACTAAGGTTTAATGCCTTGTGGGAAGCTAAATACCGTCATGATTCATTATTGGTGTTTTCAACTGGAAGATCACCTACTTTATACAAGCAGTTGAGGAAGGAAAAGCCCATGTTAACCCCTGATATTACAATTATGTCCGTTGGAACCGAGATAACATATGGGAATGCAATGGTGCCGGATGATGGCTGGGTTGACTTTTTGAATCACAAATGGGACAAAAAGATAGTTACAGAGGAAACAAGCAAGTTTCCTGAACTCACTCTCCAGGTATGATTCGACATTGTATTTGATATTATTAACCAATTTAGAAGGGTATTATGGCGATTGCACCCTTTTGATACGTGTTTAGAAATTTGTTAAAAAGTTGGTTATTTATTTTGGCAATGCAGTCTGAAACTGAGCAACGCCCTCACAAAGCTAGCTTCTATGTTAAGAAAGAAAAGGCTCAAGAAATAATGAAAAATCTTTCTGAAAGTCTGGTCAAACGAGGGGTGAGCATGAAATTCTTTCTTTAGTTTTATGTTTTCCATATAATTAAGTCACTCCATTACATGTTTAAATTCTCATCAAAATCATTAATTTCTTGGTTGTCAGTTAGATGTGAAAATAATTTACAGTGGCGGGATGGATTTGGATATATTACCCCAAGGTGCTGGAAAAGGTCAAGCTCTTGCTTATTTGCATAAAAAGTTGAAAGCTGAGGGGAAATTACCACAAAATACCCTCGCGTGTGGTGATTCTGGGAATGATGCTGAACTATTCACCATTCCAGATGTGCACGGTGTCATGGTTGTTGACTTTGACTCGTCTGTTTCTCCATCACCGCGTTTGTGTGAAAAGTGTGCTCGTATTCACAACTTTTCTTCATGCAGGTCAAGAATGCACAGGAAGAACTTTTGCAGTGGCATGCTGAAAATGCCAAAGATAATCCTAAAATCATACATGCAGATGAAAGATGTGCAGCTGGTATCATACAAGCAATTGGTCATTTTAAGCTGGGCCCAAATACATCACCCAGAGATCTACCCGATCTTTTAGATGCTAACTTGGACCATTTTGACCCTGCTTATGAAGTAGTGAAGTTTTACTTGTTTCTTGAGAGGTGGCAACGTGCAGAAGTTGAGACTCCAGAATGTTATTTGAACAATCTGAAAGCTGTTTTTGTATGTTCATGATATTTGTCTTTTAACTCCATATTTGTTATGTTTGTTACTGGTTTTTAACCATGTTAATCTTTCTGTTTATCCAGTCTCCTACCGGTCTATATGTTAATCCTTTTGGCATTGAGCAATCTTTTGATGATGTCATTGGTAAGCTAAAAGACTGTTATGGAGACAAAAAAGGGAAACAATACCGAGTTTGGGTTGATCAAGTTTTTCCTGCTCAAATTGATTCAAACACGTGGCTAGTCAAGTTCAAGAAGTTGGACCAAACCGGTATGGAAATATTTATAAAAAATAAAAATCAAGAGCATATTTATGAAACTTGAAGTATCTAACAATGAGTTGAACAATGCAGGTGAAGGGCAACAGTGTTGCTATACTACAGCTATACTAAGTTCAAAGGTAATGTTTTGTTAGGGATGTTTCAATGTGAATCACTGTAACAAAGCATGGTAGTGTTTCTTGATGTTTTTTCTTATTGTTCCTTGCAGGATGTTGAACCGTCACAAGGCCTCACTTGGGTCCATGTGCACCAGACATGGATGGAAGGGTCAACTAGCGATGCCAAAGATTGGTTTCTTTAAGGTTGTACGGCTTGCCCGCCTTTAAGGTATATTGGAGTCATATTGAAGAGTAATGCAGTAAGTTGAATATTTATAGCTGGTTTGTTCTAATGAACTTGATTCAATATGATATTTGTATACATGCAATGACATTTTTAGTTTCTCAGATTGATTAAGGGCATGTTATCGAAATGTTCAATCGAATTTTATATTTCATACTATATGATTTATGTTTGGTTTTTAAAAGACTAGTATATCTTTTTGATTTGTAAGCAAGGAGGGTGTTTGCCCGCGCGTCTTGTGACATGGTTTAATAACATACATTTTTAAACGTGTCGAGTTTTATTTTTCTAGTTGCTTTTATCTAAAAAGAAGCTTATGTACTCGCATATTTTAGTTATTCTTGTTAATGTGTAGGAGTGTGATTCATTAATATATTTTTTTTGTTAATTTTCTATATAAATTTTATTGGAAACCGAATTGTATTTAAAATATAGTATTTTTTTGTCTCATAAATATAAAAAAGGAGAATCAAAAGCTTTGTCAATGTCCACTTTGAAAATCATTCCTTGTTTTTTTTTCTTTTTCTTCAACCATGAGTATAGTTCGTTGAGAACGAGCGGCCCATCAAGAATACTACGGGTAGACAGGAAGGCAGATTGTTCCTCAGAAATTAGGCTAGAAATAACCCCTTTCAATCGGTTGACGAGGACTTTTGAAAGAATTTTATTTTTATTTATGCATCTGATCAGACTAATAGGCTATAGTCGGGAAGATCGGCTGGGTCAATGACCTTAGGAATAAGGGCAATGAAGGAGGAGGAGCAACCCCGGCTTATAGACGCACGATTATAGAATTCTTCAAAAAGCTTGAGAAAGTCTGAAAGTATCCATGGTCAGCATTTCTTGAGGAAGTTGAAGTGAAGTTGGCCCGGTGCACGGTCATCGTTACAACCCCAAACAACAGCCTTAATCTCCATAAGTGTAAAAGGAAGAGTGTGTGAATCCGCCTCCAGGGGCTAATTTAGCCAAATTAGGACAATCAATTGATGGTCGGGAAGACACAGGCTCATTAAACTTCTCAGAGAAGAAGTCAAAGATCCTATCTTTAATAGCAAACGGCATAGTGACTCAGGACCTTCATAACTACATACTGCTCCTCGAACTTAGCCTTATCCTTTGCCATCCAATCCTTAATACGGAATTTGAGCCATTTGAGCTTGGTAGTGTTGGGTTATGAAGGCTTTTGGATTCTTGGGCTTGGAACTAGGCCGTTAATAGAAGCAAAGGGCGGCAACCCTTATGGCTTGAAGCCGGCCCTAGTGGGTTATGAACCCCATGTCTTGTTTAGTTATTAACCTTAATCTAGTTGTTATTTATACCTAGCTTGTTATTGTAATTTTGTGAGCGCCTAATAAAGATAAACCCTAGTTGCAGTCGTGGACGTAGGTTTTACACCGAAACCTAACCACGTTATATTCTTGTGTCTTTTACTTGCTTTTTGAAATGTAATAGTTGAGTGGTTATTAATTTATTTTGTAATTTTAGATGAGAGTTATTTCCGTTAACTTGGGATGAAATTACCAAAATACCCCTTTACTTTAAACTCTTAGTACCAAAACCTTTTACTCTCCGCAAAGGGTATTTTAGTAATTTCACCTCACCCCCAAGTTAACGGAAGTTAGCCGTAATACCCAAACTCGTTACAAAATTGAAAGCATAAAACTCAAACCTGTTAATTTAAACTCTTAGTACTCAAACTTGTTACTTTCACAAACCACATGGACTATCTGTGTAATTAACTTTACTAGCTTTATATGTTAAGTATTATTAACTACCTAAAAACTATATATAAGATTTAGTTATTTGTTTTTAGTTTTTACATTAATAGACATCTAATTTCTTTTACTTGATCTCATAAATAAAATAATCCAATTGGAAAAACATTGTATAAAAATAAATACTTCTACCATGGATATGTAGCCTTGTGAATTTATCAACCGTGTATCCAAACAAATGCCTCCTTTCGAAAATCGAGAACCCTTAACAGAAAGTTGCCAAAACGTGAAGGTTAAGAATAGTATATGTGAAGGTTACGGTGAGATCCGATAGACCACAAGATTTTACAGGAGAATGACACGTGTATGGTTAACCGGGACCGCCTTAATTAAACAGCAGCCACACTCGATCCCTACTCTTGCCTCACTTTTTCCAGAATTCAAACATCTAAATCTCTCTCCCTCTCCAACTCCCTCCCTCGACGATCGAGATCTGGATCTGAGACTTCGCCGATGGCTCTCCGGCTGGTATATGTCGTGGCCTTCATCTCAGCATCATGCGCTTTCTTCATGCTACTCCACCTAGCCCTCCAGCCGGTCTTCTATTTCACCGCCACATGATCCGGCCACTTCTCCACCGATGCCGCCGCACTTTTCTTCGCCGGCGGTAAACCGGAATCTGCTTCTTCTTTTTATTACGTAGCAGTTTGTTTTGAATTTTAATATATTTTATTCTATAGTGTGCCTCGTAACGCGAATTGTTTTTTTTATAATTCAATTGAGTTTGATGCCTCTAGATCTGCATATTTAATATGAATTCATGGAGGTTTTCCGGTTCATGTGGAGCCAATCGCTATGATTTGACACATTAATGTGCTTTCATCAGATGCTAAAAACTAAATAAATTCAAATCGACTCCAACTTTTTTGGGGGATTCAAGTCCTAATTTAGTTGGATGAATGTAACTGGAGCTATACGGATGGATGACATGAGTTTCTATTGCATTGTTTGTTTGTAACAAATCAAAATATCTGTAATCACGTCACGTTTAAAGATGTGGATTTAATACAATATGAGGAAATGATCTGCACTAACGGCAATTGGTAAATAAAAGAATGATTGTATGCATGTATTGTAAGAAAATTGAAGGACTGAAATTATACATTATTTTAATCGTCCTTTATGTTTATACACTTTTTCAGATATCGTCTTTTAGTCTAAAAAATATCAGAGACCATCCTTTATATTTAAAACTCTTACACGTCATGTTTTTTAGCCTAAACGACGTTAACTTTTAACGTTAGATCTGGTTATGTGGAGGGTAATATGGTCATTTCATCGTTTCAGGGACTATTTGTGTAATTAACTAAAATACTTGGGTTTAAAAGAACTCTCTCTCTCTCTCTCTCTCTCTCTCTCTCTCTCTCTCTCTCTCTCTCTCTCTTCAAATGCCCCAAATTGAGGTCCAAATCAGTGGCAAAAACTTAGAGGAATTGGTTGGTCGATTAAGGAAGCTAGTTCTCACATCGTTAATGCCGTTATCCTTCCTTCCTAAAGTCGTCGCCGTCGTCGCCTCTCATCCCTGAAGCCGGCGACGTTTCTTCCTCCACCCCTGAACACCGTTAGACCTGCATTTTGGGTCTTCAACAAACGAGGATGGGGGTGACGCTGAAACCCTGGTTCGGCCGTTGTTGTGCTCCTGCCGGAAAATCAGTCGGATTCCACCCATCTCTCTCCGGCTATCTTCCTCTTTGAAGATTCTCTCTAGAGGTTTAGGGTTTGCAATTGGGGCTGTAGGGGAAAGGTGGAAGGGATGATGGTGGGGCTGTTGAGTCGTCGACGCGAAGGTCTGCCGTAGGTGGTCGGCTCCCCATCTTACTCTTCGGTCAACTCTCTCTCTCTCTCTCTCTTGGTAACACTCGTTTTATGCGTTTAATTCGGTTTAATTTGCATGTGTTTTGTTTGATTCAATCGGAAGTTTCAATCTGGATCAGTGTGTATGAAACTATGAATTGAGTTCCAATTAGTTGTGTAATTTGATTTGGGGTGTTTGAAGAGAGAGAGAGAAGAGAGAGAGAGGGGGTTCTTTTAAACCCAAATATTTTAGTTAATTACACAAATAGTCCCTGAAACAATGAAATGACCATATTACCCTCCATATGACCAGATCTAACGTTAAAAGTTAACGTCGTTTAGGCTAAAGGACATGACGTGTAAGTGTTTTAAACACAAAGGATGATCTTTGATATTTTTTAGACTAAAGGATGATATCTGAAAAAGTGTATAAACATAAAGGACGATATATGTAATTTACTCTTATTTTAAGTTGTAGTGTGTTTTAGTATCTCTCACTTTTTCGGTATCCAAAATATGTATATTTTAATTAAATTAAACAGTGTTGCGGTTTAATGAAAATAACTTTTAGTTCATTAGTTTTAATTTAGCTTTTTTTCATACTCGTAGTTACATTTTCTTCTTATTAAACCAGGGTATTGACACCATGTGTTTCTTCTGCTAAATAGAATGACATTTCAGTCATTTTACGCCTAAGAGTTATGTAAATTATTAAGAAAGCTTCATAGTTGAGGGTTATTTATGTAAGTTATTAAAAAAACAATTAATAAAGAAAAGAAAACAATTAAAAACACTATAAAAGAGTTATTTTTACCAGGACATACCGACATAACCCAAATAAACCGAGCCTATGGATCTATTGGCAAATCAGATGAAAAATCGTATTGAACAAGGATTAGATTAACACATAAACAAGAATTCTGATTATGAATTTGATGATCTTTGTTCTTCATCATCGTCGAACTAGTGCCTTCAAATGTCGCAACGCTTGGGGAAACACCGACATATCCTAAAGACCCTTGATTACAATTTAACCCTTATCTAACGACTTTGACCCTTAGACATAATTTACACTAATGACACGTATACCCTTATACTTAATAAGCTTAGTTAAACTATCAATAGGATCAACAAAAATCAAGAGCATTGGTTAACCAACCCATAACCGAATCAAACCCATGCCAAAAATTGAATAATCAAAATCGACCGACTAATACAACTCTATTGTAACACCCAAAAATTTAACCCAATTTAAACATTTTAAAACACGCGGAAGTTAGGTTCCAAAACGACATTTAACGTATCCACACGTTAAGTTTTACAAACACGAATTAAACTAACATAATTTCCACAAATTAGTTTAACAAAAGTTACTAACAAATTATCCGCAACTTGTAACAACCCCAATAGTTTGTAAAGACTCTATACGAGAAGATTAACAAAAACCAATTACTAAACATGTCCACGAGAATCCAATCCACATGATGTGAGACCCGAGATCACTTTGGAGCTTTCCCTACATTCAAAACATCAATTTGAACATGGTTAGTCAAGATAAGTAGCCCTAGGGACCTCCCACAAGTCCCTACAACAACGACAGGCCAAAACCCCAAAAACCCAAAAATTCCAGCGTCTACTAGACCCAAATGGGTGTATCATACGCTCCGGGCGTATGATGCGCTGGCAGTAGGTCAAACATGCCCCAAAATTGATTTTCAGCCTATGCAACCCCCCGTTGACTGACCAGTTTGCATATTTAGGCTATTAACCATCATAAGCTCATGTTTAAACTACATTTATGATCACCTACATGTTCTAACATATATTTGTTAGTTATCAACCCCCAAACCTGAGTACCACTACTCGTATTTTACCCTTGAAGTGTTTGACTTTAAGTTCAATCATTTAATTGTTTAGGCATACAAAGACCTATAACTTAGACGTGTATTGACCCATACAAGTCCTAACGTTTCACCATTCATCAATTGACATATTCACCGAGAACCACCACTCGCTTTCTCGCATGGAGTATTTGACTCCATGCTGACCCATGAAGTATCCACACTTCATGTCACCCGTGAAGTATTTGACTTCACTTTCACCCGTGAAGTACTTGACCTCACTACCACCCGTGAAGTATTTGACTTCACGTAAACACCTCCATGAAGTATCCACACTTCGTGTAATCAACTAATTTACCATTTTAGCACCAACGGTTGACTTTTACCACATTAAGTCAATTCTAGTCTAATGTTACTACATTCTACATTTTAGTTGACTCTTGACCACATTGAGTCATTTACACTATTTAATCACATTTATACATTCATGTTTGACTATTAACCACATAGTCTAAATACATCTATTTACCACATGTGCACATTCAAGTTTTGACTATTAGCCACATGGTCTAATTATACCAAATCAACATATTTGTTTGACCCTATACCAACTAAAGTCAAATTACACCAATTCCACCATTATCCACAATGAATTGACTTATTCATAATTCCTCCATGAAGCATCCACACTTCATGTATTCAATCAAAATTACCGTTTTACACTAACGGGTCGACTCAACAACATATTAAGTCAATTTAAAACCGCATTCCACGTTTCACCAATTAGATGACTCTAACTACCTTGAGTCTTTTATTCCATTTAACCACATTAGTTAATATAGTTTGGCTAGTTACCACTTAAGCCAATTTACACATATTATTACACATCAATGGTTTAGCTTGACTAAATTTCCACATTGAGTCAAACATACAAGTTCTACCATAACAATTAAGCATTGACTTTATACCACACAAGTCAAACACATTAACAACATGTAAATAGCATACCTCATAAACTACTTACACATAGACTACATATCTGAAGACGTAAGGTACCTCGTGGAAGGATATTCACCACGCGCAGCATAGCTTGGCGCGGAAGGAACATACCTGACAGTACCTCATAAAAAGACAGGAACATATGCGCGCAAGAAAGGATACCCCACAGAAGAGTCATGTCACACCCCGACCGATGGCGGAATCATCGGGGCGGGACATGTAAGACTGTTCATAGCACATGGTTGACTAAATTGAAATATATTAAAGTCAAATTTGCATTACAATAAATCCAAGTACAAGATCAAATTCAAACAAGAAACATAAACAATTCATAAAATTCTTGATTTATTTTGCTAAGTCCAAATCCTATGTTGAACACGTCTTGAATCAATCTCACATATTGGGGCCTGAAACATGAATAAAATAAAGTCAACTAAAAAGTTGGTGAGTATAACACAGTTGTATATAGATAGCATATAGTTGAAAACAAATCCTTTACATGACATGATAAATAAGGCGTTCATGGGGAATAACTATTGTGTAACCAAATGTACAATCAAACCTTGTAACTAGCATGCAAAACAAAGTGTATTGTCGGTTTCAATCACCGCGTACCATGGGTGGGTTTGTCAGACTCAATAGATCCATCATTGAAAACCGTCGGCTTGTATAGTTAATGATTGCACATAAGAGCATACAAAGGTTAAACACACCTAGCACTCGGGCACAAAGCTCAAATTTTTGCACACATGTATGTAAATAGGATTTTTTTTACACTTGTGTAGTTTGTGTAAATGTAAATGTGTAATGTGTAATGAGTATAGAGTTCATGTTCCACCCCAAAAGTGTAAAAGAGTAAAAGGGGTTGTGAATACTCACATGGTATGGAAGTGAAGCTAACAAGGAATATAGATAGCAAAAAGATCCTTGAAAAGCACACTTTAACCTAAATAGTAATATGCATTGAATCACATAGATGTATAAAGTTTAAAAATGAAAGTTGGATTTGTATATAAAACAATTGGTTTGTATTTAAAAAGGATTGAATAAAATATATAAAGTTTGAGGTAAAATATGTTTGAAACAATTTAATTAGGTTTGAATTAAATAAATAAGTGTATAACTATAGTTTATGAAATAATGTCAATATTAATTGTAATTAAGTATAAATAAATAAAACGATTTTGATTTAAAATGTAAAGTAAATAAGTCATCATTATTTATAAATTTTGTAACTTAATTATTTAAAATATCATTTAAGTGTAAGATGATAAATATAAATTTAATTTTTATAAACTTTTCAATAAATTACATTTATGCCAAGATTAAACTTTTAATCTATTTTTAAATACAGAAAACATATTTTTATAAAATCTGAAACATTTACTGATTAAAATATAAAAATTATAATTCTGTTAAAAATTCTGAGTCTAGCACGACCGTGCCTCGGAAGGGCACGATCGTGCTCAAGCCACGGGCGCGACCGGGTTGATCAATCAGGAGCACAATCTAGACAAGTCATCAGGCACGACCGTGCCTTAGCCCGGCACGGTCGCGTCTATGATTTTTAGACACAACAGAGACTAGCCCAAAGGGCATGACAAGGTCTGGACGGATGACACGACCGCGCTGCTAGTCGACACGACCGCGCTAAACGAGGCACAGCCGCGCTAGATGATTAGCGCGACCGTGTCTATTCCAAATCAGACACGAATCGAGAGTTTCTTGTATTTTGAACACAGGAATTGTTAGGGCTTTTGATTAATGGGTTATTAAGAGTCTTTTCATATAACTTAATTGTATGGAAATCGAGTTTAAGCATGGGTTCGATTAAATCATTTTTATTAAAATATGATTTCTGATTCTGATCGAATTCTATAATGGAAGCCCAAATTGAATGAGGGCTTTTGATAATGTTACTGAAATGAGTGAGATGGAGAGTATACTTACCCTGAAACGTAACGAATCGATGAAGAACGGCAGAGATGAGTTCCGGCGACGGAGGTAAAGGTTTCCGGTGACTTCGACTGCGATTCCGGCTAGGCCAGAGAGTCCAGAGTCTTGGAGAGAGCCGGGAGATGATAAATCCTCTCTTGATCGGGAGAATTTGGGTTCCAGGAGGAAGACTCGAGTTTTGTTTGAATTGCTTGAGAGAGAATTCGAGATTGATGGAGAAAAACTGAGGCGTTGAGTAATTGAAAATGGTATAACTCGCGTTAAAGGAAAAGAAACGTAATCGGATTTGAAATTCGAACGATTGAGCGTTTTGAAATCACATTTACGTTTCGACTGTTTCGCAGGCGCGACCGTGCCAAGATTGGCGCGACCGTGCTTAGGAACCGGGCGCGATCGTTCCAGGACCAGCCGCGCGATCGTACCGAGGCACTTGGCGCGACCGTGCTAGAACGAAGCACGACCGTGATAACTAGGGTTTCTTGATAAATTTTCAACTTTAGTCCTTGACTTTTCAGGTTTTATAAATTTGAAATATATAGTTACTTGTATAGCGTTTATGTGCATATAATCGAGTAAAACTTGCGAACTTGTATAGAATCATTGCATTTTATTTACCGCGGGAAAAATATTGAGACATTGCACGAGTATAGAACTTGAAATTTCATTACATTGAATTGAAATATGAATACTAAAAATCAGAAATGTTACAGTCTCCCCATGTTGAGAGAATTTCGTCCCGAAATTTAGCTAGAGGAAACAACATTAATAGTAAAAAGATGAGGGTACTTGAGCTTCATTTGGTCTTCTCGTTCCCAAGTGTACTCAGGACCACGCTTAGACTCCCAACGAACTTTGATGATAGGAATACGACTTCGCTTGAGTTGCTTGACTTCACGATCCATAATTTCCACCGGCTTCTCAACGAAGTGCATCGTTTCATCAATGCGCACGTCGTCAAGCGGTATATGGAGATTTTCATCAGCGAGACACTTCTTTAGATTAGATATATGAAATGTAGGATGCACATTGCCAAGAGATGGAGGTAACTCGAGCTTGTAAGCCACTTTCCCAATCCTTTCAAGGATTTTGAATGGACCAACATAACGAGGTGATAACTTGCCTTTCTTTCCAAAACGGATCACACCCTTCCATGGAGATACCTTAAGAAGAACGAGATCACCGACTTGGAATTCCAAGGGTTTTCGACGCTTGTCGGCATAACTCTTTTGTCGACTCCTTGCTACTCGGATATTGTCACGGATTTGAATAATCTTGTCGGAAGTTTCTTGAATTAACTCGGGACCGGTGATTTGTGCTTCACCAATCTCGTTCCAACAGATCGGAGAACGACACTTGCGACCATAGAGAGCTTCGAATGGAGCCATGTTGATACTTGTGTGGTAGCTATTGTTATAAGAAAACTCAATAAGGGATAAATGTGAATCCCAATTGCCACCAAAATCGATTACACAAGCTCTAAGCATGTCTTCAAGAGTTTGGATTGTTCGCTCGGTTTGGCCATCAGTTTGGGGATGGTAAGCCGTGCTCAAATCCAAACGAGTACCAAGAGCAGATTAGAGAGATTGCCAAAATCGAGAAGTGAACCGAGCGTCTCTATCAGATATTATGTTCAAGGGAACACCATGACGGCTCACAATTTCATCAATGTAAATTCGGGCAAGTTTCTCCACTTTGAAGTCTTCACGAATAGGCAAAAAGTGGGCAGATTTGGTGAGTCGATCAATGATCACCCAAATACTATCATAACCACTCGAGGTGCGAGGGAGCTTGGTAATGAAATCCATAGCTAAATTCTCCCATTTCCACACGGGAATTTCCGGTTGTTCAAGCAAACCAGAAGGACGTTGATGTTCGGCTTTGACTTTGGAGCAAGTTAAGCATTTGGCAACATAAAGAGCAATGTCCTTCTTCATATCGGGCCACCAATAAAGCTGACGAAGATCTTGGTACATTTTATCCGCACCAGGATGAATAGAATAACGAGTCTTATGAGCCTCGTTCATGAGAATTGCACGGAGATCATCGCGATCGGGAACCCAAATACGGTTCAAGTAATATAGTAAGCCATTGGGTTTAGATTCAAGAAGAAGTTCAACACCACACGACATTTCTTCATACATGTTACCCTCGGTAACCGAGACGTGTTGAGCTTCCAGGATACGGTTTTGAATATCGGATTGAATACGGGCGCAATGAAGCATAACAGGATCTTTTCGACTCAAAGCATCGGCTACAACATTCGCTTTGCCGGGATGGTAACGAATCTCGCAGTCGTAGTCGTTAAGGAGTTCGACCCAACGTCGTTGCCTCATATTGAGTTCTTTTTGGTTGAAGATATGTTGAAGACTTTTGTGGTCGGTGAATACCACACATTTCGTGCCATATAGGTAGTGTCTCCAAATCTTTAACGCGAATACGACCGCACCCAACTCGAGGTCGTGCGTCGTATAATTCTTTTCATGAATTTTGAGTTGTCTTGATGCATAAGCGATCACTTTGCCTCGTTGCATGAGGACACAACCAAGACCTTGGTTAGAAGCATCACAATAGACAACTAGATCATCATTTCCATCGAGGAGAGTCAAGATGGGAGCATTGCACAACTTTTACTTAAGAGTTTGGAAAGCTTCTTCTTGCTTTGGTCCCCATTCATAAGCTTTACCCTTATGGGTCAAGGCGGTAAGAGGGACAGCAATCTTTGAGAAGTTTGAGATGAAACGACGATAATAACCCGCAAGACTAAGGAACGAACGAACTTCGGTAGGAGTCTTCGGGGCATTCCAATTCTTAACCGTTTCAATCTTAGCAGGATCAACATGAATACCCTTGTCGTTGACGATGTGACCAAGAAATTGAACTTCTTTTAACCAAAATTCACATTTGGAGAACTTGGCATATAGTTGTTCTTTCTTTAAAAGGTCCAAAACCAATCTAAGGTGTTCTTCATGGTCGGCTTTAGTCTTGGAATAGATTAAGATATCATCAATGAAAACGATCACGAATTTATCAAGGTACGGTTTGCACACACGATTCATGAGGTCCATGAAAACTGCGGGTGCATTGGTTAATCCAAAAGGCATAACCATGAACTCGTAATGACCATACCTTGTTCGAAAAGCAGTCTTAGGAATGTCATCTTCTTGAACACGGAGCTGATGATAACCAGATCGAAGATCAATCTTCGAGAAACACGTAGAACCTTGAAGTTGATCAAAGAGATCATCGATTCTAGGCAAAGGATAGCGATTCTTGATAGTAAGCTTATTGAGTTCGCGATAGTCAATACACATGCGAAATGATCCATCCTTCTTCTTTACAAACAAGACGGGTGCACCCCACGGTGAATGACTCGGGCGAATGAACCCTTTATCGGAGAGTTCTTGAAGTTGACTTGCGAGCTCTTGCATTTCGGAAGGTGCAAGACGATAAGGAGCTCTAGCAACAGGGTTAGCTCCGGGCATGAGATCAATACGGAACTCGACTTGACGAACGGGAGGAAGACCGGATAAATCTTTAGGAAACACTTCGGGAAAATCTCGAATAATGGAAATGTCTTGGATACTTTCTCCTTGACATCCTTTTGAACAATATGAGCTAGGAAGGCGATGTACTTCTTTCGCAAGTACTTTTGAGCAGTAGTACAAGACATCAATTTAAGACCCTTGCAAGGCTTTTCACCAAAAACCCTTAAGGTTTCTCCCGAAGGTAGCGGAATTCGGATGCACTTTTCAAAGCAAATAACTTCGGCATGATGATTTGATAGCCAATCCATACCTATGATAATGTCAAAGCTTCCTAGCGACATTGGAATAAGGTTGATTGGGAATGCATGATCATTAAGTTCTAAAGAGCAATCATAGATAATAGACTCAATTGTAAGGGAGTCACCATTTGCTATTTCAACGGTGAAGGTTTTCTCTAATTGGGATCGTGTCTTTGCAAGTAAAGGCTCAAAATTAAGTGACACAAAACTTTTATCGGCACCGGTATCGAACAAAATGGAGGCATTAACAAGGAACGTACCATTAACCACGTCGTTGTTGGCTTGAGCTTCGTTGGCGTTAATGTTGAAAGCACGCCCACGAGCTCCACCTTGTCTAGTATTTGCGAGCCTTGGACATAGATTACGAAAATGATTCGGGTCACCACACTCATAACAAGCACGCCCATTAGCAATGGCGGGAGCACCTTGATTAGCCACTTGAGGTACGGTTTGGTTTGGAGGGTTGACTTGGCCCGTAAGGGCTTTGGTCCTACAAACATTAACCGTATGACCATATCTCCCACAATAAGTACAAAGGCGACATGGGATGTTTTGGGGATGATGATAGTTGCAGGTGGCACAAAGTGGGTAAATTCCACCATATGGCTTTTTGACTGGTGCTTGAACCATAGGTGCAGCTTGGTTCACGGGAACAGCAGGAGTAACCACAGCAAAATTTCTAACCTTCCTCTTTCTAGTGTTGCGAGAGGGCTCGGTTGTAGCTTCTTTGGTGTGGTTAGGAGGGGTTACGGTTTCAGCAACTTTCTTAGAACCCTTTTTGGTAAGAGTTCCAGCTTTAACATGATTATCGGTTAGGGTAGCAGACAGGCGGATGGCATCTTCCAAAGTAGCAGGATTTCTACCTAAGACAGTATCTTGAATTTGTCTTGGTAGCCCACCAATGTACTTTTCGATGCAACGAGATAATGGAGTGACCATGTGGGGCACAAGAAGACTCAATTCATGGAACCGAGTTGTGTAAGCCAAGTGTTCCCCACTATCTTGGGCAAGATCCCAAAATTCGGCCTCTAACTTCTTCACTTCATTGCGAGGACAGAACTCCTCGGTCATAAGCCTTTTGACCTCATCCCAAGGTAAGGCCATAGCTACATCAACACCCCTATTCCTTTTCTCCCCATTCCACCATGTAAGTGCCCGCTTTTGAAGGACACTAGTAGCATGACGAACACGGAGGTTGTCGGGACAGTCACTATCGAGAAAGGTATTCTCAATACTTTCGAACCATTGGAGGAGTCCGGTAGCTCCTTCGGTTCCATAAAACTTTAGGGGATTGCACGAATTGAAGTGCTTGAAGGTGCATTGGGATGGGCTACCACCATTTCCACCATTACCACCATTATTACCACTATTGCTTCCATTGCCATTAGTGGCACCATTGGCTTGGGTGAGTTGTGTCACCAATTGAGTAAGAATAGCAGCAATGTCGGAGTTGGCGTTAGCGGCGGGAGAACGACGAGGAGGCATTCTACAGATTTGAAACACAAGACAAGAGAGATTGTAAGAACTTATGAGAATTGCTAGGATTTAATAGAATGAGATAACAAAATAAAAGATAGATAATCATAGTTTGGATTGTACTCAAAAGTGACAAAAATTCACTTGAATACTAAGGCATATTAAGGTTAATTTAAACTCATATAATTTTCAAGGAGACATGCTTTAGCCTATAGGTAAACACTCATCTCGGGAGTTCCCAGGAAAGCATACGGGTCCCTCGGTTGATTGGGATTTATGCGAAATGCTTTCCTAGAAAGAAAACCCAAAATACAGGTGTCACCCTTCCAGATTGCACGTGTCCTCAAATAATTTAACAAGTTTAAAAACCTCAACGAAGAAATAAAAATTTTATTTAAAGATTTTTGCTTCAAGAATTTTCCACATGCTTAGAAAGGATAAAGATAGAAAAAGAAGATAAGAATAATAAGAGGTTTAGGCCATATGAAAGGATGTTATTTATTTAATTATTATTTAAGAATATCCTAATAAGTCATGCATTTCTAACAAAGAAGGTAGCAAATATAATAATAATTAATCATGGTAAGCATGTAGCACATAGCATGTAGCACATAGCACAAAATCATGAAGCATAACATAAGTGGGTGTCCTAAAGTTATAGTCTAGGTCAAGATGTCTAATAACCTAAATCCCTATAACCAAGGCTCTGATACCAATCTGTCACACCCCGACCGATGGCGGAATCATCGGGGCGGGACATGTAAGACTGTTCATAGCACATGGTTGACTAAATTGAAATATATTAAAGTCAAATTTGCATTACAATAAATCCAAGTACAAGATCAAATTCAAACAAGAAACATAAACAATTCATAAAATTCTTGATTTATTTTGCTAAGTCCAAATCCTATGTTGAACACGTCTTGAATCAATCTCACATATTGGGGCCTGAAACATGAATAAAATAAAGTCAACTAAAAAGTTGGTGAGTATAACACAGTTGTATATAGATAGCATACCACCGGAGTTGATCTGTGCAGGATACCACCGGAGTTAGAAGGAGTGTAACGAACCAAAAATCCAAGATATGATATTATTTGCCTAAATAATATTATGGGGGTGAAAGTTGGATAAAATAAAGTTGGGGATTTAAGGTTTAAAGATGCAATCTAGACTTTGGATTGAAAGGGATGAAATATGAAGTTAAGGGGTTTATGTGTAAGTTATTTTATAAAAAAAAGAGTCTAGCATTTGATGGGGAAGGGGGTCACGACACACACACAAAAGTGTGTGTGTTCTTGGCGTGATTTTGAGCAGGGAGAAGAGGAGGATGACTCAAACTTGAAATCAAAAGCATTGCATGTGAAATCAGTTGGATTTTAAGTGTCCATCTCCTTCTAATAATCAAGTAAGCGTCTTCTTCATTCTCTAAACATCCATTAATGGAGTTCTTGGTGGGTTTTGGTGAAAAACCTTAAATGGGTCAATTGATGGAATAATTCGGATTAAATCTAGTTTAGAAGCTTTAATCTAGTATTAATGAAGTTGGAGAAACAAGAATTTCTTGGTTTTAACACCTAATTTGATTATGTAAAAATTAGGGTTCTTGAGGTGAATTTGGGGATTTTCCTAAATTGGGTGTTTAAATGATGTGTTAAAGGTTTATAAGTGTTTAGGATGTTCATAAACACAAAACCTAATGAAAATCCCTAATTAGTTTGGTGATCTAAGAATTTGGATTTTTGGGTGAAAGATGAGTTTTACCCAAATGGGTTGATTCAACTAACCTTGGTGTTTAATGATGATTTTGGGATGATTGAGGTTGGTTTAAGTTGAATACACCATTCTTAACTTTAGTTCATCCTATGGGTGTTTGACCCAATTGACATTTTTTTATATTCTAGATTACTAAACAATAGGCGTAAATGTTTAGGTAATCGGAGTGCTAAGGTTGAAGATCAACCGGGTTCGTCTAGCATTAAAAGTAAGTGTTTTACACTTACTTAGTAATTGGTATTTAGTGTAGTTTACATACTATGCTATATGATTATGTGATTGATGAAATTGGTGAAATTGAAATTCATGCTTTACACATGATTGGGTGTTAATTGGTGTATTTAATGAAAATAATTTGTTAGTGTGTTTGAAAACAAAATAATGAATGTGAAGTCATAGTCCTCATGGGTGTTTTGAGGATGTATTCTTCGTGGGTGATACATGAAGTCATAGTCCTCATGGTGTTTTGAGGATGTATTCTTCACGGGTGATACATGAAGTCATAGTCCTCATGGTGTTTTGAGGATGTATTCTTCATGGGTGTTATGTGAAGTCCTAGTCCTTATGTGTATGTTGAGGGCATTATCTTCACGGGTGTTTAAGACTTGTTCTCATTTGTGTGATTATAATTTAAATCCCTTAAATGTTTGTGTGTTGCATTGGGATTTATCTTTGATTTGACTAAGACATGTATAAAGAGTTTTATGCATTCATTATAGATGATTAACACATGATTGGATGATTAACACATGAATGGATGATTAACACATGTTACCGGTAAAGCCATAAACTTCATATAAGCATATCTTGGGCTAGGATTTGAGTTACGGGAGCCATAATATATGGATCCTGGGTGCCTCGACGAGAGAAATTCAGAAAAAAAAAGGTTGTTTTATGCAGGGGCTGTCGTAGGCCCAGTCTGGGCTGATTCTGCATACGAGTTTTTCTTATGTTGAACCCCATTTTTGGGTTTTTCTTAGGTTTAACCCATGGGAGTCTTGGGGAAACCTTATACCATTACTAACTTGATATTTTTGGTGTTTGTGATGTAGGAAAAGCTCCGGTTTAGGCCTCGGGATGTCAAAGTGCTCGGATTTAAATTTCTCCTTTGGATGATTAGCCTTTTGTAAATTGCTTGGGGTTAAAAATTGTGTAGAGGTTTAAATTGTGATTAATGGTTAAACAAATAATAACTCATTTTTATGGTGTAGACTTTTGAATTTGGTGTTGGTTTTGATAAACAGGAATTGTTTTGTTTTCGTAAGGATAGTCCGTAATGGAACGGGTTATGCCGGATTTTTAACACGTGTATATCACGTGTGTAAGTCGAATTATTTTATAAAAGTTTAAATTGGGACCATTTCGCGTGCGTTTTAGAGTTAATTTTTGTTAACTAAAATGTGGGTGTTACAAGGAGTAACACCCATTGGGCAACCCATCGGAGCTTGTGTAATCTATTCACCGGCTCAACCGTTAGCCACTGGTGCTTGGATTTACAATATCTAATACTAAGTAAGTGCAAAACACTTACCTTTGCCAATTAAGATTCTAATTCTTCTTCCAAGCTAGCCACTCCATACCTTGATCACCTAAACAATCCACTTGTTTAGTAATCTAGTAAACTCCTATAAAATTACTAATTTGAGGTTTGACACCCACCCAAGATCTTATGATCATTACTATCATCTAACCTCGGTTTATTAAGCTCCATACAAGTTTTTAACCATTACTAAACCAATTCTTCCCATTTTGACCCGTTAAGGATTTCACTCAATTTCCACAATTTCAGCAATTCAAGATTCACCAATTCAATTGAGTGTTATGCTTGAAAGTGTGTTTATATTACACCATAAACACTTATACATACTCAATTCACCATTTGAACACTTCCAATTATAAAACCCCCAAATTAGGTTCTCAAGAACCCAAATTTCCAAATTAGCAAATTGATTGAGGTTTCTTATCAATTAAAGTGTCTATTCCCACCATAAACACTTACCAACCCTCAATCCATCAATTAAACATCTCAAATTACAAAACCCCCAATTCACCCTCAAGAACCCTAACTTTATGATTCTTGGATTACGTGTTAAAAGGGTGTTATTAACCATTCTTTAACACTAATCAATCTAGGTTTTAACTTTAAACAAGTTACTAACCATAATCAACCATCAATTCAGCCCTTAACTTGTTTTTTTATAAAAACCCACCAAGAACATGAATCAATGGAGGTTTTGGAGGAGAAATGATACTTACATGAGGTCTAGATGAAGATGAACACCTCAAATCCCACTAATTTCACATGCAAATCTTCAATTTCGGGTTTGGCTCTTTCTCCCCCCTTTTTCTCTTGCAATTCAAGACACACACACACTCCATGGAGTGTGTGTGTCGCCACTTTCACCACCATATAAATCAGCTTTGGCTGATTTACACAAATAGTCCCTCAACTTCAGTTTTGACCCGCTTTTTACCATAAGTTACTCAAAACCCTTAACTTGCAACATAATACCCTCCAAACTTCCATTTTATTTATTTACACCCTCTTACAATATAATAAGTATATTATAGGATGAAACCCGAAAGTCGGTTCGTTACACCTATAACCAAAAAAATTATGTCTCGGTTCGATGGGGGCTTAAAACCGAACCGAACCACCACTCCTCTTTACTTAGACCTCTTGTAGGTTTCTTGATTTTCGTAAAATCTCCTGGATAGCTTTCTGAGTCATGTATATTCATTTTCAGATTAAAGTATTTCGTCAATACATGAAATCTTCAATCTTTTAAGATAGAAAGTGTTTCTAAAGAGCGAAAAATGTTTTTATGAGAAAAACGAAATTGCGAATTTGTTATTAAAATAGACTAATTGAATCCCTTTATAGGGGTCGAAAAGTCACAATAAAACGTTACAACTCTAGGCGAACGGGTATGCCAGTTAACGGTTGTAACTGCATGTAACTACTTAGTAGGAATAAATCAGTAGTAACTTTGTTACCATCAATAGTAACATATTTGTGGACCTATTTCACTGTGTTAACAAAAATACGCACTCCCCTCCCTTTCATCTTCTCTGGCCACCTCTACCATCTTCTCAGGCGAAACCCCCAATTTCACATCCACCTCTCTGTAAAACGAAATTCGGCCATTTCACACCTTAATCACACTTGTTACGTTTAGACAAACTGTTAGATCATGTACTTTTTTAAACTTAGTGATCAAACTTGTAATATGAACATAAGTCAGGGACCGTCCGTGTAATTAACTCTATAAAAAAATGAACGAAAGTATAAAGCTAAGCGAAATTAGTATGTATATTATTTCTCGTATTATATTATGTTAATCAATTTAAAGTTGATTTTGGTTGAATTTACAAGAAACATCCTTGTGAATTGTGATGCTGCCTTTCGGTGTCGTGAACCACTGTCACATTTGACCAAAGACTCAAAGAGAACCACACCTCCGTTGCCTCCAAAGTTATCAACACGTGTCTCTGCCATTTGCCGACTCATACATCCACGTCAACCTCAAATTAAAACACAACACATTTAACTAAATTAAAACACAACAACATTTAACTATTTAACTAAGATGGGGATGCTCCGGAGGAATATCCATACGAACTCAACGGCTTGTGTACTATGTGGAGAGATAGTCAAACATATCATCACCGCCTACTATGAGGCTACTATAGTATGGTAAAATGTTTCATCTTGGTGTAATCTACCCCTATTTAAAATATAAAAATTCCTAACTTTCATCTACCGTTTTAGGAGATGATCGCCTTTCTCTTTTAAAATATAAGAATTCCTAACTTTCCAAATCAAACAAACGAGATTAAAAGACCAATCAAATTCTTTAACCATCTCTACATACTTGTCACAAAGCTACACCAAAAAAAAAAGTATTTTCCACATCCTCCTCGGTTTCTTTAACCATTTGAGATTGTAATTTGTCAACTCACAAATCTGAATTAATGAGAATTTATTTTTCATAAAAGAAATTGTTTTTAATGAATCCCCATCTCACACACACTAAAAACACAACGTGGCCCATTGTCTGACCTCCCTTCTCGTCCATATTATCTTTGTAGAGAGAGAAAACATTAGAGAGAGGATTCCGGCGTTTTTGCAGATAAATACAACAGTTTTCCGACCATTTAGAACATCAGATTTCTATTAGCCTTCCATTTCTTCATAATTCTTTATTTCAATTCATCATTTCATCAAACCTAATTGGTTCGTCGTCGTGATTTTTATCCCGACGACGGATACCCCAACATGGCCACGAATTCCCCCAAATTCATCCATTCCGGCGTCGTATAACCACTTCATTCTACATTTCTCCGATGGAACGCCGCGAGTTTCTGTTACATCCAGATGAGCGGTCATCCCGTGGTAGCCACCGGTTAGCGGAGGTGGCCGGAGGAACCACGGCTGAATGTGCAGCCGTGGTCTGCTGTTGCCCCTGCACTGTCGTTCATTTCATTGTGTTGGCCGTGTACAAAGTTCCGGCCGGTTTGTACCGGAAGGCGTTAAAGAAGAAGCGCCGCCGCCGGCTTCTGAAGAAAGGGTTGGTGATCCAGAATGGCCGTGGCAGAGGCGATATAAACAGCACCGCTCACCGGATCAGCATCGACGGCGCGTCCGAACGGTTCGTGACGAAATCGATTGACGCCGACGACGAGTTTTTTGAGTTAGAAAATGAGATGTGGGAAAAGTTTTATGGGACCGGGTTTTTTAGAAGCCTCTCTCAAAGGGTCAATTGAATGGCTAACCGGCGCCGTATACCGCAACTGCTATTCGCTGTTCATGCTTGTACTGTACAAGTCTGGATTGTGAAGACGATAAAACCGTAGAACTGACCTTAAATGTACAGATTTACCCTCGTTGCCCCAAGCAATCTTTACCTTCAATTTGTAGAAGTGAAAAGGGGTAAAAATTTGAAATCTATAATTGGGGTTTGTTTGGGTATCAAAAAAATGAGATTTTTTTGGATTAATTTTATGTAGTTTAATGTGGAAAGGAATTTGATGTTTTGGTAACCTCAATATAAAAATGTTGTATTCTTTTTAAAAATAATTTGTTAATTCATAATATTAAAATTTAATTTATGTTTAACTTTTAAATAAAACTTAAGAATTTGTAATTTATAATTATATCTATTTATGTGGTATGAAAAAATAAAAGTTTGTAATAATAAATAATTTGGTTATAGAAATATATGTAAAAGATAGGGATTGATTGACTCAATAAATACTTGGTTAAATAGTGACAATGTTACTGATCTGTTAGGTGATATATGACATTTTGAGTGAAGGATGACACTTAAAATTAACTTAAAAATATTATATGTTATTTTTTAATAAATAACAATTTAAAAAGGTTTTTTAATGATTTTTTTAAAACGATTTTTCTAAAATATGTCTTATATATTTTGGTTGGCTTTAATTTATGAGTTAGTTGTTACTAGAGATGGCTACTCAATCTTAAAAATATGATGCCTAAAAGATTATGATTTTTTATTTTTTTAGTATAGTCGAGTCATCCCTGTCTGTAGGTATTAACCACCGTTGTGTTCGGGATTTACAGAGGCTGAAGACCATCTTCTCCACATCTTCAACATTTCATCAGTAGTGGGGTTGCTCCGATTTGTTGTTTGATTATTTGATTCCAATTGTTTTTGGATTCGAATTTTGTTGTGTGATTGCTTGATTCCATTGGTGCATATAAAGTCTTATTCATATAGTGTAGTTTGATTCTAGTTGTCTTCTTCATATTTGATTCCATTTGTTTAGGAGGATTTTGGAATGGTGATGATTCTGGTGTGCATCTGTGATCGATGATTGTTTTGGGTTTACCATGTGATTTAATTTATGTTCATGCTGTAAAATTTTCACCTTTTGTTGTCAAGATTCTTGCATCTTCATGAATGTCGGCACATTCTTTGCATATTGTTTTGCTCTTCATCGGTTTATGCCAATAATCCTTCAGAGCCCCAGTTTTTTGCTGAAAGAATGTTTTCGATGAAAAAGTATTCTAGAGGGGATCCAATAAGTCAAGTTTATTGTTATAAAAATTATCATAGTACTAATGAATTTTGTGTATATATATAAGTTTCTATTTTACGGGGCCCATTTTTACTTATCGCACCGAGCCTATAAAATCTACGGAACAACCTCAGTCAACATTAACGTTAATACTGTTTTTCAAACACATGCCATTCCACATTTCACTAAATGTTATTACAGGCTACTGAAGTCTTTATGAAGACACAAGATCTCAGGTTTGTATAAGTAGCTAGTGATGGGAAAGATGACAAAGTGGTCCCTGATTTTCTATCTATTCTGCTTTCAGCCGGGCACCTGTGGTGACTGACATCAACGGCCCGATTTTAATTCTTAACACATGGGATGTTCCAAAGACAAAAACAGTGGTCAAACCTTTTTTTATCGACTAACAATTATTCATTTTATTACAATGGAAGGTTTTAGTTTTGATGTTATAAAACGCTACCAGCAAATAATAGGATAGGAGTGTGTACAAATAATATCAAACGGCAAAATGGTTAATAAAATTTACGAGTGTTTTCTTTAACTTAAAACTATCTTTGCTATCGACGTATTATATATTAAAACTATGATGATTTTTTTTTTGAAAAACACCACAGAATAGTAACCAAATTTAAAAAGTGTTCCAATTAGGTCACTCGTCATAGTATACCCGAGGGTGTATACCGTGTAAAATGCGTATTGAGTGACCTAATTGGAACACTTTTAAAACTTGGTTACTATTCTATAAAGTTACCTTTTTTTTATATATATACATAAAGGTATTTTGACATGCTATTAGTTAAAATTGATATAAATGACGAAAGATACATACTTCAGCATTTATAATACTTTTAATACAAGAATGACGTTAATGTCTTACTTTTTCTATGTGGGGTAAGTTATTTTTTTTTCTACTTATATAAACAAGATATTTGATTTGAATAAATTAAAACAATTGGTAATATAGGTTATGTGGAAAACAAGTTTTGAAAATTTGAACAAACGACGTGGACATGTTTTATGATAGAGAAGATGACATGGACACATGACATGGTATTTATAAGGCTGAATGGCAAAGGGAACTACCCATATTTTCCATACATCCAAACCCCTTCACATCAGCGTCACGTCAGATTTTACAGCTTTTTCACACCCCTTCACATTTGAGGGACTGGTTTCATACCGCCACGTCATTTTCTTTTTCTAATTTAATTTAATATTAATTTGTTTTAATAATTAATATAAAAGCATTAAGAAATTAAAAAGGAAACAATAATTTTTTATTAATAACTAAAAAATACATTAATAATAAAAAAAGGAAATAATAAAAATACATAAAAAGACTTAATAATAAAACTAGAGTTTAGTTGTTGCCTGAGTCGAGATGAAGCACCAAATCCTGACGAAAATTGTTGTGTATCTCACGGTTGCGTTTATATTGTTCGTTTACACTTTGTTGGGACTCGCTAACTTCCTCTAATCCAATTGTCGCTTCAAATTATTCTTCGTTTAACTTGCAAATTGCCCGGCCTTCATCCTCAATGATCATGTTATGTAGGATGATGAAAGTGTACATTACACGCCTTATTCTTTCAAACTTCCATGCACGTGCCGGGTTTTTCACTATATGAAATTTTTGTTTTAGTACACCAAAAGCACGTTCAATATCTTTTCTCGCCGATTCTTGTCGGCGTTTGAAAATATTTTCTAGGTTCATCTTCCGGCCATGAAAACGATTTCACAAAAATAGCCCATTCGGGATAAATACCATCAATGAGGTAGTAGTCGTGCTTGTATCTTGTACCTCTAAGCTTAAAAGAACTATCGAGTGCTGTGCCGTAAACCATGGTGTTGAATAGTGGGGATTGGTTAAGCACATTTATGTCGTTGTTTGAACCCGCAACTCTAAAGAAAGCATGCCAAAACCATAGATCTTGTGATGCGATCGCCTCGAGCATAATTGTTGGAGCCGGATGGTCACCTCGCATATATTGCTCTCGCCATACATTTGGGCAATTACTCCACTCCAATTGCATACAATCTAGGCTACCAAGCATGTCGGGTAGCCCATGCACCTCCTCGTGATGTTTGTATATTTGTTGAATGTCGCTTGAAGTCGGTTTGCATAAGTATATTGGCCCGTAGATGTTAATTACACCTTTACAAAATTTGTATAAACAAACCCGTGCCGTTTTTTTGGCGATCTTTATATTTTCATTTAATTCGTCTGAGCCGGATCCGTATGCCAACTGACGCATAGCGGTGATGCACTTTTGAACGGGGGTGAACCCTCTTCGGCCTCTTGCATCCTATTTCAATTTGAAATAATCCATCTCCCGTTCCAAATCGTTAACAATTCGTAAAAATAAACTTCTACGCATACGAAAACGATTTCAGAATGTCTCGGCGTTATAAAGCGGCTCGTCGCTAAATTAATCTTTAATTAAATGCTCGTGAGCGGCTTCACGGTCTCGGTTCAAAGTGGCTCTTCGTGTGTACGTACGCATGTTCGAACTTTCGGCATCGTCTCTAAGTATTTCAATGATAGTTGTGGCAACCGTTTGGAAAAAGATTGGCGCGACACATTCGGATTCGGAAGTGGGTGAACCAAGAAAATTCATTTGAGAGTAGCTTGGATTGAAAAATGGTTTGAGATGGTTGAGATTGAATGTGGGAGTTATGTGTTTGAGATGGTAAAAATATATTTAAGATTGGTTATATTTATAGTATAAAATATATTTAAAAATTTAATTTTTTTTAAATTTTTAACCGTTTGAGAGGGGTAGGCCCCACCCCCAACGGCTACAAGTCAATTTTCACACCGTTGGAGATCTTTACGCGACCCCTCCACGATCGTGGACCACGCCAAGGGGACTTGGTGTTCCATGCTTTCACGCTGGCCAGCTCACCTCCACGACGGGTTCCACAAAGATACTCCCCGTAGCCTAAGATTTGCATTTGGTCAGATTCCAACAAAAAGGAAAAGTATAGGTACATGATCTTGTTTAAATAAAGATTACAAATTACAAACTCATGTCTCATATTGATAGAAATAAGAAAACGTAACAAAACGTGGGCCTAATTTGCAAAGCCTTCGGATCGGCTTACATGACTCTTCAGCCTGCTAATAAGATATTATGGGCCTAGTGTTTCTTATGTCTATAAATTAAGATTTGGTGGTGGCTTGGGCCGCTTGGACCTTGGTGCTTTAAATTATTGAGCTCCCAACTAGAGGTGAAAAAAAAAAACCGGTTTGGATTTTCAAACCGGTTTATAACCCAATTCGAAATCTATTTCCAAACAGTTTGGCCCAAACTGATGCGAACCCGACCTAAACCAACGAGGCCTATACCAATTCGTGTTCTCGCGCTCCCAAACCAGTTTCAACTCGAACCGAACCAGTTTCAAACCAACACAAACCGGTTTCAACCCGGTCCGAACCGGTTTGTATAGGGTTCGAATTTTTCCTCCCAAACCGGTTTGTGCCCCGACCCGATTTCCACCAAACCGGTTTTATGCCTTTAAAAAAACCAAACTAGTTTGTGTTGGTAAAAAAACCTTGTTTGCCCACCTCTACTCCCAACACACAATCACACATTAAGAGACCAAAGCTAAGTATGTTTGTTGGTGTGTCTATAAGAGCTTTATATTTAAACTCTATGAATGATCAAGATATTAGCGTTGTTTTTGTGAATTCCAGATTTTGAGAATTTTTATGAAGGGATGTAGCATAACCACCTGAGGATCTACGATCATCTACCCATCCTTCCCGGTAGGTGTCACAATAGGCATCCAGTAATGCATCAATAGAAAGAGAGGTGACATGTCATATGAAGATACCACATGAAGGTGTCCTTCTATTATATTGAAGAATTCATCACTATACCGATGCATGAATCGAAGACCTTATTGACAACAAAGAAATTGTTCGTTCTAATGATGGCTAGATACTTAAGAGCATTGGCAATTTTGTTAATTTCAATATGCGATTCTCATTCAAAGTAAAATGAAATACAAACTGAGATATAAATACAAGGGAAAGAGGAGGCGAAACTAACAAACAACTAACTAACAATTTCGCCTAATAAGAAGCGAAACTACAACCTAAGTTCGCTTGAATAAACTAGAGCGAAACTAATAATGTGGCTCTATCACCAACAAATTTGACAATAAATGATATGATAAAAAATAACCTTCCAAATAGTGTAAGATTGGTATTGGGAAACATTAGACATTGAGCATGTTTATCATCTATTAAACTCACCCGACATATTAGGTCCACAATGTACCATTGTTGTGATGCCAAACTATCACAAGGGTTATCACTTAAATAAGTGGTGTAGTTCAAGATCTTTAAGAGCAAATCCCCTCTCTAGGAAATGAACTACCACATCAATATGAGACTGAATGCAGTTAGGATGAGATCATCCATATAAATAATCATATATACTATAACATTTCCATGTCAGGAGATAAACAGAAAAGAGTCGATCTTCAAGCCAGCAAAATCAAGATGTCCAAGCGCAACTGACAATTGTTGGAACCAAGCTCATGGAGCTATTTAAGCCGCAAAGGGAGTAATGTAAGAGACACACATGGTTGGGACGAGTCAGATCAACAAACCCTTGTGGTTGAGATATTTGAACTATCTCATTTAAATTATTATCTAAGAAAGCATTATTCACGTCGAGTTGCCGAAGATACCATCATAGGGAGACTGCTAGGTAAGAAAAACCTAACTATGGTCCGTTTAAAAATGGAGCTAGCTAAATGCTTCATCATAATCAATGTGTTATTGTTTATGAAGTCCTTTAGCAATTATATATGTTTGATAACACCATAGTTGTCATCTTGTCATGTTTTAGCACGTAGACCCACCACAACCAGCAACCTTCATTTTTTATCGTGTGAGGCAAGATAAGAGTATTGAGTAGATGGTGAGGATAGAGATATGTGAAAGAGCAAGGCGTGTTAATGTATAGATGACATGTTTTGTGACCAAGATACTTGCATCCATGATATGAGAGACCATATCCTAAAAAAACACATGTAGTAGACCAATATTCTATTTTGTAGATATTGTAAGGACAAAGGTGTGAAAAGCATATGTCTATGATGGAAAAGTCGATGATGAGAGATAGACTGGGAAACACGTGGGCAGAACAAAATAATAGAATGTGCAAATAAGCAAGTGTCTTTTTCAGAAATTAAAATAGGAAATAAAAGTGGGACTTTAATCATAGAATCAAAGAAAAGAATGTATTGGTCACTTGTTTTAGATCCCAACTTGAGAAGCAACCATTTCCTTTCTATGGTTTTCTCTTTTGATTTTAAATATTCATTGTTCTTAAGGAAACACTAAAATATTATAATAAAAAGTACTAATTGCCTTCATAATATTAAAAATATTTAAAAAATATATTAGAATGACACCATAAAATTTATAATAGTTTTGTTTGACAATTGATTTCCCTGGCTGGAGGCTGTGAGCTGTGAGCTGTCTTCATTTCTTGGATTCCATATCTTTGGTTATTCGACCAAAATGCACTCTACACTACTACCTATTCACACATGGAGCCCAATTTCTTTTTCTTTTTTTTTTAACGGGCAATTTGGATCGTTGAATGGCCACTGGTTCATCCGATCATCTCCACCTCTCTTGGGAGGAAACCCATCATAGGTGAGAAAACACATTGGCCCAATCTAAGACCTCCCCATTTTAATGAAGTCTTGGGTATACATATTTGTCACTTGGCTAAGCTAGTGGTTGTTGCAGCCCAATTTCTTAATAATTACTTTTATGTGTTGAATAAACTTCTCTCATTTTGCACCCGAAGCACTTAATTATGAATGCTTGGCAATCATATAATTATGTTAGAACAAGTGCATGGTGAGTCTGTTTGATTTGAAAGAATTCACGAGAATTTAATGGAATTAGAATTTAAATTTTATTTTTATGCATGTTTGATTGGATAAGAGAAATAACTGAAATTGGAATTAATTTCTACCAATTCCTTCAATTGATGGAATTTAGAATCCTTCAACATTTCAAAGGAAACATCAGGAATGTTTATAATTTACATAATAACCCTAGTCACTTTTCATTCCATCTCCATATATTTAAACATTTTTCAAGATATTTGAGTTTGAATTTTTATTTTATATTTTGTTAAATTTAAAGGATAATTTTGTCTTTTTATGTGTTTTTACATTGCAATTCAATCAACAAATGTATTAACCACGATTTTCAAAAGAATCATTTAAATTCCAATTTCAGTTTCAAAACATTACGCTAACCAAACGCTCCCCAAAACTCTTCACAAGATATAGCTCTTTATATCATAGCTTACCAAGATATAAGTAGGATTATGAGGTTGACTCGTTATAATTTTTTTAAATTTATCAATCTAACTAGGTACTAATAAACAATAACATAAACAATAAATTATTAAATTGTTCACTTATTAGTAAATTAGTTAAAATTGTTATCTTATCAATGTTAACATGAAAATCACTATTTTTAGATGAAAAAATTATGGCTAGGTTAGAAAATTTTAACAGGGGGTATTTTAGGAAGATGAAAAAATTAAGAGAAAATAAAGAATAAACATTTTATTTTAGATATGCATTTATACGTCATTGTTAGTGTAAAAATATATTTACTTCTATAGCCATAAAATACGTGAAATTATTTTATGTATTTAGTTTATGCTCGTGTATAATCATACATGTATAAATATGACCAACTTTTTTTAATTTATGACTGTAAATTTACCTTTCTACGTATTTTTTTGTATGTAATTTGTTTTCATGCATCTATTTTATTTTTTTAAAAACAAATCTTATCTATAGGTTCAACACATTTGTAAAGATAGAACTATAACAAACTTGTTTGTTCGTGATTTCATATTTATAAAAATAAAATCGCATTTGGCATCAACACTATTATATAAATATATTTCACTAATTCTCATGATTTTCTGAAATATTTAAATCTGTTTTTGCCGCCAAGAAATTCAGCGAAAAGAAAAGCTTGACGTAAAATCGAAATAAAATTAAAACTTTGAAGGAACACGAGAAAAAACAAAAAGGTATAAAAAAAATGACGACAACGACAGGCTGCCTTCCAGCTAAGCGTTGGCTCTTTGCTCGGCTTATATGGCTTGGCTTAACGCCGACCATCTTTCTGCGAAACCCCGAAGCTTCGTGAATCCGCCGCTGTTTGATTGCATAATAACTAAAATAAAATCGATTTATTAATTGTAGTTTAAGGTTAACTACACGTGTTTTTTTTGTCTTGTAGCGCCATTACTTTGAACCAAAATTTTTTTTTTTAACCACCAACAAAAATCAATTTTATTTCCAACAAGGCTAGTCAGCAACTAGCCGGACAACACCAAAATAAAAAATAAACATGAAAACAATAAGACATAAATACATGCATATTTAAGTCAGGCCACCCAGCTAGTTAACCTCAACCCGCCAAGGCATATACAAGCCAAACCGACCAAGCTAACCAAATGCCGCTGCATCAAACCGCTTCCATTGGTCTCAGGATATTGACATCATTCGTGACCGGTTACACAAGAACCCCTGAACCTTTATCTCCTCTATCGTTTGAATTAGAGATACCTCCCTATTACCAAACCTTAGAGCACTCCGGAGTTTCCAAATGCTCCAAATAGTTATAAGCGTTACCGCGTGCACCACTTTCTTGTACCGGTGTGATCCGTGAGTGAATTTCCACATCTCTAGGAGGTCTCTAATATCTGCAGCAAAGAAAGGCAACATCTTACACCACGCCGAGATGACTTGCCAAACATCTTGTGCGAAAGCACACGATAGTAAAACATGTTCTGCAACCTCCATATGATCCCCACGGAAGGTGCACCACGGATCCGAAACCTGGATGTTTCGTTTGATTAGTGCTACCGCAGTCTGTAGCCTATCCTTCTCAGCCATCCATGCTACCATTCTAACCTTTTTTGGCACCCAAGGATTCCAATCAAAAGCGTATGCAGGGGTACTACTAGAGGTACGAGCCAACTTGATTTTGATGCTAGACACAGAAAATATGCCAGATGCCTCAAGGTCCACCTCCACTTATCGGACGAGAAAGAACATGAAACATAGGCTAAGGAAGACATCATCAGCATAAGTTCCTCCTCCTCCATGCCAGCAGAAGGCGACTGAGTCCAGTCCCAACTTAAGACAACCACTCCTTCTGTGTTTCGAATACGATCCACCACCCGGCATGCCTTACCTCTTTCCAAAGAAAATAAAGATGGGAATAGTTCAGACAATGGAGTCGATTCCAACCAGCAGTCGCGCCAAAACTGTATACTCCTGCCACACCCCACCACCCCCCTGATGAGTCTACTGAGGTCCATCCCATCCAACAGCAAACGAGATGAAATTCCATGGAATTGCTTCCAAGGACCCGACTGAGATAGCTTTATGGGAATATAATTCCAAGATCTCAAGTTATTATGGAAAGCCCATATCACTTTTCGCTATAGGCTGTTATTTTCTAATTTAAACCGCCACCACCATTTTGCTAACAAAGCCGAGTTAGCATCTTTTAAAGAACCCAACCCTAGCTCTCCAAACTTCGCAGGGGCAATCACCATGTCCCATGCTGCCCAGCAGACTTTGGCCTTTTCCTCGGATCCACCCCACAAGAATACCCTCCTCAACCGGTCCAATTCTCGAATAACTTGATCCGGGGCTTTATATAGCGAGAAAAAGTATGTAGGTAACGAATTCAGCACTGACTTCACCAACGTAATTCTGCCACCGAACGAAAGAGTTTTTGCTTTCCAGATTGATAACCGACGCCGGAATGCGTCTACCACCGGTTTCCAGTTTCTCACCAGGTTCATATTCGCCCCCACTTTTAGTCCCAAATAGGTGAATAGAAAAGAACCAATATTGCAATGTAGAATTCCTACTAACTGTTCCATTTCCTGGGCATCAACTCCAATACCAAATAACTGACATTTTGCTAAATTAACCTTTAGGCCGGAGGCAAGATTGAAACATCTCAGAATCCTACACAGATTACTCGCATTCATATTCGACCAAGACCCCAAGAAAACGACGCCATGGGCATATAGAAAATGAGATAAGAGTGGACCTGACGACGTGCACTTAATTCCATGATATATCCCCAAGTTTACCGCCCTTCGCATAATGCATGTGAGTGCCTCCATGGTGATGATGAAGAGAAACGGGGAGAGCGGGTCCCCCTGTCTTAGCCCCCGGTAACATGTGAATTCCGTTGTAGGAGAGCCGTTAACCAATACCGACGAGCGAGCGAGCGGAAGAGACACACGTCATGATCCAATTCCTCCATTTTGCTGGGACGTTCATTTGCGACATTATCGAATCCAGAAAACCCTAGTTAAGGGTATCAAAAGATTTCTCTATATCAACCTTGAAAATCACCCCCACCGACTTTGTTTTCCTTAACCAAGCGACCAATTCATAGAGAACAAGAGGACCGTCAAGGATACTCCTCCCTGCTAGGAAACCCGATTGTTCGTCGGATATTAATTTCCCAATAACACCTTTTAACCTATTCACTAAGACCTTCGAGGTTGCTTTATTAATACACCCAATAAGGCTCACCGGGCGGAATTCCTGAGGCACCGTGGGATCAGCCACCTTTGCTATCAGAGCAATAAATAAAGAGCTGCTACCTAGAGATATTTTAGGCTCCTCATAAAATTCAGAGAATAATCTGAAAAAGTCTTGCTCGAAACATGACCAGCACCTTTTAAGAAACCGAAAGTTGTATCCATCAGGACCCGGGGCCCTACCATTCCCACAATCCCAGATTGCAACCTTTATCTCAGCGGGCGTAAACCTTCCCACCAAACTTTCAGCCTCCCAATCTTCTAGTTTAGCAATGTCGTGGCAGACTATCGATGGTCTCTCCTCAATAGGTTCCAGGAATTTATTTGCGAAATAATCCTTTAGCTTATTTTTAAGTAAAATCGGGTTGGAAACCCACTCCCCATCAAACTTCAGCCCGTTTATCCTGTTGCAACTTAAATTTGCATTCACCATGGAGTGAAAGTAACTCGAGTTTTCGTCACCATCTGTAGCCCATCTAACCCTCGATTTCTGATGAGCATCTTTCAATTTTGCTAGGTCAAAGACAACAACTACCTGCTTACATCGCATTCTCTCCTCCATTTCATGAGAGACCAGGTCTCTAGACTCAGCCAAGGCTTCAATCTCTGCAATTCTAGCCTTACAGGAATGGTACGAGTCCTCCCTGATTTGCCTTTCATTCGTAATCCACCCTTTTATGCGTTGTTTCAACCACCTAAGCTTTGTAGACAAAGCCAGGTCCATTGAAGACGAACGACCCAGCAGAATTTTCCACCAACTCCACAAACCCTGGCATCTCTAACCACGAATTGAAGAAACGAAATGGGGTATGGCCAAAATCATAGGGAACCGTAGAGAGAAGAAGGGGACAACGGTCCGGATACTCTCTAGTTAAAGCACTTACCAAAGCAGTTGGCCAATTGTTCATAAAATCCCTACACACCAGGAAGCGGGCCAATTTGCTTAGTTTAAGACCATTATCCGACATGTAAGTGTATTCATGACCTCCCATATTGCATTCCATCAAGTCGGCATCCACTATGAACCTATTAAACCTTTCCGCATTGGGTGCGACAAACTCGGAGTTAACCCTTTCCGAGGCCTCCCGGACCTCATTAAAGTCCCCAAGAAATACCCAAAAACCAGGTAAAGAATTTCTTAATACCAAGAGTTTCGCCCAGAGATTTCGTCTATTAACCGGGTCATTAGGAGCATATATATTAGTGAAATGCCCCGGTAGGTCAGTCCCGACCAACCTCCCAGATATAATCAAGAAATACCTATTCATGATGGCGTTTTCAAAACGAAAAGCTCTCGGATTCCACAAGCATAGAAGGCCCCCTGAACTGCCCTCAGCCTTAACCTCTTCCATTTCAAACCTTGTCCATCCCCAAAGTCTACTCGCCTGGAAGTTAGTTAGGTCTCCCAATTTTGTTTCCTGAATTGCAAGAAATTGTACCACATATGTTGTCTTTAGGCGTCGGATCCAATTCGATTTCATTGGATCCCCCGACCCCCTAATGTTTATGCTTAATAAATTCATTGATTACCTTCATCAGCCCCTCACCTTCAATTAGCAATCTCACTTGATCCACAAAAGCCTCAACATAGATACCGACGTCAATTGTGTTAGCCACCTCATTTTCAATAGCCACAAAGGCACTCCCCAGCTGCGTCTCCGGGAAGAAGGTGCAACTATCCACTCCCATATCATCGTCTGGTTGTGCAAACCCAAGAGAGGGGATATCGACAGAAGACCCGGTGTAGAAAGTCACGGGGTTATTTAGGTCAGGGAATGGGGGAATATCCGAATTTTTTCCAAATACGTGGTTTTGACTTGGCCCACTGGGTGAATTAAGGGAGTTTGGTCTTATGAAGTTACGGGGCCTTTTCCTTGAGCTTGCTCCAGAAGGCAGGCCCATCTGGACTGACGGCCTAATTTGATCTGGTCCCCCATTTACTCCATCATCTGTAGCACGTGGTTTTCGAGGCGTGCAATGAGAATCCACCCAAACGTGCGCCGCCCTTTTTTCCCCATGCAACGTATGCTTATCGCCTACCTCCCCTACGTGACGATTCGTTTCAACTTCCCCCTGGTTCTCCGGTTGACCAGTGACCGGAAAATCTGCGGCCTCCATGTTCTGTGTTACAACTGGTCGGATTTCGCCTTCCTCCAGGTCCATCATTTTGGCCTCCTCACCTCCCTTTTCACCCACCATCGCGGGAATTGCAGGTTCTTTCAACACCGGAGGCCAGAGGTGCTCAACCTCTTTTACTCATATTGGATATGCTCTATTGTTCCAGGTTAAATGTATCTCCCCATCAATTTTTCTCCCAGAATTGTGAAGAACCAAACATGATCCCGAAGAGATGTCGAACAGGTCCCATGAAAAATCAAACGGCTCAATCACCTTCCCATAAAGCTCTGCAATTTCTCGGTATGTTTTTTCCTCCCGGAGGACAATTGGGAGGCCGTCCATTCGTAGCTTGACAACCGTTTCATACATTATCTCCTGACCCTCCCAAACTACGGCTGACGCTAGGTGATCTTTCCATGTGTCCTTTTTTGTCACAAAATCCTTTACCAATTCCGGTGAGTTTAGGGAGATTAGACATTTCATGCCCCCAATATAAGATATCGTCACCTCCTGGTAGCCCCATTCCGAAAACAGGATCATCATATTTGCTAAGGTGGTAGCATCCTTAGCCTCTCCAACCAATACCCTCCCCACATAGTAGCGAGGAAAAAGCCCTCCTTGTCCACTATGTTGATCGACTTTTTCTCATGGGCTGTGCTATTAAGGACATCTTTGTAAGACCTCCCCACCTGACGGATACCCTCAAACGTTTGTTGTTGTTTAGGGGCCCAGCTCTACTGTCTTGTCTTCACCTGCGGATATTCGACCTTCCTGTGATTTTTATCATACTTAGCTATCACTGCTGAGACCTTTGCGTTGTTTATAGTAACCCTATTCATCTCCTCCAGGATCCCCACCAGGTTGGGTACATCCAGAAGCCTGATAAAACCAAAGTAATTCCCCCGACTATCTTTCTTCTTTCCGACGTATGCGTCCGACACCGGTCCGAATGCTTGGAAGGACATTCTTAGAGTGTGGCTGGAAACCCCCTCGGGTAGGTTGGAGATGAAGAAAGTCGTTTCCTTGTTCCTTGTGATCTGCTTGCCTTTCTTCCGGTAGGTCACCTCCGACCATACTCCGCCGCCACCGCCTCTCATTCTCCGTGTTACTTATAATAAAGTCCAATATTGGACTCTACGATACTATCTAACCATCGTTATCCGCCTTTAAAAATTAGACTAGCTATGTATACCAAATTTATTAAAGGAGGCCCTAAAACATTATAATTCACAAACTATTAAACTCAAGAACCCCTTATGCAATTTATGCATTTGAAAAAAATATATAATTTAATGTAATTTTGTATGTTAAAAAATATTATCACCTAAGGGGGTGTTTGGATGTGCTTTTAGAAATGACTTATTGACTTATTAGCTTTTGAAAAACTAATAAGTCAATAAGTCATTTTCAAAAACCAGAATTTTTTGACTTTTGAGAATGCCTTATTGGGTTTTTAAAAAAAAAGTGCTAATTTTTTTTATTTATCGGCTTTTTGAAAAAGTCAATAAGCACTTTCCCACCACACTCCCAAACACCCTCTAAATATACTAACATCTATTAAAATGTTAGCTCTTAAAATAAATTAGTGGGATTCCCCGCGCTACGCGGGGGAAATTCAGTCGGTATCAGTTCATTTCGTTACGTTACTCGTACTCGCTATAGCAAACGAAAGAGAAAAACTAAAAAATAAAGTCATTACATGCCCAAAATTATATCGGCAAATGTTTTACATCGATCTAAAACAAAAAAAAGAGTACTGGTATCAGTTTCGATAATGACGAAGTTGTTACCGATGTTGTTTGGTTGGTATTAGTTAAGTGTTAAAGTTTGTAACGCTCCGTTTCGACGACCAATATACTTGTACTCACTCCGCCAAAAAATTCACATCGAAACGCTTATAGAAACAAATACATGGTAACGGCAAATCCCAATTTCTATAAACATCATATTTTAAATATTGTAAGACGAAAAAAAAACGAAAACTTAAAGCAGTTTTGATGGCCTATACGTTCGTGCATCGATTACTTGTACATCATAAAAAAGCTCGGTTTTGAATGAAACTTATATCGAGACGTCGATAACGACATACTCGGAGTTCTATAAAACATCACATTCTAAAAGTTATAATAGAAAAACAAAATATGCTTAAAGTTAATTATATAGATTAAAATATTACAAAACTTAAAATAATAAAAAAAATTAAAAAAAAACATTTCAAACCAATACATGCATGCATGCCGTCTTTACAAACCTGAAAAAAATTTGTGAGCTAAGTCTCGTTCACCCGTTCGTTTTTAATGTTTATACTAGGTTAGAAATCAGTGTATTACACGAGATAAATTATTAAAAGAATACAGTTGATAATATAGTTATATATTTCTCATTATTGATACATTAAGGTTTCATGTTTCAAGACTGGTTTAATAAATATGTCAAATTTTATAGCTAAAATTAATTATTCCCAAGTGTTTAAATTCGTGTTTTCAAAGTGATTATTGTGAGTTTAGAAACATAATTTTGAATCAAACAAAGTTGTTAACTAATGGATATGGACAGTAATCAGTTTTCTTACAAAATTATAAAGTTCATACACTCTTTTTAAATTAATCTGAGTGATAGAAAAGAAGGAAAACGAATATTGAATGAAAATTAATTGATAAAATGAGGGGAGTAATTTTAGGAATCAAAGAGATAGATTGTAAGGATGAGAGAGACGTGAAAAAACTCAAAATTAGGTGCACCAAAAAATGACATGTTGCATAATAGTTAGGATATAAGATATCTTCATGATGGACCTTATTCACATCCAAAGACGAGGAGTATAGGATTTTGTTTCTCCATCCCCCCCATTAAACAAAGGAGAACAATAAAAAATAAGGACTTTGATGGAGTCCAACAGATTTTTCAAGATTTTTTTAGAACAACTCCTAATTTACTCCTATAAATCACTTAGGGTCTGTTTGGTATAAGGTAATGGAATGTAATGAACGAGGTAATGGAATGGACAAAAGAATGAAATTAACCATTCCATTCTATTGTCTTGTTTGGTTAGTATTAGGGAATGTAATAAATCATTACTTTTGTTTGGTAGGCTAGAAAAGACGAAGAAATAAAATCGGTGGTGTTCGCTCAAAATAGGATACGGATTCCGAAGAAATAAAATCGGTGGTCTTCAAAAACCATAAAAATGAATACCGATACGGATTCCGATAATACCAATAACGACAATGATGGTGTTCGCTCAAAATAGGATCGGCTCGTCACTGTACCACAACGGTAACGGCACTCGCTATAGACAACGATACAAAAAAACTCGATTTTGAATACAACTCCGTTTTCAAAAAAAATTATATTGGAACGTTGATAAAAAAAAACTAAAAACAACCGCACAATTCGTATTTTGAAAAAAGTTAACGAACAAAAGTTATTAAAAGAAAACGAAATTAATAGAAAATGAAACGGGTTAAAAACGTATATTATATATAGTATAAGGGTTGAATGCGAAAAAAAAGATTATGTGTCATTGTGTCAACATCTAAATGGAGTTGGTACTCTTGAACCACACTCTCTTTTAATCTTATTTAGTGACTAGGGGGAAAAACGCGCTCCGCGACGGTTCAATAACTCGTGATAATGGTTATAAAACGGGAGCGTTAAGGTTTATAACGTAAAAGTAAAATTACGTAAAAATAGCAAAAATATAAGGATAATAAAAACTGAGAAAAAAAAAATTAAAATCATAAAAAAAAACCACTAACATCAATTTATTAAAACTTCCATAACCTAACTTTATTTTCAAAAAAATTGATTAAAATATAAAACATAAGCATACAAAATCATTTGCTGAATAATTTATAACTTTGACAAAAAAAATATTTACGTAAAGATTCTTTTAAAACATTAATAGAAAATAATTCATTATTTTTATTCTATTACAGATTGAAGTTAGAAATTGTATATCTATATAAAAATTAGAAACTAATTACTAACTAAAAATATTTAAATATATAAAAGTAATAGTATTATCATATTTTATTGCACTTGTCATTTTCAATGTTTTTAAAATATTATAAGATATGTCTTTTGGTTGTGTAGGTATATAAGTATTCTAGTAGACTTCGTCTTTTTATGAAAGTGTAGAATAGTAACTTAGCAATGAAAAATATCAAATGAAAAGCAATTTGTACCCTCTTTTGTCAGCCCCTGGTGGAAAAATGGATTCTCTACCCACATCTCTATTCTCACTCACCATTTTCGTCTTCTTCATTATCAAACCCTAACCCTAACCCTAAAATCGAAATCAATCCAGTGAAGAAGAGGAACACAATGGCGACGAAAACGCCATCCACGAAGTAAGGTCGGAGAGGAGATGGCAGAGGCAGCAGTGATCAGCGACTGTTGCTGCAGTTTCGCGAACCCGGCGACGGCAATGAAGAGAGAAGCCTCAGATAGATTTATAGACAGATGGTAACATGACGACGGTTTTGTGGTGGCGGTGAGATAATACAGGGTGGTACCGACTGTTTTCGTCTTCTATGTCTGCGGCGATCAATCTAGTCCACCCGACTCGGCGCCGCCTTGTGCCGGCCGCCAACTGCCTTCACGAGGCGGAGACGATCAATAACGAAACCCAAAATCGGTTGTACCATGTGCTTTTTTGCATTGTGAAATAGGTTGTAACATATGCTCTTTGCTTTGTACCGTATTTAAAAAAAAAGATACTAACCACGCAACACGTGCCACGTGGCAACGCCACCCACATCAACCACTCGTGATTTTCAACTGTTCAAGGCTTGCTCAAATGTTTGTTAGTTAATAGTAATACTCAAAAATGAATTCATAATTTTGGTATTTTGTGGTCAAAAGATATGCAAAAATATTAATTTCTATATAAGTATTTCATAGGCTCTTGTGTCAATTGAATTACTTAGTATTTTTTTTTTCAATAATATACGTAAAGTTTGCAAAAACATTGTAATAGATTACATACACTTGTAACAAGGGAAAAGGTGTTTGTGTGATCAAAATTTATTAAAACATTGAATCAAACTTGAGAGTTTAATGTATCATTGGAATTAAGAATATATCAAATCTCATTATAAGAACAAACAAAACTAAAGAGTTAGATGCACTATTATAATCAGTTAAACGCATCGTTGCATTGATAATGCATCAAATCCTTTAAAAATATCATTTTATAACTGATATTGCAAGATTCATGTTGTTATATCAACTAAAAGGATAAAATTTTAGATTTTATGATAAAAACAACGAAGTATTGGCATTTCAGACATATTTAACATACTATTAGTAAAATCTTATCAAATCATTAATTTAAATTTAAACCAATGATTTGATAAGAAAGTTTCTAAATTTTTTATAAAAAATCTCTTTCTCACACACACAAGAATATATATATACATATACATATATATACATATACATATATATATATATATATATATATATAAAATGCATTATTGTATTAAGATATTATTATATAATACATTTAGCAACTAATGAGAATAGTGAACTTTTCAACTATTATACATCTATTTATGTCCTATATCTACGCACATAAGTACATAGGTACCTGTGTACATACACACAAATATACGTACCTAACTACCTACCTGCCTATGTACATACGTACATACATACGTGATAGTTTGTAAAAATCGTAAGAATGATCTTTAAGATAATGCATTTTTATACTTAAAAGGCAAAATGTAGTAATATAAATATTCTCTCTTTCCATAAAGCTGTAAATATAAAAAAAACTTGTTTCATCGTTTTTTCGCGTTTCTTACGTGTGTGTATATATATATAGTACTAAATTTTCATAAAGCCGTGAAAACAGCCTCCTACACAAAGTGTAGGATAAGGCTGCGTACATCAGAGTTCAGGCCGGAAAAAGATCCGGCCCTCCCCAGACCTTGCGCAAATACGAGAGTTAAGTCAAATACCGGGTACGCCTTTTTTCGTTAATACAAATAATTGTATCAATTGTTGAATATATTAAAAGCTAGTAGACCAAATAATACGCTAGATCTACATTACAAGGAAAGCCAACATTTAGATCCAACAATAAAAAGAATTAAAGATATTGATTATATAAATAATAATCTGAGCTCCTTGACTAAGGTCTCATATTTGAATCTATCTTTTGGCCGGTTCTTATAGTTACCAAAAGAAAAAAGAATCATATAAATAATGGTGTAGATCATCCATTATATTAATATATGTATACCTAATATTACTTGTTTGAATCTCTCAGGAAGGTTAAACTTAAAAGTAATCTATCTAAAAGAGGAAGGAATATGGGCGCGACACGTATACATGTATGTGGGTTTTATAGTTTTGGGTAACTGTTTTTATGGCGAGGTTCATACACAACATTAAGTTATTACGAGAAAAAAAAACAAAATTACACCATTTTTTTATCATTAGTTCATATTTTTAATATTTTTACTTTTTACATACAAATGTGTATGTTATATAAATAAAAAAACTATTAAACTAATTTGTTTATATGTTTTTTTTTTATTTTAGTTTTTACCTACAAATGTATAGGTTTTACAAATAAACAAATATATATTACATTTCAATTATTTACTAATAGTTTAAAAATTTTATAAGATTATAAAAGTTAATAATTTATTTTGTATTACATCTTCTCGTATAATAATTTGTATAAATCTCTTAAAATATATATTATTTCCTCGAAATATTTAGTTATGTAGTTTAAAAAGGGTTGGTGAAGAATTGATTACCAAGTTAGGAAATTATTTTCCTACTCTTACAACTCCATTACTCACTACTATCAACCTTTCTTTTTATAATATTATATAAACGTTGTTCCAACTTTTTTTTGTCTGAGATCTTTTAGGTAAACACACCTAATTCACTAAGTTTTTTTTTAACAATAACAATGAGAGATCTCATAGAATAGCTAGCGAAAAACTAGCAATACCCTAATTATATCATGTCAAAACAGCATCGCCAGACAACATTATATAAGTACAACCCAGAAAATAGAACCCGGAATTAATATAATCAACTAGCTTTACCCAATACCGGTTACCGGATTTATTGTCCATTTCTCCCAGCAGACTCGATGTTTATTGCTCATATATTCCTTCCATTCAAAACTCAGAACATTTATGTCTTCTACTATATCCTCCACCGATTTTCTAGTCTTTGAAGACACCCACCTGTTCCTTGTCTTCCATAGTAACCAAAGCGTGCAATATCCAATTAGACACCAAATTACTTTCACCTTCTTTTAATCCCGTCAGACTACGCAGATGGGTCACCAAATCTGAAACGGTCAACTAGTTAATGGAAGTCACCCCTATCCAACAACCTAATTCACTACGTAATATCCTTCTTTAACTTCTAAAATATATTTACCTTTTTTATAAGCTTTTTTTTTATCATGTTTATCTTTTGACAACCATTATAAAAAAATACAAATAACATTTATTTGTATTTAAACGGGAACTACGCATGCAAAAATATTTGTATTTATGTGAAGCAAGAGCAACATCTATACATGTAGGGATTGTTGCAACCGGTTAACTCGGTGTCGCTTTAGTTTTCAAATTACTCTTCATTCACTACTCATTATACAATGAAAATGGGTTTCCATGCTCACTGCACATCTTCACCATATTTTTTTTATTTTTTAAATATAAATAATTATAACTTAAATAAGCGGTTTTTATTTATAACTAAAAAAATTACAAATAATAATTAATAAAATTTCAAAAAACAAAATAAAACCATCACTCTTCATCTAGTTCCTTAAGAATCTTGGCCTTTGTCTTTTCGATCACGAGGCGTGTCTTGTCGTCAAGATGATCGGTTTTCACCGACAAGATTTTCATATTTTAACCCAAAGTTGCTTTCTATGTCGCTATATGTGGCGCTAAAATTTTCTAACCTAGCCACAATGTTATCCAATCTTTCGTCGATTGAAGTAGACGATGTGACCCACTTTGCCTTGTCCCTTCAAGGGTGTCTTGGTTCGACCGGTGGTTCGTCGGAATCTTCGGCATTAAGATCGAGAAGGGAATGTCTATACGAACTGAGACTTTTTGGGGGTATCGGGTGATTCTTACGACTTCCGTTTCGAACCGCTTGATTGTGTCGTTTCACGCACCACCACCCATTTAAAGGATTTTCGAAGCACGTTCCAAGAAGAGATAAGAGTAAAGGCAGGGGTTTGTTTCGAACAATATCTTTCAAGCGATATATTTAAAACATCGGTGAATATCGCTAAACTTTGGATCTTTCTTTCTTTGGTCACGAAACTTTGAACAAAGTGTGTCGTTGGAGCGATTAGGTTCATGGCCAACATGATTGTGAAACTTTTCCGAGAACCGAATCCACAAGTTGGTCCGAGTTTGCGCGTTACCAACAATCGGATCCTCTGAAACGTCCACCCAAACGCGAGTCAACCTCAATTCTTCATCGTGAGTCCAATTTTTAGGGTTGGACAGTCAGGCTTTCTTGAAACCTTTAATATCTTGACGGTTTGGGTTGGGTCTCGGGTATATAATCAGTTTGGCTATCGGGTATGTAATCAGTTTGGGTTGGCATAGTAGGTCGACACAATGGTTGGTTCCACTTATTTAAGGCAATTGCGGTTGAGCAAAAATGGAGTACAGGTCGTATGTGACATGTGGCGGAGATGACATGTAAAATGGGTTGCGATTGTTTGGATTATTTGGATTATTTTTTTTGAAAATGTATGGAGAAAATTAAGTTTTAGGAAATGAGTGGTTGTAACTTTTGAAAGATTAATAAGATATATATAGGAGTGTAAATAAATTTTTTTTTTAAATTTATTTTTTTTACTGTTTTTTATAAAGGTCATAAAGTTTATTTATTTATTTTTATTAAGTTGAATGTGAACGTTGGAAGGAGAGAGAGGGCGTGAGCCCCTCCACGCTATTGCCCACTGCCCATGAACCATACAAGGGGCGCAGTGTTTCATGTGGCTAGGTTGCCACGTTGGGCCCACCATGAAGAGTGGAAGGCGCGCTGGATGGTCTAAGAGTATTAATCTTAAAAAAAAAAAATATTATCATTTTATATTAAAACCCCGCCGAAGACTTTAACGCAAACTAGTTGGTCACGCCCTCGCTCCGTGACGGGGTTGACCGGTTTTTAGAAAAATTTGAACGCATGCACATATTTAGACGCCAAAATAACGTTAAAAACGTAACTTAGAACTAAAATATCGGCGAGGGCGGATCGATTAAAAAAATTAAACGTAGATGCAGCCGCAAACGTTTGTAAAAAGCAAACCTTAAAAAAAAGAACCACAGGCGGCACCATCGCTTAAGAACGCAAAAAATATAAAGTAAAAGCGGCGCTAAAACCAAAGAAAATAAAACTAAAAAAGTAAACGAAACTTGGAAGCGGATTTGACGGACTGCACGCTCGTGATTCGCTTATACCCACGCTTTGCGGCGGATGTTGGGCCCATCGTTAATAAAATATAAATGAAAACGTAGGCGCAACGGTAAAAATAATGTTAATAAAAAATAAACATAAAACTAAATAATAAAAAAGAAAAAAAAATTACCGGTTCAGGTCATCGAAAACCATAAAAATTAATATTGATACGGGTTACGATAATACATATACCGACAATGATGTTGTCCGCTCGGAATAAGTTCGGCTCGTCACGGTATCACAATGTTTACGGCACTCGCTATAGACAACGATACAAAAAAAAACTCGATTTTGAATACAACTCTGTTTTAAAAAAAATTACATCAGAACGTTGGGAAAAAAACAAAAAAACAGTCGCGCCCTCCGTATTTTGAAAAAAGTTATTAAAGGAAAACGAAATTAATAGAAAATAAAACGAGCTAAAAGTGTAAATTTAGATATAATATAAGGTTAAAACTGAAAATTAAAAAAAAAACACGTGTCAACCACTTAATCGTAGAGTAACTATTCACATACGTTCTCCTTTAAATCTTACTTACAATATTATTTATGAAACTTAAGAATTAAATAATTTATGGTATCAAATTTGATTATGTTCGTTAAACAAATCAATATTATTGGTTTTTAATGATTATTATAAATAAAGAATCTTCTTAATTATAATTAGTATTAAATTATTACGACAGTTTATTCCACCTCGATCATATATATTCTTCTGAGTTCTTAATAAATCAATAAATCGTTGATATTGGCTTATTATACTTATATCTTTAATATTATAATCACTAGACATGTGTCTTGTTTATTCTTTGAACGTTACATTTATTGCAAGCCATATATGATTTAAACAAAAAATAGAGAAAAAATATATGAAGTGTGTTTATATTATTGTTTTTTATTTTTTTTACATAGGTTTAAGAAATTATGGGTTTGGTTCTCATTATTTTCCGACACGCATCACGAATGGTTAAATGGTCGTCGATTTATGCGGTTAATTTTCTTAAAGTTACAAAACGCAATATAAAAAAACTAAAATTATTATTTTTAGCTCCAAAGATGTAATTTTTCAAATATAGGGATAAAACCATAATCTGACCATAAGATTAGGACACTTTGTGTAACTTTCTAAAAAGAAGCTAGTTTTGGAGCCAAGCCGATCAAGAGCCGAAACACGTCCACTTATGTGGTCCCCACATCCAGGCTGTGCTACCCTACGCCTTGTTCCTAAACGACCTAATCTATTGCCGTATCACTACCTTCCCTTTCCTTCTATCACCTGTCTCCCCGTCCTAAATCAAAACCCATCTCACCCTTTTCACTCCCACCCCCAAAACCTAGAGAGAGAAACAACCTAAATCTCTAGAGAGAGAAACTAAAATCAAGAACACAGATATTCAAATCACCGTCATCTTCTTCATCTGATTCCCCGTCCACCTTTTGATTTCTCCAATTTTGATCCTCTTTCCCGATTAGCATCATGAGTTCTCTGAACTATGATGCATTGAAGCTTATACTTTTCACGATTCTTCTCACCTCCATTAACGCAACCGCATTGCCTAAATCCAACTCCACTCAGATCAATTCCAACTCGGTCCTCGTCGCGCTTCTTGACTCGCACTACACTGAGTTATCAGAACTCGTTGAGAAAGCTCTTCTTCTACAAACCCTAGAGCAAGCCGTTTCGCGTCACAATATCACCATCTTCGCACCTAACAATGAAGCTCTCGAGAGGCAGATGGATCCTGAGTTCAAGCGGTTTCTACTCGAGCCTGGTAATCTGAAATCGTTACAGAATCTGTTGCTTTTTCATATCATTCCGTCTCGGGTAGGGTCGAAGGAATGGCCGGGTGAGGATGTTGGAGCAGCAGCTCATCATAAAACGCTTTGCGTCGATGAAGCCGACAACCATTTGCCGTTGACCCGCGGGAATTCCGGCGATAAGATTGTCGGTGGTCTAGCGAGAGTGACCCGGCCCGATGATGTTATCCGACCCGATGGATTGATCCATGGGATTGAGAGATTGTTGGTGCCTCGATCCGTGCAAGAAGAGTTTAACCGGAGAAGAAGTTTGACTTCCATTTCCGCTGTTTTACCGGAAGGTGCTCCGGTTGTGGATCCGAGAACCCACCGTCTGAAAAAACCGGCTAGTCCGGTTCCTGCAGGTGCTCCACCGGTTCTCCCTATTTACGACGCCATGGCACCGGGCCCTTCGCTGGCTCCGGCTCCGGCACCGGGACCCGGCGGCCCACACCACCACTTCGACGGCGAGAGCCAGGTCAAGGATTTCATCCAAACGCTTCTACATTACGGCGGATACAACGAATTAGCAGACATATTGGTAAACTTGACATCTTTAGCGACGGAAATGGGGAGATTAGTGTCGGAGGGTTACGTGTTAACGGTGTTGGCGCCCAATGATGAAGCCATGGCTAAACTCACCACCGATCAGTTAAGCGATCCCGGTGCACCGGAGCAGATAATGTACTATCATTTGATTCCTGAATATCAAACCGAAGAGAGTATGTATAATTCGGTCCGTCGGTTTGGGAAGGTTCAGTATGATACTCTCCGGTTGCCGCATAAAGTGGTGGCGGAGGAGGCTGACGGGTCGGTTAAATTCGGGCAGGGTGAGGGATCCGCTTATTTGTTTGACCCGGATATTTACACCGATGGGAGGATATCGGTGCAGGGGATTGACGGAGTATTGCTTCCGGTGGAAGAGACGACGGAAAAACTGGCTAGCAAGGTTTCGCCGGCGACGGCACCGAAGATCGTTGCTAAGCTAAGAAGAGGTTGGTTTTCAGTCCTTTTTCACCCTTAATTATAAATTATAATATTAATAATAATATTAATTCCGTCAATTGATTACTTTTTGTCAATTCGTAGCTTGACCGGAACTGTTGTAAGAAATTTTCCGGTGGTCGGTATAACTTTATCTGTGGGGGGGTGGGTCACATGGAACTATCATTCCTCCGCGTCTATTTCACTCATTTTAGACTTTACTAGTACAATTCTCATAGCATAAGGTACAACTCATCGATGCATGTGTAGATTTTAGAATAGAAAGAGCATATCATATAATTCTTGTGTTATGACTATGCCTCCATAAGTAGCCAGTTTGGTAAACTTTTTGTAATTCTATTTACTTAAAAGTACAACTTTTAAAGCACAAGGTATATAATTTCTAATATTAAGAACTTTATGCCACTTTTAACTGTACTTATTATTATTTTAACTAGGTTAAAACCCATGTGTTACGTGGTTTGAATAAACACAACTTGTTATAAAACAGTATTTTCTATCAAGATTTGTATGCTTAGTATTATTAGTTATCTGTGAAATAAGAAATAATTGAAATTTTTTTATGATTTAGTAATTTTTAATAAAATATTAAAATATATGTTAGATATTTAATTATTTAACATCGTCATTATTTAATTGGAGAGAAAAGCGAAAAACAAAAATATAGATTTCATCAGAAGTCGTCACGTACCAACTATAGTTATTCATTTATTTTAATATAGGTTAGAAACCCTGTATATTATACAAGGTGAATAAATGCAGTGTTATATATACTTAGTAATAAAAATCTAATATTACATAATTTTTTAATACAAATTTTAGAGGCGTTATATAATTACTTTTTTAAAATGTTTTATATAAAGAATGAAATAAATGTTCAAACTATAAAATGTTTTATGAATAAAACTATTTTTTTTAATGTTTTATAAAAATAGTTATAAAAATCATTACTATTTAATAGGAGAGAGAATTGAGAAACACAAATTATAATTTTTTTTATAGAAAACATGTATCATTAAATAGGAGAGAGGCGGGAACATTTTTTTGAATATAAGAATGACATGTAGCACCTCAAAACCTTTATTTATTAGTATGTATAGATTGTACGCATCGTTTTTAATTATGTATTTTCAAATAAAAAAAATATTAATCTTTATTTAGGCAATAATAGAGTTGTTAATCCATCTTTTTGGTAAATGCAGGGAAATTATTGGAAGTAGCATGTTCCATTGCTGGAGCATTTGGGCGTTTTACAAGTTGTAATTGATATATAATATACTTACATATATATATTTTATGCAAAAAGGTGGGTATTTATTTATTAAATATAAAGTGTTTTCTTGATTAAAAATGGAATAATTTTATTAATTAAATATTATCTAAATTGGCAGTTTAATTTTTTAGGAAAACTGTGTGGAAAATAGGACATAAAGGGTAACCAATGGTGCAGTTTGGCATTGAAGGAAGTTCTCCCAGAGAATCAGATCCCTTCACATGAGAACAAACTCCCTTTTTTTATTTTTTTTAATAATAATTTTCAAAATTTTATTTCTTCATGGTGCTGTATAAATAATAAATACTGTAATTAGTAAAAAGTGATTCTTTTGTGTTTGATTTTGCTGAAATTGTATATGCCCAAAGCTGCAAAATCTTGTGGCACGATTCTTTTCCATAAGGAAGATTTGACCTGGATTTTTTCATCTTATATATTCATAAATGGACGCTTTTTATTCTAAAATAATTAATAATATTCATATTTTCTGTAAAGACAAATTAAAAAATTATTTCTTTTTTGTTTGGTGGCCATTACCAATATTAATAGTACTTTTGTTTTTATTGTTAAAAATAATAAAAAGTTATATTTTATTTAGTTGGACTATAAACAAAATAGGTGTCGGTGGTGTGAAATCAGAAGGTATTTCTAGTAAGTATTATTAAAAAAAATGAAATTTAATTAAGAATAATAAGTAAATAGGAATTTTGTTAATTTCTTTTGGTACGTGAGAAAACTTTAGTGTTGAACATTAATACGCTTGTCCTTTTCATATTTCTAGTCAGGAAAAAGACATTACAACCATTTTAATTAAAATTTTCAACGTGTATATATTAAAAAAAAAGAAATATTTTTGCAAGAATTTATACTGTAAATGATCATTTATTCCGTCTTTAATTTCTTGGTTTTTTAGGAAAAAAACATAATACAAACTTTCTTTTGTTATTTGTTGGTCATACATTTATTAGGATATATTCTGTCACCATTAAAAATATAATTCTATATATTTTTGCTTCCAATTCAATAGCCTTGGTAAAATATTAACATCATTATATTTGTGAGTCGTGGGGTAGGACCAACAAACGGTCAATGAGGATCCACTGATCTCACGGTCACATGAATTTGTCGGTTTTTTTATATATAAAAGCTGAGTTTTCTTTAAAAAGAACATAATTTAAACCCTTTAGTTATAGTCGGTAGAAAAGTGAGTTTTATTATGATACATGAATAATAAGTTTTGATCCTGCCACCATTTGTGACAAGCTACTTTGTAAAGTAGGGATTTTGACAATGGTTAGTTTGATGATTATAACTTTCTATTTACTAATTGATTTTGAAAAAGATACATTCTAGAATTATAATGTAAAAGGTAATAATTAAATATAGACGGAGAAACTTAGTTAATTATCAGAAGAAAATTAAAAAAAATACTTTAGTTACTCAAGTAAGTTAGTTCAAAAACCTCATAATCAATCAAAACAATCTCGAAAAAACTTATGAAATTTGTCCTTTAAATCAAGAGATACAGTCATACATGTATTATTCTTTTTCTACAAAGATTACTTGAGCTCGAGCTTCAGGATAATCCAACAAGCCGAGCTCGATTACTGTCAGGCTCTGGCTCGGCTCGACTCGTTTACACCTCTATGTGTATGTGATGTACGCCCCTAATTAAGGGAAGAGACTTCAAATAGAAAACAAAGTGGGGTCAATTACTTGAATGTTGATGATATTTAGAAGATTGAAGTTTACACCTCTATGTCTATGTGTATGTGATGGACCGCAACCTAGTGTATCTATTGTAGCAACCTACATTGAAGTTTCTTGTAAACAAGATTTTTATTTGAACAATAAATACAAGACAAAGCGGGGCCAATGACTTGAATGTCGATGACCACATCACATATTTAGAAGATTAGTGTACTAAGACCAATAGAGTTGTAAGTTGTAACCACATACACTAAAGTTTCATATAAGATTTTTATTTGGACAATGATTTTAAAATTACTTTAAATAAGAGTGGTTTTACTAAATTTAAAATTAAAAAGGTTCTATTTGAACATTAGATGCATGCATCAAAAAGAAGAAGACAACAAGAGACATGAAAATTTGAAACCAATCATTCAAAACTTTTTATATCTTTAACAATTTATAATTATTTATAAAAATATATTTATTGCATGATACATTTAGGCAAATTCGAGGATGAAGGGTCTAAAAATATAATTATTATTTGATTGATGAGATGTTGCATGATACATTTGGTTGAATGTACATTTGTTAGGTTTATGATTGATGAACACCACCAACCGTTCTTCTTTAATGCTTCAGTTTTAGCCTTTTACCAAATTTGACACTTTCTAAAACTATCATTTTCCAAAATTAATTTAATGTACATAATACATTACAAATTAGTTGAAATATTTTTAAAACTTCACTTTCAGTTTATTGGATTGATTGTTAAAACTGTATATTTTATTTATTTATATGTTTTTTTTAAATTAACATAATCTAACAAGATTTCCAATAACCTACAAAAGAAAAATCTCTTTCTATATTGAAAAACAATGCATTTTTCAATCCCACAAGAACCAAGCAGTTTCTGCAAATTTTACAACTTTGGATTCAAAGAGAGAAAACAATTCATACAAACATCAAAGGAAGTTATAAACCAGTAGATCTTTGAACATGTGACAGTAACTTACAGTCGCTATTCACAACACCGAAAACTTAATAACGTGAAAAACAGAAAAAGAACTCTAATAGATACAAATATTAAACAAATTACCGCATAATTTAACCTTCAACCTCGATAGGAGTTGGAGTTGGGCTTTCATGCGATTGTTCATCGCATGTTTTCTCTTCTTCTTGAACAGGCTTTTTCTTTGACACTTCAGGTTTGACTTCAGTTTTAGAGGATGGAGTTTTGGGTTGAGATTTTCTAAACGGTATTTTGGAAGCAGCAGCGTCTTTATCACCATTTGCTGTGTTCACATTAGGTGACACGGACTTGTTTCTAGTGACACGTGGGCTAACCGCGGTCCCATTGCTGGTTGCAGCCACATTGCTCTTGTTCCTGCCAAGCTTGGGAGATTTTGGGCGCGTTGTTGGTATCTGTATACTCAGATAAGATTATAAATAAATGAGAACCCGGAAATATTTAGATCTTTAAGTAATAGCTACACATAGATATGATCAAGAAATAAACAGAAATAGCATAAAGATTAAATCTTGAAGGATAAACATAGTAGCATGTGGCACTCTTGAAGGAAACAAATATTTATTTGTGCACTTTGTAGTGTAACGCATATTCTTGGCGATTCTAGAAGCCTATTTAGGGCCATTTCAAGTGAAGAAGAGTAGGGCTTTCATGTACTACCTTAAAAGATGAAATGCAAGCTATATGATGTAACAAATGTTTAATGCAAAAATGCAATATGATGCAAACATGAAAATTAAAATCAGGATGTTCTAAAAACCTTCTTCAAGTCGACTTTTGGAGGGGGTTCTTTGTAAAATTTTGGCATCGGTGCAGCTTTAAACATCAAGCTCTTTCTCAATTTTTTTATCTCTGCTTCTTGGCTTTCCTGCATAACCAACTTAAAAGTTAAAAAATCTGTCTTTATTGTGTGATTAAAGCGTTTAAATTTCACACATTCTTTCATAAACTAAATATTTCACGAGCCAAAACCTTTGACTTTTCTTGCAAATTGGTTTTCTCCGCTTCTTTTGCATGAATCTTTTCCTCTATCTTTGAGAAGAACTAGAGCGCAAGAAATAAATATTATTAATAACTGATATGCGAGTTACGTCAACAAAGCAATGAAAGAAACACACATATAGATGTTTAAATAATGACCTCTTTTCGCTTTTCAGCTCGTTCTTCCAACCTAGAAGAAAATCCCAACACACTGTTCTTATGCTGCCCACCAGGGGCAACACTTCTAATCATGAAGATAAAACCATGAAAATGTCAAATTCTTGAAATTTATAAAAAAGAAACTGGAAATGAAACATTACTGCTTTAGCAACAAGGCATTCATGAAAAAAGGTCAAATTCTTGAACTCAACATACAAGGGCTCAGCAGAAGGAGGACCATCTTCATTTCCATTCGGCTTCTTAGGCTAAAACAAACAAGAAAACAACAATAAATATGATGAACTTAACAAACTAAAAGCTACCAAGAAAAGGCATTTACGGATTTACCCTTGACACACGCGCATTTGGACCCGATTCCTTTGCCTTCACACCAGTGGAAGCTTTTCTATTAGCAGGATTCATTGCATTTGCATTTGACAATGCGGGTCGTGCCTTCACAGGGTGCCCATCCATGCTAGTCCTCATGGAGTCATGGGTTCGAGGTTTAGCAGGGAAAGATAAACTTTGAGTTAAATGGGCTTTAGACTTACGCGTCAATAGACTAACTTCTGCGCCTTTTTTCGCCATTTTACTGTTCTTTGAAGTACCCTTATCAGTAGTAACCTCATTAATAGTAACCTCAACTGAATTTGGGATTTTAGTGCCATTAACACCCTCAGAAGATTCACTCACTTCCAATTTTGATGATTCAACTTCACTTGACTTTTGGTCATTCACCACATTGGTTTCCACATCCATAACACCATTTTCATCTTCTACATGAACCCCATTTCCACCCTCCATTTCTGTTCAATTTCCATCATAAAAAACACAAATTCAAAATCAATTTGCCATAGATACTAACGGATCATAAAATTTGAGCATCTAATTTTGCAATTTCGGTTCAACCCACAAAAACTGATCACAAAATAAACAAAACCCAGATCGAATTTTAGTGAATTTAGGGTTTTAAAACCTTGAAAACCCCAAAATTGGGGAAATTTTAATGTTTCTGTTGTCATTTTCACCCTAGACAAAACCGACATCATGCGCAACACTCACTTTCATGCCAAAATTAATACTGAATTCAGTAGATAAATACAAGTTCAACACAATTGACGATCGGAAATTGGTCAAAATAAGTAAACCCACGTTTGATAACTGTCAAAAAAACTGATCAAATCAAAGCAATTTCACGAAAATGTCAAAGATTTAGAATGAAACATGCAATCTTACCTCTTTGAACAAAATTTTGAGGGTTGATTTGTGCTTCTGAAGAACAAAACAAAGATTCTGCCTTCAATTTCAAATGCTGCTATAAAAATGGAGTCTTGCTGTGTGTGTGAAGAAGAATTCAGTGGGGGTGAGAGGGAATGATGTATGAAAACTGTGGGGTCTGGGTAAACTGCACATGAAATGACCGATATGCCCCTACGGTGACTTTGTTTTTTACCATCTGGACACTTTTCAATACATAAAGTACAAGTATTTGTACAGTAATTTACAACACGTGAAACATGATTATGCATGGTACAAGCATAATTTAGTCAATATTACTAAAATACCCTTGAGCTTCATTGATTCATGATTAATCAAATTATTAGCTGGTTAATATGTATGGTATGTACACTGTACACCCATGTGCTGCCAGCTCATGTCAGGGGTAAATTAGTCATCTAATATAATAAAATTAATGTTATTTTATATATTTTAAAAGATAAACATTAAAAATCAGATATGTAACATTCTTTTGGTGGCACTGAGAGCACATTAAAATTTGAAGGTACACAAGCTTTCTTTTCATTTTTATGGACAGTGGTATTTATTTTTAATCTTTGATATTAATCAGTAATTTATTTTTATTCTTTGTGTTAGATTTCAAACAATTATTAATCTTTTTAGAAGCTTCAAGAACAAAAATAAATCTTATCATTTAATTATGGAAGCTGTTTTAAGATAAGATTTTAACAATTAATTAATAAAAAATATCCAAGGCGTGATCATTTGCCCATATCAGCTTTAAAATGATAAGAACAGAAACAGCTATATGTATCATATTTTTAGCAATACTAAATGACAGTTGATTTTGGAATTATGGATCCTATGCTATATATGTTGTCATTTTGTGTTGTTATAAGATAATTCATACTTGTAGTCAACATGAGTCATGAGCAGGGCATCCCATGAAGAGGAGACCCCCACCCCCAAAAAAATAAATAAATGAAACACCACCACAAGTCTAAGCCTCCAAGTTTAAAAAAACAAAAGAGAAACAAACACACATGTTGTCTTTAAACAATGGTACAAGAACCAAAACCAATCAATATATGTGTTCATTTACATCAGAAAAACATGTGCAGATGTATCTGTTTTGTGTAATGAATTTAACATCTACAATCCATGGTAGTTAATACTTCTTGTGCATAGTAGTTTGTACTTCATGTGTAAATGGTTGTACCTAGAAATTAAATGATATAGATAGATGAAAGCGAAAATGATCACTGCTATCAATTTTTGTAAAATGCAATGTTGCAGTCACAAATTCATCATTATGCCAATAAAACAACATATTTGTCAATAATAAAGTGAAGTTAAACTTATAAATTTAGGCTTAATATATACTTACAGACTGTATTAGATCACGAAGATTCATCAAGATCAACCCCAAATTTCTTCAATCCATTAAAAGTAATATAGCAACTAGTGTCTGTGTCGGTCATTCTAAACATCTCAGGCTTTAATCTAGCAATTTCTTGTAACCAGCAAGTTGAAAACACCTTTTCTTATTTTAATCAAGAAAATGTTGGAAAAATTTAGTGAAAAGTGGTTTTCACTAAAGTTGATCTTAACCAAAAGAAAGAGTTAGCATGGCAATCCAAAACTAACTACAAAAAGTATTGTTGAAAATACTAATTAATGTTGCAAGCATTATTGTGCTTAAATAGTTGATGTGAAATGTTTGTCTTATAGAAGAAGAAGAAGAAGAAGAAGAAGATAAGTTGATGTTTGGACTAAAGGAGAAGAGTTCAGGATTGTTACAGTCAAGTTTGTAAGTTCGAGGGTCATAGTTGTCAAGGAAGGAAAAATAGAGGGCTAAAGCTGTTGCTCATGTGTATATAAAGGAAAGAAGATTTCCATGGAAATGATTTTCATCTTAATACCACCTGGATTCGGTTTTGGAATTTTGGGGTTTAAATGAAGATGAAGAAAGTAATCAAATCAACCATGTGTGCTACCAAGTATTAATCTAAAAATCCAGATCTATGTTTTTATTCTCTGGTTGGCCATTGTTCTCTCATTTAGTTCTTGTTTAATATCACTTATTTCACATAGACATTGAGAAATATGTTATTAGATCCTAATCTTAGTGTGTTAAATTCTTCATCTGTTGATGAGGATAGTCAAATGGTTTGATTCTGATTTGTTGTTTATGAGATTAGGATCTCTAAATTTCTTGTAAAGTAAATCGCTTTGTGTTTAGTAGGAGTTTTTTTATTCAGATTACCGTTGTTTTACCTATTTTGACAAGTATCAACAAAATTACGTGTATTTTAATACCTCTAAAAGAAGAACGTTGTATTACACTAGCACTCCATATAACCATAATGTTTATGCAACACCTCTGGTGAAATATTCCTCTTGTAATTTGGACTAACATACCAACTAAAAAATACATAAAAGTATAGAAACTAATATTGATCCTTAATGAAAACCCAAAAGCTACCAATTTCCTCTTTTAAATCGATTTGCAAGCATATTGTTTCCCGGTTTTCTTATCTATGCAAGTAGAACTTGTACGAAATTGTCATGTCCTAGTTTCAAACTCATTGTAAAGTGATATTTCAAATGCGCAGTTTTGGTTTTTAAGATTTTATCAACTAGAAGGCCCGCACTCGATTTTCTTGTCTTGGTTTTGGATATTTTACACTCTATTGCTTCACTATTACAACTTTTCATGATTGTTTACAGTGTTCTTTAATTACCAGTTGAACGAGTAGGGTTGGTTTATGGTCTTCCGCTGTGGAGGTGTATTTTAAACTAGTCTAGTAACCTTGTGCTTTTGGGCGTGATAGTGGTGGTTTCTTGTTTTCCCTTTTCATATCGTATCAAATCCTTTCATGAATGCTATATTTATCTAAAGGATTCATGCTTTAAGCATCTTGATAATCCACATATATTTCCCATCTAAAACAGTTGATCATTTGTAGATGTCCAAAAACTTCCGTCTATAATTGCAAGTGAGGAAATATTAAAGGGGGCCAATCAAGGATAAATGAAAGTTTAGTGGTGCATCTTGAACATCTAACAGTAAGTATGCCAGAATTTCTATTTTCTACGTCTCTTTGAACCCAAAGCTGTATCCATTAATCACGAGAATAAACGGTCCGAAGGTATGAAATGTTTATTTCGATTCCGAGCAGCATACTCGAGTGCTAATCTGTTACCGATTCATCTCACAAATCTACAATCTTTAAGTTATTCAATCATCACTAGACCCTCCCGTAGCCCTAATCGGAAGAACACTCAAGAAGGCCATATGAAAAATGGAAAAGAAAAGAAAGATTTTGCCGATCTTTTTGATGAAATCACCGAAATTATAGGAACCCATAACTTCAATCTGGATAGCAATGGAGCTAATGGATTTCCAATAATGAATTCTGGGAGTGAGGTGAGAGATTCCTTGGAATGCACAGAAGGTGTTTGTGAAAATGCCTATGTGAATCAAGAGTTGGAAGTTAGAACAACCCATGTTTCCGAAAAGGATGCGAGTCCTATAGTTCATAAGGCTACCCAGATTTTAAGGGGTGGAGAGAGTGAGGCATCGATTGAGAAACGGTTGGAAGAAATGGGTGTCGAGTTTGATTCTGATGTTGTTGATAAAGTTCTGAAGAGATGTTTCAAAGTGCCTGTTTTAGCTTTAAGGTTCTTCAATTGGATAAAGCTTAAACATGGATCATTTGTCACAACTGCAACATATAATACAATGATTTATGTACTTGGAGAATCTAAAAAGTTTGGAGTAGCTGAGGAATTGTTTAAGGAAATGGAGAACAACTCGTGTAAGAAAGATATTAAGACATGGACTATCCTTATTTCTCAATACGGGAAGTCGAATGTTATTGGGAAAGTCTTGTTGCTATTTGAAGACATGAAAAAGTCTGGTTTTGAACCTGATTTGGCGGTTTATAAAGTAATGTTGCGTACACTTTGTAATAGTAAAAAGGCCGACATTGCATTGGAGTTCTACAAGGAGATGGTGTCTAAACAAATGGAACTAGATAAAGTTTCATACAAACTGTTATTACATTGTTTAGCACATTCTGGAGACGTTAATGCTATCCACTTGATCGCTGATGACATGATAAAGATTTCCCAAATCACTGAACAAGAAGTTTACACATATATGCTTCAGAGCTTTTGCATTTCAGGGAGAATAAGAGAAGCATTAGAAGTCATAAAGGATATGAAGAACAAAGATATTGCAATGGAGGCTGAACATTTTGAGATGTTGGTGAAGGGAATGTGTCGTGCAGGTAGGATCACTGATGCTTTAGAAATTGTTGATATATTAAAAAGAAAAGATGTTATCGACAATAAGATCTATGAAATTGTTATCAACGGGTACTTGAGAAGAAACGAAATCTCTAAAGCACTCGAATTGTTTCACAACCTAAAAGATTGTGGAGAAACGCTTACAGTCTCTACTTACACAGAGCTGATGCAACACTTGTTTAGAATCAACGAGTTTAAAAAAGGGTTTGATGTGTACAACACGATGCTGGAAACAGGACTTGAGTTAGATAGTGTGGCAATAGCTGCTGTAATTGCTGGTTATATTCAACAAAATCGTGTTTCTGAAGCATGGGAAATGGTAAAGAATATGGAGAAGAAAGGAATGAAGCTGACTAGCAAATGTTATATGGTTTTTATCAAGGAATTATGTAAGATTTCTAGGTATGATGAAGCTATTAATGTTTTGAATCATATGAAAAGTTTAAAGTTAATTATATCAGATAATATATTCAACTGGATCATATCTCATATGGGTAAAAAAGGAGAATTTGGGAAGATACAAGAGGTAACAGAGATCCAAAGAACCAGCAGTAACGAAGACGAAACCACCCTTGATTCAAGGGCGGTCCAGGTACAGCCAAAAGACGAAACTACCCTTGGTTCTGTGGTAACATGTGTGCCTGCTAAGTCTTTCACTGACCATGATCTTCACAAAGCCTGTAAAGTTGTGTCATCCTCTATGACTTGGTGCTCAAAGGAGGAATCTTTACAAAAATGTGATCTTTATATCACATCAGATTTAGTTGTGGAGGTACTGAGAAATTGTAGCCTACATGGCGGGGCGGCATTGCAGTTTTTCTCATGGGTAGGAAAGAAAGACGGTTACAAACACACTGCAGAAACGTATAACATGGCTATGAAAATTGCTGGAAAAGGGAAGGATTTTAAGCATATGAGAAGCTTGTTTAATGAAATGATTAGGAAAGATTTGTTTGTTTCATCAGACACATTGACCATCATGATTTGGCAATATGGTCGAATAGGTTTGACAGAAATTGCTCTCAAAATTTTCAAAGAGATGAAAGATAGAGGTTGCAGTCCAAATAGTAGTACGTACAAATCTTTGATCATTTCCCTTTGTGAGAAAAAGGGTAGAAAGGTCAATGAAGCAATCAAAGTGTTCTTGGAGATGATTGAAGCTGGAATTGTACCCGATAAAGAATTATTAGAAACATATCTTGAATGTTTATGTGAAGTAAATAACGTGTTGGAAGCTAAAAAATGTGTCAAAAACTTTTGTACACTTGGATATTCGACTCCTTTAGCTTACTCATTGTGTATCAGGGCTCTTTGTCGAGCAGGTAACGTAGAAGAAGCTTTGGTAATGATAAATGAGGTTGGTGAAAAAGACCAAAACACCCTCAACGGGTACGTTTATGGAAGCTTAATCCACGTGCTACTTAGGAAAAGGCGTTTACAAGATGCATTGGAGAAGATAGAATCAATGAAACAGGTCAGTATCTTCCCAACAGTTCATGTTTATACATCTCTAATAGTTTATTTCTTCAAAGAAAAACAAATATCTAAAGCTTTAGAGGTTTTTGAGAAGATGAAACAAGACGGGTGTGATCCCACAATCGTTACTTATTCATCGTTAATCCGTGGTTATGTGAGTAACGGGAAGATTAATGATGCTTGGAATGTTTTTCATAAGATGAAAAATGAAGGACCATTGCCTGATTTCAAGACTTATTCTATGTTTATTTCTTGTTTATGCAAAGAAGGTAAGTCTGAAGAAGGTATGCAACTTTTATCTGATATGTTAAGTGTTGGGTTTGGTCCAAGTACAGTTAATTTTCGTGATGTGTTTTACGGATTAAATCGAGAGGGAAAACAAAATCTAGCACAGACTGTTCTTAGAAGAAAATGGAATCTTGCGAATAGACGGAAATTCTTGACTTAATTTCTGTAAAAATTGTTACATATAAATGGGTCTTCTTGATTTCCCTTTTTGCTGGTTTATGATGTCAAATAAAAAATATGTGAAAAGGATCCATGTTATGAATAGAAATATAGAATACCGTTGTTGCAGATATCAACTTATGTCTGGTTGATCATCTTTCAATTGAGCTCACAAAATGATGCAAGTTAAAACTATGATAGTCAGGTATCGTTAAAATGATGCCAAGTGTCTCATTAACTGCCAATGGCCTAGTGGGATCCGGTGTTTATCCCCACCAAAGTGTTAGAGGTTAAGTCACACAAAGTGAATAATAGGTGGATTTTAGAAGTAATTTTATGGGAGTGTGTGTTCGCCGTTTAAAAAATAAGTGTCTCGTCAACTAAGTTATTTGGTTCAAACTCAGGGTCACAATTTCTGACACGAACACAAAAATAATCGGGTTTTGGCTTGTCATATGTAAGCCGTTTAATAAAAGGGTCGTGTTCGGATGACATGTTTAATTAAACATGTCGACTCGTTAACCCATTTTCGACTCGTTTAACTCATTTATAACAACCCACAAACCCAGTTAACACGTTTACAACTTGGTTGCGTTTAGATTTTTTTTTAACGGCAACACCTAGATATTCAGGATAATTGGGTTTCCCCGGGGCAACACCTAGAACATCCAGGGCAGCCCACCACAGGAGGAACCCCCCAACTGGGTAAACCCCCTGACCTGGCCACAGACCCTTTTTTTTCCGTTGCCAGGATTCGAACCCAAGACCTCCACTATGGGAAGTCTTGGGGCTACCATTGCACCACTATGGGAAGTTTGACGCTTTTAGATAAATGGATTAAATGGGTCGTGTTTGGGTTACCAAATTTTACGTGTGTGTGCGTTAGGGTTGATGTTTTTGACAAGAATAAATATATGGGTTATGTCCGGGTTGAACAATTCAACCTGTCAATCCAAAAAAAATCAACCCACTAACCCGACAACTCAGAACGATTGACACCACTAGCTTAAACCACATCAGAGGCGTTAGTATGAGTTATTTAATGTACATGTTTTTCTTGTTAAGTGTCACACCCCACCCAGACCGAGTTTACGGAGGCTGATTGATACAAAAATACACAACGGAAACTAAATTCAAAGTCATTCATTACTAAAATATTCTAATTACAATGCAGAATAGCAAAGACTTGAAGTCATCAAACATAATGACTAGAAATGATCGATACATATTAGGACTTGTAGTTTTCATACAAGCCTTCAAAATCATCCTTCAAATTATCTCGTCATATTAGGGGTGTGTAAAGTCAGTTATGGGTCGGTTTTGGTCTCTTCCATAACCATAACCGCTTAATCGGTTATGCCCTCTTTCATAACCATAACCATAACCGCTTGGTCGGTTAACCGTCAGTTATGGGTCGGTTTCGGTTAATTAACCACTTTCGTTCCGTAATCACGAATCACATTTTTTAGTAAAAGACCTGGGATTATGTTAGTAATATTATTTTTTTCCTACTTATAAATTCATAATTAATGCATTAGTTAATTACAAATTTCTTTGGAAATGAACAAAAAAATTTGTGCGCATATTTATGAATATATATTAACAATAATCACATTGGAATGCCATAAACTTACCAAAATCTTGGAATGACGGTCATATCATATGTCATCTTGGAATGCCATAAGCTTACCAAAATCTAAGGTACCAACAAAAATAATTATAATTTATTTAAAATGATTGTAACAATATATCACATTTGAAAAAAAAATCACTTCGATGATTTTTTTAATATAGTTTATTATATTATTTAAAATATATTAAAAGTTAAACATTTTATTAAATAAATAATTTTAATTTTATAGTATTCAAATGAAAAATAACACTCGATTAGAAAATAAATAAATACATTGCATGAATTTATCGTTGTTGTTTGCAAATTATTTTATTCGTTTATATTAATTTTAGTAAAAATAAACAAAATACATAGATAAGAAAATTGAGCACTTGGCAGCCTCTTTTGGAAAATTTGCATGGCATTAAATGAAGCGGTGTGGATGTACTCTAACCTGTTTTAGACTATAAATAACGATCGATGACAAGTCGTATTATAAATGAATACTAATAAATAAGTTACGTTTTTCAACGTTTTCCGTGAAAAAAGTATAAAAAATTCTACAACTTGTGTAACATTCAGATACCAACAACATATCCAGGGTGACACGTGTATATGTGTGAGTTATGTAATGATGGTATTTTTTCTCCATTCATATACGTAAGTTTCTCGACAAACACGCGAGGTTAGACGTAACGTGTAATACTTGATCAAAACTCATTACAGACCTGAACATTTGGACGCACCATAAAAATGAGATTCGTACCGTTGTATCCAGGGCCGGTCCTGAGAATACTCAAAACATTTTGGGCCCGAGACATATAAAAAATAATTGGGCCTATAATATAAACTTAATAATCATATACAAAAAAACATAATACGGGCTTTTATATATATATATATATAGGGGTATGTTCTTTTGAGAACCAACAATATGTTAAGAACCGTGAGAACCGCATTAACTCTTCCTCTATTTATAATATAAATTGACTAGAATTCATGTACATTTCAATATGTTTAAGGTTTGGTTTTAAAAGACCTCGAATTTATAGTCGTTTTTTTAAATGCATATATGCACTCACACTATATGCACAAATGAATGCATATATGCATATTTTTATACTTTTCTTAAAAAAATTCAGGAGATAGGAGATAAACTCAAACTAAGAGTGGGAAGAGATAAATAAAACATTGTTGTTGAATTTTACTTTTTTTCACTAAAGCGATATGTACACGTTTTGTGCGGTTCTTTCGGTTCTCAACATATAGTTGGTTCTCAAAAGAACATGCCCCTATATATATATATATATATATATAAAATCGGGCTTATATATAGATTTTTTTTATTTATTGGTTTTGGTTTCAGATTTATAAACAATTGGGCTCGTATATATATATAGTCTTTTTTTTTAAAACACACATATATATAATATAAAGAAAAATTAAAAACTTCGGGCCCTAAGGGAGACCGGGCCCGGTACCGTAGCCCTCCTCGCCCTCCCTCGGGCCGGCCCTAGTTGTATTAGGTTTGGGAGTCTTGCTGTTAGAAAGTGCATCACACATTTTTAAGAGTTGTAACAAAATTATGCTCAAACTAAAAAAAGGAAGAAAAAAATCTTAGTGAGGTCAAAGAGGCAACGCCCCTTACTGAGGTTATGCATGAAAAACTAGGGTTATTTTGCATGCTTTGTTATGCATGAAAAACTGAGTTTATAAGTGAAAAATGCTAAAGGATGGTCATTCGGACCAGTTTGGTCATACTGACCAGTTTACTACTTCGGAGTAAGATTGCTCCTTTGGAGTAGATTGTGTCTCCGGAGTAAAATGATTTAGCAGTTATAAAATGACGGTTTTCAACAAATAATTGTCATAACGTTCCAATGTATCTATTGACCCTATACATGCATTTTGGTCAGTATCAAACACACGAAATTTCTAACAGACTTTCACATATTCGTTCTTTGAATCTCTGATTCTTATCCGAATGAATACTCATATACACGGGAAATAATTCAATCTGAAAGTGAACATCCACGATTATTAGAGTATCCAGGACATCTTCAGTATATACGAACCCAGTTTTTGGACACGTACGACATCTCTCAAACCCTCTCTGTTGTTACATAATAACAACGCAACCACCATACGCAATAAATTCTACTTTCGGTTCATTATTGGTTATACACATATACAATTAATCCCTACAAGGAACTAACTAAGTGTCTAAACCCTAATCCAACTTATCGCGGCTTATCATAAAGCACATCAACATTCAATTTTCATAACTACACATTTAAGCACATTGTATCATCTACCTTTCAGTCATAAAACTAACCACACATTCAAGAAAAGTTTCAAACCCGGGTGCAACAACGTAATCAAGTAATGGTACGTACATAATCACGTACCATCTTAAAAAAATTAATTTAAAAAAGTATTGTCAATACTATACTCAAATTCTCTATTTTTTTTAAATAATAAAATATATAAAAATTATTAAATTAAAAAAAAAATTTATATAACTAGATTTACCCTAAAAAAGACAACAATGGTGATCTGAAGACCATTTGAGACCACTTAATCTTAACCATTAATTTAGTGGATCAATAGTCTAGAAACCTTCTTACTCTTTGCATGAAAAAAACCTTTTTGTATTTTAACCCGCTCCTATTTGTATAATGAAATAAGTATCTGTTTTTTATTTAGTTAATAGAAATAAGACTAAATTACGATTTTTGTCCTTTATGTTTTCTAAAATTATGGAATAGGTCCTTTAAAACTTTTACTTTCACTCACTGTCCTTTATTTGAATAGTTCTCTCATTTCTTGTTCTTTGACTATCTGGAGTTAAATATTTCTGTTAAGTCAAAGGTATTATTGTCTTTTAATCCTAAAGGACAATTCTTGTAATGTAAAGTTTATTTTTTTTTTCTTTTCTTTCTTTTTCTTTTATTCTTCATTTATTTTTTTACCACTTTTATTTTATAGATTTTATTTAAAATTTTATTAATTAATTAACCAACTTATTTATTTTATAAAGATATATTTTTATTTATCTATTTATTTTCGTTTGTTTGAATAAGTAATTACTTTTCTCACTTTTATTTTAAAGGTTTCTTTAAATTTTTATTAATTAATTAAGCAACTTATTTATTTTATAAAAATAGATTTTTTTTATTTTTATAGTTTATTTATTTTCTTTTTTTATTAAGCTATTTACTTTTATCATTTTACAATTATTATATTTCTTTATACTATTTTTTATATATTAGAGAGTTAGTACGAGTTTAAAGTTTATTTTGTAATCATATACTTAACCTTGAGACCTTGTTTTCAGTTGAACAAATGTTTAACGAATACTCATTTGCTCATAGCCTATTTTTAACCCAATAGGTTTTAACTAACAAATTTGTTAATTAGTGAAACAGGGTAAACTAGTTCGATATAAATGTATTATGTGTATTGGTTAAAATATAATTAAGTCTCAAATTAAAGAGTGAACCAAACAGATGAAGTGTTGGTTTTCGGTTGTCAATGTAAAGCATTGGGGCCGTTCAAACCGGCTCTAACCTTTCTAAGATTTTACCTAAAACTCTCACATAAAATAAATCCGAAAGAATGGGTTCTAGAGACAACCCTGTGACTGTTAAGTCGGTATTCGTAGACTTGTAAATGAACTGAACAAGTACAAACTGAACATATTCGTTTAGTTCGTTTAACTTTAACCAAACAAACGATCTAACACGAACAAACAATAAAATTTTAAAGAAACGAAAATAAAGGCAATTAAATAAAAAAATATATATGTTTATAAAATAAATAAGTTGGTTAATTAATTAATAAAGTTTCAAGATTGAGTGTATGATTATAAAATAAACTTTAAGCTCCTACTAACTCTCTAATATATAATAAGTAGTATTAAAAGAATATAATAATTGTAACATGATAAAATTAAATAGCTTAATAAAAAAAATAAAAATAAATTATAAAGATAAAAAAATCTATTTTAATAAAACAAATAAGTTGTTTAATTAATTAATAAAATTTTAAAAAAATCTTTAAAATAAAAGTGAGAAAAGTATATTGCTTATTCAAGCAAACGAAAATAAATAAATTAAATAAAAAATATATATCTTTATAAAATAAATAAGTTGGTTAATTAATTAATAAAAATTTAAATAAAATCTATAAAATAAAAGTGGTAAAAAGAATAAAAGAAAAAAGAAAAAAATAAAGTAAACTTTACAGTACAAGAATTGTCCTTTAGAGCTAAAAGACAATAATGTCTTTGACTTAACAGAAATATTTAACTCCAGTTAGTCAAAAGGACAAGAAATTAAAGAACTTTTTAAATAAATGACAGTGAGTGAAAGTAAAAGTTTTAAAAACTCATTTCATAATTTAAAAAAACATAAAAAATAAAAATTGTAATTTAGTCTAGAAATAAATAACCAATTGGTTAACATCACACAAAGAAAAAAAAAGAAAGAAAAGAAATACAGCTGGGCTAGACAAAAAACATAAAGGTGAAATTACTTCATGTCCGCTTGAGTTGACTTACGGCTAACCTTAATAAATAACAAATAACATGTGATATAACTTTATTATGATTTTATTATACATCATTAATTATATTATATTATATTATTAGGTTAGAACCATGTGTATTACACGTGTTAAATAAATGAAATCTTCAATAGTTAGTAATAAAGATTTAGAAATTATAAGCAGGAAAAAGAATCGTAGAAAGATTAAATAGTTGGTAATAAAGATTTAGAAAATTTTAAAGGAATTAAAAATAAGTTGCAAAAATAATCTTGAGCTCACCGAATTATGACATGTAGCATAACCAGATACTTATTTATTAAGTATAGAAGATTGTATAATAATAGAATTATGGCATTGTAGCAAGTGTCAAAATATATACACTTCCAAAACAAAAGAAATGCAATATATATGGTAATAATAAAAAATTTTATTATATGAGATAAAAATTAATGATAAAAATAATTAATTGATGATAAACAAAATTATGAATTTAAAAATTTGTTGATAAAAATTGAAACGAATTATTAATCTAGTTAAAACACAGGATTTGATTAAAATGTAATAACAGTCTTGATGATATAATAAATATCCGTAATACAAATTTATTTCTCAAAAATTTATAAGTAATATTAAATTCATTTAGTTAATGATAAAATAACTATCCATAATTACATTTATATTAAATAACGCTGATGAGACACCCGAGAATAACATGTGTCTTCTCATTTAACAGGAGAGAGACGGAAAAATAAGGGTGACTAGACACCAGAGAGCGACAAGTGTACCAGATTATTTTTATTTATTATAATGAAGAGATTTTTTTTTAGAACGACATGTCGGTTAGGATGTCGCTAACCCCACCTAGCCCAGAGTTCAAGTCCTGCCACAGAGGGTATTCCTGAAATTATGAAGTGCATCTTGTGAGGATTGAACCTGGGACCTCTACAGGAGGAAAGCCTTATGGCAAAACCCCCTGACCACCAGACCAAAGGCCCGATGACATTATAATGGATAGATAGATTTTATTATTTTTTTAACGGCAACTGTCAAATAGCGTGACGCACCCCTGTCACATGGGGAAGCCTCAACCAACCCTGACCAATATGTTGTCTTAACCGGGGCCACCTGGCGTCAAGGTTGGCGAGCGTTCAAGGAAAAACCCACAAAGAACAGCCCACAATTAGGCTTGAGGGATAAACCCCTCTAGCAGGGATCGAACCCTGGTTTCTCATGGGTAAAAACAGTCTAACTCAGGGGCCAACGACCAATTGAGCTAGACATAATTTGCTGGATAGATAGTTTTTTTTTTTAACGGCAACACCTAGATATTCTAGGATAATTGGGTTTCCCAAGGACAACACCTAGAACATCCAGGGCAACCCACCCCAGGAGGAACCTCCAACTGGGTAAACCCCCTAACATGGTCATAAACCCCTTTTTTACTGTGGCCAGGATTCGAAACCAAGACCTTTAATGTAGAAAATATTGAGGCTAACATTACACCAAATGGAACGATGGATGGATAGATAGATATACAAATTGTTTCTCAAAAAATCCGCAACTTAACCATAGCGCTTTTAACTTACGAGTGTGTTTTCTTTGACCTTAATTCACACACACACACACACTCTCTCTCTCTCTCTCTCTTTCTAAAATAACGGCATATTCATCTCTCAAACAATTTGAGCTTTCTACGGAGCCAAAATCCATTCATCAAAAAAAAACCCGCATTGAATCTTTCCTTGTTTCTTGAAAAAGATCCGAAACAAAACACCCACATCATTAACTTATGTAAATCTATTTGAATCTTGTTTGCCGGAAAAAATGGTGGTGAATGTGATAAAATGGAGGCCATGGCCGCCGCTGCTGTCAAAGAAATTCAAGGTGAAATTGGTGGTGAAGAAGATGGAAGGGGGGATTGTGATCCTGTGCATGCGGACCCAGGGAAGGAGAATCACAGGGCTGTGGAAATCAGGTGGAAGGGGCCCAAGATCAGCTTGAGTTCTTTTAGGAGAACAGTGAAGAGGAATTTCACAAGGGGGGAGAAGGTTGTTGACTCAAACGGTGTCGTTCAATGGGATGAAGAGTTTCAAACAATTTGTACACTTTCTGGTTATAAAGATAATGCTTTTAATCCTTGGGAGATTGCTTTTACAGTCTTGGATGTGAGTTTCTTGATTTGCCCCTCTTTTTTTCAATTTCTTTTTGTAATTCTTGATTTTATTTCCTTTAAATTACATTGAATATTTTTCACACTTTCTTGATTGTTTTGGTTTCCTTCTGTCATGGTGTTTATGTACATACATACACTATATCTATATATTTCCACACACATAATTAGGGTTTCATTATATGATGCTAAAGCAAATGAAATTTGTTTTACTCTTTGTGTATGTTAATTTTGGTAACCAATTTCTGCAAAAGAAAGAGCTACACTTTGACTTTGGGTGTCAATTGGCATAAATCGTTATAAGTTTTATATGGTTTTGCTTCTTTCGACTAGAAGATGCGATATGAAACTATTTCTTGTATCAAGTGGAGTACTTAAAAGAACAAAGGAATGAAGATTATACTATTTGACCAAATTTATTAATGTTGTTGTCCTAAGTCATTGTAGTTATGTAAATTTTGTTATATTATAAGATGTCGAAAGCCCTAGTTTAGCTCAAGATATGATTGGTCTACTAGTTTTGTTATGAAACTTTTAGACAGGTATATGGATAACACAGATCATAGATTGCTAAATGTTACGTACCATTGCATACCTAAGTGCAGAAAACTAACCATAAATGCCTAAACCTTCCTCATGATTATTGTGGGAAGTTCATGTTTTCATGATAAACACATTTTAATATCTTTTAGGGGGTGTTTGGCATTGCGTTTTGAAAGTGATTATATGATATGGTGTTAGAATCAGATAATCAAGTAGGGTTGCAGGAGATGGTGTTTGGATATGTTTCCTTTGTTTTGTTTGAAGTGGTGTTAGTTGTTTGGAAAATTATGATTATTTAAGGATTTGCATCCAAATAACCCCCTAAATGATCAGATAATCAATATCAATTTTGTTGCAGCTACCTTTAAATAGATAATCTGACCCCTGAGTAATCAGATGATCAGAATCTGTTTCACTATACCAAATACTAGAAATTAATTATCTGCTACCTAAAAACACAATAATCAAATAATCACTTTCAAAACGCAATGCCAAACACCCCCTTAGAGGTTTTTAGTGAAGTTGACGTTGGAAATCTCTATATAAAGTCTTTATGATATTGTTTGCTAATAGTTTTATATGATTTTTTTAATCCAGGGATTAAGCCCAGGACCAAGAAACAAAGTTCCCATAATTGGAACAGCATCTTTGAATCTTGCTGAATTTGTTTCTGCTGCTGAAGAAAAAGATCTTGACCTCACCATTCCTCTCACCATAACATGTGGAACAACCGAGCCTCGCCCCTCTCTTCATGTATGTGAGCTTTATACTTTATTTTTTATTTTGTTTCTTCATGTGTTTTCATTTTAGCATCTGTGTATTTGATAGATGCTCTAATTATAGTTTAGGATGTCTGATGTCCAATAATTAAATTAGTAATTTCCAACATATAAACCAGCTTACTTGTGTACTTAAATGGATAACATTTCATAACTTGTAGCCGTTTGGTGTAGATGCATGTAAGTCCCACAAAATCACATAGTTATTTCTTAAAGATTGAAATTTTTAAAGAAACGAAGTACAATTTCCCCTCTCGTGGTTGCTTTTGATGTACGTATAGAAATACTTTACCTATCTCATGAGAATTTTAATCTCTAGCTATATGATTTTAAGCTAGTGATACCTACAGTTCATTTGTAATGTCGGTAGTGGTCAAACAGGTAAGTTCTTATTTGAAACTTTTTCAGAAAGGTAAAATGTACATGAGTACATCTTTTGAATTGCTCTACCCATTGAATCAAAAATGTATGTTTGACTCGGTGCGTATTTTAAGAAACACAATACCTAAAATACCCTTAAACAGACACAGAAAAGAAGAAACTTGTGGTCTTAAATCAATACCATTGATTTATCTGAAAAGTTGATGATGGGAAAATAGTTAAATTTTAACTTTGAACAGTTCTAGACAAGAAATGCTACTTTTTTCATGGGTTTGTAATCTTGAGGTTGGTTATGCAGATACAACTTAGTTTGATGGAATTGAGAGCTGACCAGGAACCTGCAGAACCTACACAAAGTCAAAGGCAAACATCAGAATTTTCATCAGAAGAGAAAGATGAGCTTTCTGCACTCAAAGCTGGATTAAGAAAAGTCAAAATCTTTACTGAATCAATTAGGCGAGGGAAAAAAACGTCTTGCGAGGATGATCATGATAGCAGGAGTGAGGAAGGCGATTATTCCTCATACCCTTTTGATTCAGAATCACTCGAGGAATCTGAAGAAGGTGAGTCAAATGAAGTCAAAGAAGATGATGACACTGCTTTCAGGAAATCATTCAGCTATGGTACATTGGCACATGCTAATTGTACCACAGGATCTCTTTATGAAGATGGTGTTTATTACAGTAATAGAAAATCTGATGTGGGTTGCTCTCAAAATGATGATTCAAATGCTTCTGTTTCTGAACCGTATGTGATTCCTAATCCGAAACGTGGTATATTTCCTTGGAAGAAAAGGAAACTGAATTTGAGATCACCAAAAACTAAAGGTGAACCACTTTTAAAGGAAGCATACGCTGAAGAAGGTGGTGATGACATTGACTTTGACCGCCGACAGCTCAGCCCCGACCAATCCCTTGGCGTAAAACCTTAAAACTAAAAACCTTTTGTGATTTTGATTTTCAACACAGAAAGTTTTCTTTTTTAATGTATTTTCATTTTCTTTGAACAGTGGTGTATGTTGAATAACCGATCTTCAGTATCTGAATTTGGGGATGATGATTTTTCTGTTGGAAATTGGGAACAGAAGGAAGTAATCAGCCGTGACTCACACATGAAGCTTAGAACACAAGTTTTCTTTGCTTCAATCGATCAACGGTCCGAAAGAGCCGCCGGTGAGAGTGCATGCACTGTCCTAGTAGCGGTGATAGCCGATTGGTTCCAAAATAACCATGATCACATGCCAATTAAGTCCCAACTCGATTCTTTGATACGTGAAGGCTCGTTAGAATGGAGAAATCTTTGTGAAAATGAAATTTACAGGGCCCAATTTCCCGACAAACACTTCGATCTTGAAACCATTCTTGAAGCTCATTTGCTCCCTTTATTGGTTGTTCCCGAAAAATCTTTTATCGGGTTTTTCCACCCTGAAGAAATCCAAGAGGGTAGTTTTGACTTCTTGCATGGTGCAATGTCTTTTGATACTATGTGGGATGAGATTAGTCGTGTGTCAGAGCCACGAGTCTACATAGTTAGCTGGAATGACCACTTTTTTGTCTTGAAAGTTGATTCTGATGCATATTATATCGTTGATACTTTAGGAGAGAGGCTTTTTGAGGGGTGTAATCAAGCTTATATCTTGAAATTTGACCAAAACACCATAATTTATCAACTTCCAACTTCTGAATCAAGTTCTGATGATTCTAACAGAAAGTCAACTTCAGAAACCGTGGAACCGGTCAAGGATTTGAGTGAAAACAAGGTTATCTGCGAGGGAAAAGAATCTTGTAAGATGTATCTAAAAAGCTTTTTAGCAGCCATTCCTATAAGAGAGCTGCAAGCAGATATGAAAAAAGGTTTACTTTCTTCAACACCACTTCATCACAGGCTACAGATTGAGTTTCACTACACTCGGTTACAACCACCGCCTGCTGCTGCGAATCCTGACTCTGTTCCGGTCACTGCCACCTCAGCACCAGAAGTTGATGACTCAGCAAAGCCGGTTGACACGTAGGATAGTTTCACAAGGGAGTTTTAGATTTAAAGTTTGAACTAGCTTTGTTTCTACAAGTTCTTTGCTTTTCTTGAATGTTCATAGTTTTTGTGTTAAAAGACTCTTGGGATGGAAAATGGAAGGGAATCCCAACTGTGTAGTCTCTGTTTCCATCTTTTGCAAAATTAAGGCTTTAACATTTTTGGTCAACTTTAGTCTTTGAGTTCAAATTTTGCTGTTTGATTAATTGATTCTTGTCGTCTTCACTTAAACCCACATTCTGATTCCAATTCCCAAGCTAATGAAAATTTGTGTTTGATGATTCCGCCTTTCTGTTTACAGGTTTAGACTTTCAGGTTTACCGCAGATGCCTTTCATTGTAGCCAATAAAGATATTGACCTTTTAGTCAACTTTTTTCATAATGTGTGGTTTGTTTCCAACTGTCTTGATTTGAACCCACTTCATGATTCCTGTTACCAAGTTGAGGATAATTGGTATTTCTGAAGACTCTGCATTGTAACCATGTGACTCTGTTTAAAAAAGACCTCAACTTTTTGGTCAACTTTCTTTTTTGTGCTCCAACTTGTGTTGTCTGATTCCAGTTCTCTTGATTTGAACCCACTTTCTGATTCCAGTTCCAGTTCTCTTTTTGGGTCACCATGTGATCCATTTTTTTTTGGCTCTGGGCATGTATTTGCTGTAAAGTTTCAACTTTGTTATTTGTGGGCATTGAGAGTGACCTTTTGTTGTCTCCATAAAATTTTATACAATCAAAAATTAAATTTATAAATGCATGATATGCTTTGTATGTCATATCATTATTCCATGGAGTTGGTTTTGTTTAGAAGTATAATGCACATGGTACAACTTGTAATGCCCTAAAAGTGGTATCACTCTTGCTTAACATTTAGCATATGGTACAACAGTTATTGTACAATGTACAAGTTTTGTCTGAAATCTCACACCACAAACATACAAATTAAATCATATTTTTTAGGCAAGTACAAATACTATATTCTTGTTCACATGGTAGCGTACTATAGGTTGACTTCCTTTTTGTCATTTTACGACAATATTGGTCAAATATTGACCAACTGACGGACCACTGAAGTATCATCGTGCCACCAGTGGTACCACCTGATCATATTCCAATACAAAATCACCAATTCAGGAGGAAACCCAATTTTTTTTGGTAAAACCCCCTTGTGAGATTCGAACTCAGGACCTTATGGTCACTGAGCCTTATCCCACCACCAAGATGCCGCTGGGCTATTATGCCTGATTCGTTACATGTCCGGCAAAGAATTAATTTTTTTTAACGGTAATTTTTTACACCTAATACCACCTATCAACATGCAATTAAGAATTTTAACTCACGTCACTTTTTTTTAAGACAATCATCAATACCACTAGGTTACAACGTCATAAGCAAATGCATAATTAGTTACCTATCTATCTTCAATTCTTCATTGGAGTATAATGTTTATTTTTGAACAGGCTAAGATAAGATAAAGTGAGTGTTTGGGAAAGCTTTTATATACAACTTTTATTTGTATCGAATCGTATGGTAAAGTAGTTAAAACTATAGTTAGAAAATTTAAAATGGTATAAAAGTAAACATTAATGAAACCTCAAATGATTAAAAAAAACAATTAATTAATGATATTTGTGTACTTAATTTATCAAAAACTCCACCTCTTTAATGATATTTATGTGGTTTTAAGAGAGATTTTTTTTCAAATAAAACTTGAAGCTCCCACATTCAAATAAGTTTCTTTTCAACAAAAAGGTTCTTTTTTTCTTTCTTAAAATAAAACTATTAAACTCCAATTCTCCAAATAAGTAACGTTTTTTGGGCCAGATCCAGTGACATTTCTTTTAGCGGCCCAATTCGTGTGCCTATATCAATTATCATGTACTCTCCTTGACCTTATATAAGTGGGTCAACTGTCAATCTGTAACATTTCATACTGTTCGAGTCAAAGTAAGCTGATCAAAAGTTTTAAAAGAAAAAAACATCAATCTGGCCTTCTTGCAAGTGGGACCACCTCGCCCAAAGGGGTCAAGAGCGGTGTTCTCGTTCGACGGTTTGCGCATCGCATCCGCGGATCAACAGACTTGACATGAAAAAGGTGACCATAATGAGTAAGTTGTCTAAGTGTGTCACTTCTTTTGTAATCATTGATATTTTGAAAACATGATCGGTTATTGAATTAGACACACTACTGGTTCACTAACTGGACCAATCGAACCAGACTAAAAAACCGTATGACGTAATAATTAATTTAAAAATTTGTATACATGTTACATAAATTTTATATAGTATATTGTTATGTTTTTATATTTAAAAGAATAAATGTTAAGTTTATTTGCCAGCCATTTTTGTTGGGTGTAATGTGGAGAAATGACTATTTGGCAGGGTTGATTTTTAAAATATTATTTTTTTCGTATTCAATAGTCAACTGCAACATAAATAGGGGATCAAACTGCAAAAAGAATTAAATAATGGGGAATTACTCTACTAAACTACTAACGTAAGATGTTGAGAGCATGAGCACACCGTTATAATTAGTTTAAACACACTGTTATAATAACAATGGATCAATATTTTAGAAACATCATTGCTTAAAAATATAGCAATATTATTCTTAGTTTACAAATAATAAAATTCTTGATTTTATGGTATAATTTAAAAAATAAAATAATAAGAAAAAAAATCCAACAAAAGAGGTTGGTTCCTCTTTAAAGTTTAACCATTTCAATCATTTTTAACTTACTATTAATTACAAACTTATCATCGTCTCAATCTTAATAATTGAAATAGTGTGATCAATTGTCCAAAACTCTTCGGATGAAAATTTAATTTGTATATGATTCTCAATATTAAATTTAAACGAGAACCGCTAAATATTTAAAATCTTTTTATTTCACCGACGAGAACATATATTTACTAACAAATACATTATAATATTTAAATAATTTTATAAAAAAAATAATATATAATAGTTTATTTACTGTGAAAGACTTAAAATTCAATCAAATTGAAAGATTTTCATTTTTTTTTACTTTAAAAAAAATACTATTCCATGAACATGTTTAACTACAAAACAACCACTAGTTTAACCTAGTGGCAAAGGTGTATACCCAAGACTTAATTAAATTGGGGAGGTCTTGGTTTAAGTCTCACTTATGACAAAAAAAAAGGGTCCAGGTTGGGCCATAAAGCTTTCTTACCTATAATAAATTTGCTCCTGAGAGAGGTAGAAATGATCGGATGGGTTAGTGATCCAAATTGTCGTTCAAAAAAAATGTTTAACTATAAATCATATTTCTCAATACCCCTTTTCAATTGAAGATTATTATTATTATATACATGTGGGACCGTCTTTATCATTTAAGACGGCAATGTTTAATGAGAACAAAGAAGCATTAGTTATAATATTGATACCCTCATGAAAACGAGATGTCTCCATCACATGAAAATTTTAACATTATTTTATTTTATGGTAACTTTTAAAAGAGAGGACTATAATGTCAAATGGAGTTGTGACCGGTTCAAAGTAGCGGTTGACATATAGTCCATGTACGGTTTTTGACCTTTTCTAATACCCTCATTTTCTATTATTTTTAATGATTTTGTAATTAATAGAAAACTGTTTTATCAACTAACGGCTAAAAGAACTTATTGGTCAGGGTTAATCATGCAAAGTCATCAACCTTTTTCTAATATATGTAATTTAATGAAAAGGTCACAATAATTGGCAAAAGTCAAATCAAAACAAATAAAAAGGTTTGGCCTTATTTTTACGATACTTATAAGACTGTTGGTTGTGGTAAGCGAGCGAGGGGCGCCAACGGTGGGCTTGAGCCACCGTGGTGGCGAACACCGCAAGGGTGTCCAGCGATGGGGGGCGCTATGGGGCGCTAGGGGGTGGGCGTGGGTGGGCTAGCGGGAGAAGATGGCGTGATATGGGTGAAAAAAGTGTTTTTGGATAAAGCCCCCGCTCATCTGCACCACAACACCCTCAAGTGCTTCAGCAGGGGCTTTATCCACTGCTTAGTCAGCATCCAGTCAGCGCCACATGGCGTGATATTAGAGGATGAATCCACCCTCAATAAAGCCCCACAACCAACAGCCTAACCAATGTTTTCATAATCGAACCGGTCACCTTAGAGGTTTACTGGTCAAACCGGACGGTCCGGGTGGACAGGATTTAAGAACCGGATGACGTTATAAAAATATAAAAATTAAAACTATGTACATATATACAAAATATAAAACAATTTTTGTTTTGATGTAAATTTGTAATTTTAATGTCATGTGAATGCTTAAATAAATAAACTATGCAACTTGTAATACTAAATTAATTAGAAAATGAGATTTTGAAGAAAAAAACAAAAAATAAAATCAAAAATTTTGAGATCCGGTCCGACCAGCTCAAACGAAAGCGGTTCAACTAACCGAACAAGTTATGTGTTCAGTTCCCGGTCCGATTCTGAAAACACTGCTTATAACTTTAACTTTAAAATGTCCTGATTATGAGCTAAACCATGTATTAAAGATTGTATTCTACTCTTGATATGTTATTAAAATCCTATTTTTCGTAAAACCTTTCTATCATCTGTAGTAAATTTACAATTAAATGCATACATGTAGTCAATATTATCGAGTTGTATAGTTAAAAATCAATTAGTAAATATTTTTTGGGTAAAGTTGTTGTTTTGTGACCTTGAGGTCATGAGTTCAAGTTGTGGAAACAACCTCCTGCACAAAGTGTAAGATAAGGTTGTGTACATCATATAGCGAAGCGATCCGGTCCCTATGCAAATACGGGAGCTAAGTCAAAAACCGGGTTCAGACTTTTTTGGGGTTTGTATATCTAGAGTTTTTTAGTTTTTGATTTAGTCTGCTCGACAAACCATATTGACCTCGTCAAAACCGAACCAACATGCAACTTACAAGTTACAACCCTTAACTTTTAAAACCACTTTTTAGCTTATGGTGTGTGCCTTCTAACTTGATAATATCTTGAACTACAAGTGAACGTATTTTAGGAGCATGACATGTGCCTTCTTAAAACCATTGTTTAAAAGTTTGTCTAAGTTTAAAAGATTTAGCATCATGATATGTGCCTTTTTAAAACCATTGTTTATATCTACTACGTCTTGAAAAAAAATACCTACAAATATTTAATTATGGAGCATGGATGTAACATCCTGAAATTCGTAAACTAACGGGTCGGGCTAATGAGTAAATCGAGTCTCTTTTAAACGGCATGGAATGTAAAGATTTTCACGTAAAGCCCTGTCCAAGAAACTAAAAGGACCCGGTTAGCCACAAAGAAAACGGTTGGGATCGAAAGCGTGCTAAAAGGGAACCCGGGACTAGAGTGTAAACCTTAACGGTTTAAAAGCAACTTAAAACCAAACCCTAGGGCCATTCGGACCCAAGGTGTGCGACGGCAGGAAAGGACGACGAAGAGGAGATCTGGCGAAGGGAGGGGGGGCGGCGGTGAGTTCGTGACGGTCCTACGGCGGTGTCAAGTGGGGAAACCTCACTACGCATTAAGGTAACCTCATTTTTTACTTTTTAGATTTGTTATTTTCGTGATGGTTATTGGAGGAGGGTGGAGGCCGGTGGTGGCTACAGTAGTTAGGGCGGCGGTTGTGGTTACGGGGTGAAGCAAGCGACGGCGTCATCTGAGGGGTGGCGTGCGACGGGATCAGCCGGCAGGAGGAAACGAGGGAAATCCGCAGGTGTAGTGGCCGACTGCCGTGAAGGGGGAGAGAAAGAGGGCGGATGGCAGAGGAGAGACGTAGTATTGGTGGCAGCGCTTGGTGACTGCTGTGACGGCAGAGGTGGTGGTGACCGGCGGGCATGGTCGCTGTTGTGGCGGTGTGCCGTGATCGGTGTCGAAGGGACCGGTCAAAGATAAAGAAATAGAGTGTCCTAATCACCTTAAACTAGTTAGGGTAAGAAGGGTGTCGAACCACGAAGAGTTTGTGGTCGGTGCTCAACTTCAATTAACAATGCAAATTATGAAGTTACAACGGGTCTTTCTGACCAAACACAATCAATGATTTAAGTGAAAACTTTATAAACTCGACAAACAAATCAAGTACCAAACAAAACGGTTTAAGTTGTAAACAATAATTAAAAGGGTATCACACCCGGGTTTCAAGTTCACAAGTAATTAGGAATTATCACACCAACATTTGAGTTCAAACAATCGAATGGTTATTCAAATCTAATTAACCAAATCTAACCAAGAACATCAACATTCATACATCATCGACAAATAGTGTAAAACAATATTCACGAATGAAATCGAGACAAATGTATGCAATATAGAATTAGATTAATCAATAGATTCAACATAAATCAAAGTTCATAGCAATTATCATCTAACGGGGTCAATGGTGCAAGAATTTATCGACTCCCGTGAGTTCATAACCATACTAAACACAAAGATTCAAGTGTTTCAAACCAAACGATTACAAGAATTGTTTCTCAAAGCTAGCACATGATAAAACCCTAAAAACTTACAAACAATCCACCCGGGAGTGATTACCGGTGGATTAGCCGCTCATGGTGGTAGAAATCATCTTCAATCTTTCAATCGGATGTTAGAATCGTGTTCTTTATCCTCCAAGAACTCCAAAATCGCCCCAAGAACTGTGGTGTAAAAGATGGATTTGAATTTGGGGAAGAAAAACCTAATTAACCATTGAAAATCGGCTGTTTCGCCCAAAACCCGCGTAGGCCTACCAGTTAACCAAGTAATTTTAAAAACTTATAAATTTTTGTTTATAAAGGTACCTATCACCCTATGTTGACAGTTTCGACCTTACCGACACCCCTAAGATGAGAACCCACAAGATATTCTGAATTAATTATTCATTTAAACCTAGATACATTATCAGGATGTTTAAGCTCTTAAGTCGGTTGGGCCTACCAAAACATTACAAATCAAACGCGTTTTCTATTTATTATTGTTTTTAATCACAAAAGCATAGTTTCCAACTATATCTATCATTTTCCATTTAGTTACAAAAATTCTGATCCACGGACATTTTTGAAAATTTTTAAATTTTTATGGATTTTTCAATTTTTATATATATATTTTTTCTATACAAACTCAGTCTCCCATCCCCACACTTGAACCTTACATTGTCCCAATGTAAATAGTTATGAAATGTAAAAGTGCGGTTAGTGGGTGTAAAAATAACCAATACCCAATAACTCCCAATATCCAACTCAACGATTCCCATAACCATAAGCACCAACCCAATCACAATCAACCAAGTTTCAAACATAAACACACCAAAACAAACAAAAAAAAACAGATTCGTTCAATCAAAGCAACATAAATATGAGAAAGAGTACGTGGACCTGATTAAAGGTGATCATAGAGTGCTTGAACCATCACCAAAAATGGACTCGTAAGTCTTCCATGAGTCTTCCCCACACTTGAGTGTTGCTATGGTGACGAAAACTAAAACACACAAAACAAAACAAAGCAAAGACAAAATACAAGCAATCACAAGCCGGGTTGCCTCCCGGTTAGCGCTAAGTTTATTGTCCTCAGCCCGACATTACCTCCTTATGGAGGTTGAAACACAAAATTGCTTCCACTAGCTCCCTCACCACTTCGGTTCTTATCACTCCAACTCCAAGATTCATCTCTCGCAAATTTCACATCACACAAATCTACTTTCTCGTTCGGATGTTGGACATGGTCGGGTGGTTTCTTTTCATCATTCAATCTCTCAGTTTTCTTCTCGATTTCCTTCGGCTCGTCTTTCACATTAAACCTGTCAAACATGATACCTTTGTTTTTGGTGTCACCCTCGTTTGCCTTGGCGCGAGGATGAACGTTAGTAGTGACTGCTTTTGAACACTTATTTTCAACCGAATATGTAAATGAATTTGAAAAAATATTAATGTTCAACTTACGCTTCCCAAAGGTCATGTCAACAGTGCCGGTTCGGCAGTTGATTTGTGCATTTGCGGTTGCCAAAAACGGTCTTCCCAAAATCACTCGTGGCTCCTCCTTAGCAAGTGGTGCATAATCAAGCACTAAGAAATCTCCAGGATAATAGAATTCTCCAATCTTCACAGCCACTCCCACTAGTTTCCCCCGAGGACGAGTGCATGTAGCATTTGCTAACACCAACGTGGTGTTGTATTCTTCTAATGGACCAAAATTGTATTGGTCATACACGCTCCCTGGTAGAATGCTCACCCCCGCTCCATAATCTAGCAGTGCCAACTTAGTTTTGAATTCCCCAATTTGAATAGGAACTAAGGGTTCTCCACACTCAATTTCCTCCTCTTCTCCTTCTTCCTTACCATGGGCCACATCAATTGCACTAACATGATGTTGTGGCTTCAATGTGTTGTCAATTGGCAGTTTACCTTCATTTTGTTTTAGCAAAGATATTTCTTCGGCCATTTGCCCCACTTGTCTTTCCAAAGCCACAAAAGACTTGTCTCTCATTTCATTCTCCCTTTTTGACTCTTTCATCATCTCCAACAGTGCATCCAGTTTTGATTTAACCGCGTCATCACCCCCCGATGATCCACCCTGTTGTTGATGATCTTGATTGTAATTCCTTGGGGGGTAATTTGTGTTCCGGTTATTGTTATATGAACTTCTTTGGTAACCGCCCGAATTGTAGTTCCCTTGTTGACGAGGTTGGTATGACGAAGTACCTTGATTTGAACCTTGGAAATTTGGGTTCAATTGGTTTGATGCGTCCCCGTATTTGACGTTGGGATGATTCCTCGAGCTCGGGTGATAGGAGTTTGAGTTTGTATCATATGGTTTCCTATCACCAAAAACTTGGTTCACTTCTTCTTGTCTACCATCTTGCAATGGGCAACTTATGGCCTTGTGTCCCAAATCCCCACAACTCTCACAAACATCAAAACGGGTTTTCACTCCCGCTACTTCCTTTTTCTCTCCTCTTTTCAAATTGGCCAATTCTTTCTCCATAGAGGCCAACCTCTCCTTCGTCTCATAGTCCGGGGCAGATTTTGAAATTGGGTGTTTGGCTCTTCGGCTAGCCGATGCCTCGGATTTTGAACTTTGGCTCATTCTTTCTAAGAAATCTCAATCATCTTCTTCGGGATTAGACAACAATGTCCCATTACTGGTGGACTTCAAGTACTTCCTCTCCTCTTGAGTCAAACCATCAACAAAACACTTTACTAGTTCCCACAACTCAATTTGATGGTGGGGGCATTTCCTCAACAACTCCTTGAAACGGGTAAAAGCTTTATGTAAAGGTTCACCTGTTTGTTGTTGAAAAGTTCGAATCTCAATTCGGGAGTCATCTGTCTTCGCAACCGAGTAATATTCGTCCAAGAAAACTTGTTGCATTTCATCCCATGTGTAGATGCTATTAGCCGGCAATGTGATGAACCATTGCTTTGCTCGATCTTTGAGGGAAAACTGAAAAAGTCGAAGTTTGACCTCATTTTGGTCAAAGTTTTCATCCCCAATTGTGCTACAGATGGCAGTAAACTCGGCTAAATGGGTGTATGGTTCTTCGATGACCATACCATGAAAATGTGGAAGGACATTGATGTAATTCGGTCTTGACTTGAACCTCCTCATTCCGGGAACTGGTGGAACAATTGGAGAAGCATTCTCCGAAATAGCCGGTCGAAAGCGACCGTTAACTCCACCCATAGGGGCTACCGGTTGTCTTCGGTTTTCATTATTGTAGCCCCCATTAAATCTCCTCCCTTCCTGTCTAGGAGGATACCCAAATCTCTCTGGTCGACCTGTTCGACCCATTGGTTGTCTCGCCCTTTGGTGAACATAATTCACCTCTTCTTCCTCTCCAAAGCCTTGCCCCTCGTTATACTCTCCATATTGGCTCCTCTCACCATCCTCATACTCGTAATCGCCAAACCCTTCACCATTCCCAACATCTTCATTATCGTCATACCCAAAATATTCACCATCTTCATCCTCCCAACCCTCGTTCTCATTGTTTCCGGGAGGGGTTTGATTTTGTTATGGTCCCCTTCTTCCTTGGTACGTGGGATTGGTACGGATGTTAACGGGTCGGTTTTGTTGAACTGGACCCGACCCACGGGGTTGGTTGTTATTGATAGGTATAGGTGGGGTTTGGGTTGAGGTTCGGTGAGGTGGAGTTGGAGGGCGGTTAGGGATAGGGCCTCTGTTTGGAGTTGGGCCACGGTTTCTCATGCTAGATCCAGAATGACTGCTACGACCATCCATTGATGATGGTTCCGATGAAATAGGTTGTAAATTTTGTTGTTGGGTTCGGTTTTGCCTTGCTATCCTCTCAATTTCTGGTTCAAATACAAGTGGTGAAGTTCTCTCGGATGAACGGGTACGCATGCACTAATCTGTCACCTGCACACACAAACAAACACCACGCGTAACACAAAAATAGAAGAAGATTAACTAAACAAAACAAGTAACAAATAGTCACAAGAGTCAACTAAAATAAAACACCAAGCGCACACACTCCCCGGCAACGGCGCCAAAATTTGATCGGTGTCGAAGGGACCGGTCAAAGATAAAGAAATAGAGTGTCCTAATCACCTTAAACTAGTTAGGGTAAGAAGGGTGTCGAACCACGAAGAGTTTGTGGTCGGTGCTCAACTTCAATTAACAATGCAAATTATGAAGTTACAACGGGTCTTTCTGACCAAACACAATCAATGATTTAAGTGAAAACTTTATAAACTCGACAAACAAATCAAGTACCAAACAAAACGGTTTAAGTTGTAAACAATAATTAAAAGGGTATCACACCCGGGTTTCAAGTTCACAAGTAATTAGGAATTATCACACCAACATTTGAGTTCAAACAATCGAATGGTTATTCAAATCTAATTAACCAAATCTAACCAAGAACATCAACATTCATACATCATCGGCAAATAGTGTAAAACAATATTCACGAATGAAATCGAGACAAATGTATGCAATATAGAATTAGATTAATCAATAAATTCAACATAAATCAAAGTTCATAGCAATTATCATCTAACGGGGTCAATGGTGCAAGAATTTATCGACTCCCGTGAGTTCATAACCATACTAAACACAAAGATTCAAGTGTTTCAAACCAAACGATTACAAGAATTGTTTCTCAAAGCTAGCACATGATAAAACCCTAAAAACTTACAAACAATCCACCAGGGAGTGATTACCGGTGGATTAGCCGCTCATGGTGGTAGAAATCATCTTCAATCTTTCAATCGGATGTTAGAATCGTGTTCTTTATCCTCCAAGAACTCCAAAATCGCCCCAAGAACTGTGGTGTAAAAGATGGATTTGAATTTGGGAAAGAAAAACCTAATTAACCATTGAAAATCGGTTGTTTCGCCCAAAACCCGCGTCTGAAACGCACCCAGTGTAGGCTTACGCTGGGAGGGCGTAGGCCTACGCCGGTCCACTGGAAGCTGCTGTGAAGAAATTACTTAGGCGTAGGCCTACGTTGATATGGCGTAGCCTTACGCTGAACCTCTGATGCTTCTGTTTGCAATTTGCCTTCGGCGTAGGCTTACGCTGTAGCAGCGTAGCCTTACGCTGACCCTGCATTTTGCCCCGTTTTCTCCGTGTCTCTTCCAACTCTTGCATCACTCGCCTAATATCTTCCAAAATCATACTTTACGCTTCTAACACCTGCACATGCATGGCTACACAAAACCTTTGTATTCCACATATCAAAATGCATAAATATAACATATTGCACCTCTTAATACATGAAACTTTGGTCACTCATCATGCCGCGGTGATGAACGAAGGAGAAGGAAGACGGGGACGAGCCCGACGTATGGTACGACTCAGGTAGAGTTCAACGAGTTAGAAAATGGAGACGTTGCCCGATTATGGTTCTCACTTGACGAGGAAGGCGATGGTGACGTACGGGGTGGAACACGGTGTGGAGACGGAGGACGGTGAAGAGGTTGGCTAAGGATGTCGGCTAGGGTTTGCATGGGGCAAGTTATGGTTTGTGTAGCACACATGCGTGCATGCATGGGACCCGGTTCGATTATTCAATTTCTATCGGGTCAAGGACAGTTTGATGCACGTATTCGTGGAGCTAAGGGTTCGGTGAATCAGGTGGACGAGTAGATGAGGCCAAGTGTCGGGGTTTACTTATGTTCATGCGTGTCCGACGTATGTTTAGGACGCATTCTGATCGTGTGGTCATATATTGACAGGTTGGGTTCGAGCGTGAACGGGCGAGTTGCAGAGCAAGGACTAAGACTCAGCATAACCAGTGAGTTTCTAATATCCTCTTTAACATTTTTACTGTTTTGCGGCTATCGTACATACTCGCGTGTTTTTTCCTATTAACCAAATGTATTATGAGTTATGATTAAACCTGAAGCGTTTTATTATGTAATAATAAAACTAAGGGTCTACATGATGTCCTTAGGTTGTGTGGACTATGGGTTGGGATGATAAGTGTGTGTGTCGTACTATGAATTGTTCGGGATGAGTCGGGAAATGAGTTTAGACATGTTATGGGTATGTCTAGGATGTGTTATCATGAGTATATGGATGGGCTTGTGATAGATAACGAGTCATAGTAAATGCTAGTGTGCTATTATGTGTACTTGCTTGTTGTTGTTCGTGTTTGTGTCGTTGTCCTTGTGACATGATAAACTAGGTTGTGAAGGACAAGGTCCTTCGGGTGGTCACTAATGGTGACAATGCCTTGAGGGCAGTGATGAGCTCAGAGTATGACGAAAGCCTTGAAACCCTGGCGAGGGCGGTTGTGATGAGGTAGGTAAAATCCTTCGAAGGTAACCGTTATGTGCATTTATGTAAATTTATATTGCATGCAAATGTTTGTTGATAATTAATGTGTTGTGATGTTATTACTTTGATGTTAAACAATAGATTGACTGTGGTGTGGGAATGAGGTCGTGTTTACGACTAATGTATTGTAGCCCTTGTGAGAGTCATGGTTAGGGCTAGTCGAGTCCATGTCTAGGGTTTGGTTGATATAACCAGAATTCGGGTTGATACGCGTGGTGAATTACAAGTAGTAGAACGGTAAGTTCGGTCCATGTCGAGAACTTACAGGAGCATGGGTATGGGTTAAGTCTTGGGTTGTTAAATCCTTATGGGAATTTTGTGGGTAATGTGGATGATCAATATGTTAATAAATGATGAACCGTTTTATTCAGGATGGTATTGTCCTGAATTCAATTAAATGGTATTCGTGACAGAAATACTTTCTCTTAATATAAACTGTTATAACTCACTCAACGTAGCTGACTTTGTATATACGTTAGATTGTTTTGCAGGTAAGTTTACGTGACGATGTATCTTGGAGGCTTGGGAGCGGTGATACTCGGATTGGTGTGCGTGCATTCGTAAGGTAAGGTTAAGAACGATAATGAGTTAAAATAGATATAACTATTTTTAATTAAGACTTCCGCTGATTGTTAGAAATAAAATAAGTGTTTATAAGAGAATACCTACTGATGAGTTCCAACTATAAGGTGCCCAGTGTAAAACCTTATGATGGAATAGAAGCAAAATATGAATCACCTCTAGCATTGAAATTTTGAAAATGAAGTCATGAGACATTTATCTTTTGTTTTAAAGTTTGTAATGAATTACCACCAACACTAGCCCACAAAATGGTGTATAAATAACATACTTTTAAAAAAGAAAATTTTCTTATACATGTTTCATAACTTAAAAAATTGTGTATACCAAAAAAATACTGTAAAAATAATTATCTTATACATTTAAATCTTGTGTTTTAAATATACATGATATTATGTATGTTACATTAAAAAAAGAATATATATATATATATATATATATATATATAAATATATATATATAATATTGTCATGATTAAACTTTTTTTATTATTTTTATTTTAAAATATAATCAATTTAAAACTAAAGGGTTATAAACTATAAACAACCCTTTCACCATCATGTATATTATGAAGTAATGATATGATTTAATATTATTATCATTAAACTTGCTACAAAATAATAAGTATTTAAAAAAAGGTCTAACCTTCGTTGACCGACAAATCCGAATTTTTAATTTATGTTTTTAACTTTTTAAAGTGTTGAGTTCATTACCCAATCACCAGAAAATCAATTCTTTATTATTTTCTAAATTGAGAAATAAGATTTTTATTCAATTTAATGCTATATAACCTACCATAATTAAAAACAAAATCAACACCGGTCCAGATGTGATTTCTCAGTTCATCAAAATAGTCTCCTTCTATCGTGTTTTCTTCTGTTCAATTCGCTTCAAATCAAACACACACTTATACCATTTTCCTATAAAATTAGCAAAAGGATTTCTTTGATCCTATGGATTTGTCATTTCTTTCTCGATTATTGTAATCCTGGGATCAGATTTCAAGATTGCCGGTCTCCCCTTTCGATCTAAGACACATAGTCTTTGATTATTTGATTTGTGTGTTCGTAGCTGAAGAGAAGATTGTATAATCGCATGAAATTGTGAGTTAGATGGCTCAATTATCTGAACCTGAACGGTCTTCCAATGTTCAACAAAGGGGTTTTCGTGTTCAAGCTCCACTGGTGAGCCTACATCTTCTTTGACTTGTTCTTGTTTACAGTTTTTGGTACCCAGATGAAATCCTTATCATATGAGCATTTGTTTCATGAATCGGTGTTGTGGGTCTTGTTTCTTTACTGAATCTGTTGGTTTACGAGTGATAATTGGAGACGTTGAGATGAATTTGTGTGAGTATTTCAAGAAATACTGGCATTACCCTCGAGTTTTGATGTGGGTTTTTGCTAATTTTGACTCAATTTTGGGGGTTTTTTGTTTTCTTGAATTTGGGGGGTAAAACGTGTATACTCGCTATGATTTGTTTTCTCTTGATTTCTTGAATGTAACTCACCAAATCTGCAAGTCAACTCTGCAAACAGTGGGTTTTTGAAGATAAATTTTGGGATATTTATAATGAATTTAACTGATTTTGATCTGTTAGATGGTATAGGATAGAGTATTTTCTTGAAGTTCTTTCTCAGATATATGGAATATTTTATAAAATATATTTTCTTGCATCCTAACATGGATGAATGATTCAGGTGGAGTCGGTTTCTTGCTACTGCAGAGTTGATGCCGGTTTAAAAACAGTAGCAGGAGCCCGGAAATTTGTCCCCGGGTCAAAACTGTGCATCCAGCCCGATATCAACCCGCGCGCACACAAGTCCAAGAACGGGCGCAGGGAACGGACCAGGGTTCAACCGCCTCTCCTATCCGGGCTCCCAGACGACCTAGCCATTGCGTGTCTGATCCGGGTCCCACGGGCCGAGCATAACAAGCTTCGGTTAGTTTGCAAACGATGGTTTAGGCTTCTCTCGGGTAATTACTTCTACTCCCTTAGGAAGAGTCTGGGAATGGCGGAAGAATGGGTTTATGTTTTCAAAAGAGACCGTGATGGGAGGATTTCGTGGCATGCTTTCGACCCGATTTACCAACTTTGGCAACCGCTGCCACCTGTCCCGGTGGAATACGGTTATGCACTCGGGTTCGGGTGTGCGGTTTTAAGCGGGTGTCATCTGTATCTATTTGGAGGTAAAGACCCACTTAAGGGTTCTATGAGGCGGGTTATTTTCTACAGTGCTAGAACAAACAAATGGCATAGAGCTCCCGACATGCTTCGTAAAAGGCACTTTTTCGGAGCGTGTGTGATTAACAACTGTCTTTATGTTGCGGGTGGCGAATGTGAGGGGATTCACCGGACCCTACGGTCTGCGGAAGTTTATGACCCGAATAAACACCGGTGGAACTTCATATCAGATATGAGCACGGCTATGGTGCCATTTATCGGGGTGGTTCATAACGGGAAGTGGTTCTTGAAAGGGCTCGGGGCCCACCGAGAGGTCCTTAGTGAAGCGTATAGCCCAGACACAAACACGTGGGAGTCGATAACAAATGGAATGATTAGTGGTTGGAGAAACCCGAGTATTTCTATGAACGGGCAGCTTTATGCTTTGGACTGTCGTGATGGGTGCAAGATTAGGGTTTATGAAGAAGAATCGGGTTCTTGGAAAAGATTTATTGATAGTAAGATTCATTTAGGGAGCTCACGCTCGTTAGAGGCTGCAGCTCTTGTTTCTTTGAATGGGAAGCTGTGTATTATTAGGAATAATATGAGTATAAGTTTGGTTGATATATCGAGCCCGAATAAAGAAGTGGCTAGCAACCCTCAGCTTTGGGAGAACATTGCTGGAAAAGGTCAGATTAAGACATTGTTTACGAACTTATGGTCGAGTTTATCGGGTCGAAACAATTTGAAGAGCCACATTGTGCACTGTCAAGTGCTTCAAGCATGATGCGCGTCGGTTGTTGAAGAATCTGTGTTTCTGTAGGTGGTGTGGAGGTTGATTCAATGGCTGCAAATAAGAACACAATGAGGGAGGATCAAGAAACTTAAGACGAGGGGCATTTTGGTAATTGGAAAATTCAGAGGTGAGGTAGGTCTTGTACAAAAATTCAATGTAAGAACCAAATGGTGAGAAAGCATGAATCTTTAAACTCATTTCGTGGCTGTTATGCCCTGTTTTGAGTTCTTTGTGGCTTGCATAATTGAATTCTGTTTTGATTACATATTTTGACTTGTCTCTTGATTGTTTATGCAAATTGTGACCCGAGAATTAGAAAATGGGTCCAAACAACCTTTTTTACGACTAAGAGAACTATTTGTTCATCATTTATAGGATGGCAAAAAAACCTGAATCGGTTGGGAAAACTCAAAACATTGGTATGGGATTAGTTTTAAAAACTTTCGTGGGTTTGGGATGGATACCCGCCTGATTAGCCGAAATCCTTTACCAAAATCAAAACCGAATATATTATATATTCTAAATAAATTTCATAAATAGTATGTTAAAGTTGTTACTCAAACAAGTAGAATATTTCAAGTCGGTCTTTTTCTTAGTTTAAGATCAGGTTTCGGATAATGGTAATTCCAACAGGTAACTTTAACTTTATAAGCAAGTATATCGATACCATAGGTATATAAACAAACACATTGGGTGATATATGTAACTGGTAGCCGATGAGTTTATAATAAAGTATAAGACTACGATTATCAAAACTTGCTCCATAACCCAACCATTACCATCCTTATTCATTTAATCTTAGTAGATCTGGCAATCTTGACCCATGTGCTTTAACTTGGGTTGATTTGGACATTATATATAAAGATATGAGTTGTTTTGGATTAAGTAGAGGGTCAGGATGGGTAGACTTATAAGGGGAAAAAGAAAACCAAGCAAAACATGATGGGTGACCTAAATATACGGAACTTGCTTGGTGAATTCTTGAGCAAATCAAGGGTATACTAGAGGTGAGACAGGATTTTCGAAATTGAATTTTCATATAAAGTTGTGATTTGTTTCTTGAATTTTCATGACTAAAGTACAATTTTTTTGTTGCAAATTTCTTCAGTTTCCACCCAAATTTATTACGACCGAACAAGCATTATAATTATTTCTTGAGATACTTTTGCTACGAATTTCAGTTTTGATGGCTCGAATGGATCTTTTGATGTCTAAACTCTGTTTTATGATATTAGGTTTTGCGAGTATTCTTGATTTTAACTAGATGCAATTGATATGAACAGGAATGTTTGACTTTTGGATTGGGTTCCTCTTTATTTGATGCTAGGTTTTGTGGGTTTTTGAATGTTGGTCTCTAAAAATCTTGAACTTTGTTGTGTTTAAACTTGCTGAAATCAATTTACAGGTGGTGTTTGTTTGAGTAAATATCTGAGCTCAATATGGCGTTTTAAGGTGAAGATTGAACCGATGTAGCAAAAAATGACATAAAACCCCAAATTTTAACCTAGCTTCTAATCAAGTTCTGATTTTTTCTGTTCAATTTTCATAACTTGAGCCCCAATTTTCCGGTCTTTTGTTGGTTTGAATCTTTTTAGAATGACCTGTTCTGACCCACACCTATTTTAGTCAAAGCCAGTACTGACCCGAACCAAATGACCACTTCTATTTTAGTCAAAGCCTATTTTAAAAAGGTTCGTTCTGACCCGCTCAAACCGACCAGCCAGTCGTGCCAGTTACAGTTATAATAACTAGTAACGCAAAACAAGAACATGTTCATGAGTTGCTAATACAAGATATAATAGTCTTTGCATAGTGGAAAGTTGAAACAGACAATATTATACACTTCCTAGTACAGTTACGAGATTTCAGAAGTTTACACAATTACACTTGAAGAGAGGCTCAACGGGGCAACATTGACCCAGCCCAGTGGCTTCTAACCTCAGAACACAGGATACGAACATAGAAAACTTATTATCCAGTTATACGGTTACAGCATGATCCCATGGTGTTGCATCTACTCGGTGATCAGCATTTCAACCTCGTCAAAAGTCACCGGAATCTGGAAAACAAATAGACACAATTTCCATCATGAACAGACCAAACATACTGAGGTTTTTAGTTATTATGTTAACCAAACACACCAACTATTATATAATCAAGAAAGAACAATCAGTAGCAGTACCTTAAAGCAGATCAATACAATTGCAAAAATAATAATAATAATAATAATAAATAAATAAAATAAAATAGCTGTAATGAGTTCTATTCATATTTCCAAATATTACCGGGCAGTGATAAAGAGTGGATCTGCCATTGAAGAACTCTACTTGCTTAACACAGGCAAATACTAGTTTAAAAAGGTTAGCAACTACTGCTTTTTATAAAGACTCATCCCTCTCATCACTCCAACTAAGGCTGTTTAGAAAAACTGCCAAACCGCAAAAGAGGTTCACGAGCAATGTGTTAGTATGTTAGTGTTATCAACATATTTTAATGTAATTGGATTTGCAAATAAGACCAAAGGAATTCAAATCAAGTTATAATACAAGTTAGCGGATGTGATGTGCATGCTTGTATAAACTTAACTCAATCTGGTTCCTTGAAATACGACTAAGTTCAAATTTGAAGTTTACTATGACACGACGTACCTTTTATAGGTCAACTAGGTTCGAATCCCGTGTATTACACGTGTTGTATAGTTAAAATATAACTTATAAATTTGTAAATACGTCCTAACTTGTCAGACTATTATGATCGTCTCGAGATATATCAAGTGGAAATTTGTGTATATAACAAATTAGTATTTTTCTTTAATTAGTTATATTTTGATTTCCTATTATATATTCTTATTTAATATAATTAGTATTTCTCTTTAATAATATATTTATAATATCATTATTATTTAATAAGATATTGACGTATTTATTAAGAGAGAGGCGGGAAAATCAATGTGAGAATGCATGAGGAAGTGACACGTGTCCAACTTAAACCTTTATTTATTAGTATAGATACAAAATGTGGATCAACGTTGGACAAATTTGTTACATGTGTCAGGTAGTTATGGAATAGTCGATGTACCTTTCGAAGGTCAGACATTTCCAAGATTACACTAACCTAATATGTTAATAACCCTTACATTAACTTCTCCATAGATGAACAGAAATAGATCTTGATATAACTTCAATAAAACAGTTATAACTGAAATAGAACTGCAATAAAATCATAAATGACAGTTATGTCAGTTATAACTGCTTTTCCACCAAAATGAGAAGGTGTCATGTTTTATGTTAAAAGAATGTAACTAACTGTAACTATTTCTTGGTCTTGGAAATATTATGAGAAATACAAAACACACAAAAATCAATCAATCAATCAGAACATACAAACTATTTTACATAATGTGAATCTTTTTCAGCTCAAAATTTGACAATCTGTAATATGTGATTTGGCTTAGATTTGGAACTTCATAAAAACAGTTAACCTAACGGCTTATATACAAATTCACATACATATCTGTATGAGTATACAAATACATGATTACATATGTGTGTATATATAAGTCATATATTATTTTAACAACAAATTAAAATGTTAATGTCCATATAATGTAGCTGTATAAGGGGCGAGGTTTTAAATAGAAACAGTCTAATGGTGTTCTGTTAAGAAGCACTCAATTGCAAAATTTGAGACCTGTGCTGAGTGTTCATTAAACTAAAATCCATGTATTCAATCAACATACTTATCAAGATGTTAGGGTTTAATTTGCTCTCTACATTACAGATTAGTACACAACGGAGTTAATTTACCATCACTGTCTAAATCAATCATGCATTTGAAACAATTGACATAAAAAAGTGAAGCTATATGTACATATAATATACCTGAGAAATCTGTTTTGATGATTGACCGCATGCAGCAAGGGCGTTATCTGTACAAGAGTGAACCGTCTCAAACTGATCGATGTCAAGCTTCTTGTTAATAATCCCAACAGTGAAGTAGATATTATCAGAGCTTGGCAGGTCAACTCTAATTTCATCAACATTCAACCACAAAAAGAACTTCTTCACTTCGATCCCATCCAGATCTGTAATCGATCCAACGTTGAGCTTCCCGGAGATTTTAGTATCGTAGTAAACAAGGTAATCGAACTGGATGTAGCACGGTTGCTCGAGCTCAACAACGAAACTTCCATCATCGGGAGAGAGAGTGTAGGATTTGACGGAATCGGGCAAAAGGCCGCTAGGAAGACCGAATTTCTCGAGGATCTCGTAGACCGTGGGTGTATCGTCGGAGAGTGCAGAGGTTGAGGAGATGATTGTGAGTAGCGTTAGGAGGATTAGGGTTTTTGCCGCCATTGTTGTGGATGAGTCGGTGATGAAGTGTGTTGTTGGAGTTTGGACTATTGGCGTCTGGCGATGTATTTATCTACGGTAATTTCACGTAACGCCGTGCGTTTTGGTTTGGTGGACGGTGCGCCGATTTTGACCAAATTTCACGATTTATAAAAGAGAAAATCACTAAAATGTATATTTTTATAAAAAAATTAGTAAAATATACATTGATTTTTTCAAACTTAAAAAATACTCATCCAAAATTAACCAATAGGATTTCGACACGTAAGTTAAAACTAATTTGAAGGATCCAATATAGCCGGCCACGTGTCATACTAGAGAGTGTCCACGTGTTTCTAGTCGGCTAAATTGTAGTCGTTAACTCAACCGACGGCTTCACCCTAGCCGGCAAAAATCAACGACGAATGAAATGATGCCACGTGTCAAAATTAATAAATTTTGACGGCTATATGGTAGCCTACCGTATACTGTGTAGCCTCCAAAATTAAAACAAAGGCTATTCAATGACACGTGGTATCATTTCATTGATTTTGATTTAGCCGGCTATGGTGAAGCCGTTACCAGAGATACGGGCTACAATTTGGCCGGCAAAAATACGTGGATATGCTCAATGATTGACACGTGGTCGGCTATATTGGATCCTTCAAATTAGTTTTAACTTACGTGTCAAAATCTTATTGGGTCATTTTGGATTTGAATATTTTTTAAGTTTGAAAAAGTTAATGTACATTTTGACATTTTTTTTTATATCAAATGTACATTTTGATGATTTTCTCTTTATAAAAGGGAAAATCACTTTTCGTTCTAAACTAGACATTCTTTTTCAACCATTACCGACATAGACATTGCCTTAAAATTAACACACATAAGTCGGCTACGCCACCTTATCTAGCAGTCACATAAATCACGAAAATTACACATGGGCGTTTATCGTGTCAACGCGTGGGCGTTTATCGTGTCAACGCGTGTGCGCTTTGAAGGCTACGTAGCCGGTTCATTAACCGTAGCCGGCTTCTCTCGTTTTAGCCGGCGCTCAAAACCATAATTCAAAACAGTGACATGAAATTTAAAAATTAGAATTCAAAAAAGTAACATGAAATAATAACATTACAATCATTTTCAACGATGAGAATAATAATAAATGTTCTAGGTATGCAAAAACTAAAGAAGTACATTCGATGAACATTCTAGGTGTGACATCAGCTCATTCTCTATCTTGCATCTCTTATATTTACTTGCATATGTTTATGTTATAGATATATTATATAGAGTAAATTTCGTTTTGCGTCCATGTGGTTTGGTCAAATAATCGCTTTGAATCCAACGGCTTCAATTGGATTTTTTGTGTCCTTGTGGTTTCATTTTTGTTTCAATTAAACCCATGACACTAACACCGTTAGTTTTTCAGTTAAATTTAGGGGTATTTTAGTCTTTTACAGGTTTTTTAAATAGATTCATAGTTAAGGGTTTATTATGTAACTTACTAAAAAAACAATTAATAAAACAATTAAAAACCCAAACCACCCCCCATTTCTCCCCGCTCTTTCTCCCTAATTCCACGACCACAAAGAAACACTGTCGACCACCACCACAAAGAAAAAGTCACCGCCCATCACCACTAAAAGATCCGACCAAGTCTGAAACAAAGAGAGAGCAGATCTACACACCGTTCTTTTTCTTCGTGTTTCTGATCGCCATTCCTCACCGTCGGAGACCCCTCGATGTCGCCGGAAATTGTACAACGACGGTTAGGGGTTTGGTTGCGGCGAGCTTCAAACCCTATGTTCTGGTCAAAACGATTTTCAGTGGAGATCTGGCCACCACAAACAAGAGATATGGCTTCGGTCTCCTCCCCCTTCCCCCGCCCATCTTGTTCATCGATCTTCAAACCCCCACGATCTGGCCAAGAGTTTCTCCATTTTAGCAAGGCTTGGAGTTAATCTGGTTGCTGGTTGATCTGGTTGTGAGTTTGCGAAGGTCAGGTGGGGTCAGTGGAGGTTAAGAAGACGATCTAAATCAAGTGCAAGAGTGGATTTTGTTTTTGTGGACATGAACTTGTGGAAATTGCAGAAAGATCTATGAGATTCCTGATGAACATATGTGGATCCAAAAACTCAGATGGATCCCAATCTGGATAGGAATTAACATCAGAATCTTGGAATTGATGGATTGCAATATACATGTTTGAAGGTCTGGTAATAGGGTTTTGATTTTGTAAAGAGAGTTGTTAGAGAGAGAGAGAGAGTGAGAACAGAAACAGATATTGGGTAGAAAGAGAGGGTTGAAAGATTTTCTTAACTATGAAACTATTTAAAAAACCTGTAAAAGACTAAAATACCCCTAAATTTAACTGAAAAAACTAACAGTGTTAGTGTAATGGGTTTAATTGAAACAAAAATAAAACCACAGGGACGCAATAAGTCCAATTGAAACCTTTGAATTCAAAGCGATTATTTGACCAAACCACATGGACGCAAAACGAAATTTACTCTATTATATATGTTTATCTTTACGTAAATTACTAAGTTAAGCATCAAAGGTGTTCTCGGGGCTTCATTCCCGGGTCACCTCCTAACGAGTTCTTTGTGTTTTGCAGTTTAGATCTAAATTCAGGAACAACTCAAAAGCATTAGGTGCGGCTCAACTTGACATCAAACCCAGCCTAGATTCAGATGGATCATGATGTAACATTATCGTATCCTGGATTCATCCTTATTTTAGTAAGAACTAGCTTAGACCCCGTGTAATACACACGGCTGAAAAATATCAATAAATAAATTTCTTAAATTTTATTTATGTATTTTACAGGTATAAAAATGTATTACTGTATATTAAGGATATAAAACAAAATTCAAAATATGTAAAAGATAATATATAATTGGGTTTTGGAAATACGTCAATTACTATTTAATGTAATTTGACTTTCATTTACTATTTGATTGAAAATAAAAATTACGTAATTAGATTTCAAAGTTTTTTTTATAATAAAGGATAATTTAAAAATAAATTTGTTTTATTAGTATATTATTAATTTATTAGAAGATATGGGTGTATTTAATAAGAGAGAGAGGCGGGAAAACAATGATAAGATTGAATATGGTGACGACACGTGACATACAAAAACATTTCTTTATTATATAGTATAGATATACACATTCATTAAACATCAAAGTTTTTTATTATTGACTCAAAACCAACATGTGAGATTTGTATCCACATAAATACTATAGATTTATCTCGTTAAACATCAATTTGTGATCAATATTCATCATATGATTATCGATCTACATTCGTTAATTTATTGATTATTGACATTTTAACTGGAAATAATTGATAGAAAAATAGTGAACTTTGTACCCAAAAGCTAAATAAGAAAAAAAAAACTCACTTTAATTAACAAAGATTAAATCTCAATGCATGTGGATGATACAATTAAAGGATTGATTTACACAAAACAAAATCATTGGGAGAAAGACTTGTCAAATTGTTGGGTAAAAATTGAGATTTGGGAGTGAATTTTAAATTGAGATGAGACAAAATAGTGTTTATGATCAACAAAATCAATAGCATACATTATTATTGGAATTTTAGTCACATCCGACCGAGTAAAAGTTTCTTGGACGTCCGAACATCAAAACATGATGACACCGGTAAAAGAAATTCCAGGTCCACCACTGCTACGTCAACAATTAAAGATTGTTACATCGGGCCTTAAAAACTCACGACCTACACAACACGCTTTTGTTCAACCAAAGAAACAACACCCATAAAACAAAAATAAGAAAATGGTCCGAACAAATGCGAATAACATTACCGAATAGATCTAGCTAACTAATAGCAGGAAGTGCTTCATATAGGCTAATACAAGCTAAAGCTAAAGAAGAAAACCATGGAGGGAAGGCTAGTGGTATATGATGAAGAAGAGTAAAGCAAGAACCACGGTTAAGCCCCATGGCGAGCCGCCTGCTCGATGAATGGCATCTGGCTCGGACCCTGGCATAGGAATGCTAAACCGGTTAGGCGTGGAGAGCCAGTGAACCACAATGATCAAGACCAAAGGTGAAATCATTAGCAGATTATGTAGCATCTCAGCTGCTGTGGACATGACAGCATCATAAACAAAGCACCCCAAGATAACACATAACACCATGGCTGCTATGGTCATGAACCACTGGTCCCATGAGCCGAAACTTGAAGGGCTATTTGTCCCATGGTCATTGTCTTCTAAACCCATTGATGAAAGAAAGAGATGAACACAAGTGATGAAGATATAAAGATTTATTTCAACACATAAAATGCATCTACTCATCTTGCAACATTGCCAATTATTGTCCTTGTACCTGGTATCTATCTGGGCCACATGTTGATGGTGATTTTACAATGATAGTGGTATTCAAATCTCTGATAAATCTATAAATATTGATTGCTTTTCCAAAAGTGTCGCGGGGACCGGATAAATGATAAATCAATAATTTAATTATGATCGGATATGATGAAATTGTTTGTAAAAATAAACCATGTTGTGATAATTATTAGAAGTTATAGTTTTAGTTTTAATCGCAACCTCTAATGTCTATGAATTGTGAAACTTATAAAAATTATACTTGTTAAATTAAAATTAAAAATGATTAAGTTCTTTAAGTGCACGTTCCTCTTTTAGTGCAAAATTAATAGAAAGAAGTTGATATTTAACTAAATCCTAAAATGATTATTAATAAAATGAAGATGAAGAAACTGTGAACCATGATTAGTCTCACTAATATTCTGTATTTGTTGCTAGTGAACAAATATAAATCTTAACCATGAATCTTTCCAAAATCGCATTGTTTAATTCTGAGTGTTGGGTTATATGGATATAATTTGAATAATTATGTTACAAAGGTTGATATGCTAGATTATATTACGTTTAATTTGTTTTGTGTGTCATTAGGGGTGAGCAAGAAACGGGTTTAGAACCGAATACTCATAAGAGAAACCGTACCCGACCCGTGATTACCTGTTTAAGCAATGAAGGGTACGGGCTACGGGTTTCATACAAATCAACAGATGGGTACGAGTTGGGTGCATTTCCCCATAAAATAATATTAAAGTGAGATTGAATAAAAAAAGGCTTTAGAACCGAATACCCATAAAAGAAACCGTACACGACCCGTGATTACCCGTTTAAGCAATGAAGGGCACGGGTTACGGGTTTCATAAAAATCAACAAACGGGTACGGGCAGCCAGGTAATACCCGTTTGCTCACTCTTATGTGTCATATACATTTTCCTATTCTTTACACAAAATCCTTCTCCATAACTTGGTTTATTCTAGCTAGTTTTAATTACCTTTGTATTTTAATTTTAATATGGTATCATGAAACGCCCAAACCGGGTACATCTCATACTTTACATAAAACATAACAAACATAGTATTAAACTGGAAATCAGAATAACTATTACAGCGGAAGTCTTTAATTCAAAACATTCATAATCCAGTAACGTCTAACATTGTTCAAAACATAAACTATCGGAAATAGGAAAGTCAGTCTTCAGCACAACAGCCCGACGTCCATGCTATCCAGCCCTCACGACTCCTTTACTTTTCTTTTGCTTTACTTTTACTACCTGTCATGCATACTAAAAGTCAGCTAACGCTGGTGACTTCTATCTTTCTTTAAAACTGTAAACTTTCTTTAGGTGGTTAGTTTTATAAAAATAAAATAAACTATTTTTCTTTACTTTAAAACAAATTTGTATTTGTCTTTACTTTAAAACTTTACAACATTACAATTTATAAAATTGTTCCATCTCTTTCTTTCATTAAAACTTTACTTTTGAGGAAACCGGTTAAGGTGTCCTTGTTTACTATTTCAAATTCACTCGTACAGGACAAGTGACTATAACATACTTTAACTATCATATATGGATCAATGTCCGAGGACAATGTCCCTTTCTCGCTTACACCTCGGGGTAAGACTTTTACTTTAGCGTTGTCACCCTCAAGGTGGGACTTTCTTTCTCGCTTACACTTCAGTGTAAGACTCCTTTAGCAATTGCGCACACCTTAGGATGAGACTCATTTATCATTGCTTACACCTCATGGTAAGACTCATTTATTATTGCTTACACCTCAGGGTAATACTCCTTTACCATTGCTCACACCTCAGGATGACACTTCTACTTTACCATTGCTCACACCTCGGGGTGAGACTTCTACTTTAGCATGCTTGCATTACTTTCTACTATGAACTACTATGCAATGCAATTATACTACAACACATAATATAATGTTATTAAACACATATCATATAGACAAATAACACATATTATCACATAACCATATAATATGGCATTTGTCCTTTTCAAGCTACACCAAAGTGCAACTTATCTAACTCCTTTACTTTAGCTCTTTACTGTAATATCCAGAATTTTCTGATGTATCTTGCCCTAAAACCCTGCACGTATTATGAAATTTAAATCTTAGAAACTTATTAAAAATATTTTTTCTTAAACAATATTAAATTAATTGATATATATTTAAGAAAAAAACATTTGCACTTGAGATATATATATATATATATATATAAGACTTATTTTAAATATATATATATATATATGCATCTTATAAATAAAATATGTAAATCCTCAAAACTTTATGAATTTATAACTATTATTATGTAAATAATATGATTAATAAACTTATAAACATTTAAAACCTTGAAACTTATAAATTATGAACCTAAAAGTTATTTTATAAAATTATAAAATAATGAAACTTATAAAATAATAAAACTTATAAAAACTTAACTAGATTTTATAGAAATAAAACACAATTATTTTTATAAAAAGTCCAGGGACTAAACTGTCATTTATTGAAACTTATTTAAACTAGAAATCACGTTTTAGCATAAAATGATAAAGCTCATAAACTTCAAGGACCTGTTGTGTAACAAACCTAAACTTCTGAAACTGGAAATCGATCACGAGTTCGATTCCCACACAAACCGGTTTTGAGTTCGTTTATTCGAAAACGCGTTTTCCGGTCGAATTCAATGCACCTCGAGCTTCTACTCGAGCGTGGGACCCAAACCCAATGCTCTTCAATGCAAAAATTCAATTCTAAACCCCGCGAGATTCGATTCCATTTTTCACACCCGTAAACTTCCCAACCGTACGAGCATTAAACATCGAAATCGATTATAAATACCTACTGTTTCACCTTAGCGACATCACACTTGAACTCTCTGAAACATCAATTGCACCATATCATACCTGCAATTGCTCGTTTGATTCTTGGACAGCCGACCCTGAAGCTCGAACCCATTCTCCCTCATTTCGATATCATTTCAGGTAATTCTTATGACCAAAACATTCGTTTTCATTCGTAGATCAAAAGCCCTCTATCAATTTTCAATGACAGAGGGGATTTCGATTCGTATTTTAGGGATTTGATTCTAGGGTTCATACGGGAATTGGGGACGATTTGGGAATGTGCATATCTTTTTTTTTCTGTTTTATAACCTAACGAGACCCGTCTTCGGGTGGTTTGTGTGCTTGTGTGTGTGACTTGGGTGGCCCGGGTTTGATCCGGCCAGCTCGAGTTTTGCCCTTTTTACTTTATTTTATTTTTTTAAAACATTTTTAAACAGTTTTTATACTTTTAATATTTTTTATAAAATCTGTTAAACTTTTATAAACTTAAAAACGATTTTTAATTACACTTTTATATTCTGGAACGATTTTTAATTAATTAAAATTAGTTAAAACTTATAAAGATTTAATCCTTAAGATTTGTTTTAAATATTTAAAATCTATAAAAATACTTTTAAACTTTATAAAACTTATATCAAAAACAGAAACAATTTTATAAAAACAGAAAACTTAATTTACTATTTAATTTCTAAAGTAAATAAATTCTTTTTGTTTTAAAACTTTAAATAATAATTATAAACTTTAATAAACAGAAAACTTATATAACTTTTATAAAATCAGAAAAGTTTATAAAACTTATATATTATTTAGAAAACAGAAACTTATAAATTTGTGCATTTTTGCATTTTTATCTATTTAAATCAAGACTTGTTTATTTATTTATTTAAAACAAGAAATAAATATACATTGTTATTAAGATTAGAAAGTTATAAACTTATAATCTTTATAAAAATAGAAACTTAGATTTAATGAATTACCTACTTATACATTTTATAAAACTTATATTTTACATAAACAGAAACTTATTTGTTTATATAAATTTAAAACAGGAGGAATAAATATACTTTACTTATTTTTTTAAATGTTTATAAACTTATAAACTTTATAAAATAAAGTAGAAACTTTAAAACACTTGTAAACTTTATTTAAAATACTTATAAGAAGCTTTATTTAAGACATCTATAAACTTATAATTTTATTTAAACTTTAAACTTATAATTTAAACTTTATAAGAAGTTCTATTTAACATTTTATAAACTTATAAATGCTTATTATTATTTAAACTTATAACCATATTTTAAACATTATTAAATTACAAATCATTTTGTAAGATAAATACTTAATTCTTAAATACTTTAAATCTTGAATGATTTATATTTTTATTAGATAAAGTAATTATTCTTTTGGATAATTATTTGTCCTTAGTAATTATTTATTCTTAAATAATTATTATTTATCTTTAGTAATTATTTATTCTTAAATAACTATTATTTATTCTTAATAATTATTTATTTTAAATAATTATTATTAATCCTTAATCATTATTTTTTTTTTTACTTAAATATCCTTACAACTCTATTTATAAGATACTTAGAAAATTACTTTGAATTATTATTACCTATTTTGTGTGATTAATAATTAAGCATGTTAAATAATTATTTTTATTAATAATTATTCTAGACTATAAGCTTATTAAACTTTGATATACAAGTCTTGTGTTATTTATTCAAAACCTCGATTGGAAATTTGATTTAAACGTTATAAACACAAATTATTCCCGTCTCCTATTTGGAACCCTAGTCAATCTTAGAATCTTAGATACTTGCCATAGACTTATAGGATCAAACTTGAAACTTTAGACTTGTGTTCTTAGGCTTGTCGTGAGGATATTCTCCCTCAAATTCTTGCTACACTAAATCTTGTTGGACACTCTTTCATCATTCCAAGTGAGTATACTTAGCCCCTTTTTTTTGCTTGTTTATAAACTTGGGGTGGAACATGTATCAAACTTTCAGACTTATACAATTCTTGTACAACTATTTCTATATGCTTATTCTTGTGCTATGTGTCGTTGAGACTTGCATGCTTAAATTAAACTTAAAACTAGCATATTCATTAACTTTGATCAAGCCTACAGTGACAATAATAGATCTATTGTATTTGACCAATCCACCTAGATTGATTGACCCTTCGGGGGGAGCCCATGGTGATTGTTACTGGACCTAAACTTCTAAGAGTAACCTGCGGGTTATGCCTAAACTTGGTTGGAGGGTTGATATGCATAATGTTTAACTTGTTTGTTCTCACACTTATACCATAGAATGCATGTACATAGTGAATTGTAAAAATTTTCAAATACTTGGTTAAACTGTGTCAAAACCTTCTTATCTCACCAACTATTTTTAGTTGACAGTTACTCAACATGTTCCAGGTACATCAGCATGAGACTTTATTGTGATCACATAGGATGCGTTGGACTTAGAATACTTATCAAATTAAACCTTGTATTATTGTTATGTTTTGTTCTATTCTGGTATTGTAAACTTGAAAGTTATTAATGAAACTACTTAAACGTTAATAGTCAACCTTGTGTTCTTGAACAACCGCGTCCGCCCCGACGTATAATCCGTCGCCGGTTAGAGTGTGACATTTAGTTTCTTTAAAAATTCGTTTCAAAGATAGTACTATACTCTTTGACGCTTTCTATTTATTTTTATAAAAATATATATTTTTATAAAACAATACTTTAACTTTTAAAACTATCTTTTTGTCAAGATGCATGCCAGCCCAAAACCGTAGGGAAAAAGGGCAATAACAATTCACCATCAGGTTCGTGAGATACTATCACCGGTCAATAGGCGTCTCTATGCGTCACACATAATCTGTGTAATTAATTCATACAAGATAAGATAACATATCTAACCTACCAGGCGTTCTCTACTTTTAAGCTGGCGAACTTAAGGTTAGGTTCGCCACTTTTGATACGGGCGAACTTAGGCTATGCTCGCCTCTTTGACATTAGCAAACTTGTCAAGTTCGCTTTCTTGGATCCTGGCGAACTTAAGTCAAGTTCGCCATCTTTGACTTGGGCGAACCTGATCTAGCAAACTTAGTAAGTTCGCCACGTGAGCATCATGCGAACTTGGCAAGTTCGCCTGTGCGGGATATCTTCTTCCTCAAAACCCTAGAAGTTTTGGCTAAGTTTTCAACTTTCAAGCTTCGAACTTTTTATGTTCAAAACGTTACTATTCACTCCATGAACCTAAATCTATGTTCATTTAGTCGTTTCATACGTAAAAACTCAACCTTTACGCGTTTTTAACCCGAAACCCATTAAAATCTAAAAACTAAGATCTAGACGAGTTTGTTACCTGGATTCATTTGCTACTTCGATCCTCAACCTCAGTAGATGATAACGATCGATCCTTGAGCTCCTCCACTCGAATCCCAACTTTCTCTCTCTAAACTCTCTCAAGCTTTCTCTCTCTATAAACTTGCAATTGGTGAGAATGAGGAGAAGGGGAGGTGGCGGCTAGGGTTAAGCCTCCCTTCCCCACTCGTCTTTCGTCTCGTGCTATGTTTACCCCTTCATGTTTATTCTTTTATTCCATAGTCCCGTTCGTATCTTCACATTTATTATTATTATTTTTGGGATGTTACACATCAGAACTTCAAACACTCTTGGTGACCAAATCATTTCAGCTTGTTTGTTGAATCAAGCATCAACTCTGGATTTTAAAAAACCGGGACCATAAAATGCAGCACTAATATGACACAGAGTAGAAGATAAAAAAAAGAAAAGAAGAAAAATGAATAAGATGAAAAAGAAAGAGGAAAAAAAAGAAAGAAGACGAAGAAAAGGACGACATCTCAACAAGATTACCCGGTTTTTGGTCGTCACTTCAATAGCCAACGTATCACGGTTGTTCTTTCTTATCGTTATTTTGTTTCAAGCTAAACGTCTCACCCACGTTTAGCTTGAGGAGACATGTTAAGAATATGAAACATCATAATATTAGGATATGTGTAGTTGTTTCGTGAGAGAGGAGTGCGGGTGCCACCTCAGTTGACACGGGTGGCACACCATGTCGGCAATCCGTGGAGGTAGGCGTTGCCCTTCCTATTTGAAGGATTTACATTGATTTCAATGGGCCAATCAGAATCCAACACAACATCAATTTATTTTCTTTAATTTTTTTATTATATATTTAATTTTAGGCTTAATCTGATTTTTCTTAAATAACTTTCACTCGTTAGCTTAAAAAAAACAAACTATGCGGGTTTTTTTTTCTAAACATTCCGGTATAAATTTTAACGAAAATAGTTTTATTTTCGAAAAATTTATTTTTTGTCTTATAAGTGGTTTTAACACGTATTTGGATAGACATTTCGAATAATAAGTAAAGTTAATATTAGTTGTTTGAAAATAATTAATAAAATGTATTAAAAAAACTAGTCATGGTCACTAACTATTACACACCTTAGTGAGTGTGGGTATGACCTTGCTCACACTTATGAAACCACTACACATTTATTTGTTTTGTTGTTTTCATGTAGTGGTAGTACCAAATATAGTAATTTTTTTTATTTTTACATTTTTAATATTTGTTTTATTTATTTTATAAAATTTTAAAACTATATATTTATTAAATTATAGGTAGTAAATTTATAAATATTTATATATTTGATTGTGAAAAATAAATGTAAAAAGTGGTGATAATGTGAAAAGTAGAAGGATGTTCGTGAAACATGATGGATTGCTTGGAATGATGTTTGAATTGTTGATGTGACAAATGACTAGGGTTATTTACGAACGTTCGTGAAGTATGTATTACAAATGCTCATTTTGACCTAAACGTAATACATACAAGAAACCTTGATTGATAACATAATATCCAAATACATCATATTCCTTTGTATTTCTTTTTCATTCAATTATCGTATCTTCTTTGGAAAATAATAATAACCATTTCTAGTGCTAAAACCCACAAACGTCCTTATCTTCCTTGTACTCTTTGTCTAGTTGACATCCACCTTCATTATTAACCCTATAGTGACTCTTCATCCGTAATATTTATACTTGGAAGTTCTTAAAGTTATCCAGATCATTCTCCATATGGAGTAACTTCTTTATTTGGAGTAGAGGTTGTTCATCCGGAGTATTTACACTTGTGAATTTTGATGGACATCAACCTTTATCATGTATTTAGAGTGATGGTTTATGGTGGTCGATCATCAAAAACAAAGATTATTGGAAAATGATTCAACATAGGAGGGATTAAACACCCTTTATCGTGTTGGTTATCCTTCAACATCGGTTGATTAGAACTACGATGGGGGCAAAAGAAGGGGTGGGGTTGCAGTCAATGGTGGTTGATTGAAGCGAGTTGCCATGGTGGTTGCATATCGAAGAAGGGAGACACTGATGGTTTGAGAACTCTAAGGAGCTCCCTTTAATCCCAAACCACAGGAAAAGTGCTTCCGATGGTTGTGGTGTTTGTCACAAGGTAAATCGATTAGGATATTTTTGGTATGCTTGTGAAAATTGATAAATTTTTATTAAATAATTTTCTTTGTTCCTGAGGTTTTACCTGCAATTCACCATAAATGTGGGTCCAAATGTCGGCAAAATCGTTGCAATCCATAGAATTGATGTATTTATAATGAAAACGGGTGTGATATTTCTAAAAGTGAATACCTTTTTTTGTTTTTTTTTGCATATGTGTTTCTAATTTTTGTATGAAATTGACGAAAAACTGAAGTTGAATGCTAACATACGCTGTGAAATGTAACGTAGCGAAAACGAAAATTTAAAGAAATGGGGTTCGGTAAATAAAATAAATAAAAAGATCGGGGGCCTCTCGTGACTTAACGCGAAAGAAGGAAAAAGGGTGGGTGAGGAGGCTATAAACCCTAGCCGCCACCTTCCAACACACCTCATTCCACATTTCATCCAAATTCTAGAGAAAGAAAGTGAGAGTTTAGAGAGAGAAAGCTTTAAGAAACCATTATCCAACCTTCCAACTTGCTCCAATCTACTCTTGGATCGTTGCTGGGAAGAAAGGAAGGAAGAAGCTCACGAAATCAGGTAAGAATTGAGCTCAAATTCTTTGTTTAAGTTTTGTTGGGTTTTAGTGGGTTTTTACACAAAAAGCATGGATTTTTACGTGTTAAATTGAAAAGAAACCATAGATCTGGACTCACAAGAGTTAAACAAACGTTTTAAAGGTAAAAAATTAGGACCTTGATCGTTTTTAGGCATAGCCGCCATCTTCATGCAGAAAACTAGGGTTTTCTACGAAGAAGACGATCAAGTGAAACTAATCAGGTCAAAGCGAAACTAACAGTAAGCGAAACTATCTAGTTTCGCTGAGATATTAGGGAATCGAAACTGCCTAGTTTCGATGAGATCATAGGGAGCGAAACTGCCTAGTTTCGCTAAGTCATACGAAACGAAACTGCCTAGTTTCGCTAAGCCACAAGAAGCGAAACTCCCTAGTTTCGTTGCAATCTCAAAAAGCAAAATTTCCTAGTTTTGCTAAACTAGTAGAAAGTGTAGAATTAATGTTTTATTAATCATCAATTCAGATTGTGAGTGATGCCTCTTTGACTAGTTGTCAGTACGTAGAGGATAACTTATCAGGTGAGTTTCTATTGCGCATTTTTATTTAAAGTTTTGGGCTGAAGTGCATGCTTATAAATGAAACGAAAAACCGTTATTTTTACCAAATGTTCAAGATAATTATGTGTTATTAACTTAGGTTATAATATATGCAATTGTTTATAAATGTGTTAATCTAATTGATTGTACGGTAGCATATATATGTGTGTGTGATTAAATGTGCATGTTACCCTAGGGCGAAAGAAAGAATGAAAGAAAAGTCTTGTGTAAGAAACAAATGAGTCATGTCTTTGTGACAAGCAACATAGGAGTCTTATACACAAGCAATATAGGAGTCTTGCATTCGTGCAAGCACAACGGACCAAGCCTCCGAGACTTGGGACGGTAATGACACAATGATATCATTTGAGTGCTTGTTCACTCGCTGATAAGAAAAAGAAATAATGAATGAAAGAATAGCTAGCATGAATGTTAACTGAATGTGAACGTTTTGACAAGAAAGTTAGCATGAACGTTTTAAATGATTTAAAGAATTAATGGATTCCTACTTTAGGAAACAGAATGTTTTGAAGAAAGAAAATGTTTGAAAGTCAAGCTTACACTATTTTTATATTTAAGCTGTTTTGAAATAAAACAATAAAATGTTTATTTACTAAAGTAAAAATAGAACTCACTCAGTATATCTGACTTTTAGCATGCACCTCAGGTTAGTTAATGGAATGAAATGAAGGGAGTTGCGAGGGATTGGAACACATGGACTCAACGGGCTGATATATGTGAAGACTGACATTCCCGACTTTTGACCAATCAACTATTTAATGTTTTTAATTACATGGATATTTGTGATGTTTATGACTTCCGCTGTTATGTTACGTTATGGCTGAATGATTCAAAGTTTAAGAACTATATTTTCAATGTTTTGTGCCAACTATAAGACAATCCGGTTTGGGGCGTTTCATGGTATTAGTTTCATAAAATAGGATTATGAAAAGAAAGACGTGTTGTTGTTGGCGACAAGAGTATGTGAGGAAGAAAAGGAATTTTGGTCGGCAAAAGGGGTTGTCAGAAGGGAGGTCTATGAGTCGCCGGAACAGAGATGGGTGAGGAAGAAGATTGGTAGTGGGTGTTGATTTTTATTTTATTATTAATAAGGCGGGTCCCATTTATTATTATATATATATATAGAGAGAGAGAGGAAGTTTTAAATACAAATGGCTTATTTTGTACGAAGCGTACGAGGGATAGCAGCGCGCTGCGTGTTCCTTTTAATTTTTAGTGGGAGAGATATTTTTTTGTCATTCTACCAGTTATTAATTATGCATACGTAATTAACCTCATACAAATCAACATGCGTTATTACATATGCGTAATAAACCTCACACTTGTGTTATTACGTATGCGTAATAAACCTCATACAAATCAACATGCGTGGTTACGTATGTGTAATAAACCTCAGACTTGTGTTATTACGTATGCGTAATAAACCTCATACAATTCAACATGTGTGATTACGTATGCGTAATAAACCTCAGACTTGCGTTATTACGTATGCGCAATAAACTTCACACAAATCAACAACTGTGATCGTACAAATAAGGGTGAACATGATTACATACTTGAATTTGATATGCCAAATGGGTTTGATTTATACGCTTTTATCACATAAGGGTGAAGGTGATTTCAGGTCATCGACGACGTTTTTTTATAGAGATTGGTTTTGACGCATGTTGATAGAATTGGTTTTAATATCCTTTTTTACCTGGACGCTTGTTTATTGTGTTCTAGATAATTACGTTTATGTCAACGCGTGATTTAAAGCCCTAGGTCATATCATATCAACGGTCGGGGAGCCTTTGTACGCTAAGGGTCCTTTGTACGATAAACTCTTCCTATATATATATATATATATATAGGGGCATGTTCTTTTGAGAACCAACCATATGTTGAGAACCGAAAGAACCGCACAAAACGTGTACATATCGCTTTAGTGAAAAAAGTAAAATTCAACAACAATGTTTTATTTATCTCTTTCCACTCTTTGTTTGAGTTTATCTCCTCTCTCCTAAATTTTTTTAAGAAAAGTATAAAAATATGCATATATGCATTCATTTGTGCATATAGTGTGAGTGCATATATGCATTTAAAAAAACGACTATAAATTCGAGGTCTTTTAAAACCAAACCTTAAACATATTGAAATGTACATGAATTCTAGTCAATTTATAGTATAAATAGAGCAAGAGTTAATGCGGTTCTCACAGTTCTTAACATATTGTTGGTTCTCAAAAGAACATACCCCTATATACATATATTATTTTATTAGCGTTTACAACTTTATTTTTAATTTATTTATATTAAAGAGATGGGTCTCAATTATATATATATATATATTATTTTTTAACACAAGAACATTTTAGTTAATTTATAAAAAAGTTAACGGCATGGATGAATGATGTTAGAGACTTGGACTTGATTGCAACGAGATTGAAACTTATGTAGCTACAAAAATAACTTTTAAAATTTTGAACTAAAATGATAATTTATGTAAAAATAATAATAACCCCAGGACGCTTTCCCGCCCTCCCGCTCGCTTCATTTTCACCAAATAGTTGCATCAAAACCCGAGCAGCGGCGTCGTCCTTGGAGGCTACGGTGATTGTGATTGAGGTGAAATAACAAAAGAATCCGCGATCGCAGACCAAGAAGAAAAAGAGGGTTTAGCATCAACGCCGGTGATTGTTGTTTCAAAGTAGAGATGGCGGATGCTAGCGGCGGGTTGAGCAGTTGGTCCGGCCAGGAGGAGGAACGGGATACGGCCCCTATTCCTGATAGGGTACAAACAAACCATCTCTCTTTGTATTTTGTTTTTAAAGTTAATTATTTGCAAACTGCTGTTAGCATTGTAAAATTAGGATTGTTTGGGCATTTTCTATTACCCTGGACTGATTCTTACCTTTTGAGTCATTAGTAGATCAATAAATTAGTTGTGTTGCTATATGACAGACCAAGTGTATGAGTAGAATGGAAAGATGAAGCTTTATTAGGCTTTCATTTGGAGGTTAAAGTAACTTTTACTTACAAGAAAATCTTGATTGCCAAGCTTTCTGAGAGTTCCAACTGATCATTTCATACATGACTATCTCATTTCTTTGATCATTTGTTGGTTGATTCTCAGGTTCAAGTAGGTGGATCACCAATATATAACGATGGGAGGAAGTTAGGCAAAGGTGGGTTTGGTCTGGTATTTGTAGGTCGCCGTGTTTCTGGTGGAACTGGACGAATATCAGGTCCTGGGGCCACGGAGGTAAGTAGTGATCAATTTAGTATCTGAATTCAACTTAGTTTTTCTAATTCTTTTTGTAACAGGTTGCTCTTAAATTTGAGCCCATAAATAGCAAAGGCTGCAGATATGGTCCTCCACACGAGTGGCAAGTTTACAAGTATGTGTTTTTTTTTCATAGTCAAGCAAAAGATAATTTTCTTTTCAACTTAGACGTAACATGGATGTTCCTTTTGGTCGAACAGCACTCTAGGTGGCAGTCACGGTGTGCCTAAAGTACACTATAAAGGAAAACAAGGAGAGTACTATGTAATGGTATGATTGTCAACTTCAATTGCTTTCTGTATTAAAAGCTATTATAACAATCTGTTGTCTTTATGTCTTCCAGGTCATGGACATGCTTGGGCCTAGTTTATGGGATGTATGGAATTCTTCAGGGAAATCGTGAGTTCTTAAGCTTCTGAACATTAAAAGATCCTAATATTATAGGGTTTTAGTTCGGTTTCAGTCTTTGCTTTTTTATTCTTAGTTGACTATGTCATATTTCCAGGATGTCATCTGAAATGATATCTTGTATAGCTGTGGAGGCTTTGTCAATCTTGGACAAGATGCATGCAAGAGGGTATGAAATCTTTTGTTAGGTCTCAAATTGAGTTCTTTTTCTACTTCATAGCTACAAGTAGTTGTATCTATTGTCTATGATAACCAGAGTAATGATAAAGAATTGAATTGATTTCTATATTTTCCTGTACATTCGTGAAGGAGAATACATGGGTTTATATCTTTACAAAGGTTGCATAGAAAAGGAAATACAATAAGAGACATTAAAAGAAAATTGGCTGGTAATTAGCATATGCTGAAAGTTAGCCACGATTAGAGATCTTGATTGAGATGTGGTCAATAACTATTTTGGGAAATGAAGTGCACTGATCCCGTCCTTATTTTAGCCAAAATATTTCAACAGTATCTTTCTTTCATGGCATTATGTTAAATAACTTCTGTTTCGTAGTCACGTGCATGGAGATGTAAAGCCAGAGAATTTTTTACTTGGCCAGCCATCAACATCTCAAGAAAAGAAATTATTTCTTGTTGACCTGGGGCTTGGTAAGAAATCCCATTCACTTCTAAACTTTGATTTTCTTATATTATTTTCCTCTTTAATGCTTTCATTGACGATAATATATGTTGTGTTGTTTATTAGGGTGACGATAAATCATTTGCAGTTTGTAAGATGAAAATGACAACATCTCCTGAAATGACGTGTTGCTTATGTCCTTATCCTGTAAGGCAATTTCTGGAAATAGTTGTGAATATGAAGTTCCAAATTATTCCAAGCTAATTTCTTTATTTGAGGGACTGATTGATCCCAATCCTGCCATTAGGCCAATAAACACAGATGGTGCTCAAAAGGTGATTAATATCGTTTACAGTGTTATATGTTTGGTATATATTTATATGTTAAAAAAAGAGTTATATAGTATTCTAATGATTCTGCTTTTTGTTTGAATTTTAGATTATATCTCAAGTTGGTCAGAAACGGGGAAGATTGAATCTTGACGAGGAAGATGACGGACAGCCTAGAAAGAAAATCCGAATGGGAGTTCCTGCAACACAATGGATTTCTATTTATAACGGTAGAAAACCAATGAAACAGAGGTTGATTTTCTTATGCATTTTACCTTTTCTTTTATATCACCACAAGATCTCTTATTTTTTAGTTTGCAATAGGTATCATCGCGATGTTAAAGATGCAAGATTAAGCCAGCATATTGAGGAAGGAAATGCTGATGGTTTATTTATAAGCTCTGTGGCATCTTGTTCAAACTTGTGGACCCTAGTATTTGATGCTGGGACTGGTTTCACAAGCCAAGTTTATGATCTGTCTCCTTTCTTCTTACACAAGGTAATTGCTGCATCATTCTTTTCACAGAAACACCAAGTTATATAATCTTCTTTTTCCATTTATATTGTAGGAATGGATTGATGAACAATGGGCGAAAAACTATGTATCAGCTCCATTGCTGGTGCAAACAGTGGAAGCTGTCTTGTGGTGATGTCCAAAGGTTTTATACTTTAATTACCATTATTTTACAATTTTACCTTAGTAGGGTTTATTATATACTGCATATACTTTATACGTAAAGATAAAAGGTTTTTGGAGTCGAGGGTCTCGGTGGGAGCAGCTTCTCTATCCCCTTGGAATAGAGCCCTCATCCCACCCTCACTCTCAGACCCTACCAAGTACAAATAGTTATGGTATAAGTGGAATATTACTGTTTTTTTTGTGTTACGGACTGAAACCATTGCAAGGTATGGGACTTGTCCCACATCGGTTGTATGGGCAACCAATGTGGGGTTTATAACCCACATGGGTTCCCTCACCCATCAAACTATTCTTTTGGGTTGAGTTCTCCTGTTTGCTTTGTAACACTGCCACACTGGTATCAGAGCCAAACTCGGAGTGGTGGCCTGGAGGAAACCAGTTGTGACCAACGAGGACGTTGACCTTTAAGGAGGGTCGAATGTTACGGACTGAAACCATTGCAAGATATGAGACTTGTCCCACATTGGTTGTATGGGCAACCAATGTGGAGTTTATAACCCAAATGGGCTCCCTCACCCACCAGACTAGTCTTTTGGGTTGAGTTCTCCTGTTTGGTTTGTAACAGTTTGGGGTCTATTATAAATCTGCAGGGACCCTGTATTCTGCACAGTCCTACAAAGTAAGCGAAAAATGGAAGCACGGGTTTCATGTAACCTCCACGGGGACGCGTTGGGGTGTAGTCATGTCGTGTAATGCTGGGTTCAGTAATCAGGTAACATTTGTTCATGTGTTTCTTTTAGCAATTGAACACTTGGCAAACATTATAATCTGGTTTTGAGTAACGCTTTGTGTTGTGTTTTATAGGTGGTTGAGCTTGATTTTCTTTATCCAAGTGAGGGCATACGAATAATGGTTACCGTATTACATCAGCTGCTGCCACGTTGGATCAAACTGCTCTTGTTTTGAGCGTGCCCTGCCGCAAGCCTGGTGGACAAGATACTTTACGCACATCACAGTTTCCAAGCACACAGGTTAAGGTTAGTCTGCTTTGGTCTTAAAAATCAAAATGGATGTGACTTTTGATACAGTTTCATTTTTCAAGAAAAAATATTTGACTTTTTATTGACACTACTGTTTTTAACATGTGTTCTGGTTTTTGAAATTTGCAGGAGATGTGGGCAAAAAACTTGTATCTTGCTTGCATTTGCTATGGAAGAACTGAGTTCACTAGGGAAGCCATTGAAGATATAACTGCACCACCACTTGATAATCAACTTAGAGAATTCAAGGCTAAAGCAGTGGATATCACCAAGAGCATTGATGCTAAAATTGCTGAGGCAGGGTGTTATACTGAGAAAGTGGGTAGGCTGAAACAGACAAGCGGCCCCGAGCAGGAACACCACGCCGGGCTAGATGGCACTGCAAGAGGGAACCCTGCCGGGGTGACGGCACCGCAAGAGGGAACCCCTTCCTCGGGTAAAATAAAAGAGAAGTTAAGACAAGAAGGGGGTAAGTTGTCCCAATTTAACAAGATACAATTGGAAATGCTCCGGTTGAAGGAAAATTTAAGCCAAGAAGCGACCGAGAAGGAAGATTTTAAAATCTTGGCTGCTAACATCGATCATCTAAGGGGACCGGCCCTTCGAGCGGCCGAATTGTTGAAAGAAAGAATTGCAAAAAAATATGGTGTTTAGTGATGTTTTGTTTATGGTGTATTTTTTATTATTAATGAAAAGTTTTAATTAATCTTATCTTTATATGTTATTTTTATTTAGTATGTTGCTGTTTTAAAATTAATATATATTTATTGTATTAAAAAAATAAAAATAGAGAATGAAAGATGAAAAATGGGTATATTACATTTGAAAAATGGGAAGTGGTGATGTGACGTTAAGGTGACATATAATGATAAAAGATCGGTATAACACATGGTTTATGATGCGTGAAAAAAAAACTTGAAATGGAAATCTTCCGTATGAATACAAGCAATAGAAAAGCTTCAGTTTCATAAAAAAAAAGTTGTACGATTGTTAAAGAAAAATATGGCCTGACAAAAAAATAACTCTTTAGATGATTAATGCAATATTTACACAAATATTTTTATTCTATAATAGTTTAACTTATTTAAATCATGGAAGGGGAAATGTAATTGTCAAACAAACGACCATATTTTTTTTGATAACCAACCACACAACATTTTTCATGAAATTAAGTGAACGATGGGAGTGTGCTATAACCGATTGAGCATGTGCAATGGCTGGTTATTGGCCGTGTGAAGAAGAGAGACCAAGGATTTTGCAGGTTTCAATGGCAAAAGTCCTTGGCGAATTTGTTGGGGGGGGGGGGGGGGGTTCGGCTTCGTGAGGTTTTGGCTAAATTTACGTGGAGGTTTGTGGCCTTTGGCTCATTACAAATGTTGTAACATTTGTTTTTATGTTTCGTTCTAAAATGAATTTTAGCATAATGGTATATTGTTCAATTAAATGGTTAATAAAAGTTAAAAAGTTTTTATAAAATACATTAAAAACCTTTTTATAAAAAAAACGTTTTTATAAAATACATTAAAAACAATCTTTTAGAAAATACATTAAAAACAAAAACGTTTTTTTAAAAAAAATTATGAAAAAAAGGCTCTTACAAAATGATATAAAAAGAAACATTTTAAATAAACATATTTTTTCAAAACTTGAAAAACTTATATATAACAAACTTTATATATTAAAAAGTGTATTTAAAAAAAGTTTTTTTGATACATGTTACATTAAAAAAAGATTGAACTTATTTAACTAAAGAACAAAATAAATTAAAAAAATAAAATGTACGACTAAAATGGTGGCAAATTAGGAATTGAAAACTTTACAAAATAAATTATTAAACTTCTTTCCAAACCTAAAGAAAACGCAGCCTGATTTGATTCTGTTTTCTAGGGTTCTTACAGAGATCGTGTTTTTTATTCCTTCGTTCTTGAATACTTTGGAAATATTCAATCATCTTCATCGGAATCTCTGTTATTGGATGCTTACATGCCAACGGCCTTCTAGGTTTTGCCCCTAACAATCACCATTTTTCCGTGGCGCTTAATTGCTTCAAAAATATCGAAATGGAGAATGATAACAGCACCAGCTTCTGTTGAAACTTCAGGTATCAGCTTTCATCAATTGTAATGTTCATCACTTCAAATAAAACTAAAATTGAATATCAAATTTTGAAGCATAAGTTCCTAATTCTAGTTTTTTTATTAGCATCAGATGATGTGAAAAATTACTGTGTTCAACAAAGGGAAGCTTTACCTGGAGAGCCTGTGTGCGTAGAATGCGGGCGGTTTGGAGAATATATATGCGATGAAACCGATGATGATATCTGCAGCCTTGAATGTAAGCACAAACTCTTGCTTAGAATTAAACAACCCAAGTTGCCAACTAAACTTGCTCCGCATCCCGTAAGACTACCTGCAACCGATGAGTGCGTTTATGTTCAAGATGGTAATGCTAAATCAGAGGCGCGGTCATTAACCACCAACCAAACAGAATTGATAGGGTTAAGTTTGAGATTGTTGTAAAGGGTAACTGTGTTCCACCTCCGGTGTTATCTTTTGCTCATTGTGATCTTCCTCATAAGCTCCTGCAGAACATAGAATCTGCAGGATATGAAATCCCAACGCCTGTTCAAATGCAGGCGATTCCTTCTGCTTTGAAGGGTCAAAGCCTGCTTGTTTCAGCTGAAACTGGTTCAGGAAAAACAGCGTCTTATTTGGTTCCTGTAGTCTCTTTTTGTGCAAATTTTAGGAAAGAGGTGGTTACAAACCAGAAAAAAAACGTTGGTAATGGTGTTAGCACCAACTAGGGAACTTTGCATACAAGTTGAAGAACAAGCTAAGGTGCTTGGAAAGGGTTTACCCTTTAAAACAGCACTGGTGGTAGGTGGTGATGCAATGCCCAAACAGATTTATCGCGTACAGGCGGGGATAGAAATGATTGTTGGTACACCTGGCAGGCTTATTGATCTTTTAACCAAATATGACATTGAACTAAACGGTATCGCGGTTTTAGTTATAGATGAAGTGGACTGCATGCTCCAAAAGGGCTTTCGTGAACAAGTGATGCAGATTTATAGGGCTTTATCTCAACCTCAAGTTTTATTATATTCTGCAACTGTTCCAGTTGAAGTGGAAAAGATGGCAAGTTTGTTAACAAAAGAGATCAACATCATCACTGTTGGAAAGATAAACAAACCGAATCAAGCTGTGAAGCAGGTGGTTATATGGGTCGAGTCAACCCGGAAAAAGCAAAAGCTCTTTGATATATTGACTAGCAAACAGCATTTTAAGCCACCTGTCATAGTATTTGTGGGATCAAGACTCGGGGCGGATCTTCTTTCTGAGGCTATAAGTGTAACCACCGGGTTGAAATCATTGGCTATTCATGGTGAAAAGAGCATGAAAGAAAGGAGGGAAATTTTAAGTTTGTTTTTACTAGGAGAGATTCCAGTGATAGTGGCAACCGGGATATTGGGTCGGGGAATTGATCTTTTGCTTGTAAGACAAGTTATCGTGTTTGACATGCCAAATTCCATCAAGGAGTATGTTCACCAGATTGGTAGAGCGTCTAGAATGGGAGTTGAGGGTACTTCAATTATGTTTGTTAATGAGGAGAACAGGAATTTGTTTCCAGAGTTGATTGGAATCTTGAAATCATCTGGTGCTGCGATACCTCGGGAGATTACGAATCCTAGGTATTTGGCAACCTCATTGCCTTTCAACAGGGGCAACAGAAAAAGGAAGGTTAGTTACTACCTGTTGTGTTTGTCAGATTAGGTGTTGAATCAAATTGATTTTAAGAACCATCTGTTTACATCCTATCTGAATATATCAGATTATGGGCGCCAAGAATGCTGAAACTTAAAAGTGCTTCTAAAGAGCAGTGTCATGGCATCCAACATATAGAATGTGATAGATTTGATGGCAAGATTGTAATTAATAGAAGGTTAAATATGCATTGTAGGGTAAAATAGGAAATGCAAAGATATGCAGTTACATGCTTTAACTTTGTTTTAAATTTTAACAAAACTAGCTTACATTAATTTTTTTTAGTATCAAATTTCTTTAATATACTTCACTTCTTTAAGGAATTATACCGTTATAATTTAACGAGGGTTAAATTATAACCATTTTTTTAAAAGATTGACATTTTTAACATGGTTTGATGCTCTGTTGATTATAATGACGCATTCAGCTTTCCGATTTTAATTTGTTGTTGCAGTAAGTTTTGATGCACATACGTAATGGTACACCTAAACATTACAACAGTACGTCTAAATCATTGTAATGGTGGTTCAACTTTACAAGTTCGATTAATTGTTGTAGTGAGTTTTCATACACATGTATAAAATGGTATGTCAAACTTGTTACAACAGTGCGTTATGGTAACTGAGTTAACGATGTGGGTATCTTCAAACAATTGGAAGAACATCAACAATTCTAAAAAATACGAGTGTTATTTTAGACGATATTCGAATAAACTACAATACATTATAAATGAAAATTAACTCTCATGGGGATATCTTTGGTTTGAATGATTAGGGGCATGGGTTTGTGAGGTCTTATAGTAACGTGACATTAAAAAAGAATCTCAGGTAGCCAAATAGGAAAATGTCATGGCTACAGCCTACAAGAGTCTCATCTACTGTATATAGATTTTAGGGGCATCGTGGCCTAACTTTCTAGGTAAAGTGGAGACCTAAAAGATCGAATGTAGCAAAAGTGTCCATCTTTTATTATATTTATATGATCGTGTCTTTCACATAAGATTTTAAGTAACCATGAAATTAGGGAACAAATTTTTGTATCCATTTTATCTTCAGAATCATTAGAAATGACATGTAATCATGTATAAACTTGACCTACTTTATATTCAGTTTCATTATAAATGACTTGTAATGTATAAACTTGATCCACTTTGTACTTTCACAGATTTTGTAAGTTTTATACAAATATCACGTGAAATGAAAATAAAAAACAAGTAAAAGGTGGACTACATATTATTTAAAATATTTTTAAACGTAATTTGCCTCTTCAATAGATCCTCAAAATTGATTCGCTTATTTTTTATTATTACAGAACAACTATAAGAAAATATCATATTTATAATCTCTAGAAAACTATAAAAGTATTTCTCTTCATCTTTTTCTCACTCTCTCTCTCTATGAAACATACACATATTTATTGAAGAATCATGCCTTTTTTTCTATCTTCTTTTAAACCTATATTATGATATTGGTTTTTCGTGTATTATTCGCAAAATTATAAGATTCAAAAAAATTAGAAAACAAAAAACAAAACATAAAAAAAAGGTTTTATTGAACCGGAGTCTCTCTCTAGGTATAGCCTATCTAATCCTATAGGTAGAGGTAAAGTTTATCTTTATCTCACAACCCTACTCAATGACTAGATATGATTGTATAATCTTTTCTTCTTTGCGGCTTTAATTCTCTTTTGTATCGCTCTCTCTCTATATCACCCCAATCTCTCCTATTTAATTAAAAAAATTTAAATAGTCATTTCTAGATCCTATTCTTATTTATAAAACAAACATATTTCTTGAAGAATCATGCCTTTTTTTTCTATATTCTTTTAAAACTACTTCCAAACCAAAAGCCACTTGAAATGTAAAAATGTGAAGAATAAGGACAAGAGTTGCAAATCTCGAGAAAAGGGAGATCCATAATATGACAAATGCCTTCCACCACATACAGCCTTTTTCTCTCTTTTAAAAGGTTCATTCAAGTTGCACCAAGAGCATCATATGCATCAAAACAGCCGGAATTTAAAAGATTAATTGCTAAATTAAGATGATACATCAGCACTAACTGCTGTGCTGTCCATACAGTCGGCAAGTGTTCATAGCTTAATACACAAAATTAAAGAAAACTAGCTTAGCTACCCAAAAATACAGGTCTTGAAACAGTTGCTGCTGCCTTTTCTCATCAAATTACTCTTTGTTCCTAGCAGATCGATCTTTCCTATGCCCACCAAGAATACGAGATATTTGCAAACCTCTACTGAAGGCTTGGTTGAAGAGCATACGTGTTTGGAATTCTGAAACGAAAGGAAACCATGCAAGAAACGCAACTGGCGTGAACAGAAGTAAACCCATCACTATCTCGTACCCACGTGCAAGTGTTCTCACTGATCCCCAGAATCCAGCTGTCTTCACTACCGGTTTGCACGCCTGTGCAATCTGAAAAATAAAAAAATTAAAAGGAAAAATGATTAAGTCTCACTTTCATCTTCTTTCTATACAGTGTATGATATAATTGAGAAGTATGAATGTTGAACTGACCAGTAGTAAACCCCAGCCAGTTGGCATAAAGGCAAGAATGCACACAATGATGTCTTGCAGTGTCATATGGGGGAGTGCAATCAGGATCACGAGAATAGAGACAAACATGATGAAGATTGCTCCTTTAATTAGCCGGAAAACAAGTTGAAATTTTGCACTGAATTTCATCCGCCCAAACGATATAGCCTGCAAGATTTAAAGAAGAGAAATCTCATTTCTAGACATAAAACTCGATATCTTAATATCAATATCAAGTTTAGGACTTGTAAAGCATGCATTTGCAAAACTTAAGAATTTACTCTTTGTTTTCCAAAAATGCAAATCGTGACAACCAACTGTGTAGTTGGTTTATACTTTATACTTCTCCAAAACATGAACCATAAAACCAAAATTGAAGTCCTCACCTTGACCACCAACAAAATGGCAAAGATGACCACCCATGATATGCCATAAACCTGTCATTCAAACAAAAACCATTTAGCAACATTAGTTAGAAGTCACAAAACAGTGGATACAGAAAAGCTGGACAAAACACATACCAAGACACTTTTCTGATGCTTTGTCATAGTTAAATGATAAACAAGACCATACTGATAAATAAAAAAGCGTAATGATAACAATATCTCTACTATAACACCGCGCTTTCCAGAATAATGCAGGTGTTCTTGTTCCTCCTCCCACCATGATTCCCAACTCTTCTCAGGAGGAACCCCAATACCACCCTGATTACTAATCCACTTATTCCAATCCGACCAATCATCAACAATCTTTTGCCACTCAAAACCCGAAGGATTGAACAAGAATGGAGCAAATAGCCATGTGCCAACCATAAACCATATTGAAATGGTGATCAAAAGGTATGCAACTGCTCCTCTATATGATTCACCAAATATTTGGTAAACAAGAAGTAAAATCATAAGCTCAATTCCCTTCACAAAATGACTACGGGAGTAAAGACGGTAGTTTTCAGCAAACTTTGCATGAAACACGACAAACCCACGACCCGTTGCTCTGTACTTTGCACCTCCATGAAGCAATGTTCTACCATAGTAATGAGTCTTTGTTCCAAGTGAAAATGTGAAGAACACAGGGGCAAGTTGTAACTGCATAAGAATGAATTCACTTAATGCTGTACGGAAACCTCGTTCTAGACCTATTTCCATCATCATAGGTAAGGCCATTAAGAATCCAATTTGCACAAAAGATTGTGAAGCAAGAGCCACTTGAAGTGGTTTATTATGCCGAATTGCAGGTTGGGTACTAAGCCCCTCCTCAAGTCCACTAAGAACAAGATAAAGCCGCCCATAAAGAAACACGTACACAGTCAATACAGTGATCTGCAAAAGAAAATTGTAATTAGCTGACAACTCAATGTAGTATACCTATATGTGGCACTTTTGACACATTTACTTATGAACGGGTCGATTTGAGTTATGTTTAATCTATGACAGGCCGAACGGGTCGATAATCGCCTATTTGACACACTAAATTGTTACAGGCAAGCCCAGCTCGGCCCATACGGAAAGTCGTACCCAACCCGCCCATTTTGTGACATCTGATAACATGAAGAGTATGAATTTAGTGAGCATTTTACCAAAGTACTAAAGTAGAAACCAATTGTAGTGAAGTAACAAGATAACATCCTGAAAAAGTCGAAACGGTGTCCAAGCCTGTATAGGTCCCGGCTAAGTGTTTGTTCCCCATTTCCATTGGCAATTTTAGCCTCAAACAAAGATATTTGATTAAGACCGACATCCCTCCCTTTACCAACTTGTATATATTCGTGATGTGTGACATTGCCTTCACGGAGTGTAGAATTAAAACCTGTTACACAAAAAAATGAAATGGTTAGCTTTGAGTCAAAAGTCAAAACAATCAGCATAACACAAGATATCTGAGTTTGAAAATACCAGCAAATATGTCTTCGCTAAGATTTATAATCTTAGAGGCTTTGCTGACACCTCCTCTTGTAAGATGAAACAGTCTATCAAAAACATCTGGATGACCGTAATGAAAACGAACCCTAGAGGAATCAAGTTTAGTAGACAGTTATTCAATTAATAAACATATATGCAACAGACATATGAAGAGGCCCAACAGATATGATTTACATCTTACTTCAAAGGGTTGGCCAGCAATCTCTGACCAATTGTTACAAAACTTGTTTCTTGATTAGACATAAACCATGCAAGAGAAGAAACACTGCAACAAGAAAGTACCATGATAAGCTTAATGAACAAACAAAGGGGCACATTTTAACTTCTGACATACCTTCCAGTGAAAATATGCTCCCTCAGTCCCAATATCGTTGGGTACCTCACATCATCATGTTTTTTAAGAAATTCTTGCAGCAAGTTCCTCATTTTTAAGGCCTCTTCCATGTAATTATCCTACAAAGACATGTTTAGGATAAGGTAGAAAGTTTTTTCCTTCATATATAGAAATAAAAGTAGATGTTTGACAATATACCTGGTTCATGTCTATAGTCTGCAAGCCCTCTCCACGTGTGAAGATGATAGCATGATTCTGATTCTCAGGCTTTCCTTCTCCTAATATTGCGGGTCCAGGCAACTTTATCTTGTAAATAACCTGCACATCGAAATTACCTCTAATGTCACCAAACCACTTCTCCAAACCAGTTTTTACCTGATCAATTTTCTTTATAACATAAAATCGAAGTTTTTACCTGATCCAAGTTTTGTCCTGTCTCAGAAGCATTGGAATTTGGCATAGCTTTGACTAGAGCAGAGTAATAAACCTTATGGTTTATCTTTTTGGTTGCATCTTTGCTAGGTTCCTCAACCTCATCAATGTAAGCAACACGAAGAGATGGGTACTCTGTCATAAGCCTAAGGACATTTTGTGCACGAGGATCGCCTGATCGCTTTTGAATGCCATATTGTTGGCACGAAACCACATAAGTAAACTTCATATCAGCTACTGCTTGACACTGAGCCCACAGTGACCTTTCTCCCTTCATCTGATCCTCATTCAATTCAATCGCCTTATACCCTTCCATCAAATCTGATCAGAACACACAACAGAATTATCAAAACAGCAAATCATCTTCTGTTAACTTCAAACTTAATTTATGAAGACAAAACGGCTATGTACCCTCATCTTTAGCCATATCAAGGAAAGCCTGAAGCTCCAAAGCTTTACGATAATACATCATCCCCCTAACTGCCATAAATTAAATGGGATTAATTCAAATAAATTGGTAAAATGTCGAAGGTGCTACTTAGCCACTCAGACTGAGTTAACTTGAGCTCAACATTTACCAGTTTTGGTCAAGGTTTGTCCTCTATATGAAGCCCAAAGACATAGTTGATCTTCTAACTCATCATTGCCTTTTAGGTCATCTTCGCTTTGACGATCCACTCTCTCAAGAAAGTTGTTCCACTCATCTATAGATCACCACCAGTCAATAATATATATATATATATATATATATATGTGTATATATTTATATATAGACATACGCTGGTGCATAGCACCTAATAGAATACAACAAACCTGGGAAGATCTTTTGCAAATAGAAGAGAATTGATACTCCATCCTCGTTTGGGACTTCTAAATCATGTAATGAAAAGAGAACCTCCTCAGTGTAGTAAGGGGTAAGTACACTGCAAAAAAAACAAGGTATAATGGCCCAGTATATGAATAACAGAAGTAAGCAAAACTATTGTAATTAAACACACGAATTTAGACACATAAGAGAAAATATAGACAAGTGGTTTAATAGATAAAATTTACATTGGTCATGTTATACTCGTACAGGAAGGTCTAGAAGACAAGTTGCATAAATCCTAGAGACAGTTGTGTCCTAATGTAAGTTCTCTGAACAATTTACGATATCAAAAAGGACTTACGAGAAGGAAAGCATATTGCGAACTTTGGGGGCTGAGGGCATATCCATAAACAATGAATTGGAGAAGAAGGATATTCGTCTTCTAGCTTCCAAGTTTGAAGGCACGTCCATAGCAGATTCCTTAACTGTAAGCAATAAGTACAACCTATTGATCTGCAAAAGAACGCCGTGTAAGAAGAATATACTAATTCGAAACTAAGACCTCAACATGTGTGTATTTTTTTTGTTAAAATTACTAATTACTTTCTCCTTCCAAGCTTCTGATTCTGGAGTTGGGAACAGGATTGCTCCTGCAGGTTGAAATAACTGGTATTGTTCATCTGCCTCGAATCCTTGCTCCAAACTATACAAAAAGAAAAAGAATACAAAGTAAGAATTACAGAAAGTGCAATATAAGCAGACACAGGAAAAGAATTTACTACTGATCTTCCATTATGTCTCTGGTCACAACTTCATGCATATCCTGGAAAAGGATTACCACTTGATCCCGGTCCTCCTGCTTATTTGTTAACTGTGAATAGCAAACAACATTGTTTTAGCTTTAGGTTATTATCCTTTTACACCACTTAAAGATTATAAATAGCTACTAACGCACATACCAAGTATTTAATAAGCTTGACAACATGGTCGTAGAGGATAGGGAGAGCACTCATATTGAAATCTCTCACTAGATTGCCATCGTCAATATGTTTGTCAACTTCATCAAATATATCATCAATAACCCTGAAAAGAAAAACCAAGTTGTACTACCCTCAAAATCTTGTTTCATGATAAAAGCTTGTAAAAAATATAGCTTCTTTGCTAAAAAGTGAAGTGGACTTACTTCTTCTCACGACTGCCATTAATCAAAAATGTAATTATATTACGAAATGAAGCGTAGCATTCACGAACGGCACAAGACATATAACTGTCGTTCTCAATTCGCTTTTTTAGCTCACGGTCCTTTCCATTGCTGTCTTTGGCCATATCCAGTGCAATAGGGATCTATCCGGTAATTAGGAAAACAATAAATGCATTTTCATAAGCTTCTAGAAGTACCAATTCTCAATGTTTCCTGTATTTACAGGCATACCATGCTAGCAAGCAGAAATGGAGGCCACTGAATAATGTCCAAGTCTCGATCTGCCCAATATGGAACAAGCAAGAGGTTCATTTCCCTGTAACCACAAAAAGCTTTTCATCAGTTATATATAAAATTCAACCCACTTCTCCAAACAACAATTTTATAACCTATTATTAATAAGATCTTCCTCTCTGAAACTTGTGATTATTTTATTCCATAATTGAGCAAATCTTGCAGCTTCTTTCCCTTTCTGGGGTGTGATCTGCAGCAATAACAAGCATAGCCTCAATATCAATGGAACATTTGATTTTATATGCATATATTAAGAAAGCTCCCTCGATCTGTCAATAATCCATGGTTTACAAGCTACTAAACGACTATTGCATCACAGGAGAGATATTAAAAGAAGATATTATCTAAATTCATCTTAAAAGGTCATAAACTTACTGCATCATAATTACGAGACAAGGATGCTTTAAGTCCTTTCTTTTTTACTGGATCACTTTTCTCAGGCGGAATTAAGCAGCCATTAAATGCACCAGGTAACGCATCAAAACGAGACCGCAACATTCCTAGTGTTCGAATCTGTAGAAACATAAATTTTAGATCATAACTTAAAGCAGTGAGATTTAGTTTTTTCATAAAAAAAAGCACAAACCTCTCCAAGACGACGGAATGCCCCATAAACACCTCCAAACAATGTAGAGAAAATAGCATACCAGATTTGAGTATCCATAAAATACACCTGTACGCAATCCGGGTTTTAATAGCTACAATAAAAAAATATTTGAATAAAATATTCAACTACAGAGAAAATCTGTTCTCTTACAAGAATGATTGGAGCCCAGAGTGCAACCACCACACCAATATTGTTCCTTGCTACAAAAGCACATAATTCAATTCAGAAAGCAAATATTAAGTATATGAATTTTTCTATTATTCATTTCATATCATTTTATTACCTTGGGGGAAGAACTCATGCCATGCGTAAGTATTGATATGAACACTCATGATAGCTTTAGTAGGACCCACAAGTGGCTTTATCTGCAATGATAGTTTATAACTGTCAATGATTACACCATATAAAAAGGTCTCCAATATTGTACCAAAATCATACAAGAACAAATCTTTAGGTACGGGTGAGAACATAACCTCTAAGTAGTAACTGAAAGCCAGCTTTGTTATAATGAGCAGAATCCAAAAGGTTGTGTACCTGCAATTTTAAATCAATAGCAATCATGATTCATGTATATAGCAAAGTGGCTCTCAAATAAATGAATATATACATATAAATTCATCTTTTAATTCTTACTTGAAAAGTGAAAAGGTGCTTTCGTGCATTCCCCTCCCAACATAAAGCCGAGGCTGTCATATTTCATCATATATATTGAAGTTAGTTGCCTTAACCCATTGAGTTGTATACCTCAAAACAGATGAGGAAAAACATACCTGAGACCACCACATCATGAGCATCACAATCCTGTAGTCTGAACTCTCAAGGTAACGTCGTATGAAGGGGAATAGAAACAACACAGCAGCCAGCATGTTTGGTGACAAGTAGGCGACAACCGCCAAAATGAACAGTGACGAGGGACCGCCTTGGATGTTCCCAAACCAACCTTTAATGGTTTGAGCAAATCCTGATGGATCTTTTGATGTATAGGCGTAAGTAACTGGTAAGATTACAACCCAAGCTGCAGCTGATACAACCTTCAAAATGTATCTTAGTTTGACATAAAATGGCATGCATTGTCTTGCCTTCCAATTTAGTACCACATCCAAAACAGCTACAAAACAAATAATTTAATTTGTGTGCTTTAAATGCATTAAGTGACAATATATGTAGAGAAATTAAACTATTAGTGCTCGACAAACCTTGACCAAGCTTCAATATTGAAGCAGTTATAAAGACACTCAATACTTTCTCAAAAACATCAGACTGAAAGATCGAGGTAGGGTTCCCATCACCATTCCAAGCAACAATAATCATAGCCTAAAAAAGAAACAGAAAACGTTACCGAATATGTTTCGTCGGGGCAATAGGAACCAACAAGATAAACAGTAGTATCAACTATTAAATATAATAAATGTTACCTGTAAGCACAATATAAAGAAACTCCACATCCTGTCAAAGCTTCTAAAAACATGCCAATATGATCGTATCTCCACAAAATTGACTTTAGCCGCCCTTCGATGTTTGCCAACTAGTTTGCCATCCTGAATTATGGAAATAATTTAAAACTTGGGTTCTGCATTTTGGGAATATAAAAGTAATGTAGATTAGGCATCAAACGTACCCCGTTTTTTTCAAACTCGCGTGATTTCTCAGGCACACAGAAAAAATCAGCATCAGCACGCATTGGCCAACCTAACCGGAAACAATCTACAAACCTAAAATGCTCAAGCATTCTTAGTAATAATATTACATAAAACAAATATCTTAAATATTCTAACAAAAGAAAACCATACCAAAAATACTCATTTAGATCGTCATAATTTCTCCACTGGGAATGTTTAGATTTCCCAACTTTGCTCCAGGCAGCTTCCTATGGAACAGTGGCAGAAAAGGAATTACTTACATTGCAAGCAAACATAACTTCCAAAACAAGGTGAGGCAAATAGAGCGCTTAGCTTGGTTTTAAATTGCGCGATGCGCTCCTATGCGTTTGGTCACAAAATCCGATGCGCGATGCGAGCGCATCACGTATGCGATGCGCTCTTTATTAAAAAGATACTAAAATATTAATTATACATAAAAAGTTGTAAAATATATTATGTAATCATATTATCAAACAAAAACATCAATGTAATACTCTAACTATCAAACAAAAAACATATTATGTTATCATATCATCAAACAGAAAACATCAATGAAACAGAAAACACATATTATCAAACTTAAAACACATATTATTAAACATAAAAAAACAGGTCTAATACTCAAATTCAAACAGAAACCCATTTTCAAATGACCCTAATAGAAAAATACAAAATTTTCCATATTGCACGCAATATAGCGCATCTTGCGATGACCGCATTATGCGAAATCGGCGCATTATTAGCGCATCATGTAAACGCATCGCATCAGATGTCGCAATGCGCTATGAATGGCGCAACGGGCGCATCACGCATTATGCGCGCAATTTAAAACCAAGGCGCTTGGATACCTTTGCTATCACATCATAGATAGGAGTAACCACTTTCGTCAAAAAAGCTTCCTCATCTCCTCCATAAGCTGGTTTTACATTCTCACCAGTCATTGGACTGACATTGCCAGCTAGCATACCATACAATTCAAAAGCCATCTAAAACAAATGACAGCCATTAATGTCATCAATAGATGGTATTTATGTACCAATGTGAAGTAAGTAATAGCTTGAACAGTAATATTAAGTCACTAGCAAATGATATTGTTTAACAATGTAGAGTTGAAATATGCATAAACATCACCACCGAGAACATACATGATGATAGATGTAGCAGAGGCACTCAGGCATAAATCTCAAATTTGCAGCCTCCCCCCAAATGAGAAGATATAGGCCCATATATAATAATTTACGTTGTTGAACTTCTTGCTGTATTGTTGGCAACCTATTTTAACACATGAGAAAAATATATTAGTACAAAAAATGACACCTACAATAAAATTAAGACTGCAACTTTTTCACATAAAAGAATGGACTTCATTTTAGTATGTTTCTGCAATTCGCAAGTATTTAGGCCATGCTTAGTTTCCTATTATCCAGATTATTAAGGCTGAAAGAGGATGCAAGTGAAACCTCACCAAAGACTACTTTTTCTGTCCAAGTACTTGCACCATTTTTTGTAGTTCTTGAAAAGTTTCTTCATCACTTCATTTAATGCACGCTCATCCAACTAGTCAAACAATATAAACAAAAAACAGAAGAAAGAAACATGAGAAAGAAGGAAGCATTAAAATGTTCAAAATAAATCTCAACAGTGTGACAATGTGAAATATTAGCTAATGCAGAAATTTACTGCACAGTGAATTTATAAATCTGACCTTGGGCTGCTGATCAGGTTTAGGAATTTGCCGAATATGAACATTTGCAAGCAACAAAATCAGATGCTTCGTTGATTTGCCACGTTATCTTTCTGCAAATTAAAAGATTCAAGTAGTGGTCATGATGCTGAAAACATAACTCCATTTCATATTCATGAAGGATTTATTATTCAAATCCATCTGTGTGTACTCCAAGAAACATAATAAGTTGGAACACTTTCATTACTGACTTTAAAACATCATAGCAACATATGTTACCTGAAACCCAAACATAGCTTGAAGCCAATCTAGAATGTCTTCTTCATTTTTCTTCTTGTATTCCCTCGGCCATGGAAGACCCCTCGTGTTACGAAGAGCAACAACAGCAGCTTGAATCTACAAACCAAATCAGCAATTTTTAAGAAAGCTGTTTAAAATGATAAAATACGTACAGAAAAACAATAGTCGATGGAAGTTACAATATACCTCTGGGTATCTCATAATGGCCTGATTGGCACTATCAGGATCAAGAGGTAGTATATTGTATGGGAGATAGATCTCTGTCTTCTCTGCAACTTTATCATGCGTTTCCAGAATCTGCATGACAGTTATTCTAGAGGTCATAAAAGAAAAAGAATACAGCCAGAGTTTTACAAAAAAAAACCAAACACTTAATTAAGAAGATTCTTCATGAAACAAGCAATTAAATTTCTTTTGTACCGACCTCACGGTCAACTTCCACTGCTTGTGTTTGATTAACAGCCTTTAAAACCTCAAAGAGAACATTAGCAGTTTGGTATGCTTTCGTAAGCTGTGCACTGAACATATATAAGAGTCAAATACCAAAAAAGAGAAGAAAAAAACAAGATGCAAAAAGAAGCAAAGACACTGCTTGGAACCACTTTGCATCTTATAATACTCACCGGTCTGCCTTGTCAGCAGCACTTTGCAGAGCTTGGATGTACTTTGAGTAGTAATGTCGATAAAAACTTTGCATTTCACGCGCATCACTTTTTTTCATCCTCCCAATCAAGGTTGGATCTTTTTCCTGTTTCAAATGGAACATGATTTTTCATTGATTGAAAGTCTAAATGCAAAGAGAAGAGTCATTTAGAGTATACTTACCCTTTCAAGCCGCTGAAGAAGGGCAGTTTTGAACTGACGAACACCACGTCCACTAGAAGTGGGATCCAGACTATGGGCTTTCTCAAATGCATAAAACCGACCTGCAGCAAAACCATCATTACGGAAATAGAACAAGAAAAATGAACTATTAGCTCAGCTTCAAGGGAAATAGCAGGTTAAATGGCCAGCATGTTTAGAAGATATGATTAATTGAGAAAGAAAAAACATTCACTTCGTAACATTGTAACCATGAGTAAGAAAATAGGTACCGGACATTATTTAGGCTGACATACAACCGTTCTTATTGGGCTGATATGTGATGGTATTCTACTTCAAGTCGTCTGAAAGTTACACTTCATAACTTCAAAACTTTCGAATAGCTATTCACCTATGTAGTGCTAATGTAAAATATAGATGTTTAAGCAGGAATGATGACTTGCAATTAGCCTTTCTACTAAATTGTAAATCTATGGTCCTATTTTTCTACAACATATGTTTCCTCAACAACCCTTGAACTGTTGAAAACAAACATGGAGGGAAAAAAAGCCCACTGTTAAGAACCAGACCAAAAATCAACATCAATTGGGATCCATTAGATAACGTGCAACACTTTTCTTTAAACCTAGAGAGAAACTATGCATGCCGAATGGATTGATAGACCTACATTAACTATCTACATGGGAACTGCGGAAATACCATTCAACCTCATTTCAAGTACAACTAGCGTATAAACTAGAAACTTTCGGCTGCCATTTATAAATGATATATTCACATTAACAGAAGTTCAAAATAGCAATAATGATAATGATAGTATACATCTAAAGGTTGTAGTTAAATTAGGCGTAAAACTATCAACAGCTAGACAAAACTTGATGATTCAAAAAGGATAAAGAGAAAAACGGAACGGTGCAGAAAGGCTCCTTGGACTATAGAGATTTGGGGGTATCTGTAACTATAAGCAACTTTTCCCTTTGATTCAGCATAGGGCCAGAAAGAAGAACTCAAAACTTACAGCATTGTTAACATCATTAACACAATTGCACCTAAAACAGAAAACTTACAAAGATAAGCAACCCTAGGGTTACTAGGCTCAACTTCATTAGCCACACGAAGAATGGGAGCAATCTCGACCAACGACGACGGCACCACCTCACTATCGAATATCGACTCTCCGAGATTCCCCGCTGTCTGTGTCCTCATGATCCGCCGCTGCGGTGGTGTCGGTTGATCCGACGAACCACCAGCACCGCCTCTTGACGTCATTGTATCTTCACTTCTAAATCAGCAATTCAAATACGGCAACCGCACTGCACCATTAAACCTCAAATCTACTTCAAAATCACCACACAGACAGCAAAAATTAACTTAAAACTTTACACGTAATTACGCAAAAACAAAAGCTTACAGTACGAACAAATCCGCACGGGAAGACGATGCTTTCAAGCTACATTCGATTACGCATGATTCGTGTGGACTTCATTCATCGATTAGAGCAAACCCTAGGAGAGATAAAACTGGAAGAAAAAAAAAGGTGAGATTGGAGAGGTGGTGGGATGGGAGTGTGTACTGCAACTTTTAAGCTACTTTGATGAAAGAAGACACACCACCCCCTGGAGAGAGAGAGAGGTAAATGGAGCCAAGAGAAAATAGAAAATTAATTTTTGGAATTTATACCGCAACCGCCTTGGTTTTCTAGTAATTTACAAACGTGCCATTCATGGTCACCCTATCATTGTTTTTTGGTTATTATTTGTAACCGATATTTCGGATTTAATTTCCGCAATACAATCTATAAAGATATCGAAACAAACGGTTTTTGACTTTTATTCCAATTGAAGATACCATTTATATTCTTACGAGTACGTCAGTTTATTCATATTCATCTCTATAATTTAACTAAATATCATATTTTTTTAAATTTATCTTTAAACTTATTTTAACCTCTCACATCTCATTTTATATCTCTATCTTTATCTTACTCACAAACACTTATTATATTATTTTTCTATTTCCTAAACACTCATAAAAAATATAGAGTTTGATTAAAATGATTCTATATATTTAGAATCTCTATTTACTAAAGGGAAAACTTCACCCAATAGTAATCAAGTTTCTCAAGTGTTCCATTTAAATTGCTCAAAGTTTTTTTGTTCCTTTAAAGTCACTCAACTTTCACTAAGTGTTCTAATCCTATGTAATATTTTTATAAATGTTTATTTTTTTTTAATTAAATGAGGCAAATGAAATATATATAAATATTAGTTACCAATAAGTGAAATTTTTATTAAATTAACTTAAAATATGAGGTAATAGTGTACACACAAGTTACCAACCCATTCTTATAACACATACGTTATACCCGACATGTGGGGTTCAAAGACCCCAATCTCCTTATTCCAAATGTGAAGTTCAATGACTTCAAACAACAATTCACCCTCTCAACCCTTGCATACAACATCACTACATAAACAAATAGCAAGCAAGTTGTATGACATACTCCTATCATTACTAAGTAAGTGAAAAACACTTACCTTGTGCTTTAGATGATTCCGATTTAGCTTCAAACTTAGCCACGTGATCACCTATACAACACATCTCAACATTAGTCTAGACATCCCAATTTACACCAATTAAGATTCTAACACCCTCCTATCACCAAATAATCAACATTAGTATTTGTTTAGGTTAGATAAACATAATCAAACCCTTAACACCCTTCCAACACTCCCTTAACCCAAATGACCCGTTTATGAATCATCCAAGTTTCATCAAAACTCTTATTTTACAAATCATCATAAAAATTGAGGCTTTATGGTTAATTGTGTGTCTATTAACTCTCTAGATACTTATCTAACCTCAATTTAACATTCTAGCATCATTAAATAGAAACCTCCAAATTTTTCTCAAGAACCCTAATTCTTGAATCCACAAATTGAGTGTTTAAATGATGTTATCTACTTCCCATTACCTTTAGTTAAGCTAGGTTAACACTTAATTCAAGTTATTTACCAACCAAATAACCCAAATCAGCCCTAGTTCGGATTTCACCCAAAACTCACCAAGAACACAATCAACGGAGAATCAATAGATGAAAGGAAAGCTTACTTGATCCTTGGAAGATGATGTGCACATCAAAACCTCCCAATTTCGCATTCAAAATCACCAACACTTGATCTCAGCTCTTACTCTCTTCTCTTTGCAACACACAAATAGTGTGTTTTGCGCAGCCCCCACCCCCGTTTACAATCAGATTTCCAAAAATTACAAACAGCCCCTGGACTACCCATTTTGGCTCCTTTCACCCAAACTACAAAAAACTCCATTTTACAACTAACCTCAATATTTCATTTTATTTATTTACACCCCTTATAATATGAATAATATATTATAATAATAAACCCGAAAATTGATTCGTTACATCCTCATATAGATGTAAAATATAAAAAAACTCTAAATAATAGAGATCTAGGTGTTGTCGTTTATATATATATATATAGGAGAAGGTTCAACTAACAAGTGTAATTTGGCTAAGAAGCAATCTTAGCCATCTATTTTCCTAAAAAAGGATGAGATTAAAGTGGGAAAAAAAGAAGGTTAGAGGGGTATATTTGGAATAACCATTTTTGTTGACTTTTTTCAAGTTCCCCACATATTTTAAGCATCCATAATTTTTTTATACGACATTATTTTTTGAAAAAAATTACACCATAAAATCGAGAATTTTTTCCTCTTCAATTTGAGCATAATGTTGATATATAAAAAACGATGATTTCGAAAAAATCAAAATCTGTGTTGATTTTCGATAAAACAGCACTGATAATAGAATCTGTGCTGTTTTCTAGTAAACAACAGCAAACCAGCACAGGAAAATAGCACAAAAACAAAATCAGTACAACATAAAAAAACCACACAATAAGAAAAACAACACAGGTTTTACAAAATCATAAATCTGAAATAAAAGTCATCATCTTAAAAGAAGAATGTAAGTAATTAATTTTTGACATTCAGCAACATAAAAAAAAGAATGTACATTATCTTTGTATCTTCCGGTAACTATTGTTGTAGGAAAAAGAATGTACCATAAAATACAAGAAATTGAATTAAAAAAATCTTCATGTGAATGCTATGAAACTTGGGTTAGAACCCAAAATCTAATTTGTAAATGTTTTTGTATATAATACAATATTAAAAGCTTAGTTTTGTTGTGTTGGGTTTTGTTCATTTTTGTGACCCGTGCTGGTTTTGCTTGTGCTGGGTTATGTTTGTGCTGGTTTTAGGATTATAACCTGTTAATTCTAATTGTGTTCTTTGTTTTGTGCTGGTTTGATATACTAGTTTTGTTGTGCTGTTTTGTTTGTGTTAGGTTAGCTAAGAAGAGCAGTCACACAATTAACCGTGTTGTTTTAGTGCTGCTTTATAGTAAAACAACGCAATTAATTGTTATGTTTGGTGTTGTTTTATGATAAAGCAGCACAATTAATAGTGTTGTTTTACAATGCAACACAGTTAATTGTGCTGTTTTATCAGAAACCAGCACATTTACGTAAAGTAGCACAATTTCATTAAGTGTCGATTTTGTTTTTACAAAAAATATAGCAATACTATACTCGAATTTAAGGTAAAAAAGGGTTCGATTTTATTGTGTAATTTTAAAAAAAAAATAAGGTCGTATGAAAAGTTATATTAGTTTTAAAAAAATGGGAGAATTTGAAAAGTCAACAATTGTGTGTTTTTCAAGAATGTCCCTTCACCCCTTATTTTTTCTACACATAAATTCAATGTTTTGAAACCCGGACCGGACCGGCCGGTCTGACCGGGAACCGGTGGTCTGACCGGTCCGGTTACATGTGTTGAACCGTTTCTGCAGCGAACCGGTGGTCGGACCGGTTGAACCGGCGGTCGGACCGGAAACCGGGTGGTCGGACCGGTTGAACCGCGTGACTATTTTATTTATTTTTTAATATTTTTTAAGTCTCTTGGCTTCTTATTTCGTAGGTAATTGTTAGTTTAAAATTATTGAAATTGACTTGTTGGTGGTTTTTGAAAGGATCAAAAGCTATTTAGACTGATATATTTTTATAATATTTATGACGTCTTCCGGTTCTTAAATCCGGTCGGACCGGTGGACCGGTTCGACGTCCGGTCCGGTTATGAAAACATTGCTTAAATCTGTACCATTGATTATCCAATTTAATGAATGAGATTGCTTCTTAGGCTTGTTAGACAAATTACACTTCTTAAGAGAACCATCCCATATATATATATATATATATAATAAAAGTTTAAAACAAACAAGGCTTAACGACCACTCTTACGTAAATAAAGAAATTTGAATTTAAAAAAAAAAGATAAAGTCTCATTTTAGTCAGCAATTAGTGATTAGTACCAAGTAGAGTCATGAAAAGAATATATATTTTGTCGGTCTGTTTCTCAACATGTGACGTGGGGGCCACGCAATGGTATCATGCCCACACTCGTATCCCCTCAAATTTGAAGTTCGGTTATATAATCATCCTCTATCTCTATAAATTTGCAAAGATTGTAATTTTTTAGGAATACTATTTTCATCCAAAAAATAATTTATTTTTATCATTTTAATTTTTAACTCATTAATAATATTATATAATAAGGGATAATGGTCAGTAAATGGTTTTATTAAGAAAATAATTTAATAAAACTAAAATATTCAATGAAGATAATTTAAGTTGATATAAAAAGTCTATGAGTGGTGTTTTTGAAGCATATAATTGGACATTGGAGAGGAAAATATTTGAAGAATGACTATTCTTAAAAATATATTATTTTTTATGAATATCTATATTTAGATACAAAGAAATTGAGATAAGAAGTAGAGATGGTTAGAGAGTTCATTTGAGACCATATGAAATGTTATCGGACCCTGGATTCTAAAAATAGAGGTTCAAAAGTTGCATGCATTTGTGGATAACCATCAATGGTTTCTTTTTCTTTTTTTACTAGAACAGGGAGATGCAGAAAATAAACCACAAGATGTATCTTTTTTGATCGATCGTAGTAGAGAGAAAAACGTGCGGAGGGGGTTGATTACATGGGTGGTGGTCAGGTGGCGGTGACGAGTGGTCGGTAGTGGCGGGGTGGTCGGATGGCGGCAGGGGTGGTCGGTGGCGAGGGCGACGACGTTCGGTAGGTGGTGGTCATAGTGATATATTCCAATTCTTTTATGATTGTTTTGTCACTCAAATGTATTAGGAATTCAAATTCGTTTAATATATTCTAATTCTTTTAAATTTAATCCTTTGGACAAATTACCAATGTTTTCAGGACATGACCGGACGTCGAACCGGTCTCCTTAACGGTCCATTGGTCGGACCAGTCGGACCGCATTTAAAAGCTGGACGACGTAATAAATATCATAAAAATAAATATTTTGTTTCCCCGTAAGAGAGCTAAAACTTAAAAGAGATAAAAAAAAATTAAAATAGCCACCACCGATCCAACCGCCCGAGTTTCCGGTTCGACCACCGATTCCCGGCCCAACCGGCCGGGTCGCTGCAGGCCCGTTTCAACACACATTACCGGACCGCCAAAGTCTCCGGTTCCCGGTCTGACCGGTCCTGTCCGAGGTTTGAAAACATTTCAAATTACAATTCTAAATCCTATTCCTTAAAATTCCAATTCTTTCAAAAACATTTCGCGAACCAAACGCACCCTAATGTCCCTATAAGTATTTGGGATTTGTTCCTAATGTCCCTAGAGAGTTAGTTTTTTTGAGATTGAATTTATTTTTAAAAAATTTTGGTTTTGAAGATTTTTGTGAACGTAGAGAATTCTTGAGCCGTTTGATTGCTTCCGTATCCGCATCAATATTCTTTAATATGCCTTCACAAATTTCTAGTGTTTTTGGAGTTTCAATAATGATATATTCGTATACAAACAAAAACCCCTCAGTGAGTAATATGTCGTACTTAGAGTCTCAGTGTTGTCTAGGATTTCTAGATACATGAGTTTTTATCCGCTCTCGTTTTCACATACAACTAGGAGAACACTCGGCGCTCCGCGGCGATGCCGTAACTCACGATAATATTAACGAAAAGGTACCGTTAAGATGTGTAACATAAAAATAAGAAAAAACTAAGGTGAATAAAAACATGAAAAAACCAAATGAACAAAAAAACATAAAATAAACCCCACCCCAAGATGAGGTGGAGTGCAGCGCGCTGAAACCATCTGCGCTAGACCCTTTCAGTGTTAATATCTCAAGAAATAACTTAAATGCAAAGCAAAAAGCAGCTACATAAAAAAAATATCAATCAAATTTGGCAACGTGTTCTAGCCGCCCAATTCAATCAACCGACTTTGTTTACTGGTCACGGGCAATGTAAATGTATATAGTTACATAATTCAGTATAAATGCAACTATCTAAGCATTAATAAGAGTTGAATCACATATAACACTTCTACAATTCATAATTTGTTTTAACCAAAAAAAGAAAATCAAATTACAAAATCTTGTTCCTAGAAAATACAAACAAACACTTTCCAAATCATGAAAATATGTTTGTTAAATTCATAATATATATAGGTTGGGTTAACGAGAAAACTTACCTTCATGAGAAAATTAGAAAACCCATCTCCCAATTTTTAAACTTAATAACTTTTTCATACGTTATTATTTAAAAAAAAAAATTACACCGATAAATTAAGAATTTTTTTAACTTTAATTTAAGTATAATGTTGTTATATAAAAAACAAAAAAAATTAAAGTGTCGGAACTTTTTCGATACTGCATATATAGCAGTATCATCATAGTGAATGATGATATTGCATATATGCAGTATATGTAATACGATTACATATATGCAGTATCATCATACTGTATATATATAATATCGAATAAATTTCACACGTTAATTTTTTTTTAATATAACAACATTATACTCAAACTAAAAATAAAAAATGCTCGATTTTATGATGTAATTTAAAAAATGGCAACGTGTGAAAAAAAATATTAAGATCTAAAAATTAAGAGGGGATGAGTATTCTAGTATTCTCACAAAGGATGAGTTTTCTCTTGATTATCTCCCAATATCAGTATATATATATATATATATAATAGGTTAGAAACTCATGTATTACACGGGTTGAATAAATCCAACTTGTTCTAAACCAGTTATTTCTATAAATATTTGTATGCTAGATGTCATCAGACATTGATGAAATAAGAAATAATTAAGATTTAAGAATTATAAATAATAAAAATTTAGAATTGAACAGAAGTCGATACGTGGTAAATAAAGTTATTGATTTATTATAATAAGAATTAATATAATTGATTATTTTATGAAATAAATCAAACACACGATTTATTAAAATGATAATTAATATCCGATGTTAAATCGTACGTCAAAACATCCCATACCATAAAGGCATAAATCCATACCCAATGATATAACTTTAAATAATCATTTTCAAGTGTGTACAAAAGTATATATATCAAATTAAAAAGTCGATTGATTTCAAGGGACGCTTAGGTTTGAAGTTTGATTCATTCAATGCCGAACCAGGGACATTCGAAGAACAATTCTACATCGACAGAGACGAGGACGGCTTAGGAAACTTCAAAATGTGCTATTGATCCAGCCGGCACAAACCTCATGATTCGTCATTCGACCCTGTCATCTTCCATTTGTCTCATCCTCTGTTACCTTCCCATCTCCATTTGTCGTTAATCATACTACTATTTCTTACATCTAGTAGCCAATGGCCTACACTCAGTCGTTTTTGCAATCTTTATCGCCAACGAACCATTTTCCCTGTTACCATTCTGTCAATTTTGCAGTTTCTTCTTCGATCATAGAAAGTGTTCTGCTGCTTCGCTGCTTGAATCTGTTTTATGTTTCTGTGGTATGTTCGGATCAGGTTTATATCGAGATCATTAAGGGTACGTGGTTAAATCTTTTTTCTCGAACGAGTTCTATTTGTGTTCACCATGTGTTTGATAAAATGCCTGAATGACTGAATTGATTTGACAGGCATAATTAGCAAGATTAAAGAAAATTTCTTAGCAGTTGCAAAAGTTAAATTTTTGGTTATGATTTTATACTGTTTATGCCAATTTACAACCAATTTTTTAGGAATTTTAAGGGATTTCATAGAAATAGTTTGATTTATTTTTGTTCAGTTACTTTTGTATCACTATATATATATGTTACCATACATGAAAAGTCCTGCCTGTGTTCAGTTGTGTATATGAATTTGGATTATATATCAGTTTAGTGACTTGGTTATTCTTTATTCAAATAGGATTTCATACCAAAAACTCTTCTAAATGGCTATGTCTTTGGAAGATCTTCTTGCTGAAGAGGGTTTCAAGAGCAGTAGGTCGAAGAGAATGTCTAGAGCTTCATCAGGGGCCTCCACAACAAGACTACCACCCCACCCACTTAGAGATGAACACAAAATTGGCATTCCAACTCGTTTGAGAAAGACAGAAAGGGCGTATTCTGATACCCGTAGATATGATTTGCGTGCGGAGTCACCAAAAACTGATAAAGTCATGGGTAGGAGATCAGTAGATGTTCTAAAAAGGGGAAAGCTGGACAGATACAGTGTCGAATCTTCACAACAATTTTCTCCTGGTGAGATAATTGAGGTCAAAGAAGGTATTCGGAAAGTCAAGGATGAAATGGCAGATAAAAGAAGGTACAAAGATATATATCTAAATGGCGTATTTAGCCCTCCGATTAGCAAGAGTAAACAATATAGCGAAATTGGAGAAGATTTGCAGATTGATAATGACTATGCTAACGATTATCATAATTATCAAAAGGGTGGGAACCGACCTGGTTCATCATCTAGCAGATCAAACAGAAGTACACAGAACAAAGAAAGTGTTCGTGACAGTAGGGCCCGCAGACCAGTTGAGATTGAATCTGTTGCTGAAGTAGCTCTTGATGAGGTGGCCATCAAAGCAATGATATCTATTTTGAGCGGTTACGTTAAAAGATACCTAAAGGATCAAGATTTCAGGACATCAATGTATCACAATTGCTTTGCTGCACTTAATTTTTCAAAGTTAGAAGAAGAAATAGTCGCTGAAAGTAAAGTTATATCCAATCTTGAACAGGCTATAGAAACAGTTGAAAAAGCTGCAGAGAATCTTGCTAATGCAAAACAGTTAAAAAAAGCTTCTTTACAGCTAAGTGTGATCACAGGTCTAAATGCAAATGATTTAAAAGATGGATTCACATCTGGGTTTCCCAATTCTATTTTGTCAGCTTGTGGTCACTTATATTTAAGTGTGATATATCAACTACAGAAGAAAGGGCGGATAGCAGCCAAACATCTTTTACAAATGTTCTGTGATTCGCCATTTGCCGCTCGAACCACATTGGTTCCTGAATTGTGGGAAAATGTTTTTCACCCTCATTTATCACATTTAGAAACATGGTATAATCAAGAAGTTAATTCTCTAGCAGATGACCCGCATAACACAAGGAAGCTAAAACAACTAAAGAAAGTTTATTATGATATTTTAGATTCGGGTACTTACCAATTTGCATTATACTACAAGGATTGGATCACAGATGGTGTTGAAGCCCCCTCAATTCCTTCAATCCATGTTCCAATGGTTTCTGTTCAGAGAATTCAGCATGTGGGTGTGAATGGAAACAATTTAGATTTTGGTAGCCCATCATTTTCATCTCAGCCTATGGTCAGCAAGAAGTTATATGATTCTGTATTTGGCCAGATGCACAAATCAGTAACTGCTGAGGTGGAAGATTATCAATATTCACAGAGATCAGAAGATGATACTTATAGTTTTGATGGGTCTGTAGTGGAAGATAAAAGAACACTTACATACCCTTTGGAAGAAGATGAATATAAAGATTTAGATGTTAAAGGGGACCGGGAAACTTTTCAGGTGCGTTTAATACTAATACTGATTCATCAGTTAGTTTGCCAACACTAGTTATTTCACATTAATAATCAAAAGTGTTTTCTATCCTGGTCATGAGCAAACAAACAAAATTTAGGGGGTGTTTTGATTAGTGTTTTAAATTCATTATTTGATTATTGCCAATTGTCGGATGTTTGGATAAACAGATTTTTTAAGGGCCGATTCTGCTTCTGAATTTCTGATTATATGACTAATTTGAGTATTTAGGGGTCAAACCATCAGTTTTGTACTAGTTGTGACAAAACTCATTATCAAAAGGTAAGGCAACATTGCCTTACTACCCCTTCTTTTAACCTAATTCAAGACACTCTTACTCATTTCACAATAAGAATATCCCTTTTCTCACAGCTCACTTGATTTGTTACTTTCTTAAGTAATCAGAATTTGTGAAACAGTCAAACAGTTAATTTATCTGATGATTTTATTACAACTGATCATCTCTGATTCTAATTATTCAAAATCACATACTTACTTTGAAAATACACATCCAACAGAAGAAGGCCAAATCAACCGTTTCAATGCTTATCATGGGTCTTGTTTGAAAGTTGTATAATTGAAGCATAACTTACTCTATTTCCCCTTATATAATTATCTTGAATAATTATCATTATATTGCACATACATCCAGCTAAGTAATGTGTACATGCTCTCAAATTCTCAAATGTAGCAGGGTGGAATAATAGCCCAAGAACAACTTGAATTACAAAGAGCAAATGCCTTAGGAGAATTAGAGAGCAGTAATATGCTACAATCACTTCCAGTTGCAAAAGTCAACGAACTTACGCTCAAGAGGCTAGCAAAGTTTGTCTTCAGACTGCAACAAACTGAACATCAGTTGTTCCATTTAGATGATACAAAATATCCTGACGTTTCGGTAATTATATCCAAAACATCCTGTTCAATACCCTTTGTTTTTTGTTCTTCCTAATTTTATATTTCTCTTATGTAATGCAGCCAATAAAATCAAATGCTGATGGAGGACACTTTTTCTTCAATATTCCTGAGGATTATATATGCCCTTTAACTGGACATATTTTTGAAGATCCTGTGACTCTAGAGACTGGTCAAACCTATGAGCGTGTAGCTATCATGGAATGGTTTAGTAAGGGTAATAAAACATGTTCTGTAACTGGAAAAACGTTGGAATGCCATACAGTCCCTTTCACCAACTCTATCTTGAAGCGACTCATTGACAACTGGAAATCAAAGCACTCTAGGGAGATGTTATCTTCTGCTTCTCTGCCCATGGGAAGCCCTAGGGAACATGAATACAAGGCTGAAGCAGCTGTTTTCATATTAGAGCAGCTTCTTACTGTTTTTGGTAGAGAGGAAAATACAGCAAATGCTAAGCATTTACTTGCTCTCGGGGGCTTACAGTTTTTAATCCAAAGATTCCGGTATGGAAATTTGGAAGAAAAAACCCGCGTAGCAGCATTGCTGTCAACCTGTATTGAAGCAGACTCTAGTTGCAGAAATCATGTGGCTAGACACATTGAAAAACAGGGGGTTCTTGAGCTACTGCACTGCAAAGGAGTAAAATCAAGATCAAATGCAGTGTTTCTTCTTTTTGATCTAATTTGTTTGAACAGGTATTTCAATTTTTATACAATAATCAAAATATTCTTTCATGTTACCTACTTCATGTTGGTCAAAATTAAAAACTTTTGTCAACGGTTTGTTACTTTAGGAGAAAAGATGTCCTTTTTTTCTTAAGTGGCTTGCAGAAGGAGGGTATAGTGAGCTCAATGCACATTTTGCTACTTTTTCTTCAGAGTTGTTCACCTGAGCAGAAGCCCTTGGTTGCTGTGCTCCTGTTACATTTGGATCTTTTGGTATGCTCATAAAAAGCTTATTCTTTTTTTCAAACTTGTTAAATATTAAAATTAGTGAAACATATGTGCACGGATTTGATTTTTAAGGTGTTTATGTTCCGACTGACAGGTGGATCAACAGAAGTACAGTATATATAGAGAGGAAGCTGTTGATACAATTACATCTACTCTTGATACCAGTCTTTTTGATGCAAAGGTGCGAGAAACATGTTGTAGAGCACTCCTTATAATGGGAGGGCGTATCTCTTTCTCTGGGAAGGTAATCACACAGGATTATATCCTAGAGACAGCTGGTTTCTTTAATAGACCTGACTCAGATTTCCTAGAAGACAAAGTCACAACCAAAGACAAGATTCTGGTGGTAATTTCCTATTTTCCTGAACTTCTGAAGATTTATTTTACATTGTTATGGTTAAAGATTGGGTTTTTGTTGTGTTTTACTTCATGGAATTATAATTGTTTTTGCTTTTTATTTTTATATTTATAAATGAGAAAGGAATGGAATGGACAATGGAATTTGCATGATAATGGAATAGACCATTACACTCCATTATCATGTGAGGTTAGACTGTAGAAACGTAATGAGTTTTTTATTTTATTTTTTTATGACTCTAATTTTTATATTAAGTTATTGGATCTCTTTCACAAATAATACAAATAAAACATAATTAAAGCTCATTACAACCTCAATTAAGACTATAATAAGAACAAATATTTTCTAGTTACTTTTTGGAGATTTGAAAGTAAGTTAAAACTTTTGAAATTTCATAAAAAATTGTGTTAGTAATGATTACATAAATAAAACTGAGTTAAATTATAAATTTGCGACTTATCATTCCATTCCAATATTCCATGATGGAATGAAAAAAATTATCCGTTGCCTATGGAATGAAAATCAACTAAAGGGAAGGAATCACATTCCTTCAAGCATGGTCCATTCCATTCCACTAGATGAAACAAACAGTTTTTTTTTCCATTCCGAATTTCCAATACAGTGGACCATTGCATTTCTTCTCTCTAATTACAGCATACCAAACGCTATGGCTTACAGGATAATGAGGAGGAAGAGGATGTTGAAGATTGGTTGATCAGATTGTCAACATCTCTTGTTAGTGATGGGAAGAAGTCGTTTCTGGATTCAATTTCCCAGTGGCTGAGTTGTGGATACCGTGAAATGACAAAAGTGGGCTTGACCACAATGGTGTGGTTCAGTTTTTCACTTGCTTCATTACCCTATTCTGAATTCCCGCTTTCAGCGTTTTCAGTTCTCATCTCTAAACTGAAAGAAAATCTTGAAAACAGTGAATGGGTAGAGCACAAGATTCTTGCTGCAACGTCTCTCCTTAATTTTAGCAGAATCCCAGGTAAGCATTTTCTTTTATATTACATAAAAATATTAAAAGTTTAAACTTTACCATATTGCAGCTTATGAAACTATTGATTAATAAAACATGATAAGAAATGTTTTCGAATTTGCAAGTTTTTATAAATAGAAGGGTTTATAAGATCAACTGTCAATGGCTACAGATTGTATGAACATCTTGTTGACAATGGCCAATGAGATTGCAGCTCCTCTAAGCAACCTTCTAGAAGAAAGCTGGACGGCAAAAGAATTGTATGCCTTAATCTCTCAGGAAGATTAGTGATCTTTCTAATTTTCTGATCATGATCTGCCTCATCTCCTTAAAACTAGCATATGGTACTTGACCCACAAAAGTACATATCTTGCTATGGCCATCTCTACTTGTGATCAGTGGCGATGGTTCATGGCGATTCTGATTTGTATATTTGTTAATAAACTACCACGGATCTACCCTTTTCGTTTGGTTTGATCTTGTTTGTATTGTACAATTACTATTCAAGTGTGATTTTGGTTGTAAAACTTGAAGTGTTATGTTCAGCTGTGTCCATATACACCGTTGCTAGTAAAATTTTGCTTATGTTTTTGGTCAAATATGTAAGTTGTTTTTTTCAATTTTCTCTACTTGGGTAACCCGTTAAAGAAAACTCATAGGCCCACTAATACTCTGCTAACTGCTGTAATAATACCTTGCTAACCAGTAAGACCATGTAAAGCATACCAAAAACTTGTCAAGCACAGGTGATATTCTAAAATCTTATTTAAATAAGTCATATTCATCAACAGTACTAAAACATACCTGACACTTACTGCATTACATTCATTGACATACACGTAAACGGCAACAACATAAACACACATCAACCAAAACAAAACCCCATTGTCACAACTCACATACTGATAGACATTCTAAACCAAACACACTTACTAATTATATCTTATTCTTTCTTGTACCAGAACACACCTTCTTTCCCTTTCCCCTCATCTGGCTCCACAAACAGACACTCCTTCATCTCTCTCCACATGGCAACATAAATCGGAGTCTCATCGAACCGATAATACTCCCCAAGCACCCCTTTAACCGCGTTCTTGGCTTCCATCGCATTATAATGTGGCATTGTGGAAAACAAATGGTGCACCACATGCGTGTCAGTAATATGATGGAACACCTTGTTCAACACACCATAGTCACGATCCACTGTCGCCAATGCTCCCTTTAACCACTCCCATTCCGAGTCATCATAATGAGGCAAGCAAGGGTGAGTATGTTGAAGATAAGTGATCAGCACTAGGAACCCGTTCACGACCATCAATGGGATCCCATAGATGTATATCACCCAGACCACCCCTTTTGCTAGAGCAACGCGATAGAGGATGATCGACGTCATAATGATCCCAATGTCGGAAAGGAAGATTTGGTAACGTTTGCGTTCGTTGTATATAGGGCTGTTTGGGGCGTAGTGGCAGGCGAAACGGTCATAGTGTCGGCCCGACACGTTGAAAGCTAAGTATAAGGGCCAGCCTAGAGTAAGGGTGACGAACAGACTGATGATGCGGCCCGCTGTGTTGTTGAAGTATTTGGAGTACCAGGGGGTTTTTGATCGGGATTTGGGGACGAAAACTTCGTCCCGCTCGAGTGATCCGGTGTTGGAATGGTGGCGGTGGTGACTGTACTTCCATGAGAAGTAAGGGACGAGGAGGGACGAGTGGAGGATGAAGCCCACGGTGTCGTCGACCCATTGGTAATCGCTGAATGAATGGTGACCGCATTCGTGGGCTATGACCCAAACTCCGGTGAGGACAGAGCCTTGGGCTACCCAGTAAGACAGCCATGCAAGGGAGGAGAAAGGGGTGGGGAGATGGTGGAAGTAGGTGGTGGCAAGGTGGTAGAGGAGGGTGGTAACGGTGAGATCATACAGCACGTATGAGAAAGAACGGATTAGGGAGCGGTGGAAACAGTGTGGTGGGATGGCTTTTTTGAGGTCGCCGATGGTGAACGACGGTTTTGCAAAAGGGACTCGTTCGAGTGGGTCGTTTTTGTAGGTTACAGACATGCGTTCTCCGGCTCCCATTTTGTCGTCAAAGGCCTGTTCACTATTTGACCAGACTCTTCAACCTGCAAAATAATTTAACATATTTTATATTTTATTAGTCGTAGGAATAAAAATATATCTAAATAAAAATGAGTTATGATTGTATGAAATACTAAAAAAAATATCATTTTGTTGATTTTGAAGATCATTATACCCCTCTAGTATATTTTTTTTTGCCTAACAGTTAACCCTCTCCGACCCCTTTGTATTAATCATATAAATTACTTTTTAAATTATATTTTCTTTGTGTTATCTTTTTAATTTATTTTTAAATTATTAAAAAATGTTATACATATGTTTTAAGTTTTTTTTTTTAATTTCTTCCTTTGGCTTCTTTTTTCTTTCTTGACTTTATTAATATTACTGATTAAATTTTTTTTATTTCATTTTATTACAAACCTTCATCATTTAGTTATACCATATGATATCATATGAATTCACAAACACACAACCACTTCTCTTATATAAATAAGAGAATTGTTATACCACTAATTTATAGATAATATATTTTATACTTTATGAAAAAAAATAACAGATAAATTAAATAAGCCAGGTCTTAAAATTTTATATTTTTAAAAATTGTTATTTAAAACATTATTCTTTTATATTTGTATTTAACTTTTACATTTTTTTTATAAAAATGATATTTTTTGCAATTTAAACTTTTTATTATTATTTTTTAGAAAGGATAGATTAGTAAAAAAATGAGTTAAACAATGATTATATGATTTAATACCTGAAAAAAAAAAAAAAAAATACCTGCATGCAATAAAGGGAAATGCCTAAATTAACAGAAATAAAAAAAATCTGAGTGAGACGATTCGAAATGAAACTGAAAACGGCTGTAATTCGCAGATCTAACCGTCAATTAATACTTAAACATAAAAACCACAAAAATCATCGTGTTCTTTTAGCTTTACTGCAAAATATTTACTAAAAATGCATCAACCGATACAAAATTTGATGTTTTTATGACATTACTACCAAATAAATTAAACGATCGACATCTGTCAAGGATGCATGCATTTTTCTCTGACTCGACTAAGGCAGAAGAATTGTTTTTTTTTAAATACCTCAAAAGAGGTGATCGGAAAAACCGAGAACGAGATCAAGCAAGAACACGAACGTACAAATTGAAGCAAGCAGAAGCAGTCATAAATTATGAATTGTCATTAATACCTGAAGAAAACAAAATCGCATGCAACACAGATAAACGCACAAATTTACGAGTGAAGCCAGGAATCAATTCGCAATCGCAGAGGACCGTAATGGACAGATCTATTCATCAATCAATAATGCAGCTATATAAACCAAAATCAGAAAATAAAACTCGATAATTATTGATTTTGTTAAATGCAATCATCCAAATTCCAAATTACATATAGATTAATTTGATTAAGAGGTAGAGGGAGGTAGAAAGCACCTGAATCGATCCGGCTAGGGTTTTCACTTGATCACTCTCTAAATCTCCTCTCTGTGTGCGAACAAGTGCTTCGGCGTCTCAAATTGCGTAGCTGGTTTAAATATAGGATTATTTTACGTAAAGTACCCCTGAGGTTTTATCGGTTGGATGAAGAAACCCTTGGTAAAAGAACAGTGGTCACCGGCTGACCAGTACTTTTAAAATATGTCCAATTCAACACCTCAATTCTTTTTTGATGTGTGAAGATTTTATAAAGATATTTAGCACCATACTAGAAGCGACAAAGAAACACATACTTCTTTGAACAAGCGTTTCTTGTGGCATTTTGTGTTATAAAGTATAAAATCTTAGATATTTGTGACTAAATGGGTTATTTTTTATTCATTAATCTGAATAAAAAATAACATACTTGTTCAATTAACATATTGATGCGATCACGGTAGGGTTTCAACCAATTTGATATGTTTATCCACATATCCGAGACTTGACATTAGTGTATTCCATTTGAATTGTGGATAGATTTGATGATATTTTCCCAAGGGAATTCTTTTTTCATTCTTGAATCTCTAAATTCATTTAGATAAAATGGTAAATTTTAGCAAACGAACCACAAATCCGCATGCCACCTCCCCTAACTCTCGCACGCACGAGGAAGATATTATGATAGGCTATCTCAAATGTGATTATTTAAAGTAAATTTGCCACCAAACAAGGAAGCTTTGCTTTCCAGTTTGATATTCTTATATGAAATTTCTACCAAAGTTACTCTATTTGTGTGAAGTTTTATGATGATTTTACATTGAAAACTTATGAGACCTATTGACCTATAATTCAATAAAGTGAGAGGATCGCCCATCTCGAGGAATAAGAAAATGGATGATGAATTGCACCACTTAGGGTATATCGTAGATTTTTATAATCTTAATATGTTTTTTTTTCTTGTGATCATGAGAACTCTTTACTAATAAACTCATGAGAATACCCTATTAACCAATAGGATAAAAGGGGAAGTTGGATTCGAACGTGAGACAGAGATGGAAAAATGGGAAATTATTGTTTAACATGTCGCCGTAAACACCAAGTTAGGAAAGCCATAGAATCAAAGAAAACTATAAAAATACGATCAATCTATAATTGTCAACCCAAGGAATAGTTGGACAGGAAAATGTTATTTAGTAAAAGATACTCTCCTATGTTGTAACCGATGTATTTCATTAAGGACCTATCTACAAATTATAAAAAAACTGCAACAAAGCATGCAAGGGACTATACTAGACGCGTGTAGGTTGATAGTTTAGTCCTCACAAGTCATCCCCTGTGGTTAAGCCAGATTAGCATTTAAAATGGACGGTTGTGATACCATTACTACAACAAATACCCAAGGGAGTGATGTATTCGATAATAAAGGTAAACACTATTAAAACACTAAGATTTAAGTAGGTAATGGTTCAAATCCTACTCCACAAAATTAAATAAATTTGTCTATCAAAAAAAAAAGAAACCACCTTGACTATGCAAATATAGAGAGCTTTTATGTCTTACTAAAAACTAAAAAACTTACCATCACTAAACAAAATCACTTGATGACCCGGGTTCGAATCTCCCCCTCGTCGATTTTAGCCTTTTTTTCCTTTTCTAATTTACTTATTATTATCGTTATTATTATTATTTTTAGCTGTTTTGCATTTTGAAATTTGAACTATGTTTTTTTTTGCATGGTACACTTAGATTCTTCGTATACGTGTTTTGATATTTGGGATCGTGACGAAATTTACGCACGGGCTTATAATAAACTAGTTAAAATATTAAATACTAAAGGTAGTCATTTTCTAATCTTCTATTTTTATATTATTTATTTATAATCTTCTCGTCTTTTTGTTGATTTAAATCCTTCATTTGTTTTTTATATTGCTATTATATAATTAACCAAGTTGTCGCGCATTGTGGCGGTAATATTGACATAGTTAAGTATGTAAAGAGAAGCGTATGAAGTTACGGTAACCCAATTCTGAATATTGAAACGAAGATATAAAATAGCACGTCGTAACGATACATTCAAAAACCAAGAAAAAGTTACGTTGTTGTAAAAATGAGCACTAAGAAACAAGAAAGCGAATTAAAAATAAAAAAATAAAAATATATATCGTATTTTTACGTCAAAACATAGACCGGATCAATTAATGTAGATAAAAATAAGCACGTCCCAATTATATTTTCGGGTGCTTATTTTCAGAGTGTACAAAAATATTATATTTAAGAAAATATAAAATAAAAAAATATGTCTAAAATTAATTATAATTTTTAAAATAAAAAAAAATTACATGTGATGTGTGTGCCCTTCCAAATTCGTTAAAGGTTAGAACAATTTTATCTCCTATAAAAATCCATTCTTTTGACAAAACTGGGCACAATCAAATAGGCCTTAATTTGACCCTCAATTCTAAAATTTATTTTCATATACACTTCTAATAATTAAAAAAATATCATTTACATTAAAACCTATCTTTAAATTTTCTAAATCATCATCATTTTCTACTTGTAAAATACAAAATCATTAAATACATCTCCTTCAAAAAAAACTCAATAGTGATATAATTGTAAAACCCAACCAAGCTAACCTGTATTCAAACATCCTAACTTACTAGGACCGAGATTGATATGAACCAGGACGAAATCCAGGACCAGTTGACCCAAGACCGGACCAGGTCCTTGGGGATCATTTGATCCATGCTAACTACTTTCTATGATGAACTCAATAAAACTAGATAGATACGTGAAAAATTTACAAACTAGCAGTCATCAATAGGTAAAACCAAAACATGTAATGTATCATACCTTCATATTTTTTCTGAAATAAAACCTCTGCACAAAAGACACCAAAAATTACATCTTCCAACAAATCAAGTCTAGATAATCCACCGCTTGCTCTTACTAAAATAAAACCTCTGCACATCAGGCTCCATTGGATTTTTTTTATTAAGCTTTTGTAGTGGTTCTTGTAATCTGATTACTATCTGCTTTTGAATTTGGGTCTGATTGAGAACCATCACAAGGATTCAGCTTGGTCCTACGAGGCATCAGCTCGGAATTTTCAGCCACTAAACGCGTCATCAACTGCATTGTCCACATCATAATAAGTTAGCTTCTGTAAATCATATAAATTTGATTCACGGCCCCACAAAATCAAACTGTTAAATAGATATGCAATATAAGAATATCTGTTGTATATTAACTAAAAGTAATGTATGTACCTTCCAGTCATTGAAGTCAAACCTAAAGATGAAGTGAGAGTATACCACCTTCCTTGATGTAATCATGGAGGAAGCAGGAGCATTCCTTGGTGCTGAATATAAAAAAACTAGTTACAAAAGTGAACAGAAAAAAATCTGCATCCAAATAATAAAAGAAAACAAAAATCAGGAATATCTATAAAATAGTTATAAAATGTGACATACAAACATAGTGAGAGCCATTATCATCCACCAGTATTTGCGTTGATAAGTTAGCTTCTGCATCCAAATAATAAAAGAAAACAAAAATTGGATGCTAATTTCTTCATAAATTGTTTTCATTTTTCAATTATTAGATATTCGTATTTACCGTTGACTATTTGGTGCAATGGTAGCCCCAAGACTTTCCATAGTGGAGGTCTTGGGTTCGAATCCTAGCCACAACAAAAAAGGGGTCTGTGGCCAGGTCAGGGGGTTACCCAGTTGGGGGGTTCCTCCTGGGGTGGGCTGCCCTGGATGTTCTAGGTGTTGCCCCAAGAAAACCCAATTATCCTAAAATATGTAGGTGTTGCCGTTAAAAAAAAAGATATTCGTATTTTAATTAAGGATTATATTTGCGTTGCAATTATTAGCAACTAATTACAATGTCCTTGGTGTGCCATATATGAACTAGTTGGAAATTGGAGATGATGGGTGGGGCACTGACCCGTTAGCGATTAAAAAAAGTTGTTCAAAAAAAAAAGTTGGAAATTGGAAGGAAGGGTAGATTACCCATTTACCCCTACAATGTTGAGCTGTGGGCGTTAAAAATTAAGATTTTTTTTTTAAATACACAAGAGGGTCAATGGTATCATGCGTCACATGAGCACACATGCATGATGCACAATTGAGAGGAAAATGGAAATGAAAATGGAAATCACTCTCATTCACATGAAAACCTCCTAAAACTTTCTTTAAATAACAGGAAAGTTATGACTCTTCCATACTTTTAAATTTTAATTGGTTTTCGTTATTTTAGTTTGTTTAAAATAACTTTTTTAATCTAATAGCTTAAATTTAGTTTTTTAGTCCAATATTTTCATTTCAATTAAAATTGGGTTCTAACACCGTTAGTGTTTTTCCATTAACTTTATGCAAAAAGAATGCCATTAGTTATTAAAAAACAATAAAATAAGAGAAAAACCCTAAATAAAAGAAAATACAAAAATATTTATCATAACCAATAAGTTTGACGTTTGGAAAGTTAATAGAAGCATTCTAACAGTGTTAGACACATGGTTTTAATCGAAAAGAAAATAAAACTATTAGACTAAAAAAGCCAAATTTAAACTATTGGATTAAAAGAGTAACTCTGAGTGAAAATTTGGAATGCAATGTATGCTTATATAATATTACATGACATGATTATAAAGGATAAAGGGCGAGCGATTTGCCAGTACTTTGAAGATGACGAGTTGACTTCTATAGAGAAGCCAAGAATAGAAACTAGCAAACCGTTAATGATCCGAAGTTCAGAAACTTATAACAACCTTAGAACGGATTTGATTGAACATATTTGGAGGCATCGTAATGATTGAAGTATTGTTTTTATTTATCTTTTTGCATTGTGTTTTTAATGAATAAAATAAGTGTTATTACGTTTTTTAATTAGTGTTGTAATAAATGCAGACATTTAGGCCCAACTCAATGTTTATCAACCCAATGTTTATGGGCTTTAGAGTTTGAGTTTGTATTTATATATATATACTAGGTTAAAACTCATGTGTTACATGTGTTGAATAAATAAACTTGTTATAAACACATCAATTTTAGATATTTAATTATTTAACATCATCATTATTTAATAGGGGAGAGAGACGGAAAACAAAAATCTAGACGACACGTAGCAAGTATAGTTATTCATTTATTAGAATATAGGTTAAAAACCCGGTATATTACATAGGGTGAATAAATGCAGTGTTATATATACTTAGTAATAAAGAGTTACATATTATATATTTATGACATATTACATAGTTTTTTAATACGAATTTTAGAAACTTTATAAAGTTATTTTTTAAAAATGTTTTATAAAAAGAATGAAAGAAATGTTCAAATTATAAAAATGTTTTATGAACAAACCTATTTAAAAAAAACGTTTTTTAAAAATCATTATTATTTAATAGGAGAGAAAGGCGGGAAACAAAAGTTATAAAAAACAATTTAAAAAAATTGTATAATTAATAGGAGAGAGATGATGAAAAAAAATGTTAAGAATGAACATGGGAATGACAACTGTCCACCAAAACCTTTATTTATTATATAGTATAAATATATGATGTATCTTGTCCTTGTAATGCCTCTCTCAAATGAATGATCTGTTCCCCTCTCGTTTTCACTCTGCTCTGTTTCAATTAGTATTATTTTTAAATAAACAATTATTTAAAGAAATTAAATAAATAAATATAAAAAAGTTAATGATTAGGTAACTATTACACAAACTAGTCACACTCACTAAACTACTACACATCTTAGGTAGTGTGAGTGTGACCAAAGTCACTATCTAGTTGACGCATACGTGACGGTACTTTTTGGTGACACTCATATGACCACTCGAGTTAGACTTATAGTTGTTTCAATTACTTTATCTACAAAGTTAGAGGCCAAACTAAAAAAAAATATAACGACCTTACATACCTGATTAATAAAAGTTTCTTGACAGAATAGTCAACGACCCTCCAAACCCCCCCTCTACTTCCAGGTCATGCTTATATTCACATTGATCTTCGCTTGAGAGTTGTATTATACCAAATTCATCTAAATAGGTCATTTACCATAATGCCCCTAACTAGTAACATGAAAAGGGTACAAAGTGGTCAATCTAGAAAAAGCCTATACCAAAGCACAAAAATACACAAACGTTTCAAAAATCCTTAAACTAATCATTTTCTTCTTCTATTATTATTATTATTATTATTATTTCAAATCATATTTATAATAATCCAAATCACACATGCATTGTCAGACTTGAGCACTAGCTACAAGTCCACAACCATTTACCATATTTTCTCATCTCATCTTTCTTAAGAAGAGATCTTCCTTCCATGTGAAGAGTAACTTCTAAGCTTTCTCCTGATACCATAATCACAAATCAAAGCTCAACCCTATATTATAAAGAAAACATGAGTTTCAAACCGCTGTTCTTCATGGTTTTCTTGATCTTCTTTCATCTTTCGGATTCATCATTCGGCTTTGAAAAACAGAGTATTCCCAGAGAAAGATTTCAACCAAGAAGACTCATGGCAGCTTCATCTCTCACCCCACTTTCTACAGATCCATCTAAGCACAAGGGTGCGGTCATGAACGAGTCGCAGACATCGGTGGAAGATGGTTTGAGGAACCGACCACCTAGCAAGTCAAACCCTTCACATAACTAGTGATCAATAGATCGTAATGGTACTTTGTGTAGAGATCAAGAATATATATATAATTGATCTTTTTAATTGCACCAATTTTCTTTCAGTTTAGCACTTCTTTTTAATGGTGATTCACTCGACAACATTCAAGTAAGGGATTCAAACTCAAGTGGCAACCACTTGGACCAACCCAATTGGATGATTTTAGCTCCTTTTCTTGATAGGGTGGGAGATTTTAATGTAGAAAGTTTTGATTTTAGCATATATGTTATTTAATTCATATGTTAATGTGATTAGCAATTATATATTTTTTTAACCCAGTAACCAGTTACCGGAAAACTTCTGGACCCATTAATACCATGCTAATCGAGTAAAACACAGCTTGCACTCGTCAAATGACCTTTAAATGAGTGAAAGAGAACCAATGGAAGTTGGGTTTAAACATATATATCTGTCAGAGGAATTCAACGCTTTCTACGGCGCCACCAATCACTACACCGATTAACAATTGTGATTTGTCAAACTCTTCACATGACTAGTGATTTTTATTTATTTATTTATTTTTAATTTTAGAACTTTGTGTAGAGAATATGAAGTAATTTCTTATCATGTTCTTTTATTTTATATATTTTTTTATTGATACATGAGAGGATTTTAATGTATATATTATAAATTTTAAGATTTTTTAATATTGCTTTTCGTTGCTTCGTATGATTTAGCTTTCATTTTTGGTCATGGTTCAAGGCATTTGTCTGGTCATGCATTATAAATTTTTAGAAATGGCAGTGAAGCTTCCTTCAATCGTAGGTTATTTCTTCCTCAATGTTGTACTAGTTGTAAAATACTATACGGTCAATAATGAAACATTATAGTACATACATGAGATTTTTATACAAACGAATAAGATAACTACCCTAACTTGGATAAATGAATATTAGAGATTTTTAATTTATAGGTGGCAATCTTGACCCATTCTTTAAAAAATGGGTTCATTTGGGGGAAAAATCAATTGAATATGGGTCAATTTGGGTGACCTAAAATTAATCAATGGGTTAATTTGGGTGACCTTAGATTAGTCAACGGGTCAATTTGGTTCACCACAAATATTCAACGGGTTAATTTGAATCACCTTAAATTAGTCAACGGATCAAAATGATCAAGTATTATAAAACTTGTTATCTTAAAAATAAACATAAAAATAGTGCATATGGGTTACCCCCTACCCCCCCCCCCCCCGCCCCCAAAAAAAAAGAAAAAACTTTATCACCCCACCCGCACCACCACCCGCCGCCACTGCCACTGCCACCCCCCACCCACCGCCACCACACGCCACCCGCCATCGCCGGCCCTCCACCGCATATGGCTATCGAAACTACCATCTATCGAAAGTACTAGTTTCGATTGATCATTTATAAGCGATACTCAGGCTGTCGAAACTACCATCTATCGAAACTACTAGTTTCGATTGATCATTTATTCAATCGAAACTAAGTAGTTTCGATGGCCCAGACTTTATAAAATAAAACAGTAATTTTTTAAAACAATAGTTTGTCCGGTAATCGATGTTTTGGAGTCGTGACTTCGATTGGTTCAGCTTGCCTTATGATATCAGAAGGTAAAGAAACGAAGTTGAGGATTCTTACGTGGTCGCAAAGGGGCTCGACGGCAGAGTCTTAAATCCGAGAATGTCCAGAATGAGAATCGAGCTTCTGGATGGGATTAGCCTCTACAACCTTGGTCACAGCTTCACACAGAGATGACGATTGTAATGGTGCCTTCAATTTGGAGTGAGATTGGGTGGAAGAGGGGTAGCGAGCTCGAGCAGGTCCGACTATGGCTATTTATAGCCGAGTTCGTTTCTTATGACAAAGCGTGCAATTGGGCACGTCCCGACACTCGTCTGGACGAGACGAATCTAACGAGCTATTAAATACGCGTGGAGGTTGACTGTCGGGCTCGAATTCGGGGCGTGGGTTCTCGACCACCAACAAGATCAGGCGATTCGTATGTTGGGGAGACCAATTGGTCGGGGCCTTTGTTCGCATGGGGAAGACGAGTTTAGGGATGCCTGTAGCGGCTGTCGAGGTGCAGGGAACAAGCTTGTCGGGGTGTTCGCCGGAAACTGGCTTGGACCGCCGGACAAACGTAGGGGGTGACCGGAAAGTCGATTTGCAATTTGGCAGTTTCAGTCCCTGTAGTTTGATTTTGTTTTAATTCGACCCTTGAGATAATTACGGATGAATCCTTGTAGTTTGATTTGTACAGAAATAGTCCCTCAACAGATTTTATCTTAAAACCTTCTAGTTTGAAAATTTTCAAAACAACCCCTCAACTTTTATAAAAATAAATTTCTTTAATTTCTTTTAATTTCAAATATATTTTATAAACTTATTTTATTATTATTATTATAAATAATTTTTATAAAAGTTATTTATCTTATTTAAATATGTTATTTTATTAAATATGCAACCTTTAAATTTAGATTTTTTTTTATATAAGTTTTAAAACTTATAAAATTTTAATTAATTTAAATCCGTAAAATGAAAATACCTATTTGTATAAAACTAAATAAAAGAAAACACTTGTATTTTATTCAAATAGAGAATGATTACATAATAAATATATTACAAGTGCGCGAATGAAAATCTGAAACGTCACAGTCTCCCCAAGTTAAAGGAATTTCGCCCGAAATTCAACTAGCGGAGGCTATGAAAAAGATGCGGATACTTGGTCCTCATTTGGTCTTCACGTTCCCAAGTGAACTCGGGTCCACGTTTAGACTCCCAACGGACCTTGACAATGGGGATGCGGCTACGCTTGAGTTTCTTGACTTCTCGGTCCATGATTTCCACGGGGTTCTCAACAAAGTGCATTTTCTCGTCAATGCGCACTTCATCAAGAGGGATGTGGGGATTCTCGTCGGCTAGACACTTTTTCAAATTAGATACATGAAAGGTCGGATGAACGTTGCTGAGTTCTGAAGGAAGATCGAGTTTGTAGGCCACTTTTCCTACCCTTTCGAGTATCTTGAATGGACCCACATATCGAGGTGCAAGTTTTCCTTTCTTTCCAAATCGGACTACGCCCTTCCAAGGTGATACCTTTAGGAGAACCATATCCCCAACTTGAAATTCCAAGGGTTTTCGTCTTTTATCGGCATAGCTCTTTTGCCGACTCCTTGCTACCCGAATGTTGTCACGGATAAGAGAGATTTTATCGGTGGTCTCTTGGATAAGCTCGGGACCGGTGATTTGTGCTTCACCAATTTTGTTCCAACAAATCGGTGAACGACATTTCCGTCCATAAATAGCTTCAAACGGTGCCATGCTAATACTTGTGTGGTAGCTGTTGTTGTAGGAAAATTCGATCAGTGGTAGGTGAGAATCCCAATTGCCACCAAAGTCGATGACACAAGCTCTAAGCATATCCTCGAGAGTTTGGATTGTTCGCTCGGTTTGTCCATCAGTTTGAGGATGGTAAGCCGTACTTAAATCCAAACGAGTACCAAGCGCAGATTGTAACGATTGCCAAAACCGGGAAGTAAAACGCGAATCACGATCGGAGATGATGTTCAAAGGGATTCCATGACGACTTACGATCTCATCAATGTAGATCCGAGCCAATTTCTCGACTCGATAGTCCTCACGAATAGGCAAGAAATGAGCAGACTTCGTAAGTCGGTCGACAATAACCCAGATACTATCGTGCCCACTAGAAGTGCGTGGGAGTTTGGTGATGAAGTCCATAGCAAGGTTCTCCCACTTCCACACGGGGATTTCAGGTTGTTCGAGGAGTTCGGAAGGCTTCTGGTGTTCGGCCTTCACTTTAGAACAAGTTAAGCATTTTGCCACAAAGAGGGCAATATCCTTTTTCATGCCGGGCCACCAATATTGTTGACGAAGACCCATGTACATCTTATCAACTCCGGGATGTACCGAATATCGAGTTTTATGGGACTCGTTCATCAAAAATATACGAAGGTCGTCGCGATCGGGAACCCAGATACGGTCCAAGTAATACAATAAGCCGTTGGCTTTGGTTTCTAGTAAGAGTTCTACACCACATGCCATCTCTTGATACATATTTCCCTCGGTAACCGAGGTGTGTTGTGCTTGAAGAATACGGGCTTGGATATCGTTATGAATACAAACACTATGAAGCATGATACGTTCTTTACGACTCAAGGCGTCGGCTACAACATTTGCCTTGCCAGGGTGGTAGCGGATCTCGCAGTCGTAGTCGTTTAGAAGTTCAACCCATCGTCGTTGCATCATTTTAAGCTCTTTTTGATTGAAAATATGTTGGAGACTTTTGTGGTCGGTGAAAACCACGCATTTGGTGCCATATAGATAGTGTCTCCAAATTTTTAAGGCGAAAAATCATGGGTCGTATAGCTCTTCTCATGGACTTTGAGTTGACGTGATGCGTATGCAATTACTTGACCTCGTTGCATAAGAACACAACCAAGACCTTGGTTGGATGCATCACAATAAACGACAAAGTCGTCATTACCACTAGGAAGAGTTAGAATAGGAGCATTGTAGAGCTTGTGCTTTAGAGTTTAGAAAGCTTCCTCTTGCTTGGGTCCCCACTCGTAGTGCTTACCTTTGTGAGTCAAGGCAGTGAGCGGGACCGCAATCTTGGAGAAATTTGAGATGAAACGACGATAGTAACCTGCTAGTCTAAGGAATGAACGAATCTCGGTAGGAGTCTTAGGAGTACTCCAATTCTTTACCGCCTCGATCTTTGCCGGGTCCACATGAATTCCCTTATCGTTGACTATGTGTCCTAAAAATTGAACCTCTTTTAGCCAGAATTCACACTTGGAGAGCTTGGCGTATAGTTGTTCTTTCTTTAAGAGTTCTAAGATTAAACGAAGATGTTGTTCATGTTCCGCTTTCGTTTTAGAATAGATGAGGATGTCGTCAATGAAAACGATCACGAACTTGTCCAAATAAGGTTTGCATACACGGTTCATGAGGTCCATGAAGACCGCATGTGCATTAGTCAAACCGAATGGCATGACCATGAACTCGTAGTGACCGTACCTAGTCCGAAAGGCAGTCTTCGGAATGTCTTCATCGATAACACGAAGTTGATGGTACCCGGAACGAGGTCAATCTTTCTCCAAACCCGTTTTGACCCAAAGTCATTTTGCTCCTAACCCGTATTAACCCGAACCCATTCTGACCCGTGACCAGAACCCGTCCGGCCCGCCCGACCCACCCAGCTTTCCCGCCCTTGGATTGCATTTTTAATTGTGTAAAAATATATAAGTTTGTACATGTTAGCATAAAAACCGCCGGACTCGTTTAGATCCAATGAAAAAGGGCAATTAATTTAGGTGTTATCTAAATAAATTAGATTATGCCCTTTTTGTCTCAAAAGGACATTTTGGTGGTTAAGTGATGTACCCTACAATCAAAAGGTTAAATGTTTAAATCCTACAAGATACATATGGTGATGTATTTATCATAGAAAATCTAGGTGTTGCTGTTTAAAAAAAGATTATGCCCCTTTTAGTTTAATAAAAGCCCCCGTCGTTGATACTGGAAATGGAAGCCTATGTGTAGTCCCCAAATGCCTAATCTCCATGTGGGTTAAACACAAGTAACAACCAATTTGATTATGAAGATCTCACGTCTTTAAAGAACTTATGATTTAACTTGATAATTAATGTGCTTCAAGCATGATGTTTTCATGTTTTTTAAACTTAAATAGAATCATATTATTGGTTTAAAACTTAAATGGACTAATATGTCATTATGTCAAAATTAGAAGGGTCAAAGCCACACTTGCACTTTTATTTCTCCAACAATGTCAAATAAGAGTCAGCTTAGTATTTCTTTATACTGTTTTATACGAGCTAACTAAATAAAATATTAAATAGTTAGTAATGAAAATTTAAAAATTATAAATGAAATATTAAATAGTTAGTAATGAAAAAAAATAAGCAAAAAAAAAGAATTTTAGAACCACATAATTATTACACGTGATGCCAGTTACTTATTTATTACGTATAGATTATATTTAGAATAAGTGTTGTTATAAACTTAACTGATGCAAGTGATTATGATCGAAATTATATCAGTAAACATGCCAACTTATCCAAATCTAGCCCCGCCTTCTTTTGTACTCTTGTAGATAAATTCAAGAAAACATAATGAAATGATTGTCATTTCCTTGATGCATGCATCTTTAATAATTTAATGGATATTGATCTGTTCCTTTCATTAATACGTGTTTTAGATGACTTTGTTTAGTTCACTTGATTAAAATTGACTGACTCATTTGTGTATGATGTATTAGCTTATAGCCGAATCAAGTAGTTTCTAGTTTAACCGGTCGTCCGACCAACGGGTCCGGTCTTTATTTTTTTTCAAAATTCCAATAGATAGTTTGTACTTTATGTTTCCGTGGTGCAGATTTGCCATGCTTGCCATTATTTAACCCATGGTCTCTTGTCCGCTAGTCCAGCAACTAATAATGCACTGTTCAAAAGGGAATGTTTTTGAACTAAATTTTAAATACACTTGATAGAATTTGTAATACATATACTATAAAATAAGTTATCTATATGAATTGACAAAATAGGTTCATCAAATATCATTTTTATATTAATTGACAAAATTCAACCTCGCAGACGATATGAAAAACCGGTCCCTTTAAGACTGTGCGAAGTGGGGCAACGCTCCATCCTTGACGGCTAATTGGGCCACTTTAACTGGACAGAGCCACCTCAACACCACGCCTCTCACGCCCGTTAAACCTACGGCGCCCACTTAACGCCCCCTCGTAACGGTTTTTAGCGCCCCCTTACTAGTGAGGTGGCAGGTGACGCCAAGCCACTACACTTGGTCTAAGGCGAACATAAAGAAAAAAATCGCTATAAGCTTTTTTGTGCAATAAAATTAATTCAAAAGAAACTTGTGACACTTCTACATCGTGCGTGGACACTTCTACTTTTTTATAAATAAAGACGAAAATATGTAACAAACCTACCTTTTTAATTTTATTTTTTTGTTATATAGGGTTTTAGGATTTTATCAACTCAAATGGGTTTTTATTTTATACTTTCTCTGTATATGTATATTAAGTATATATTATATGTATGTATATTGTTTAGTGTTTACAACGTTTTCAAGTCCCACATTTGGTCTAGTGTTGGACCTATTGTGTCACTCAACAACAGACCATGATACTTGGTCTACATGAAATGTCCACGTGTTTCAAGTACCAAGTTGTTGCGCGCTTTGTTGGCGTTACAAAAAGCAAACGGGTAGAAATTAGAATTGTCGGGTTTGGGTAAATTTAAGGAAAAATTACCAAAATAGACATTTGATCGATCAGTTTCTTAAAATACACTTTGACTTTTAGCATACGAATTCATAGACGTTCTCTCTAAACCGATGGCTAAAGCCGACTAATTTAGCCGACCTAAAATTCAGTGCATAACTGAGTTCTGGTCAAATGAAAACTCAACACGTGAATTTGTAGGCCGGCTAATTTAGCCGACCTAAAATTCAGTACATAACTGAGTTCTGGTCAAATGAAAACTCAACACGTGAATTTGTAGGCCAGCTAAATTAGCCGGTTTTATCCGTCGGTTTAGAGAGAACGTTTATGAATTTGTAGACTAAAAGTTAAAATCCATTTTGAAAAAAGTGGTTGCTCAATTGTCTATTTTGATAATTTTCCCTAGTTTTTATTATTTAAAGATATGGTATATTTTGGGGTATAATTATATTTTAATGTGTTTATTTGTGATATACGATATTCAATTATTCACCTTATGAAGAAGAAATATCTGGAAATAATGTTTGAGTATAGTTCATTTCCATTACTAAGAGTTGTTTGATAGCCTTTTAACTGATTCAGAGGTAAGGGGTGTTTGTTTCAGATTTTGTCAGACTCTTAATAGTTCATTCAGCCTTTTAATGGTTCAGCACAAAAACAATGTTGAATCATTCAGAGCTCTTAATAGTTCAATTGTTAATGAACCAAACAGCCCCTAACTATATTTAAATGAGAACCCTAGTGAACGGTAACTCTCTAATGGGGGAGTGTCACTTGTACTTTTAATTATTTTTTTATTTATTTTCAACCCTCATACTGTATATAATATACGCTTTTAACCAGTCTAATTTTCTAATAATTCTGTTTCTCTGTAATAACTTTTGTTCTTTAACTTTTTTATAAAAAACGGAAAGCGCGGCTTTCTTTAGGGTTTTTTTGTTAACGTTCCGATATAAATTTATTGAAGACGGAGTTGTATTTAAAGTCGAATATTTTTTATCGTACGCTATAGCGAGTGTAGATATCTTTAGCCCCGCAAACGAGGCGAGCCGATAACGACCATGTCCCCGCCGCGCTGCGAAGGGAAATCGTTTTAGCCTCTCATACTATATATAATATACGCTTTTAACCCGTTTAGTTTTCTATTAATTTCGTTTTTCTTTGCTAACTTTTTTTTAAAAACGGAATGCGCGGTTTCCTTTATTTTTTATCAACATTAGGTATAACTTTTATTAAAACGGAGTTATATTCTAGCGAGTATGCGTTTCGACATAAGTTTTCTCTACCTAAATGAGCCGACCCTGATAACGACCAAACTCCCGCAGCGAAGCGCGGGCGAAAAATGAAACTAGTTAGAATGAATACAATTTGTTTGTTTTTATTATCCAGTTCGCATTTTCAGAAGTTTAATGCCTTAAATTAAAAAAATAATCAGTATTTTAAATAGAAATTCATTTAAAGTTTAATATTTTTATACAGTTTGTTATCCCCACTATTAAACTTCTGTCTTTGATACTCTACCTTCCGTGTTTATTTAACTTCCATTTTTTATTATTTAAGTATTTAGTTAAATAAGTATGAAGTAAATTAAGCAACTCTTAAGAATACCGAAGCTGTTTAACCTAGCAGACAACTTTTTGAATTTTTTTTTCCACCCCATAATATATATAATTTACGCTTTTTACCCGTTTAATTATGCATTAATTTCGTTTTTCACTAATAAGGGCCCTACTATTGGCACACGGAGTTTGCTATTTGGACACGGCTATACGCCTCGTATAGGTCAATACGGGGCGTATAGCCCCTAACTTTAAAAAACAGACCTGCAGGTGTCATTTCTTGTCTGACGGCTGAGTTATACGCCCCATATAGGGCTATACGACCCATATAGTCTATACACCACCTCTTTTTTCAAACTTGAGCAAATTTTGATTTGTATATGGCGAGTATAGCCTGACGTGAGGTCATAGTCTCACTCAAAAATAAACCAATTACACTAAATAGATAGTGGTAAGTGGATATCGAACACAGGGAGTTTGTGAAAAATATGCTCACTAAGTAGTTCGGATTTAACTAACTTAAAATAAATTGCAAGAAATGTAATTTTCAGAATTTTGATTGTTGGTTTTGGAAACTAGAATTATCTAAATTAATCGCAAATCAAAAGTTTGGTTTTGTAAACAGTTTAGAACGGTAATGATCATCCCGAGTTTCAAGTTTTAAGTGACAATTAGTGTTCATGTTCAACTGGAAAGAACCACATAGACATGGCTCATGTAAGATCAATTGTTTGTGATGAAAGGGAACTAAGTACTCGGATTCCTAAAATGCGAGGTTGTTACCCGATGATCAATTAACATATATCCAACCCTTAATCCCTACCATGATATCCTGATTGCCGACGACACCAAGAACGTATGGTTTAGAACTATGAGCAAACACACATTAACAATTTACAAACAATCATTCAAACATCATAATAAACTTAACAACACATGCAAAGTCTACCATTCCAGAAATTAAAGAACAAAACATAATTGTCACAATCAAACCTTACATTCGGGATGATCACCAATGGAATTAGCCACTCATTCCTCGGTAAATCATCATCAAGCAACTATCAATGTTCATGTGAATCAAAAACACCAACCCAATTGTTTCAAATTGTTTCTAACCAAGAAAATCACCCAAAATCGCCCCTGAAACTGCTGCAAAACGTCTCCCAATGATTGGATATGAAAAGCCCCTTGAAGAAGTGTTTTAATAGGGCAGTTACACTTTTCACGCCAGTGACCACCGTAAGCTACGGTGCCCACCGTAGATTACGGTGGTGAGCAACATTCTACGGTGGTCCAAAACTGCCTTACGGTGCCAAGAAAGTTTCCCAGATGCCACCGTAGCTTACGGTGACCACCGTAAGCTACGGTGGAGTCCTTTTATTTGTTTGTTTCAATGATGATTGACTCTCCTTACGCTTGCTTCAATCCTTGCGTTAAATGCATCCAATTAAACTCTTTTGTACCTGAAACATTAAACCACCATAGTCATCTAATTCTAACAAGTAACCGACTTAAGTGTAGGATTAAAATACCATTTATAGCTCTTAAGGGTCGTCCTATGGACCACCCGTCATAGCCCTATACGCATAATCCTATACGCCCCATATAGGCCTATACGACCCCTATACGACACATATAGGCCTATACAACCCATATAGGCAGACAAAAGAGCAACCATATAGTATAGAGCCTACGCTTTCTATACGCAGTCGATTGCTTCTCTTGAAATAAGATTCGAACAATACCAACAATATGAAGAACTATTTGGCTTTTTGTTTCCTAATAGGTTAAGGATACGATAGTATAGTATAGTATAGTATAGTATAGTATAGTATAGTATAGTATAGTATAGTATAGTATAGTATAGTATAGTATAGTATAGTATAGTATAGTATAGTATAGTATAGTATAGTATAGCTTAGTATAGGATAGTATAGCTTAGTATAGCTTACTATAGCATAGTATAGCATAGTATAGCATAGGATAGCATAGGATAGTATAGGATAGGATAGGATAGCTTAGTATAGCTTAGTATAGTTTAGTATACCTTAGTATAGGATAGTATAGCTTAGTATAGTATAGTATAGCTTAGTATAGTATAGTATCGTGTCGTATCATAACATATCGTCTCGTATCGTCTAGTATAGTAAAGTCTGTTAGTATAGTATAGTATAGTATAGTATAGCTTAGTATAGTATAGTATCGTGTCGTATCGTAACATATCGTCTCGTATCGTCTAGTATAGTAAAGCCCGTCAAGAGGTGGGTTTAAGAGCGAATAATTAAAAAAATAAACATACCACTAGATTAATACGTCAAACATTAACATGCAGCAAAATCTCATAGGTGGCGTATACGGGTCGTATAGGCCTATATGGGGCGTATAGGCTTCTGCGTATAGGGCTATACTCACCATATACAAATCAAAATTTGCTTAAGTTTGAAAAAAATAAGTGACGTATTGACCTATATGGGTCGTATAGGGGTATAGGCCTGTATGTGGCGTATAGGCTTCTGCGTATATGTCACACCCCCGACCGATGGCGGAATCATCGAGGCGGACAATAGAATGATTGTTCAAAAGCACATGATAGCTAAAAGGTTGCATAATTCATTAATTAAATTTAAAGACAACAAGATCCAAATACGATACATTCCAAATAACCTAGTCTAGTTCAAAACATTGATTTATTTAACTAGGTCCATAGTTCTTAAGTGGAGAGATCTTCGGCAAGTAGTCACATATCCAAACCTGAAACATTATTTAAATCAAGTGTCAACTAAAAAGTTGGTGAGTACATAGGTTTAGTAATTCCGGTAAATAGTAGTTGTAAATCGTTTTGCAACTCATTGTTTATCTTGTTAAACATAGTATATATATGATGTATCATTTATTTAATCACAATTCAAACCGAGTTTGACGCGCTTGAACATAGCACAACAGCTAAGTCCGGTATGTTTGAATATAGTTACCCACTATATCCGATATGTTTGAATATAACACGCGGTTATATCCGAGTATGCAGTAATAAACACCAAACCGGGTGGGCTGGTCAGGCACAATAGATCTATCAATATTACAGTTGGTTGTCTTGTGTTTAAATGTATGTACATCCAAAGAATAAGCATATAGTCTCATGTATAACACGTATAAACAATGTGAGTAGCATGTATAATGTTTCACCCCAAAACGTATAAAAATATAAAATAGGGGCTATGTAACTCACCTTGCAAGCGGGTATTTTTCCACACGTGTAGGTGATAAGGATGTTGAAGTCTAAACACGTTGAAACCCTATGTAGATAAATGGGTATTATTGTATGTTTACATGTGCGTATTAGTATTTAATTGTGTATAGGTTTATAATAATATTTCTTAGTGTTATTTGCATAAAAGTTGGTCCAGGTTTGCTTGAAAGTACTGATTTGATCGAAACTGTTTATAGTTGTGACAAGTATCGAAACTGTGTTCAATCGAAACTACTAGTTTCGATTGACCATTTACAAGTGATACACGGATCTGTCGAAACTACTATCTATCGAAACTACTAGTTTTGATTGATCATTTATAAGCGATACTCAGGCTGTCGAAACTACCATCTATCGAAACTACTAGTTTCGATTGATCATTTATAAGCGATACTCAGGCTGTCGAAACTACCATCTATCGAAACTACTAGTTTCGATGGCCCAGACTTTATAAAATAAAACAGTAATTTTTCAAAACAATAGTTTGTCCGGTAATCGATGTTTTGGAGTCGTGACTTCGATTGGTTCAGCTTGCCTTATGATATCAGAAGGTAAAGAAACGAAGTTGAGGATTCTTACGTGGTCGCAAAGGGGCTCGACGGCAGAGTCTTAAATCCGAGAATGTCCAGAATGTGAATCGAGCTTCTGGATGGGATTAGCCTCTACAACCTTGGTCACAGCTTCACACAGAGATGGCGATTGTAATGGTGCCTTCAATTTGGAGTGAGATTGGGTGGAAGAGGGTTAGCGAGCTCGAGCAGGTCCGACTATGGCTATTTATAGCCGAGTTCGTTTCTTATGACAAAGCGTGCAATTGGGCACGTCCCGACACTCGTCTGGACGAGACGAAGCTAACGAGCTATAATATACGCGTGGAGGTTGACTGTCGGGCTCGAATTCGGGGCGTGGGTTCTCGGCCACCAACGATCAGGCGATTCGTATGTTGGGGAGACCAATTGGTCGGGGCCTTTTGTTTGCATGGGGAAGACGAGTTCAGGGATGCATGTAGCGGCGATCGAGGTGCAGGGAACAGGCTTGTCGGGGTGTTCGCCGGAAACTGGCTTGGACCGCCGGACAAACGTAGGGGGTGACCGGAAAGTCAATTTGCAATTTGCCAGTTTCAGTCCCTGTAGTTTGATTTTGTTTTAATTCGACCCCTGAGATAATTACGGATGAATCCGTGTAGTTTGATTTGTACAGAAATAGTCCCTCAACAGATTTTATCTTAAAACCTTCTAGTTTGAAAATTTTCAAAACAACCCCTCAACTTTTATAAAAATAAATTTCTTTAATTTCTTTTAATTTCAAATATATTTTATAAACTTATTTTATTATTATTATAAATAATTTTTATAAAAGTTATTTATCTTATTTAAATAGGTTATTTTATTAAATATGCAACCTTTAAATTTAGATTTTTTTTTATATATAAAATTTTATATAAGTTTTAAAACTTATAAAATTTTAATTAATTTAAATCCGTAAAATGAAAATACCTATTTGTATAAAACTAAATAAAAGAAAACACTTGCATTTTATTCAAATAGAGAATGATTACATAATAAATATATTACAAGTGCGCGAATGAAAATCCGAAACGTCACAGTATAGGACTATACTCACCATATACAAATCAAAATTTGCTCAAGTTTGAAAAAAAGATGTGGCGTATAGGCCTATATGGGGCGTATAGCTCAGCCGCCAGACAAGAATTGACACCTGCAAGTCTGTTTTATAAGGCTAGGGGCTATACGCCCGTATTGACCTATACGAGGCGTATAGCCTTTGACGACGTGTCCAAATAGCAAATTTCCTAACTTAATCTTGGCCACATATTCAATTTTTAGATTTTTTTATTTATATGAAAAAAACATATGTGGCTTAGAGTTTATTAAATGGGTAAAAGAGTAATTAGACATTTTTTTTCTTTTTTAATTAAATATTGGTTTTAAAAAATCACTCTCTCTCTCCACATCCATCATTAGAATATAAAACAAGAATGATTGAAAACCATGCTTTTTACACATGTGTAAATAAGTGAAAACTGATTTTATACATGTAAAGAACACTAAAACATGATTTCAACTTTCTCTAGGTCTGTTTATACTTGTGTGAAATCAAATACACATGTGTAAAATCTCTCTCTCTCTCTCTCTCTCTCTCTCTCTCTCTCTCTCTCTCTCTCTCTCTCTCTCTCTCTCTCTCTCTCTCTCTCTCTCTCTCTCTCTCTCTCTCTCTCTCTCTCTCTCTCTCTCTCTCTCTCTCTCTCTCTCTCTCTCTCTCTCTCTCTCGTGTGAAATCAAAAACACATGGGCAAAATTAAGAACACACAAGAGTTGTAAGTAATCTCACATGTAATTAAACCCTACCTACAAATTATTCTATCAATACATTTTGATGAAAATACAAGATACCCACTTCATTTTGGTCTATTAAATGTGAATCATGTGATTAAATTAGCCATCGCCACCTAATTATTTTGAAGTTGAATCGATGCGAGTCAAAATCTGTGTTTATTGTTTCTTGCTGAATTACCCAAATTTCATATCCAAATTGCTCTCACAAAACCCGAATGATGACGAAGATGGTAGTCGGTGCGGAGACCTTCGACGATGACAACGAGTGGTGCTGGGTAACAGATCTGAGTTCTTGAGCTTGTGTTCTTGAGATATGAGTAACCACCAAATCTGTAAACAATGGTGTGTAACACCCGAATTTTAAAACACAATATTTAATACTTTACGGAAAAGTAGGCCCATTTTTTAAGATTATTACTCCCGACACTTGTAACACCAATTAAAGTTTGAACACACGCACGTGGCATACACAAGCTTTCTTACAAAAATTTCGACATGACTCATTCGTAAAATAGACTTCCCTTACCAACAAAACTTGTTTAAGCAACATGTATTAAAATCTAACTCGATCCAAAATATCTATCATCATCCAATCAAATTACTACAAAATCAAAATCTAACAAGTTGAAACCTCTCAAACTCAATTATGATTATAATAACCCTAACCTGAAAAACTATTTCTGATTCCAAAACCCTCGAAATCAAAATTCGGCATCCTCAAATTAGGGCTCAAGATTTCACATTACAGAATAAAGGTTTATAAATTCGTTTTCATATTTGTTTCAAATTGAACAACTAAAGTGTTCAAGCCAAAAACTCCAAACTAATAGACAAACAGGTTACACTTTTCAAGATTGATTCCTTCAAATCTCTCTTCATTCCATCATCATTATTCAATGTAGATGATTTATATATAAATCTTTTAAGGGTTTTTATTATAGAAATATAGAATAATAAATTATTTTCTTTTGACAAATTCTATAGTTATTACACTTTTCACTTTTTGTTCCAATATGTAAAATTTAATGATATGTAGCCGGTTCAAACACACAAAAACTCAAAATCTCAAGAGTTTCTGAACAAAATCCAAAAGATTTTGGAGTTTTTGGTTCCTTCTTATATTTATTTGAACAGTTCACATGTAAGTTTTGACAAAATTCAAAAGTGTATGCATGTAGATAATAAAAAAGCAAGTTATTGTACCTTAAGAAAAGTAAGTTATTATCTAATCACACCTACCGTTGGTTATTTGGTGCAATATGGCCCTAAGACTAATCATAGTGGAGGTCTTGGGTTCGAATTCTGGCCACAGCAAAAAAGGGGTCTGTGGCCAGGTCAGGGGGTTTACCCAGTTGGGGGTTCCTCCTGGGGTGGGCTGCCCTGGATGTTCTAGGTGTTACTCAGGAGAAACCCAATTATCTTTGAATATCTAGGTGTTGCCGTTAAAAAAAATTCTAATCACACCTCATCTTTTAAGGAAATGGTGGGAGAAAATTAAACATGGTACTTCATTCGAGATAAAAAAAAGTAAACTCTCATTTTTGTCTAAGTGGTTTGGTCGTTTTTGTCAGTTACATCCAAAAGGTTTATTTTTCTCATAGGTGTCCTCGTGCTTTCTAAAACTTGTCATTTTCATCAGATTGGTTAACCTCATCTATTTTTAACGTTAAATGAGAGACATTTTTGTCTTTTTATATATTTGTTTATTTTATTCATTTTTAAACCCTTGTTTATTCCCCACTAGTTTAGATCCCGTGTATACACACGGGATGAATAATATCAATATTTAAAATTTTTAAATATTTATGTATATATTTTATAGGTGTAAAAATATATTACATATACTACGGATATAAACAAACTCAAAATATATAAAAATTAATATATAATTGGGTTTTGAAAAAAAAAGTTAATTACTATTTAATATAATTTGACTTTCAATTACTATTTGATTGAAATAAAAGTTACATAATTAAATTTTTAAACTTTCTTATAAGAAGAGATAATTTAAAATAAATGTTTTTATTAATGTAATTAATATTTTCTTTAAATATATATTATTATTTAAAGATAGAAGTGCATTAAATAAGAGAAAGAGGTGAGAAAAAAATGATAAGAATGAATATGAAGATGACAAGTGACACTAAAAACCTTTATTTATTATATAGTATAGATATAGATTATTTAACCCTAAATCATTTTGACCAACGGAGATGCAGACGATGGTGACTTGTGCTCCCGACTTTTGGATCACCGGACTTTTAGCCTTGTCTCTTCTTTCTTCAGGCTTGCTGCCTTGTTCCGATAAGCGATGGTCATCTTCATCCGATTCCGGCACGATGGTATCCCCCAAATCCGCTTGATGAAAGATACTGTGATTTTGGAATTTTTCTCCATTTTGAAGTTCAGCATCTTCAGATTCATCTAGAGTGAACTTTCCATCATTGCTCTCGTACCCTTCATCAAACAATCGAGGCGCATGGAAATGGTTGCATTGAAACCGGTAATGGTGGAAATTTAAAAGATTACGTTAATTTTCCATCATTGCTCTCGTGCCCTTCATTAAACGATCCACTATCATTAAGCGGTTGTTCCCATTCCTTTTTTTCTTTCGTGACCTGAAAGGGTTTAAAGGGTTAAACCTCAAAACCAACCTGTCATAGAAGCAAGCTCAGTCACGGCCAAGGCCTAAGCCGCGGCTCATGCTGCTGCGGACGCCTCTACGTCGGACGATGGCAAGCCCAGTCACGACCAAGACCCAAGCCGCGGCTCCAAGCCCAGTCACGGCCAAAACCTTCTCACGAGATGAATCCCGACCAAAAGTCTCCCACGCTGCAAGGCGATAGCATCCCAGATTCCCAGCCCAATCAAAGGGACAAGAGGACATCCAAACCATGGCTGGGAACCTGTCGCGGCACAGAGAGGACAACGACCCAAATGGGTTTCGAAAATGATCACCTACTTCTCTTCTAGCAAACACTTTCGATGTGTTCCCGAGTCTCGTTTAAGGAGAGAAAAGAAGGGAAAAGAAAGGAAGGGGAAATAATCCCTTGTTAAAGAGTTTTTTTTAAGGAGGGAAAATAAAGAAAATAGAAGGAAAGGTGTTCCAGAGATTTTTTTTAAGGAGTGAAATGAAGGGAAATTAAGGGAAAAGAAGGCTTATCTCCATCCTTCTAAATTGGAAAGATTTAGAGAGAAAGTAAAATAGAAGAAAAGGGGGAAAAGGAAATGAATCATTTCTTTTCTTTTTCTTCCTTTAGTAAACTCGGGAACAAAGCGTGGAATACTATTGGAAAAAACGTGTACCTGAGTACAAAGATAAAATAAGAGTAAAAGCCAAAGGCTCGTACTCGTGTACTCGACTGACATCTATGTCAGATATATGAGTCAACTATAAAGACAGAATGATAAGGAAACCTGAGCCCATGACAGAGAGAAGTCAGATATGTGGTCAGCACACAAAAGGGCAAGTCAGCTAAAAAGATAAAAGATACCAAGTACGGAACCTGTGCATCAGGAGCACATGTCAACTATAGAGACAGTGTATTACGTAAACCCTGGACCCTCTTGACACTAAAAGGGGAATAACGATCTTGTAAGCAAAAACAGGGAGGGAAATTTGACCACAGGTAACTTTAAATAGACCCTTGGTCCAAACATCCCGATCATGAAGACCCTATAAATAGTCTCATCAGTTTCTAAGATGAGACCACTTTTTCATTCTCTCATATCCTCAATACTCGAACTCACTTCTCTCTGCTACTCTTTTTCTCTCCTTTACCTTTCACCAAAAAAATACTTATCCTCACGCCGGAGGGAGGCCACGATGAGAAACTCCTTCTGCTCGTGGCGAGTCTCACGGTGTTGCTTGTTTTGCAGATCATCTCTCCAAGTCCAGGAACTCCAGTTAGGGGTGAGCAAACCTTATCCGTTAACCGAAATTAACCGGTAACCGAACCGCCACCTAACTGAATTAACCGATAACCGAAATTAACCGACGCTTATGGTTAAGGTTCTTTGATTAACCTATCAAGGGGTTATGGTTATGGTTATGGTTATGGTTATGGTTATGGTTATGGTTATGGTTAAAGGTGTCCCATAACCGAACGTTAACCGAACCGAACCGATACAACCGTATGCATAAGATATATGTACAAAATATAAATGATTTCTCTCATTCACTATGGTAATGATTAAGAGTGCACAAAATATATATTCACAAATATATGTACAAATTTCCTCCACGAATCACAAGAAATTTATAGATAACTAATACATTAATTATGAATTTATGACTAGAAAAAAAAATATTACTAACATAATTCGAGGATTTTTGTTAAAAAATTGTGATTCGTGGTTACGGAACGAAAGTGGTTAATTAACTGAAATTAACCGAAACTGACCCATAACCGAAAAGCAGTTAACCGACCAAGCGGTTATGGTTATGGTTATGAAATAGTGAATAACCGACCAAGCGGTTATATGGAAGAGGTCAAAACCGACCCATAACCGACTTTGCACACCCCTAACTCCAGTCCTGCTCTCCAAGTCCAAGTCCAAGTCCAGAAGTTCCAGCTTTGCTTTACCGTCCGGTACAGCTCCGAAGCTTAAGCCTCTGGACGATAAGTTTTGTATCAACATGACCCCTACTTTAAACTGATGATTTCTCTATCAAATCTTGAACTGCTTGTTGATGAAAGGACCATGATTAGTTAGAATGCATGCTCTACCATAAGAAATGTTTCTCGGTTCCTTGGAACACTCATTATGCAATGAAACTCTCCCAATTCTTCTGCTTATTTCCAAAAAAACATTTGGATCTTTTAGATGAACCGGCACACAAATTATTTAATCCATACAATCATACGATTTTGTCTAAAAGAATCATCCCACCACTTACACCATTTAAACCATTTCGACCAACAGAGTTGCAGACGATGGTGATTTAGGGTTAAAAGAGTATAAGGGGATGGGGATAAATAAGGGTTTAAAAATGAATAAAATAAACAAATATATAAAAAGATAAAAATACCCCTCATTTAACGTTAAAAATAGATGGGGTTAATTAATTGGATGAAAATGGCAAGTTTTGGAAAGCATGAGGATGCCCAGGAGAAAAATAAACCTTTTGGATGAAACTGACAAAAATGATCAAACCACAGGGACGAAAATGAGTTGCTCAAAAAAAAATTGAAAATTACCTTTCCTATACATTGTTTTGTGAATGGGATTTTGGTGTTCCTTAACATCATTCTCTATCAAAAGATTGATTCCTGCCAACCAAACCATCCCAAATGCATCACCTGACAACCAAACTAATCAAGCAACACACAGAACTATTATGATAAATCAAGTTTATGTATGGATATCTTTGGTGCAATGGGAAAATCCATCCTCAATATCATTACCCAATATCAACCAAGTGTCCCCAAAAGATCTACTTGTATAAATCATCAAATCCACACCATTCATCCCCAGGTAAGGAAAGAGAGGGATTCCATCAAATATCATACTTAATTCACTCACATCATCCTATAAATCCCAAACAGAAAAAAAAAACCACTAAAATCTTTGGACAAACTCAATGTGCTGCTGAAATAACTTTATTTATGTAAAGACATCATCTTCAAGATATCTCGATCCTCTATTTTAACCCTCACAAGCCGTTTTACAGTTCCAGGATTTATCGTCTTTCATGAATGCTCATCATCATCATCATCATCATCTCCATTCTTGCAAAGATGCTTTTGAGAAATCGTTAATAAAGATGCTTCCTAAAGGAAAAAAAAAGGAAAACATTGTTACATTAGCCTTTTTCCTATTTCCATCAAGAATGAACACGGCTATTAAAAAATAGCAACAATATACTGTCAGTGTATGTATGTATGTATACCCACCATGGTTCCAGCAACAATGGTGTCATTAAGTGGATGAATGGCACAAGCAGTAACGCGTTTAGATAATGGTACATATACGCTTTGCTTACGCTCGACAGTCTCCCCAGGACGCTTTGAAACGCTACAGCAATAATGGCAGTTCAAAATGAAAATAAAACTAAAATCAAAACTTGAATTAGCTTCAATGGGAAAAGAAAGGGTTTCTTACTCATAATCTACATGGCATGGGGAGCTGGGGTGTGGATAAAAATCTAAAAGGTGAAGACCATTGCTAGAAGTTGATGCAGATACATAAATCTGCACATAGATATATTTACTAACCAGTGTTGTAAAAATCGCTAGGCGCTAGTCGGGCGGTGGGGTGGGGCCTAGGCCTAGGCGGGATTAATCGGGGCCTAGGCGGGATTAATCGGATTGGAATTTTTATATGTAAATTTCAGTTTTTTATATATATACACACATTTTTACATGTAATTTTTATAAAAATGGTCATTTTTATACATATACACACATTTTTATATGTAATTTTCATAAAAATGTTCATTTTTAAACCACACCAAAGGTTTTCGCCGGAATTTGGCCGGAAAGTTCAGGTTTTCGCCGGAAATTGGCCGGAAATTTCAGGTTTTCGCCGGAATGTTCGCCGGAATCTGGCCGCCTAGATCCGCCTAGGCCCGCCTAGGACCGCCTAGGACCGCCTAGGCCGCCTAGGACCGCCTAGGCCCAAAATTCCTCCTTAGCCGAGCGCCTAGCGATTAATCGGCGCCTAGGCGCGATTTTTACAACACTGTTACTAACTGAAACTGCTTCTATTTATTAATTATAACCAATTAAATAACGGCAGTGTTGTAAAAATCGCTAGGCGCTAGTCGGGCGGTGGGGTGGGGCCTAGGCCTAGGCGGGATTAATCGGATTGGAATTTTTATATGTATTTTCAGTTTTTTATATATATACACACATTTTTATATGTAATTTTCAAAATTATATATATACACACACACATTTTTTAAAGAAGCTGGAAATTACAAGAACTAAACTGAAAATCGCCGGAAATTTGCCTGAAAGTCGCCGGAATTTGCCGGAATCTCGCCGGAACCTGCCGGAATCTCGCCGGAACCCTACCGGAATATCACCGGAAAAAGGGAAGTGGCCGATTTTTGGCCGACTAGGTCCGCCTAGGCCCGATTTTGACCCAATTTTTCCGATTGGCGATTTTTAGTCCGATTTGGCCAAAAATAATCGTCGACCCGCCGCCTAGCGACTAATCGGCGCCTAGGCTTTTACAACACTGAATAACGGACAGTTAAAGCGACCAGAGAACTTTATATAATATGATGTTGATTACCGAAAAGGAACACATATCAATTGATGAAATCAAAGAAATAAAGAATATTGTTTTACCGAGTATTTAGGAAGCCATGATATATAAAGATTTCAGCATTCGATCCACCACTAATTTGATAAACAAACATTATAAATATTACAAGCTTTAGATTATTAAAAAACTATAGCAGAAAAGAACTTATAAAGAAATAATAAAGAGAGCTTCAGAATTCAAAAAGCGACAGAGAAGGAAAACGAAAGACGCACAGCCAAGTAGGAGGAGGGGGACAATGGATATGTGACACTTGAAAATTATGCATATCCAAAACACCAGACCTATAATTCATAAAGCAACCAAGTGACTTTAAAACACAAAAGGAAAAAAGAAAAAGCAAATGCTAACGAAGACATCAAAAGTATTTAAATGACAAATGGATTTATTTCCTGATTTAACATACCAACCATCATCAAGATAAAATCCCAGCTGATATGGACAAGATGGATTAATGTTGATCGACTGCACCATACAATGTATATGAAAGAAATAAAGTAAAACAGATTTAGGAAACGAAAACAGAACAGACATCGTAATAACTTTTCATACCTTTATGGGCCCAATTTTATTCAGCATAGATGCTAAGTTTACTGATGTTAGAGGAGAAGTGTGTACCTGCCAGGGGAGACAGTTATCACTGACCAAGAATTTCTTGTTTCAACTTCTGTAAAATTTATAAAATTAGAAAAGATAAACAACCTCCGTGTCAATTTGAAAAGCAGTTGATGATCTTCCACCACGTAGATCCCATATATATAAACCCACTCTGACTAGCACCATATACATGCTGATAAATAAATATGAGGTAAGTGTTGATAGAAGCAATTGGAAAAGTTAATTTTCCACAAATTTCAATATATAACATAAACTTCCAATAAACAAAATCAGAACATGCATAAACCCTTTATATACATAAATGGTTGACATATATATTATAAAAATGTTATGTTCGGCCCTATAAAATTGGAGTATATAAAAACAGTGAACCCATTGGAAAAAATCCCTAGATCCGCCACTGACAGCATGCCTCTTTTTTAATACCTGCAGATTGATAAACAGGACAAACTGAAGTTATCAAGATTATCATAGAAAGTTTAAGTTGTAACTGACTTGCTAAAAAATGAGTATTGCCATATGAGAACTGAAAGGAAAAAACATACCTTCACCGGTAGAGAAGAAATAAACTCGATGTCAAAGATACTAACTTCATTATTGCTCAGGGATGTACATGCGATCTAAACGGTATGTAACATAAATGTTAAACCAAACCACTTACATAATAGCAGGACAAAAAAGTGCATATGCTACACAAAAAGTAACAATTTCGTAATCTTTAAAAAAAGTCATTTTTCCACATAATGGTTGCTTTCCGAAGAATGTGACCTCACTAAGTTATTGGAAAGAAACTTAACTAGTAAAACAGATTAACCACGTCAATCATCATGGCACTTTATTTCTCTTTTTAACTTTTTTGTTTGTCGTTTTGGGTTTCTCTTTTCTTATGAATATCACATAGAACAATGAATTAGAACTCACGAATTGCCAATAACCAAATATATTGATTAGAATATACAAAAGTATAAAACTTGTGCCTTTGTAGAGGGAAAAAGGAATAATTAAAAGAAGTAACAACACACCTCATCCTGATGAGAAGGATTTCAACGAACAGCACTGATACCATCAAAAGAAAAACCCTCAAATAAAGTAAGGTTCCGCAGCTGTTTCTTCTCATCTTTCCCTTGGTCTATAACCAAAAAAAAGGCGAAAAGGGGAAAATAAAAAATCAAACTGAGAATTTATCCTTGTGCAGTCGAGTTTAAATGAATGTATATGATGAATACTAAACACGTCTTTCAATTTAAGCATAAGCACTCTGACAAAAGTTCTAGCACCACACAGAAGAAGGTAAATAAAACAATTAATGTGGTGAAAACAAAATGAAATATGTTCACAGAAATAAATAAATAAATAAATATGGTTTGAAATCATTGGAGTGCAAAAGGGCTGACAAAGATCTAATACCTAATTTCCTAAAACTTACCAGGTTCAATACAAGGACCATATAGAGATTCGAATTCATGCACTGTAAAGCACCCTGATCTTGTCACTGATGCCAAATAAGTTCCCTGTTAAAGATGAATAATTATAAAATTAACAAGGCGTATGCGCTATTCCTGATCCTAAATATGGAAAGGATGACGAAATGAGACTTGAATGGTCTTCCCATTTCTAGCTATAGATGAGTGATAATAAAACACACACATAATCATTAATTAACTGCTAGATTCTGATATATGTATCGTAGTTCCAGCATGGTGTTTAGGACTAAAATAATCAATCACAAATGCTATGTTTTCCCAAGCAATGAAGCAAAACTATACCTCTGGTTCAAATTCCAAAGCAGCGATACCCACTCTGAATAATGATGTTTGTAAGAAAGACAATGTAAGTGAAGTTCTACAATTAAATTAAAAGAAAATAAAGAAACAAAACATTATAAGTTTTGAATTTAAGAGAAGTCGACAGTCTTAGTCATAACTTATGATTGTTGTTAGTAGGATTACTACGTTCATCTGTAACTAAGAGTGTATGTGTATGGATTTCCTTACGTGCTAATGTTTGTAGCATTTGTCATCAAGTTAAACACATATTCTGAAGTAGAGCGGAAGCAAATATAATAACAAAGAAGTGTTCTCAAGAGAGGTGTGTGTTTTTATAGAGATATTCTAAATTTGGCAGGTATGACCAAATATTGAGTTCACATCTCATAAATAGCGAAATTGACGACATAAAGCTAGTAAATGAAGGCTATAAGTGATTTAACATGTTTTACACTAAAAGGAAAGAAATTCAATTAGCTAAAATTTAGAAAAAAATCAATAATTAATGGAACCGGAGCCTTTGTCCACCGGTTATGGGCAATAAAACTCCAATCGTAGCCAAGTTTTGCCCGTTTAAAGTTTGGGCCTTTCTGCCCTCCCCTAACTCCCGGATCAGCTCCTCATCATACTCGTGCATAATGTTTCTTAAATAATGTGTTTGTTTAGTGATATAAGCAAATGCACTATGCAGCAACTTAATATGAATAATAATACTGAAAGTCCGCTCCTGCTGATGTCTGACGCAGATCCAGAATTAATCATATGCAGCTGCAAAACATCGCTGTTATATATAGCCAATTCCTCTTCTTATATATGATCCCCTAATCCAAAATTCAACTATGAATTCGCCTTTTTTTAGAATGGGAAATACTAACCATGTGGCCGAGTCTTAATTGTCTCATATATGCTCTACAAGGTGATACCCAGATAAGCCCCAATATCCCAAAATAAAAATAAAAAATAAAAATCTAGGGTTAGTTAATTACTAAAATAACAGCAGCTAGGTTGATCGATAAACCACTCAGCCAAATACCGAAAAAATTCATGATACCTCAGCGTACGATTTCATGAGCAGCGGAGAGACCTTGTGAATGTAATTCCGTTCAGATCTTCCGTGCAGTTCGATCAGATTTCTGTTCCAGCGCGACCTTCATTCAGATGATAAACATAATAGCAATTAGCGAAGATTAAAAGTAGCAAAACAGCCACAATTAATTAAGTGAGTCTACCCTGTAACAGGCTTGGTGTTTGCACCGGTCGGAGCTACCGGAATCGCATCCTTTTCCATGGCGGATTATGTGATGTGAAATCAATCGAGGTTTGGGATGACGGATGGCAGTAGTAGCAGTGAGTTTATGAAGTATAAAGTTCCCGCTCTTTCATAAGGTGACGTTAGGGTAATTGGGTTACGTGTAAGATATAATCTTATATTCACCAACCTAGCTACAAAAAAAAATTTCTTTATAAATCCTATCGTATTGTATTAGATTACATTATATCATATTATATTTTATTAATTTTAAAAGTAAGTTGATGAATAATAACTCTAAATTTTTTTATCACGTATACTATTTATTATATAATTCCCATTTCAAATTCATAACAAGCAAGTTACCAGCAATCAAAATTGGACCGGACATCGAACCGATCGTCATATATGTGTATAGAATAAGGTTAGGCTAGAAATAAGGAAAACTGTATAAAGGAATCTAAGTCAGTGACTTGTAGCATTGATGAATGAGATTGCGTCATGTCACATGGGTCGTATTTAAAAGGAGGAATTGTAAAATAGGAAGACTCAACCAATAAACTTTCATAATTGAGTGGCATGTTATTTCTTTAATCTTTTTAAAACGTTCATAACTTTTTTATAAATTATTTTTTTTTAAATTACATCATAAAATCAAACGTATTTTTATCTTTAATGCCAGTATAGTCTTGCTATATTCTTTTTATTTTTTCAAAAAAATCATTTTTTAATCCTTAAACTGTGTGTTTTTCATGGCATTTTAGCCTTTCAGCCATTGCGTTTTATTATTTGGACGTTAATTTTTAACATGGTGTTTTAATCTGGGCGCCCTGTAACACATGGTGTTTTAATCTGGGCGCCCTGTAACACATGGTGTTTTAGCTTTTTGGCCATGACGTTTTATCAGCTGGACGTTAATTTTCAATATGGCGCTTTAGATTGGTCATGGTGTTTTACATCTGGGCGCCAATTTCAACATGACGTTTTTGTTTGATAATAGTGTTTTACATATGGGCGCCAATTTTCAAAATGAAGTTTTACCTTTTGATCATGCGTTATGACGCGTGTTTTTACCCGTTTCCCCTTCTTTTTTTTGGAGGGGTGGAGGGCGTGCACAACTTTTTATTTTGGACGCATATGTCTTTTTCCCTTTGGCCGCGTGTTGCGCCCTAGTGTCTTCCTAAACTTTCTAAGGTTTTCCTCCTTTCTAGTATATCCCTTCCCTAAATATATATTGAACACCACCACCTAGATTTTCTAGGATAAATACACTGCAACCTGAATCCTACAGGATTTGAACCCTTAATCTTTTGATTGTGAGGCACACTACTTAACCACTAGGATGTCCCCTTAAGGACTTTACTATTATTCCCAGCTATGAACGGTAGTCTTGGGTTCTTGAGGGATTTTAATGGAGGCTTGGGGGGATTGATGGGAATTAGATAAAAAAACGCGAAGAACATGATAGTTTTGGAATCCAACCCGAGCTTCCAACTCTTTCTGTTTTATTAATTCTCTGATATAAAACTCAATTACAATGACTCATATTTATGCTAATCAAACATATCCTAATCATACTAGAAAACTAACAAAAGATAAATATAGTAAACTAAAATAAAATAAGAAACACAATTCTAAACAGGTTCAAACTTATTTCCTCCTTCTCCAAGGAACTCAATCAGAATTATTCCAACAAGGATGAAGGAAGGTTGATGAAAGGAAAGTCGTGAATAACAAATGGAAGAAATATGATACTCAGGAAGAAGATGACACGGGTCTAGTTCTAGTTTAAGAAAAACATGAGTTTAACCTTTTTAGTTGTAACGAAAAGCTCTACTTGTATAAATCTTCAAATCCACACCATTCTCCCAAATAAGGGAAGGAGGGGGATTCCATCAAATACCATACATTATTCATTAACATCATTCAATAAATCCCAAACAGCCACGGAAACCTTTGGACGAACCTAATGTTGGAAATTTAGGAAATATACAAGTTGGTATGTTTCCTATCCCACATAGGAGGGGAGAAGAAACCCAAATGGGTTTCTAAGGCTTTTTCCCTTATTGGTCTCCAAAGAGTTGTTTGGGCCAAGTGAAGGGATGTGGGCTAAGCCCACGCGCGCCGAGCCGGGCCGGAGACGCGAGGTCCGCGGATCCGCGCGTTTGAGGCGCACTTTGCACTTCGCATCGTCGCTAGGAGCTTTTATTTTTAGCTGCGAACGGGTCAGTATCTAACTGTGAGATAATTCGGGATTGGATGACTACTAGGAGTCCAATTCAGCTACAAATTGGTGGGGGTTATCAATTCCCCGAATTTCTCATGGATGGTTACGAATTCGCAACTATAAATACAGGGTCCTGCAGCCTCATAAATCATCCCCGAAATCCAGAGCCTTTCTGCGAATTCCTTCCTTCTGCTACCTTTGCGGTTTTTTCTGGTTTCCAAAGCTGTTGGCACACCAGATCGTTCTGCATTAAATCCTGGGAGTTTACGCTGTTGCTTACAGCCGATAGAGCGCGTAAAATCCTTTAAGGACAGGAATCTTCATTCCGTGCAGCCTGCTACAAGAGGAACTACAATCAAACAGGTTGGTTTTACATTTATTTGTTCTTTCAATTCGTCCGATAACGGGACAGTCTCCTTCTACATTTCTTATAATCAGTTTTGGTCAAGTTGGATCATAACTGATTCGACCTGTGACTTGAATCTAATATTTGTCTGTTTTGTTTGAAGTATTTTTTCAACAATCTTAAAGGATTTTATTTTTTGTGTTTAAATTCAAACAGACAAATGGACGTTGAACTGCCGAATGCTAATCTGCGATTCATGAACCAAGAGTTTGTCAAGCTGGATAGATTCGATGGTCAGAACTTCACCCGCTGGGCCGACAAAGTCAAGTTCATGCTAGTTGTGCTGAAACTGTACTATGTCCTGGATCCGAACTTGGTCCCGATCCCGGAAAATCCCATCCCTAAAGAGGGAGAGGAACCGGATCAGAAAGCAATTTCGGATTTGGAAAAACAAAGACTTATCCGTAAGGAAGCAGAAGATCTTTGCCTTGGCCATATCAAGAACTCACTTTCAGATCGCCTTTATGACTTGTACGCGCCGGTAACAAGTGCTAGAGAACTTTGGAAGGCGTTAGAACTCAAATATAAGGCTCATGAAGAAGGCACTAACAAGTATCTTATTGCCAAATATTTGGACTTCCAAATGGTTAATGACAAGCTGATCTTGGAGCAAGTGCATGAGCTCCAAGTCCTAGTGAACAAACTAAATGCGCTTGCCATTCCTCTACCAGAAATCTTCCAAGTGGGGGTTATCATTGCTAAACTTCCTCCCTCTTGGAAAGATTTCTCTAAAAGAATGATGCACAAATCTGAGGACTACTCTTTGGATGAACTGTTGAAGCACCTTCGAATTGAGGAGGAAACGCGCAACAGGGACAAAAGAAGTAAAGTCGGATCGAGTGTGAATCATGTGGCTGCCGGGGGATCTGGATCTGGGAAAAAGAAGTTTGTACCAAATAACAAGAAGCATCTTGCACCGAAAAAGAAAGAGTTCAAGAAACCGCAACAATACCAAAACCATCAACCAAAGAAGACTGGAAAATGTCATGTTTGTGGAGAAACTGGACATTACGCACGAGAGTGCCCTCATAGGAAATCTGGTCCTTCGGTTGGCTCCACAAATGTTGTTGCGGAGATCACCAACCTGGTTGCAAATGTGGGTCTTGGAGATGTGAATATGGTTGCTACTCGTACACGCATCTTAGGGTGTAGAGGATGGTTTTTGGATTCTGGAGCCACCGTTCATGTTTGTGGGAATCGAAACTCGTTTATCACTTATGGTCCCGTGCCTGAGGGAACCGTGGTGGTATGTGCCGATGGACATCGTGTAGGAGTTCATGGAAAGGGCACTGTGCAACTTAACTTCACAAATGGTAAGACAGTTACTCTTCAGGATGTGTTGCATGTTCCTGGTATCTCTAAGGGTCTTGTTTCAGCGGATAAGTTTAATCGGAATGGTTATAAGCTGGTGCTAGAGAATCTGCGTGTGAGGTTTTCTCGGAATAATGCGTTTGTGGGTCAAGCTAAAAACACGAGTGGAATGTATCGCCTTGACCTGGCTGAAGATCACCCAGAAGAAGAATCTGAGAACAGTGGTGTTTCTGTGATCAACGCTGATAATAGTGATGATGGTTTTAGTAGTGATAGTGGTGATAGTAGTGATAGTGTTGGAACCAGTACTAGTGATGTTTCTGATTGTAATTTTATTGGTTTTGAATTGAATGCAATAATGTCTTTTGATTATATCGCTTGTTCAATTTCTTTATGGCACAAACGTTTAGGTCACACTAATATTAAAAACATTGAAAAAATGCAAACTAAAGGTTTAATAAAACTAAACGAAAAAGATTTTGAAAAATGCGAAACTTGTGTAGAATCAAAATTTACAAAGAAACCTTTTCCAAGTGTACAACGACGGAATGCATCACTACTAGAACTAATCCATTCAGATATTTGTGAACTGAATGGAATGCTTACCCGTGGTGGTAAGAGATACTTCATCACTTTCTGCGATGACTCGAGTCGTTATCTATATGTTTATTTGTTGCGTACAAAAGACGAAGCTTTTGATGCATTTAAAATATATAAGGCTGAGGTCGAAAATCAACTTGAGAAACGCATAAAAATTCTTCGCTCGGACAGAGGCGGAGAATACTTTAACCAAAAATTTGATGCTTACTGCGAAGAGAATGGCATCATACATGAAAGAACTTCACCGTTTACTCCCCAACAAAATGGTTTGGCTGAGAGAAAGAACCGAACCTTGTGTGAGATGGTCAATTGTATGTTGAACCAATCTGGTTTGCCAAACAATCTGTGGGGGGAAGCATTATTAACTGCATGTTATGTCCACAATAGGATCACTAGTCGTGTGATTCCTAACAGTCCATATGAGTCTTGGAAAGGAAGGAAACCAAACCTAGAGCATTTGAGGGTTTAGGGTTGTGTTGCCTATTATCGAACACCTGATCCTAAGAGATCCAAACTCGGAGCCCGAGCTATGAAAAGTGTATTCATTGGATATGCTCATAATAGCAAGGCTTATCGATTATTGGATAATGAATCAGGCACGGTTATAGAATCCAGAGATGTGGAATTATTTGAGAATAAGTTTTCTAGAGATGATGAAAACTCAAACCTCATTTCATCTCCCAGTACTTCTCGAGAGAGGATTCAACCTTCACAAATTATTGAAGAACCTAGGAGAAGTACTAGAGCCAGAAAAGAGAAAATCTATGAAGATGATTTCTTGTCTTATTTGGTTGAAGGAACCCAAAGGAAAGTGACGAGAGAGGTCATTTTCGCCATTAATTTGGATGATGATCCCAAAACCTTCACCGAGGCCATATCGTCGAGAGATGCTCCTTTGTGGAAGGAAGCAATCAATGATGAAATGGATTCAATAATAGGAAATGGTACTTGGGAGTTAGCTGATCTACCCAAGGGTAAGAAACCTATTGGATCCAAATGGATCTTCAAGAGGAAGTATCATCCAGATGGATCCATCTCTGCCTACAAAGCAAGATTAGTTGCTAAAGGATATAGACAGAGAGAAGGAATCGATTATTTTGATACCTATGCTCTAGTTGCTAGAATTAGTTCTATTAGAACTCTTATAGCAATTGCAGCATTGAGAGGACTGTACATTCACCAAATGGATGTTAAAACAGCATTCCTAAATGGGTACTTAAAAGAAGAGATCTATTTGGAGCAACCAGAGGGGTTTGTTTTACCCGGACAAGAGAATAAAGTGTGTAGACTTATTAAATCTCTATATGGTTTGAAGTAAGCTCCTAAACAGTGGCATGAGAGATTTGACACCACTGTGACTGCCTTCGGATTTCAACACAATAGTGCTGATAGATGTATTTATACTAAATGTGAACCCGATTATACAGTCGTTATCTGTCTTTATGTTGATGATATGTTAATCATTGGCACTCACCTAGAAGGTATTTGTGAAACAAAGAAATACATGTCCTCGAACTTTAAGATGAAAGATCTAGGAGAAGTTGATACCATCCTTGGGATCAAGGTGAAAAGAACAGATGGTCAGATTTCTCTAAGTCAATCTCATTACATAGAGAAAGTTCTGACAAAGTTTCAACATTTGAACATCAAAGAGTTTAACACTCCGTTTGATCCTGCTGTGAAACTTAAAGTGAACTCTGAGAGAACAGTGGCTCAACTAGAGTATGCGAGCGCTATTGGTAGTATGATGTATGCAACGCATTGCACTCGCCCTGACATTGCTTTCGTTGTAAGCAAACTGAGTCAGTACACTGTCAACCCAGGAATTGAGCACTGGGAGGCAGTGGGGAGAGTCCTTGGATACCTGAAAAGGACTAGAAACTTTGAACTGACATATACATCATCTTCCAGGATACTTGAAGGTTATTCTGATGCTAGCTGGATTGATCACACCAGTGATTCAAAATCCACAAGTGGGTGTATTTATATTCTAGCTGGTGGAGCTATTTCTTGGTCGAGCAAGAAACAAACGTGTATTGCACACTCGACTATGGAAGCTGAGTTCATAGCTCTTGCCGCAGCTGGCAAGGAGGCAGAGTGGATTAGAGATCTACTCACAGACATCCGTGTGAGGTATGATAGTACGTCGTTGCCGAGAACGAGGATGAGCTAATGCTCTTAACAAAGTTTTGGAGGCATCTATGCAACGAGGATGTTGTAAAACTTTGCCTATATGATCTAGAGGTGGTGCCGCCTCAAATGAAGATCTGTGGTTTATCTTCTAGAGGGTCATGAAAAGGATTTATAGCGCACGGCCATATTCGCGCTCAGTGAGAACGCAAAGTCGGCCGGTGATGTGTGGGGGTAAATCGAAGGGGTCATCAGGTTTGTGGTTTAATTCCATAGGACACCATTGAATCGGTCTTTTCTTATTTATCACCATAAACTGGGTTTAATCTTCGTGACACCTTAGTGACATCATCTGTCTAAGTGAAAAGGAAACATTCCAACTTGGTGGGGGATTGTTGGAAATTTAGGAAATATACAAGTTGGTATGTTTCCTATCCCACATAGGAGAGGGGAAGAAACCCAAATGGGTTTATAAGGCTTTTTCCCTTATTGGTCTCCAAAGAGTTGTTTGGGCCAAGTGAAGGGATGTGGGCTAAGCCCACACGCGCGCCGAGCCGGGCCGGAGACGCGAGGTCCGCGAATGGGCGCATTTGAGGCGCACTTTGCACTTCGCACGACCGCATCGTCGCAAGGAACTTTTATTTTTAGCTGCGAACGGGTCAGTATCTAACTGTGAGATAATTCGGGATTGGATGACTACTAGGAGTCCAATTCAGCTACAAATTGGTGGGGGTTATCAATTCCCCGAATTTCTCATGGATGGTTACGAATTTGCAACTATAAATACAGGGTCCTGCAGCCTCATAAATCATCCCCGAAATCCAGAGCCTTTCTGCGAATTCCTTCCTTCTGCTACCTTTGCGGTTTTTTCTGGTTTCCAAAGCTGTTGGCACACCAGATCGTTCTGCATTAAATCCTGGGAGTTTACGCTGTTGCTTACAGCCGATAGAGCGCGTAAAATCCTTTAAGGACAGGAATCTTCATTCCGTGCAGCCTGCTACAAGAGGAACTACAATCAAACAGGTTGGTTTTACATTTATTTGTTGTTTCAATTCGTCCGATAACGGGACAGTCTCCTTCTACCTTTCTTATAATCAGTTTTGGTCAAGTTGGATCATAACTGATTCGACCTGTGACTTGAATCTAATATTTGTCTGTTTTGTTTGAAGTATTTTTTCAACACCTAATTTACTAACCGTTTTACAGTTCCAAGGTTTATTGTCTTCCATGAATGCTCATCATACCATCATCATCATCATCATCGTCTCCTTTCTTGCAAAGGTGCTTCTGAGAAATCATTAATAAAGATGCTTCCTAAACAAAGCAAAACAACATTGATGGTTACATTAGCTTTTTTCCCAAGAACAAAGGGACTAAAAGAGCAACAAATATACAAGTGTATGTATACGCACCACAGTTCCAGCAACAATGGCGCCATTAAGGGGATGAGTAGCACACGCAGTAACGCGTTCAGATAATGGTACAAATATGTTTTGTTTACACTCAAAGGACTCATTGGGATTCTTTGAGTCACTACAGCAAAAAGAAGACATGATTAACATTTGAACATTCATCTGTTCTTGGAAAGAAAGAGGAGAAAAGAAAAAGAACTTTAAGTTGTAATGGAAAAATAAAATTTTGTGTAGTTTCATACTCATAATCTACATGGCATGGGGAGCTTGTGTGTGGATAAAAATCTAAAAGGTGCAGACCATTACTTGAAGTTGACCCAACTGCAAAAATCTGCACAAAGTTGAAGCATGCTTTTATTAATTATTAATTTGATGTTGGGAATTTAGCAGTGTTGTCATAGAGATAACTTGTTAAAGGATAAATGTCTTACCGAAAAGGAACAGTTATCAACTATTAAAACAAAGAAATGAAGAATAAATTTCTTACAGAGTGCCTTTCGAAAAAAAAATTCTTACAGAGTGTTTATGTAGCCATGATGGTTTCCTCGGTGGGGATATAGGGAATACAGCATTTGATTCACCCCTAATTTCATCAACAAAACTGGTAAATTTTTCAAACTTGGGATCATTAATATTTATTAAAAGATACAAAACAGAGATTTAAAATCTGTTGAGTGACAGAGAGAAGGCAGAAGAAAGACTAACAGCCAAGGAGGGGGAGGGCAATGGATATGTGACACTTGGAAATTGTGCAAATCCAAAACACCAGACCTAAAATTCATAAAGCAATCAAAATAAGTGACAGTGAAATACCCAAAAAACACAAATTAAAGGTATTCAAATGATGAATGAATATATTTCCTAACTTGACTTACCAACCATCATCAAGATGGAACCCCAGCTGATATGGACAAGATGGATTAATGTTGATGGACTGTATTTCCATGGGTAGAATATTTGATTGTGCCTGCACCATGCGATATAAAATTATAAAATATAAAACTTAGTTAATTAGAATAGATTGAAAAGAAAACAAAAGGCATGGTCCCGTAAATATCTGTGCATACCTTCAGAGGCCCGATTTTATTCAGCATGGATGCTAACTTTACTGATGTTAGAGGAGAAGATTGTGCCTGCCAGTGAGAGAGTTTATTATTGAGTTATTGACCATGAATTTCTTGTTTCAATTTTTTGGAAATTTATAAAATCAGAAAAGATAGGATTAAGAAATAAAAGCTGGCTATTCATACTGAATATTACTATCAAAATTTTAGAAGTTCAGAAAGAGCACCTCCTTGTGACTTTGAAAAGCAGCTGATGATCTTCCACCACGTAGGTCCCATATATATATAAAGCCACTCTTACTAGCACCAATCACAGACTGATAAATAAATGTGAGGTAAGTCTTGATAGATTTAATTCAGAAATAGTTAATTTCCATGAATTAGAACACGTGCTACATAAGTTTTACAAAATTCTTTATATGGATAAATTGTTGTCATGTACTCATGTATATTATAAAATATTAAAACAATTTACTTGATTCTCATCTAGTTGGATGCTGGTAAGGCCGCACATTGCATTAGTTGTAAGCCCAGATTGTGGAAGATCGCTTGCCCTCCTGTCCCAGATACTTATTGATCCACATGTATCAGAAGCAAGTACCCTATTGGACAAATATTTCAATGTTGCAATCTATTAGTATATTTAATTATTATTCGATCAATATTAGGTTTTCTTGTTTACAGACCTTGCATCATCATTAAATAAGGCTATATCATATAAACCTTGTCGCACACTACTACCATGAACACTGACTGTAGGCCTTTTTCTTAATACCTGCATATTGACAAACAGGACAAATTAAAGTTACCATCACAAAATTATGTTGTAAAAGGATTTTTTTTTTTAAACTAATGCATGGGAAAATTTTATCATTGAAATCCAATAACTAATTACCCAAACATGTTCTGTAACATATGTTTACTTGCATAAACGAGTGAAAGTAACCCCATCAATGATCAAAGTACAGAAATGCCATCATTTAAACTTTTTCATAGTTAATAATCGCCCACGTATGAAAATTACTTGATACGAAAGAAGAAAAGCAGGTTTAAATTATTAAAGTGATAAGTGTAGCCTTTGAGCTTAAAAAGTATTATTTTAGTTTCCAATCAACTCATACAAAAAAAAAACAATTTGAATTTAGTGCCATGTCACTCAATAGACGTATCCAGCTAACTGTTCTGATCCATATGCATACCTTGTCTTCCCTCCCTCTCTTATGTAAAACTCAAATATTGAACTTGAGGCCAATTAAATTGCATCAGATGTTAAATCAATATTCAACATAACTTGTCTGAGCTAACTTCACATGATCAATAGGTTTTTTCTTGATGAAATTCTACAAATGTGCTTTTGCAAGGTCAGTAAGTTTCATGCTTACGGTTCACCCAAATTGAATGGATCTCTTACATTAAAATATCAGCAATTTAGCATGAGTAAACTGTGTTGGTAAAAGATAAAGTTCGCAGCACAACACTGAAGCATCAAGACGTACAAAACTAAATAAAATGTAAATACTAAACTCTGTGTAAAGGTTTGCTAGAGGTTAGCAAGTGACTTGCTAAGAAATGAGCATATGAGAATATAGAAGAAAAAACATACCTCGGTTGGTTCAGAAGAAATATACCCAATGTCAAAAATAAGAACTTCATTATTGCTCAGGGATGTACATGCAACCTGAAAGATATGTAAGTTAAATCTTAACCAAAACCACTTATAATGGAACAAAATATAATAGCAAGATCAAAATACTGCCTTTTCTAATAGAGTATGAAAAAAGTAACATTTTAAGTCAGGGACACTTGCAATACTTTTGTGCTTTTGGATATCTTTTCTTATTAATACTGCATAGAAGTATAGACCAATGAAACTGGAACTCATAAACTAACAATAATAAAATAAACACTGATTATATTATATAAAAGTATAAAATGTATGCATTTGTAGAGAGGAAGAGACAAAGTTGAGAGTAAGAATATAAGGAGTTAATAATACACCTCATCCTGACTAGCAGGATTCCAGCGAATAGCATTGGCACCATTTAATAAAGGAATGTGTAGCAAATGTTTCCCTGTGTCTTCCTCTGCACCTAGAATTAAAAAAAAGGAGATTGTAAGAAATTCATGGTTGAAAGTTGAAACAGTTCATGTGGGGCAAAAAAAACGGAGTGATATAAGTTCATTTGTACGAAAATCTAAATAAGCATTTTGCACATTTCATGTGGTTCGAGGGAATAGCACAGTTAGTCTGTAACACTTTGAGTTACCAGAAAATCTGATTGTAACAGTTTTCGTCCAATTCACTAACTCTTGTTAAGGAGCCCTCATGTGTCCTTCATGTAAGAGGTATTCCGGTCATTTCATCTACTTATTTCACGTTCAATTCAACCCTACTTCTCAGGTCGATCATCAGAATGCTACAATCGAAAATCATGCCTTGTTCTTCATCTCCATCGTTGAGCGTGAACCCTACAATCTGTCACACCCCAACCGACGGCGGATTATACGTCGAGGCGGACACGGTTGTTCAAAAGCACAAGGTTGACTAATAATATTGAAATATTTCATTAATAATTTAAAGAGTTTAACATAGCAAAAATAACACATTGTTCAACAGAAAAGTAAACATAAGATTAATTCTTGATGATCTTTCTAAGTCTAAGCATCCTACTTTTTCATAGATAAGCCTCACTCTTTTGCACCTGAAACATGTTAAATAACTGTCAACTAAAAATAGTTGGTGAGATACAAAGGTTTTGACACCGTTTTACAATAGTCTTTAAAAGTTTTACAATTCACTATGATTAATGTATCTAAGTATAAATGTGAGAATCAAGCAAGTTAAACATTGTGCACGTCAAACCTCCAACCAAGTTTAGGCATAACCCGAAGGTTACCCTTATAAGTTTCAAGTATAAGTTTCAGTAATAATCACCAAGGGCTCCCCCCGAAGGATCAATCAATCAAGGCGGATTGGTCAAATACAATAGATCTATCACTGTTACTATAGGCTCGGCCAAAGTTAATGAACATGCTAGTTTTAAGTTTAATTTAAGTATGCAAGTCTCAAAGCATATAACACATAGAAGACATGTAAACATAGTTAAGTTTGAATCGTATAAGTCTAAAAAGTTTGAACATGTTCCACCCCAAGTTTATAAAACAAAAACAAAACAAAAAGGGGGCTAAGTATACTCACCTTGAGTGGAATGTAAGAGTACTCAACAAGGATTAATTGTAGTGGAGTGTTTGAGGGAAGTTATCCTCACAACAAGCCTAAATGACAAGTTTAAGGTTTAAGGATTGATCGTAGAATTTAGGACAAGGATTCAAAATTTAGGATTGACTAGGGTTTCAAATGGGAAGACGGGGATGATTGTGCTATAAAGTTTAAGTGATAGTAAGTTTTAGTTAATCATGCTTTAACTAGTTTTATAAAATATAATTTGAGTAATGGATAAATAAGTATTAAGGTTAGTAAATAATTATTCACAAGGTTTTAATAATTATTTAAAATAATGGTTATCTAAAAGATTTATCATTAAAGATTAACGGGTGATTATTCTAAATAAATAGTTATTGAGTATGAATAATAACTATTTAAAAAGGTTGTCTTGAAAATAAATGATTTACGAAATTATTTAAAGTGTTTAAGCATAAAAATAATTTATAAGTATTCTTCTAATATTTAGATGGTTTGTTTAAAAGTTTCTAACTATTTGCACCACATTTTATAAGTTCATAACAATGTCTATTTAAAATACATGTAAGGTTTTTAAGTTTAATGAGTATTCTAGTTTTTTTTTTTTTTTTAAACAATTAAAATTATATTTGCTTTAATTAACTTTAATTTCATAAAAGTGTAAAAATGTATAAATTTCTGATTTTTAAAGTAATAGTATTTTTTTATAGATATTTCGGATTTTATAATATTTATATAAATTTTTAGATTAATTTATAAGTTTATAAATAATATTAAGGCTTATCACAACATATTTTATTTATCATATGAAAGAAAATAATAAGTTTCCTAATTCCCTAACATAATTTGGAGTTATTTCATAAGTTTTATAAAAATCCTTAAAGACTCAATAAGTTTTAGCTAAGTTTTTTTTTTTATAAAAATATTTTCTGGAAACAAAAGTGTAAATAAAAATCAGTTTTAAGTTTATAAAAACATAACAGATTTTATAAAAATAAAAGGAATTTTTAAAACTAATTAAAAATGTGTAAAAAAATTCGAAATCAAAAACTCAGGCCGACCGGGTTCGAACCCGGGCCGCCTGAGTTCACACGGTAGCGCACAAACCACCAGACCAGGGGCTTCATTATGTTTAATTCTGGAAAACGAAATCCTTAAACACACACCCAAACGTTCCCCCTAATCCGTATGAACCCTAACATTTCAATCCCTAAATTCGACTCGGATTACCCTCTGTTTATGAGATTAAACAGAGGGCTTTTGATCCTTTCACGAATTCGATCACAATAGACTCAAGTATTACCTGATTTGGTGTCGATTTGAGGGAGATTGGGTCTGGGCTTGGAGTCGGCTTTCAAATCCGGCAATGTAGCTCCGGATCGATGAGATAGGTAGTGGAGGGAGGTTAGGGATGATGTTGTTGGTGTATGAGGGTCGGTATTTATAGCCAATTTTAGCATTAAATGCGCGAACGGGTTGAGGGCGGGTGGTTGAGCCGATCGTAGTAAATGCCAACTCCATGCGCGGCTTTGAACGAAATTGGTCATCATGGTGTCTTGGGGACGGGTCGCATGCGCGAGCATGAGCCCGAGGTTCGGTGAACCTTGACTGATTCGCGATTTCGACCGAAAAGGGCAAGAAAATGGAGGCTGTGGGTTTCGAACCCACGACCGATTCTGGGTGTTTGTGGTTTGGGTGAATGACACAACAGGCCCCCATAGTTTCAACTGTTTTACATTTCATGTTTAAACTTGGTTTTTTTTTGTTAAAGGTAAGTTTCAGAAAATGATGTTTTAACCCCTAGACTTTATAAACGATTTTTATAAAAATCAAATGAGTTTAACCCTTTTTTCTAAGTTTGAAATATTTTATAGTCTTTATAATTTGAAAATTTTAAGTATTCACATTTGTAAATTTATTATTTACACATATTTCTATATTTTAGTCTTATATTTATTTAAGAATTAGATTTTTAATCAAAAACCAAACGATACGTTTATTTATCTTTGGAATAGAAAGGTTACATCGGGGAATGGAATCTAAATAAGAAAACGATACGTTGGAAAAACACTGGATATTACAGTCTCCCCTACTTTAGGAAATTTTGTCCCGAAATTTAGGAAATTTAGGAGGGGGGTCCAGAGAAAAGGTGCGGGTACTTGACTTTCGTCTGGTCTTCACGTTCCCAAGTAAACTCTGGGCCACGTTTAGAATCCCAACGCACTTTGACTATTGGAATACGACTACGCTTGAGCTGCTTGACTTCACGATCCATGATTTCCACGGGTTTCTCTACAAAACGCATAGTGTCATCAATGCGCACTTCTTCGAGGGGTATGTGAAGGTTCTCATCCGCAAGACATTTCTTGAGGTTAGAGACGTGGAAAGTTGGATGAACATTGCTAAGGCTTTCAGGTAGTTCAAGTTTCTAGGCCACATTTCCTATCCTTTCGAGGATTTTAAAAGGACCCACAAAACGAGGAGCTAGATTTCCCTTCTTTCCGAAACGAACTACTCCTTTCCAATGTGATACTTTGAGGAGTACAAGATCACCGACTTGAAACTCTAAAGGTTTTCGACGCTTGTCGGCATAACTCTTTTGCCGACTTCTAGCTGCTAGAAGATTATCACGAATACGAAGGACCTTATCGGATGTTTCTTGAATGAGTTCAGGTCCGGTGATTTGTGATTCACCAATCTCGTTCCAACAAACAGGAGAACGACACTTACGACCATAAAGGGCTTCAAAAGGTGTCATGTTGATGTTTGTGTGGTAACTATTATTGTAAGAGAATTCAATCAACGGTAGATGCGAATCCCAGTTACCACCGAAGTCAATGACGCACGCCTTAAGCATGTCCTCTAAGGTCTGAATGGTTCTTTCGGATTGACCATCAGTTTGAGGATGGTACGCTGTGCTGAGATTCAATTGTGTACCAAGAGCGGGTTGTAAGGATTGCAAGAAACGGGAAGTGAAACGACGTCACTATCAGAGATAATGTTAAGAGGCACACCGTGGCGACTAACTATTTCATTAACGTATATCCGAGCCAATTTTTCAACTTCATAATCCTCACGGATAGGCAAGAAATGTGCAGACTTAGTTAGTCGGTCCACGATCACCCAAATGCTATCGTGACCATGAGTGGTACGGGGTAGCTTGGTAATGAAATCCATCGCTATACACTCCCATTTCCACACGAGAATCTCTGGTTGTTCTAGAAGGCCAGACGGACGTTGGTGCTCGGCTTTAACCTTGGAGCAAGTGAGACACTTTGCTACGTATAACGCAATGTCTTTCTTCATACCGGTCCACTATTATTGGTGACGAAGATCCTTGCGCATTTTGTCTGCACCAGGATGGACCGAATAGCGGGTTTTATGAGCTTCGTTCATAATGATAGTACGAAGGTCATCACGATCAGGAGTCCAGATACGGTTCAAGAAATAGAGTAAGCTGTTGGGCTTAGTCTCTAATTGGAGCTCAGCTCCGCACGCCATTTCTTCGTACATCTTCCCTTCGGTGACCGAAAGGTGTTGTGCTTCGAGGATGCGGATTTGGATATTGTTTTGAACTCTCACACAATGTAACATGGTGTGTTCCTTCCGACTCAAGGCATCGGCTACAACATTCGCCTTTCCAGGATGATAACGAATGTCGTAGTCGTTAAATAGTTCTACCTAACGACGTTGCCTCATGTTGAGTTCCTTCTGATTAAAAATGTGTTGAAGGCTTTTGTGGTCTGTGAAAACCACACACTTTGTACCATAGAGGTAGTGTCGCCAGATCTTGAGAGCGAAGACAACTGCACCTAACTCGAGGTCGTGCGTTGTGTAATTATTTTCATGAATTTTGAGTTGTCTTGACGCATAAGCAATAACCTTGCCTCGTTGCATAAGGACACAACCGAGACCTTGGTTGGATGCATCACAGTAAACTACGAAATCATCATTACCCTCAGGAAGGGTCAAGATTGGAGCATCACAAAGTTTTTGTTTGAGAGTCTGAAAGGCTTCTTCTTGTTTTGGTCCCCACTCGTAAGGCTTTCCTTTATGGGTTAAGGCTGTGAGGGGCACAATTTTCGAGAAGTTAGAAATGAAACGACGGTAGTAGCCAGCTAGGCAAAGGAATGAACGGACTTCAGTAGGGGTCTTTGGAGCTTTCCAGTTTTTCACTGCTTCTATCTTTGCAGGATATACATGAATTCCTTTCTCATTGACTATATGACCCAAGAATTGGACTTCATTTAGCCAAAACTCACACTTGGAAAATTTGGCGAACAAGGTCTCCTTCTTTAAGAGGTCTAACACCAACCGTAGGTGTTCCTCGTGATCCTTTTTAGTTTTCGAGTAGATCAAGATGTCGTCGATGAAAACAATTACGAATTTGTCCAGGTACGGCCTACACACACGGTTCATTAAGTCCATGAATACCGCGGGTGCATTAGTTAAGCCGAAAGGCATAACCATGAACTCATAGTGGCCATATCTTGTACGAAAGGCTGTCTTAGGAATATCCTCGTCGAGGACACGAAGTTGATGGTAGCCAGAACGAAGATCGATTTTGGAGAAACATGAAGATCCTTGGAGTTGGTCAAAGAGGTCGTCAATCCTAGGTAATGGTAGCGATTCTTGATGGTAAGTTTATTTAGCTCACGATAATCAATGCACATCCGGAAGGATCCGTCCTTCTTCTTGACGAATAGAACAGGTGCTCCCCAAGGGGAGACGCTAGGACGAATGAACCCTTTTTTCGAAAAGCTCTTGAAGTTGGCTTGCTAACTCTTGCATTTCCGAAGGTGCAAGGCGATATGGTGATTTTGCTACAGGATTTGCTCCCGGAATAAGGTCGATTCTGAATTCGACTTGACGTACGGGAGGAAGGCCTGGCAAGTCTTCGGGAAACACTTTGGAAAATCACGGATGACAGGGATGTCCTGGATGCTCCTTCCCTTCCCTTTCTTTTCCACGACATTTGCTAGAAATGCCACGTAATTCTTTCGTAGATACTTACGGGATGTGGTACAAGACATGAGTTTTAGACCGCTTGATTGTTTTTCACCATAGATTTGTAACGTGCTTCCTGATGAGAAGGGAATACGGATGCATTTTTCAAAGCATATGATTTCTGCATGATGCTCGGCTAGCCAATCCATGCCCACTATTATGTTGAAACTTCCAAGGCGCATTGGAATGAGGCTTATTGAAAAGTTGTGGTAGTTAAGGTTAAGGACACAGTCACGGATAACGGAGTCAATAGCTACGGGGTTTCCATCAGCTACTTCTACCGTGATTGGTTTCTCTAATCTAGAGCGACTTTTAGCAAGTAATAACTCAAACTCCAAAGAGACGAAGCTCTTATCGGCACCAGTATCAAATAAAACGGAAGCATAATGTTGATTTACTAGAAACGTACCGTTGACCACTTCTGCATTGGCTTGAGCTTCATTAGCGTTGATGTTAAAGGCACGTCCCCGTGCTCCCGGGTTTGGGTTTGGATTTGCGAGCCTTGGGCACTGGTTACGGAAATGGGTTGGGTCACCACATCCAAAACACGCTCGACCATTTGCAACGGCTGGTAGTGCCGGGACATTGGGACGATTTCCCTGAGCCATTGGAGGTTTGTTGGCGAAGAAAGTAGTAGACAAATGTCCATAACGACCACAAAGGGTGCACAATCGGCATGGCAAGGTGGTCGAATGATGAAACTTGCAGGTGTTACATTGGGGATGTGCTCCCCCATAGGCCTTCTTAATCAGGGCAACTTGTGCCAAAGGAGCTGCCGGTGTGACTACTGCATAGTTCCTGACCTTTCGTTTTTTGTTGAACGAGGGTTCAGTCTTAACCGTTTTGAGAGGCTCGGGAGTAGAGGTATCAACGGGCTTCTTGGAGCCCTTTTTGAATAGGGTTCCAGCCTTCACGTGATTATCCGTCAAGGTAGCAGAGAGACGGATAGCGTCTTCCAGGGTGGCAGGGTTCCGACCCCACACCGTGTCCTGAATCTTCATCGGTAGCCCACTGATATACTTTTCGATACCTCGAGACAGAGGGGTAACCATATGTGGCACTAGCAGACTCAGTTCATGGAAACGGGTTGTATACACCAGATTCTCTCCACTGTCCTGGGCAAGATCCCAGAATTCAGCCTCGAGTTTCTTCATTTCATTTCTCGGGCAAAATTCTTCGATCATTAGCTCCTTGAATTCTTCCTAGGTCGGTGACATAGTAGCATCAACACCTCTATTTCGTTTTTCTCCGTTCCACCAGGTTAATGCCCTCTTCTGTAGGACACTTGATGCATGACGAACTCTGAGGTTATCCGGGCAATCACTGTTCAGAAATGTGCTCTCCATGCTTTCAAACCATTGGAGGAGGCTAGTGGCTCCCTCAGTCCCAAAGAATTTGGCGGGATTGCAGGAGTTGAAATGCTTGAAAGTGCACGGAGGGTTTGAACCTGACTGGAGAGATCCAGAGTTAGCACTGTTGTTGGCCGCTGCTTGGTTTAGTTCAGTGACTAGGGTAGGTAGGACCTTAGCCATCTGCTGAGCAATGAGTGTTGCCATGACTATGCTTCGGCTACGACGGGGAGGCATACTATAAAATGAAAAAGTTTGGACGTAAGAATAATAGGGTAAGGATCATAGGATGGGGTTATGAAGTACAAGGATTTTAGATGGTGCCTACTTAGTTCATGTTACTAAACAGGTACCTTGACATATCAAAGGTAGTTTAAATTCTCAAACGTTAGAAAAGTCGCGCATTCCTATAAGTGGACACTCATCCCAAGAATTCCCAAGAAAGCATACGGGTCCAACGGTTGATCTGGATTTGTACGAAATGCTTTCCTTGACAGAATTTCCTAGAATACAGGCATCCACCCTTCCGGTCCGCACAAGTTCTCATACATTATTTAGAACCCAAATACTTTTGACGGGAGTTAGTTTGGAAACCTAAGTATATAGACTTGATGTAGTAGTAAGTTTTCCAAGTATAAGTATGTATAGGGTTTAGAGAGTAGAATAGAGGAGTGATTCCTAATAAGTACATGAGATGACTCATGTCATGGGGAATCCTAAGTTATAGTCTAGGTCATGTGTCTAATAACTTAATTCCTTATAACCAAGGCTCTGATACCAATCTGTCACACCCCAACCGACGGCGGATTATACGTCGGGGCGGACACGGTTGTTCAAAAGCACAAGGTTGACTAATAATATTGAAATATTTCATTAATAATTTAAAGAGTTTAACATAACAAAAATAACACATTGTTCAACAAAAAAGTAAACATAAGATTAATTCTTGATGATCTTTCTAAGTCCAAGCATCCTACTTTTTTATAGATAAGCCTCACTCTTGTGCACCTGAAACATGTTAAGTAACTGTCAACTAAAAATAGTTGGTGAGATACAAAGGTTTTTACACCGTTTTACAATAGTCTTTAAAAGTTTTACAATTCACTATGATTAATGTATCTAAGTATAAATGTGAGAATCAAGCAAGTTAAACATTGTGCACGTCAAACCTCCAACCAAGTTTAGGCATAACCCGAAGGTTACCCTTATAAGTTTTACAATTCACTATGATTAATTTATTATTTACACATATTTCCATATTTTAGTCTTGTATTTATTTAAGAATTAGATTTTTAATCAAAAACCAAACGATACGTTTATTTATCTTTGGAATAGAAAGGTTACATCGGGAAATGGAATCTAAATAAGAAAACGATACGTTGGAAAAACACTGGATATTACAGTCTCCCCTACTTTAGGAAATTTCGTTCCGAAATTTAGGAAATTTTGGAGGGGGGTTTAGAGAAAAGGTGCGGGTACTTGACTTTCATCTGGTCTTCACGTTCCCAAGTAAACTCTGGGCCACGTTTAGACTCCCAACGCACTTTGACTATAGGAATACGACTACGCTTGAGCTGCTTGACTTCACGATCCATGATTTCCATGGGTTTCTCTACAAAACGCATAGTGTCATCAATGCGCACTTCTTCGAGGGGTATGTGAAGGTTCTCATCCGCAAGACATTTCTTGAGGTTAGAGACGTGGAAAGTTGGATGAACATTGCTAAGGCTTTTAGGTAGTTCAAGTTTGTAGGCCACCTTTCCTATCCTTTCGAGGATTTTAAAAGGACTCACAAAACGAGGAGATAGCTTTCCCTTCTTTCCGAAACGAACTACTCCTTTCCAAGGTGATACTTTGAGGAGTACAAGATCACCGACTTGAAACTCTAAAGGTTTTCGACGCTTGTCGGCATAACTCTTTTGCCGACTTCTAGCTGCTAGAAGATTATCACGAATACGAAGGACCTTATCGGATGTTTCTTGAATGAGTTCAGGTCCGGTGATTTGTGATTCACCAATCTCGTTCCAACAAACAGGAGAACGACACTTACGACCTTAAAGGGCTTCAAAAGGTGCCATGTTGATGCTTGTGTGGTAACTATTATTGTCACACCCCCAATTTCGACTAACGGAGTATTACCGTTTGGGAAGTGACAAACCAGGATCTCAGACACTAGTTACATTGAACGACTCTACATGGGACTCAAAATGAAAATATCCTTTAAATCAGAGTATCAATGCGGAAGCGTAAAGAAAGTAAATGCGCAAAATACACGCGCCCAAAACCAAAGTCCAAAAGTCCAAACGTCCAACCAAACAAAGTACATTAAAATAATCCAATCAACATAAATTGACACAAAGCAAAGCAGTTGAATCCCATGCATGCCCTAACGTGCACCTGTGTCTTAGCTTAGCGTCCTGAGAAAACATGTAAGAAAAGTGTCAACACGAGGTTGGTGAGTTCACAGGTTTCAATATATAAATAAACGTTTACCAGATTTATTGTACATCAATATAAATACCAAATGAGTAGCTAACCCATGTTCATTGTTTGCTATTACGCTCGCAACCGTAAACTGACTGTTTGTATTGCCTCACACCAGGTCTATCAACCACGGTGCACGATTAGGTCAATATTGCACCCGTTCGATATCCAATCGTGTTAGCGCGACTAACGCGGGTGAGGTTTGTCAAACCTAGTAGTACTACCCAACATACCTCGCTATATTCATATTTAAACGGTTCGATGTGAGGACTTTCATGATAGAGTTTACGCATAGTCATAACAATTGATATAAAATGAAGTACAAAAATCAAAAGAGTTGTATCATGTTTTCTCCCCCAGTTTAAAAGCAGTAAAAAGGGGCCGTGAAAACTCACCTGATTTCGAGTGAAAGATCGGGTCACGCTGTAGGAATTTGAAACCACGGGTGTAAGCCTTAAACGACTTACGTGTGACCTAACAATACAACACAACGATTAGGGACGATTCGGGATTTGTGACGACGACACGGAAAGTTAGGATGTCCTAACTTGTTCTAAGGATTTAAAATAAATGAACGCGTCGGACGTCGACAATGGATAATAATAGGATAATTATTTTCTTTTGATCGAGTTGCTTACGAAGGTTAGGAAATAATATAATATATATATTATTTTAGATGCAAATGATTAGTCAATTGATTCTCGGAGTGGAAAATAATAATTTATATTATTTTTAAATCGGGCAGATAACGTAGGTAAATAATATAATTTTATAAATATATTATTTAGTTTGTAACAATAGTCGCGAAAAGCCAACAATGTGTTGAAAACAATATATTATTTATATTATTTTAATGCGGGTTGATATCAATATATTTATATTTCTTTTATTCGAGGTTTACGGGTTGAAAATATATAAATTACATTATTTTAATTAATAGAAAAATAATATAATTAGTTACAAAATTCAAACCCGAGCCCACAGGTTAAATCCCAGGCTAGAACGCGTTTAAACGGGATTATAATAATTTTGGTTTAATTTATATATATTTTAATATAACAGAAAATGCCCCAAAAAAAGGATGTGGGAGCCCGGTCTCGAACTCGGGTCCCTCCCACACCCGCACATCGCTTTAACCATTACACCCGCTAGGGTATCGCGTTAGAAACCTGGATCAGAAAGGGTTTAACACTTAGTTGGCCGGTGTTCTTCTTCCCCACGCAGGCCGAACCAAACCAGGTTCGAATCTCTCGATCCCGATATTGGACAGCCATAATCAATTTGGGTTTTTGTTCGCCGGGGCGTTGCGAATCATATGGCAAATTTAATTTCAAAACTATAGAGTTTACGATCGATTAATTCACAGAAAGAGTCGTACTCCTAGTTTAAGAACACTGAGTCAATTTGAAGTTTTCTGATAATAAAGTTGGGTAGAATCATGGGGCTTTTGATGAAAACAACATTGCGAATCTGTTGGAATTATTTAATTGCAAAACTTTAGTGTCTAAGTTTGAAAACCCCAAAATGGTTTATGGATAAACCCTAGATTCCAGACTGATATGAATTCGATAATAAAAAGATGAATTTACAGAGGGCTTTCAAAGATTATCTCAAAACGAAACTAACCATATAATTTGATTGGCTTTAAATCGATTCCAGAATCAAAACTCCCAATTCGCTCAAGAACAAACCCTAATTTCTGATTTTCGAATAATTCGATATTAGGATATTAAATTAACATAGGGTTTTTGATATCTGAGTGCTTACGAGTCTGATGGAATAGATTGATTGGATTTAAACGGAGTTAAAGTTTTAGTTCGATTAAACATGTTTTACATGAACCCTAGGTTACTGATTTTGATCTGAGCGATGATATAAGCCCAAGGTTTCATAGGGCTTTCATTCTAATGAAGAAAACGAAGCTGAAGACATGAGTAATTACCGAAATGGATGACGAATTGGTGGTGCTCGGCTAAATGCAGGTCCAGCTATGAACCAGTTGCTCTCCGACGATCTCTGTTGCTTCTCCGATCGAATTGTCGCGCGAAAGAATTTCAGAGGCGTTCGTATAGTGTGTGCAGTGTATCACATTGAGGAATTATCATAAGGATATAATGAATTTGATGCAAACCGTGATCGTGTTCGACGGTTATGATTTAATGGTCATTAATCCGCTTAATTCTGTAATTGAATACGATTAACTACGATACCCACGATCGTTAATGAGAATGATGGTGCAAAACGGTTTCAATTCGCACGAATTCGATGTTTGGGATTCGAATTTCATCTGGTTTGACTTGTGAAAGTCAACAAATTGACTTTAGCTTAATTACAGAATCGGTCCTTGAGGTTTTCTGAGAAATTGAAGTTTGTAAATTGGCAGATTAGGTCCCTTAGGTTTAAATGAAGTTAACTCATGGTTAACTTTGACTTTTAAAGTAAACAGATTGGATTTTGACTTTCCAAAAGTCAACAGAATAGTTTAAGCTTTTGACATAACTAGTCCCTGAAGTTTAAGTTTGGAGTATTGATAGAAATAGTCCCTGAAGTTTGAATAAAGTTAATTTCAGTTAACTTTAACTGGATTTTTCTAACGGGGTTAACTGAAAAAGTCGGATTGTCACAATTATTGTAAGAGAATTCAATCAACGGTAGATGCGAATCCCAGTTACCACCGAAGTCAATGACTGTAACATCCGGCCCCTCGTACCAACAATATTGTACGCTTTGCCCCCCCTAAGAGCTCACGGATTTGTTTTTGGTTGCCAGGGTGAAAACTTCCCAGGGGTCACCCATCCCTGGATTACTCCCACCTGAGCACGCTTAACTGTGGAGTTCTCCTCTCATCCACTACATTAAGCCCAAAACGCGTTGTTGATTTAAGAGGCAGGACATTTCTTATGAACCAAGGATCTCTCTTGTGCACGGCCGATGTGGGATTCGCCTAGGGTGTTACAATCACCCCCCTTTTGGACTCATCGTCCTCGATGAGGTTTGCCCCACCATCCAATTCAGGGATGTGGGATTCGCCTAAGATGTCCTTCTGAACACCCCCGTGGACTCAACCGTGATCGCTGAGGTTTGCCCCACCATCCCGAACGACACAAGAGTGGCTCTGATACCATTTGTAACATCCGGCCCCTCATACCCACAATATTGTCCGCTTTGCCCCCCTAAGAGCTCACGGATTTGTTTTTGGTTGCCCGGGTGAAAACTTCCCATGGGTCACCCATCCTTGGATTACTCCCACCCGAGCACGCTTAACTGTGGAGTTCTCCTCTCATCCACTACATTAAGCCCCAAAACGCGTTGTTGATTTAAGAAGCAGGACATTTCTTATTAACCAAGGATCTCTCTTGTGCACGGCCGATGTGGGATTCGCCTAGGGTGTTACAATGACGCACGCCCTAAGCATGTCCTCTAAGGTCTGAATGGTTCTTTCAGATTAACCATCAGTTTGAGGATGGTACGCTGTGCTGAGATTCAATTGCGTACCAAGAGCGGGTTGTAAGGATTGCCAGAAACGGGAAGTGAAACGACCGTCACGATCAGAGATAATGTTAAGAGGCACGCCGTGGCGACTAACTATTTCATTACTATATGCTTAACACACCTTCAGTTCGAATGACTTTTTGGAAAGAAATAAACATGAAGTGTTGCGAAAGACCGGGATGGGAAACAAAACAGAATGTTATATCATATTAAATGTTGATACAAGTGTTTTTTAACTAATCTTTAAGATAGAGAAGATAAAGTTTATTAGTTTTGTATAAAATAAAAGGGTTTGTTATATTAGTTTAAGTATTACCTAAATTTCAGTATACGTCATTTAACTAAGGAAATTACAGAAAATGTCCTTTATGTTTAAAAAACCCTACACGTTACGTCCTTTAGCCTAACGATCGTTAAATTTTACCGTTAGTTAGGTCATGTGCAAGGCACATGAGTGTATTTTGGTATTTTTACCGTAAAAGGACTATTTTCTATAAACTCCCATTCATAGAAACAAATTACAAAAATAGTCCTTTTATGTGTGATAGCCCCAAAATACCCTCATGTGAATGACATGTGATAAGACGTAATGGTAAAATTTACGGTCGTTAGGCCAAACGACGTAACGTGCAAGGTTTTTTAATCATAAAAAACATTTTTTGTAATTTCATTAGTTAAATAACGTATACTTAAAATTTAGGTAATACTTAAAGGACGTAATTTGTAATTTGCTCTAAAGTTAATTACGAAATCACATTAGGGTGAATGGGGTGCATTACTCGGCCCAAGCCCAATAAGAAAGATGGTGCCCGGGTAAAATTGGAACACCGCCCCCTATGTTCCGAGTTGCTTGTCCGGGTTAGTTGCCCGAGTGATTTTACTCGGGGGTGTGGAGTGGGTTGGTTGATCCCCCAACGACTATAATGCCGTTAATACACATAAAAAATATTATTTTTTTAAAACTATATATATATATATATATATATCACTATTCCCCTTTAAAACAAATCACTTTTTTCCACCTATATATTTTTTAAAACTCTGATTTTTTTAATAAAATGTCTTCATTCGATTTTAGCATTTTTTGTTTGCCTTCGTGATTATCCGATTCTAGTGGTTTTGATAATTTTCTTTCCGACATTTTGCTACGCTATCGGAGTGGGCCAACAGCGATTCGGAAGACGATTATGTTTAATTTTTCGGTTTTTTTTTAATTTATAATTTGTTATTGTATTTTGTTGTCTTTTATATTTTTAATTAATAAAAAAGTATGATTTTTATTTAAATGTTTATTTAAAAAAAAAAAAGTTGGTAAGTAAATGAATAGTTTGAGTGGTTTTGAGTTGACATAATTTTATTAGAAAGTTTGAGGTGCTACTTCACTCTTAGAGAAAAATCATTTGATCGCAAAGGAACATAATACTCGTTCCGCGTTAAAGTCCAATATGGATCTTAATCCGCGTCATTTGTTCTCTGACCGTTCGATTCCATCTAATCCAACGGTTCACATCATTTCGGCAGAAAACACTTTGAACCAAAAAATTCAGAGTTCCCGCTCACCTGAAAGCCTCTCTTATAAAAACCCAAAGAACCGGCATCTCAATCCACCATTCACCGCCATCGAATTTTTTCTAGGGTTTCAAGCTCCAACACATTGTCTTTTCTACCTTCTTTTACCTGCAAATGGCTCGTACTAAGCAAACCGCAAGGAAGTCAACTGGAGGAAAGGCTCCGAGGAAGCAACTGGCAACCAAGGCGGCAAGGAAATCTGCTCCGGCAACCGGAGGAGTGAAGAAGCCACACCGATTCAGGCCTGGAACGGTTGCCCTGAGGGAAATCAGAAAGTACCAAAAGAGCACTGAGCTGCTGATCAGGAAACTTCCATTTCAGAGGCTGGTGAGGGAGATCGCTCAGGATTTCAAAACCGATCTGCGTTTCCAGAGCTCTGCCGTCGCCGCTCTCCAGGAGGCCGCCGAGGCTTACCTGGTCGGACTTTTTGAAGACACCAATCTTTGTGCGATTCACGCCAAGAGAGTCACAATCATGCCCAAGGATATCCAGCTCGCTCGTAGGATTCGTGGTGAAAGAGCTTAGGGTTTAAGTTCATTGAACACAATGTATGGTTATGGTTACCTTGTCAATTATACTAGTAATTTGTAGTATCATCATCATCATAGGGTTTGCAATTTCATTCCATTTGTGATCAAACGATTGTCATTTTGCCGCTAAAAGAATTATTTGAGAATGTATTAATCCCTAATTATCCTCTAATTATTTGTTCTTGCTGAAAATTTGGAATTATTGTGAAGCAAAATGGATTAACAAACCCTATTTCTACAATATAGGGGTTTTGTTTATTTTTCTGATTTGGGATCCCATTTTTTACTTGAGTTTTTTTATGAAATCTAAAACAAATTGGTAACTATGGACTAAAAAACTTGGGGCTTTTATGGACTAAAAAACAAATTAGTAATTAAATAAACTGGGTCAAAACCGGTTCGTGTAAAAATGAATTCCAAGTTGCTTTAAAAAATAAGAACTAAAATTAATTTGGGTGAGATGAATTATTTTAGTAAAAATATAATAATTGTTTAACTTGCTATATATATTTTTATGGCAGCTAGTTGTGGTGAATGTTAGCGACGTTAGTGGTGGTGGTTGCGTCGACGACAGTGGTGGTGGTGGTTGCGTCGACGACAGTGGTGTTGTTGGCGGCGAATGTAGAGGTGGTTGTGTCAACAATGGTGGTGAACTGGTGCCAGTGTCGGAGACCGATAATTAGTGGTGACAAACAACGGTCGCGGGTGGTGTTCACTTATTTGGGCTCATTTTAACTTAACAAGTGTTATAAATATAACTTATTTTGACCTGTGTTTATTATATAATATAAGTAGACCCAATTAAATTCAAATGCAATTTCTTTTACCAAAATCAAATAATTACGGATAACTATGTTAGAAACTATGTATTAATGGGTTGAATAAATTCAATTTGTTGTAAAATAATAGTTTTTTTGAAGATTTGTATGTTGGACGTTATTAGTTATTTGTGAAATAAGAAAATATTGAAGATTTAAGAAATCATGAATAACAAATAATGAAGATTTAATAATAATAAAATTATATTTTAAGATAAGATAATTGAAATCTTGTTATGATTTGGTAAGTTTTAATAAAATATTATAACAAATTTTAGATATTTAATTATTTAAAATAGAGTTATTTAATATAAGAGAGAGATGGGAAATAAAAATCTAGAATTCGTCAGAAGTCGACACGTGTCAGATAAAGTTATTCATTACTATAATAAGGATGGTTTATGATTGCCATGTATACCTAAAACTCTAACCTTTTTTATAAGCTAAATGGGCCGACCTCTAAACATATATTAATGAAAGATAAACAAACCTTAATAACATATTACTGAAAGTATACAAATCTAAATTAGCGAACAAGACACATGTTTGTATAATCAAATGGAAATAATTTTTTTGTTCCTGTTAAATTAACGAATAAAAGAACCTAAATCGATGTAACAAACAGCCCACCCCTTATCATTCAATTTTAATTAAGCTTTAGGCTATGTTCCTGAGTCTCATTTAAGGAGAGAAAAGAAAGAAAGGGAAATGAAACCTTTGTTAAAGAGTTTTTTTTAAGGGGGAAAAGAAAGGAAATAGGAGGAAGAATGTTACAAAGTTTTTTTTAAGAAGGGAAATGAAGAAAAATGAAGAGAAAACAAGCCTTATATCCATCCTCCCAAATTGGAGAGAAAGGAAAAGAAGGGAAAATAAAAGAAGGGGAAAAAATCATTTCTTTTCTTTTTTTCCCTTTAGTAAACTCGAGAACATATCGTTACTCTATTTTTCTGTTTTGGGCTCCTATTTTTTACTTGGGTTTTTATGAAACTTAAAACAAATTGGCAATTAATCAATTTGGGGGTTTTTATGAACTAAAAAGCAAATTAATAATTACTCAAACCGGGCTTGGGTTTTTATTGCTTTACGGCTAAATTAAACTCTAAAACCACTAAGAGCATTCACAGCAGGTTTCCTTATATTTATGTGAGTGAGTTCCTTATATTTTATGGGGTGCTTTAAAATGGTTGTGAGTGGAGGAGAGAGAAAAAATATAAATTTTCTGTATATTTGGGGGAAACACTGTTCACCCGAATAATTTTTTAATATTTTTTGAAAATGGTTGTTAGTGGAGGAGAGAGAAAATGTAATAATAAAAGTGAAAAAAAGTATTATTTAATTAAAAAGTAGAGAGAAAAGATAGTGATTTTAGTGTAATTATGAGGATGGTGACAGGGGTGCTACTGCGATTGCTCTAAATCATTAGACTGAAGTATTTTTTTTAAGATAAAAAAGTTAGCATAACCGAATATTTCTTATACTATGTTAGAAACTCATGTATTAAATGAGTTGAATAAATCCAACTTGTTATAAACAAGCAGTTTTATGAATATTTTTATATTGGATGTCATTAGCTATTGGTAAGAAATAAGAAATAATAAAAATTTAAGAATTATAAATAACAAATAATGAAGATTTAACAATTATAAAATTATACTTTAAGATAAAATATAATTGAACCTTTCTTATAATTTTCAGCGTCACTGTCGATCTGCAAGTAGCGTTAGAACCTCATATTGTAGTAAGAAAACAGGGAAACGATCATGATACAATTTGTAGCACGCGCAATTCCACAAAACCCTAATCACAAAAATAATTGTAGCTCTAAAATATGTGGTCGAAGATAACAATAATTTTCAAACATGATCGACTTAAAACCATATGATATGAGTCTGAGTAATAACTTGTTTTTACTATAGTTCCTTACAGTCGATATGTTGTAGATCTAAACTTATATTTACAACTACATATTATTTAAAATAAATCAAACAAGACCGGTTTTGCACTTTAACATCTATATTAAGCATTTAATTTTACATTTTGATTGCATGTATACTAGTTACAAGGCTTAAATCACATCACATTGTTTTAAACAACACTCTTGATATTGCTTGACAAAAATTCCTTTAAAGACAAGGAAAAGTGCTCATTAGCTTCTAATCCTCATTCAACCCCCTTTGATTTGAGACCACCATTGACAACGAGTGAAGTGGAAGTCACTATTGCTAGTCCCAACTTGTGTTTATGCCCTTCCTTCAAGGACAGGGAATCTACCTTTCTCATAACATAACAAAATGGCCATAGCCAACGGATTCAACTCATCCCCTTGTCACAAATCATATTTCCAAAACTAGAAAATAAAAATCGACAAATTAAATAAGCACGAATCATAAATGTTTCCTAGTCTAAGTAGAGGATAATTTGTAGCTTTTCGGTGTAACCAACTCTTTTCAAGTTTTCATCATCACATCCATGGACGAATTTAAGTGATGTTTAGTGGGTTTATGCTTTTTTTTAATTCATTTTTTTCTTTTTTACCATTAGATAAACTAATTTCCAAAACCCAATTATCCTTCTCTTAATGCTTATAATAAATAGAAGATTATAAAACTAATTATTTTTAAGGAGATTTGTAATAATAAAAGTATAAATAAGCTTTTATATAAAAAAATTATAAGATTTAATTTTTTTATGATTCCAGAATATTTATTTAAAACTACAATATAACATTATATATGACCCACTTATTTTTCTTTTTTGAGATCACTAGGTCTACTTTTTTATTTTGTTTTTCTAGGTCACGGTCAAGATCAAGAACAAGATACCTAGCCAGCCCCCTTTTTAAAAGACAGTTGTGACATATCACAAGAAAATTAATAGCGAAATTTTTCATGATTTCATTGGTATATAAGTCAGATTGTGATTTTCAGTTTTTAATTTAATAGCGTTAACTCTTTCTTATGGACTAATGTATAGATTATTTGTATAACTACATCCCTTCGATTCCCTATTTTGTCGTTTTTTTGCGCCCGTAATAACCCGTTACCGAAAAACTCACGGGACCCTGCTAACCAACGAGATCATGTAAATTGCAAGTGGTGTTGGACATATGACCTTCAAGAGGTTATGACACAAAACCAGGGAAAGCAGAATTTGAACCTAAGAACTCTGATAGAGGGGAATCAAACGCTTATCACTGTTACACCCCTTGAAGGTTTCTAATCTTACTAGACACTCTAAGTGTAGAAAGATACAACTACGTTTTTAAATTTGAAGTGAATATGTTTGTGATTTTTGATTAATGCTTTTATGTTTTTTGTTGGCAAATTGTTACCGCCATGTTGTCCCTTGTATTAATGATTGTTTAATCTCATTTATTGACAAAAATGATTTACACGACAATAAATATAGTACTTGTAGAGTACTTTAGAATTATGAAAACGTGCGGGATACGGTTTTAGAAACTTTAATAGTGGTTTTGAATATATTTGTTTTCTCAATGTTAAACCGTACAAAAAGTATACCCATATTAAATTATTGACTCGTTACCCAACCAAACTCGATAATTTTGCCATCTCAACTATATTGGACCTCACCGAATTTGTATCCTGGATTCTCCACTTATCAGTGATCACATCATTATCTTGTGTTGTTAGCATCCAAGAACAATAAGCTTTCTGACCACAACAAATCAACCTAAGAACATGTAGTTTAGAATGACTATACAATATGCTAAATGTTACACAACAAATGAAGTTAACATGAATTTCCAGCTTCTTCGATTACTTGAATTTATATATTATATACAGAAGTGAGACATAACTATGCTTAAACTAGATTCGAATTCAGTTTCCACTGGTATCTGTCTTTATCTTTAACCCCTTGAAGGCCATCTGCCCAACATCGTCCGTGTTTTTCCTTAGCAGGGTATTGATGCGGCCCCGTAAATTTTCCGGTGACAGGTTCTCACGATTATAAAAAAAAACTATGCTTAAACTTGTGTTAGGGTTTCAGCTTATTTTGACATGTGCACTTTTTTCGACGGGTTGAAAGAGTCTGAAAGAAAGACATAACAAGTGATATAATATGAGCTTGATTATAAAGAAGATAGATCATAGATTAGTGATTTGTTTGCCAGACATACCTCAACTTGATTCTGAAGCTCTTTGATATAATCAACAGCCAAATCCAACATGTCTGCGGTGCTTGTTTGCTGCAAACATCAAACATCAAACACCAAGGCATTAACATCGTGACATTGTTAGTTAATACCTAGGTAGTTAAAAACAAGAATCGGATCTTACCTTATCCATATTTGGGACAAGATCTTGTAACTTCCTCATTCTTTCACTTATTCGCGTTCGCCTTACCTACATAAAGGAGTTCCAAACAATCGGTACAAGCATAGAACCACAAAACAAGGTTATTCACTTATTTGGTGATCAACAATGTTTACCCTTTCAGCAATGCTTCTTGGATGAGTGGCACATCCCCTTTTCGCCCTACTTCGTAAGGGCACATTATCTTGAACCTGCAATAGTCTTTCCTTCACAGACAACTCAGTCGAACTCGTCGGCAAACTCAGCTGATGACTCAAACCACTAGGAGCATGAACTGATTGAATCCTCCCTCCATCATTCTGTCCATCAAGATAATCAACCATCACCCTAAAACAACTCAATTCAATTACAAGGGAATTCAATTCTTACCAATTTTTTCCCCTTATTTTCAGATGAACTTATTTGATACCTTTCTACAAATTCATTCAAATACCCATCAGCCAACATTGATGACTCATCCCAAAAACCTCCATTGTTTTCAGGGATACGAGACAGTAATTTCTCCATGGGGTAACCTAAAATTAATAACCTCTTTTTTTAAATAAAAATAAAACAAATAAAATTCGAATAAAATCATGCACAGTGATTACCATTTTCCAAAAATCCAGCTGGCGAACTACTCTGACGAAGAATATTCGTTGGAGGATCCATGGCGGAGGCAGAGCTAGAAACAATCGGGTTTTGATACATGGTGTGCAGCTGTTCCTGTTTCATAAATTCTTCATCGTTGGAGACGAATCTGGGTAGAATCGGGTTGAAGAAGGAGTCAAGATCTTGGTCTCCATACATACCAGTGTTAATCAAATTGGAGAAGTAGGAACTTGGTGCTGATCTGTATCGAGTCAAACCAGAGTTGGTGTTTTGTTGATTATGATGGGGGATATCTGAATTCATTACAGCTTGCAACTCGGAAACTAGAATCTGTTGAAAGAGGGGAGGTGATGAATGGATTGAAATGTGAAATGGAAGCTTAAAGAAGTCGGAGGAAGAAGAAAGCAGGCATTTTTAGATTTTGCCTTTTTCCAAATTTGTAGGTGTGTGAGTGCGTTGCAGCCCACAAGCTGCTTTCACATTTTCACTCCACTTCATTCCACCCAATCTATCTTCTTTATTCTTATGATTTTATTAAAAAAAAACATTGATTTTATTATTTTCTTATACCGGTATATATAATATGTAAAAGAATAAATAAATATCCGTGAAGGAAAATTTCACGTATGTATTGTAGGAATTCTGGATGATTCGTGTATCTCTAATTGCCTGATAATCGCGTAAAAGTTTGCTTTCAGATAGAATTATTTCCGTGACATAAACATAATTCAATCGGATAGGAATCAAAGATTTCCAAGAACGAATCTGTAAATCTGTTAGAATTTTCAAGTGTGTGATTCGGACCAAAAAACTCGTATAAGTAGGGGTGAAACTACGCAATGAAACGTCATGACGGTTGGCTGATAACCGCCACAACCGTCAACAGTTTGGAATGTAACTGATGTTTCAGTTTACTCCGGATGACCAAATCTACTTCGGATGGGTAAATTCTACTCCGGAGGAACAAATCTACCCCAAATGACTAAATCTACTTCGAAGGAACAAGTAATTCCTCTGCCCCGGACCCCCGTTGTTTAGTGGGCTTCGCCCTTGATACAAGAATGTGCCTTTAGCATCAGAAATCATAAGATAATCAAACAAGTATGCACTCTACACTTACCAACTTGTTTGATGTTTTATTATAACTTCTCATTTGAATATTTGATCATTAAGTAAACCCAATTACACAAAATAAACTAGATGACATTAAAATCACTAACATATGTATTTTATTTTTGTACATGTATTTTCATACTATATAATCTTCCTATGTAATCTCATGTATGTAGGTTCGTAATTTCTTGGAACAATTTTCAAGTTATGCCAAAATTTCTTTGTCCGAAATATGAATAAAAATAAGAGAATGTATATTCGTTTTTGGGTACCAAGTGTCAAGTACCAACCAATGCAATTATGTTGTGGGAGATTTGTGTTTGAAGTCTTTGTTAACATCCGGTTTATAGACCGTCTGGGCGACATCAATTAATATCTTCGGTACAACTACTTATAGGAGAAGCTACCTTCGTGTGAGAAGGTACCATGGGTAATGGTTATACCATTTTCCACGTGAGCTCCACGCTGCCACTGATCTGTTTATAAATCTATCAGTTGGGTTGTGACTCCCTTATCATTCTCTCTCTCTCTTGGAAAGAACTCGACCTCGAGTTTTAGGGAAGTTAGTTTCATCAGATGAATTGTTTAGCTTCTCCACTCCCTAAAGCTCTCCACCATCACTTATGGTTTCATCCTTTCATTCGCTACCAATTTAATTGATTGTTTCATACTCTCAACCACTAGAACACAATTGATGCTATTAAATTATCGTCTACATTCTCTTCTTCATTTGTTGCCATGACTTCGTGACTATCAACCATGTTAACATTTTCCATCACCTCCGATATTATGGTTTCACACCCTAAATCTTGACATCAGTATAAGATTCTTCGGTCTTAACCTTGGAGTTATCATCATAACGAGGGACATGAAGTATGCACCTAACAATACCCGTGTTGATTGCTGATGTAGTGCAAAGCACACATCTTATTTCCTTTGTATTCGTGCGTTTTCATATAGTTTCGTATTCGTTTTTAGTCGTTTTAGTGTACATTTGAGTCTTTGTTATGATTTCAGGTGCTCGTGTGGAATACAAGTCAAATCCCGAGGAAACCGAGCAAGAGAGAAAGCCCCAAGAAATTAAAGTCAAAAATGTTGAAAATTAGTCCTTCGCGGTAAGCGAAGAGGTAGTGATGATCCCTCGCGGTACGCGAGGAGTTCCAGAAAGTGGCCCGACTATTTTGTTCCTCGCGGTACGCGAGGAACTCAGGAAAACCCTTCGCGGTACGCGACGGCCTAGAAAATCCACAAAAAGCCCTAATTAGAGTTTAAATTGAATTGTGATGCCATTATTCTAGGAGTTCGAGTTTTAGCCGTCTACAGAAGGTTTTGAGGCGATTTTGGGGGCTTGAGAGGTCGATTAAAGAGCAAAGTTGGAGACTTTGGATTCCGGGTTCGTTAGTTTAGCGTAATCGTTTTTCAAGCTTTGATTTTTATCTTTGAATTTGCTGTGTTGAACCATGTTTCTGTCTTTTACTTCTGTTATGGATATTCTAAGTATGATTCTTGGCTAAACATTGATACTGCCTGGATCTTTGATGAATACGTGTTAAAGTACTGATTTTTATTCGGTTTTTGGATTAAGTGTTGGATTAATGATCTTGTAAAGATTTTGGATTGATTATTATGATGAATATGCATGTTTAGATATGATGTGTGATTGATTATAAGTTCCGTATGTTATTTGTGGATGTCTTCCAACTTGAATAGCGTATCTAGATCATAGACTGTGTGTTTGTGGTTGATTTTATGGTTTGCTAGATGTAGTATTCCATAGGAGCTATAGTTGAGAGTTCAATAGATCTGAGTGTTCATCTTATCTCGATACCCGAAAGGTGAGAGGTAATCGGTTAGTCTTCGTTATTAGGATTCCGAGTGTGAATTGTTTGAAAGGAGGTTCCCTTAGGTTCTTAGTGATTGTTGCTAGTCCGAGTCATAGCTTGTTGATATGAGATTACCCCGTGCATCTTTGATGTACTGTGGACATTGAGACCGAGAGGTAATTTGTCTTTTGGGTACATTATCATTGTTGGAGAGACTGAAAGATAATCCGACTATCTGGTGAGTTTACTACATCTGTAGGTTTCTTAGTTGGTGACACCCTGAGAGTGATTATGGATCCACTAGGTTGTCTAGAGCTGTTATCCTTAGATACCCCTATCCATCATAGTTTCCATAACCGATAGAAGTCTGTGCTTTGCAAGTAGGATTCCGACTTGGGTGGTATTCTTCCCATTCCTGTTATTTCCCGAAGTCCTTGTTTGATAGTTAGAGTCAATCTTTAGTATTCTGTATTATTAGTTAAATCAGTAGTGTAGAAAACCCCCCAAACCAATCATCTTTAGTCCGAGTCAGAGTCTATTGTAGTTATTCAGTGTCTCTAGGGTTCGATAATCCGGTTTACCATTAAGCTGTGCTACACTCGATAGGTACACTTGCCTATCAGTGCGGTTTAGTTCATAGGTACTCCATATATTATTTCGGAGTCTAGATTGGGTTTTATTGAGTAGTTTTTATAGACCGTCTGGGCGACATCAATTGCCCAATTTTCTACACACGCTCGCCCACGATTATCTTGCTTTGGAGGTGGAAGGGCTTGCGCCGCACATGGAGTCATGCTTTCTTTCTTGTGCTCTTTCTCTAGGTCATTCACTTTCTCCTTCTTGACATCACGCACACTTTTTTCTTCTTGCCCAGATGAAGCTCACCTTCATTCGCAAGAAGCTCACTCTTCTGTCTCGTTTTTAAAACCAAACCTTAAAAATATTGAAATCTACATGAATTCTAGTCAATTTATATAATAAATAGTGTAAGGATCAAACCCCAATCTTGTTGTTTTTACTCCACAAACTCTCTTATATATTAAAAGCGCAAATCACTGAAATAATACTTAGTCATAGTAAAGAAATAGAATTTTCCACTAGTGTACTAATTATCAAGTTACTGCAGCGGGCCATCTGGATCTAATGCTCAAACCATGGGCCTTACATGAACGTGGTCAGCCCACAATCCATGTTTCTTATAAATGGGCTTAGTTACTTTAGTCTAAAGTTCATCAAAATATAAACTATCAAACATCCATCTGACCATCTCATCAAAAGCATTTCATATTTTTCACATAAAAAAAATATTTCATGTTTGTAAAACTAGTGTAATAGCAAAATAATATGAGAAAAAGAAATAGGGAGAGAGATTTGTATTATTGATGAATATATATTACAATAAGAACTATGGGGGTATATATAGGAGAGGAAAACTTAGGGAACAAACTAATTTTATTTTAGGTGTTGATAATCATAATAATATAATATAATATAGTAATGACATAATAATATTCATATTTATAACACTCCCCCTTGGTTATCAACTTCATATGCGTAGAGATGTTGTCTTGTTAAAAAACCTTGTCACGAAAACTCAGTGGGACAAAACCATAGCTAAGGAAAAAAAAACTGCAGCGCGTATTGTCTCATTCTGATAGTTCTGGATCATTTATGTTACCTCTTTAAAAATCTTACTAAGAAAACCCAATAGGACAAAACTTAGTGAAATGATCATTTATGTTGCCTCATTTAAAACCGAGTTGTGTCAAATATGATATATTTTTACTTCTTTTTTTAATATGCTTTCGTGTTTCTTAATGCTCATTTTTACGACGACGTGAATTTTTCTTGATTTCCGAATATAACGTTGCGACTTGTTTTTAACTACGTTTTGATATTCAGAATCGAGCAGCCGCAACTTCATACGCTTCTTTTTACGTGTTTAACAACGTTAATGTCACCGCCGCAATGCACGGCAACAATAGTTCCTGTGTTGGTGCTCTCACACAGCTATATTGTTCACAACGTCACATCAAGTGTTTTTTTTTTAAATTTCGTTTTATAGATACGATTGGAAGTAAAATATTCGGGTGGTTCACGACTTAATCCTACACTCATATGGCGCGGGTTCGATCCCCAACCAGCCCCCCTATTTCGTTCCTTTAATTTTAATTTTTTTACTATTTGTTTATGTATATGTATGTATGTAGTGAATCACTTCTAAAAGAAGAATTGGTCCTTGGCATGGTGGTTCGAACGTTTTATTCCCTCACTGGCGGTTTCAATGCTGACGCCAGCTAGCTCCATTGCTGACGTCTGTTGTAATTTTAAAAAAAAATTCTTAATTATTTTAATGGTTAAATTTATTTTATCTTAATAGCTAACTTTGGGTATATTTGTTGTTTCTCTTATAACTTTTAGACTATGACGTTCTTCTTTTATTTACGTTTTGATATAAATCTCAGTTTACATGAAAACTGTTCAAATTGTTCAAATGTGTAGATGTATGTTTTAAAATGTTTTGAGTAATTTAATTTTACTGTTTAGCTTTAAACTATATGTATAATTAATGGACGGTTATAAAATAGTGATATGAAATTACTTAAACAATATTTATGATTTTGATCATAACACGAAACAACATCCGTCGCAAAGCACGGATCTAGTTTAATAGTTGGTTACAAATGTTGATGGCACTTATAATTAATTACCCTTTTACCATATAAATCAAATGAAAAAAAGAAGTTTGCATGTAATTTGCAATAGTGAAGAGATAAGGTTAAAAATGGTGTGGACTGTAGAATAAGTCAATAAGATACCGTCTCGCGTCTAATTCATATTCCAGCTTTGTGTTAGAATTTAAGTTTGTTGGGGAACAAATAGATACCAAACACGAACACGAACATGAAAAACACACGATTTTCGAGGGACTCTCGCCACTCTTTTATTGATAATAAAAAACGAAAGAAGAACAAATTATAATCGCCCTATCATTACTAAATAGATTAAAGGAAAGATGACTTCAATAGTAACACATCTATTCAGTTTCGACCGACTCATGCTTTTCATGTTTTTTTTCTCATTTTCACTCTCTGCACTATATAATATACGCTTTTAATCCGTTTAATTTTCTATTAATTTCTTTTTTCTTTATTAACTTGCGTTCGTTAACTTTTTTCAAAAAACGGAGTACGCGACTGTTTTTTTTGCCAACGTTCCGATATAAATTTATTTGAAAACGGGGTTATATTCAAAATCGCGCTTTTTTTTGCTATCATGACCTATATCAAGTGTTGTTACCGTTGTGGTGGTGTGACGAACCAAACCCATTATAATCGAATATTCATAAGTTATCTTTTATAGTACACAAAAACTTGGAAAGAAAGAAAAATAATATTCTAGACACTTATCTTTAATTCTTTATGGAAACAATAAGTAATAAAAATAACACAAGGGTAAATCGCTAAATCCGGTCGGTATCTCGTTTCCGAACTTATCCGCTATATTTTTCTATTTTTAATATTTCTCACGATAATTGCTTTTAACACTTTCTAAAAACATCCCTTTCATAAGTTTTGGAATACGTCCACTCATCACGTACACGATAGTTCTATGGGCTATTTCTTGACATTTTTAGGGACCTAAAGTAAATTTACCATAGTTTAGGGACTTAAGTATAAATTTTTATATAAAACAAAATAGATAACATAAACGGTATGCATATAGTACCTCTAATTTATGCATAGCTATATTTCAGTATGCCTTTATCAGGGCCGGCCCCGGGGTACGGTAAGCCGAGCCGAGCCGTTGGCCAGGACCCATTTTTTTAGGGTGCAAAATTTTATGTATATGTTATATATATATATATGTTTTTTGTAAAATTTTATATATTGGGTCTTTTTATAAAAAACTTAAAAACATATTGGTCCATTTTTATAATGGTTGGACCCTCTTTAATCTTTATAATGGTTGTGACCTCTTTAATCTTTATAAATTAATAGTTGGGCCATAATACGTTTAATCTTTATAATATAAATATGTAATGGTTGATTGATTGAGCCATAATCCAGTAATCCATTTAAATCTTTATAATGTAAATATGTAATGGTTGAGCCCTAATCTTTATAAAGAAATTAGAAACCATCGGCGGTTTAAAAAAAAGGACGAACTGAATATCAGAAGAAGCAGGAAACAAAGAGTCGAATTTTTTTTTGTTATAACGTTAATCATCGTTTAAAAAAAATTAGTTATATATTTTTGTTTCTATGGGCCTTTTTTTCCGGCTCGGCCGGAGCACTTAAATCCTCAGAACCGGCCTTGGCCTTTATAACACATGTAATATTATTATTCTACTAATTTTATATTCACTTATATTATTTCCGTTTCTTTTAATTTTTATTGAGCAGTATTTGTGTTCTTAATTTATATATGTAATTTTATTCATCATTACATTAGAGAATTTTTGTCCCTAAAGAGGTATTCTGGTTGTAAAATGGTGTATTCATCAACTAAATGGTTATGAGTTCAAATTTTATGAAATGTATATGTGGTGATTTTAAGAGTAGAACAGGTGTAGAGTAGCTAACGTGTGCTCCCGATAAAAAAAATATTAGAGAATTTTAAAATATAAATACGAACCAAACTAAACCAAAAATGACTTGAATTGCATTTCTATTTCATTCTTTTCAACAAAATCATGTATCTCAATTTCTTGGTCAAGGAATTGCTCATCCTTATTTCTCTTGGTCAAATATAAGGGTAAATTGGACAAATTCAATATTTTCGTGTTATTTATTTTCCTTATAACAATTTAACTAAATAAAAAGAATAAAAGATTCAAATTAATAGAAAAAAAAACAAATACTTCGTTTTTGGCCTTCCTACTTTTCTTGTTGATATCCTTTGATTCCATGTGCGCGACGGGCTCTTGGTCCATCGATGGAGACATGATGTCAAGCCGGCTCGAGAGCTACTCGAGATCGGATCGATAAAAAGCTCGAACGAGTCGAGCCTTAACAAGCCCGAGCCCGATCCCGATCCCGAGCCTAAAATATGGCTCGTTTAGTTATCAAGCCCGAGCTCGAGCTTTGCCTTCTAAGTTCGTTTAGGCTTGCGAGCCTTAACGAGCCTAGTAATATTTTATTTTATTTTATTATATATTTAATATATTATTCAATATAACCCTCAAATCGAGCTCGACCCAAGCTTTTGCTCGTTTAATCCTTTTGAATGAAATCGAGCCTTGCCGAGCCGATCTCGAGCTTGAGCTTTATTTTCACTCCACGAGCCGAGCTCGATCAAAAAATTATAGGCTCGAACCGAGCCGAGCTCAAGCTTCAGGATAATCTAACGAGCCGAGTTCAATTAGGGCTCGGGCTCGTCTCGGCTCGTTTCTTAGTTATATCTCATCGTAAAACTTTTCTTTTTAAGGAAATATTACCATCATTTTCATTATCGAACCCATCTTTTTTAAACCAAACGCGTCTTTATTTCATGATTATATTTAAACATTATTAAACAAATAAAAGAGGTTACAATTGTTTTATATTTATAGGTTTAGGTCTCCATCTGAACAAACAATTTAGTCTAGTAAATAAAGTAAATAAATCTATCCAAATATAATGAATATTATTATTATTATAATTGAAGTAGTAATAATAATAACCATAAATCATTTTGACAGGCAAAAACATTTTTTTTGTTAGAGTAACTTATCCTTTAAGTTTTTGTATTGCAGGGGTGTATGATATTTCAGAAATAATAATTTGTTTTTCTTAAGTTTAAGTTGTCGAAAAGCATGTTCTAAGCATCTTAAGCTTATAAAGAATTAATCTTGATTAAAAATAATTATTAATATTAGTTATTAATTATTTAGTTAAGTTCGTATTAACCTAAAAGTAAGATTCTTTATTTATTTAATTAAGTTTGAGTTATGTTATGATTAGTATAGAGTTTATTAGAAATAAATGATTATCGATTAATTATAAAGTGTAAGTCAAAAGTTTTATACTACAAGAAAGAAGAGTCGATATTTGTTGAGATCAAATTTTGTTATGTTCTCGGATGTTCTATTAGGCAAGTAGCGTTTAAAAGGAAGAAGAAACCCTTGTACGTTCTTCGAGGCAAAGGGCTGACACAAGGGAGGCAACAATCTTGCCTTGGCTGAAGTGTGTTGACTGGACGGAAAGAAAAAGAGGTACAATTTTTGTTTGGCACGAAAATCGAGGCTAGGCTTCTTGGTCTTTTGTGAGTCCGCAACATTAGAGAAATTAGATTTTCTATGGATCGCACAAAAACCTAAGAATTTTATTTGGTGGTGTTGACCACGAGCAAAAAAAAAGGAAAGGGAGCGAGCGACGATGGTGACGATGGTGTTGGTTGTTTGTCCGATGATGACGGACGGCCAGTGGTGGTGAGTGGTGATTGTGACAGCCAAGCAAACGAAGAGTTATGCTAGTCAATCAAGGAAAATATCGATCTGAGCGATTCAGATTGAAAGAAAGATCGATCATCTACGAAGGGTGTAGGGATCTACAAAGTGTTTACCTGTGCGATTCAGGGTGGTACATTGTGATACCGACGAAGGAGTATTAGAACATGTGAGCGGTTCAAACGAAGTGAAGAATACATCCAATCTGTGAGAGATTGTTCAAAAGGCTGTGAGAGCTGCGTGGAAGAAGATCTTTGATAGATCAAGAAAGATCTGTGTGATACGGATCAGTGTGGAAGATTCAAGCCGAAACTTGTGAAGGATGAGTTCGGAAGTGGCATGAGAGACCCGAGTGATTCAAGATGTACAAATCAAGATTAAGGGGGGGAGAGGAATAAATGATTAATATTGATTAAAAATAATTATTAATATTAGTTATTAATTTTAAAACATTAGTAGGATTTTTATATGTCGAACAATTTTCAATCGTCAATCAACCAGCCTCGTTTTTTTCATTTATTGATAGTCGTGGTTTTTTTTATGTATCGAGTATCGACTATCGTTAGTTGCCAATCCTGTAGTCTATCATCTTTTTTTGTTTTTTAAAGAATAAATATATTTTTAACCTAATTGTTATATAACTTGACTTATTAGTCCCTCTAGACTATCCTTTTAGTAAAAACACAATTTCAGCAAAAAAAAACTAGACTTATTGGCCCCCTCTAAAACATGTATTACTAACTAGCTTAGAACCCGTGTATTACACACGGGGTGAAAAATATCAATACATAAAATTCTTAAATCTTTATGTATATATTTTACAGGTGTAAAAATGTATTACATATATTAACGATAGAAAACAAAATTCAAAATATGTAAAAATTAATATACAATTGACTTTCGAAAATAAGTTAATTACTATTTAATTTAATTTGACTTTCATTTACTATTTGATTGAAAATAAAAGTTACATAATTAGATTTCAAAATTTCTTATAATAAAGGATAATTTAAAATAAATGTGTTTTATTAGTATAACTAAGTTAGAATCTCGGGTATTACACGAGATTGAATATTAAAAAGAAGATAAAACTTATAAATTTTTAAATACGTCCTAACTTGTCAGACTATTATGATCGTCTCGAGATATATCAAGTGGAAATGTTTGTGTATATAACAAATTAGTATTTTTCTTTAATTAGTTATATTTTGATTTCCTACATATTATATATTCTTATTTATTATAATTAGTAATCTTCTTTAATAATATATTTATAATATCATTATTATTTAATAAGATAGAAGCGCATTTATTAGGAGATAGATGCATGAAACCAAATGTGAAGAGGCACGAAGAAGTGACAAGTGTCCATCTTAAACCTTTATTTTTTAGTATAGATTAGTATTTTTTTTAAAAATATATTATTATTAAGATATAGAGTTGTATTTAATAAGAGAAAGATGCGGGAAAAAAAAAAGATGAAAATGAATATGAAGATAACACATGACACGAAAAAAATCTTTATTTATTATATAATATAGATTAGATGTTTTGTTTTCTTATCTAAGACTTTAAGTTAAAAGTCATTTTTGGAAATGATATTTCAAATTTATGTATTTGCATGTTCAATTACAAAATATTTTCATTGAACTATTTGTTGTGTTGTTAGACTATAAAGTATGAAAAATCAAATTAAAGACATTCATATAGTAAAAAAATTAAAGACAATCAAATAAAAAGTTCATGAAACATAATTAAGATGAAAATTAATTAAAGATGAAACCAAACATAATCCACAAAAAAAAATTGTCATCACAAACGTAAAATAAAGTAAAACCATAGAGATAGAAGAAAATCATGAGATTAAATTTATTTCTCAATCTTCGATATTAGCAGTTTGATCTTTGACTCGCCACTCCCATCTTCCTTTTTATAACCTACGCGGGCTTTAGTTGCAGACATAGCCACACCTTCATCAACATCATAAACATCTACAAAGTTTCTTTTAATATACGGAATGGACGAAGTAACTATAGGATTTGTGTCATCAACTTTATTAGATTCACAAATGATCTTCTGAGAAATAGACAGCGGTCACCAATACATGATATAGAGTCCTTGAAAACAATAAAAATATTCAAATGTTAATATAATTAACACAGTCTTGAATTTATAGTGTCTACATGGTGCTAAAAGCTAAAAACCACAAAAAATACCACAAATTAACATAAATTACAAAATTCAATTTAAAAAAAAGAAGCTTCAAATTCACATACTTTCAAGAGAGATAATCTTACTTATTGTACTCAATTATATTCAGAAAACCATCCCCATCAGCATCAGATGCATTGAAATTTTACTTTTCCATCAACCAATATCATATCCAAATGAATTATTATCTACTCACAAAACATCAAAATTTAATTAGTTAACATATATTATCATACCTAGAGAAGGTTTCACGTAAGAACTTATCTTTGATTCTGATGCGTGTTCGTCGATTAGGGTTACCAATATCATCACAAAACAACCAAATATTTTGTCTTGGCACGCTATTTGATTTATTTATCAAATATCTTAAATGCCATTTAATAAAGATGAAATATGAATCTTATGAACCCAAATCAATACAATTAATTTTATTTCAATGACGATGATGAGTAAATAAATAGGTAATTTCAAATTATAAGAAAAATTTATACCTGAAAATAGAAGAATGAAATGATCATTGCACTTTGCCATAAAAATAATGACACTTGTAACAAATAGGTTAATGAGCATATTAGTCTTATTACTTCTGTAAAGCCCAAATCCTAGCCTTTGTTATAGCAAAAAGATGACATTAATTTAAATAAATTGTTAAATCCAAAAAATAGAAATCAATAATCCTGCTACAAGAAGCAAAATCATATTCAAAACAATAAAACCCCAATTGAATCGCATTACCAAAATCGATTTCAAATTTCAAAAATTCAACTTCAAACATGTTTTAGAATTAATAATCACACATAACATACATGACATGAATATATTATACAATCATGTTTTCAAATCTGAGCATTATATTTGAAATTGCAATAAAATTGACAATTTCAACATATATAAATATATAATAGACATCAATGATGATTCAGATGTATAAATATGAGGAAATAATCAAATTTAATCTTTGTTTTTACCTTTAATCCAAGAGCCATAGAAGATGTTTTAACATAAGCCGCATCATCATGTTTACAGCCTTAGTTATTTCAACCCAAAGCGACCTGTTTTGACCTGAACTAAAAGATACCTAGTTTTAACAAGATTAAAAGATTTCACAAACCTCTCGCCCAGCACACCGCCATATGCACGTTTAACGGTCCTCCTGTTCCTTGATAGCCTAGACCTTTTGTATTCAGCCGGCTTCAGCTGGGGAATCTGCAAACAATAGGATTTAATTAGAAATTAGATCTTTGTGTATCATAAAAAGATACAATTTTGACGTACAATTACTCTAGCTTGACTTTGAATTTCTTATTAGATGAACAAAATACTAAGATTCAGATGTATAATCAAACTAATCATACTTCAAAGCTTAACTTTGATCAACTAATTTTGAATCACAAAGAAGCAACAATCACAATGATTATCTAACAAGAATTTATCATCTAAATGTATTGCTATCGGACATAAGTCCTAAGCTACAAACACAAATATTTAATGCAGATTCAAAATAATCAGATCGTAAATCAAAAAATTTTACTAATCGACATGAAAGACAAACAAATTATACCAAGATATGAACAAATGGTTTTTTCTGGTGTGTCGCTAGAACATAAATCGATTCCAAAAAATATCATCCAAAACTGAAATTGTAAATACATAAATCGATTCCAAAAATAGAAAATTAAAGGTACCTACCGATTGATAGAACGGATAATACCTACCGATTGATATGCAGCCGCTAGATCTTCTTTTTGGAAAATAAGATGTGATGAAAGAGAGGAGGATCTTTTTTTTTGAACAATTAGGGTTTCCTGAACTTGAGCAAATGAAAGGATGAAACAGTGGAAGTGGGTTAAACGGAATATGTAGTATCCAGAAGGTTAGATCCGTATCCGTTTTAGGTCCGCGAGATTTTTACCTGAGGTGAAATGTAGAGGTGACATGTGTCCCCCAGTTTTACTTGTTTATTACATAGAATATATAAATTTGTTTATAGTTTTTTATATATATTAATTGACATACGATACTTAAACGAGAAAAAAAAATTTAGGCCCACTCTAAAATGTGGGCTTTATACGATCACCCACCCTATACACTCCTTAAAAAAAAAAACCTTCATCGTAGTACAGATGTAAATTAATGTTGATGCGATTTCACTTTATAATTTATTTATTTATTTTTTAATTCGGTTTAAATAGAAACGTAAACAGTCACGACCGACTTATAATTTGATTTGTTTCGGTTTTTATATATACTTTAAATCACTCAATTTTTCAGAAGCGCCTCTGCCTGGACGCTGCTATTTTAGAATTTAGAAAATATATTACAAAACAAAAAGTGATGCATTATCTTCATAAATGGAAGAGACAAATTGATTGGTTTTCCAATGCGATGATGCTGAGTTGTTAGATTTTTGTCGCTATCTCCTTAATTTTGACTTTAGCCCTCAAACTTTATTTTCTGGTCCCCATCATTTCAAAACCAGACAAATGTGGTGCTCCACCAAACTGCTAGGTGCCTACGTAGCTAAATCAAAGTAAATTTATCTCTTGTAGTGTCATGGCTTTGGTGATTTGGAGTCATGTTAGTTGGTGATGTCCGGTTCGCTCTATTTACGTATTTTTGGTTAGAGGCTTGTTGAATCTTCATATTAATAGTGGGCTTAGGGAGTTAGCTAGAGAGACATTTTATAGGATTATATTGGTGACGTCTTAGTGCCTATGGCTTGTGAGGAACGAGAAAATGTTTAAAAACATAGTGGTTAAAATAGAGGATATTATCCAGAGTATTAAAACTCTCGGGTTTTTATGGTACTCTAATAGGTCTAAAAATAAATCCATTTCATGGATTAATTGGTGTACATTTTGTCTGATGTAATTATTGTCTTGTTTGCTCTTTTTTTTTTGCCTTCCGCTTTTGCGTGGAGTGTGTGAATATATTTGCCTTAAAAAAACTAAATCAAAGTAAATCTTAATTATCTATGAAAAAATTAATAAAAAAACAAAAAGAAAATCGTGATAGGCTGAAAGTTTAAAATAGAGTAAACTCCTCTTTTAGTCCCTGTGGTTTGGATTAATTACATATTTTAGTCCAATTGTTTAAATTTCTCTTTTTTAGTCACTGTGGTTTCATTTTTGTTTCAATTAAAGTCAGATGATTAACACCGTTAGTTTTTTCTGTTAACTTTTTAGGAAAAGACAAAAATACCCTTAATAGTACACCACTCTTCTTCTTATTGAAAACCCTAACCCACTCACCCACCATTTCATCCCATCCCACTTCTCCAGACATTCACCACCACCACTCTCCACTGCCATCGCCACCACCACCACCACCCTCCACTGCCATCGCCACCCCACACCACCGGCACCACCCCACCTCCACCACCACCACCACCACTCTCCACTGCCATCGCCACCACCACCCTCCACTGCCATCGCCACCCCCGCCAGCACCACCCCACCCCATACCTCCGGCACCACCCCTTTCCAACCAATTCTCTATCTAACATGGGCTTGTTTCTGGGGGTTTTGCGAGAACACCATCGCCGCCAGTCCTGCCCTACCCCCATTTGGCATCTTCGGTCCGTCACAGAGTTTACTCTCCACCACCACCATCGAAGCCTGCAAAAATCCCTAATTGAACCTGCAAAAACCCTAGATTCACACACACAGAGATTTGTCCCTAACTGATTATGCAAAAACCCCCCATCCTCGACATAAGCACACAAATTTAGGGCTTTTTTTAAGAGGTGGCTAGTGGTGGTGGCCGGGGGAGGAACAGGGGAGGTTGACTTATCAACAAACCCTAGCAGACGAAATTGAATCGTCCTGTGACACGAATTGGATATCGGAGGATGCGAAAGGGATACAATGAGATTTAGCGGAGCGGGTTAAATAGCGGAGATGGTTGTGGTGGTTGGCCGGAAAAAGGGAAAGCAGTGTTTTTGGTTGCCGGATCTGATGGTGGTCGCATGTGAGTTAAGAGAGAGAGATAGAGAGTAAGGGTACAGAGGAGAGGCTAGAGAGAGAGATAGATAAAGAAAGAGAAGAGAGTTGCTGGAAATCGAGAGAGAGAAAAGGAGATGATGGTAGGGGTGGCGGTGATGGCGGTGGTGGTGGCGGGGGTGTGGTGGTGGCGGTGGTGTGCGGGTGTTGCAACTATGAAGAAGATGAAATCCTAGCATTGGGAAATGAAAGATATAAATAATTTACAACATTTTTGTTTAATAATAAAAGGTTAAGGGTATTTTCGTCTTTTTACCGTAACTTAACCGAATAAATGGATGGAGGTTAGTGGATTGGCTAAAACTGAGACAAATGGTTAAACTATTGGATGAAAATCGGGATTTTTAAACTATTGCACTAAAATAGGGAATTGATCTAAACCACAGGGACTAAAAGAGGAGTTTACTCTTTAAAATAAAATGATGTAGCGTTATATCTTTTTTTTTAAAAGATCACAATTAATTAATACTAATCCATTTATTGCGGGGCTTGAATTCTTGACCTTAAAGAGGAGATTCACCTTAACTCCAAATGACTTTGCCATTGGACCCAACTCCCCACCCCACGTAGCGTTGTATGAGTATCTATTAAAGATAACTAGTTGGTTATTTAAACTATAAGTAAATTAACACTTAGAGTTTGTTTGGTATAAGGTAATGGAATTAACGAGTGAATGAAACGTACAAAGAAAATAATAGGATCATTACCATTCTATTTTCCTGTTTGGTTACCCGATAAAATGAATCATTATTTCGTGTTGTTTGGTAGACAAAAAAATATTTTATGAAAAATAAAATATTTTTAACTAATAAATTTATCTTATGTGTCGAGTCATGGGACGGGTCATGGGTCGGGCCGAGGTTCGGGTTATGGGTCCAGGCATGGTTCGGGTCATGGGTTGGGGCATAAGATAAGGTATGGGACGGATCATGTGAAGGGTCATGGGTCGGGCCATGGCTCAGGCCATGGGTGGGGTCATGGTTCGAGTCATGAGGCGGGACATGGTTCAGGTCAGGGGATGTGTCATGGGTCAGGAGGGCATGGGTCGGGTCAAGCGACTGACCATGGTTCGGATCATGGGTGGGTCATGGTTCTGTCATCGGTCGGTTCATGGGTCTGTGCATGGGTCGGGTCATGCGTCGGGCCACGGTTCGGGTCGTAGGTATAGGCATGGGTCGGGCCATTGTTCGGGTCATTAATTAAACAAAATCATTAAAGGAATGAAAAAACACCCATCCTCCAAGTAATGGTCTATTCATTCCTATTTGATTACCAATCATGTTTTGTTTCATTTCAACGTAATGACTTATTTCATTACACCATACATTCATGTATACAAAACACTACCTTAGCGTTGTATCTATTAAAGATAACTACTTGATTATTTAAACTACAAGTAAATTAACACTTAATAATAACAAAATATTTAAAAAAATAAAGTCTAAACGCTAATAAAAAATAAACACGTCAAAGGAATAAAAAGTTCGTAAAAAAAGAAAAAGAATAAAAGAACTAAAAAACTAAAAAATCAAAAAAAATTTAACAAAATAAAGGTTAAAAGAAAAAATCGCCGTTACATCACGAAATAGTTAACGTCTTCGACGAAACCGCTTAAAAAATAACGCTTAAACGTTTATAAAAATAAGCATGATGCGATGACAACGAAATCTTTTAAAGGAACTAAAAATTCGTAAAAAAAATTAAAATAATTAACAAAATAAGGGTTAAAAGAAAGAAAATTAAAAAAAGAAAAAGAGCGAGGAGCAGAAAATCGCTGGAGGGCGGGGGGGGGGGGTGGGGTTGGGGATCGATCCCCGGTGGGTTCTCTCAAAGCCGCGCACTCCAACTATCTCCATCAAGGTTCCTTTTGAAAATTGTTTTGAAACTCAAAGTATTTAATCGAAACTAAAAAAATAATAATTTTCAAAACAACGCATTATAAGGTTGTATCTTATGCATCTCGACTTGTACCAACCAGTCACATGTAGTTATGGAATGTTGCACATGTGCAAATGAGGGTTGATATTTCATCATGAAAAAACCTTTGACCAAGATGAACCTGTAGACTTGGTAAAGACATGGTCAGTTTATTCACTTTCTTCAAGGAAAGAAGGATTTATAATAATATCAAGACAGAGCGATGTTAATTTTTTTTTCTTCATAACTATGTATTTTAGATTAATTTGTGTAAGTTATGGCATATGAATTAGGTTTAATTGAATCCATGTAATGAGCATCGGGTTAACTTCTATTAGCTTATGTTGCTACAAAAATCTTTGTGCATGACTTGGAGGGTGAATGACGGGTTATCTTTACTTATCGAGTGCTCACAAGTAACAATTAAGGGAGGCGTTTGGTAATAAATGAGAAATTGAGATAAAATGAATGTAGTGAATGTGCAGTAGCCGGGAAAGGATAATTGAGATAAAATGAATGTAGTGATCGTTTGGGTTCAAGCAGCGTCGATCTCTTCAGTTAGCGTCGAGGGAGTCGGGGAGAGGAAGCGTCGAGGGTCAAGGGACAGGAACGATTGAAACAATCGACCTTTTTTCATTTAGGTTAAACCGTTAAACTAATTGGCATTAGCTATAATGGTTCTTGGGTTAAAATTTTAAAAATTAAAATGGGCTTTCAATGATTTAAACTCCATTATTAAAAATTAAGTAATTAAGCTTAATTTTTAAACTATAAATTTTTTTATTATGTAACTTTTTATTTAGTAAAAATATATATAGTTTTTTCATTCCAATTAGGTCAATAATTTTTTTTATAAGACCAATGGTGTCAATCGTAAAAAACAAACGTGTCACTCGAAATTTTTCTATTACACGTTATAAATGAGACGCAAAAATCATTGGTGTCGTATGTAGCTTCGCCACTAAACTCGACATCACATTTGTGAAGCTATATGCTCGTAGCACTGATTCTGGAGCAAAATGCCCCAGACTTACTAGGTCCGGAGCCGTGGCTTGATAGCACCAATTAACAGAACCTGGATAAGCACATGCCACGCAGTTCGATATCACATACTCTCTCTCTCCATCACAATCCGTTCATTATTATTTCTTCCATCCCCATCTTCCCTACCCATGTTGACCTGTTCACCCTACCTCACACACCGCACGTGAGGGTCAATCCCGTCATTTTACCTCCCATAATATTGCTATTTAAACACCCTCACTTCTTCCCCTTCATCCCAAACCAACCACCCTGAATTCTCCCACATGCACGTAAGAAAGATATGGGTACCACATTGTTGATTCCAGCTGTTTTCCTATTGGTTGTTGGGACCGCCGTGAACGCCTGCCCGCCGTCGGATAGGGCGGCGTTACTGGCCTTCAAAGCTGCCTTACACGAGCCTTACTTAGGCATCTTTAAGTCATGGACCGGTAACGACTGCTGTCACAAATGGTACGGTATCAGTTGTGATCCGACTACTAAACGGGTCGCGGATATCAACCTCCGTGGAGAGTCCGAAGACCCGATCTTCCAGAAGGCTCATCGGACCGGGTACATGAATGGATCCATTTCTCCAGCTATTTGCAAGCTTAAGAGGCTATCCAGTGTAATTATTGCTGACTGGAAGGGTATTTCCGGTACTATACCGAAATGTATCTCCTCTCTGCCATTCCTTCGTATTCTCGATCTGATCGGAAATCAAATCTCCGGCGAAATACCTTACGATATCGGCAAACTCAGTCGTCTGTCTGTTCTCAACGTCGCCGACAACCGGATCACCGGTAGAATGCCAAGATCAATCGCGAATCTATCTTCGTTGATGCATTTAGATCTACGAAACAATTTGATTTCCGGCACCATACCGCGAAACTTCGGTAAGCTTCGGATGCTGAGTCGTGCTTTATTGAGCGGCAATCGGATCTACGGACAGATTCCGTACACGATTTCGTACATCTACCGTCTATCCGATCTGGATCTCTCGCTGAACAGAATCTCAGGACCAATTCCTGAATCAATCGGTAAAATGGCGGTGCTGGCGACGTTAAACCTAGACGGAAACATGATTTCCGGTAAGTTACCGGCGACATTGATGAACTCAAGCATTAGCATCTTAAATCTTAGCCGGAACGCCATTGAAGGCAACATACCGGACGTGTTTGGGCCTAGATCTTACTTCATGATGATGGATCTGTCTTACAACAATCTGAAAGGACCGATACCGAAGTCGATAGCGTCGGCGTCGTATATCGGACACCTTGATCTGAGCCATAATCATCTCTGCGGTGCGATTCCGGCGGGATCGTGGTTCGAGCATCTTGAAGCGTCGTCGTTTGTTAACAATGACTGTTTGTGTGGGAAGCCACTTAAAACTTGTTAACTGTGTTGTTAATTTACTTAATGATTCTCCCGTCCAAGTTGACGGAAGTTTGTTTGAGTTCCGGTTCCCGTCCGGGAAGTTTAAGAAATTCGTACATATACGGTCGTTTCATCTGTGCGACGTGGCGAAGGGGGGGGAGAAGAGATTTGAATTGGATGACATTAATTAAAAATTAATATATATTATATGGTAATGGTATTTGACTATTAATGCGTATCCGTCGATTGTACTTATATAATTATATTAATTATTAGGATATTGTGATTATTAATCATGTACCGTCACGTTTTATTTATGTCAAAGTATGCTAAAAATATTCCTTCCTCATTGTGTGTATTATTATTATGTTGGTCAGAATAATGTTATGTTTAAAAGAATAAAAGAGATATGTTTATTCTTAAAAGAAAAAAAAAAGATAAAATAACAAAGTGATCTTTTTAAGAAAAAAGTATTTAGTTTAGCTAATTAAAACTACAAACCAACATTTCTTGATATAAATTTTGTAACAAAATAGAACGTTATATTATATAGTAAAATAATCTTATTAATTAATAGTTAAAAGCCTTCAATTACTTACATATCAAATACTAACATTAAATTTATTAGTTTGCCATTATAATAATTTTTATTAATGGATTTTGAATCCTTAATTAGCTATAGTACATCATCATCTTTTCTATTTCTCCATAATCTTTATTTTTTTTATTTTATGTGTACTGTAAGATTTTACTATACAACAATACGTATAGTACTATGTTATATAACAAAATAATATAATACACGTAAGATAAACATGATATCTAAAAATAAACAATCGATATCAACTTCTTATCTTAATTACCAACACCGTGTTTCAACCATGGATTACAATCATCATTTGAGACTAAAGCCATTTTCAAGAAAAAATATGTCGTGTGTGTCTATATATAAGGAATCTATATATTATCGGAAATAGACGGCATAAACATATATATATTGACCTTGGCCCACAAGCTAGGTCGGTAGACGTTTAATAACCTCTTAAAAAGTGATGCTAATATATAAAACCGGCCTGTACGATGATTTCTTGTTTGAATTTAGTGATTGGTTAAAATTTAATATTATTTATTCACATAAAAATGAGACAATTTGAGAGATTTTAGAATTTCAGAAATAAAATCTAAAATACATGCAATCATGAAGATACGTTTTTGGTTTCTCCGGGACCTGCAAGGAGCAGTGATCGGACCCATGGTCACATGTAAGTGCCATATATGCATCCCACAATCCACATGCACCATGAATGCCCGGCCATCTGCAGATCGACTACACTTATTTTTATTTATGCAAACGTCAATCATTCACCTTCTCTGTTGGTGATTGGATTATTATAATCGTATATATCTCTGAGTTATCCAGACCATGCATGAAAGAAACATGTTTCCAGATTCCCATACCCTTAATTTATCACAAAATTAAGAATGAATCGCTATAAAAGGGGTAACTTTGTAGAATAGTAACCAATTTTTAAAAGTGTTCTAATTAGGTCACTCAATACGTATTTTACACGGTATACACCATCGGATATACTATGGTGAGTGACCTAATTGGAACATTTTTGAAACTTGTTACTATTCTGTGGTGTTTTCCCGCTATAAAATGAAGAAAATACGTGAACCCATTATTACAGTATGATCTTTGTTCATGTATTCTACTTTTCTACGTGCTACGATACATGTTTTCGGGTATGTAGTTTTTATTGGGATTTGATGCTCTAATTTTGTTCTATCTTTTGTTCATATTTGTTAGTTTTTATCTTCAAAATTTTATTAACATATTGTTTAAATAGACCACGAGATATTGATTCAATATATCTAAGGTTACACACTAAAACCAAATAAACAAAAAAATACAATTATATAGGAAATTGTATTTTTGAATTTCGATACTTAGACCGTGTGTAACACCTCCGTGTGGTGCCACATAAAATAGTCACATACCTAATCAATACAATGATTACAACACTTGAACTAAAATAAATGTAATATCTCTTAATTATTTTCGTTGATTTTGTATATATTACCGAGAGAGATGAAAACAATCGAGGATTATATAACATATTTTATTATCATAAAAATATTAGTCGTAACTGCACCAATTGGTTAACTGCTTTTCTAAATATGCAGTAAAATATTTATATTGAAAGCCTTGTTGATAGTCAAACATCATCGTCTTGTAAAAGATTAACACTTACTAAATTGATTATTTTATGTCTTCTCTACTAGCGTCTCTCTTTATAGAGAAAACGTGTATTAATTACAATAAAAATATAGGCTACCAATGATCTATTATATTAATAATATCAATAGCTAAATTATTTAGATGAGAACAATATATAATAGACATTCTCAACTTAGCAAAAGGAGGGAGCGTGTGAACACTAACAACATGTTCAGCGTAAAGTATAAACACATGGAAATGTTAGTGGTTGGGATTGAAGCGTATTGCAATAAAATGCAATTTGAGGAACACGTTTGGCAACTAGTCGCCACCATCTTTACTCTCTCCGTATGACGAGTTTGTTAAGGCATTAACAAGGACTAGACAAACACAATAATTTACTAATATATGATGGTAATATTCATTAATACCTTGTAGTTTTTAAGTCTTTAACGTTGTGATACGAAGATGATGCAGTTTTTAAGTCAACAAAATGGTAAGAAGACTCAACTATCTTAAAACGAACACTAAAGTGGCACATGGCCCACCCTTTTATGCGAAATGTCATAACTAACTGCAGTTCAGACGCGACACCAGTTGTGCTCTTATTTTATATAAGTTGAGAATGTTGCACAAAATCGCTGACATGATTAATTTTACAACCCAACCATGAACATCGATTGATCTTGGGATTTTAAAGACTCTCAATATGTTTGGATCACCGTTATTTTTATATGATTTGAGAATAGAAATAGAAAGTGTAATATTGATTGGGTCGAGCGGCTTAAAAACCTTACAGTCATGATGTCATTAGTTCGGTTTCCCCGGCTTTCTTTTAGTCGGGTGTGTATATATAGTTGCCAGCTTTTCTACAAGAAAAAAATATATATACAAAACCACTTATACATAACACCCACTCTCTCTCTATATATATGTGTTTAGATGAGCTATAAAGGAGTGAAACTGATTATCTAAACCTCATGTCTATGTTATCATTTTTGCCTCATATACGCACAGAAAATGGATAATATTTAAGTCCATTTCTGTAACTATTGAAAATAGATCATATGGCGTGTCGTGTTATCATTTCCGTCTCATCACCAAAGGCACGTTCTTTTATGATACACGAATGGAAAATTTATAGGCGAGAACCTTTTCGCATAGCACTTGATTTTAAGATTTCATGTATATGATGACTATAAACGTAATTGTTTGAATATGATTTTCTAAAATTACATAATTAAATTTGCCACCAAAGAGATCGAAAAAGTTCACCTTCAACATTTTGCTACCAAATGCTAATAGTCAAACTCCAACTTTGACTTTTTGCTGTGCATCGCTCCCTCTCTTCTTGGTTTCCATTACCACCCCATCAGTGATTGACTAAATTCAAAGTCAAAATCAACCAAGATCAGATCATAACATACAGGTTGAGAATTGAGATTCAGTGATTCATAACAAAATAAGAAGAGAAGATTACTACGTGGGATAAGAATTGTGAGACTAGTGGACGATCCAGAACTTGTGACGGGCCCAGATATTAACGACAGCTTACTTCAGGCCCAAATTCCTTTAATTATGCCTCCAAAAGTTTTCCACTTTTTTTTAGATTTTCAGGTTTATTTTGTTATTTAGATAAATAATATATATTTTTATAAATATTTACATTACCATTCATACGTCGAGGCCTAAAACAAATCTTAAAATTGGGGTCTTTTGTAGTTAAAGTAATTATTTTACTTACAATCCTAATACTCACTTACCATCATTACTGGTTTAACATAAACAACCAAAAAACATTTTTCTTTGAAACTGACTAGAAATACATTCCCTCATAAATCAACAAACCTCAAACAGATCTTACAAAATGAAATATTAAATTATAATATGAATATGATGAATTAGACATTAAATTGAAAGACATCAAAATTGATTCGGAAGCACAGAAATATGATGATGTCTAGTATTGTCTACCTTCTTTGAAGAAATGATCACTCTCACTCGAAAATGAGGGTCCAACAAGACAAAAATAGTGAATGATATAAAGAATCCGTTTGAAACCTAAAAAACAAAAATAGTCTGTTAAACAGGAGTTTTTAGTTTCCATATAAAAAATTCCCTTAATTACTCTCTCTTAGAATTTTTTACTTTTCTCTCAATCAACATGGTATTAGAACATAATTGCTCGATTTTGTGATTTCACCTTCATTTTCATCATCATATTGCATTGAGTTAATTACACAAATAGGTCTTACGGTTTGAGTAAAATTACATGTATGAGTCCTAAATTTAAAAAGTAACAAGTTTGGGGTTTCGATTTTGTAACAAGTTTAGGTTTTAAGATTAACTTCCGTTAGTTTTTCTGTTAAATTTGGATAAAATGACAAAACTCCTCTTCGTCTATCTTAACACATGGATCATTTATGTAATTAACTCCATTTAGGAGTTATTTATGTAAATTACAAAAACAATAGAAAAAGAACTCAACCCCTGCCAGTTCGTCCAACCCCCCTCGCCGACGGTTAGCTGCACCACCTCTCCATCCATGAAATCCGCCTCGATTTAGGGCTCACGAATCCCACACGAAATCTCTCCTTGCTCTTCGAATATCTTGTGTTCCCCTTTCCACTTACGGGAACACCAATCACACCAGATCCATGGTAAAACACCACCACGTCCCCTTTGCAATGGCATGAAATTAGGGTTGCAAAGATCTGACTAGTACCAACTTCATCATCTCCGGCTTATGGGTTTTGATTAGAACCTCCAACCAAAGCATGAAAAAATCTCATCTTTATTGATGTTCAGATTCTAGCCGTCGATGGTCGATGGTTGTTGGGTTTGATTTAGATCGATGTTCAGATTCTAGTCGTCGATTATTCAGGGTTTAGTTTAGAATAGAGAGGGACTCAAAGAGAGATCTGAAAATGGTAGTATCAATGTTTCGTGGGCAAAACCAGAGATCTGAAAATGGTGACCATGTCCCCCAAAATCATATCATCGGATTCAATGTTTGCGCAGTGACAAAAACCTTAACCGTCGTTTGAATATCAGGTTCGAAGTTTCATAGGCAAAACTCCACAAATCCAGATCTAATTAGAAGTTGTCATTGCTACCATTGTTAAACCAGTGGCTTCTTGTATCGTATTGTGGTTTCTTGCTATTGCTTCCTCCACTAAAGCATCCTCAAAAGTTGCCGTAAAGATCGATCAAATCGCCTAATTAAATTCGTTGATTTTGGGAAAAAAAATTTGAGGTTGTTATGTGATGTCGTCCAGACGGTCTATAAAAACTAACAAATAAACCTAATCTAGACTCCTAAGTAATAAAAGGAGTACATTCAACTAAACCGCACTGACAGGCAAGTGTACCTATTGAGTGTAGCACAGCTTAATGGTAAACCGAGTTATCGAACCCTAGAGACACTATGTAACAATACTAGACTCTGACTCGGACTAAAGATTGATTTGGTTTGGGGGGTTTACTACACTACTATTTAAACTAATGAATGCAGACAGCAAAGATCGACTCAACTATCAAGAGAAAAAACTAAGGTGAAATCAAAGGATGGGAAGAATACTACCTAGGTCGGAATCCTACTTGCAAAGCACAACTTCTACCGGTTCTGGAAACTAAGATGAATCTGGGTTTCTAAATATGACAACTAAAGACTACCTAGTGGATCCCTAATCGCTCTCAGGGTGTCACCAACTAAGGAACCTAAAGCGTACTAACTCACCAGATGGTTGGATCACTTCTCGGGTATTTCCAACAATGACAAAGTACCCTAATAGACAGATTACCTCTCAGTCTCACTGTCCACCAATACACTCAAAGAATGCACAGAGTAATCTCAAGATAACTACTATGACACGAATAGCAATAATCACTAGACACCTAATACCAGCTTCCTCTCAGATAGCTGACACTCGGATTCCTAATGACGAAGACTAAACGACTAATTCTCACATCTCGGGTATTGAACTAGGATACACACTCAACTCTAATCAACAATCAATCACAATCCCTATGGTCACTACGTCTAGTAAACCACTCACAATCACAAACCCTAAGATCTATGACATAGACACGCAGATCAAACTGGCAGACAACCACAATTAACGCAGGGAGTTATAATCAACCACACAATCAGACATGAGCATACATATTCATCACAATTATTAACTCAAAAATTGCTTACAAAATCATTAGTCAATTCAAAATAACCAAAACCGATAAAAATCAATACTTTAACATGTATTCATCATGTGACCTAGGCAATATCAAAGTTCTAGCCTAGGATCATGTTCAAACAACTAAAACAGAAGTAGAAAACAAGATTCATGGTTTCAAACATTCAAATCAAAGATAAAAATCGAATCTTGAAAACTGAATACGTTAAACTAACACACCCGGAATCCAAAAGCTTCAAACTTGCACTCCAATAGCCTTCCTTGCTCCCAAAATCGCCCTAGGGGCTGCTCTAGACGGCCAAGATGCGAACCTCTTACCTAATGGGATTAGAATTCTATTTAAATTGAAATTAGAGTTTTTTCTCGAAAAACAGCTCTCTCGCGTACCGTGAAAGAATTTACTGGGTTCCTCGCGTACCGCGAGGAACAAATTAGTCGGGCGGAATTATGGAAGTCCTCGCGTACCGTGAAACTTCCTCTGTCTCTCTCTCGCGTACCGTGAGAGACTAAAATTTCATCTTTTTAACTTTTGATCCTCCGCTTTCTTCTCTTGCTTGGTTTCTTTGTATATTCCCTTGTAATCTTCACGAGCACCTACAAATATAACAAAGACTCAAATGTACATTAAAACGACTCAAAACAAATACGAAACTAAGTAAAAACGCACAAAACACTAAGATTAAAGATGTGTGCTTTGCACTACATCATTATGGTAAAGAGACGAAACCCACTGGAGGGGCAAAACCCACTACTACACTTGATTCAGAGTCTTGTTTATTGTTTGTTGAGTTTCTATGTTGCCGGAGAGGTGGCTCGAAAACTGATACAACAATGAAAGATGCCGGTGAAGAGCAGACATGGGGGGTGGGTGGGGGTGTTTAATAACTTCAGAGTTAATTACATAAATAGCCATGAAATAAATAGTCAAATGATATTTTGGTCATTTTACATATACTTGATAAGTGATCAAAGTTTCATGCATTAAAGGGTGCAATATGTTTTCTTTATGCAAATTAATATGGGGAATACAAAAGTTTTGTGTAGCTACACATGTGCAGGTGTTGAAAGCTTAAAGTATGATTTTGGAAGATATTAGGTGAGAGATGCAAGAGTCGGGAGAGACATGGAGAAAACGGGGCAGAAACTCAGGACCTGGCGTAAGCCTACTCCACCAGCGTAAGCTTACTCCACCTGGCGTAAGCCTACTCCACCAGCGTAAGCTTACTCCACCTGGCGTAAGCCTACTCCACCGGCGTAAGCTTACTCCGCCCAGCGTAGGCCTACGCCTAACCAGTTCATTCACAGCAAACTTCAGTGTTGCGGAGTAAGCTTACGCCACCCCCAGCGTAAGCTTCGCTGGTTACGTTTTTTTGACGCGGATTTTCAGAAAACTGTCGATTTTGAGAGTTTAAGTGGGGGTTTCTTCCCCAAATTCGAAATCATCTTTTGAACAACAGTTTTGGGCGATTTTGGGAGGCTAGAAACATATTATTGAAGATCGGTATCAAGAAATTGAAGAATCGAAGATGAATTCCACAACCATGGGCGGCTAATCCACCGGTAATCATTCACGGGTGGATTGTTTGTAAGTTTTTAGGGTTTTTATCATATGCTAGCTTTGAGAAACAATTCTTGTAATCGTTTGGTTTGAAATACTTGAATCTTTGTGTTTAGTATGGTTATGAACTCACGGGAGTCGATAAATTCTTGCACCATTGACCCCGTTAGATGATAATTGCTATGAACTTCGATTTGAGTTGAATATATTGATTAATCTAATTCTATATTGCATACATTTGTCTCGATTTCATTCGTGAATATTGTTTTACACTATTTTCCAATGATGTATGAATGTTGATGTTCTTGGTTAGATTTGGTTAATTTGATTTGGATAACCATTTGATTGTTTGAACTCATATGTTGGTGTGATAATCCCTAATTACTTGTGAACTTGAAACCCGGGTGTGATTCCTTTTTAATTATTGTTTACAACTTAAACCGTTTATTTTCTACTTGATTACTCGTGATCGTTTTGCTAGTTGATAACCATTGCTTGTTGGATTTGTTAATTTCACCTCAATCATTGCTTGTGTTTGGTCAGAAAGACTCATTGCAACTTCATAAATCACATTGTTAATTGAAGTTAAGCACCGACCACAAACTCTTCGTGGTTCGACACCCTTCTTACCCTAACTAGTTTAAGGTAATTAGGACACTCTAATTCTTTATCTTTGACCGGTCCCTTCGACGCCGATCAATACTTAACAATAAGGATAACGGAAGTTAGTCCTAGACCCCAAACTTGTTACAAAATCGAAACCATAAACCCCAAACTTGTTATTTTTTAAATTTAGGACTCATACATGTTATTTTACCCGAATCATAGGACCCATTTGTGTAATTAACTCTATTGCATTTGTTGATGTGTTTTTGCACCTGAATTCGTTCAAATTCAGTGCTTTATTAGTGAAGGTTTATCAAGAACTTGAAGTTTTTTTTTCCAACTTTTGGTTCTTTTTCCGCTGTTTCTTCGCTCTTTTCTGACTTTTTTTTCGCAATTCTAGTCGAATTATGATTTCGGGTATGAGATTTTCATTTTTTTGGTGAATTTTGATACGTCGGCCGAAGGTTTTGTTACATCAGCCGAAAGTTCTTTGAATTGGCCGAAAGTTTTGGTTCCGGCCGAAAGTTCTTACTTTAGATTTTTTTTCTTTTGTTTTCGTGATGGATGATACAAATATTCTTGTCAATCCTACTTCACCCATGGATTCTTCTAATCCGTTGTTTTTATCTCCGTCTGATCATCCGGGTCTTTTATGCCTCTTCTAAGATTTTTTATGGTAATGCTTTTGGGTCTTGGAAACGGGCTATGTCTATTGCCTTATGTGCTAAAAACAAAATTGGTTTCGTTGATGGAACTTTTCCAAGGCCTTTCGCTTCTCAGAATCTTGACTTATTGAAAAGGTGTAATAATATGGTTATGTCATTGATACTTAACACTTTGTGAAATTTCTCAAGTAAATAATGACATTAGTGAGTGTTCTCTATACTGAAACTGCTCATCAATTTTGGGATGAGTTAACTGACAGATATGGTAAACTGTGAAATTTCTCAAGTAAATAATGACATTAGAGGTGTTCACGGTCCGTTTTTAACAGTTTTTAGGTTAAAACGTGAGCTAAACCGTTAGTAACGGTTTTTTATTATCGAAAACCAAAACCGAACCTTTGAAATTTAAAACCCAAGCATTACTAATGGTTTGGGTCCGGTCTAGTTTCACGGTTTGGGCTCATTGGGTCGGCCATTGTACAAGTCGTCCAAAATAAGACACGAAATATATAAAAAAAAAATACGGTTTGATTTCATAACACATTTTTGTAATCAAAACTTTGTTTCTTTTATTTGAGTTATTTTTTGTGCATGCCTATTTGCTAAATTTATCTTTTAAATTGAAGGATTTTTACTAATGTCATTATAATCTTAATTGTCTTATCTGGAAAATAAATGAGGCTAGCCTTCTGTTCACATTCAGTTAGGTGTTAGCCTATTTATTAGTTTTAAAAATTTAAACCGATCAAGCTTAAATGCATAAAATAATTATATAATTATACACAATATAAAATATCTAAAAATTAATATATATATATATACATGGGTATGTTTTTTGAGAACCACATTAACTCTTTTACTATTTATAATATAAATTGACTAGAATTTATGTACATTTCAATATGCTTAAGGTTTGGTTTTAAAAGACCTCGAATTTATAGTCGTTTTTTTAAATGCATATATGCACTCACACTATATGCACAAATGAATGCATATATGCATATTTTTATACTTTTCTTAAAAAAATTCAGGAGAGAGGAGATAAACTCAAACTAAGAGTGAGAAGAGATAAATAAAACATTGTTGTTGAATTTTATTTTTTTCACTAAAGCGATATGTACACGTTTTGTGCGGTTCTTTCGGTTCTCAACATATGTTTAGTTCTCAAAAAAACATACCCCTATATATATATATATATATATAGAAAGAGGATCAAAACTTAACCCATAGATATCAAGTTAACCTATTAACCATTTCCTATTGATTGATGTATTAGTTTAGACTAAAATAAGTGGTGAAGATTTAATTAGGGGTGTTCAAAGTCGGATATCCGAAAATTCGGATATCCGAATTTCGGATACCCGAAATTTTCGGATAGTGGATTTCACTATCCGAATCCGTATCCGAAATTTAGGATATCCGAATTTCGGATATCCGAAAATTCGGATACGGATTCGGATAGTGAAACGGATATCCGAAAATATAAAAAAAATAAAAAAATATATAAAAATAATATTTTTAAATTACAAAAACAATTAAAAACCTTAAAAAACATTAGAAAATATACATATAAAAATATATAAATATAATATATCGGGTTTTGATTCAAATTTTCTTATTTTTAAATAATGAAAACAATTAAAAAAAATATATAAATATAATATTTCGGATATCCGAACTATCCGAAAATCACTATCCAAATCCGAATCCGAAAATTCGGATATCCAAAATTTCGGATATCCGAATTTTCGGATAATTCGGATTCGGATTTTCGGATAATTCGGGTTCGGTTTCGGATTCGGATTCGGATTTTTTTTAACACCCCTAGATTTAATGAGATAAAAATATATGGTTGAGATTGTTTAAGGGGTAATTTGATATTTTACACCTTGGGTCTTTTTTTTTTCTCTCTGCACACCTACCTACATACCCATCTCTCTCTAATTTTTATCTCCAAATCTCATCTTCTCTCATCTCTCCTTATACGAACTGATAATCATCATCAGCGAACAAGATCATCTCACCATCATCATCAGCGAACAAGATCATCTCAACATCATCATAATCGATCTAGATCATCAATATCGAGCTTCATCCAGACCTTCATCAGCGTACCCAAGCCGTAACGCTTTGTTTCCGAGTTTACTAAAGGAATGAAAAGAAAAGAAAGGATTTTCCCCTCTTTTCCTTTCTCTCAAAATCTTTCTAATTTGGAAGGATGGAGATAAGCCTTCTTTTTCCTCCTTAAAAACAATCTCTGAAACACCCTTCCTTTTATTTTCTTTCTTTTCCCTCCTTAAAAAAAACTCTGAAACAAGAGATTAATTCCCCTTTCTTTCTTTTCTCTTTTTTTCTCTCCTTAAATGAGACTCGGGAACACAGCGTAATTGCAGGAACACCCCCCCTGACAAAGACGAACCATCTAGGTTTAGCACCTGCAACTCGGCTCTGTTCCGACAGTCTTTTACATCCCGGTCTTCATTAGGGTTGTTCTTCCTCTGTTTGGATCTATTTTTCTTCACAGATGGCAACCAATGATCAGATCTGAGACAACCAGAAGCCATGGATCTAAGATGACGAGAAAGCTTGGGGCCTAATAATCTTCGTTTATTTGGGCAATTTACACTGGATCTAAGACGACCAGAAGCATATGGATCTAAGAGACGATTTTTTTACTGGTAATGGCTTGTGGCAAATTTTTTCGCCAGCCAAGCATCACCGTTCATTGTCTAAATATAAATATAACATGAACAGCTCATAACAGGATGCCAGTCTTCATGAACGATCGGGTAACTCTTTTCGCCAGCCAAGCATCACCGTTCAACATTCATACCTCTCCTTAACCTGATGTGCATACTAAAAGTCAGCTACGCTCGTGAGTTCTAGCTTTACGAAAAACATTAACTTTAAACATTTTGCCAAAAACATAGTTTCAAACTTCATTTAATAAAAACGTACATAAATAATGCAATAACATAAACATAAAACATAAGTCAACAATAAACTGAATCTACGTCTTCTCGTAACCGCCAATTCCAACTTCAAGTACGGCGCTCAATAGAGCACACGCACCAACGTAAACCATTGTAACCTTTACCATTCGTAACCATACATAAACGTCAATTACCTTCAAGCACGGCGTCCCAAAGGAAAGCACGTACCAAACTTCAAGCACTGTTCCCTCTAGAGAACGATACTCACTTCAAGGATCATGGTAATCCCCTTGATGACCGTCGTCACCCATTTCCCACCCAGTTGTACAATCGTTGGCCAGCCACAAAGGCCCCTATAAAGGTAAGGCCTTTACATAACATACATACTTCGATTACCAAAGGAACCATGGCAGATTCGTTCATTTTAGTGACTTTCGTAAAAACCCTTACTTCACTTCAGTTAAAGCATCATATGTTTTATTAAGTAACATTTCGTTCGTAAACACTTCTTAAACTTCTTTTGACAAAACATTTCATAACACGTTTCATAAACATCATTCCGTAAACACTATTTCGTAAGCATCATTTCATAAAAATCATTTCGTAAGTATGCACACCAGCCCAGAATATAATTTAAAGCATTAAAATAAGGGCTCTAGAACTCACCTGAGCTAAACTGGGTCAAATGTCTCTAAAGGATCTTGTAACCTGTACGTATGTAATCTAGTTTTAGCTTCTCATACAATTCATCACATTTCATCCCTTTTATACCGAGGACCTAGGGTACACGGTTATTTCCCGTAAACTTTGGGGAGTTCACGGCTCAATCCCGTGAGCATGGGAGTATACGGCTTAAGGAAGTTCTCAGGAGTTTACCCATGAACCAGGTCCGAGAACTCTAACCGTGAACTTTTTTCCAACCGTAAACTTTACCCAAACCGCATACTTTACCCACACCGCAAACTTCACACATCCGCAAACTTCACCCTACCGCAAACTTTACCCATCCGCTAACTTCACCCTACTGTAAACTTTACCCAAACCGCAAACTTCACCCAAACCGCAAACTTCATCCCAACAGCCCGTTTTTGCATGGATACAGATCTGGATCGATTGTTTCGTCAAGTTTGAAACTTTTTACATTCAAAACGCGTATTTTCCTCTCGTGATTCTAGATCTATAATCCTTTTCTGTTTTGGTTAATAAAAACCCAACCTTTTTACCAAAAATACCCGGGAACCCGACTTTAAACAAAAACCCAGATTTAGAACGAGTCGTTACCTGAATCGAGCGTCTGATTCGGAGGTCTTGCTCCCAAGCTATGTGGTAACACGCTTCTTGAATCTCAGGTTGATCCGCCAACTTTCTCTCTCTACGGTTTCTCTCTCTAGAACTTGCAAACGAGAGAAAATGTGGTGGTTTATGCTATTTATGGAGGGGCTCACTTCCCTTGTTTGCCACCCTCATGCGCGCCTGGCCCATCCGGCCCCGCCCATCGTGCCTTGTTTGTTTATTCGGCTCGTCTCATGTTTAACCCGTGATTAAAATTTTCGTTTTATTTTTGGGATGTTACAAGTCTACCCCCTACAATAGGTTTCATCCCTGAAACCTATCATAAGTCAAATAGTTGAGGGTACGACTCCCTCATTTCCATCTCCGTTTCCCATGTAGCCTCCGATCCCTTTCGATGCTTCCATTGGAGTTTAACCAATTGGATAACTTTGTTACGCAAACGTTTCTCCTTCTAATCATCAGGGAAATGTCTAACATAAAATTTATATACACCAATTTAATACAGAAGACTGGGGAAATATTAGACATTTCCCCGGTGATTAGATGAAGCAATGACCGGGGAAATGTCTAACATAAAATTTTGGGTGTGGATGATAAATGGGCATTAGAAAAAGCAATGAGAGGGATAAACATGATGAATGCAAGGTTGTCAGTGAACTTGGCGAAGTTCGATAGGGAAGGGAACTTGAATAACAGGGAAGAAAGAAAATACCAGGAGAGAAGGTTCAAAAGCCATCAAAGCAATCAATATGGGAACAACGGTGAACTAAAATATAAGGGGGATAGACCATATCTTAACGCAGTACTCCGAAACAATAGGATCCATCAACATATACAAGATGTAACAGTCCCTGATGATGCTGACTATGATGTTGTCCAATGGTACGATAAATCGGTGCTGGGTAAAACCAAGGACCTAGTAGAACTTCGTGGCCTACACCAATCCCTCACAAGGGAGGGTCTAACAGATCTGAAACTCAAGTACTTGGGAAGGCTAAATGTCCTTCTAACATTCAAAAAATACGAGGAAGCAAATGATTTTGTCGACAAAAAACAGAAATGGTCAAAGATTTTCTCACAGTTAGAAGTGTGGACTGGGCAAGATTATGCTTAGGAACGGATAGCATGGTTGAAGATAAATGGGGTCCCGGTTCACTTATGGGAATCACAGGTTTTTGACCCCATTGCGACATCAATCGGAAAAGTGGTAGCTTCATCGCATGTATCCTTCAGTGACGGAAGCCTTACCAGGGATACGGTAGGAGTTATCGTGGATAAAGGAGGGAAAATCCAAAGGGAAACAAATTTGAAATGGAGAGATAAATGTTACAAAATTTGGTGCAGAGAAGATGATGATGTTTGGTGCCCAGATTGGAGTAGCAAAGAAACAAAGACGTCGGCAGAGGTGGAAATTCCGCCGACGGGGGTCGGTCTTGGCCGGCCGGAGGAAAACGGAACGACGGCAGATGTAAGGTCGGCACCTAACTCAAATCAAGAATTCAATAAACATGGGGAAGGTCAAACGTCCTGCATGGGAACGGGAGAAAACAACAATAAAGAGACACCGAGTAATGGAATTAAAGGTAACGTGTTCCTTTTCGAGTCTGGTAAAAATAAAAACAGTGGGGCCCAAGAAAAACATAACGATCCAAGCATAAAATCTGTGATCCAACGGATAATCCTCCATGTTGGGCTTAAATCAAGGAAAAGGCCCAGAGTATAAAAATTAATTGACGACCCGTTTCAAATTGATGACATAATAAATGGGTTTGGGAAAATGAAAACAGACGCGAGAAAAATAATCTTGAAACAAAAGATTCTAGACCTAAATTCATCCATGGGAGCATCACCAGTGGAAGATATGGAGATCCAAACAGAAAATGGCGGTAAAGAAATTCATGGTGGCTACGAAGAAAATAAAGAATTGGAGGAGGAAATCAAAGCAACGATTGAAATTGGGCAAATGCTGGGAGTTGACCGATGGTGAGAACAGTAATTCAAGGAGAGGAGAACAGAAAAGGGCTCCTATGAATTGTTTAACAATAAATTACAGGGGGATTGGAGGAACGGCAAAGCCTGGGTGGATTAAGGAAATAAGAAGAAAACACGGGATTCAATTCATTAGTATACAGGAAACCCAATTCGAAAACGCTGAATTGATTCCATTTGAAAGAATTTGGGGGAGATAAAGATTATGAATCTATTGGAGTAGAATCAGACGGAAGATCGGGTGGTCTAAGTTGTTGCTGGAACAGAGCATTATTCAAGGTATCCAACATTAAAACTTCAATTAATTACATTTGGGTTTCGGGAAATTGGAAAGCTATAGAGGGGATAGTGCATATAGTAAACGATTATGGGCCACAAGGAAGTAACGCTAAGAAAGAAGTGTGGAATGAACTGAGTAAGTTAAAGGCATATTTAAATGGTATGTATATCTTCATGGGTGATTTTAACGCAATTAGGATCTGGGAGGAGAGAACATCCTCGCCTAGGACTGACCCTAGTATGGTGGATTTCAACAAATTTTGTGATGAGGCATGCTTATGGGAATATCAACTGGGTGGAGCTAAATACACTTGGATGAGAAAAGATGGGTCGGTTGCAAGCAAATTAGATAGAATTCTTGTGTGTAGTAACTGTTTTGGGTAAAAATTAACAAGACTAACTTTGTAATCAAATTTCCTTTGTGAGGCAGTGTGCTTGTAAAATCAATGTAAAACAAGGTAAGAACGTAAAAAGTGACACGGATGTTTATGAGGAAAGCCCTTGATCGTTCAGGATCTCCGGCATAAAACCTCGGGAGGTGACAATCGACACCTGCCTCGTTACTTCAATAAATGGTAAAGAATTACAAGTGTTGAGCAGCAAATGATCGATATCTAAGTGTTACAAGACTGATTGCGAGTGTATTCTATTGCTAAGTGCGTTGTTGTGTGTTTTCTAATCGACCAAGCTGCTGATTTTATACAGAGATCATACTAACTAACTATCCGAGAATCCCAGAATCGACTAGGTCTTCAAATATGACCGTTGGAGGTCGTTCTACGTGTATTCCACACGCTTATTTCAACTTCCAGACCAATTCTTCAGGGATTAAATTGACTTCACGTGTTTTACCTACGTATTGATCAAGATAGATGAAAGATACAACGATTAGATAATAAGGAAATTAAGGATACCGAAACCTGTCAGAATACCGAAGTAAGTTGAAGATCCAGGATCCCTAGCCATAAAACATAAAAGTGACCCCTAACAATTGTCCCCAAAATTTGACAGCTGACAATCTCATCGACATCTGTAAAATGTTAAAATTCAAATAAAAATAAATTATGATAGGGTAGCGATATGACCGTTCTGGATTTCCAAGGCGATTTAACCGTTGTAATTTCCTGGATATATTCATTATTACTCCTTCTCTCTCATTCCCCTCTTCTTCAAGGTTGAAGCAGGTAAAAATCTTTGTTTCTGATTTCTTCTTTCTTTCTAAACTTTCGTTATCATGGGTAAGAAAATGACTAGGTCGGCCGCTTCTATCGTTGCTGAAACGATAGACGATTTTGTTGATCAAGGAATCCTTGACCATTCTGATCTCGAACTCTGCTCTTTCACTGATCAGGATATGAAACTTTTGAAATCAAATAATATTTTTCCTCAAAAAACCATTTTTAGGCCTTTTAATTCCAGAACAAAAGCGGATTTGATTTCTAAAACATGGGTTTGCTTTCTCGCGTATCCTTTCACTCTCGGTCTGTCGTATCCTTTTTCTCCACTTATCACCGAGTTCTTCAAGCTTACCGGCTTGTGTTATTCCCAAACTATGCTCATGGTTTGGAGAATCCTGGCTACTCTTGAAAGGCTGAATCGTTCTCATTCTCTAACTCCCTGAGCTAGCCTCTATCTATAATTTGAGAACCCATGGCTCTTCTCATTTCGTCCTTTAGCTTAAGTCCGGGTGAACTCACCTAATCCCAAAAGCTACTAAAAATGACACCGACTAGAAGGGGAAATTCTTCTTTGTCCGGAGAGATTCAATTTATGATGGGAAACTCTTGCTGCTTGAATGGGTTAAGAAGGGTAGGATGTAGTTAGGATCCCTGCAATTTTAAATATTTCTAATTTGATTCTGATGATCTTTGTTTTATCCTTGTGCAGCTCCAAAATTTGCTGAACTAGTTCCTGCAAGAAGCGATACAGAAAAAAGGATTGAAGCTTTATTGGAAATACCTATGGGGGAGAGATCTTTTCATGTCGAGTCCACCATTAGTGAAGCCAGCTTTAACACTTAATATTCTGAACCAGAGATGTCTTCAGGTATAGAACAATTTACATTTGTGTTATCCAGCCTCATTATCTTGATCCGCTCTATCGTTTTATAGGAATCCCACAATCAGGATCCCAATTTGCCTTGTCCGACCTTGATAGCCTTTTATCTGGAGCTGTCTTGGTCAAGAAGGAAGTTTCTACACCTACAAGTACCAAGCCTCGTGCCCCTGTCCTCCGGTCTAAAGCTCCAGGAAGCAAGAAGAGGAAAACAATGGAGGTGCTTGACCTCGAGTTTTTTGAGGGGATGGATTCTACTGAGACCACCAAGAAGCTTCAGAGCTTGATGAATCTGGTAAGTATCCTTCTGGTATCCCAATGCTTATTTCAGGATCCCGAATCATTAATCTGTTTAAATTTTTTAGGGCCTTGAGAAGCTTTATGCCAACTTGTTTGAAGCGGAGAAGAGTGCTGAGGAGGCTCTAGAGAAGGTTGAGGACTTGAAAAAAAGCTTGGCCTCTAAGAGCAAATACTTGGAGAATGAGATCCAGATTCAGAAGAATAAGCTACAGGAGAGTACAACCCAGTATGAGCTGAGACTTCAGCAGACTGTGGATGATGCTAAGAAGTCTGCGGCTATGTGCATTCTACAATCCAAGATCCAGATGGCCGAGCAAGCTGCTACTGAAGGTTTTGATCGTGCAGCCTGGGATCTTGAAGGATGGCGCTCTTTTCTGGCCAGGCTAGGAGGTGAGGCAGCAGATACCAGCAAGACTGCTGAGGATACTAGAGTTGCTGATGGTGAGAGGCAGGTTAACTAGGGCGATGAAGGTAACGATGCCTAGACCCGAGCCCTGGGCTATGTGGTTCTTCTATTTGTTGGTTTGTTTTGAAGCAATTTTATCTTTTATGCTTTTCGGGATCCCTGAATGGGAGGAACAACTTGCGGACCGGGTGGGTGGTTCCTTTTTTGGATGAAACCCGGGACACTTTCCTGCACTTTTAATGTTAGTAGACGGTTTATGACTATTTTCCATGATTGTTATGTGTTTGGTTTGCTTAGACATGTTTTAGAAAATTAGGATCTCGATGTGATAAAACCTTGAGATATGTATGAACATATTTTCAGGATTCCGGATCTTTAATAATAAATTCCTAGGTTTTTATCAAATTTAGACTTAGGAAAACACAAATTGGTTTTAAAGAGTACCAAACGTATCATGACTTAGTCATTCAGCTTTCAAATTTTCTTGTAATTGAAAAATTAGTAACACATACCTTTGTTGAGTACTAATTTGGACATATAGGCATACCGAATTATATCACGGAGTCCGAAATACAGCAACCTTTGGTTGTCCCCTGTGTACAGTCATTGAATACGTCGTAGGCTTATACTTCGGGATCCTCATTAGTCTTCAACTCGTTTAAGGATCCCGAGTCAGCATATTAATGCCAAGTTTTTGAGTTAACACGTAAGTGTTACATATTTAAAATCTTGGGCCAAGCCAGAAAACGTGGGCTAAGCCAGATAATTGTGGGCTAAGCCAAATAATCGTGGGATAAGCCAAATAATCGTGGGCTAAGCCAAATAATCTTGGGCTATGCCAATATCGTGGGCAAGGCCAAATCTGAGTTAGCATGAAAATGCTAAAAACCTTAGCTTTAACATGTAAGTGTTAAATGATCGGGAGAAACTTGAGTAATAACACGTATGTTATATTCGTAGCACCCAATATATAGCCAATAGTGATGAAATTATCAGCCACTGTTACATGGACTGGTCGCACCACCTTGAACTATAATTGGATATCGTGCGCTCCTAGCGGGGTGTATTAACCCAATACTTAGAAAGGTGAAAGTCGTTTAAACCTTCGAGGTATTTGAGGATACCCAAACTTAGGAGAGATGACCAATCTCTTTCTTATGTCGGGATCACTGGAGATACTTCCTGCAAAATAGGAAATCTTGGTGAAGGTGGGTGTTAGCCTAGCTAACACCCCTCCGACGCTCAAGTCGGTACTTTGATCAAGAATAACAATAATAAAAATAAATATGGAAAGAAGACGTACCACTTTTAGTTAGGATATAAATTCCAACTTACATAAAGTAGGTTTTGAGATGGATGGCGTTCCAGGATCTTGGCAGGATTTCTCCTTCCATAGTAGCCAACCAGTACGCACCTTTGCCTGCTTCCGAATCAATCAAGTATGGGCCTTCCCATTTTGGTGTAAGCTTTCCATCATTGGGGTTGGTAGTATTTTGGAATGCTTTCCTTAATACGAGATCACATGCTTGGAATCTTCTGACCCTTATGTTTTTATTGTATGATTTTGCTATCCTCTGCTGATAAGCTACAATGCGAACTTTGGCAAGATCCCTAAGCTCATCCACAGTATCGAGATCCTGAGCAAGAGCTTCGTCGTTGGTCTCTGAAGATTGAAAGTTGGTTCTAGCAGTAGGGATAGCCATCTCTGTTGGGATCATTGCTTCAGTTCCAAATACCAAGGAGAATGGAGTCTGCCTTGTCGCGTTTTTCGTGGTTGTCCTATCCGCCCAAAGTACAAACGGTAGCTCTTCAGCCCATCTTTCTTTCTTTGCTCCTAATCTCTTCTTGAGATTGTTAACGATGATCTTGTTGCTAGATTCTGCTTGTCCGTTGGCTTGAGGATGTACTGGGGTAGAAGTTATCATTTTGATTCCCCAACTGGCACAGAAGTCAGTTGTTCTCTTGCCAATGAACTGAGATCCATTATCACATACCATCTCCGCCGGGATCCCAAATCTCGTCAGGATATTGCGCTTGATGAAGGAGATGACTTCTTTCTCTCTGACTTGGACAAATGCCTCAGCTTCGATCCATTTAGAGAAGTAATCCGTCATTGCTAGCATGAAGACCTTTCCTCCTGGTGTTTTGGGGAGTTTGCCGACGATATCCATTCCCCATTTCATGAATGGCCATGGAGAGATGATTGGATATAAATGTTCGGCCGGTTGATGGAGTATGTTGCTGTGTCTATGGCAAGCGTCACATTTTTTAGAGTAAGTCACAACATCTTTCCTCATGGTAGGCCAGTAATATCTTGTCCTCATGATCCTTGAAAATAGGGCTCTGCCCCCGGTATGATTACCACAATCTCCTTCGTGTAGATCTTTCAGGACTTCATGTGCTTCAGGATCCTCCAAGCATCTCAAGTATGGACCTGCAATTGAATTTCTATACAAAACATTCTCAAAAATTATAAAATGAGACATTCTCATGCGAAAAGACTTGTTGTTCTTTTCATCTCTTGGGATTTCACTATCCTGCAAGTATTTATTAATAGGTGAAATCCAGGATCCTGGAATAGGTTCAAGATTCTGAATGTCTGCTTCTTTTTCAGTGTTGGATACTTCATTTACCTTCTCAGTTGTCGGGCTCAGAATGTGTATGATAGGTATTTTGGTACCTTCTGGTACTCTAAGAGCTGAAGCAAGGTTTGTTAAGGCATCAGCCTCAGTGTTATCTTCTCTAGGCACTTGTGTAATGTTAAAAGTTTCGAATTCCATGGATAATTGTTTAACTATTGTGAGATATTTGGCTAGTTTCTCACCTCATAATGCATACGAACCATTGAAATGATTAGAAATTAATAATGAGTCTACATATACCTGAAGATACCCGATCTTGATATCCCTGGCTAATTGTAATCATGCGATCAGCGCCTCATACTCTGCTTCATTATTCGTAGCCTGGAACTCACAGCTTATGGATTGGGGTAATATGTCCCCTTGTAGCGATTTTAGTATGATTCCCAGTCATGTTCCTCTTACGTTTGAACCACCATCTGTAAATAAAGTCCATTCTTCCTTTGATTCTTCTAGTTGTTGGACTTCTAAATCTGCTTCTTGTTGGATATCACTGCTGAAATCAGCCACAAAGTCTGCCAGTGCCTGAGACTTTATTGCCGTTCTAGGTTCATATATGAGGTCATAGGCGCTGAGCTTGACTGACCATTTAGCCATCCTTCCCCACATCTCTGGCTTTTTTAAGACACACTTAATAGGATAATTAGTTTTAACATGAATAACACGAGTTTCAAAATAATGTCTAAGTTTAGTTGATGCCATTATTAAGGCTAAAATTAATTTTTCTAAATGAGAGTACCTTGTTTCCGCTGGTAGCAAACTTTTACTTACATAGTATACCGGATCTTGTTGTCCCTCATGATCGGGATACTGCCAAGTATAGGGATAATGGTTCACCGTCTTCTGGTTTCATCAGTAGAGGAGCTGACGACAAGTATTCCTTCAATGATTGGAGTGCTTGGTCATGCTTCTCTTCCCATTAGAATCTCTTGTTCTTCTTCAGGAAGTCGTAGAATTCCTTGCATTTTTCTGAGGATCTTGATATAAATCTGTTGAGTGCTGCTACTCTTCCGGTCAACCTCTGGACATCCTTAGAATTTGCTGGGGATTTTAGATTAATGATAGCTTTGATTTGTTCTGGGCTGGCTTCTATTCCTCTCTTGGTCACCATGTAGCCCAAGAACTTTCCTGCCCTCACTCCGAAGTGACATTTCGAAGGGTTCAGCTTCATGATGTATTGGTCCAAGATATCAAATGCTTCTTTAAGGTCCCTGAGATGATCCTCAGTTCTCTTTGATTTTACCACCATGTCGTCTATGTAGACCTCCATGGTGTCCCCTAGTTTCTCTTTGAACATCATGTTCACCAGCCTTTGGTATGTAGCAGCTGCATTTTTAAGACCAAATGGCATAGCTGTGTAACAATAAATACATGTCGGGGTCATGAATGCCGTGTCTTCCTGATCCGATGGTTCCATTTGGATCTGTTGAAATCCTGAAGACGCATCCATAAAGGTCAGGATCTCGTGACCTGCTGTAGCGTCCACCATTGAGTCTATGTGCGGTAATGGGAATGGGTCTTTAGGACACGCCTTGTTGAGGTCCGTGTAGTCTACACAAACTCTCCACTTCTCATTCTTCTTCTGGACTACTATTACATTGGCTAGCCACCTTGGGAATTTTACTTCCCTTATCATTCCAGACTTGAGAAGTCTTTCCACCTCTTCTTGGATGATTACGTTTCTCTCAGGAGCAAATTTCCTTCGCTTTTGATGTATTGGCCTGCAAATTTTATCAATTCCAAGTTTATGAGTTATGATATCTTGGGATATACCTGTCATGTCCTCGTGCTTCCATGCGAAGGTTGCTTTTCTGCCCTTCAGGAAGTTCAGGATATCTTTTTCAATATCTTCAGGGATATTGCTCCCTATAAGGATCTTCACATCTGGATTTTCAGCATCCAGGGATACCTATTTAACATCCTGCTCTTTAGCTTCTAGAACATCCATGTCCTGCTTTGTTAGTTGCTACTCTTGCCTGGTTTTGACGGAGGCTTTCATCAAAGAAGTGTAACAATTCTTAGCCTCTTGCTGATCACTGTTAATCTTCACTACTCCCCAAGGGGTTGACAATTTGACACACTGATGGTATGTTGAGGGCACCGCCTTCATATCGTGTATCCATGGCCTTCCTAAAATGATATTATAGCAAGACAAAGAATCTATTACACAAAATTTTTTAATAGAATTTACCCCTTCAATGTATATCGGTAATTTTATCTCTCCGACTATGCTTTTGACTTCTCCGCTAAACCCTACCAGCACTGAGGATTTTGAAATAATTTCAGAATCTGGGATCCCCATTCTCTTCACGACTTCATGCTGAATTATGTTCACCGAGCTCCCTCCGTCGATCAGTATCCTCCGGGTGAAGTGGTTTGCAATGTATAGTGTAATCACCAGACCATCGTGATGAGGATCCTGTACGTCATTTCTGTCATTTTCGTCAAAACAGATCACCTTTTCTTCAGTTAAGCTGGAAGTCCTGATAGGTTTGTCCCCATTCTCTATTTTTATTTTTGCTGCAGAGTAAGAAGTACCACAAATGTCAGATCCACCAGATATAAAACCTATTACCTTGGCATCCGGCGGCGGGGATTTTGCTCTTTGCGAGATCCTGTCATGATCCTTGGTCTTGTTCTTTCCTTTGCACAGAAATTCTTTGAGATATCCCTTACTCAGGAGATAGCTTATCTCCTTCCGCAAAGCGATACAATCCTCAGTTATATGGCCATAGTATTCGTGGAATGCACACCACTTGGACTTGTCCTTTCCCCCCTGAGTTTCTCTCAAACTTGCGAGGCCACCTGGCTTTTTCTCCAAGATCCTGCATAGAAAATAGCAAACCAGTCGTATCAAGAGAAAAACAATATTTAGACAACTTAAGATATTCTTCTTCATCCTCGTCGTCTTCTACAGCATTGACCTTGTGATTGTCCGACTTAGAATACGGCTTGGATCTGTACGACTTGAAAGGTGCAGGTTCAGCTTTCCGGTTAGGTTGAGTGTAGCTTGTCGAAGCATTCACTCTTTGCTGGATCTTTTTATCATCTTCCAGCCTAATAAACCTCAATGCCCTGTTCCTGACTTCATCAAGGTTCCTGCAAGGATTCATAACAAGGTCTTCGTAAAATTGAGAATCTTTCTGTAGATACATCTTGAAGGCCTGGACTGCAGTGGCAACGTCAAGATTCGGGATATCCAGGGATTCCCGACCAAATTTGCTGACATAGTCTCGGATGGATTCTCCGGGATTTTGAATTATCCTGTATAAGTCACTTGTTAATCTTTCAAAATTTCTACTACAAGAGAATTGATTGTTAAACATGTTAATTAAATGAGCGAATGAAGTAATAGAATATGGAGGAACATTAAGTAGCCATTTTAAGGTTGATCCTGTTAAGGTAGAGCCGAAGCCTTTGCATAAGCAGGCTTCCTTTAGGTCCAAGGGAATGGGGTTTATCTACATCCTTTCCCTGTACTGCGTGACGTGCTCCTCAGGATCTGCAGTTCCATCGTACAACTTCATGTTAGGAGTCTGGAAGCGCTTGGGGATCTCAGCATCACATAATGGTGGAGCGAATCTGGAGATCCTATGACTGGTAGAGGATATCTTCGGTATAGGTTGGACTGGAAATCATCTCTCTCAAATTCTTTAACTCCTTGGCCATGGACGGAGTGATTCATGTCTCCTACACAAATTCGTTAGCATTTGAAAATTGATTGAATGTGTTACCGTTCTCAGGATTTCGGAACGATGATCCCGAAGTAACTCCAAGATCCCGATTTGTCGTAACTCTGACAACTGGGGTAGGGCCAACTGAAGTAATCCATGTTTGCATGAGAAGGAAATCTCCCTTATGGATTTCTAAGGATCCTGAATAATTGAAATCCAAGATCCTTGGTTGCAGTGGGGTCGTCACTTCCACTGGTTTCTTCGATTCCTTAACTTTCTCAATCTCCCGAAACAGTGCTTGGTTAGTCTTCCTCTGTTTGTTTCATTTTTTGTTTCATCTCCGAGAACAGATCGAGGATATCATTGTTTGATACGATCACAGGTCCACCAGCAGGTATTCCGAATCTCGAAAAACCCACAGGAGTAGTTTTCTTCGACTGATTAACACTTTTTTGAAATGTAGGAGGAGGAATATGGTTGACCAAGCCAGAGCTCGAAGGCAGTGCAAAAATATAAATATTTTTGGATTGGGACGACATCTTTGAAAATAGCTTTGAAAGATAGTGATCGAACACAAACTTTAGTAAATATTTGAAGATGAAAAGCACCACTTGCCCCACGGTGGGCGCCAAATTATTTTGGGTAAAAATTAACAAGACTAAATTTGTAACCAAATATCGTTTGTGAGGTAGTGTGCTTGTAAAATCAATGTAAAACAAGGTAAGAACGTAAAAAGTGACATGGATGTTTACGAGGAAAGCCCTTGATTGTTCAGGATCTCCGGCATAAAACCTCGGGAGGTGACAATCGACACCTGCCTAAATACTTCAATAAATGGTAAAGAATTACAAGTGTTGAGCAGCAAATGATCGATATCTAAGTGTTACAAGACTGAATGCGAGTGTATTCTATTGCTAAGTGCGTTGTTGTGTGTTTTCTAATCGACCAAGCTGCTGATTTTATACAGATATCATACTAACTAACTATCTGAGAATCCTGGAATCAACCAGGTCTTCAAATATGACAGTTGGAGGTCGTTCTACGCGTCTTCTACACGCTTATTTCAACTTCCAGACCGATTCTTCGGGGATTAAATTGACTTCACGTGTTTTACCTGCGTATTGATCAAGATAGAGGAAAGATACAATGGTTAGATAATAAGGAAATTAAGGATACCGAAACCTGTCAGGATACCGAAGTATGTCGAAGATCCAGGATCCCTAGCCATAAAAGTGACCCCTAACAGTAATTTTCTTGCTTCATGGCCTACTGCGGCAGTCACGACGTTGGAAAGAAAATGGTCAGATCATAGATCGGTGATTCTATCTTGCAATCAATTTGATTATGGTCCATGCCCCTTTAGATTATATAATTCATGGCTATCCCACCGTGAGCTCCCTAGGGTGGTCCATGACTCTTGGTCGTTATCAGTCTATAAAGGTAGTCCGGACTACATTTTTGCTAAGAAAATTAACTCTCTTAAGAATGATTTAAAAGCTTGGTGCAAGGAAAAGAAAGAAGAAAGAGAATTGGAGGAAAAAAATATTGAAACAAGCATAGTGGAATTGGATAAAAAAAAGCTTAATCGAATGGTTTAAGTAATGGAGAAAAGGCATGGAGGTTGGAATGTAAAAATGGCTCATGGAATTACAGGCAATAAAAAGTGCAGATTTACGACAAAAAGCTCGATTAAAGTGGATCGCGGAGGGTGATGAAAACTCAACATTTTTTCACGGAATGATTAACGTAAGGAAACGTAGGAACATAATCAATGGGCTAAACATTCAAGGAGTATGGACAACCGAACCAGAAAAGATAAAGGCAGAAATCTTCAAAATATTTAAACAAAAATTCAAAGATCCACTCCCCAATCGACCTACATTCTACAACCCGAACTTGGGTAAGTTGTCGGAGGCTGATAAAATGGGGCTTGAGGAAGGATTCTCGGATCTAGAGATCAAGCAAGCTATTTGGAACTGCGCAGGAGGTAAAGCACCGGGGCCGGATGGGTTAACATTTGACTTCATAAGACAATTTTTGGGTATAATAGGAAAAGGAATGGTGAAGTTTATGAAGTACTTTGCTACAAGGAAATCTATTGCTAAAGGTTGTAATGCTTCTTTCATCACCCTTGCCCCGAAAGGAAAAGACCCGGAATCATTGAATGAGTTTAGACCCATATCACTAATCGGGATAATGCCTAAATCCCTCGGTAAACTACTAGCTACACGGGTACAAAAGATTATTCCATCAGTGATTGGTATTGAGCAAACGGCATTCATAAAAGGCTGAAACATCTTTGACGACCACATCTTGGTCAATACTATACACGCATGGGCTAAAAGGGATACCGCCAAAGTAATGTTATTCAAAGTGGACTTCGAAAAGGCTTTTGATTCTCTAAATTGGGGTTTCTAGACTCGGTGATGGAACAAATGAACTTTGGAAGAACATGGAGACAATGGATCAAAGGATACCTCAAGTCAGGTAGGTCATCAGTATTGATAAATGGTTCCCCTTCTGAAGAATTCCCTATAGAAAGGGGGTGAGACAAGGTGACCCAATCTCGCCTTTCCTGTTTATAATAGCAATGGAGGGTTTAACTGCAATGTTGAAGTCGGCCGATACAAATGGATTATACAAAGGTATTGCTTTGCCTAATAATGGTCCGGTGGTAACACATTCTATATATGCAGATGATGTAGTGTTCATAGGAGAATGGGAGGAAGGAAATATTAGAAATCTTAAATGGGTGCTAAGATGCTTCTACCTAGCATCTGGACTAAAGATAAACTTCAATAAAAGCAAACTAATAGGTGTGGATGTATCCGAAAGAGAAATATCAGAAATTGCGGCTAAAAATGGATGTCTAGCGGAGTCGTTACCTATCACCCATCTCGGAATGCCTATAGGGGCAAACATGAGAATGTCTAAACACTGGACACCGATGATAAATAAGTTCAAAGAAAAACTAAATAGTTGGAAGGCTAAAAACCTCTCGTTTGGCCGGAGACTTACATTATCAAAATCGGTACTAGGTAGTCTGCCCCTATACTTTTTGTCCATGTTTAAACCACCTAGAAAGGTTATTAAAGAGTTGGAAGCAATTAGAAGATGGTTCATATGGGGAAGTAATACAACGAAAAAAAAATTCATTAGGTGGCTTGGGATAAGATAATTAAGCCAAGAAGAATGGGGGGACTTGGAGTAGGAAGCCTAGACATAATGAATCAAGCTCTACTAACCAAATGGAAATGGAAGGCTTTGAATGATCCAAATAATCTATGGGCGTCGCGTATATAAGCCATCCATAACTCATCATTTGAATCAGTGGGGGAGCTGTCCAGGAAAACCAAAAAGGACATATGGGCTTCGATTAATTCGGCCTCAACAGACATGGATGGGTTGAGTTTTGAACTAAATAAGCAGATAAGGAAACAAATAGGAAATGGGTGCAACTCTTCATTTTGGAAGCTGAGTTGGTTTGGTTTCGGGTCATTTAAATCTCATTTTTCGCAGTTATATAAACTGGAAAAAAGAAAAAAAAGGTGCACTATTGCGAAAAGGGTGATAAGAATAGATGGTGGAATAATAGAATTTAAATGGGAATGGACAAGCAAAAGAGAAGCAACCAACAGGGCAAAGGAAATTAAGGATATGGATCGAATCATATAATTTCAAGAAAGGTGAGGATAAATGGGTTTGGGCAGGTGATCCAAACGGAAGATATACTACAGAATCATGCATGAAGTGGATAGAGAAGAAATCACTACAATGCACTAAACTGGAGATATCATGGAACAAATGGGTACCTCTGAATATACGATGCTTCATCTGGAAATTAGCTCAATATAGGCTACCGTTAGCTTCATCGTTGGCTGCACGGGGTATGCGTATACAATGCACACTATGTTCTTTATGTTTACAGGAATCAGAAACAGAAGATCACACGTTTATCCGATGCAATGTTGTTGTTCAGGTGCTGTGCAAAGTTGGGGATTGGGCTGGGGTGGATGTCTCTTCCCTTGAGTCGGTCACGGAACTATTACACTACTTAAAAAATACTTCGGGATCAAAGGAAAGTAAAAGGGCTAGATGCTTAATAGGATATTGTACGCTTTGGACAATATGAAAGACAAGAAACAAGTGGGTGTTTGAAAAAGAAAGAAGTCCGGTGGAGACATTGGTGGAAGATATCAAAATACTAAGCTTCAAATGGAGACAATTCAGGGGAAAACACAACGAAAATAGTTGGGAGAACTGGGTTAAAAACCGCCAAGTGGAGTGAGATAAAAACTATGATCACTATAAATAAGTAGAATATGTAGTGTAGATACGTAGTTTGGTGTATGTCAATTTTAACCTGGTGTAATTGGGGTATTGCTAGTTCGCTGCTAGCCTTCTATAAGATATCTCATTGTTACTGTTTAAAAATAAAAAAAAATAAAAAAAATCTAATCACCCTTATATTTTCCTTTGGAGCGAGAATAATTTGCTTGTAAAGGTATTTTTCTTTTCAGTCCGTTTGCTGTTTGTCAGAAGTCAGAACCGATTAAATTTGCAGAAGGGTATTACCGTCATATCATCATAATCTCTTTCAGACCTTTAAAGTTAATCCCATCCTCCTTCTAACTCGTTCTCGCTCTCTCTCTCTCTCTCTCTCTCTCTCTCTCTCTCAAACCGTAACTACTTTCCCTTCCATTTCTCTCTCCCATCCGAAAAAGTTATGGCTCAGAAGAGAGAGAAGGAGGAAACCGAGCTCAAGGTTCCTGAAACCTTATCCTTGTGCACACCGCCGATCTCCGCCGCTTCTTCCAACATGTCCGCTCCAGATGACCGCAGATCGTCACCGGATAGATCGGATCTGAAGAGCGTTATTGTCACCGATGTTATCGTTGACTTTAGACCGAACTCTGCTGCTTCGCCGGAAAAGTCGGATCTGCCTCAAAAACGACGATTGGATGCGATGGAGCCGTTGGACAAGAGTACGAGTAACGGTTTTAAGAGGCGCGAGGTGAATCGGTGCTCAGGTTGCAAGAGGAAGGTCGGATTGATGGGATTCAGGTGTCGTTGTGGCGAGATGTTCTGCTCCGAGCACCGTTACTCCGATCGACACGACTGTAGCTACGACTACAAAGCCGCCGGACGTGAGGCCATCGCTCGTGAAAATCCGGTTGTTAGAGCGGCGAAGATTCTCAAAGTCTAAAACACGATCAATTCATTGTCTAATTAGTCATTTCCTCACGTTTTCGCAGCTCCGTTGTAAAAATATGGCGCCAAGGTTAGCAACAGAAAAGGATCTAAGGGCCGGTGTGCTTACGTCAAGTTTTTCTATGTGAAGAAGGATCGAGAGATAGGCGGTGTAGGCGTTTACCAGTGGGGAAGCGGAAGGGGGGGTGTTGTGAAAATTTGATGAAAGTTGAGGGGTACTGTTGTCAATTTGATTAATTATGTTAGTGGAACTTTTTTATGATTAACGGTGCTGATTTTTTATTAAATTTTATATTGAATATTTCGCTCTCAAATTCAGGCTGGCAAATTTGAAAATTAATAAATGAAAGAAAAATGTGGGAATAAGGATAACATATCGAATGGTGGATGGACCAACTTTTCCTGCAAAGTATTTTGGAAATGTTGTTGTCAGATGCCGCAAATTATTGACGAAGCAACATATAACAAGTTTTTTAAGGCCAAGTCGTTTTAACTTTATATATAAATCAGTTTTTATAATAATATCCTTTTATGTATATTAATTAATTATTTCATCTAATTTAATAAAGTTTATTTGTAATTGATAAAAGATGAAGACAATCATTATAAATCATCAAAGATGATTTATTTTAGATTTACATGATTTAAATATTCGAAGAGAAAACAGTTTGTGAGAGAATCCAGATCACTACATCAGTATTGATATATACACCATATCCTTAAATTATAAGGAAAGAAAATAAGATTTAAGTTAAAATGGTCTTACATCAGATTCTTTAAACCTTATCTTTATCTTTAAAAATATAAGAAAATAAACACTAAAATCTTAAATATATCAATTCATTATTCATTTTCTTTAAAATTATAAGGATAAGAAATGAGATGTGAGAGCTTTTAAAAAAATGAATAATTTTTTTATGGAATAATTGTTTTTAGTTAAATTATAAAGATAACGATATAGAAACTGATGTGGATGTTCTGAGAATGTAAAACTATACGTTATAAACAATAAAGATTAGAGATTGAATTAATTATGTGATCACTTAGTGGCCTGGATGTTAACAAGTCATGTCCGTTAAGAGGAAAAGCACAAGAAACAACCCAAATGATGCAAACTATCTCAATCGTTGTTTGATATATATAAAAGAGAATATAAATATAATTAGGGTGGAGGGTGTGGTACCCATGAAACCCTCTCATTTCACTTAATAAAATTGTGTCATGTTATTTTTACCCTCTCTAACCTCAAAGAGAGGGTGTGGAAGCATTTGAACCCATGATTTAAAAAAAAAATTATAAAATACTAGATTTTCATTAAATTAAAACAAAATTCTACATACTAAAAACCTAAAATTTAAAAATAATAAAAAGTAAAAAAAAAGATTATTAACCTAAAAACACATGAAACATCAAAATAATAAAACTAAAATAACCTAAAAATTACACGGTCAATTGTATTTTGCCGCAATTTTCCTTTTACGTTTAAATACCATTGACAAAAAAGGTTCGGGGATATCTTCATACTTTTTTAGAAAGTATTCCAAGTCGCGGTCCTGTTCTTCTTTCGAAAGCATTTCTTGTTGTTTCTCCAAAAATTTGCACCGCGAGTTCATCCTGTCTTTGTTTTGTTTCCTCTCTTTTCTTGCGGTATTCTATTTGTTTTTCTCTCTTTCAACATCTTTAGCCGCCTTAAATTTGGAAAAAACCTCCACCAAACTATTGCTTGAAGACACGGCGGTGTTATTTCCTTTGCTCTTGCGAGTCGGTTGAGTCGGTAGGGATTGTTCGTTTAAGTCGGGGAGGTCTCTCGAGGAAGGGTTGTTTGAACCTTCATTTCCGGACTCAGATGTTTTTGATTTCTTGGACGATTGTTGTTCAAACTCCTCACCTACAACCGCAACGGCTTTCCATTTGGGACGGTCTTTGAGAATCTCCCATGCCTCGACGAGGGTGAAACCTTTCCTCTCGTAGAGGTTTCGGTAATTTTTTTGTGCTTCATTCATGATGTTCGCATCGGACATCCCACTACCCCAACGGCGTTTCTAAAAAAACATAAATTTAAAAAATATATTAATACATTACAAAAACTATAAAATATAAGCAATAATTAAAACATCACAAAAAGTGAATAAATAATTTACCGCTTGCGTGTATAGGCCGTTTAAATTGTTGATCTTTGTGTGCATTGACGTCCACTTTGAATTCAATTGATCTCTAGTGCGGGTGGTTCCACCCATTAGCCCGTCGAAATGATCTAGCACACATTGCCAAAAGAATTCGGCTTTTTGTTGATCACCAATTGTTGGGTCCTTGGATATATGTATCCAAGATTTAGGTAGAGCCACATGTTCCTTTTCGGTCCAAACCTTCTTGTCCGCCCGGTTCAAGAACTTTCCTTTACCTTTACGTTGTTATTGTGGTTATGTTTCTTGTTCTTCTTCATGGACTTGTTGGTCTAGAGATTCAATATCAAAATCCACATTTTCAAAGGGGTTAAAGTCTTCTTGAGCAATCATCTCCAACTCTTCCATTGGAAAAAAGAAGTTTCTTGTACATCGGTGTCAACATGTCCCGGGGAATTAAAAGGTTGATTTTGGTAATATTGAAATGGTGGGGAAGTAGGTGCGGGTGGAAAGGGTTGATTTTGGTATTGAAATAGTTGATTTAGGTGTTGAAACGGTTGATTTTGGTATTGAAAAGGTTGATTTTGGTATTGAAACGGTTGGTTTTGGTATTGCGGTTGCGGTTGAGATGCCCGAGGTTGATTTGAACGAGGTCGTTGCGGTTGTGGTTGACTTGAACGAGGGTGTTGCGGTTGAGAGGCACGCACTTTAGGACGGTATTTTTTAGAGAAGGATGAATCCATTTTTTGAAAGTGTGAATGAGATTAAGAGAAAGTGTGAAAAAATATTGTGTAAAAAAGTATATTTATAGGTGAAAAAATAAAAAAAAATTATTTAAATACCCAACTCCCCCCCAACGGGCTTTACAACCCACATGGAGAAGCCCTCGCCAACCCCGCAGGCGTTGCGGCGATGTAGTCCTGACAACCCGTGGAGCCCGTGAGCAACCCGTGCCACGACTCCCTTCACCCTTGTAAACATGTTCTTTCATTTGTGTGTGTATATATACACACACATATATATATATATATATATATATATATATATATATATATATATATATATATATATATATATATATATATATATATATATATATAAAAGACAACTTTCTACATCTATAGTACTTTTTAATTTCACGAATCTATCATAATTGGTTTCGAATGTATAAAACATGTCTTTACCTTTTTTTTCTTCTTCGAATGCGTTCGTGTATTTTTTGGCATTTTTTCTCATGTAATTTTTCCTACAATGAAATATTTCTTATCACTTGCTCGGTCGATTTTTATGTTCATATTTCACTTATCGTATTCATATAAAAATGTTGGTTTCGTATACGGGTTTTAAAATTTTCAAGAATAAAACGGAAGCGAATATACGAAATGGATCAAGCGAAACTTTGATCCGCCTACAGGAGTGTAGATTCAAACCAAATAAGCAGAAAAACCAATCATATATTAGTTTAGTAAACGAACTTTACAAAGTGACAACTAACCAAGTTTTGAACACTTTGAGATCAACAAACCAATCGCTAGATCTGGCAACGAAAAACTCCCGAACAAGCCGAAAGGGCTGGCGGCGAGAGAGGTAGGGAGGAGGGCGGCAACGTAGAATGAGAGAGAGAGAGAGAGAGAGGTGATTAGGGTTTGTTTTAATTGTGTCTCAAATCTATATAACCTCGATTATCTATATATAGTTTCCTAGGAACAAATTAAGGTTTTTAAAATTTAAATTAAAATTTAAAACTTAAATTAAATATTGATAATTATTTAATTAATTCATAATTAATTAATAACCCTATTAATTATTAATTTATTCTAAATAAATTAATAATAGCTTGTTCATAAACTATTTTATAAATAATTTATTCTTATTTTCATTTCGTGTCTAAAGATTTTCAACAAAACATTCTGTAATTATTGTTCGTAGTGTAACTTTTTAAATTGTATCTTAGTACCAGTAGTTACTTAGGTATATTAGCCCCAAAAAAAAAATACATGCTTGGCTGTATTATGTGGTTCAACCTTTTGTACTTCAAAGGGATTAAATATAAAAAAAAGTACACACACTAGATTGTTTTAGTGATTTGGTGGTCGTGTTTTGTACACTCGAAAATATTATGACAATTCACCAAAGTAAAGTGGGTTAATGAATTATTTAACGGTTTCTATGACCATATATATCTAAATCTAAGTAGATAGTTTTAATTTTTCTCTATACATACACATTGGCGGATCCAAATTTTTTTTTTTCAGGGTTTAACTGTTTTTAGATGCTCCAACTTCATAAGGACGGACATAAAAAATTTCGGTTTGGTTCGCTTCAGTCCGATTGTTCGGGTCGGGTAAGATTCATCACATAATAAAAATACGATACAATATTAAAAAACACTGTCATTAGAAATTAAAAAAAACACATAATATAGATAAAATGGTCTTTACGAATTGAAATGAATGTTTTCAGAACCGGACCGAACGGTGAACCGATTACGTTTCCGGTCCACTGGTCGGACCGGTTGAACCGGATTATATTATAATCATTTTAAAAATATAATAAATATAAACTTCTAAAAATAAAGATTTTTTTTAATAAAATTGTTATATTTTTTCTGTTTGTTTAAAAAACGTGAAGCATTGAATGTGTTAATTTAATTTAATAATATATTAAAAGGTGGAGATAAACATTAATTAAATTGTCCATTCAACTTGTTATAATTATAAGAGTAAACTTCCATTTTGGCTTATATGGTTTAGACACTTTAATTATTTTAGTTTAAAAAAGAATCTTTTATCAAACCAGTACCTATGGTTTGCAATTTATTACTATATTAGACCCTAAGGCAAACACGGTTAAAAAACTCTGTTAAGTAATGGCATGTGCCCCACATAAGTACCACCACCGTGCCAAGCTCCACCGAACCACCATCGATTGCTCCAAACCAGTGAACCCTATATTCCACTCCAAATTCAAGTCTCAAAATCTAATCTTGTTCGGTTTTCAACTTTTTTAAAGGGTTCACCATATATTTTATTAAGAGGTTTACCTCAGTTTTTCTATATAGATTTCTACTACAATTTCGAAACCCGGGGGTTCCGGTGAACCCCCGGCCCTATGTAAATCCTCCCCTGTACATACATCATCTATAATTATTATGAAATAGTGATGAGTTATCCGCAATTCTGCAAATGAAATAATTTACACTTGATAAATCAAAGACATGTGAGTAGAGGTGCACAAAAAAACCGGAACTGGAACCGAACCCGCCCAAATACCCGGAACCGGTTCCTCCCGAAAACCGGTTTTTCCGGACCCGAACCGAAACCAACCCTACCCGTAGGGTCTGGATGTGTTCCAATATTTCTAGTAAAAAACCGGTTCTGGAAATACCCGGACCCGGTTCTGAAAAAAACCGGTTCTGCAAGAAGGTTCTTGAAATACCTGGAAATAAGTTATTTATATGTTTAATTAATGTATTTATGTAGGTTCCAATTTTAAGTTTTTAATGTTATTGGACTTTTTAAGTTAGTTATTTATATGTTTAAATAATGTATTTACATGTTTAACTAAGTTTTTCGAATACCCAGAAATAGGTTCATGAAATACCCACCTTGAATTACCGGTACCGGTAAGCACCGAAACCGGTTCTTGAATACCCGGAATCGGGTACATAGGGTATGGTTTTTCAACCAAGAACCGGACCCGGAACCTGAACCGGGTCCTTCTAATACCCGATTTTCCAGAACCGATCATATCTGAAACCGGTTATTGAGAATACCTGATTTGTACACCTCTAGAAATCGGTTGTTGAGAATACATGAATTGTGCACCACCTCTACATGTGAGTTTGAATCTCTTTATGGGCCAGTTGTCCACGGATTGAACTCTGATGCCAATGCTGGTCAAGCCCAGTCTGCGTAAAATAAGCCTGTCTGGCTCACTCATTTGGGCATATTTGTCCCCAAAACAAGGGACATATTTTAAAAAGCCATCGTTCCAATACTCTTTATATAATTAATAATTGTGATCCTCTTGTTAAAAGGAAAACAAGAAAGTAGACATTTATTATTATTATTTTTTATTAAAATCGTTATCTTTAAAATATTAAAATCTATAAGTTTTATAGTTTTCTGTATTGGACCGCGGTAATTTATTTTCACCTTTGCATTTCTTTTTTCATTTTGAATGATTTTGAAAGGAAAATATAATAATAATAATAATTATTATTAAAATCAATAATTATTTATATATATATATTTTACTTTTCAATTATAAAAATATACATACACAATTACGTGTGTTTCACGTTTAATATCCTAGTTTTTTCCAAAGTTAGAACTCTTAAATTCAATCACATTCCAACAGACTGGCAAACTTAAAAACGGATCTGGTAGATGCCAAAGCATAGTAAAGGGGGAAACTATTAATATGTTGGATACCACGACGATCGCATAATATATTTATACATATTGCTTGGAAGGTGATACACAAGACGATTTTGTAACTACCTCTGTTTCTTTGTTCCACCATTTTTTATTATCTTTCATACATTATGTAGAATTGTTTTATGTGGTTCTCGTTATCACGGTTCCTGACATATTGTTCTGTGTGGGTAAAGTCCTTAATTATGTTAAATCCATATTTTGGTTAAGAGACGTCTATTAGGCCCATATATTATTATATTGTAGGTATATGGTTGACCCATTTAGAATGGCTGTATTCCAAATAAGGCCCAAAATCCGGCCCATAAAGAGAAACCCCCGATCCCGATCAGATCAGTTTGACACGTGGAATACCGTAAGCGGATGTCCATAGAAACAATCATAGATCACCGCATCACTCGACAATCGCCCCCACTAACCTTTTCTTGCTCGTCAATTCCCTTTTTTTCCGTTGTCTCCATCCTTTTTTGGCACACTCTCGTTCCGAGCCGGCTTTGATTTATACGACAAAGTGTGCCGATCTTGTTTCTCCGTGATTTTGAGGTAAATCAATTAGGGCGTATAATGTATCTATCGTTATTGTAAATCTTTTGCTAATTCAATTTATGAATCGTGTTGGTTGATTTTGATATCTATATTTTCAATTTTTGATTCCTTATTCTGTTTGCTTGATTTAGTCAATCTTGTAAAGCATTGTTAGGGAAAACCATACCAAGGAGAGGGATTAGGGTTATGTTGATTATATGTGCAAAGCCAATGAGAGTCATGGTCAAACTATCATATAAAGATCATTAGTGTGCTTGGAATATGGTCCCTATGAAAGTAATGTTATTTAATATTTAGGGTATTTGTAATGTATCCATGTTTCACATAGATATTAGTTAGAATAACCTTTTATTATCGTGCTGAGCTACCCTCGATCTCAAGAAACTTAGCGGTTGTAGGCTTTGTACCAAAGGAAGATAAGTTCAAAATAATATGGCCACTCGGCATTCACAGGTCAGAATAACCCCAATGAAGATATAGTACTTTTAGGCATTTAGTTGCCCTTGGTCTGGAATGATACGGATCGTCTCAAGTTATTGGGATGATATTTTTATATCAAGCCATCTGCCAGATCAGATACGACATTTTAAACATATTTTCATCATTGGTTTACTTATGATTCCTGGGTTTTGGATTCTGGGAGACTCCATGTTTTCCTTTCAAGCAAATGTATTATGCTTCTCTGCTTCATTAAGCAATTGCATCATTCTTTTTGTCTAAAAGATGCCTAATTATCCAACTGCATGACAATCTGGACATCAACACCCAAGTTATAGAATGATTATACGTATGAAGTCGATTCAGATGCTTATAGTAAAATTAGCAAAGCTATATGGATAATAATCTTTTAGCAATGTAAGAAAAAGGGAGTGAAATTTTTTACATCTCAGTATATCTATATACATAGTCATCGGTTAAGGGCAGAGACATGTAGTGCCACTATTTTCCAATGTATTTTTTCCTTTCTTAAACTATGGTTATATTGGCTGCCTTCCAAGCCCCCCACTCTCTCTCTCTTAAACTCATGGATTGTCATTGTGATATGTCATTCACACGTTAGTATTGTTATTCTAATTTTATAATTTTTTACTTTTAATTTGTCTGCAAGTGTTTGATAGTATTAGTTAAATATAATATCGAGTGTTCAATATATAGATCACACCTATGATTCAAGATCAGTAAGGGCACACAATGTTGTCCTCTGGTATTTTAGTAATTGCACATGGTTTTTGAATTTTGACCTTCTGCTCTAAATGTGTTGTTTACTTTAGTTCCATAATTAAAAGGTACGGCTCGAGTTATTTTTTTCACACTTTTTTATTGTTCCTTAACTCCATCTAGGTAAAAACAGGCCACTAGAACTGCAAAATGGTTAAAGCATACTCACAAGAGCACACTTACAAGCACCCATGGGAACGAGTCACATCTGCATCATGGCGCAAGTTTGCTGACCCAGAGAACAAACGCACCTTATCACACATCCTACAAGTCGATACCTTGAACCACAAGCTTGAACCTGAATCAGGTAAGCTCTTCACCACCCGAGCCATCACCATCCAAGCTCCTGGCCCATGGTTCCTTCGCAAGATTGTGGGTCAAGATATCTGCCATTGTGTTGAATCAACTGTTGTTGATGCCAAAACCCGGTCAATGCAACTTGCTACCAAGAACATTTGCCTACAAAAATACATTGAGGTGGAGGAAAAGATCAGGTATGATTTGACTTCGCAAAACAGTAGGTTTAGTCGGGATGGGTAATGGGCTAAAATGGGTTAATTTAAAATGTATTATATTTTATTTGTGTCAATCTGTGTTGGGCCCACCTCCTACATTTTTTTTTGAATTTTGCAAACAGTTGATATATTTAATATGATTAAAAAGTGTCTTGTTAAAATGATTTAGGACTTTGTTAGTAGTTTAATACATGTTAGACGCTTTTTTCCCGATTTTTTTAGCCAATATGTAAGTATATATGTGTGTGTATTACTCGTTTACCCGGTTATTAAACAAATACAGCTGGGTAATTTTTATGTGTGGGTCATATTGGTTTGGGTTTGGGCCAGCCTCCCGCATGTTAATGATTTCTGTGAATAACTAATGCTATAAATATTACTAAAATAGTATATTATTTAAATTTTTGTGAAATTTCTTTTAAGTAAACGATTTCAAAATCTACAAGTATTACAGATGATGAGTTTCGACCCGTTTAACCCGTTCGACCCATATCATCTTTAGCTGGTCATTTTTTACTTGTTTGACCTTTTATTAAACACATACAAACGGTTTGAAATTGCTCTGTAGGTATGACCCGCACCCAGACAATCCAAATGAGTGGACAATATGCAGGCAGGAGACGAGCATAAGGATAAAGCCATTGTCGACCCTGGCGTCCATGGCTGAAAAGATAGAGCAAAAATGTGTTGAGAAGTTTCAGCAGAACAGTGCCAAGGGTAGGGAGGTGATGGAAAGGATGTGTAAGTATTTGGAAGCTGAATCTTCTTCCAGGGGTATTTCTGTCTAACTGTAGCTTTTGTGTGTGTGTGTGTTTTACTTTCAGTTAAGATGGGTGTTTAGGTATCACGGAAAGAGTAGGAAATAATAAAAATAGACCCCACTGTTCTAATCATCTAATTTGAGCTTTCGAAGCTCATTTCTAGTATGTGAGCATATGGGGATAGCCAACATTTTTTTTGTATTATATAAGGGTTTTGTTTTCTTTTTCCTTATTTTAGTACTGAAGAAACAGATACATATCAAAGTCCTATAAACCTCTGGGATTATAAAGATTTCCGAACTAAAATTGTATAGCCTTAGAGAACCCAAGACTCCACACAAAACCTTACTATAACGTTTGAATGTTGCATCTACGCGAGTGAGTTTCTGTACACTTCTAATTTCTTTTATGATCCTTTGAATCGAGGGTGTTTATAAATTGTTGAAACCAACTGAACAGTCTAAATCAAACGGTTTGACTTGCTTGAGATTTATACAATTCGCTTTACAGTTTTGGGAAATTATATTTTAACGTTTAAGTTTATGATTTAGAATATGAAACTGGTGGTTTTATTTTTATCATTATGCGGTTATTCATATATATAATATTCAGTAATCGTTTTTATTATTTTTAAATTTATATTGCAAAGCAAACTAACAATTTTGAAAATAATAACCTTAAAACAGGTTCAAATTATCAAACCGAATTGTTTTGGCCGCTTAGGCCGAATTTGTTTGCCATTTTTCGTGTAGTTACTGATTTGACCAAGATATTTCATCATAACTATTCAAAATAGATTGTGAACACCCTTAATGACATGCACATTCTCTTAAAGTTGAGAGAGAGAATCCACAACACGATCCTTACACTAATGATACTCAGTATATTTAGAAGAATCACACATTAACAGTTGCATTGACAGTTATCTTCAGTCTCTGATAGATATGGATTTGGATCTTCTTGTGCTCTTGGGGCCATGGATCATGATGTTCTAGTCTCTTGCCACAAACCTTTTTCGAACTCTCTTTGCTGGTTTGACCTTTTCTTCAATTCTTTTGAATTCAATGTTCATACATCAGGGTAGCTACACTACTTTAGTACAGCTTATTAGATTGCCCAATTGTTAAATTTCAAATTACTTTGGGCAAAATAATGAGCTAGATAAGTAAATACCTACACTACTTAAAAGTTAAAAATAGTGGTTCAATAATGCGCATCCCTTGTATGATGTTGGGCTTCTTTCTTGGATGGGCCGAAACCCAGTAGCCGATCCGTTTTGTTCAGTAGCCCAGTAAAGAATCAGCACTGACAGCACAAAGCCTTTCTTATTTAAATGGTGCAACCTAGGTAAGTTAATTAAATTAAATTTACAAAACTTTAAACTTTCTGTCACAAAGTTTGTTTCTATCTTTTTTCTTTAATAAAAATATAGTTACCATACATTTCTATACTTTTAATAAAAAGATGATAACTTTTACTAATTTTCTTTTACCATTATGAAGCCGAACAAATAAAATTTAAAAAGTAGCAACCAGTTCGATTTGAATTTGCCCTAGATTTTTTCCTATCTGGGGACTAGTGGCGGAGGCTCATTATAAGTTTCTATTTTATACCGACTACAACTAAAAGGTCCAATTCTGTTTTTTCTATAAAAAAATCAACTTTTATGTATACAAACTGAACAAATTCTGGCGATCTCAATGGACCCTCTTAACCCTCCCCTGGTTCCGCCCCTATTGGGGACATGATATGGATGATATATTTGTGGGTTAAATTAATAAAATATCCAATTAAATATCTTACTGAAAGATCCATTTGGGATTAAACCAAACAAATTCAAATTTGAATATGATTCAATTCGATTATTAATTTTAATTTGAAGAGAGCAGAATTTGTGGTTGGGGTATTTAATTAAATGGAGCAGTGGGCCCAGAAGCAGAGAATGAATGAAGGCTCAAGCAAGCAAGGTGTATCTGAATCTGAATGGAGCAGAACAGAAGAGTACATCTGAATTCTGATCTGAACGTAGCTATCATACAAGTCCATTAACACATTTTTAACAAGTTCCTTTAAATGTTTTAACTTTTTTCGTATGCAATGACTTGACAATTCATTTCCATTGCAAAACATCCCTTTTGACCTACTTCTCACAACTCCTGTTTTAGTTTATTTATTCCCAGCTATAAGTTTAGGTTCAAATAAAAACTTATAAAAACTTGAGAACTTGCGAGAACTCGTCTAAAAACCAATTAAAACCATTTTTTTTGTTTTCACTATCTTTATTAATTCATTCATTCTCTTTAAATTATCTTTAAAAAAATTTATGTACATTTGTAAATGGTAAACACTTATACATGTGTAAGTGGTAAACTTACACAAGTGTATATTTTTTTTAGTATATGAAGTCATGTAAATTTACATATATAAATTCATTTTTTTATGTTGTATTCTAACAATAAAAATTGTAAAAACAAAAAAAATTGTTTTGATTGGATTTTTGACGAGTTCTCAAAATATTTAGGAGTTCTCAAATGATTCATTCCTAGCCAACAATTATAACCATGTCTCTATAGTTATATATATAAAAAAAGTTATTTTTATACCTAATTGATTCATCTTTATACAATATTTTTACTAATTTAATTATAATTTGTTGATGAATTTAAGTTATTTATTTATAACTTGGTTATTATCTGGTCGATGCGCATCAAAATATGCATCAGTACTTGTATATTTTGTGCGTATATGCATATCTGTCTTTTTTTCGTTCCATTCATAGGTGTATTTCGTCGGAAATTGTATTCTCCTTGATAATCTTATGATTCAAGTGGAAACATACTCATAGTAGAGCTTCCAACGTGTTACACGCTCAATTATGAATCAACTATTTTGATAATGATAAAAATATGGTCGTATATGTTATATATGTTAAATATGACTCAAAGTTGAAAGAAAAGCCAAGAACTCAAATAATTTTTTTTTGAATAGCGAAAGCTCGACCGGCACGTTCCACATAATGGGAAGCTCGTACATCAGTCGCACCGTGTGTATCACCAGTCCAGGAGGAAACCCACCACTGTGAAAAAACCCTCTAGAGTCGGGATCAAACATATGACCTCAAAGAGGCCAAGGTCCAATCCGCCGTTGGACCAGAAGGCCAACTGCAGCCAAGAACTCAAATATAAAACAAATTAATCCAAGTTTTTATAAACAATCAAATCTTTTTATAAAACCAAGGTTGTATATTAAAAAAATGAGTTCAAAATCTAGAATGGATATTCTCCAAGTGGAAGCCTTTCAAATTGAAAAATAATTAAAAGAATTGGGTTGGATGAATTGGGTAGCGACCATCAAAGTTAGATAGGAATAAAACATCTTTCCCTTGTGTGAGGAAACAAACTTAGTCATATGGGCTAGGGGTGTGCAAAAAAACCGAAAACCGAAGAAAACCAAAATCCGAATCGTATCCGTAACCGAGAAAAACCGAACCGAATTGTGAATTCGGTTTTCGGTTCGGTATTAACCGTATCCGAATTACGAATTCGGTTAACAGATATTCCTTTTTTTTTTAATTCGGTTTATTTGGTTAGATATTTTTCCAATTCGGTTCGGTTTATTCGATTTATTTGGTTGAATTCAATTTATTTGGTTTATTCGGATATACTTTCCTTTTGAATTCGATTTATTCGGTTCGGTTAGAAAATTTTCCAATTCTGTTTGGTTAGGTTAACGGATAAGGGTTAAAAAAAATCAAAATCGAATAAATCGAACAAACCGTTAACCGAACCGATAAACACCCCTAATTTGGGCTTTGTTCTCTTTTTGCCATTCAAAATCAAACCCCATCCTAATTTATCTAGTGATTAAAGCCTTAATTTTTGCATAATATCCAAATTTTAACATATTATAAGTTATAACATATAGAATTATAGAGGAAACAATTACAGTAGACCCACTATTACGATGCACTATGATCGTGGTGGACGTAACAGTTTTTTTTGTATCTCTCCTGATGTAACACCCACATTTATAAAACTATTATAATAACATTTTTATAGTAATTTAAGGTGTTTATAAAGAAGCGAAAACGTTTTAACAAAGTTTATATGTGAATCTTGTAATTAGAACCAATTTAAGAGTTGGGAAGGGTTGTTGGTATTACAACATTTACAAAAGGAAACATCTCATAACCATAAGAGATGAGTAGTGTGCTCCTCTTTGATCATAGACCTCCCATAAATCAACCATCTAGGTGTTATCCTTTACTAAGATGTTTTAAACAACCGAAAGATTAGTCATTACTAAATAGTAACTTAGTATATCGATTAAACTAGTCTTACGAAATTTCAGAAAAAGTCATTATAGAGAAGAGTTCTAGTACGCCCTACGGCGTACTAGCATCAGGGGCGGACCTACCCTAGGGCAAGGGGTAACCCGCATTACCCCTCAACTTTTTATACACAGTGTAATTTTTTTTACGGTTTTATGTATTCGGTTATAAATTACGTTACCCTTCAAATTTTTTTACGTTACCACTCAAATTTTTTTAAAAGCTAAACAATTCATAAAAAGTCCAAAATTTTATAAAAATTAAACTCAATACGTTACCCCAAGTCCCCACATTTTATTAAAGGTTTTGAGGTATTGAGTTTTAATAAAACATTTGGGCTTTAGCCAGCCCAAATGTTTTATTAAAACTAAATACCTCAAATTCTCAATTCTCAAACCCAACTTAACCAAGCGGCCGGCCAAGAAGAAAGACAGAGAGAGCGGGAACTGTGAGAGACAGAGACCGAGCACTCGACCAGTTGCTCGACCTGAGCTGAGACCACCGCCCGGCGCCGCCTCCGCCAAACCCCAGTCCTCCGCCTCCGCAGTCCGCTCCTCCGCTGTCCGCCTCGCCAGTCGCATGTTACCGTAAAAAAAAATTCTTTACATGAAAGTACAGGCAAATTTTTTTTTTGGCTTATTTACATGAAAGTATGGTAAAAAAAGTTTTGTTTACATGAAAGTATCGTCAAATTTTTTTTGTTTCATTTATGTGAAAGTACGGTAAAAAAAAATTTCGTTACCCCTGAACTTTTGTTGTAGATCCGTAGCATGACCTCTCTATAACCCCAAATCCCGAGTTTTAACGTATGATAACCGTATGACAACAACTGTCATCGTATACTGATTTTCAAAATATAAGTGGCGTACTAATACGCCCTTGGGGGTATAAGTACGCTCATGACAACAAAAATCTCAAAAAGCAAAAAGTTTTATGTTTTGAACATATACTTCCAATCCAAGGTTTTCCATATCAAAGCAACACTTTTATAAACAAAAATCCAAGGTTTTAGTAAGAAATTTAAGTTGTCTAATTAAACATGAAGTTTCAATACCTCATAAACATAAAAACCATGACCCGTTCCATGCTTAATAAAAATCTTTGGTTACAAATAAACGGGTCACTTTGTACCTCATTCATGTGAGACTTACAGTCCCATTAATAGAAGCCAATTAAGTTAGTAGATGACTTACCTCATCGTATAAATCCTTTGCAATAAGTAAATATATTCCAACGCGTGACATTTTAAGCATAATCGATAAACTCCAATTCGTACTTGGTCAAATCCAAATCATAAGCACTTCTTGATGTAAGATCACTAAAATCACCATCAATTATAATAGTTAAGGCATATGTGAACTTCCATCCATTAATTGTAGATCCCACCTCGTTATTCTTGTTTAGACCCTTTTGACTTTCTATAAATCAAAACCAACCATAATTACACAAAGTTGCATGATCATTATTCATATCACAATTCTCACCATTTTAATATTTCCACATACTTCAGTTATGTTTATTTATATGTTGGGACTCATGTGATCCCAACTAAACATAGCCTTTGGTTCATTTTTTACCCTTGACCCATTTAGAAAACTTAAAGCTTTAGATGCTTCACTTTGTTTACCAAAATTTCTAGTTCAAATGTTCATGTATTTCAAGTTTATAGTTTCTTTTGAGAATTTCACAGAAGAGTAGAGGGATTTTGTTGGGAACTTTTCGAATCAAACAAAATTTGTTAGTTGAGAAAGTTATTTGTTTTAACCAATTGTCTTCAATTTATATCTATTTTAAAATAAAAAATGATTTATAAATAGAAAAAAATCAAATAGGTTTGAATGTCAATGATTTAACTGTGCCGAAAATATAGGGACAAATATGAAAAAACAGAAAAGCATTATACGTTACATCAAATCCATCATCAGAACAAGGAACGGTCTCTCCCAACTTTAGACAAAGTTATATTTAAAAGCTGAACACAATTACGCTCAGGAGGGTCCAAAAAGGAGAAAACAAATAAATACTATTTTTACATTTTTTTTTGAACGGCGAAAATTGAATGTTGTGACGTCGCAACCCACGTCACATGGGAGAGTCTCGTCCTACTCCGGCCAATATGTTGTCTTAACCGGGCCCACTTGACGTCAGAGTTGGAGAGCATCCAAGGAAAAATTCCACCCAATACGGCCCCTTCCGGGCTTGAGGGAGAGCCGAGGCTCGAACCCTGGATCGGCGTGGGTAAAACCCTGGTGCATCGCCTAAGAACTAGGCCTCATTTGCATGCCTCAGAAATTAATGGTGATGGCAGGGATTGAACCGGGTCCCTTGGGACTTCAGGCCTCACCTCAATCACTATACCACAAACCTCTTTAACAAATACTATTTTTACATAATGAAATGAAATGATATATTTTTATTAAAAGTGAAAAAGGTGATGAATAATATCACCATCACACACGGTTTGTCATATTTGCTTTCACTTCTTTTTTTGTTTTTAATTTTTTTTGCTTTATTATTATTGTTGTTGTTTCGTTTGTCTGGACGATGAGCACATCGAAAAACTAAAAAGTCCTTACTACTTTTCACATGATTTTATTAAGGACTGGATATAAATTTTATACAATATCGAGTTTCAAAATTTGATTTTCTTTAATAACTTTGAGTTTATAATGTTTTATAAAACTTTGAATATTACGTTGCTACATTCTTATTTTTTTTATTACGTTTTGATATGATTTTTTTTCAAAACCGAGTCGTTGTCGTAACGTTCGGGCATAACCCATTAGTATTATTATAGAAGTATGAGCATGTTTGGTACCCACGAGTGTAGCTAATATTATACCTATAAAATAATTCGAAATTATATATATATTTATAAAAAAGAAGTTATGTTTGATAAAAATATCTACAAATAAAAAAAAGTGTGAATATGCATGAGCACATACACATGAAAACGCGTGGACATATTCATGTGAATATTTAATGATCTAGTATAAGAGATAGAAACCAAAAAAAAATCCAATTCAATACACACGTGAACATGCTGCACCGCGAACTCAAAAACATTTCATTATAAGTTTTGTTTTTAGATAAAATTTCAGAAAACATCATTTACGTTTGTCTCTATTTTCAGGTTTCAACCTTAACGTTTAAAAATCACACTAGACATCCTTTACATTTCTTTTTTATTTCAGAAAACATCCTCTATCACCAACTCAGTTAGTTTTTTAGGTTAACTCAGTACATGTGTAAAACATGTGAGATATTTTAGTCTTTTACCAATTTCCTATAATAAATAAAAGAATAAAAATAGTTTTACCCTAATCTTATAACCTAGTAGCATGTTCTCTGTACTTTAACGTCATCTCCTCACTTTGGAGAGATGATACCACGATCTTGAATAGTATTCCATACAAAGCAATTTAAAGTTTTAATTTTTTTTCTTCTTTCTATCGTGTTTCTTTTCCTTGAAGACCCTTTTGTAATAAAATTGTCCATAAAAGTAAAAACAAAAAGGAATTTTTGTGAAATTAAAGAAGGAAGAACTTAATGCGGCCCAAGAATTGCAAAAATACTTATTTTAATTATTCATTTTCTTCGCCACTTTTAATTAATCGATTTAAGATATTGATGAGAAGCTTTAGAAGTTTTCTCATTTAATTAACAATATTTTAGTTACTCGATTATTTTGTAATATACACTATATAATCGTCTTAAATAAGATATTTCATTGTTTTATTAATCGACGTCTGTTGAGCGAGATTAGGGTAAAACTATTTTTATTCTTTTATTTGTTATATGGAATTGGTAAAAGACTAGAATATCCTCATATGTTTTACACATGTCATGAGTTAATCTAAAAAACTAACATAGTTAGTGATAAAGGATGTTTTCTGAAATAAAAAGGAAATATAAAGGATGTCTAGTGTGATTTTTAAAGGTTAAGGTTGAAATTTGAAAGTAGAGACAAACGTAAATGATGTTTTCTGTAATTTTGTCTTGTTTTTAAATGGATATACGATTTCAATAAGTTTTCTCATTTTTTTTATTCTCAGTTATATTTAAGCGTTTGGTTATTGTTAAAAGATAACCATTTTTTAAGTTATTAATAACGTTTTTTTTTTCTATTTAATTAAAGATCCGAAAAATCATTTCTAGAGGGTGGAAATTTTATTATAGTTTCTCTAGTTGTTTTGACTTGACATTAATAGTAGAGTTATTGGAAGTAATAGTAGAGTTATTGGTAGTGGGAGGTGGTTAGAAACATTAATTTATGATACTTAGAAAGACCAAAAACCCATGCTTGAATTATGACATATTTACCATATGTTGTATTTGATTATTGAAAGTGATTTTGAAGATTCGGGTATCTTTGCCTTCTTTGTTTGAAAGAAAAACAAGCATAAATAAAACAAGTTTATGATAAGATAAATGTTGTTGATTATTTTAAAAATTGTGTGGTCTTGGACAGAGTGGTCATAGATGATAACATGGCTTCGGGAGTTCGGCATCTATGGAGTTGAAAAAGAGGGCAAGACGGGGGAGAAAGGATGGTAGTTAGAAGCTTTATGTTAAGATACTCTGGAGTTCAGGTCTTCTTATTAGGAAGATTATTGGAGATTGAAAGGGGACACCTCTAGGGTGTTTCCGTTACAAGCCTTAAAGAAGATCATGTTAAGGAGCGATGTGGGAGATCATGATTACATTTTTAAATGAGAGAAGGGTGCCTCTGAAAATAAGTTGTTTTGTACGGAGAAGGATCAGGAATTGAATTCCTCTCTCCGTTAATCTTTCGATAAGAGATGTGTGTCACACCTCACCTAAGCGGGGCAGGTTATGACCGATTGATACCAAACATGCACATCAGAAAAGTAAAGGCATTATTAAACCAAAGTTGTACAAAAGCTTCACAAGTAGTACATGGCTAACACAGTACAATCCCAGAATTCTAGAAGCCACGTGTAATTAAACCAAAATAAGTTAAGCTTATATCTCGTTCTTTTGCTACGGCTACTCACCCCTAGTAGTCTCCAAAGTACGCGCTCCTAGCTATTTCCTGTAATGCAAGCTTATGAGCTCGTATCCATACGACTCACTTAAACAAGTTTAGTGTGTTATACAGTTTTGCAAATCAATTCTTCATTCACGAGGGTTACACCTATGTTCTAAATGCACGCTAACACACTTTTATGACTTACAAATTAACTGCGGTGTGTTATATACTATTAAATCATGAGGATTTATACTTGGACGTGCAAATCATTAGGTAAGTTGAAGCCGACTCGGAACATATATACATAGAGCCGGTACCGAACTATATGTTGTTTATCCACTTAGGTGTTACTTTATGTGTGTGTGTGTGTGTTAGCTTGCCGCTACTTACAATGTTAAATGAAGGATTTGATCTGTGACACTTTATAACACACACAAACTTGTCGTTTTATGAGTCGGGTTGCCATGACATGCCGACTTAAGAGGATTTACGTTTTTGGAACATGTACTTGTAGAGAATTATATAAACTTAAAACTCACTAGCGTAAGCTGACTTTTTTTAGCGTGTATTTTAGGAAAGGTTATATAATACCTACTATGCAAAGGCATAACATTGGACTAGAAAGCTCCAGATGACTATTTAGCAAGGCTTAAATTGGCATGAATGAAAACTTATTAGTACATAGCTGCAGATGGCTAGGTTTATTGTTTGTAGTACTAGTGAACCTCGTGACTTTCGCTGTATAACAAGCGGCTATATGTTACGAAAATACAACTGTTAGTAGTATCAACCGGTCACAACCAGCCCCCGGCTTGGTGGGGTGTGACAGTGTGCCGACTACCTCTGTGACTTACCCGTTTTACGTGTTGGAGTTAGTTATGTTCTTGGGGTGGCTTCACTTTATCACCACTCCATAACAAGTCAAGTTTTCTACTCATGTTAAAGAATTATTCAAGGTCTAGGAAGAGACACATAACTGTTAGTAGTATCAATCGGTCACAACTAGCCCCCAGCTTGGTGGGGGTGTGACAGTGTGCCGACTACCTCTGTGACTTGTCGGTTTTACGTGTTGTAGTTAGTTATGTTCTTGGGGTGGCTTCACTTTATCACCACTCCATAACAAGTCAAGTTTTCTACTCATGTTAAAGAATTCTTCAAGGTCTAGGAAGAGACACATAGAGTTAATTTTAATAGTTAGACCTCATTGATCAAATTTTTTTGAACAGTTAGTAGTATAACACTATAGCGACGGTTTTTTTACCCTATAGGGACGACTTGTCGTCGGTATAGCTTATCTCGACAACAAGTAGTCGGTATAGTAGTCGTCGGGATTGCTTCGTACAAATAGCTCAAGTTTGGCGTCGGTATAGGTATCGTTGGTATAGGTAACCCTATACCGACGACATGTCGTCGGTATATAGTCTAATTAAATAAATCAAAAAGAAATTCTATACCGACGACATAAACTAAATTACACACATGCATACAAACTAATCATCATAAACACAAATTACACTCATACATACAAACTAATCATTCAAACTAATCATCATAAACACAAATTACACACATACATACAAACTAATCATACAAACTAAGCATCATAAACACAAATTACACACATACATACACATAAATACAAACACTAATTTACATAAACTAAATTATATAAACTAATCACACATCTAAACCAAATACATAAACTAATCATAAATTAATAATTCCATCATACATACAAACATACATACTCATACATACAAACATACATACATAAACATACATACAAAATCATAAAAATCTTAGATCTAAACCAAATTTCATCACAAATTAGTAATTAAAACGAGTATTTACCTTCACAAAACTAGAAATCCAAGAAATGGTGAAATTCCTCAAAAAACCTAATCACAATAAACAAACAAAACTTTAAAATCTTGAACAAGTAGCTAAAATATGAAACCTGGTTGTTACCTCACCTTAAAACCCAAGAGTTTTTATGAAAATTGCTCCCAAAAAGCCTAAAAACCTCAAAACCGTCGGAGAGAATCGTTTGGGGGAGTTTCGGGGTTTTTTTGGTGGAAATAAGGGTTTGCCGTCTGTTTTCCCTATTTGTTCGCGCTGTCGTCGGCATAGGCCTGCGTGTCGTCGGCATAGGCAACCTGTACCGACGACATGTCGTTGGTATAGGCTTCGTAGAGTTTTGACCAGTCAATAAAGTAAAAAACCCTATGCCGATGACATGTCGTCGGTATAGGGTTTTCCAGATTTTTTTTTATTTAAATTTTTTTTTGTCCGACAGAAATTTATTAAATAAAAAAAAGTAAATCAAAATTAACCTATACCGACGACATGTCGTCGGTACAGGTTTTCCCAAATAATTCATTGGGCGCCAGCTTTCCCTCCAATCTGCCTCAAAACTATACAGACGACTCTCCCATTCAAAATTTTGGTTTTGACCTATACCGACGACAGGCGGCGTCGAGACAGGATGATTTCCTTGTAGTGTTATCCTTGTAGTGTTATACGTATGCACAAGAACAACTGAACAAGTTAATATATGTGCATTTATGTTATTTCGATTTAATTATATGGCTAGAAAGATATTCTAGTCAAATTAACTATATATGCTTATAATCCTTCTTCGATCATCCTTTGATGCATTTCATATAAATGGAACCAAATTTATATTTGGATAACCTATTAACTAGTTTTAGTAGTTCTACGTTATTCCTAAATAGTCAGCCTATATGCATTACAACCAAAGGAGCTAGGATAATAGTCTATTATGTGTCGAACTCTTATGTTGATAGTTGATATACTTCATTAAAATCGTACATGTCATTGCTATGTGAATTTGAATTTAAATAATAATAATAAATTTCATTTTAGAGGATGTAAAAAAAATCTGAATTTCAATTCTAGTCTTCTTCATTTTTGTCTCTTTATGTTTTTCTCATAAACATCCCTTGTACTAGTAACAAAAAAAAAGCTTAAAAACAACTTATATCATTTAAAACGTGATATATTGGTTTTCTTTCTTTTCTACATATATATTTAAAAATTTCTCATTATTATTGTTATCATAATAAGATTATATACATATATATATATATATATATATATATATATATATATAGTCAGGTTCAAATAATAACCAATATTTATATGATAACCATGAAAACCACTTTCAATCATAGTGTTACGTATATGTAACAATTATCATTCTGTTAGTATTACATATACGTAAACACTATGTGTCACGTATATGTAACATTATTTGCTACATATATGTAAGACTAATTATTTCCGTATTTATGTTCAAGATATATGTTCAACATACTTAAATACTCTTTTAACAATTAAAAGAAAAAAAATAATTTATAAATTATGTGATTGTTTGAGAGTTGTTATCACGATTATCACATAAAAAGTTGGTTATCATTTGAACCATTCACTATATATATATATATGGAAATTATCTGTATCATTTGAGAACTGCTAAATATTTTGAGAACTCGCGATAACTCGTCCAAAAACCAATCAAACCCATTTTTTTTGTTTTTACTATCTTTATTGTTAAAATACAACATAAAAAAATAAATTTATATGTGTAATATTACATGTCTTCATATATTAAAAAAATATAAACATGTGTAAGTTTACCACTTACACATGTGTAAGTGTTTACCATTTACACATGTGTAAGTGTTTACCATTTACACATGTTTATAATTTTTTTAAGGATAATTTAAAGAAAATGGATGAATTAATTGGAGAGATAAATTATTTTTTTATGTTATATTTTAATAATAAAGATAGTGAAAACAAAAAAAATGGTTTTAATTGGTTTTTTGACGAGTTCTCGTGAGTTCTCAAGTATTTATGAGTTCTCATTTGAACCTAACCACACACACACACACACACATATATATATATATATATATATATAGAATAGATCATTTGGGAACTCATAAATATTTTGAGAATTCGCGAGAACTAGTCAAAAAACAATTAAAACCATTTTTATTTTATTTTACTACCTTTATTATTAGAATACAACATAAAAAGATGAATTTATATATGTAAATTTACATTTATACATATATTAAAAAAAATCTACACATGTGTAAGTGTAAGTGCTTACTATTTACACATGTGCATAATTTTTTTTAAGAATAATTTAAAGAGAAGTGATAAATTAATTGAAGATATAAATCATTTTTTATGTTGTATTTTAATAATAAAGGTAGTGAAAACAAAAAAGAATGGTTTTAATTGATTTTTTGACGTCGCGATTTCTCAAAATATTTGGAGTTCTCATTTGAACCTAACCATATATATATATATATATATATATATATATATATATATATATATATATATATATATATATATATATATATATAGGGTGAGGTTCAAATGCTAACCAATATTTATATGATAACCATGATAAACACTCTCAAACATAGTGTTACGTATATGTAACAATTATCATTATGTTAATGTTACATATATGTAAACACTATGTGTCACGTATATGTAACATTATTTGGTACGTATACGTAAGACTCATCATTTCCATATTTATGTTCAAAATATTTATTCAAGATACTTAAATACTATTTTAATAATTATTTTTTTTATAAATTATGTGATTTTTTTATAATGGTTAGGACAGTTATCACATAAAAAGTTGGTTATAAAAAGTTGGTTAGTATTTGAACCCTTCCCTATATATATATATATGTATGTATGGATCAAATGCAAAACATAACATAATGTTACGTATATGTAACAATTTCTCATTCGACATAGCGTTATGTTTTATAAAAAATATAGCAATACTATACTTATATTAAAGAGAATAAATTTTTTGATTTTATGGTGTAATTTTTTTTCAAAAATAGTAAAGTATCTAAAAATTATCTGAGTTTAAAAAATGGATGGACTAGTTATTTCATATTTAATTTTTGCTGCTTTGCCATTTTAAACCACCAAAGAATTTTGTAAAACAAAATTTCATCGATGATGTCATGTATCGTCCGAACAATAATCTAGTACGATAATACAAAATAATTGTGTAAAATAAAACAAGGCAACAATAAACTTATGAACAAATTCTACATATGGTTTTGAACATGTATGATTCTGTTGGATTATAACATTTATTTGCGTCAGTTGAAAGCTTTGGCATATGAACCCCAATACAACCATGCATGAAAAACTTGTATCCACAAACACAGAACAAAAGATAATTATAACTTGAAAGAGATCGAATTTACAAGTCTTGATTTAAATTAAAGTCCCATGAAATTATAAAAAAAAAAAAAAAACTAAACAAGAACAACTAGAAAAGGAAAGGTGGTTCAAACAAAAAAGTGATCGATAATGCAAGAAAATCAAAGAGGGGCCGTCAAAAGTGATTCTGATATGATCACTAGAAACAGTAGTTCGAGAGACAACTTTTGATTAATTATCACAATGTGATGATTCATTATCTTGCTCAATCTCAGAAGCAGCTTCTTCGTCTTCTAATTCAAAGCAACAATCATCAATCCCATAGGCTGCATGCCCATTCCCAAATGCCTTTATATGATCTTTCAAAGACCTCTTGTGTTTGAAATCTGATCCGCAGCTGCAATACCAAAGTTTCCCACAGTTCTTTTCGTGCGTTCGCCAATCTCCTCTAACGGCAAACGCCTTTCCACATTTTCTGCACATAAACGGCTTGATCCCATGCTTCCTTTTGTAATGTGTCTGAAGGGTTCTGAAATCCTTGAGCGGTTTAGCCCGTGGGTGGTCAATGTTGTTTCGACACCCTGGTGCGCAGCAGTAGCACGGTAGCCTTAGCATGGCTGTTGGCTGTGTTCCCCTTAGGGATTCTGGGCCTCTCCTGTATTGAGATCCATGCCCCCACATATGCATCTATATACCAATAATCCACTATAAGATTTCATACATATGATACATTAAGAGTACAAAAATAGATATATTATTTTTTTAACATCAATTCTTTTACTCCTAAAATACCACCTAAACCTGTATTTGTGTGGGGGCATTCCATGGGGAAAAAAATAGATTTATTTACCAAATAATTAAGTATGTTACACTTTATTGACATGCACAATGAATTAATCCCCATTGGAACAATATGCAGTCTAGTATTGAATTAACATCAATTAAAGCCACAAAAATCTAGGGCAAATGCATTGGAGACAAAAAATCTTGTGGTTACATCTTTAGGTGGCTATGTAGTTATTTGTAACTACATGGATTAAGGTTTTAAACAAACAAATTTGGGACCATTAGTCCATTAAATAACTGTTAGTTTTATGGGTGCTCTACACATTCATCTTGGTTTGTTAGGTTTTCAAAATAAAGTACTGCTTTATTTTTAGTTACAAGCAATATATATCTGCTGCTACCACAATAAATGGAAGTAAAGAAAGACATATCTGTATTAGAATGATACTGAAAAACAGTACAAAAAGGTCTTAAAGGCTGTATACATATAATCTGCTCTCTTTAGTAAGGAAAGAAAGCAAAAGACCATTTGGGTTTTGTAATGACTTTATACAATAGAATCTCCCAACCACAAAAGTAGGTTATGTGGGGTTTTGTGGGTGGGAATTTACATTTGGATTAAATCTAAGTGGTCAGATATAGGCAGTTAGATGAAAAGAATGCTTCTTTTTCTTTTTACAAGTTCAAATATGATCACAAATATCATATCTGTATCTTAGGTGGAGCAGAGAGATGATGAACAAGAGAAAGGTTTCAGTTTTGATTTTTGAAGCAACTGCAGATGATTTGAAGAAAGAAGAAAAAGAAGAATACAAACTCCAAGGAACAAAAAGCATAACCCTTGTCTTGTTCAATCACAGAAAAAGAAGAAATTGTTTTTACATCAATATTTCTGACCAGTGTTGGACTCAGTTGGACCAAAGTCTTGATTTGTTCAAAATCCTCAAAAACCCACAAATCATGCAGAGATGAAAGAAAAAGTCTATGGGACTGAGGATTAATTAATGGTTTAATTAATGCTATATACAGTAAAGATTTTTTAAAACTGAAAGTGAAGAAAAAGAGATAACTAACCCTAACCCTAACCCTAAAAACCCAATATTATATATATACAAAACTTTCTTTCAAAATGAAAATTAGAAGAGTTGAAATTAGCAAGAAAAGAAGTGTTCCAGGAAAGAAGAATATAGACTATGACTTTTTCTTTTTCTTTTTGTAATAAAAGAGAGATTCAAAGGGGAAATAAAAGCTTATTAATTTGAGAGCTTTTAGGGTAAATATTAATACCTGCATGTTATTGTATCTGTTGAAGGTTTTGAAGCAAAGAGGGCAAGAGAACTGAGTTGGTCCAATCAGAATCTGAGCTGGAGTTGGGATCCAATACTGACCTTTGTTGAGTGCACTTGCAAGATACCCATTGCCGTTTGCACCTTCTTCCTCCTCCACTTGTTTAAGATTATCATCAGCTTCTATAACACGGTTGTTTGAATATGTGGATAGCCTTGGGATGAGATCAGCTTCAGAAAAGCTAGGGCTTGGGAGACCCAGATGAAGAGCTACAGTCACAGTCTCCTGATCATCATGTTCATCATCAGCAGCAGCTGTTTTGTTCCTGTGATCATCCACTTCCATGGTGGTTGTACTAGATGCATCATTATCTTGGTTTGATGATCTTCTTGTTGGACTGAGGCTGAGGAGAGGAAGAGCTTCCCTGAGGGGTGGGGATGGTGGTGAGGGTTGATAGTAGTGAGTGAAATTGGAATATGAAAGAGGAGGAGAAGACAAGTAGTGATGGTAGTTGTTAGGGTTAGGGTTAAGATTGAACCAAGATCCATTGAAGTAAGTGGAGTAAGGGTGATTGCTGCTCATGTTTGCAAAAGGTGGGAAGCAAAGATCAGATGAACAGCTTAGCTAGGGTTATATGGAGATTGGAGAGAGAGAGAGAGAGAGAGAGATTGAGGATCAAAAAGGTTAAAAGCTGAAGACTGAACAAAAACACCAAAGCTAAAAGCCTTAAAGAAATGTAAGGAGACGTTTTAACAAGGCAAATCAAGGTTCATAAAGTATTTAAAGCTCCTCCTCAGATTAAAATATTAGGTAGACAAGATATCACTAGCTCACTTAGATTTGACTGAACAATACAGATACATGCTTTATGATATTATATATGTATATATAGAGATTGGGAGAGAGAGAGTTAAGATTAATGGGGGCAGTGAGAGAGATAATGTTGGGACTTGAAAGAACAAACGTCTGTCGTTGATAACACTTTCCTGTGTGGAAAGGGGAAGTTTGTAAATATAGAAAAGTACTAAAACAATCCTTAAACAATTCATATTCATCATTTCAGTCCCTACATTTGAAAGAAGCCTTCATTCACTTCATAATTTATTTGGTCCCTCACCTATATCAAGGTACAAGACTACCCGGTGAGCCAAAATTCCCCCTTGATCCTTGATCGAAAATATTTATAAATTATGGTTGATTTAGTGAAAGTTTTAATAAACTTACTCTTTTTAAAAGAGAAAAGCTTCTTTTCTGATCAATATATATACATGGACACGTTCTTTTGAGAACCAATCTTATGTTAAGAACTGAGAAAATCATGTAAAACGTGTACATATCGCTTCAATAAAAAAGCTTAAATTAAAAAATAATGTTTTATTCATCTATTCTCACTCTTATATGTAACATAGCTGTTACATATATGTAACACAATTGTTATGTATACGTAACAAATTTTGGCTCGAATTTTATGTTCTAGTGTGTTTTTTTGTATGACTTTTACGTAAAATTAAAAAAAAATTATTGATGATTTTGGTTTTGAATCAATTTTTATGGGTTTTAAATTATTAAATTTGAAATGACAGCAGAGAGAATGTGTGTATGTGAAATTTTCAAGGATAACTAATTAATGACTATCTAAATTAAATTGTGTTGGTTTACCCAAATTACCCTTTTGCATTAAATATAACTAATTTTTTCTTTTAATAATTACATTTTCACCATTAAATAAATTAACCATGGATCAAACTCAATCAATGGTTGAGATATGGTTTTTACATAAAACTTGGTTATCATTTGAACCACACCCTATGCATATATTTATGCATATGGTGTATGTGTATACATGCATTTAGACAAGCGACTATAAATATCATGTTTTTTAAAACCAATCCTTAAACATATTGAAATCTATATTAATTATAGTCAGTTTATATAATAAATAGTGCAAAGGTTAATATGGTTCTCAATATAATATTGGTTCTCAAAAGACAATGGGATGCAAGATTTCTACACTCGGGTAACTCCACAGCCAAGCACTGCATCCATCAATGAACATTTATTCTACACTTAACCCGATGTGCATGATAAAATGTCAGCTTGCTGAATGAGTTCTAGCTTTACATAAAACATTAACTTTAAACATTTGTATGGGTTTTGAAAAAATATAACTGTTAACTTTCATAACAAGGCGTACGTAAACATACTAAAACATACATACCGCAAGTCAAATATATATATAAATATATTCATATATATATAAGTATATGTAGATCAAAGTCTGCACTTTATTGTAACCGTCAATTCCTTAGTTCGGGTACTGCCCCTCCATACAGTAACACAAACTTGGCATTGCCCCTCCGTATAGTGACACATTTCCATACTTTAGGTATTGCCCATATGGCTTAAATGCACATAGACTGACAAACCGCATCGACAGTTACGGCTCATACGTCCATAACACAGTTAGATCATCAACTTAACCTAGGGGTCACGTTCACCCCGAAGTGATCGCCACCACTTCCATACCAGTTGTACAACCGTTAGCTAGTCACAAAGTCCCCTATAAAGGTAATGCTAATCATAAAGTAACATAGCGTCTGTCACCGAAGGAACCATAGCAGATTTGATCATAGACTTTCAAAAATGTTCACATATTTCTTTAGAAAACAAATTCTGAACTTCATAGTTAAAGTATTTGTACGTTTGTTTAAAATATCATTTCGTTCATAAACATTTCATTACTTCATTGGCAAAACATTTCATAATCTTACTTCATGAACATCACATCAGTACGTATACATAACATCCCAAAACATTGTAAAACTTCGTAAAAATGAACATCTAGAACTCACCTGATTTGCTGTAATTTTCTCAAATGATCGGCTAAGGTACTATACTATCTGCATGAAAATCAACAAGCGAAAATCTATAAAAATTGCTAATGTCTTCTATAGTACAATACTCTAAGCATTCACTCAAGAGTATTCATGCAGGTACTATTCTCACCAGAGTATTCATGTGAATACCCATAGTACAAGCACCAGAGTATTCATGCGAGTACTCTGAGTATACGCACCAGAGTATTCATGCGAATACCCATAGTACACGCACCAGAGTATTCATTCAGGTGAATACTCTGAGTATACGCACCAGAGTATTCATGCGAATACTCTGAGTACACGCACCGGAGTATTCATACGAATACCCTGATTACACACACCAGAGTAGTCATGCGAATACTCTGAGTACACGCACCCGTGTAGTTATGCGAATACTCTAAGCGTGCACACTAGTATTCGCCCAAATACTCTAAGTATTCGCACTTAGAGTATTCATGCAAATACCATGTTCACCATTTTCGCAAGAACCCTACTTTTGCATGAAATGACATCTGATCCGAGGAATACATCAAGATTCCAACTTTTTACGTCAAAAACTTATGTTTAGCTTCATTAAAGTTAGGCCATTTCATACGTAAAAATCCGACCTTTATAGATTAAACCCTATATTTACCCACTTTAACCTATATTAACAAAAGCAGAAGATTTAGGGCTCGAATCTTACTTCAACTCGTGTATTTCTTCGGTCTCTTTCTTCTATAATCAATTTATAACAGATTAGAGTAGGGTTGAAGACTTGGATGGAGGTTTTCTTTCACTTTCTCTCTCTAGTTCTCTCAAAAATGAAGGTGAAGAATGAGAATGGGGGTGGAGACGGCTAGATATAGGGGTATTCCCCTTCTTTTTTTTGTTTTACCCTTTTAGCCTTTGATCTTTATTCCTTTTGTTTCCAAACATCAAATAAAAATGTCAGGATTTTAAGGATCTTACATTTCAAGGGGCGAAACCCACTGAATAACGGTGTTCGAGGGTAACACGCCTGGTTTAGCAGGGTCCTAGGGGCAGTAGCCCGTAGTGGGTTCCAAGGGGCAACGCCCCAGGCTCGGTTAAGCTGCTCAACTGGAGTAAGCTCCTCCTCCAGAGTAGTTTACTCATCCAGAGTAGATTACTGATCTTCTGGAGTAAGATAGTCATCCGGAGTGAGTTAGTTAGTCCTCCGGACTAACTTGGTAACTTCTAAACGGTTGACGATTGTGGCAGCTTTAGCGAACTGTCATATCATTTCTTCGCATCGGTTCAGCCCTATATAGAGGTCAATTTTGGTCAGTATAAAAGACACGGAATTTCTAACAGATTTCATTTTTTTCCGTTCTAGAAATCTCTTATTCTTATCCAGTTGAATATTCATGTATACCTACGTAATAATTCAATATGAAAGCGAACTTTATCAAAGAATCTAGGTCATGTCAAATCCATATTCCTACAATAACAAAAGGATTACAAACAGATATAGAGGTATTGAATTAAAATGATATTAAATACACATGTATGTTTTTATAACTATCTATCAAATTTGCTAGAGGTCTTGTTTACGAAAATTAGTCGGGACTTTGTCGGAAAATATATTTCCTACGGGGTTTTTTTCAACAAACATTTTTTGTTGGAAACTTGTCGCTAACGGCCAATTTTGACAAATTTCTCACGAAACTGCTGTCGTAAATTTTTCATTTATATATATATATATATATATATATGTTTCTATATTAAGGTGCCATTTTTATTTGTCGTACAGGGCCTTCGAAATCTACGGACCAACCCTAAATTGAAGCAATTGTGCAAGTATAAATAGGGGTGACAAGTCCTCGTACGATCAAAAGACGACACGAACAGGGTATTAAAATAATCAGGTTTTGAGCCAGTTAAATTTTATTATATATGTATATATGACCTAAATATTATCGATTCTATATTCTGTCGATATGATATTTTACATGTATGTGTGGTATTTACATGAAGGGTTTATCTTACTAAAGTATAACGAATTTTCATATATTCTCATTATTAAAAAGTGAAATATTTATTTTTATCATTTCATATGATAATTATTTTCCGTCATAATTTGGAATATCTTATTGAATTGTTATTGTTTGGAAAGTGATGTGACATGCATTCATCTTTTTCCTGTACGAATAGTTATATTAGTGCAATTGGAGTCTAGTTAATTAGGAGTCAATTTTTAGCATGTTGTTATTCAATTGTATTTTCCATCGTTGAGACTCTAGATACCTTTGTAAAAGTAGTATCATATTTCATTTTCCGTATAACGTAAAATATATAAAACAGACTGATTCTCTCTCTCTCTCTCGTAAATTTTAACAATTATTTACAATTAATGATAAATATAAAAGATCAAACCTAGTGTAACAAACCTTAAAATCAACTGTAAAACTAACCACTGGCTTTGGTCCAGTGGTTATGGCAATGAAGATTCAACCTGCCCACGCAGGTTCGAATCCGAGCCGAACCGGGTTTTAGTCCGGAGTGCGTTACGCTAGCGGGGTTTGGCCCGTGTAGCGGCGCAACTGCTGTCAAATGGCAGCAGGCTCCATGGTTTCCCGGTGAAAGCCTAAGCCTCTCGTTCTGAACCCGCGGGCCCGGTTCAGACAACGTAGTGGTCAGGTTGAGGGGTAACGGGTCTCCGATTCGGAGATGCGGCTGCCACTTAAAAAATGAAAGTCGCCTTTCAAAAAAAAAAACTGTAAAACTGGTTGGTTTATAAATTCTTGGGTTTATATCTGGGCACAGATGGAAAATGAAGGACTAGCGAGTAAAAGGATAGAGCCAAAAGGACAAGGTCATGAAATTAGGATTAGTTGTTGTCTCCCATTATACCACTACCGACTACACACTATCAAACTCCAAAATACATCAAATATATATTTGTGTGTGTGATCTTTTTACTGTTCCTTGGGAAGCAAATAGTTTAAACCCCAGCACCCCGGCAGTGAGCTTTGAATGTAGTGATACGGTCGCCTTGGCTACATACACACACTCTTTCACACACACACACACTTGATATATTAATTCGTCATCTTCTTCAATTCTTCCATGCACATTAAACCTACTAGTAAGTTATCATCTTCATCATAACACACACACATTTATAAATGAATGTGTACAGACTTGGAACATATCAATATTCATCGGATTTGTGAGGATATATAGGTATATGTATGGGTTAAGCAATAACAAATTTTGAGCTATTTTATCAACTTAGATTTTCTTAGAGAGACCGCCTACGATTAAACAGATCAGACATGACACGACACGATTAACATGAGTGCTAAACACGAACACGACACGATTAATTAATCGTTTCATTTTCTTCAAACACGAACATGTTTATAAATGTGTTACACGACACGATGTGTTTAGACACGATTTTATAAAACTATGTATATTATAGTAACATAAATGTGTATATTTAAAAAAAAATTGAATAGCTATATTTTTTAAAAGAAACGGCTAGGATTTTAGTATTATAAATATGAATATGTTTTAAAAAAATTAAAAATATAAATAGGTATAATCGGGTCTAAACAAGTTAAGCAGGTTAAGATTTGTTCAAACACAATTTTAATCATGTCTTAAACATGTCAGTCTGTTTATGACACGAAACCTGTTACGCTAATACCCAAACCGGTTTAACTCCGTATCATGTCGTGTTAGCATATTCATGTCAGAAATTAATAGCGAGTCTTATACAATGTTAAATATAGAAAACCAACAAAAACTAAATTGAAAGGGAGAGACAAGTAACTTTGGATTCATTAATTCAGTCTTAAAAGAGTAGGTTTCTAAAGGTGTAGTCAAACTTTATGCATACAATTACAAATATTAAATAGTCTGTGACGTCAAAGGCATAATAGTTCAGCTGCATTTTGGTGGTGGGATAAAGCTCAGTAACCATAAGGTGCTGGGTTCGAATCTCATAAGAGGGTTTTCCCAGAAAAATTGAGTTTCCTCCTGAACTGGTGACTTGGTGTTGGAATATGATCGGGTGGTGCCACTGGTGGCACGATAATACTCCAGTGGTCCGTCAGTGATCCAAATTTATCGTTAAAAAAAATAGTCTGTTACATTAACCGTCTAAATGATTATCTATTCCTATGCCTTTTTTGCTTTTGTTTTTTTCTTTTGAGAAGGTTAACTAACTTAAAGATACTTGCAACCAATCCGTTTCCAATATTGAAGATTTTCACTTTTTAATTTAAGTTTTGCTTTAATGATGCGGGGATGACGCACTAATTATATGAGACAACTGAAGTATATTGAGGTGATTTTAATTTTTATGGTAACCGTTTATGTTACAACTGTTGCTTTCTTTTTCTAAAATAGAATCATTATGGAAAAATGTACGAATATATCTTTCACATATCTTTAACACAAATAAATTATCATATCCATAGGTTTGGTTATATAATTATATATATATGGTACTAGGTTAAAATCTCGTGTATCATACGGGTTGAATAAATGTAATGTTATATACTTAGTAATAAAATTTTTATGTCTTTAAAATCTTGTGTATTATACGGGTTGAATAAATCTGTGTATTATACGGGTTGAATAAAATATAATATAATATGTTAACACATACACTCGTCAAAATATGTTTTTAAAAAAATGTACTTTGTCGTGACATTTATAAATTATGTTAAGTTAATTTTTAAAACATTTTTTTTAACTGGGTATTAATTTTTTTTATGTAGTTGATAAATGTTAATTCATATTAAATTCATTTGGTTAATGACTTAATGATATATAAAAAATATTCATAATTAAATAATAAGTATTCTTAATTATAATCATATTAGATATTTAAAAATATATATTCTTTTAATAAGTATTCTTAATTATATTCATATTAGACTTAATGATGTTTATTTATTAGTATAAAGATTTATAGATTAGTATAAGTGAATAATTATATAAAATAAATAATATTACAATAACTACAATAAAACATTTTAGTATTTTAAAATTAATGCTAGTGATAAAAATATTGAATTTAATGTGATTGTTAGAAGGGAAAATTACCAAAATGGATATTTGACCAGTCAAACATACCAAAATGTATAAACTTTTTCAGCCTACTAATTTGTGGTCATTTAAACCAATAGGCGGCTAGAGCCGGCTTGTTCAGCCAACTCAAATTCCGTGCCCAACCAGCTTTTGTCTGATTTTCAACCAACCAGAAACTAACACGTGGCGACTCTGACTCCAAAGCCGGCTGAAGCCCACTAAATAGTAGGCTCAGCCGGCGCATTTTTTTCCCACATGGCTTAGCCGACTTGGGAGTCACAAGACGGCTTGGCTTGTTTTAGTAGGCGCCGATTGGGTTAATACACGTGATAGCCGGCTTGCTTCGACTTTTTACAACACTTATTTAAGTTAGTTTACCATTTTTCACTCAGAATTTTGCTAGTTTCTCTCCATTACAATGTCTATGAACATTGTAATTTACAGCGGTGACAGATGAGAATATGTTGATGGTGTTGTTGAATACGTTCCGTTCGATTGTGCAAAGCGCGGTATAAGGTTATCTACAAATGTGGGATTACAATGGTTTGTTATCTATTATTTCGAATGTTTGTGGCGAGAATATTAATAGGTTATCTTATAAAATGTCAACATTTACCGATCCAATCGACATATACGATAATAGTTATATTTTCTTTTTTTGGTATATATAAAAAAAAAAATCCGTTTCAAATATATAAGTTGTATGTTATCCAAGAATATGGTGTTAGTTCGTCTACCCGAAAACCTGTGTCTATTGGTTCGTCTAACAGATTACCTATTTCTTTACCGAGCTCTAGCTCTCAACCCATGGCAAAAGAAGATGAATTTAAGTTCCCTTTTGATTTAAATGTTACTGCAAATAACTATGAAACATATACTTACTGTCATTCTGAGCCAAATAATGACACGTTTTATTCAAATCCTAGTGAGACAACTTTTTATTCAAATCCACGAAGTAATTTGTTTCCTATTAGTGAGGCACCAGAGCCATCACCGGAACACAGTGTGCAGCCAAAACCCGAGCCTCTATCAGATTTTATTCCTGACCCAACACCAAAAAATTCTGGTGTTAAAGGTGGTGAATCAATTAATAATGTTTTTAAAGGTGTGTGTTTTAGAGATAAAGAACATTTAAAGTTGGAGCTTGGAAAAATGTGTGTTAGAGAGTGTTTAGATTTCAAGGTTAATATATCTAAAAAGAACAGGTATGAAGCATCATGTCCTACGCCTAATTGTGAGTGGCGTATTAAGGCATACAGTTATGGTGAATCTGTTGCGTTTCATGTTAGATATTTTAATAACCAGCACACGTGTTCACGGACACAAACGTACCATCATATCCGTAAAACAAATAAAAAGGTAATTGGTGATTTGATCAAAGATCAACTTAAGGATCCGGGATGTGTCTACAGGGGAAAAGACATAATGAAAGATATTAATTCAAGGTTTCCTATCAAAATTACATACCACCACGGTTGGCGAGGAAAGGAATATGCATTGCAGATGTTGAGGGGAAATTATAATTATTCATTTTCTGAACTTTCAACTTATTTCCATAATCTGAAGAGGGCCAACCCTAGAACTGTCACTCATATTCTAACAGACAAGTTGAGCCGTTTCGAAATGTGTTTTGTTGCTATTGGTGTTGCTGTTAGTATCTTATTGTTTATATTGGTGTGTTAATGTTTATTAATATATAAAGTTTGTTATATGTTTCTGACGCAATTGTTTATATTACAGATTGAAAGTTTTAGGTGTTACCTTGGACCGGTAATAATTATTGACGGCGCACATCTTAAAGGTGGTTTTAAAGGCACAATGTTTTTAGCTGTAGCCATGGACGAGAATAATCAGATCTTGCCTATTGGTGATTGTTGGACATGGTTTTTAACAAAGCTGAAAGAATGTATTGGCGAACATCCAGAATTGGTGATCATATCTGATAGGGCAGCTTCAATTGATTTGGCTATTAGAGCCGTTTTTCCATATGCACATCATGGGTTTGTTGTCGCCATTTAATGATGAACCTGCGATTAAAATCTTTGGCGAAAAACACGATCAACTTTGGTGGAAGACATGAAAAGCCTTTGTTGTGTCTGATTTTGAAGACAATTTCAATGCCCTTTGTGAAGTTGTTCCTACTGTTCGCGATACTTTACTAGGTGTTGGTTTGCATAAATGGGCACAGGCACATTTTGTTGGTCAACGATATGGAATTATGACATCATACAGTGCTTAGTCTATTAACGCATTATCACGTAATGCTCGACGGATGCCTATTACCAAACTAATAGAATTTTTTCGTGAGTCGGTCCAACAATGGTATTTCAACAGGCGACACCTTGCAGGTTCAAATTTGTAAATAACTTTATACTATTACACATGAATTTGTAGTTACTAATATATTTTGTACTTGCAGCTAAAAATACACATGATCTTACCGTTTGGGCGGAAGATAAGGTTGACAAAAAAATCTCAAAATGTGTGACATGGACAGTGCATGGTATACAAATTTGAAGTTGCATCCCCGTCAAGGAGAGGTTTTGTGGATTTGCTTAATAGAACATGTAGTTGTCGACAATGGCAACTGTCTGGTTTACCATGCAGTCACGTGATATCTGTTTCTAAGTACTTAAAGCAAACTGATTGTAGCACTTGGGCGATGCATTGGTTTACAAATAAAGTATACAGAAGGACATACGAAGGAATAATAAATCCCCTTCCTGAAGAAGCAGAATGGGATCGACCCGATAACATTATTATTATCAAGCCACCACACATGGATAAAAGACAAGGCGGACGTCCTCGTGCAAATAATCGTATTCCATCCCAAGGAGAGGAAATAAAACCGTTGCATCCCCAGCTCCAACAGTTTATCAACCTTCTCACAAAGCTTCCCATCCTTTGGTATGCTGTCACTCATCGGTTCAGAAACCGGAATCCCTTTCCTCTGAAGCGTGTGTCGTTCCTCAACATTTTGTTGTTTACTCAGATACTCTAAGCTTGAAACCCACCATTCCAAATTTCTTCTCCTCCTCTTTAGGCTTCAGTGCAACCGACCTGTTTTTTTGCTAAAAAATGACTTCAGCTTATCAGTCATAAAATTTAACATGCTAAGTCATGATATTAAGTAGGCTAAAATAACAAATATAGCAGTCTAAGTACAAACATTTAGAAGGCTAAGATATCATACTTACATGCACTGAATTTATCAACACCCACGTGGCTCTATTCTAGTTTACTCTACAAGCAACACCCCAACTCAGTCATCTCAGAACCTTTAATTTGTATGTGTTTACAAGGGTGCGGATCTCTGGAAGAACCTCATAGATCCACATCTTTTAAACATTAAAAATGAATTAGTAATAGAACTAGTAATTCAAGGCATTACATCCAAAAATATATTGAAATTTGCTTACCTTAAAAGCCTACACAAAACCATTCAAAGAGTAATTCTTCACCTTCTGCTTATTTTCTTCCATTTGTTTCTTCTTAACCTCAAAAAAATTATGGAGACTCGAAAAAGTTACATCCCATAAATAGTTACCCCAAGGATACCGGTCCCATTGGTTTAGATCATTAACCAAATCCACCAAAAGTCGTCAATGTAAGACGTGGTTTGGGTTCCTTTGAAGCCAAATTCAACCAACAGCAACAAGGACAGCCGCACAACATCATCGTCCTCCACACCTGATAAATGCCCAGCATAAAATTTCACCAATTCTTTACAAGTCAATCTCGCCCCACCAAACACCTTGTCCTTAAATTTTACATTTAAAGTTGATGTAGGCTCGTTCCATTCACCAAATCTAAACCCTGTCATGAGACAAAACTCTTTTGGTCCGAACCTTAGGGCCTCCCCTCCAACATGATGGTACAGCCCGTCAGTTCTTGGGTTAAGCTGAGTTTTAATCTCATGTTGAAACATGAGGTGTATTAACAAACTGTCAGCAGCTGTGCATTTACAACTTAACCAACTCCTGAAACATGTGCCCTCCATATCTTCATTTGGTTTTCATTGAGCTTTACTTTTATTTGAGTAACAACCCTGGGTGAACATCTCACTTTCATTGAGCCTTCAAAAAATAGCACATTTAGCCACTATCACTATCTAGCACCACACATATACAAGGCTAGAATACATTTCAAAGCAGGCTAGTATATCACATTTAGTCGGCTAACATATGACATCTACAAGGCTAAAAATAATTTATTCTACTCATTATGTAACCTAAAACCCTAACACATGACAATGCTAATATATAGAATGTAAACTATCATACACAAGTCTTTAACATCAAACTAACCATTTCATAAGCTAATGTGATTTTATGCTAACCATTTCACTGTCTGATTGCATACAATGGTCCGGACATACTTCACAATGATAGTAGTTTCAAGCATGAGTAGCCTCTATCACTATCTAGCACCACACATATACAAAGCTAGAATACATTTCAAAGCAAGCTAGTATATCACATTTAGCCGGCTAACATATGACATCTACAAGGCTAATAATAATTTATTCTACTCATTATGTAACCTAAAACCCTAACACATGACAATGCTAATATGTAGAATGTAAACTATCATACACAAGTCTTTAACATCAAACTAACCATTTCACTTCACAGGCTAAGATATCAAATACATCTTTTAGCGAATTAATTTGAAATCATGCTAAGATATCAAATTTAGATGGCTTGGTCATCACATCTAGCACATAACTTTATTTTACAGGCTTATATATCACATTTAGCAGGCTAAAATAGCAACTCAACAAAATAGATTACCGTCATGTAATCATCCTCGTCGGACATGATCGGATGCTTGAATCCTTCAAATATTGTTCGAATGCTCCTCGTATGCTTTAATCCTTCAAAATATTGATCGAAACCTTGAAAATTTTTGAAAAAAACCCTAACTCCCGACTGCTCAGCCTTTCAAATATGGTTTTAGGGGAAACCTCAGCCTACTTCTCATAACAGGCTAATATCAGTCGACTGTAGTTAGTAAAAAATACAATACACGTTGGCTAAGCCGGCTTCTAAAACCGGGAATTGTGTCAGATTACTTTAGCCGTCTATCAAAAAGAAAACCACATCACACGCTGGGTCAGCCGGCTTATGTGTCAGATAGGTGTGTAAGATAGGTGTGTCAGCTTCTCGGGAAAGTAATAGGCTTAGCCGGCTTGTTTCTAGAATTTACACCTCTAAAGTAATAGGCAGGCTGGAGAATCATCGACATTACAACCAAATATTCAAGAAAAGCCTAAGTGGTTGTTTCCATGTGATGAGTCGGAAAATTGGTCAGAAAATGTGATCGATTTTTATAACAACGGAGATGTCAGATTTTGTTATTCTGCTTTATTGGAATCCACAGAAAAACTGGGTAACGAGTTTTGGGACAGTCTATTGGATTTTATCAACAACGCTTTTTTTTTTGCCAATCGTAAACCATCAAAACTTTTTTATTTATTTCATTTATTATAACTTGTTAATAATGTTCTCACTAAATGTTTATTTTTACAGCATATCGAAGCGTGGGAGGGTAGAATTATGCGCATCCGACACGTAAAAGTGACGAAAAACGAATCACCATAAAATTTGCGTTGGACCGTCTTCCTACCGCAGTATTATAATCATTTATTAAATCAGTCGTCGAAAATAGCATTTTCATTTTCTATTGTTTAGAAAAAATATTTTCCTCCACTTTGGGAAGTTGATTACGTTTATGTCCCACTATTTATAGAACAAAGACGTTGGTTACTAATAGGAATTGACATGAAGAAGATGGAAATAGAACAATATTAGACTGAAAATTTTTCTTCAGTGGTATATCGCCACTTAATTTTTCCGTTGGTGACAAAATTTGCTGTACACTTCGGAGCTTTGTTGGTCAATATATTAATTATTGGAGGAAATCTACGCAAAGTGAGAAACGGTTCACGTTTTTTATTGAAGAAAAATACATCCAAAGCCACCACCGTTACCTAGTTGAAAATTCAGGAGTTTTAACTTGTATGCTAATGGAACATTTAACTCTGAAAAAGCCTTTAAATTTAGATGGAGATTTCTGGGAGAATGTTACGAAATATCGACAATTCATGACAGATAAAATTTATATTTGTCGTTGTTTACTGACACCTACTGACACGTAGAGTGATATTGTAACTTACAATATTTCGTATTTTGTTTTAATGAAATCGTGTTATTTTTAATGAAATCTTGTTATTTTGTTTTAATGTTACTAATAATATTTCGTATTGTAACTTAAAATATGTTACGAAAATAAAATGAATTACATTACGGAACAATTAAAATACCATAACATAAAAATATAAATTTTCATAAACAAAAAATAAAACTTACATAACCTAAAAATAAAAACATACATAACCTAAAAATAAAAAAAAGAGTAAATTATAGAAATCGTCCTTTATGTTTATACCATTTTTCAGCTTATGTCCTTTAGTATAAAAAATGTCATAGATTATCCTTTACGTATAAATTTGTTGCGGTTTACATCCTTTAGCCTAACGGTCGTTAGATTTTGGGGTTAAGTTCTATCATGTGCAATGCACATGAGGGTGTTTTGATCATTTTACCTTTTCAGGGATCATTTGTGTAATTAATTTAAATGTTTGGACTTTTCAGAGATACCATCTCTTTATCTCTGTCTTAACTCTTTCTCTCTCTCTCTCTCTCTAACTTCTGTGCTCACACCGCCATATCACCACCACCGCCAGCCACCAGCTAACAACCACCACCAGCCAACAACCACCACCAGCCGACCACCGCATCACGTCATTTTCGTTCTTCAAACACGAAGAAGCAGAAATTAGGGTTTTGACGGCGGCATGGTGGTATTTCCGGCGCCGGTTACTTTTGTGCCAACCACCGCATCACGTCGTTTCCGTACTTCAAACACGAAGAAGCAGAAATTAGGGTTTTCGACGGCGGGATGCAGAAAGGAAATTCAGGGAGAGAGAGATTAAAATACAGTTTGGATCATCTTCCATCATCCATCATCCATCATCGTTTGGTTTAAGGAGAGAGAACCACAAAATTATGTAAAAGAAAGCAAAGGTGCTATCATCGATCATCTCTCATCAACCATCATTGTCTGATTTAGGATCTCTAATCGCGTCATCGGTCATCGTTTATCATAGACCTGGTTTGGTTCTTCAATCTGGTTTAGATCTGCATCATCGTTCTCGGTCTTGAATCGTGCCTGGGTCTTGATTTTTTTGTTCAAATCGAAAGGAAAAGTAGAAAAAGACAAACATTTTAGAACTTAACCCCAAAAACACCGTGGTCTTTTTCGGTGGTGGAGAGAGCAGAAACGACCGGTGTCTTTTCCGGTAAACGGTCGGGGGTCTTTCCGATGGTGTGGTGGGGTTTTAAGAGTCTAAATAGTCCAAACATTTAAGTTAATTACACAAATGATCCGTGAAAAGGTAAAATGACCAAAACTCCCTCATGTGCATTGCACATGATAGAACTTAACCTCAAAATCTAACGACCGTTAGGCTAAAGGACGTAATCCGCAACAAATTTATACGTAAAGGATAATCTATGATATTTTTATGCTAAAGTACATAAACTGAAATATGGTATAAATATAAAGGACGATTTCTGTAATTTACTCAATAAAAAATTAAAGATGCTTGAAAGAATCAAAGGAGTTATCCGAATTCCAAGAGCGCTCGTCTTCCCATGGATTAAAATAACTGAGACACTCGTCCTCGGTGAGGTATTCCTCCTCGTCTTCAGACTTAGGCACGTACTCCTCTCCAGGGTCAGTGAGGTAACCCTACTCAGAGTTAGGGAGATGCCCCTCATCTGAATCAGGGACATATTCCTCTCCAGGGTCAGTGACGTACGCTTCTTCTAAATTGGGGACGTACACCTCGCCTGAATCGGGGACGTGCAAATCATCTGAATCGGGGACATGGTTGTCCCCAATTTGTAGTTGGCCAAAAACATGATCGAGTGCCCAATTCCACTCTTTATCCGTCCAGGTCAATGGTTCATCAGGTTCATCAGCTGGTCGAGAAGGGTTGGCAGGCTGTACAGGTTGAACAGGTTCATCAACCGGTCGAGAAGGGTTTGTTGGAAATGGATATCCTCCACCCATATTTGAGAAGTTAAATGTTGGAGTGAAAATTGAAATTTGAAAAGTGAAAATGAGGGTTGAAATAATAAGGTTCATATTTATAAAAGTTGAAGACGACTAATAATATCACTCTAGCCGGCTGTGGCGTGTATTAACCCATTCGGCGCCGGCTAAAACAAGCCAAGCCGACTAACACATCCCAAGCCGGCTACAGCTGGAGCCAAGCTGGCTAAGCCACGTGGGAAAAAAAACGCGCCGGCTGAGCATACTATTTAGTGGGCTTCAGCCAGCTTTGGAGTCAGCGTCGCCACGTGTCAGTTTCTGGTTGATTGAAAATCTGACAAAAGCTGGTTGGGCACGGAATTTGGAGCCGCCCAAACTAGCCGGCTCTAGCCGCCTATTGGTCTAAATGACCACAAATTAGTAGGCTGAAAAAATTTATCCATTTTAGTAAGTTTGACTGGTCAAATGTTCATTTTGGTAATTTTCCTTTGTTAGAAACTGTTCAAATTAATGTGAAAATTATGAAATTATAAAATTTTGAAAGTGAAAATTAATATAAATTTTTTTTTCGTATTTTTAAAAACATTTTGAGTGGTGAGAATATTGAAATTAATGTGATAGTAAAAAATTATGGAAATTGTCTAAAAATTAGGAAACAATCAAAAGTTAAAAAGATTAGAATCAAAATTAAAATTAATATTATATTTATTTTTTGCCATGTGCCATGTGTGAGGGGTTAAGAAATTGCCATGTCGCATATATGGGTGTTAGAATATGCCAATCGGCAAAAAATGATGTTTCTTTATTATAAAATCATGTGGTATACTAGCGTGAAGCTCACCCGTGAGCCTCACTCACGCTATGAACCACAATGAAACACCGTCTCCTTGATGGTGTGAGAGTGTGAGTGAGGGATTTACATAAAGATCTTCACGGGAAGAGGAGAAGGAATCAAGTCGTTGAACGACTAAAATTTTAAACTTATCACCGTTGAACATTCCATTTTACCCACTATAAATAATCATTTAACCCATTTTATAAAACACAGCAAAAAACTCTCATCTTCTCACTATCCATTTTATAAAAAATCTCATCTCCTGTCTATAAAAAATCTCATTATCCAAGTCATGAATTTTAACGGTCCGAACATGTTTTGGCTTCGATACGCGTCTCAACAAATGGAAGAATATAACGTGAGAGAAGATTAATTGGAAAAGAGAAAAAGAAGAGATGAAAATTCTCGCTCTCAACCTTGATCAGATCACTGGCCCCCGACGAGCCTTTCTCGAGAGGAAACAAAACGAGATCAAGACAAAATATGGAATCGAGTAGTTTTATTTATATTATTTGAATGTTTATGTAACTTTTTTTTTGTTATTTGAATTTTTATTTATGTCCTTTTATTATTATAATTTTTATTTATGTCATTTTTTATTATAATTTTTATTTATGTTTTTTTATAAATTTATTAGTTAAATGAATATTAAATTAAAATATATTTAATGCTCACACTCACTCACTTGGATATTTCCCTTATCAAGTTAGTGTGGTGTGAGAATTGAAAAAAATGACGTGACGCCACATGGCAAGCACTTTTCTCCTCACAAAACCTTCTCTTACTTGGGTATACCACATGCTCTAATAGTAAGATAAGATAAGATAAAATAGTAAGATAAGATAACATTTTAAATGCATTTTGAATATTTTATTAATAATCAAACACTTTCTGTTAAATTAAATTAAATTATGCGTCAAAAAGTATCATTAAATGGAAAAGAATATTTTGAAATATTTCACAAAAAAAATTCTTATACATCCTAAATTAAAATGACACCACGTAATTTAATAAAGCATAAGTTACAGATCATCTATATGAATTTATTAAAATTAAGGATATGGTTTTTAACATATACTGTTTATGAATTTTATTCATATTTTTACTGTTTTTACATTTATAGTATCTCGTCCGAATAAAATGATCAATCTCTCTTTACTATTTTATTTCAATTTTTTTATTTTAATTGAATTTAATAGTATTAATCAATATTTAACTATTACTAAATAACGATTAGAAATTAATTATTTTGTGTATATAATATTTCTTCAAATTTAAGCCCAACACCTTCTTCTCATTGACAAGTCTCAGTTTTACCTTCTTGATTTTAATTGAATCGATAAATATAACACATAGGTTAAGGAGGAAAAAAAGGTTTGAGATCATAGTATAAAATTTTAATAGATTATATTACATTAGTATTATAAAAGTTTAATAGGTTTATCTATTTTTAAATATGTATTCTTAAATTTTATTAAAATTCTTAAATTAATAAGTTTATTTTATATAAGTTTATGATGTTTAAAAAAATATATAAATATCTATATTTTTATTAATAGATTTACTTTATTAAGGTTTAAAAATATATAATTAATTATATATTTATTATTTATAATTTAAACGAAAAGTAATATATATATATATATATATATATATATATATATATATATATATATATAGGGGAAGGATCAAGAGAAAACCACAAAGTTAGGCGAAAACCAAGAAAACCACTAAAACAATGTGTAATACTATGGGTTACGTATACGTAACCACAATTTTTTTGAATTTTTTTGTTTTCTGTTTACGTATACGTAACACTATGGGTTACGTATACGTAAGCCAATATTTAAATGATTTTTTGGTAAAAACTTGTAATATTACATTTATACTCTTATAAAAAAATAAAAATAAAATAAAATAAAAAATAAATATAACTATATTATTGATTAAAATTGATTTTTTAGTGGTTTTCTTGGTTTTCGCCTAACTATTGGTTTTCTCTGGAACCCACCCCTATATATATATATATATATATATATATATATATAAAGTTGTGCAGGACCCTAAGGACTCATCCGTGCAGTGCGGACTCAGGAATTTTTTTCATAAGGTCAGAAATTTTCTGGGCCAGTTGTCTATCGCTGAATTTTAGATTTTTTCGTTTGGGTCGGTTCGGGTCACATTATAAAAATAAAACCAAATTAAACTGCAAACACATAATAAAAATAACATTATAATTATTCTCTATGAGTTTTCATTTTTTAAAACTTAGCCATTACATTATCTACAAAAACATTTTAAAGCAACATTGTTTTTCAAAGACAACTTGTATCGATTGACTTTTTCTAACCAAATCTTCACATTTTTTATTTTTTTGATGATTAGTTGTGCACACTATTAACCTCATCCACGTGAGTCATTAGTCAACCTATTTGCTCTATTTCAACTATTAAACCCCTCAGTAACAAATGCCTCTTAGTGACTAAAATAATATTAATGGGAGTGACGTGGCAATGACACACTTAATTCATTAAAATAGTAATAGACTAATAAAATTAAACTTGCTCTAAATTAGGTAAAGTTAAAGTCTAGATCCTAAAGGTTTATATTTATTATATTTTTTTCACTTATTTGTGTAACGTCCAAAAATTTTGACGAATTTTAAAACTTTTAAACGACGCGGAAGCTAGGTCCCAAAACGACAATCAACATAAAATTGACATTAAGTTTACAAATAAGAAGTTTAGACATCCCACACGTCTAATTAACAACCGACGTTGATTTAAAACATCCTCAACGAGATTAGCGTTTTAGCAAACAAATACCCGACTAGAGTATGAGAATCCAAATCCACATGAAGCATGACCCGAGGCTTAATTGTCACACCCCCGGATTTATCTACTTAATAAATAAATACAGGTTGCAACGATTGGTTCATTACACGATAGCGGAAGCTGTAATAGTGATTTCTAAGACTTGATTACATATACAATTACTAAAACTAAGTAATACTATGATCTAAGTTCTTCTAGATCAACGATAGACTTGAGACTTGATATTCTACGTCCTTCCAGCTACTAGGAATTGATCCAACATAGCTAGCTTATTCCAACCGCGCCATGGCTAAAGGTTACCTGAGAAACATACTTGAAAGTGTCAACACAAAGGTTGGTGAGTTCACAGAGTTTGTTCATTTAGTACAGTTAGTTTTCCCCGAAAACGTATACATGACTTAGCCGTCATAAAATAAGTAGTTTTCCTTTGAAAACATTACCATGACTTAACCGTCATAAATTTAATGTTTGAACATGATCCTTATAACCTGATCAGAATCCTTTTGTATAAACATGATCACTTTAACTTGATCAAAACACTTTTGTTTAAAACCTGATCACTTTAGCCTGATCAAAACTCTTTTGTTTAAAACCTGATCACTTTAGCCTGATCAGAACTAACACTTTTGTTTAAAACCTGATCACTTTAGCCTGATCAGAACTCTTTTGTTTAACCTGATCACTTTAACCTGATCAAAACTCTTTTGTTTAACCTGATCACTTTAACCTGATCAGAACTCTTTTGTTTAACCTGATCACTTTAGCCTGATCAGAACTCTTTTGTTTAACCTGATCACTTTAACCTGATCAGAACTCTTTTGTTTAACCTGATCACTTTAGCCTGATCAGAACTCTTTTGTTTAACCTGATCACTTTAACCTGATCAGAACTCTTTTGTTTAACCTGATCACCTTAGCCTGATCAGAACTCTTTTGCATATATTACCAATGAATTATGAATACTAATCCGATCTATTGACCTCATTTGTAAGCTTGCAAGGAATACAAAATAGTATGTAATGTACGAGACCGTAACCAAACCCCAACATTCGGTGCCTCCCCCTCGCCTTTCTGCGAGTAAGACAATATGCGGTCATTCGGCCATTTGGACCCCTGGTTAGCGCGACTAACCATGACCGGAGGCGTCACCCCCAATAGTACTATTCATATAATCCCGGGCTAAATCCATAGCTAATGGTTACTAATTTATTCAGAGGACTTTAAGCGCTTTATTGTTCCCTCAATACATACATACGGTCAGATCATTAGTTTCATTCATTTACATACGAAAATTCTTTACAAGTATGTTTCCACCCCAAATCATTTCAAAACTTTAGAAAAAGGGGATTAGTGAAACTCACAAAGAGTTAAACCAGAGTGTTCATATTGTCAAACGTGTAAGCAATTGTATTTCATGTTTTCAAAACATAACAAGTAAGTATGTTTCTCCCCCGATGTTTACAAAACAGTAAAGAGTAAAAAGGGGGCCGTGAACTCACCTTGAGTTTGTGTATACTTGTAATGATACTTGTTGTAGTCAAACTTGACTATTCGTACCCTAGATACCAAAGGGTAAATTGTGTTAAGACCGAACGTCTCATATTGCAAATTGTTCACCGACCTAGTAAATCTAGTTGCTTTTGTTTAAATATCTTCTTAGATTTTCAACACTTGTTTTGCTATAAAAACAGTTCTAAGTTACTGCCCAATGTGACTGATGAACAGGTGTCGAAACTACCTAGTTTCGATTGAGTAGTTGGGTATCGAAACTACCTAGTTTCGATTGAGTAGTTGGGTATCGAAACTACCTAGTTTCGATTGGCAAGAAGGGTATCGAAACTACCTAGTTTCGATTGAGCAATATGTATCGAAACTACCTAGTTTCGATTGAACAACTAGTATCGAAACTCTCAGTTTCGATTGGGTAAACTGGTATCGAAACTATAGTTTCGATTACTGGACTTCTGTTTGACAGAATCAGTCATGCATATTTTTAGGTTTTAATCTTGAATTCGACACACTTTTCTTGTTATCTTTCTTGCGTTTGAATATTTTGTATGTTTAGCTACAGTTTTTAAAGAAAATATTGTAGATATTATTGAGTTTTTACCTAAAACAGAGAATGACGATTTTGAGAGAAACAGAGAATGATCTTGAATCTTTTGCTAAGCTCTCTTCAGGAACACTTGAAATTCTTCTTATAACACCGAATTATGGTGGATTTTTGCCTTAAACTGGACTTCGACTTGAAGGAGAATTGGGAATTTGCCGTAAGAAAATGAGAAGTATGAAAGGGATTGTGGGATTTCGACTGAGGAGGTATGGTTTTTATCTGAATTTGAGTGTATTAGCAAGTGGGAGAATGGCTCCCCTGACTTTTGGCCGAGAAAGTCAAGCAAGTGGGTTGGGATTTAAATAAATCAAACCATTTGATTTAAGTGTAAATTTAACCACTAGTGTTCGTATTTGGTCGGGTTATCCTGGTACGTGAATCGGTAACTCCTAGAATTACCAAAATATGAAATGAGACCATGTACGGTTTTTGTTAGGCCTTAATGTCCTTGTTTGTGAAATTAAGTAAATCACAAAAACAATTATAATGTAAACTTGTTTATAACATGTACGGATATTGACCTGAATTGTCGGGTGTCACATTAATCCGGAGCTTTACCTACATTAAAACACCTTTTATAACACCATTAGTAATTATACAACATTGTGCAAGAACCCCCAAGTGTTTAACTCCCAAAATCACCCGCCGGTGTATGGGTCGGCGTTCCACAGACCCCTACCGGCGTCCCATACTCCGGTCTCAGGTCTGCACACCTAAATTTTTAGTTTTTTGACTTATCTGATCCATTGTTTGACCTGTTTACACCCCAATGCTGGTAAATAGTATTTTAACTTGTTTTAACACCAAACAAGTATTCCCCCACCCATTTGAACCCTCTTAATCGACTCACAACACCATGGCACGAGTTCCACACCTGTGTTACCCAAACTCCCCTTTTTGACCCGTTTGCAATTTTGTGCATTTAACCAACCCTTTAATTTGCATAACCACATATACAGGTTATCTTCATCAAATTACCACCTCTTAGTTGGCTTTCGACACCTCGGTACGAGAACCTCAACTCGTTTTACCCGTTTCGACCCATTTGCGTTTTTGTTCAAAATGACACCATTATGACTTGTGTAACCACACACACAAGTTTACCCCAACCACTTTGACACCTCTTAAATGGTTTCTAACACCCCGGTACGAGGACCACAACTCGTTTTACCCGTACTTGGAGTATTTGACTCCAAGACCACCATTCGAGTATTCCACCCTCGATTATCACCGTTCGAGTATTCCACCCTCGATTTCCACCATTCGATTGTTCCACCCTCGATTACACCCATTCGAGTATTCCACCCTCGATTACCACCATTCTTTATGTTTATATTTTATTATGTGATTACACCATTCACACTTACAATCATTCATATAAACATTTGCATAAAATCAACATTCACATAAGCAAGCATTCAATTAATCATTTACTTGAAGTTCTTAGACTTCAAGACCACCTATATTAATAACACATAAGCAAAATTATTCATTTAACATACTATCTACTTATTACACCAATGTATATCACCAAACGGCATTATGAGGTTCATAAACCTCAAACACCATAAACACCCACCCTTTTTTGCATACATCCATCATGTGCGTTTCATCATATCAACATACACACAATTACACATAAGATAAATGACAAATCATCATGTGTATAACTTGTGCATCTACTACCACCTATCATTACTAAGTAAGTGCAAAGCACTTATCTTTTGCTAAAGATGATCCCGCTTGATCCTCCAAACTAGCTTTCATACTACTTGATCTCATATACAACCCATTTACAATTAGTAATCCATTGATCACCAATTGACACCCAACACCTTTATGATCTAAAGATCAAGACCCTAACTTAGTTTGATTAACATGACCTTAATCAAACCCTCGACAATCAAATATCACCTTTCAACCCAAATGACTCGTTTGACCCATTATAGTCAAACTTCCAATCCACCAATTCATCATTTCCAATTGAGGTCTAACACCCACCCTAGACCTTATGGATTATACACATTCTAAACTTGATTAATTACACCTTAAACAAGTTTTAACCTCCCTACACAATCATTTACCCGTTTTGACCCGTTAAGGTTTTCACCCAATTACCACAATTTCATCCAATTAATAATTCACTAATTCAATTGGGTTTTCTACTTGAAAATATGATTATATAACACCATAACCACTTATCCACACTCAATTCACCATTTAAACCTCCCAACTGAAAAACCCCCAAATTTGGTTCCAAGAACCCTAATTTTCAAAGCTTCTAATTCGGTGAAATTAACATGAATTAGTTGAACCTCTAGGTTTAGTAATGCTTGATTATCAATCCTTTTCAACAAAACACCCAATACAACCCCCAATTTTCGTCCATTAGGGTTCATCCACCCAAACCCATCAAGAACAAGGTTTAATGGAGGAATCTATGTAGGAAGATGATGCTTACTTGATCATATGAAGAAATTGAGCTAACCGAATTCTTCAATCCAAGCATGCCACTTCCAGATTCCAAGTTCATGATCAAACCCTCTTCTCTATCTTTTTTTCTCCTGATTTGTGACACACACACACACTTTCAAGAGTGTGTGTTGTTATTTTCTACTCCCCACCAAATCAAGTTTGATATAATTACAAGACTGGTCCTTGTACTCTTCCTTTTGACTCCTTTTTCCAAATATTTATAATTTCAGTATTAAATAACACCCTCGAACTTTCTTTTATTTAAAAACACCCTCTACAATATAATTAATATATTATTGGGCAAACCCAAAAGTTGGTTCATCACAATTTGTTTATTTATTTTGTCATAAGTATAAATTTATATTATTTAAAATTTTAAATTAATGAGGGTCGGTGTCAAAATCTCTTAGGGTCACTTGGGATTGATTATATATATATACTAATATTTTTTTTTTCATGGGTATATCGAGCTAACCGTTCCCACTAAGATTGGTACGCCAATGCATCCGTGAGCGTATGTTCCCACAAACGCATAGCCACACAACGTGGCGTAGTGGGTGGTCCGTTTGCCTCCGATATGAACGTCTATGAGCGTCCTTAAGAGTGTCCTTGCGAGTGCTCAAATGGATTTGTTGCTCATATGTGAAAAGAAGTGTAGTTATTTTCATTACTTCACTTTTGACTCAAATTGGTAGCGTCTTTTTATCCATAATTAGTTATTACTTTTGAATTTTTACTTTTTTGAGTGCAATTTGGCTGAAATATTTCCATTGATGACACTTAAAACACATTGAGAGAAACAATCCCCATTGAAGTGATTGATGTGATTATATATAAATGAAGATGTATACCCAATCTCACTTCTTTTGATTCCTTTGCCTCATGTGATTCTTTCCTTTCTATAAAAACCTAAAAAATTAATTGTATTTGCTTTAAGCCTTTAAAGTGAAACTTTACTATTTATTTACCCCACATAAAGCGCAAATACAAATAGAATGCGCCATATTGTAGGAGAATAAATTTAAAGAAAAATTAAATACCTAGGAGTGTTAACTTACTGAGAGCTCGAGTTCTATTTTTAAAGTTCGGGCTCAGCTCGTTTATTATTTATTAATTAATTTTTATATGTATTTATAATTATTTTCATATATTTTATTATAATTTTTATATATAACATAATATTTATTATTTAGTTATTTTTTCATAATTTTTTATATACTAATTATTATTTTATAAATAAATATTTAATATATTAATTAAAAATATATATAAATAATAGGCTCGTTTAGGCTCGCGAGCCGACTCAAGCTCGATAAGTGAAGCTCGGGCTCATTTATTAAACAAGCTTAGTTTTAGGCTCAAGCTCGTTTAAACTCGGCTCGATTCGAGTTTTTAACTAGCCGATCTCGAGTAGCTCGCGAGCCGACATAGCTCGTTTACACTCACCAAGACCTACTATCTTAAGCTCCTTCCCTTGAAACACTTTTTGTTCCCAGTTATTGAATCTTCCAACTTATGTTCATACTAGATTTTTTTGAATTTAAAAGTAAAAAACAAAAAAAATGGTCGTTTGAATTATTATTCCTATGAATTTACTCTTTAAATATCTGAAAGTACAATATTCGTACTTATTTTTACAATGTGTAACACATATTCATAATCCTCAAAATATGGGATGTTTATTTAACTGATCCCTTAAATCTTTTCAAAAGTGATTATTTCACTCTTTTAAAAAGGTCCCTAATATTTTTGATTTATTAATTACATTTGCTTATATTGTTATGACTTGATCACTGGTTAATATTTGTATAATTTAATCCATTAATTATATTATAACAAATTAATCATTGCTTAGATTAAATATTTTTCACATAGTCCAATATATTTTTCTATATAAACCAATGTTCTTACGTGTTATTCAAGTATTTATAGACGAAGGCACATATGAGAGTATCCATATCAATTATATATATATGAAATCACATGAACACACGTGAACTATTTGTGACAAAATCTACGTCATTAATTTTGCAACAACGTTTTTCGATTCTAAATTCGTCTCAAAATTAGCGACAGGATTTTGTCACAAACTATGTTCACACTATTCACGAAGGATGGTTAAGATCCGGTGTAATTAAACATTTCAAAACATAAATGTTGAATTTTAATTTTACATATGATTATGCCTTTTTGCAATGACATTCAAGGTTGACACTTTTCTTTCCACACCCACAATCAAAGGCTTTTAACAAGGCACACATACTCATTACTAATCCGCTTCAAACCCCTAATCATTGCTCTTTGTTATATTACATCTGTCTCATGCATGTATATGTTAAACTTACTAGTGGATTTACTCAAAGATAAAAGCATGCGACGAACTGTTGATTAGAAACAGAAGAAAACTTGCTAACTTTTATTGAATGAATTGATATGCAAATTCAGAGATACGTAAACAAAAGGAACTAGATGACTATTTATAATTATTCTAACTTAATCTAACTTGCCTTCCAAGCTACAAGGACTTATTCAATTCAAACACTAAAATATAAAAGATAACTCTAAAAAGATAAAAATAATAAAGATAAACGAGAGAATTTAAATTCCGAATTTGAATTCCCTTGATCTCCTCCATCCTCCCCACGAGATCGTACCGTACCACCCTTATTCAAATGTTGTTCCCGTTCAATAGTATAGATACAAGTATACAACAATCACACATACAACCGACTTAATTTGTTCAAATCATGTAAATTCTATGATATTGATTGCTTTCACGCAAAAAATAAATGGCATATATGCATTAAGTAGTTGTACCAATTCAATTTAATTGCCATGGAAGGAGAGCAATCTAAATTAGGTCAAGTAAATTTTTGTTGTATTAAACACTTAATCTTTTGGCCAATTTCAAATATCATCCTAAAACTTACACACTATCGTATCTAATTATTTATTTAAAAATATCCTATATAGCCGGTCAGAATAATTAAAATTCTATATATACCCATTTCATTATATGCAATTTAGAATATAATTAATCATTATATATCTTTCTCATCACAATAATTAAACCCGTAATTTATAATCCGCCAGAGCTTTTCCAACTCATTCCCTATACCCATCTCTATCCGGCCTTAAAATTTGGAGAAATCACATAATTAAAAACACCACTCCATCTCATTTCTCATCCTCATACTCTATCCTTATGGTTTTAGGGAAAAATAAAGTGAATTGACTATTCATTACCCTAAAATGTTTTTAATTTAAATATTTAAATTCTCATTTTATTTTATAAAACGTCATAACTTATGTTTCTAATTTTTTTTAACTATTTATATTTTTTAGAAAATTATAGTTATTAACTTAATATTTAAATGTTTGCATGCTTAATTTTTATTAAAATTTTTATATAAAATATTTACAAGTTTGTGAATATTACAATCTTTGGACTCATTACATTTGTATCCTTAATCTTTAGATTTTGCTATTTTTTAAATCAATCTGTCCTAACCCAACCAAAATAACCATTTTGAAATGAAAGTGTTCTTTAAAAATTTATTACAAATAAATTTTAGAAGAAAAATATAATAAGGCAAAATAGTTATTAGTTGAAAATATAAATGGATGAAAGAGAAGAAATAATAAATAAAAAAGAATATAGAGTTAAAGATGGGGAATGAGATACGGGAGATTTTAGAAAATGAGAGATAAATTTAAAGAATAATGATTTTTAGTTAAATTATAGGGATGAGGATAAAGAACATACTGTAAATGCCCTCTTTATTCAAAGAAGATAGAGATCGAAGAATGATTTTTAATTTGGAGGACAAGAAAACAAAAGAGTGTATGTTTCATAAATTTGATATTTGGTATATATATTTTAACAACAATTTTTACACCTAAAATATCATCTAATCTTTCACTTGTAATGATTTAAACCCATATCACATTTGTGACTAGGAATCAGCTAGGCTACAATACCATCTACTAGACAATTTGGTATATTTGATATAATTTCACTAGATAAATATAAAATTATGCAAGTTTAAATGGGTGGGGAAGAGAAAATAAAAGCGTATAAGGCTAAGGGGAGTACCCACATTTTCCACACCTCTACACATTTCTACGTTAGCGTCACATCAGATTACACAGCTTTTCCACACCTCTCCACATTTGAGGGAAATGGTTCCACACCGCCACGGCATTTTCTTTTTCTAATTTAATTAAATAAAAAAAAACATAACATAAAAACTAAAAAACATTACATTTAAAAAAATTAAAAAGCATTACATAAAAAACTAAAAAACATTATATTTAAAATAATTAAAAACATTACATTAAAAATAAATCATTGCCTCCTAAGTCGTGCCCGGATCTTTGCTAAAAAATGTAATGAGAAGAGAGAATTGTAGTTTGATTGTGTAGAGTTTTATAAAAATGATTTATTTATATAGTTGAAAATTTAATTAAAAAATCAATTTAAAAAAAACAAAAGTTAACATCTCTTCATCCACGACCGTGGATATATTCACGGATGGTCTTCCACAATGTGGTCCACGCTGGGCGTGGTGTTCCACGCCAACCACACTATCTACCTGATCAGCCACGGAGATGTTTTCACGGATACTCCTCCCAACCTAAATGTCAAGTGAAGTATTTGATATAAAAAGAATTTGTTGGATAATATGATATTATGTAAATTTTGAAAAGGTATATGAATTACCCTTTTGTTTTAATAAAATACAAATTTATTTTTTTATAATATCAACCCACACATTTTCTTCAAGAAAAGTATGTAGTTTGGTGCCAAATATTTACGACATGCAGGTGATAACTTTGAGCAAACTGTTGTCATCTTGAGGGTTGGTTCTACAGTAATTGTCGACTGTATCGACTGTTGATACATACATATATAAATGATAAATATATATCACATGCATTGTTTGATTGTATCACTGTATGAAATGACAGTCAAAACTACACGTATACACGCATTATGTGCTTGTACAAAGGGGCAAGATGACAGCCATTGTTGACTGTTCATACACGCATATATATACGCTGCTTCTAGTTGTACCATTAAATAAAACTGTGTAGTTCCTGTTGTTGGGTAGGTTTGTATGCATTAAGCGGTTGTATCGACAGTGATTGTTGACTGTTCATACAGATATAGGTACGCATTACGTGATTGTACCATTAGGCAAAACGACGAGTTGTTGAGGATGGGAAAATACTTTGGTAGGCTCCAGCTGATTGTACTCTTTGAACCTATTCATTTAATAACACATAAACCACTGCAGCATTATTATTTATTAAGTTATTTTATGTAAAATTTTAGTATTTTTTGATGGAATTTATTTGCTAATTTTAATTAAGTTCGAGTGTAAATAATCATGTTTGATTATAGTTAGTTACTTTCAACCATGTTTGAATATAATTAATCATGTTTAATTGTAAATAATTAACTTCAATAAAGTTCACAAAGTTTGACTCGGAAGTTAAAAGATATATTTTTTAAACTTATCTATCAAGTAATAGTGTAATGCAAAACTTAAGAATATATTATTCTTTAAACTTATCTGCAGTAATCTGCCCGTAAGAAATTTTAAAAAAATATCATTTACTAGAATACTTAATTATTTTATATTTAATGATACCAAAACAATTTTTATTTTTTAAAATAAATATTAATATACTGTATATTTACTTATAATTAAATATTGTTGAAAATACTTTTTGTTGCTAACCCGTCAGTAAAATTTGTGAAATCTATTGAAAAACTAATCAACATTGATGGAAAACTTTTTGTTCCTAATCAATTGCAAATCATACCTTTTTTTTTCACAACAACTATTTTACTCCAAAATACAACCTAATCAATCTGCACTTGTAGGGATTCAAACCCACACCATGTACGTAAAGGACAATTATTAATGCTTTGATCGCTATTTTATCGGTGATCCACCGGTACCTACGGCGGATAATATTTTATCTGTATGTAAAGCCATTGATGTAGGATATCTGTCAGTGAAGATGTGAATTATAAGAAAGTAAACTGTAAAAGCATGAAAGGTATTATTAGTTTCCATATTAATTATAGTGTACAAGTAAAAGATGTAGCATTATTAATGTTTCAAGGTAAAAGGTACATGCAATAGTTGAATGAGAACTCATAAACTACACTAAATTGTTTAAAAATCATGGGGATCGAAGCCAAAAAGAAATATATATTGAAATATATATTGTTATTATAATAAAATAAAGCAGCCAAGTCCTTTGTGCATGAGACATTGAATGCATATATCTAGACCATAAGCACACGTGCAAGTGACCCTGAAGTCACATTGAGATTTGTACATCTTAAATCTGAATTACATCTTTTCCCTTTTTGTGTTTCCCCTTGACCTTGTTTCCAACAACTTCTGTTTTTTTTATTTTTTTCTTCATAAAACAAAAAACTAGGAAACAAAAAAGAAGAAAACAAAAACATGTCTGTCTCCTGGACTAAATCAATGGGAAAAGGATTTACTTTCACACTTCGATTAACATACAGTTTAATTTCATTGGTTTTATATCTTTTAACCCATTGAAGGCCGGTTAATAGACATAGTTTCATTTGGTTTCTTGAATCAAGCATGAACACTAATTTTGAGACATTTCAGCCTTTTTTTACACCAATAACAAATGAGGTGGGTGTAAATGTCAAGAAATTGAATCCAAAATTCAAAAGTAGTAAATGCATGGAAACCATATTTCTTGGTGAACAATCATTTATTTATGGGATGTTTGAACTGAGTCACCAAGATGCATTTGTTACCTTTAATACCATATTAGGTTTCACATTTAAAGCGTACCAAGTAGCGTTAACTTGCTATTTTTTTTAACGCCGAATCTGCTCTACTCTTACTACTAAATTACACCAGTGACGGAACTTGAACAATTAAATTGAGGGGCCGAAAATATTACACATATAAAAATCAAATTTTTTTCACCAAATTAAATTGGGGGCCGAAGATTTTCTCTTATAAAAGATTAACAACAATAATTGGGTCTAATTTTAAATTTTAAGTGTAATAAAATACTTAAATACGTATAATCATGTCATTATTCCGTATATTAACATGTAATCATAATACAGAATGATTGGAAATTTGTTTATTTTAGAAGGGTTAATACCATAAAAAATTAATATACTTTTTTTATTTTTTTTTTCATGAAAAAGTCCATCAACTTAATTTTGGTATAATAAGTTCCTAAACAATATACAAATAAAAAAGTCCATTAAACTAAATTTTATATAATTTAGTTCATATACTTAGTAATATACTTTTTTTCCACGAAAAGTCCATCAACCTAATTTTGGTATAATAACGCCTCTCAATTTATAAAAAATAAACAAAAAGTTCACTAAACTTATTTTTATATAATTTAGTACATATACTTGTCTAAAATACATATACTTTTGAAAAAAAGAATGAAATAAGGACTTGTTAACTATTAAATTGATCAAAATAAGATCATATAAATTTATTGATTTGTAGAAATGTTGAGGGTCACTATCAAATGTTGATCAATTAAGAGTTAACAAGCCATTATTTAAAAAAAATCAAAAAGTAATTACATTTTAAACAAGTTTAAGAACTTTAATATACTAATCTTTTCGTGAAAAATAAGAAAAAGTGTATTTTTTTTAATGAGATTAACCCATTTTAGAATGATATTAAAATATGAAAAATATAAATATAAGTTAATAGATATTACTAAGATAAATATTTTCATTAGATTATTTTGAAATCTTAAACACATTTAATTAACTTCAAAAGAGATGTGTATCTACATTTTTTAAATATTATAAATCATTTAAGACTACCTAATATAAGCTTATAAACCTTGATAGCCTGGCTCAGCCCATGACTATTCACTAGTGCTAGTAGTCTAGTTGAAAAAAAATATTAGATGGTTTACATTTCTTGATATAATTTAAGAGATAGGGCCCAATATCTTGGGCTTAAATGACCTTAAAACCCAACATTTGGATCCAATGTGAATGGATAAAAAAACGACCTCGTCAAGCTTATCGAAGGACGAAGGGGGTAAAAATCACTAAATAAAAACAAGTTCATTCATTCAAAATTTTAAGTCGTTCAAATTTAATAATAATATAATAAAATATGTTTAACTGATATGAAATTTTTATAAATTTTTAGTTCAAAGAATTATGTTATGTTATAGTATAGTTAATACACTTAGTTTAACAAGTTAAAGATTTAACAATTAAATGATATGAGACTTGAGAGATTTATATGAAACAATAATGAAACTTGACCACGATAAAAAAATTTACTCTTTTATATGATTAGAAGTGACCATAATTAACATCTTATATAAATTGTTAGTACAAAAGGGGCTTTGTCCTGATGGTACCCCGGTGACTTCCAAATGGAAGGTCGCCGGTTTGAATGGGAAACGGATGTCAGGGCAAACGGGCGAAAGGACAGATTACGGGCGGTATGAATGACGGACTACGAAGGTAGGATGGAACGTTTGTCTTTGTGACTTACGTAATGACGTGCTGATCACCCATATGTGTATGACCAATGAATGTTAAATGAAGGCAAATGAAATGTTAACATATGTTTGTATAGTTACATACTTATAAAGAATGGATGTTTGCTTTAAACTAGAACTCACAAGCGTTAGCTGACTTTTAGTATGCATTTCAGGTAGCAAAACGAAGGAACGAGCAAAGGCATGAAGGTTACTTGGCACAAGACTGACATCCTTTCTATTTGTTTATTGTTAAGACAATGTTTTGAATGCTTTAAGACTTCCGATGATTATGTAATTGAATGATGTAGGCTTCCGCTATGTTTGAATGTTTTATTTAAATTCAGTAAATGACGACTATGTTTATAAGTAAATCCAACAAATGAGGATTCTCGGAAATAGAGTCTTACAGAAAACAATTTAAGACAAAAAATGAAAAAAAAGGTGTTGAAAGTTGAAACCCCAAAACAAGTTAAATTATTGAAATCAATAATTACTCACCATTCTTTTATATCCAACTAGCTTAGACCCCGTGTAATACACACGGGTGAAAAACATCAATACATAAATTTCTTAAATTTTATTTATGTATTTTACAGGTGTAAAAATGTATTATTGTATACTAAGGATATAAAACAAAATTCAAAATATGTAAAAAAATAGTATATAATTGGGTTTCGGAAATATATCAATTACTATTTAATGTAATTTGACTTTCATTTACTATTTGATTGAAAATAAAAATTATATAATTAGATTTCAAAGTTTTTTTTTATAATAAAGGATAATTTAAAATAAATGTGTTTTATTAGTATAATTAGTAATTTATTAAAAGATATGGGTGCATTTAATAAGAAATAGAGGCGGGAAAATATTGATGAGATTGAATATGGTGGCGACACGCAGTGGCGGAGCTTGAAAATTTTCGCGAGGGGGGGGCGGGAATTTTTTTTCATATAGGGGGGGGCGGGAACTATAAAATTTTCGGCCGAATACATATAAATTAACACTACTGAGCGAAAAATCGACCCAATACGTATATATTAACACTTCTGAGCGAAAAATCGGGGGGGGGGGGGGGCGGGGCCCCCTCGGGCCCCTTATATCCTCCGCCCTTGGAGACACGTGTCATACAAAAACCTTTATTTATTATATAGTATGGATGAGTAGTGTGTCTATAAAACTCTCATATCTTCCACATAGTACATGGGCTGTAAATATTACAAAACAAGTAGAAATATAAAAAAACATAAAATAATTCTCATATGAAGTAAAATGTTTCCACAAAGAAAAATTTCTCGCATTTGAAGGAAAAACATAAACACCGATAATGAAGACATTAAGAAAAAACTATGCTTTACTGTAAAACTATGACTTGTTCTCTTTCTTTCATTTGCAAATACACATGATGTAATGTAGAAAATCTAATTAAATTGTGCCCCAGGAAACATTATGGAATGATGATGTTCGATCTTCTCTCCCTCCAATCGGTTTGAAAAATGTTTCATGAAACAATGTAAAAACTTTATCTTAAAGCAGTTTGAATTTAGAGATAAGGGGAACTAAATTAGGAAATGATTTGACTAATTAATTAGAAACATTTAAGGGGGAGAGATAAGTTAGGAACTATTTTGAAAGAATGATACAAAATCTCAATGCTACCCTTTACTAACTATTTAATCTTTTAAATATTCTAATTAATTAGTAAGATGTCATTATTGATTTTTAACCATTGATGAAATAATCTAATGGTTGAGATTGATTATTTTTGTTCTTGTAATTTTTTATTGTTCTGTAATGAACCTCTCTCTATATATATACATATATATATACTAGTCAGAAACCCGCGCGATGCGACGGCAGGGACAATTTACAACATGATACTCATTTTCATTTAGTTTATCAATACTATCGTGATATATATTTTACAGTATTTTTGTTAGTAGATTAAAGCAACCCAGATTATATATTTCTATTTTTTAATCATTCCTCATCTACTTTCTTTTACTTTAAAGAGTCCATTTTCCTTTTATTTTGTCGCCCTGTATTTTTTGGTATTTTATTAGGTGTAGTATTGACATTTCACAACCATATCAAACAATCCATTCTATAACTGAAAAATATAAATCCAATCCTTAAGATTTTTTTTCATCCTCCTCCTTTTAGCACAATTAGTTGAATCATCAGTTTGATGAGACAAAGTTGCGGCCTCAAGCACACCTATTGGACTTTTCAGCAATGATGTCATCATACCAATTCCAATGCTCATGGTACAACACTACAACCCCTCTAAGGGTGAAGGGAGGCACCTTACCCCTTTACTTATTTACTCAGATTTTATTAAAAATAACTTACTCATTTACTCACCCATTTTTTTTTAAAAAGAAAACATTTAAAAAGAAATGGTGTGTGGTAGTGGTGGGGTCCACTAGAGAGAGAGTGGAGTGGCGAATGTTTTATCCGAGTAAAAAGACTCGGGCAACTAACCCGGACAAGCAACTCGAAACATAGGGGGCGGTGTTCCAATTTTACCTGGGTACCATCTTTCTTACTCGGCTTGGGCCGAGTAAGGCACCCCCATCACCCTAACAACTTCTATAAAATTAAAAACACTTTCCTGCAAAATCCCATATCATATATCATTAAATATTCTAATTAATTAAGGATGTCATTATTGATTTTTAACCATTGATGAAATAATCTAATGGTTGAGATTGATTATTTTTGTTCTAATAATTTTTTATCGTTCTTTAATGAACCCCTCTCTCTCTCTCTATATATATATATATATATATATATATATATATATATATATATTGAAGATTTCAAATAATAACCAGTTTTTTATGTGATAAGTGTGACAACCACTCTCAAACGATCACATAATTTATAAATTAGATTTTCTTTTAATTGTTAAAAAAGGTTTTTAAATATCTTGAACATATATACGGAAATAATGAGTCTTACGTATACGTACCAAATAATGTTACATATACGTGACACATAGTGCTTATGTATATGTAACACTAACAAAATGATAATTGTTACATATACGTAACATTATGTTTGAGAGTGGTTATCATGGTTATCACATAAATATTGGTTATCATTTGAACATCACCCTATATATATATATATGTATGTATATATATATGTGTGTGTGTGTATAGGGTAAGGATCCAATCAAAACCCTCTGTTATTGTGTTAACAAAACAAAAAACCCTACAAAAATCGATCCAATCATCATTTTTTAATAACATTATTATACGAATTAAACACCATGTTCTTTTTTGCATTTTGGTAAATTCGCAAGTGTAGTGAAAGTTTACACCAGTGTAAGGGATGAGCTTACACCGGTGTAAGTTAAAAATATATTTTTTTATAAAAACTTACACCGGTGTAAATTCCACTTACACTTGCAAAATTACAAAAATGCAAAAAAGAACATGATGTTTAATTCATGTAATAATGTTATTCAATTTTTTTTTCTTGGATCGATTTTTGTGGGGTTTGTTTGGGTTAACACAATTATAGAGGGTTATTAAAAGATCTCAATCATATATATATATATATATTATAATAAATAAAAATAATATATGACACATGTCATTCTCTGGTGCCTTCTCACCTTATTTTTCCACCTCTTTCTTCTGTTAAATAAGGAGACACGTGTCACTCTCTGGTACTTTCTTAATGTTATTTAATATAAATGTAACTATGGATAGTTATTATATCATTAACTAAAAGAATTTATTATGAAATTACTTATGGATAGTAATAATTTCTGACATTACTTATCAATTTTTTAAAAACAAATTTGTATTATGGAGAGTTATTATATTATCAAGACTGTTTTAACATTTTAATCAACTCCATTATTTTAACTAGATTAATAATTTGTTTCAATTTTTATTTATAAATTTTTGAATTCATAATTTTTTTTATTATCAATTAATTATTTTTATCATAAATTTTTATTTCCAATAATAATTATTTTATTATTACTATATATATTGCATTTCTTTTGTTTTGTAAATTTGTATATTTTGACACTTTTACAATGCCATCATTCCATTCTTAATAAATAAGTAACTGGTTACGCTATATGTCACAGTTCTGTGAGCTCAGGATTAATTTTCCAACTTATTTTTAATTCCTTTAATATTTCTTAAATCTTCATTATCAGCTATTTAATGTTTCAAAGATTCTTTTTCCCGCTTATAATTTATAAATCTTTATTACTAACTACTGAATATTTCATTTATTTAATCCGTGTAATAAATGGGGTTCTAACCTAGTGTGTATATATATACATATACATATACATATATATTTATTGGACGGTCCCTTGATTCTCAATGAAGTTATTTCCTTTTTAAAATCCTTTAAGAGAAACACAATCTTTTTCAAAGTTGATTTTGAAAAAGCTTTTGATACAACAATTGGGATTTCTTGGAGGATATTATGGTTCAATTGGACTTCCCCGTGAGATGGAGGTCATGGATTCAGGGCTGCTTGGATTCCAACTTCTCATCCATTTTAATAAATGGTGCTCCGACTATGGAATTCAAAACACAAGGGGAGGGGGGTTTCGTCAAGGCGATCCTTTATCTACATTCTTATTCATTCTGGGTATGGAAGCACTTCATGTCGTGATGCAATCGGCTTGTGATCAGGGATTCTTTCATGTTGTTAAAGTGGGGGAGAATGACATGACGTTATCACATTTATTTTTTGTCGACGATGCGATATTTATCAGGGATCGGAGTTTCTCGAATGGCCTTAACTTAGCTAGAATTTTGAGATGCGTTTACTTAGCTTCGGGACTCAAAGTTAATCTTCACAAGTGTAGAATTTTTGGAATTTGGGTGTCGTCAGATCATGGGGTGGATATGGCTCGGACTCTCTGATTTTCAAAAGGGGTTTTTCCATTCAATTATTTAGGGCTTTCGGTAGTGACAAACATGAACTTAGTAAAAAATTGGTGCCCGATCATCGATAAATTTAAAAAGAAACTATCTAATTGGAAGGCTATTTCTCTCTCGTATGGGGGCAAACTTACTCTCATTCAATCGGTTTTAGGTAGCTTGGTGTAACATTCCGTTTTCAGAATTCCGTGGATAAAAATGAATCTGTATATTATAGGAAAGTCGGGGGTAGAAAACGTAAAAATAAGGACAAACATGATGGGGAATTTAGGGATACACTAGGAGGGCTTTAAATGGGTGTAAAACCGCTCATTTTCCCCAAGTATTTTGGCCAAAAAGGAAAAGAATGAGATGAAGGGAAGAAAATCTCGCTTTTAGGGTACTCAGCAGCAAAGATCAAACGATCCCGGAGATCTAGCTGTCCAATGGTTCTCAATTTTTTACTGGAGCTTCACAACACATAGAAGGAGATATCCAATGGTTGGTTCTTGATTTAAAGTCCTAGAAGTCAGATTTTTATGTTTCCGAACAGAACATTGATTTTTAAGGATTCCGACGACTGTTTCGACTTTCCGGCCACGGCGGAGCTGGTTCCTGTAGCGGCTAAGTGGTGATCAGGTAGATCTCGGTGATACGGTTCCGTGGACGCTTGAATCACCTCAATAGGAGTTCGTTTGCTATAGTTTTGAGCTATTCGTATGTGTGTCTGCAAATCTCGTAAAGGTGATAACTTTACGTAAAGCTTACGTTTTTAGCAAAGAGTCATGCATGATTTATAGATATATGATGATTTCATGTACTTTGAACGATTAAAGTCAGAAGCTTTACTTATTTAAAAGATCAGATCTGAATTTGTGTTTAAAAAGCGAGTTTTTAGGGTTTTTGGATTTTAATACTTAGCTTGGATTTTTATATGTCATTTGAGAAAATCAACCATAGATCTAGTATCATGAAAGTAAAAGGAATGTTTTGAACGTAAAAAAAATTGGCATCTTGATCGTGTTTAACCCGAGCCGCCATTGACATGCAAAGCTAGGGTTTCTAGGGAAGAAGCTGATGCAGGCGAACTTAGTATGTTCGCCTGAATCAAGGGATAATGAACTTAATATGTTTGCTTGGTAGAATATTTGGCGAACTTCATAGTTTCGCTAGGTTCCAAAGGGCGAACATGTCAGCGAACCTGACAAGTTCGCTAGCCACATTTATGGCGAACCTATTAGGTTCGCTAATGGTCAAAAGGGGCGAACCTGTCATGTTCGCTTGATGCTAAAGAGGCGAACTTAGCGTAAGTTTGCTAGAACAAAAATGTAGAACCGAATAGTTTTGTATAGACCTGATAATTATCCATGTACCCAGATTGTGCATGACATCGTTTGGACAATAGATAATACCTTGAGGCTAGCATTATCAGGTGAGTTCAAGAATCCTTATTTTTACTGTTTTAGGGTGGCGTGCATACTCAATTAACAGACGTTTATAATAAATGTATTTTATTAAAACGTAAATGGTAAGAAAGAAAGAGGTTTACTTAATTAACGTTTTGTAAACAAGCAATGTTAACGAATATGTTTTATCTAACGTTATGTTTTATAAACAAATAGGAAATGAACAAGAACCAAAGAATTAAGTCTGTTATGTTGCATTTATCCGAGAATGGTTAAACCGAAACAAGTCTTGAGGTAGTAGCATAGTCCTTGTGACTGGTACTACCCGAAGCCTATGGCAGCGTCATAACATTAGTTGCATTCCTTCCATATGAACAATCGAGACAGTGCTCGGCAAGGCACTGTAACGAGGATGTTGCAACTAGTTAACGGGTGGTAACGACGGTTATCCCGGTGACGACTGTCACCAAAGTAATGGAAGGTCCCTCGTAGCAATCCAGTGAGAGTAGCCTTCGGACGTAGAGCCTTTGGGACTCTTACCAAAATAAAGAGATCATTCGTGGATGTAATGTGTCCTTTGTGAACTGTAACGTAAAGTAAAGTGTCCTTTATGGATTGTAACGTAAAGTAATGTGTCCTATGTGGACTCTAATGTAATGTGTCCTCTGTGGACTGTAATGTAAAGTGTCTTTCGTGGACTGTAATGTAAACGTATCCTTATGGACTGTAATGAACGAAAGTAAAGAAAGAAAGTGTCATTCGTGGACTGTAATGAACAAAAGTAAATAAAGTGTGGTCTTTAGCCAAGTTAGAGGTATTCTTTTGTATGTATTAAATAATCATGACGCCTACACGTTTTTACTCATAATCAATAATCATACCTGGTAATTCTTGCGAAAAATATTAAATAATCATGGCACCCGATCTGGGACCGTTGAATAGCGAATCCAAATCCTACGCCTTCGATGCACAGGAACACTCCTCGGCCAGGCCCCGATATATAGCAGCATATCAGCGTCACTGGAATGCAAACCCTGGCTCGCCCGATACACATCCCGCCTCCGCACATTACGCAGAGGTATTCTCTTTCTGTTTATCGTTCTTCAACTTTTCTCTAGGTATATCTGCGCCCGTCGCAGCTTCTTGATCGTGTTTATCCTAGTAAAATGTTTAGTTTAAATCAACAATTCTTATGCTTCAACATCTGTCTGATTTCTATGATGCAAAATTGAATCGTTTTACTTTAGATCTGTTAGATTTAGTTTGAACATTTCATTTCACTGTTTTTCTATTTGATTGCTGATGTTTTTGATGCACATTTTAGTTGTTTTACCGCTGATATGCTATAATTAGTTTCTACATGAAAATTTTGCTGCTTTTTGTTAGATCGCTGACTTTTATGATGTGAAATTTTGCCATTTTACAGTAGAACAATGATACTGTTTTGCAAATTTGATATAACCGGCTATGATTTTTAAAAGGAGTTATTGTTGCTGTTTTTGTTTGCTTCTGATGATCATTTTGTTTGTATTTTTCGGCTTCTATTTTCTGCGGGGTAGCCTTCGATTTGTTTGCGTGAAAAGAACGCTTGGATCTGTCTATGTTATTATTCACTAGTTGCAGTAGTGTTATGTGTTCATTGATGTATTGACTTGACATCGATTCTTGGCATGTTGGCTCTGAAATGTATGTTGATTTGTTTCACAAAGTTGCAAAGCTGACAATGGTTGCCATTTACTAATTGTTTTTAATCAACAAAATTTTGCTCTTGCTTTTTCTTCATGATTTTGTTTTAAATATGCATAATACATGGCTGGTTTTAATTACATTCAACGGCTTTCCATCCATTGTTATTTTTGCTCAACTTTGATGGGGTTGATAGTCGCCTGGCCATATGGTCTTAACTATTTTTATGTTTTTTATCTTCTGTTTTAATTGAGCTTATTTATTTTAACTCATTGAAATATGATTATAGAGTAGTGATTGTCTTTCTATGATCTATATTAGTGTTCTTAATGATGCATCATGCCTGATGGTACTGATTGATTCCTTATCAAATTTGTGAAGCTGACAAGTTTTTTTTCATGTAATCTTGTGTAGGAAAATTCAATGGCAGAACAGAATCATCATTTAACTGTTAGGAGAGTAGCTAGCCAGCTACACCTTTCTCAATATGCCCTAGCTCCGTATGGCGCCCTCAACAAACCTGCTGCAACTCAGAAGCAATTCACGTACCGGAATTACACAAATGCAGGGTTCAATTATCCAGTGACACAATCACTGGTTGTTGCAAATGCTTCTCCTGTCTTTGTTCAAGCGCCAGCAGAGAAAGGGCTTACTGGTTTTGCCATTGATTTTCTTATGGGTGGGGTTTCAGCTGCTGTATCAAAAACCGCTGCTGCTCCAATTGAGCGTGTCAAGCTTTTGATTCAAAACCAAGATGAGATGCTTAAGACTGGCCGTCTAGAAAAACCATACAAGGGGATTGGAGAATGTTTTGCTAGAACAATTAAGGAAGAAGGAGTTATGTCTTTGTGGAGAGGAAATGTAGCTAATGTTATTCGTTACTTTCCTACTCAGGTTCGTTTCTTTATTTTTGTTGTGGCATTTTCTACCCTTATAGTTTTTTTGTATTGGGGTTTTGTTTTAATTTCTAACTGGCTAAATGTATAAAGTTGATAAAGAATAACTTAAAAATAAGCCTTGAAAGTTCTATGATATTGATAGTGGTAAAGATAGATTAGCACCATGTATTCAAGAGTTTTCAAGTTTTCTGATTTTGTGTTATTGTTTGTGGAACCCTACAGGCACTTAACTTTGCATTTAAGGATTACTTTAAAAGTTTGTTTAACTTTAAGAAAGACCGTGATCCTTACTGGAAAGTGTTTGGTGGTAACATCGCCTCTGGTGGTTTCGCTGGTGCTTCTTCTCTTGTTTTTGTATTCTCTCTCGATTATGCTAGAACTCGTTTAGCCAATGATGCCAAGGCGGCAAAGAAGGGTGGTGAGAGGCAGTTCAATGGCTTAGTCGATGTTTACAAGAAGACATATGCCTCAGACGGCATTGCTGGGTTGTACCGTGGGTTCCCTCTTTCAGCTGCTGGTATCTTTGTTTATCGTGGTTTGTATTTTGGAATGTATGATTCTCTCAAACCAATTCTCCTCACCGGATCATTGCAGGTTAGTTTTCCTTAGAACGAATCCGCTTATTAATTTTTTTTAAATTTATACTGATTTGGGAGAGCTTTGTTATTATACTGCAGGATAATTTCTTTGCTAGCTTTGCTCTCGGTTGGTTGATTACAAACGCAGCGGGTCTAGCCTCATACCCAATTGATACAGTGCGCAGAAGAATGATGATGACATCTGGTGAAGCGGTCAAGTACAAGAACACTTTTGACGCGTTCAACCAAATCGTGAAAAAGGAGGGTGTGAAATCATTGTTCAAGGGTGGAGGTGCCAACATCCTCAGAGCCGTTGCTGGTGCTGGTGTGCTTGCCGGTTATGATCAGCTTCAGCTTATTGTTTTCGGGAAGAAATGGTCTGGCGGTAGCGGTTGAGTCTTTAACTTTGACATAATTTTCCATATTATGGATGATGGTGATAAATTTTTTTGTTTCTCGAGGAACTAAAGCGTCCTGCGGAACTTCCTTAAAGTTTTGGTGTGTCGCAATTGAGGTTTTTTTCATTTGCAGGAAAAGACTAGTTAATAAAATTCTTGCTCCGATTTGGATTTTTGGCCGTATTAGCGGTTTTTATTTGTGCTTATCAGTTATGTTTATTGTTATGACTTGTGGTTTATTTATGTTTTTGGTTATCATGATTTAAGTTTGACTAGTCACACTCAATTTCATTTAAAAAATTGTATGCTAGTATAAACAGTTATTTTGAAATCTGACCTTTTTATAAAATTATAAAATAGATTAAAAGGAACTTTAATTGAAAAGTGCAATTCCATAAACTTTGTGCCACCTTGGTGCTATTTATTTATTTGTTTGTTTGTTTTTTTTATTTTCATTTTCATTACTCATGCTATATATAATATACGTTTTTTACTCGTTTCATTTTTTAATAATTTTGTTTTTATTTAATAACTTTCTTTTATTAACTGAAAAAAATGTGTTGTACGGCTGTTTTTAGGCTTTTTTTTGTCAACTTTCCGAAACAAGTATTTTTGAAAACCGAGTTGTATTCAAAATCGATCTTTTTTTGGTATCGTAGCCTATAGCGAGTGTTGTTATCGTTGTGGTACTATGAGGAACCGGACCTATTATGACCGAACAACGTCATTGCCGGTATTGGTATTATCGGAACCGGTCTCGGTATTCGCTTTTGTTGTTGTCGACAGCCCGAACCAATAACGACCAATCTCCTGTCGCGTGACGTAGGCGAAAAACGACCACACTCCCGCAACAAAGCGCAAGAGAAAAGTTATTAAAAAGTATGAGCGACTACGTTTTGTATTATACTGCCATATTCTACTTAAATGGGTTCTACAAAAATATATATATATATATATATATATATATATATATTTATGAGTATGATGAACAATAAAATTGTGTCCGATCAAGGGCAGGCATGTGACAATAATTTTTATTTTTTATTTTTTATTTTTAAGGTTTGTTTAAGTGTAAAAATGAACTGAACAGAAAGACTAACAAAGAAAGACACTTCGCCTAGCGGTAAGCGCGTTGTGCTTCCACCCGAAAGACACGGGTTAGAGTACCCCCCTCCTCCACGCCAGTTTATTTAGTTTTAGGTTTCTTTTTATTAACATTATTTTCACTGTTGTGCGTACGTTTTCGTTTAAATTTTATTAACGATTGGCCCAACACCCACCGCGAAGCGCAGGTGTAACCAACTAGTTTAAATAAAAAAAAACTTACTGCTGTATATATTTATGTGTTAGGATCTTTACTTCTTTTGTTTTTCTATTTATCATATACAAAAATTGTTTTGAAATAATTTAAAATTCTTTAATTCGTCTGTCCTATTCTAGCAATTTTTAAAATACATAATTTGGATAAAAACTTAATATTTATGTCCATTAGGAAACAAACAACACTAAATTTTTTATATAAATAGCCAAAAACTATCAAGTGGTGTGATGGTCCAAGAGAAAGGATCAAACTAGCTGAGGGGTGCTTTCAGGGTAGTGGGACAAAAGTGGCATGATGTTCTATGACCAAGAACCATCCATCTTCATTGGAGGTTCTTTGAGGCATCTAAACTTTTGGACTAGTTGGTATTCATGATATGATTCTTCTTTCAAATCATGACCAATGATTATGATGAAATGGTAAATTTATATAAATTTCATGCCAATACATTTCACTTTATAAAATCCACCCTATGAGTTTCTCTCGAAGACCTCCCGGCGGGGATGGAAGACAGGAAGTCCACGACAACAGAAGGCAGAGGCATGCTCCGATGGGGGCTCCATGGAGGAGACATAGCGGAGATCTGGTGACAAAATATTTTGTCACAAACCTCCCAGAAAGAAGCTCATCAAAGGAGATCGAAGAGGCTTTCGGCGAATACGGTAGGGTTGCCGGAGTTTACATAGCTAGGAAAAGAGACAAAGGAGGAAATGTTTTCGGATTCCTTAGCTTCACGGGAGTTACAGACAGGAAGGTTTTGGAGAAGAGACTCAATGAAATCAAGATCTGGTATTGCAAGCTGACGGTTAACGTGGCTAAGTTATCAAACGAGAATGAAGACCTAGTAGTGAACAGGAAACAAGCCAGACACAGGCCGGGAGAGAATAGGCACCATATCCCAGGAAGAGAAGCATATGCCAAGGCCGGGAAATCGTTCTTGGATGCGTCGCGAACAAAGATCAGACGACTTCGATGACAAGGAAAACAGTATGTGTATCACCAGATACTAATGCCTACAATGGCTGGCACAGAGTTTCCTTGATTGGCAAAACCGTTGATTTCGGTGTTCTAAGGACTATTCACGTACTTCTTCACGAAGTGGGTTTCACCGGAACCAATATTCAATACATTGGTGGCTTTACCCTACTACTAACCTTTGCCGAATTACCAGAGATGGAAAAACTCTTAGAAAACAAACAACTCTGGTGTCAATGGTTTTCTCGGCTGGATGTGTGGAGGGGCCAATCTCTCGCCTTTGAAAGAATCGCTTGGCTAAAGATATATGGCATCCTGTTAAACCTCTTTAACAAAACGGTCATCAACAGAGTCGGAGAGCAGTTTGGGAAGGTTATTCAGCCGTCCCAACTAGATGGAGATGAACGTAATATATCGTATGATTGCATCGGCGTTCTCACCGATGACGTCCGCAAAATATCAGAAGAGCTTACACTAAAATGGCAGAACAAAGCCTTTAGAATTTGGATCCAAAAAGAACCGGGGGAGTGGGTTCCAGATTGCTTGGATGATTTGGAAAATAGCTCGGTGGGGAATGAAGCAAGGTCCGATGGCCAGGATAATGAAGAGTCGGAGCAGCCAGTGTTACATTCGTCTCCGACGAAATCTTTGTCTAAGGAAACGGACGGGCAAATGGCAGAAGTGGGAGATGAAGAGTCGTCATCGGGAGTGGCGAAGACACATGAAAAGTCCAGGCCTGATGCATCGTGCAATGGTCAAAGCATTAATGCTTCTGACAAGTTAGAGAGTGGAAAAGTTAACATGATGAATTCTGTTACGTATGAGGTGGGGCCACAACCGGGTTGCAGAAACATTGAAGATGTTGGGCTAAAAAAGGACATGGGCTCAGATCCTTTTGGGCTGGACAATCTGATATTTAGGTTTGGAGCCCAAACAAAAAAGAAAAGAAAAGTCCAGTCTAGATCACCTGTATCTAAATCGCATCTCAAACATAAAAAATCCAGGAAAAGAATTAAAAGGAAAGTTACCCCATCTTTGTCAAAAAAACATACGGCAAGTGATACTTCCCAGGGAGGGTGGAGATTGATGAAAGGATCGGTGCAACTAAAAGAAGGAATGAGCAACGCATCGGTGAATTTAATGAAATTAGGGATGAGGGAATGGATGTGGAAGGGGAAGCGGAATCGCTGGAAGATGGGGGTGAAAACCAGTTAGGGTTAAATCAGTCAGGTGGGGGTTTAGAGCAAGATGGTGAAGATGTTGAGTGCCTCTATACCGGTAATTCGGTGGACCTCATCAAATCCCCTGTCGTCAGTTGCAGTGAAACGGTTGGTGGCATGACTAATCCGAATGGCACAGACCTTGACGCGGAGATTCAGGACACGATTGAAGTTGGTCGATGCGTCGGTATTGATGTCTCCGATTTCACATCACAGGTACGTGATAGCATCTTGGGGATAGGGGGTAATGAACACCAGTAATGGATTTTATATCCATAAACACAAGGGGGCTAGGGGATCCTGGTAAGAGGAGATGGATCCAGGAATTAAAAAAAAACACACAAAATTAATTTCCTATGCATCCAAGAATCTCTGATTAGTGACCAACTCAAAATTAATCCGAATAACATCTGGGGCAAGAGGGATATGGATTACGAGTGGGTTGAAGCCGTAGGAAGGTCAGGTGGAATTATAAGTCTATGGGACCCTGGTTTCTTCGATAGAACTCAAGTAATCAAGCATCACCACACATTAATTATTCAGGGGAGTATCAAGAGGACTTGTGTACAGCTTAACATAGCCAACGTTTATGCTCCTTTGGAACAATCAGCCAAGGCTGCCCTATGGAATTTCTTGAAAGATACTAAAGAAACCAGTCCAGGATTGTGGATAATATTGGGGGACTTCAATGAGGTTAGGTTCCCACATGAACGTTTAAACTCTGAGTTTATTGTTGCAGGTGCCAGATCTTTTAACGAATTCATTCATGATTCCAACCTTTTTGAGTATAACATGGGAGGGTACAAATACACCTATATGAGTGAGAATGGCCATAAAGCAAGCAAAATTGACCGGATCTTAGTGTGTAGTAACTTTATGAATCGGTGGCCGGAGGCCATTCTCACTGCTTGGTTGAAGGAAATATAAGATCATTGCCCCATTTATCTTATTTACTCTAGTGTGAATTTCGGGCCAAAACCATTCAGATTCTATAATTCCTGGTTGGGTAAGGAAAAGGTTGACGATGTAGTAAAAAGGGCTTTTCTAACCCCTGTTGCCTACGCTAGGCCGGAGGCCATGCTTGCAGCTAAACTCAAGAATGTTAAAGGGGCGCTTAAGAATTGGAACAAGGAAATATTAGAAAAAGAAGATGAGATTTATAAGACTCTTCGGGTTAAATTAAACACACTGGATACCATTGCAGAATTAATTGGGTTAACATAGGAGGAAGGTAAGGAAAGGATGGAATATAAACAAAAATTGCTTGATCTGGAAAACAACAAAGTACAAGATCTAAGGCAAAAGGCTAGAATCAGATGGGCGGTTGATGGGGATGAAAACACCTCCTTTTTTCATGGTATGTATAACTCTAGAATGGTTACAAATCGGATCAACGGAATTCTCATCAATGGAAACTGGTCATCCTGCCCAAATGATATCAAAGATGAAGCGTGTAGATTCTTTGGGCATAGATTTAAAGAAAATTTACCTACTTGACCAAAACTGGAATGCGCGGGGATTAAAGGACTCTCGGCCTCAGAGGCTGCATCACTAGTAATTCCTTTTTCGAGAGAAGAGATAAAAGCAGCTGTATGGGATTGTGGGGGAGACAAGGCTCCGGGCCCGGATGGGTTTAATTTTGCTTTTATTAAGCATTACTGGGACACCTTAAGTGCGGATTTCTGCAATCTTTTTATGGGGATGGGGTCACTAGTGGGGCATGCAGTTCCTCTTTTATTGCTTTGATTCAAAAGTCCAAGGATTTAACATCATTCAATGATCACAGGCCAATTTCTCTCATTGGGTGTATTAGTAAAGTCATATCTAATATGCTCGCCAATCGTATCAAGAATGTTATGGGGTCAATTATTTCGGATTCACAGACTGTTTTTTTTTGACAAAAAGAAGTATCTTTGATGGGCCATTGGTAGTGAATGAAGTTATCTCCTGGCTTAAGAAATCTAAACTCTCGGGGCTAATTTTTAAAGTGGATTTCAACAAAGCGTTTGATTCAATCTCATGGAGCTTCTTAGATTCGGTATTGATGCAAATGGGTTTTCCAAATAGGTGGAGGATGTGGGTTAAAGGGGTCCTCGGATCGGCAAAAGGTTCTTTTCTAGTAAATGGGTCCCGTACAAAAGAATTTTATTGTTCTCGTGGGGTTCGCCAAGGGGACCCTTTATCTCCTTTCCTATTCGTCATTGGCATGGAAGCGTTCAACTGGATGCTTAATAGGGTTGCTCAACTTGGTGTATTTTGGGGTATCCCTCTACCAGGTAATGGTCCTATTATTTCACACTTTCTATTTGCTGATGATGTCATTATCATGGGGGAATGGTCAAAACTAACCTTCAAAATTTAATCCGAATATTGAGATGCTTTTTCCTCGCATCTGGGCTGGAGGTGAACATTAGTAAATGCAGTCTTATGGGGCTTCATGTCTCGGAAGAGAATACTTAGAACCTAGCTAGTTTAGCTCGGTGCCGGGTTGGATCTATTCCCTTTTCATATATTGGCTTGGTTATGGGAGCAAATATGAACCTTGTCAAAAATTGGAAACCGGTAATTGACTCTTTTGTGTCCCGACTATCGGTATGGAAATCAAGAAATTTATCAATCGGGGGTCGGGTTGTGATGATTCGGCGAGTCTTATATAGCTTGCCGGTATACTTTTTTTCTCTCTTTAAACCCCGGATAAAGTAATCAACATTTTGGATAAAATTAGGAGAAATTTTCTTTGGGGTGGTTCAGGGGACTCAACGAAAATAAACTGGGTCAACTAGGATTTGGTTTGTGCAGCGAAATCAAACGGGGGTCTGGGCATTGGCTCCTTGAAAATTCTAAATATAAGTCTTCTAACTAAATAGTGGTGGAGGTTCAACATGGAAGCTAATGCACTCTGAAAAAGGGTTGTGCAGTGCATTCATGGTAATTCCCATGGGTCTGGACTCATTCCTGGACGGAAGGATATAATCGGGGTTTGGGGTAACATCAAAAAGATTGAGTTTGTCCATAATAAATATAACATGAACATCAAGGAATTGTTGGTTCAGGAGAATGGTACATGGGTATGGAAGGGGGATCCGCAAGGCCTGTTCACTGTTAGGTCCATGCGACAACTTATGGGTTCAAGTTTGGTTCGGCCGGGCAGCTTTATAATTACTTGGCATAAAGGTGTACCTCTCAAAGTTAACATTTTGGCTTGGCGAGCGGAGTTAGATCGTATTCCAACTCGGTTGGCTCTTACTCGGAGGAACATCGCTATCGACACGGTTCTTTGCCCGTTATGTTTGCAGGTGCCGGAATCCACAGAACATCTCTTTACTTCCTGCTATTTTGCCTCTATGATTTGAGGGTATATTAGTAATTGGTGTTCGGTTCCACCTATTTTCGTGTTTTCGGTTCGGGATATTCTTGGATTGCACCTTGCCTATTCGCTGGACGACAAAAGGAATAATGCTTTTCACATCATTATCCTGTTGGCAATTTGCTGTCTCTAGAAACTAAGAAATGGGGTAATCTTTGGGGAGGGGGGGGGGAGGAAGGCTTCCATTCAATGGCTTTTTGAAGACCTAAAGAGTGTTAGTTTCATGTGGGTAAAGAATAGGGCTGATTATAAGTCCATGGATTGGAATAGCTGGTGTAAGTTTAAGCTTTAATCTTGTAGTATGTATTTCTAATCCATGTTGTAACTTGCAGGCTGGTTGTTGCCGACTTGGCTTTTCATTTTTTTATACAATTATGCCATTCAAAAAAAAATACATTTCACTTTATGTTCTATTCGTTATTTCATCAGACTTATTCGTTTCTACTCAGTGCGTATTAAAAAAAACTGTTCTCTACATGCATGGGGAAAGCTTTCTTAGGCCCCCCCGATTAGTGTTAATTTATACGTATTCGGCCGATTTTTCGCTCAATAGTGTTAATTTATACGTATTCGGCGAAAATTTTATAGTTGCGACCCCCCTGTGTTTTTCTTTAAGCTTCGCCAATGTCTACATGTGTTTTTAAAAACTTGTTTGGTGCATGTCATTTTAATGTAGAATAAGGAAAATATTCATTATTGGTATTGTACAATATATTTATATTATAATTGGGAAAATATTTTCTGGCGAACATAATTTTAATTAATTTATGTGTAGCCAAACAAGTTTTTGATGGAAATTCAAAAGGTACGAATATTACAATTTGTTAAAAATTCAAAGCGAACATAATTCTCATCGAATCCTAAAGTGGTAAAATATTTGGAACATGATTTTCAAAGGGAAATGTTTTTTTCAGATATGTTTATTTGTAGACATATATTTTCCAAATCAAATATATTTTTAAAGCGAACATAATTTATAAAACGAACAAATTATCACCGACATCCTTTTTATGGATATGTTTTTAGGTATTTGTAGCACATATACTTTTTTTCAATGCAAACATAATTTTTTTTTTATTTTTAACGTCAAATATTACTCCTACTTTATTATCTGAGACCTCCCGTCTTTAAGTTAACTTTTTATTACAATTTATTTGTTACATGAAATAACGAAAATGTTAGCGTGAATGGTAGGTCTTCGTTACAAACATGAAGTAATGTAACTGACTCATAATTATTTTATCATACGTCTTTATGAGTAATAATAAATCATAAAGATGATCAAATTTTGAACCCTTTTTTGTAATTTTCTCTTACACATTCATTCTTAAAAAATAAAATGGATAAATTTAACAATAGTTGAGATTTGAGAACGTGGACTCGTGTAGGAGGCAAGGAGCGACATTCCGATGCTTATTTTATCCCAACTTGTAAGAGATGGTCGTCGGCAGGTACACAACGGTTCTTTGACATTCACTAGAATGAATGGAAATTGGAAATCTGTATTAAAATGGGTATCAAATCTCTTGAAATAATTTTCTTTTTCAATCAAATAACTTGATAAAATATAGTTATTAGAACTTGTTGGCAATATTAGAGTGATTATCGTTATTTTATTATATTTGGATTTACTTAAAGACCATAGTAAAGTTATGATATGCATTGATACAAGTTAAGAGGTGCGGAGTACACGATTGTTGGATGCTATTGTGGTTTCAGACACCAACGAACTCAGGGGTTCAAAGGTGTAGCGCCCCCTGGCGAGATCCCCTAGCAGGAATATCCAAGGGGCGAAGACCCCGGTGGAGGTCTCACTGCCAGTTAGCGAATGACGGCCACGGTGGAAAAAATTTCTGCTATTGGAAGTTGTTTTAGTTTGTATGGTTGTTGGAAAGTTGCATAGAAATTGGTCCATCGGTAGCAGTTGATCATCAGTATTAACTGGCGTCCATGGCAAATTGATCATCAGTGGTAATTGATCGTTCATAGTAACTTACTACTGATCATCGGTAACTAGGATGGATAGTAACTTGGTTCATCAGCAGGAAGATCAAGGATAACTAAGTTACTGCTGATAGCCAATCAACAGCAGTAACTTACTTACTACTGATGGCGTTCATGCTAAGGGTTTTTCTACTGATGTAACTAAAAATGTTGATAGCTATAACCGCAAACTAAAATACTCTTTCATGAACTGTTGTGTCGTTTTAATTTAAATGTTGTGATGATTCCCTACATATAAAAGGAAATTTATTTATCTGTTTATAAACACGTTTTTCACAAAGAAAATACATTCTCGTTCTCGTTGAACTTTCTGAATTATTCGATTAAAGATTTTGTACCCAATAAATACTTTACTTTGAAAGTGAATTCTGCCATGATTCAAAAATATACCGAGGAGAATTTGTGAAATATAAAACCCGTAGGACTACGAGTGTTCAAGATTCAGTTCGACCGGTTTTACCGATTTACAGGTTTAACAAGTCGGTTTTGGTGGTTTGAAACAATTTTTTTATTCTTTTTTCAAAATCAATAGTTTGTATTGAAAATTTTTAAATGATAAATATGGTTCATGGTTATAATACATATTCATGACTGTCTATTTAAAAAATAAAAATATATATAAATAAGAAATGTTACCCGACCAGTTCTGTTACATGGTCAGTTGCAAGTTTCAAACCTAATCGAACGGAACGGAACGGAACTGAACTGTAAATATGTCAAACCACAAAAACCAAACCATAAACCAAATCGTTTGAATTTTAAACCGACCAAGTTGGCTGACTTGCTTTGATTTAAACGATTCAATCGGTGTCCATGGTTTATGAACTATCCTAATTCAGGTCCAATTTTAACTATTCTAATTATTAGAATTCCAAAGTGAATTAACTTGTGCAAGTTAAGTAATAATAGTTAGGGCCATAGTACAATGGCGATCCACTAAAACAATTGGGCTTGGCCCAAGACTTAATGGGCTTCGGCCCAATATCAAAACCAATGAGCCCAATTAAATCAAAACCCAATCCAACAAACATAATTCAATCCAACAAACTTTAATATGAACTTAAATAATAAGATATCATACAATAAGATAACACATAAGCATTATACTAAGCAACATGAACACTTTAGATGAAAATCCAAGTTATCTAAATCAAAGCATGCGTTAGTAAATAGTATATTGGGTTAGTGACACGCTTATCTTTAACTTGGGAAGCATATACAAACAAGAGGCCGGTAACACTAGTGATCAAAAGTTTACTCAGCTCATCCTAGAACTCGGTCAGTCTTGTGTGCTTCCCCCTTTTATTAATTTTTAAAACTCTAATTGATGTCACACAAGTTTTAACACACCCCAATATACAATTTAAGAGGTGTTTCTGGAAGCACATGACCATGTCGAGATGTAGAAGCCATTTGCCACAAACTTGATTTAAAATGTGGTAGTTGGTAGTTAACTACAAATTTACTTGGCCTTTTGTCAAATGACCAAGTGTTGAGACTTTCTTTTCCATTTTACAAAGTCAATGATCGCAAGAGAGTTGGATTGGGTTGGGTCATTCTTACTAATATAAACCAACTAGTTAATATATATAATAATTTAGAACAATATATTTTAATATATATATATATATATATATATATATATATATATATGATGTCCGGTTCTATAACTAAACATTCTATATGAGAATATTAAACTACAGAAATACAAATGAACCTAGAAGGGTAATTTTACGATAGAGGAGGATATATATAATTTAAGTTAAAAGGGTAATTTTATAATCAACACCCAACAAGATTTGGAAGCTGGAAAGTTCTTGGAAGAACTAGAAGATGAAAGATACCAAGAAGATTACTTTGAACAAGTCCTTTACAGTTTGGGCCATACAAGCCCAACATTCAGGGTAAAATTCCATAAAACTCTAAGAAGATTAGAAGAAAGAGGCTTTATTGGGGAAGATCCAGTCAAGCATTGGGCTAAAAATAAGGTAAAATGTAAGCTGGAAATTATTAATCCTGATATCACTATTCAGGATAAACCTTTGAAACATATCACTCCAGCCATGAAGGCCCAATTTCAAAAACATGTCCAGCAATTACTTGGGTTGAAACTAATCAGACCCAGTAAAAGTCGACACAGGACCATGGCCATGATAGTTCAATCAGGAACTTCAGTGGATCCTGTAACAGGGAAGGAAATTAGAGGCAAGGAGAGAATGGTGTACAACTACAGAACGCTGAATGACAACACTTATAAAGATCAGTACACTCTGCCTGGAATCAATACAATTATACAGAAGATTGGGAGAGCAAAAATCTACTCCAAATTTGATCTAAAGAGTGGATTCCATCAAGTAGTCATGGAAGAAGAAAGTATCCCTTGGACGGCGTTTGTAACACCAGATGGATTATATGAATGGCTTGTAATGCCATTCGGCCTCAAAAATGCTCCGGCCATTTTTCAGAGAAAGATGGATAATTGTTTTAGGGGATGTGAAGATTTTCTGGTTGTCTATATAGATGACATCCTCGTATTTTCAGAAACAGAAGAAGATCATGCTAAACATCTGATAAGAATGTTAGCCATTTGTGAAAAAGAAGGATTAGTTCTATCAGCCAATAAGATGAAGGTTGCGGTCTCAGAAGTAGATTTCCTTGGAGTGGTTATAGGAAAACAAAAGCTAAAGCTTCAACCGCATATTATAAAGAAAATAGCTGAAGTTGATGATAAGAGTTTACAAGAAAAAAAAGGGTTGAGGTCATGGCTTGGAATTTTAAATTATGCCAGAAACTATATTCCTAAACTAGGAATACTCCTTGGACCTCTTTATCAAAAAACAAGCCGCCACGGAGACAAAAGAATGAAGGATTCAGATTGGGAAATTGTTAGAAAAATCAAGGATCAGGTTAAACAACTACCTGATATGAAAGTCCCAAATCAAGAGGCCTGCATAATCATCGAAACAGATGGTTGTATGGATGGATGGGGAGCAGTTTGCAAATGGAAAAACAAAAGGAATGATCCAAGAAGCACGGAAGAAATATGTGCTTATGCCAGTGGAAAATTCACCACCGTAAAATCCACCATTGACGCTGAAATATACGCATGCATGGAAGGTCTCAGTAGTTTCAAGATCTACTACTTAGACAAAGAAGAAATAACTGTTAGAACAGACTGTCAGGCTATAATAAGCTTCTACAATAAATCAACCAATAACAAACCCTCAAGAGTCAGATGGTTAAATTTTACTGACTTCGTTACTGGTTCAGGAGTAAAAGTCCAGTTTGAACATATCAATGGAAAGCAGAATGTTCTTGCTGATACGTTATCACGACTAATAATCAAAATGTGTGAACAGGAATGGATGGCAGATATGGAGGAATGGGAAGAGAAATACCAACAAGCTGGGGAGGCATTCACCGAGCTATTCAATTACAAGAATCTGGGTTACAATTCATACTCAGAGGAACAAGAGTTGGAGAAAGCAGTGAACATCTGGTTGGAAGGAGAAGAAGGGTGGAAAATTATGAACAAATTTTCTCAGAATTGTTTGTTATTCCAGGACTCACCCAGCAAAAGAAAGCAAGAATGCAAAACAAGCTTAGCGGGATTTTACAAGCCCAACTTAGCTGTGCAAAAGGAGAAGTGCGACTTCTACAAGGTTTTATCAAACTTCATAAAGAACTTAGAGCCCATGAAGATTGTGAATTTGCCTAAGAAAATGTATCCAGTTTGGCCCAAGCTGAAGCCCATATTGCGACAGCCCAACATGCCTTGGACTACATCAATGAAGGAATCCATTAAGCCCAAAATAAGGCTTCTAGAAATAAACGTAAGCAATGACGGTATCATGCACCAGCCAAAAAGAAGGAAAATGACAGCCGACAACATTATCCTTACTTTAATCACGCGTGAAGAAAAAGGAAGCATCACGACAAAGTCATTATGGAAACATGGACCCTTTTCTTTTGACAAAAACAGAAGAGCAAAAGAAGATGTGAATGATTGGTGGAAAAACGACGAAATGATTCTCAATCATGGAATTATCTACCCGAGAATCACGCTGTCCTGTCTCTAATTTCTACCGTTCTTTAATTATGTAGAGCAAGTGGTGGGCCCTGTCCACTTTACCTCTTTTGTTTAATATCTAGTGTGTTTGCCTATAAAAGGCTCAGTGTGTTTAGAGTTTAAGATCATCGAGAGAACCTCAGATATCTTATTCTCAAGTTCAAAAATAAAATCTTGTAAGTGTTTGCTTTATTTTCAGTCTTTGTATTAAAGGTTTGAATCAATAAAACTTTGTATTAAAGGTTTGAATCAATATTATTTTGCTAAATATTTTCCAAGCAAGATCATAACTGGGACTCGATTGCTCTATGGTATCAGAGCTCAGTTTTTGGTTAAGTATGTATATGCTCGGCTAAAAACCTAATCCAAGTCCATGTTGAAAGAATATTTATACCTTCTTATACTATTGTTCAAAAATCAAGTTTATATTTATAGATATTAATTAATAAAGGCAAAAGGAACAGACCATAGATCTGGGCAAAAGGTAAGACCTGGTGTTGGATAGTTATGAGCCTGAGTTAATGAAGTATTTATAAATATGAGTTTGAGATTTGAACAAGAAATACAAAGGTGGTATGATAATCGAGTAAACAAGGATTTGAAATATTTAAGTCTTGAATTTTCAAAACCCGTAAATCGTTTGTTATCAGATCATATAGAGTATAACTGTTTTCATAAAAAGCAAGTTAAACACGAATCATCTTCTGAAAATCGTCAACTTAATTTCATAATAGATATCTTGCTAAATACTAATAATAATATTTCAGTCATTTTCGATAATCTTGGTTTGTTTTCTCGTGTTAGTTTGAAAAATTTTCATAATATTCTTGAAAAATTAGAAATCTTTGAGTCTAAGCTATCTGATCTTGAGAAAACCCAGAAAAACATTATAAAAACCCAAAATAATATTCAGAGTGAACTTAATAGCCAGAAACCCTTATCCAAAAGTGAGGTTTTAATCCTAGTCAACGAAATAGCCAAACAACCCAAGCTAGTTGAAGAAGAAGCTTTAAAGTTTACAGCAGATTTGAATAGCAAAGTTCATCAGGTGGAACACCTTATTAAAGATTTAAAAAGATCTTTATTTCCTGAATGAGCTACGAACAAACTGTGAATAGCAGCATTTACAAAGAAGCAGCCAAGGCACTTGAACAGTTTGATTCACCAGCAGTCGGCATCACAAAAGTTCCCGGAGTAAATACGTCAGCAAAACAAAACAACTTTGTCATCCAACTATTGGTAAAGTTATCAGAAAAAGCTGAAGACTTACAAGGAGAAGTCAGAAGTCTAAAGAAAGAAGTTCTAAATCTTCAAAAGGCTAAAGAAGCAAAAGAAGATTTCCAGATAACTATAGACGAGTTAACCAGGAAACTCGAAGGAGTGCAGATTGGAGATAAGAAGCCCTCCAAGAAGAAAGGCCCTTTTTACGTATACGAAGATCCACTCAAGATCTTTGAAAGAGAAAAGGCAAAATCAACATGAAAAGGTCAAGAACAATAACAGAGGAGGCCAGATCAGACAACAGGACTCCCTCTGTTGATGACCAGATACGGGATTACCGATTTAGCTCTCGTATAAGACACAGGGCAGCTGCAACTGTTGCAAGAAGAAGAGGTCAAAGGACCCTAGAAAGTCAGCTTGATCCTGAGGCTCAACTCAGGATTTCACAAACCAGACGTGCAAGGATGGTTCCCGCAGAAGTATTGTATGATTCAAGTTTCAGCAACCCTAATCATAGGGTTTACCAGCATTATTCGGAAAGAAGACTGTTGGTCACCGAAGAAGGCCAACAAGAAGACTTAAGGTTTATAGTCCAAAGTAGCTATGAAGCCTTAAGAAGGGAAAACTTTCAACACATACATCTTGGACTATTGATGGTTCGGATACATGCACTTCACCGAAGAGATGCAGGAACACAAGCTCTGATTGTGTTCAGAGATACCAGATGGCAAAATGATAATCAAATAATTGGAACGCTGGAAGCTGATATGACTAATGGAACACAGTTAATATACTTAGCACCAAATATGATGTTAAGTATAGAAGACTTTTACAATCATATTCAGTTATCTGTTCAGACCAGAGGATATGAAGGATGGCGTGGGGAATCTAATTTGCTGATAACAACTTCACTCGTAGGAAGGTTAACCAATACAGGTTATGCTTCTTATAGATACCACGTACAAGATGTAGTTGATTATTTAGCTACAAATGGTATCCAAGCCATAGCGGGAGAACAAAAGACTACAGAAGAATTAAGAGGAAGGCAGTGGGTTCTCAGACCAAGCAGAACAACACAACCAGCAGTCGCACCAAGGCGAGTTGATGCAAGGACACGTCTAGATGGTTCTCTCACGTTAAGATTCGCTGACTACGGGAACATTCCAACAACACGAAGAAGCTTCGCTGTTAATGAACATGATACTGAAGAAATAAATGACGAAGATGAATTTGTTGGCATGGCTCTTATTAATGAAAGATATATAGAACATGGGATCAGACTCTTAATGCAACAAGAAGCTGCAAAAAGAAGACCTGCAGAACAAATATGGGACACCCTTGGTCAACCCTCTGGCAAGTATGATTATTATGTCAGATATGATGCACCCAAGGAAACAACACCGATTGAAGAAATAATTCCTACGGGATGGGATGATGAAGAAGCTGAACAATCGGAAGAAGTATTGGTTGTTTTAAATGAAACACCTACTGAAGATGATGATGAGGATGATTTGACATGGTTAAATGGCCTTCAACCATGCACAGAAGGTGGTGGAGAGTTACCCTACCCGATTCAAAAACCTAAAATGATGCAAGGTACTGAAACATTTGAAATGATGAAAGGTACTGATAAATTGGTAGCGTCCTATCACAATAATGTGATGCAAGGTACCAATGACTCGGTAGCGTCCTATCATAAGAATGATTCAGTAGCGACCTATCATACGGATACATCTGTAATTCATGTAAGCAGCGAGCTGAAAGATGAGCCGTGTAACATGAATTCAGATGATGAATCACAACAGGGATATGTTGCTGATGAAGAAGTTCTTGATATGCCATACCCAAAATTAAGAAGGTTCTTGCAAACCACTGAACAAGCTATGAGTGGATCAGTCACTAGTGGCTATGTCCCACCAAGAGAACCTATTATGGGTCCTGTTAATTACCCACCTGCAACTGGAGCCTCTACTTCAAATAACCAGAGCAATTTAACTTTCGATGCTCAGGTTTTAAAACGAAGATCAGAAGCAGTTAGAAATGGCCTTGGAACAAATATGTGGACCTTACCATCTGCACAACAAAATAACGGAGCTATGCTTGTGCTTCCCATGGATATTGGAAAATATGAAGATGTTATTTCAAGATGGGAATCAATAACCCTTAACCATGTTGATGATCCAAACAAAACATGGTCGTCCAACAAAGCCAAGGTACAATACATTGAAAATTTGCTTGGGGAAAGTGAAAAGCTCGCATGGGTACAGTGGAGAATGGCTTATTCAGCAGAATTCGATCAAATCATTGAAATGGCTGATGACACGCAAAACGTGTTATCACAAATCAGACGGATATTTCTGTTACAAGATCCTTATCAAGGGTCAACAGAAGTACAAAATAGGGCATTTAATGATCTCGAAAGACTTACATGCAAAACTGCCAAAGATATACCAAAATTCTTTAATGACTATAAGGAATTAGCAAGCAAATCTGGAAGGCTTTACATCTCAACTGATTTATCAGAAAAATTGTTTAGAAAGCTTCCAGCACCATTTGATAAAGAAATTGAAGCAGCATGGACAGAAAAATACCCTGGAAACGTAATAGGGGTATTCCCACGAATCTACTTTGTCAATCAGTATTTGGTAGAGGTATGTCGAAGAGCAGCAGTCATGAGAGCAGTCAAGGATCTCTCATTTTGTGAAAATATACCAATACCAGGATACTATGAGGGAGGACCAAAGAAGTATGGTTTGAGAAAATCAAAATCATATAAAGGAAAACCGCATGATTCTCATGTTAGAATCTTCAAAAGAAAGCATGCTGACAGAGAAAGAAAATGCAAATGCTTTATATGTGGTGAAGAAGGACATTTTGCCAGAGATTGCAAAAGGAATTCAGGCAATATTGTCAGAGCTGCGGTGCTAGAAAACTTAAAGCTACCCAAAGAATGGGATGTAGTTTCAGTAGATCAAAATGAACCAGACAGTGACCATATATGCTCTTACTCAGAAGGAGAAGGAGACTTTATGGTAAAAGCCTTGGAAGAAGAATTCCTTGAAACAGGATTCATGATACAAGAAACAAGTTGGAGGTATATTGTGCAATTACCCAAGGAACAGTCTGAATGCACACATGAGCTAAATGATGAGGAAAAGGAAATCATGATTTTCAATTGTGTTTATTGCAAAGAAGTAACACAAGAAGGAAGGAGAACCTATTGCAACAAGTGTAAGCTAATTGCTTGTGCACTATGCTCAAGTTATTACTTAAAACACAAGGTCAAGATCCAACCCATCAAACATATAGAGCAATCGAGTCCCAGTTATGATCTTGCTTGGAAAATATTTAGCAAAATAATATTGATTCAAACCTTTAATACAAAGTTTTATTGATTCAAACCTTTAATACAAAGACTGAAAATAAAGCAAACACTTACAAGATTTTATTTTTGAACTTGAGAATAAGATATCTGAGGTTCTCTTGATGATCTTAAACTCTAAACACACTGAGCCTTTTATAGGCAAACACACTAGATATTAAACAAAAGAGGTAAAGTGGACAGGGCCCACCACTTGCTCTACATAATTAAAGAACGGTAGAAATTAGAGACAGGACAGCGTGATTCTCGGGTAGATAATTCCATGATTGAGAATCATTTCGTCGTTTTTCCACCAATCATTCACATCTTCTTTTGCTCTTCTGTTTTTGTCAAAAGAAAAGGGTCCATGTTTCCATAATGACTTTGTCGTGATGCTTCCTTTTTCTTCACGCGTGATTAAAGTAAGGATAATGTTGTCGGCTGTCATTTTCCTTCTTTTTGGCTGGTGCATGATACCGTCATTGCTTACGTTTATTTCTAGAAGCCTTATTTTGGGCTTAATGGATTCCTTCATTGATGTAGTCCAAGGCATGTTGGGCTGTCGCAATATGGGCTTCAGCTTGGGCCAAACTGGATACATTTTCTTAGGCAAATTCACAATCTTCATGGGCTCTAAGTTCTTTATGAAGTTTGATAAAACCTTGTAGAAGTCGCACTTCTCCTTTTGCACAGCTAAGTTGGGCTTGTAAAATCCCGCTAAGCTTGTTTTGCATTCTTGCTTTCTTTTGCTGGGTGAGTCCTGGAATAACAAACAATTCTGAAAAAATTTGTTCATAATTTTCCACCCTTCTTCTCCTTCCAACCAGATGTTCACTGCTTTCTCCAACTCTTGTTCCTCTGAGTATGAATTGTAACCCAGATTCTTGTAATTGAATAGCTCGGTGAATGCCTCCCCAGCTTGTTGGTATTTCTCTTCCCATTCCTCCATATCTGCCATCCATTCCTGTTCACACATTTTGATTATTAGTCGTGATAACGTATCAGCAAGAACATTCTGCTTTCCATTGATATGTTCAAACTGGACTTTTACTCCTGAACCAGTAACGAAGTCAGTAAAATTTAACCATCTGACTCTTGAGGGTTTGTTATTGGTTGATTTATTGTAGAAGCTTATTATAGCCTGACAGTCTGTTCTAACAGTTATTTCTTCTTTGTCTAAGTAGTAGATCTTGAAACTACTGAGACCTTCCATGCATGCGTATATTTCAGCGTCAATGGTGGATTTTACGGTGGTGAATTTTCCACTGGCATAAGCACATATTTCTTCCGTGCTTCTTGGATCATTCCTTTTGTTTTTCCATTTGCAAACTGCTCCCCATCCATCCATACAACCATCTGTTTCGATGATTATGCAGGCCTCTTGATTTGGGACTTTCATATCAGGTAGTTGTTTAACCTGATCCTTGATTTTTCTAACAATTTCCCAATCTGAATCCTTCATTCTTTTGTCTCCGTGGCGGCTTGTTTTTTGATAAAGAGGTCCAAGGAGTATTCCTAGTTTAGGAATATAGTTTCTGGCATAATTTAAAATTCCAAGCCATGACCTCAACCCTTTTTTTTCTTGTAAACTCTTATCATCAACTTCAGCTATTTTCTTTATAATATGCGGTTGAAGCTTTAGCTTTTGTTTTCCTATAACCACTCCAAGGAAATCTACTTCTGAGACCGCAACCTTCATCTTATTGGCTGATAGAACTAATCCTTCTTTTTCACAAATGGCTAACATTCTTATCAGATGTTTAGCATGATCTTCTTCTGTTTCTGAAAATACGAGGATGTCATCTATATAGACAACCAGAAAATCTTCACATCCCCTAAAACAATTATCCATCTTTCTCTGAAAAATGGCCGGAGCATTTTTGAGGCCGAATGGCATTACAAGCCATTCATATAATCCATCTGGTGTTACAAACGCCGTCCAAGGGATACTTTCTTCTTCCATGACTACTTGATGGAACCCACTCTTTAGATCAAATTTGGAGTAGATTTTTGCTCTCCCAATCTTCTGTATAATTGTATTGATTCCAGGCAGAGTGTACTGATCTTTATAAGTGTTGTCATTCAGCGTTCTGTAGTTGTACACCATTCTCTCCTTGCCTCTAATTTCCTTCCCTGTTACAGGATCCACTGAAGTTCCTGATTGAACTATCATGGCCATGGTTCTGTGTCGACTTTTACTGGGTCTGATTAGTTTCAACCCAAGTAATTGCTGGACATGTTTTTGAAATTGGGCCTTCATGGCTGGAGTGATATGTTTCAAAGGTTTATCCTGAATAGTGATATCAGGATTAATAATTTCCAGCTTACATTTTACCTTATTTTTAGCCCAATGCTTGACTGGATCTTCCCCAATAAAGCCTCTTTCTTCTAATCTTCTTAGAGTTTTATGGAATTTTACCCTGAATGTTGGGCTTGTATGGCCCAAACTGTAAAGGACTTGTTCAAAGTAATCTTCTTGGTATCTTTCATCTTCTAGTTCTTCCAAGAACTTTCCAGCTTCCAAATCTTGTTGGGTGTTGATTATGGTGACATTTTTGTAGAATGTGAGGGTATTACCCTCAATTCTAAGTCCTCCATACATTGCTCTTATGAAATTGCATCCGATCAATAGTTCTATGCCACTGACTGTTTCCATATCAAAGGCGTAAGTGAAAGGAATTCTAAATTTGTTTCCTTCAATTTCCATGGTTCCCTGTTTTAGCTTCTGAGTAGCTTTGTCCCTTGAATTAAGGCCACTTATGTTGACATGGTAAGGGCTTTCTTCCAAAGCTTCTTTAGGGGCCTTTCTTTTATTAATGCAGCATGTAGTAGCTCCAGTATCTATTATAGCTTGAACTTTGAATTCAGGTACTCCGGGAATTGTGAGCTTTACAATCACATTATATAGTCTATTGATCTTCCGGTTTCTTGGGAGGTTATTTTCAACCTTGACAATTTCATCAGTTTCTTCATCGATACTTTCATCAGTTTCTTCATCGATCTTTTCATCTTTTCTTGCCATATCGAGATTATTGAGTTCCCTTCTCTCTTTTTCTAATTCACTTTCGAATTTATATTCTTCAAACAACTTTTCTTCCTCTAGCTTCTGAATCTTTTGTTTAAGACTCTCATTTTCCTCTATCAGTTGAGCATTGAATAGAGTAAGCTGCTTTATTAATTCTTCTTTTGAGCCGATATACCCACCATGTTTGATGGGTGTTGGATCTTGACCTTGTGTTTTAAGTAATAACTTGAGCATAGTGCACAAGCAATTAGCTTACACTTGTTGCAATAGGTTCTCCTTCCTTCTTGTGTTACTTCTTTGCAATAAACACAATTGAAAATCATGATTTCCTTTTCCTCATCATTTAGCTCATGTGTGCATTCAGACTGTTCCTTGGGTAATTGCACAATATACCTCCAACTTGTTTCTTGTATCATGAATCCTGTTTCAAGGAATTCTTCTTCCAAGGCTTTTACCATAAAGTCTCCTTCTCCTTCTGAGTAAGAGCATATATGGTCACTGTCTGGTTCATTTTGATCTACTGAAACTACATCCCATTCTTTGGGTAGCTTTAAGTTTTCTAGCACCGCAGCTCTGACAATATTGCCTGAATTCCTTTTACAATCTCTGGCAAAATGTCCTTCTTCACCACATATAAAGCATTTGCATTTTCTTTCTCTGTCAGCATGCTTTCTTTTGAAGATTCTAACATGAGAATCATGCGGTTTTCCTTTATATGATTTTGATTTTCTCAAACCATACTTCTTTGGTCCTCCCTCATAGTATCCTGGTATTGGTATATTTTCACAAAATGAGAGATCCTTGACTGCTCTCATGACTGCTGCTCTTCGACATACCTCTACCAAATACTGATTGACAAAGTAGATTCGTGGGAATACCCCTATTACGTTTCCAGGGTATTTTTCTGTCCATGCTGCTTCAATTTCTTTATCAAATGGTGCTGGAAGCTTTCTAAACAATTTTTCTGATAAATCAGTTGAGATGTAAAGCCTTCCAGATTTGCTTGCTAATTCCTTATAGTCATTAAGGAATTTTGGTATATCTTTGGCAGTTTTGCTTGTAAGTCTTTCGAGATCATTAAATGCCCTATTTTGTACTTCTGTTGACCCTTGATAAGGATCTTGTAACAGAAATATCCGTCTGATTTGTGATAACACGTTTTGCGTGTCATCAGCCATTTCAATGATTTGATCGAATTCTGCTGAATAAGCCATTCTCCACTGTACCCATGCGAGCTTTTCACTTTCCCCAAGCAAATTTTCAATGTATTGTACCTTGGCTTTGTTGGACGACCATGTTTTGTTTGGATCATCAACATGGTTAAGGGTTATTGATTCCCATCTTGAAATAACATCTTCATATTTTCCAATATCCATGGGAAGCACAAGCATAGCTCCGTTATTTTGTTGTGCAGATGGTAAGGTCCACATATTTGTTCCAAGGCCATTTCTAACTGCTTCTGATCTTCGTTTTAAAACCTGAGCATCGAAAGTTAAATTGCTCTAGTTATTTGAAGTAGAGGCTCCAGTTGCAGGTGGGTAATTAACAGGACCCATAATAGGTTCTCTTGGTGGGACATAGCCACTAGTGACTGATCCACTCATAGCTTGTTCAGTGGTTTGCAAGAACCTTCTTAATTTTGGGTATGGCATATCAAGAACTTCTTCATCAGCAACATATCCCTGTTGTGATTCATCATCTGAATTCATGTTACACGGCTCATCTTTCAGCTCGCTGCTTACATGAATTACAGATGTATCCGTATGATAGGTCGCTACTGAATCATTCTTATGATAGGACGCTACCGAGTCATTGGTACCTTGCATCACATTATTGTGATAGGACGCTACCAATTTATCAGTACCTTTCATCATTTCAAATGTTTCAGTACCTTGCATCATTTTAGGTTTTTGAATCGGGTAGGGTAACTCTCCACCACCTTCTGTGCATGGTTGAAGGCCATTTAACCATGTCAAATCATCCTCATCATCATCTTCAGTAGGTGTTTCATTTAAAACAACCAATACTTCTTCCGATTGTTCAGCTTCTTCATCATCCCATCCCGTATTCTCAACTGTTCTTATTCCGTCGATCCCAACTCTAACCTTCTGATTTCCGCTTCCAATCGATTCCATGTTGTAAAGTCGCTTCTGATTTCCAATTGGGTATATATGTAATTAATGAAGGGGATATAGGTAAATAAAATTTTGAGCTGAGTATATATGTAATTAATGAAGTTTTTAGGGGGATTTATGCAATTGCCCCTTTAATTTAACCGTTTATAAAACTAATTAAACATGTTTATCTATATAATAATAATAATAATAATAATGTATGTGAGAGATTAAATAAGAGAAACCTAACAATTGGCAAGAAATTAAGAAAAATATACATCTAATGAATTTGCTACTGATTTTTATATTTTAATCACCGACTACAAATAGGTCACAACCTTTTTTTCTCTGTTTACGGAATAATACATTTTACCATCCACAATATTAAAAAAGATAAAGTAAACTCCGTCTTCTACCTAAAAGCTTTAAAATATAGTTAAACGGCAACTACAAAACGCAGTCGTCATTAAATATACCTGTCTATATTTAATTTCTAGATTTGAAATCACAATGATTTAAGTTTTAGTTATGCAAAAGAATTAAAAAATAATAACAAAATAATGCGATTTGACTTTTTTACATGATGTAGACAAAATATTAAAAGCAAAATGTATAAAGGTTATGAGGGTTAATCAAATACAAAATCATGTTTTCCTAAAAAGTTGAGAATGATATATAATTATATATGGGTTATTATCACATCAATTTATTATTTAAAACTAGCTTAGACCCCGTGTATTACACACGGGTGAAAAATATCATACATAAAATTCTAAAATCTTTATATATATTTTTTACAGGTGTAAAAATGTATTACATATACTAAGGATAAAAACAAAATTTAAAATGTGTAAAAATTAATATATAATTAGATTTTGAAAATACGTTAATTATTATTTAATATAATTTGACTTTCATTACTCATTGATTGAAAATAAAAGTTAAATAATTAGATTTCAAAGTTTTTTATGATAAAAGATAATTTAAATAAATGTATTTTATTAGTATAATTAATATTTTTTAAATATATTGTTATTATTAAAAGATGAAAATGTATTTAATAGGAGAGAGAGGCGGGAAAAAAATGATAAGGGTGAATATATAGACGACATATGACAAGAAAAACCTTTATTTATTAGATAGTATAGATTAAGGCGGTGACAATTTCGTAGCCAATTAGAAGTTACTAAAGGATAAAAGAGGAATCATCTCTTTTGTTAGACTCTTTTTCTTCAAATTTAGTTGTATCAATTTGTTTAAACGTATATAACTTTTCTACACTTTTTCTATTTTTATCAAAAAATTATACCATAGAATAATAAATATTAGAAAAAACAAAAAAAATATAAGTTTTTTCTAAAAAAAATTAATAATAATAAATATTATTCTGTTTATGTTAAGTATATTATTGCTATATTCTTTAAAAAAACATTTTTTTAAAAAGGTAATGCATTGTGTGATAAAAGGTGCATATATACATATTTACACGATATGTTTAACACATTTGCACGGCACGGGTATGCGTCTAACCCATTTGCATGATGCGGATGTGAGTCTAGGTCCGTACTGGCCTATGATTACGCATTACATGGTGAGTTTATTCCGTTTACAAGGTGTATTTATGTTTGAGAGAAATGTGCGTACATAAATGGACACGCATACCCACCGTTCATAAAAGCCACACATATTACACATGTACACGTCGCTTCCTTAGGCATTCCAACGGTTTAAAAAATGATCTTTTTTATAAAATATAATAGTATACTCAACTTAAAATGAAAAAAAAGTTTTTGATTTTTTGGTATAATTTTATTTAGAAAAATAATAATAAAATACATGTATATGTGGTATTTTTATTTTGAACGGTATATATGTCGAGGTATTTGTTTAGATTAAGCGGTAGACTAAAATTTAATTGAAAAGGTCAATAAAAGAGACGAATTCCCTCTTTACCCATTCCTCAACTTATAATTACTTACGAAATTATAACCTTGTTAATTTTAACCATTAATTTTTTTTGAACAAATAACCATATTATTTCATGAACTTTTTAAGAAAATATGATTATTTAATATGCCATCCATATATATCAATAGATGGATATGAAACTCCCATATGCAAATTAAGCTACTTAAATTATTATATTCCCTTAAATGTATGTAGTTGCCATAATGAATGTGCACTATGATTTCTTTGTTAATACAAATAACCAATTAAGATATTTTAAAGGTTTAATGCACGTTTTGCTGTTATTTATTTAGTCTTGGATACATAGAGAAGAAAAAAAATACGAGAGGCTGCTAATTAACCAACCGCTCTTCGATGTTGTCTTCCGAAACCCATTGGTGGAAACATTCAAATCTATATCCAACACTTGAAGAAGACGTGATATTTGGTGGGCTTTCCTTTTTATTATTTGAATTTAAATAAGAAAATAAAAAATATTATGACAACCTGTTTTATGCATTAAACAAATATACATGACTTGTATAAATTGAGTTGTATTGTGGACAAATAAAATCATTCCTTCTGCAAGTTTTTTTTAGAGAGAACTATGAAAAGAATAGGCTACATTCATATGGTAAGGCCTGGGGAGTTGAGGCATTGGCCTCAACTAGTGTACACTTTTGCTTTCTTATTGATTGCCACCGTTGTTGCTGAAGAATCTTATAAATATGATTCACCAACGCCTTATGGTGATTGGAAATTGCCTCCCCCGGTGAAAAAGACATGGACATATCCACCTTACTATTACAACTCGCCACCACCACCGTCACCATCTCCATCACATCCATATCACTATAAGTCTCCACCTCCACCATCGCCATCCCCACCACCTCCTTATGTGTACAAATCTCCACCTCCACCATCGCCACCACCTCCATATGTATACAAGTCTCCACCTCCACCCTCACCATCACCACCACCTCCATATGTGTATAAGTCTCCCCCACCACCATCACCCTCTCCACCACCTCCTTACATTTACAAGTCTCCACCCCCACCATCACCATCCCCACCACCTCCATATGTTTATAAGTCTCCACCTCCACCATCACCATCTCCACCACCACCATACGTGTACAAGTCTCCACCTCCTCCATCACCATCCCCACCACCTCCATACATTTACAAGTCTCCACCTCCTCCATCACCATCTCCACCACCTCCATACGTCTACAAGTCCCCGCCTCCACCCTCACCCTCACCACCCCCTCCATATGTGTATAAGTCTCCCCCACCACCATCACCCTCTCCACCACCTCCATACATTTATAAGTCTCCACCCCCACCATCACCATCCCCACCACCTCCATATGTTTATAAGTCTCCACCTCCTCCATCACCATCTCCACCACCACCATACGTGTACAAGTCTCCACCTCCTCCATCACCATCCCCACCACCTCCATACATTTACAAATCTCCACCTCCACCATCACCATCGCCACCACCTCCATATGTATACAAGTCTCCACCTCCACCCTCACCATCACCACCACCTCCATATGTGTATAAGTCTCCCCCACCACCATCACCCTCTCCACCACCTCTTTACATTTATAAGTCTCCACCCCCACCATCACCATCCCCACCACCTCCATATGTTTATAAGTCTCCACCTCCTCCATCACCATCTCCACCACCACCATACGTGTACAAGTCTCCACATCCTCCATCACCATCCCCACCACCTCCATACATTTACAAGTCTCCACCTCCTCCATCACCATCTCCACCACCTCCATACGTCTACAAGTCCCCTCCTCCACCCTCACCCTCACCACCCCCTCCATATGTGTATAAGTCTCCCCCACCACCATCACCCTCTCCACCACCTCCATACATTTATAAGTCTCCATCCCCACCATCACCATCCCCACCACCTCCATATGTTTATAAGTCTCCACCTCCTCCATCACCATCTCCACCACCACCATACGTGTACAAGTCTCCACCTCCTCCATCACCATCCCCACCACCTCCTTACATTTACAAGTCTCCACCTCCTCCATCACCATCTCCACCACCTCCATACGTCTACAAGTCCCCGCCTCCACCCTCACCATCACCACCCCCTCCACATGTGTATAAGTCTCCCCCACCACCATCACCCTCTCCACCACCTCCATACATTTATAAGTCTCCACCCCCACCATCACCATCCCCACCACCTCCATATGTTTATAAGTCTCCACCTCCTCCATCACCATCTCCACCACCACCATACGTGTACAAGTCTCCACCTCCTCCATCCCCATCCCCTCCACCTCCATACATTTACAAGTCTCCACCTCCTCCATCACCATCTCCACCACCTCCATACGTCTACAAGTCCCCGCCTCCACCCTCACCCTCACCACCCCCACCATACGTCTATAAATCACCACCTCCACCATCCAAGTCTCACTTGCCACCAGTTTACTACTACAATTCTCCTCCACCCCCAGTCTATTACTAAAACAAGAACATCTTCAACATTTCAATACGCTAAAAATATGAACTATCATCTTACCATGAAGTTGCGTCTCAATAAACTTTACAATACGTTTTTATTCTTACACAAATGTATCCGTGAGTTAATAACGACTCAATGTGCTATGACCATGTTATATTTCTTTTTCAGACATCATGTATGCTATTGTTTCTTATAATCTTTTAATGCAAATACTTCATTATGATTGGTTATTTTTATTATAAAGAATATTTCTGAATGATGAATGTTTGGAACTTGTATTTTAATTTTACCTCTTTTTACACAGCTTAATCATGTACGAGAAAAAAAGGAATTAAACCAACTAGCAAACATGATATTAACCTTTAAGACTTTAAACAAGAAGTCTTTGCAACTTCGAATCATTATCTTTTCATATATATATATAGGGTTAGGATCTCTTGAGAACTCATAAATACTTGAGAACTCGCGAGAACTCATCAAAAAAACACTACTAGAAATTGGGAATTTGCGACCGCATTTTCGGTCACAAAACGATCGCAATTGCCCTTTTGCGACCGAAAATGCGGCGGGAAAAATGCACGTCGCAATTGCCCTGTTGCCACCAAATTGCGACCGCTACTACATTTTGCGACCGAATTTGCTATGATTAAAACGGTCGCAAATTTTGCGACCACCTTCTTTTGCCACCGCTTTGCGACCACTTCACTTGCCACCGATTTACGACCGCTTCAGTTTGCCATGATTTGCCACCCCCTTCTTTTGCGACCATTTTGAATTCAGTCGCAAATCTGATGCAAATTTTTTAAAATAAAAACCTTTTATAAAATTCTTTATAAATCTATTTAAATTTCCATAAATTTTCAAATACAAATCAACTCAAATGTATCAAAAATCTCATAAGTTAAATATATATTCAAACTACAATATAAATTCATAAATTTTCGAACAAAATATACAATAATCAAACAAAGAGATCTCAGCAAATTATGAGATGGCCCTTTCTTCCATTTCATCTTGAATTAAACACTATAACTGAGAAGCTGCTAAAAAGGAGAGGAGAAAACTCATCGACATAGTAGACGGGTGGAAGCCAAAATCCAAGAACCTACACGATAATGGCCAAAATCAGGATGCAAGTTAATTATGTCATCAAAAAAACTCTAGAGAAATTGTTAAAAAAAATGCTAGAAAAAATAGATACAAATAAATAATAACAGGTATGCATGTCTATAGATATGTATAATAACTAGAAAAGCACTCGTGCAGCGCAGCTAGAAACATTTGCATTTAGGATTTAGAACGATAGAGCTGCATTATATTTACATAGCAGATTGGTGGCGTTAGGCGCTAGCGCGCTAAAAGTTGCAACTATATTGCAGTTGTTGGCATACAGTTTGTTAGAAATCAAAAGGGTGACAGTCTTCAGATTTTTCTTTTTCAAGACAAGTTAGCGCCTACCGTAAGACATTTGTAACCTGTAGTACGTTTGCTGTCCAAAAGGTGCTTCCTAGTTCCTACCAAATAATATCTTTTGCATTTCCTGTGCATTCAGCTTGAGGGGAGTCCTCGCTTCTCAGGGGTGCTCTCTGTATTTGTGGAAGTAGGTTATAAGTATATGCGTTGATAGTATTGTTTGTCTAGTTTGGGTTATTTTACCTGGGCTGCTGTAAAGTTGTCTTTTAAGTTTAACGGTTGTGGTGATTGCTGGGGTGTGGGTGTGTAACTGTTGCTTCTGAAGATGGCCCTGTATATGTGTTGATAGTTTTTAGTTTTTCTTTTATGGCAGGTTATTTACGGTTTGGGTGAGATTGTGTTTGCTTGTTTTGTACCTTTTGGTGTCTGTTGATCTTTTTCGGCTGGGTCTGACCTGCTGTTGATTGCTTCTATAGTTGTTTGTCTAGTGCAGAGAATATACTACCCATTTTCCTCATTCTTTGATTTGCATCAATTTTGATTTGCCCTTTAGCATAGAAAAGACAGTAGTTACTTAAAAGTAGTATAATTGACTTCCTATCCATAGTTAGTTCTATACAGTAACTTGTGTAGAGGGCATTTGATGAGGAATATTTCTTTAACTTTAAGTTGTATTTATCTCTTCGGTATAGTAATTTATTTATTTTTATTTTAAATTTTTTTTCTTACATAAATAGTGTAATAGATTAGAATTAGCTGTCCAAAACAAAAAGGGAAAGAGTGTATACACAGAACTAAAACTTGGCTGAATGGTAGAGTGTATTAGTGTGCTTACCTGGTGATATTGCAGTTGAAGTGATTGGGTTTGAGGAATGTCTGCAGCTGTTTCTTTGGCTATACTGTCTGGTTCGTCCACAACCAATGTTTTACATTCTTGTTGCAGCAGGGAGTAGGTTGCTGTGTCGAATAATGTTGCTGTTTCGCTCCCTGTTTCATCAGCTATAACAGCAGTAGCTGTGGAAAGCTTATGTATTAGTTATTGATTTTATCTACAGTTTAAAGGCATGAGTAAGTTAATCTTTGCAGGTAGCTTACATGAATTTAGGTTGTTGCAGCTGATCTGGATGATCACCGCATACCCAGCTTGTGGACCTTCGAGATAATTATTTGCATTGCAACTTGAAGTTTATAAAAACTGATTAAACAAAACGAACACACAGTTGTCATCAAAGAATATTTAAATATGAATCAAACAACTAATTACCAGAACTGTAATGTAACCAATTTTTGTCAAATTTAAAATCAGAGCTAAACTAAACATCTGTTAGTGACCTAAATTTTGCAACTTCAAATTCATGCCATTTTGATGATACTATTAATGTTTTTCTATTCTGTTTTTTGGTTAAACTATTAACAGATTTACGGGACAATCAAAGCTTGTTCACATCGATCCGATTACGAGGGTGACAGAAGACATTGGATTGTGTTTGAAGATCTTGAAAACTTACCTGTTGAAGGAGGAGGAACCATCAATGGAAATGGAAGAATTTGGTGGATTAAATATGCAAACTGAGAGTCAAATATATGGTATACAATTCCATTATTGAGTACAAATTAAGCATACACAACAGAAGCAATATCTGTTACAACATTGATCATGAACACAAAAACAATGCAGAAGGGAATTGTCATTCAAAGAGAATTTTTATATTCATTTGAATTCATTACCTAGGTATTCAGACTTGAACTCAAACCACAGTAACAAAAGATCCCAGACTATTTTCTCATCAACATTAGCAAAAAGATTAAAGTGGACACAACCCAGCCCTTTCAGTTTACATAGATACTCAAACTTGAACTCAAAGCACAGTAACAATGAAAACAAATATGTAAAACCTATCCACATAGCCTAATATAGAAGGCTTCCCTAAAAATATATAAACTTAAAGAACAAAAATAAGCACAGGGTAACAGCAATACTAATAGAAAAAACACAGCTACACAAATAGAAAACCACTAACAGATTTTTTTTTTTTTTTTTATAAATTGTCAAATACCAAAACCCTAATAAACCAAAACATACACTTGAAAATAAGCAGAAAGGAAGAAAACGAAATCGAAAATAGAAAGGAAAACATATAACAAAAACGAAAAACTTACAGAAGAAATCTTCAAGATCAGGAGAGATCCATTCTGCAAAAGTAAACATGAGACAATTAATGATCCAAATAAGAAAAAAGAAACAGATCGTATAGCATGGTAAGAGGAAAAATAGGGCATAGACCCAAAACGTGGAGCACAGGCGGTAAAGAAATAGATGACGCAGCTTTGAAAGGAAAAAGACTAATCATATTTTAATAGGCAAAGCATTACCCAGTTGTACACAATGCATAAGAAGGGGTAAAACACTGTTAACCCCTTCTCAAATTGTATGTGTTTACAATATATTACCTTTTGGATCCACTTCACGAGAGATTTTGATGGAATCGGATGTTGCAAGATCTTGGTTAGCAGGAGAAACTGCTAGAATGATGCAATTAGGCTGCAGAAAAGATAATTTATGGTCATAAAAACATAACATATCTCACCATTAGGAGAAAAGATAATTTATGAACTAGATTCTCAAAACATGGACCTGTTTTGGTCAAACATGTCTATTTTAACTTCAAAATCAACATGTTTACTTCAGTTGTTCAAGAAGCATTAGATGATTACATAAAATATTTTCAACCAGTAATAAAATACGCAACACTTTTGATACTTAAATTTAAAATAATCCATATAAATCTGAACATGAAAAAAAAGTAACTTCTTTTGTTCCTTAACACTCTTAACCATGTGTATGCCCTATGTATATAGTAAATTGTTTTAGTGGGCGGTAGAGAAAGGTCTATTTACAAGTCGCAATTCCATATGCGGGAGGATCAACCGTGGATGTTATATAACCAATTATAGAGCATTTTAATATCATTATAACTCAGCATTAACCTAATTGAACTAAATGTTAGCTTAGACTCGTCCATAGAAAACCCCCAATTTAAACAAATTCAGAAAGGCTAATTAACATAAAAGTTAACAGGACCTCCAAATCAAACAACCTTTTTTATGACACTACAACAAATTGACTCTGTCCCGACGCCACCTGTACCGACGACATTTGTCGTCGGGATAGGTCACCCTATACCGACGACATGCCGTCGGTATAGGTCAAAACCAAAATTTTGGTAGGGAGACCCTATAGCGACGACATGTCGTCGGTATAGGGTTGAGGCAGGTTGGAGGGAAAACTGGCGCCCAATGAATTTTTGGGGAAAACCTATAGCGACGACATGTCGTCGCTATAGGTTAATTTTGATTTTCTTTTCGTTTTTTTTTATTTAATAAATTTTCGTCGGTCAAAAATTTTTTTTTTTTTAAATTAAAAATTTTTTTGGAAAAACCTATAGCGACGACATGTCGTCGCTATAGGTTAATTTTGATTTTCTTTTTTTTTATTTAATAAATTTTCGTCGGTCAAATTTTTTTTTTTTTTAAATTAAAAAAATTTCTGGAAAACCCTATGGCGACGACGTGTCGTCGGGATAGGGTTTTTCCAAAATTTTGAATGGGACACCCTATAGTGACGACATGTCGTCGCTATAGGTTAATTTTGATTTTCTTTTTGTTTTTTTTTATCTAATAAATTTTTTTTAAATTAAAAAAAATTCTGCAAAACCCTATAAAACTAATATCATTAGGGTTGATGGTTCAACGATAGAGACAAAACCTCTAGAAACATCTAAGGTTTGAATGTCACGGATTCAATTTTTATTTGTAACATGGTTAAAATGTTTCGTCGTTGTAAAAAAAATATAAAAGTAATGCTAATTAAATTAACATAATGATGATAAAGTGTAATAATGAATTAATGGGAAAATGTTATGCTCCCTCCCTATTTATTACCACTTTCAATATTAGATAATGCTAAATTAACATAATAATGATGATTAAGTGTAATAATTAATTACATTTATGATAAAGAAAGATTGAACCGCTCCAATGATGATTAAGTGTAATAATTAATTACATAATAATGCTAAATCCATAAAGAAAGATCTCTGTGGATGAACAAGCTCAATGCAAAAGATTGAACCGCTCCAAAGAACATCATGATGGCGGTGCTAGAATACTGCAACGAGTATCTTTTTCCAATGTTTGATTGGACAAGAAACCATGAAGACCACAGAATTGTACCTGCAACCAATGCCAAGGAACCTGAAGTCCATCTTGCTTTCTTTGTTGCTAAAACTGAACTTAACCTTCTGAAGATAGATTGAACATGGATGGATTCATTCGTGGGATGCAAATGTGAATGATGGTTAAATAAAGGCATTCCTTTGTAGAGGGTCAGTAAAGTGGCACCTCCTACACAAACTATAGTCCCTATCACTTTTGCTCTTCCACCATTTGATTTTATGTTCACCCTTTCCAACCTAAATCAGAGTGACACACATGCCGGTATAAGTATACAACCTCTATATAAAGTGAGAAATTGCATATGGTTTGATACAAACCCAGAGGGTAATGACATCATAAATGTGATCACCGGCACCATGTTGAGAAAAACACAAGAGCAAGTGGCGGATGTGTGTTGTATACCCAAAAGGAACAAGTACTGTATGAGGGACGCACTGCAGCCATACAAAGATTATTATGTTAATTTAGCATTATCTACTTCAATGATAATTATTATCACTACTTCAATCAAGATCTTTTCAGGTACACATTTTGTCACAAAACAAGTTGCATTTGAACCTCAAGTTTAATAACATAATCTAACACCATTTTGGTTTTTGTTTTTGTTTTTGCAGGCATGACGATGCACTTTTCAACCTTCTCGATATGAACCGAGTTTCATCACATTACTTTTCTGATTTAGGGTTTTCATATTTCGATCCCATTGATAAAGATATAAGCTTGTGGGAGTGTTGGGGAGACGGTCATGTGTTGCCATTGCTAAGTTCCAATGATGATCACAATGGTGGTGGTTCCGGTGATCACGGTGGCCGGAGGCCGTCGAGACTGTTGGAATTGGAAGAGATAGAGAAGCATTTTGAGTTGCCAATAGTCATGGCAGCCGAGAAACTTAAGGTGGGATTAACCATGTTGAAGAAAAGATGCAGAGAGCTTAATATAAAGAGATGGCCTCATAGAAAGCTTAAGAGTATTAAATCTCTTATTCAAAATGTGAAGGTATGTAATATTGTACCTATATTACCCTTCTTTTTTACATTCTCACATGTCGTCGCTATAGGTTAATTACCCGTTAACCTTTACAATAATTTACATAATTACAAACCCAGTTATTTTATGAAAAATCGGGATGTTACATCTTGGGTCGTTGAACCCTTATGGGTTAGTGTTGAAGTGTGGGTTATTAACATGTCAATAAACGACAAACCGTTTTATAAAGGATTGTAATGTTCTGAGTTCAATCAAATGGTATTTCTTGTTTGCAGGTGAGGTATCTTGGCTAGGGAGCGGTGCTACTCGGATTGGTGTGTAGGCATTTGTAAGATAAGATTAAGATTGATATTGAGTTTATAAAGGGTTACAACTATTTTAAATTAAGACTTCCACTGATTGTTTGTAATAAAGCGAGTATTTTTAAAGAGAACACCCAGTGATGAGAACCAACTGTAGGGTACCCAGTTTGGGGCCATACAGGCTGGTCTTGGGTGTTTCACAAACGTCCGAGACATCGTGAAGGCAATCAACAGACTTCTAATGTCTTGCACGGTGGGGTTCCGATTAAAAATTCTTCTTATTCCATGAATCTTGCTCAGGTAACGGTTTCGATTTTTCTCACGAATTTTCCACTTAATTCTTCAGTGATTGAGATTTGGAAGTTCTGCTAGAATGGGAGGTTGAGAATTAGAATTTTGCTTGACAATAATAAATCCTATGGATATATATTGATTATAAATTAGAGATTTTATAATTTTGTAGAAATTTTTGGTTTGATTTATTTTTTTATATATTTATGTGCTATTGGATATATATTGATTATAAAATAAATTTTTTATTTTAAACAGAAAAATATGGATTTCAAAACTTTAATTTTTTTATCTTAATAAATTTTTATTTAAATTAAAAAAAATTCTGGAAAACCCTTTTAATTTTTTTATGTTAATAAATTTTTTTTTAAATTAAAAAAAATTCTGGAAAACCCTATGGCGACGACATGTCGTCGGGATAGGGTTTTTCCAAAATTTTGAATGGGACATCCTATAGCGACGACATGTCGTCGCTATAGGGTTGAGGCAGGTTGGAGGGAAAACTGGCGCCCAATGAATTTTTGGGGAAAACCTATAGCGACGACATGTCGTCGCTATAGGTTAATTTTGATTTTCTTTTTGTTTTTTTTTATTTAATAATTTTTTTTTTAAATTAAAAAAAATTCTGGAAAACCCTATGGCGACGACATGTCGTCGGTATAGTGTTTTTACCTTTATTGACTGGTCAACATCCTGTGAAACCTGTGCCGACGACATGTCGTCGCTATAGGCCACTGTACCAACGACAAGTGGACCTATGCCGACGACATGTCGTCGCTATAGGGTGCAGCGTGAACAAATAGGGAAACAGACGACAGAACTTCATTTTCAGCCAAAACTCTCCAAAACTTCCCCAATTCTGTCTCTCCGGCGATTTCAGCGTTTTTGGGCTATTTAGAAGCAACTTTCACACAAGCTTTCGGGATTTAAGGTGAGCTAACATCCGGGTTCATATTTTAGCTAATTTTTTAAGATTTTGAAGTTTTGTTTGTTTATTTTGGTTAGGTTTTGGAGGAATTTCACCATTTCTTGAATTTCTAGCTTTGTGAAGGTAAATACTCGTTTTAATTACTAATTTGTGTTGAAATTTGGTTTATATCAAAGATTTTTATGATTTTGTATGTATGTGTTATGTTTGTATGTTTGTATGTATGAGTATGTATATTTGTATGATGGAATTATTAAATTATGATTAGTTTATGTCATTTGATTTAGATGTGTGTTTATTTTATATAATTTAGTTTATGTAAATTAGTGTTTGTATGTATGTGTATGTATGTGTGTAATTTGTGTTTATGATGATTAGTTTTAATGTTTAGTTTGTATGTATGTGTGTAATTTGTGTTTATGATGATTAGTTTGAATGTTTAGTTGGTATGTATGTGTGTAATTTGTGTTTATGATGAAATTTGGTTTAGATCTAAGATTTTTATGATTTTGTATGTATGTGTATGTATGTATGTATGAGTATGTATTTTTGTATGTATGATGGAATTATTAAATTATGATTAGTTTAGGTCATTTGGTTTAGATGTGTGCTTATTTTATATAATTTAGTTTATGTAAATTAGTGTTTGTATGTATATGTATGTATGTGTGTATTTTGTGTTTATAATGATTAGTTTGAATGTTTAGTTTGTATGTATGTGTGCAATTTATGTTTATGATGATTAGTTTGGATGATTAGTTTGTATGTATGTGTGTAATTTGTGTTTATGATGATTAGTTAATATGAATGTATATATGTGTATGTATGTTTGTATGTATATGTTTGTAATTATGTAATTGGACATTTATTTATGTTTGTATGTATATGTTTGTAATTGGGCTTTTATTTATATATATATGTATGTAATTATGATGTGTAGGTATATAAGATGGTATTTATTGGGAGCAACTTTCACAAAAACTCTCGGGATTTAAGGTGAGGTAACATCCGGGTTTCATATTTTAGCTACTTTTTCAAGATTTTGAAGTTTTGTTTGTTTATTTTGGTTAGGTTTTGGAGGAATTTCACCATTTCTTAATTTCTAGCTTTGTGAAGGTAAGTACTCGTTTTAATTACTAATTTGTGATGAAATTTGATTTAGATCTAAGATTTTTATGATTTTGTATGTATGTGTATGTATGTATGTTTGTATGTATGAATATGTATATTTGTATGTATGAATATGTATATTTGTATGTATGATGGAATTATTAAATTATGATTAGTTTAGGTCATTTGGTTTAGATGTGTGATTATTTTATATAATTTAGTTTATGTAATTTAGTGTTTGTATGTGTGTAATTTGTCTTTATGATGATTAGTTTGAATGTTTAGTTTGTATGTATGTGTGTAATTTATATTTTTGATGATTAGTTTTGATGATTAGGTTGTATGTATGTGTGTAAGTTGTGTTTATGATGATTAGTTAATATGAATGTATATATGTGTATGTATGTTTGTATCTATATGTTTGTAATTATGTAATTGGACATTTATTTATGTATGTATGTTTGTGTGTATATATTTGTAATTATGTAATTGGGCTTTTTATTTATGTATGTATGTAATTGTGATGTGTAGGTATATAAGAGAGTATTTATTCATATGCTTATGTATGTTTGTATGTATATGTAACTTTATTTAATTTTGTTACAAGTTTGAAACTCGTTGCGGTTGACGAGAGGAAGAATGTCGTACACATAATCAACAAATGCTTGAAATGCAACGACAAATGGATGAAATGCGTCGAATGTGGGATCGTCGAACTAGCAGCGATGATAATTAGCTTGGAGTTGTTGAGCCTTTGCCTTTTTTGTTGGTATTTGTCTTGAACAATTTGCATATTTGTGTGTCGAACAAGTTTATGTTTTGAATGTTTGATTTGTTGAACAAATTTGTGTGCCGAACAAGTTTGTGTGTCGAACAATTTGGATGTTTGGTTTATGTTCCGGACATTAATTTTTATCCGATTTGAATGTTTGAATGGTTTATATTTATGATTTGCAGGTTTTTTGTTTTTAGAAATTTAATATTTCTGGATAAAATATTAAAAATAAAAAAAATTAAAAAAAAACAGAAAAGACCTATACCGACGACATGTCGTCGCTATAGGTCTTTTTCAAAAATTAAAAAAAAAACAAAAAAACCCTATACCGACGACATGTCGTCGGAATAGGGTCAACCTATACCGACGACATGTCGTCGGTACAGGGTTGGACTCTATACCGACGACATGTCGTCGGTATAGAATTTATTTTTGAATTTTTTAATTAAACCCTATACCGACGACTTGTCGTCGGTATAGGCTGACCTATCCCGACGACACCTATCCCGACGACAATCTTGGGCTATTGGGACGAAGCAATCCCGACGACACCTATCCCGACGATATGTCGTCGGCATAAGCTATCCCGACGACAAGTCGTCGCTATAGGGTCAAAAAAAGTCGTCGATATAGGGTGATATTGTTGTAGTGTGATTTATGAACTCCATTTTTAATATAATTCAGTTAATATGAGATTGAAGGCTAGCTGATGATGTTGCTACTGAAATTTAACGAAGTAACACACTATAGATTGGTTAGAATGTCAATAAGCCCTAGAATCCGATAACTTATCCAAACATCTACTAACCAGAAGTTACAATTAAGTAGCATCAAAATTATATAAACAAACCATTTAAAATTAGCAATCTCGTTATTTTCTGAATCGTTGAATCTAGATAGGAATACATCGATTTTGAAACCAAACAATGACGCATTTGATCATAACAGCCACAAAGTATCGTTAATTCATAAAACGGAACACAAATCATCTCTATGATCTTATTAACCTAAAACTAAACTAGTTCAAAGTAAAATTAATTCGACTTATAGCTCAGCATTAATCAAATAACAGAGACTAAATCAGTACCTGAATCAATTGAAGGTGGCGATGGATTGTGAAGGTGGCGATGATTGACACAGAAAGTATGTTGTATGAATGGATGGATGCGACCTAAATCAGTACCTGAATCAATTGAAGGTAGCGATGGATTGTGAAGGTTAGGATTTTTCATCATCGTTGATTGCTCGATCGGTTGGTTGGGGAAATGGCGGATATCGTCATTGATAGCTCGATCGTCGATGATTTATGCTTGGATGCTATGCATGGGAAGGAAGTGTATAAGCATTTAGGTCAATAGTCAATACCACGCTTTTTTTTAGTGCGTACGTACTGAAACTCTGAAAGTGGCGGAGGAGGTTTAAAAGCCCATTAAAAAGCCTAAAATGTTTTTTTCACCGTCACATCTGTGACAAATCTGGATCGGTAGCAAATCGGTTGCTAATTTTGCGACCGTCATTAACGGTAGCAAATGTTTGGTCGCAAATGCCCAGTTTATTAGTAGTGAAATCAATTAAAACCATTTTTTTTGTTTTCACTACCTTTATTATTAAAGTACAACATAAAAATGATTTATCTCTCCAATTAATTCATCTCTTCTCTCTAAATTATTCTTAAAAAATTTTATACACATGTGTAAATGGTAAACATTTACACATGTGTAAGTGGTAAACTTACACATGTGTAGATTTTTTTTAATATATGAATACATGTAAATTTACACATATAAATTCATTTTTTATGTTGTATTCTAATAATAAAGGTAGTAAAAACAAAAAAAAAATGATTTTGATTGTGTTTTTGACGAGCTCTCGAGAGTTCTCAAAATATTTAAAAGTTCTTAAATGATCCAATCCCTATATATATATATATATATATATATATATATACTAGGTTAGAATCTCGTGTATTACACGAGTTGAATAAATGTAGTGTTATATACTTAGTAATAAAAAAATTATGTCTTTAACAACCCGTGTATTTACACGGGTTGAATAAATATTATGTGACCATTATAAATTCCGTTAAGTTAATTTTTAAAATATTTTTTTAGCTGAGTATTAATTTTTTTTATGTAACTGATACATGTTATTCATATTAAAATTTAGAAACTCGGTGTATTACACGAGTTGAATAAATGCAATGTTACATATACTTAGTTATAAAGATTTACATATTACATATTTATGAAAACATTTTATAAAAATAATATAGAAATCATTATTATTTAATACAAGAGAGAGGCGGGAAACAAAAAATTATAAAAACAATTAAAGAAATTTGTATAATTAATAGGAGATAGAGGCGGGGAAAAAATGTTAAGGATACATGAGAGAGTGTCAAGTGTCGCATCAAAACTTTTATTTATTATATAGTATATATATATATATATATAGAGAGAGAGAGAGGTAGGATCAGATACAAATCAATTTTATCCTAAAAACGTAGGAACCAATAAGGAAATGCCACATGTACATTTTGGATTTTTAGCTAAAGGGTAATTATAACATTGTTCCCATTTTTTTAATTTTGGATATCCCTTGAAATGTGCATGATTGTTATCTAATCAAAATGTACGTTTGAAATTAAAACCCCTACTATATTGAGAGTTTCATTCTACCTAAAAACATTCTGAGTATCGTTCATCCAAGAAATGCAAATGGTGATGCAAAACCAAATGGAAGAAGATTGTTTAAATTCTGGTAATTTTGATTATGTGTTTGTTAGTATTTAGTTTGTGTTGTTAATAGTTCATCCTTTTTTTCGTGTTTCCTTCATAATGTTCATTCTGTTACGTTTTAAATTAAAACCCCTACTATATTGCGAGTTTCATCCTACCTAATAACATTCTGATTATCGTTCATCCAAGAAACGATGCAAAACCAGATGGAATTGATTATGTGTTTGTCAATATCTAGTTTGTGTTGTTAATAGTTCATCCTTTTTTTCGTGTTGCAATCATAATGTTCATTATGTTAATATGTTGTTTATTGATTATCGTGTGTTTCTGTTAGTAGTAGTCGATTATTCATTTGTTTTAGTTTATATTGATGATGTGTTTTTAAAATTTTTGTTGATACGTTTTTACGTGTTGGTAATTGTTCATCATTTGGTTTTCGATTGTATGTAATCGATCAACATGTTTTTTTCATGTTGGAAAAATCTAAATGCTTCATCTAGAGTTGGAAAAATCATACCAATCTCAGGTCTAGATGACAATGGAACGCTAGGCCTGTAATAGTTTCTACCCGTAATCGGAGATGTTTGCTCAATACCCGTTGTGATTCTTGTTTCTGGACTATCATCAGAATCTAAATAAATAAAAACTAGATAAGAAACTGGAGATTATGATGTAAAACATTGAGTTAAATTATACTGAAAATGGAAAACAGACCTATTAAGAAGTTGTTCATAAAGTTATTTGAAAAACAGTTAAACATCACGGTAATTTATACTGATAAATGGATACAGTGAGTAAAAAACACACTACAATTAAACAACACGATAATTTATACTGATAAATGTGGATACAGTGAGTTAAACAACACAGTGGGTTAAACTAAGTATTTTTTTTATTAAACCTTTACTGTTATCATCGAATCAAATCGTACAATGGCTAAAAGATGCATACTTACACAGTTAATCATATATTTTATAATGTTAATAGAAAGATCAAAAAAGTTAAACATATTTTATAATTTAGTGATAAGATTCACCATATTTTGATTTTGGATTCGTGTTTCAAAGAGAAAACCGTTTAATTAGGATGGGAGAGAAGATATGAAGCAAATTAAGAAATCAAACACCGTATAATAAGGAAGAGATAGAGAGTCTAATATTAATTACTGTAAAGGTGAAATACCTGGAATACACTTTTGTATTTAATATACCAACATCCTAATTTCTATTTTGCCACTCTTGCAATCAAAACCATTGACTAATGCTGATGAAAGGTCAAGATTTATTCCTACTATTTTTAGGATTAATTTGTTTTGTACAAGAACTAAACTCGATCTCTCTCTCTATATATATATATATATAGTCTAATAAGATAAGATGTGTGGTTACTTACGCGACAACAAATTGTTCATCCTATCATGACATAACTTAAATAATCAAAAGTTGAACTTTTAACATGCTACCAAGTTCATATAGTTCTGCAAGTGACTGGCTGATTTACATCAGAAATACATCTTAAATAACAATACAAATTGATCAATATATATATATATATATATTGTTCTGCAAATCATACAACTTGGATGGTCTAAACACTGAGTTTGGGTGGGAAATCCGGTTTGATAAATGGCCCGATGAACTGATCATTTCAAGCCATCCTTATTCGTTTGGGAGTTGCAAGTTGTGAAGAGGAAACCAACCATAAGACTCTGATTCAGATCTTCCAGCTTTGATTGCATCTTTAATGGCAAAAAAACACAGATGAAGCCAGAAAGAATGGTGGTTCTCCAACAGATTTTGATGAATGTATGGCCTTGTCATTTGGTGCATCATGTGTTACAACACACATTTACTACAATCAGACTTATAATGTTTTATTGGATTCTAATGTTCATTTATCCAAACTATTCCTATTGGGTCGTTTATTTGTATGTATTGGGTCTTAAAACAATATGTTTATTTATGTAATGGTTTCGACCGTAGGCCAACAAACCAAGTTTATAGTTTAAAGTCCAATACCCGTGACAATGGATAAAGTGTTGGTGGGTTGTTTTGTAATGTCAAGATATTAGAGGGACTGTTTTTGTATTTATTGTTTTGTATAAATAAGAGTCATCAGCTTTTGTTAGTGGTTAATTTCTGTTATATAAAGTTTCCTAATCCCTAAAATTGTTCGTGACATTCTTTGTGCCGGATTACAATTGGTATCAAAGCGAAGGTCAAATCGCTCAATCGTGAACTAAAGGACTAGATCTAGATACTCGATTTGGAAGATTTTATCAGCAACGGTCAAAGATGGGAGATGCAAATGCCAACAATCAGATAGTTGTTAGGGATAATTTTACGATGATTCCTCTACAATGTCCTATTCTTACATCTATGAATTATACAATCTGGGTCGTGAAATTGAAGACAATTTTCAATGTTCATGGTTTGTGGGAAGTAATCGTGTCGGCGCTTGGAGTAACAATCGATCAGAAGAAGAATAACGTTGCAATAGCGTACCTGTTTCAAGCAATGATGGAGGAACTAATCCTCCAAGTCTCTACTCTCATAACTGCAAGGGAAATTTGGGCCTCGCTGAAAACCATATTCATAAGCGTCGATCGAGTAAAAAAGGATATATTAGCAACTCTGAAGAATGAATTCAAAGCACTAAAGATGAAAGATGGTGAAAGCATATATGAGTTTGCATGTAAACTCAGTGCAGTTTCGTCTAGGGCAAGTGATCTTGGTGAGCCATTTGAAGAGGAACTCTTGGTTCGTAAATTGCTTGACTCCGTACTTGAAATTCAAATTGTGGCTTCGATCAAGCAATTCATTGATCTTGATACTATGCTGTTTCAAGAAGCTATTGTGCGCTTGAAGACTTTTGAAGAGCGAAAAAATATGAAACATAAGCAAGTTATTGCTTACATATTCGGAATGACAATTGAAACAGAAAGAGTCCAATTCGAAGAACAAGAAATAGGGAAAGGGTGGTGATAATGGAAATCGAAGTCGGTCCAATCAGAAAGGAAGTGATGGAGACCGTGATCAATCAAAGAAACCAAGGCAAGGCGATCGCCAAAAGAAGGATAAATCCAAGATAAAATGCTTCAAATGTGATGTGTATGGAAAATATGCAAATGAGTGTCCTGGCTCAAAGATTAAGAGTCCAGAAGAAAATTTAACACAAACCAAAGATAAAGATCTAGCCCTTTTGATGATTCAGTCAATAACCTAGAAGGAGATGGTGTTCTTGAATGAACTCAAAGTTTTGAATGCAAAGTACGAGTCAGAAGATAATGAAGCATCATTAGTCTGGTATCTTGATAATGGGGCTTCAAATCATGACTGGAAATGCTTTAGTTTTCTTTAGTCTTGACAAGAATGTTGGTGGCAAAGTAAGATTTGGAGATGGTTCTTGTGTGGAAATAAAAGGAACAGGTTCAGTAGTTCTAAAGGGCAAGAAAAATGAACAGAGATTGCTCACATATGTGCATTTCATTCCACATCAGAAATTCAATATTATGAGTCTTGGGCAGATAATTGAAGAAGGTTGTGAAGTTAGGATGAAGGATGAGTTCCTGTGGTTATATGAAAGAAGTGGAAAACTGCTAATGAAAGTTCCAAGATCTTCAAATAGATTGTACAAGATAAGCCTAAAAATAGGTTCACCAATGTGTTTTCATTCTAGGCTTGAAAATTCACCATGGTTATGGCATAGAAGGCTAGGCCATGTTAACTTTGAGTCACTTAGGGTGATGACAAGTAAGCAAATGGTGAAGGGAGTACCCCTAATTTCTCATCCAACACAAGTGTGTGAAGCTTGCTTGGCTGGAAAGCACACCAGACAGCCATTCCCGTTGCAGTCAGTGTACAGGGCAGATGTACCTCTGAAAGTGGTGTCTGTTGACCTGTGTGGTCTAATACTACCCACAACTCGAGTAGGTAATATGTACTTTATGCTTATTCTTGATGATCATACACGATTTATGTGGGTATACTTTCTTAAGAGTAAGGACTAGGCATGTGAAACTTTCAAACATTTTAAGGTAAAAGTTGAGAATGAGTATGGGTTTAAGATCAAAACGCAAAGGTTAGAAGGGGGGGGGAGTTTACTTCTCATGAGTTTAACCAGTTTTATGAGAACGGAGAATTAAAAGAATGTTAACTATACCTTATTCACCTTAACAAAATGATGCATTGAAAAGGAGAAATAGGTCACTTCTAAATATGACTAGAAGCATAATCAAGGCAATGAGTATACCTCAAGACTTTTGGGCAGCAGGTGTAAGGCACTTAGTGTATATCCTTAACAGGGTTCAAACAAAGGCCTTATCCATACGAAGCTTTGAAGGGTAGAAAGCCTAATGTACAACATTTGAGAGTCTTTGGTTGTATTGGCATGTGAAAGTGAACCTGGTTTAAAGAAAATGGATGATATAAGTGTTTCAATGGTGTATTTGGGAGTTGAGGCTGGCACAAAAGCTCATAGGATGTATGATGTAGCCAAGAGAAGAATTGTTGTAAGTAGGGATGTATAGTTTAAAGAAGACAGAAAATGGGATTGGTTAAAGTACTTAGAAGAAGTTAGTAATGATGACACTAGTTGGGTGGAATTTCATGTGCATAATGATTGTGTTCAACAAGATGTACCTACTCAAGGAAACGGGGACAATGTTGATGGTCAAGAGAATACAGAAGAGGTGGTGGTTCCAAGTCAAAAGCTTGAGTAGGGTCAGATTTCAAATAGTCAAAGTCAGATTACGGAAAATGGGACAGAACAATTTGATTTGAGAAGGTCAACTAGAACTTCTACCTTACCATCTAGGCTCAATGACTATGTACTTGATGGTAGTGTGAAGTATGGTGTTGGTAGACTAGAAGAGAGTAACACAGTTAAGTTACTACTATGGGGAATGAATGAAGAGATACAATGAATGAAGAGATATGCAAGATGCGGTTAAATAGAAAGTTTGGAGACATGAAATGAATGAAGAGATACAAGCAATTGTAAGAAACAAAACTTGGGTTTTAACTGATCCACTATTAAAGTGTAATCCTATAGGGTTAAAATGAGTATTCAAGTTAAAAAGAGATGATGTGGGGAATGTAAAGCATAAGGCAAGACTAGTTGCAAAAGGGTATGTGCAACGATTGGGAGTTGATTTTGAAGAAGCATTTGCCCCTGTAGCTAGAATTAAGACCATTAGACTGATACTTGCTTTGTCAGCCAAAATGGATTGAAAAGTGTATCATATGGATGTTAAAGCAACATTTCTTCATGGGAAATTGAAAGAAAGTGTGTATGTGAACAAAGGGCGTGGAATCTGAGATTAGATGGAGTTTTGAAGGAGTTGGGTTTCAAGAGGGACTTTTTTTGTATTTCTTGTTTTGTATAAGTAAGTCATCAGCTCTTGTTAGTGGCTAATTTCTGTTAATAAAAATTCATAATACCTAAAATTGTTCGTTACATTCTTGGTGTCTGATTACATAAAGGCCATCAACCCAGACTCGATATCAGCGTAGGTTTAAACCTTAAACGTCGTTTGGTAGTTTTACTAATGATGGTTAGGAGGTTCAAGTGAAACGACACATCGTTTCACTAATTTATCCATGGGTATTAAACGTTGTAGATGTCAAGAACAAAGTGTTGATTGTACCTTTGATTTCAGTAAATTACATTTCAAAGTTTATGATCATATTCATTCATATTTTGCATACTTATATAATCATGTTTGGTTATGGAGAACCTGGTATTCATGTATGATTCATCTGATGATCCTGGGAGCAACAGTGGTATCAGAGCCACTGGTTCGGATAATGGAGAAGGATGTCATGGTTACGAGGAATCCAACAACTTTCATGATGGCTAAGGGGAGCCATGGATACAGGTAGTTCAACGGTTCAAAAATTGGTGAAGGAGGCCAAGTCTATGACGTTGCAAGGACCGAAGATGATGATGTTGTTGGTTTTAGTACACCAGGAAGGAATTGCCACAAGTCCAGAATGAAGTCCAGAGGGAAAGGAATTACAGGAAGGTTTGAAGGTCAAAAGATTGGTGACGGGTCTGTTGGACTAATCTTGTCATAACCGATTTCTTGAAGGTGAAGGAAGTATTATTTTGCAAGTTTTTAGGTTTACTATTTTGGTTTATCTTTTTAATTAGTTTATTTAGTTACCTAGTTTAAGGATTTGATTTGATTTAGTTTTCCTAATTTGAGTCTAATTAGGTTGCTTCTTTTTCAAGTATTGTTCTATTATAAATAGAGGTCTAAGGTTTATTTGTAATAAGTGGTTTTTTGATATTAATAAAAGAAAAGAGTCGTGGGTTGTGTTTTCCCACAAATCGTTGTTGTTCTTTTATTTTATGTGATCCAATTGATCCTTCAATTGGTATCAGAGCGTTAAAGCTCAAGGATCTGAGAGAGAACAAGTTGTTGCATCAGTTGAAAAACACCATAATTTCAGGTTGATTTTCTAACAAAAGAAGTTGGCGAGTTAACAGGTTGAAAAAAAAATTACCACAGCTTCAATCCGTGTGATCAATTGACCCGGTCCTTTCCATCAAGGATAAAAACGAGTAACCGGTGTAGGTTGTCTTTTTTCCAGAAGATATCTGATCGGATTTGCGGGTAGGCGGACGGGAATAGATTCGTCAAAGTAGGAGACTTTGAATCTAGTCTTACCTAGCAGGTAAAGAAGAAAACCGGTAGAAGTAGCAGGGTAGCGGGCTTGTTTTTTTTCTTTGATCGGTGGTCAAGAACGGTGTAGTTCTAGGACCCTGGAAGAGGGATATCAAGATTGATCAAGAATGATTGAAGTTGTAAAGAAGAAGATGGCAATGATACCTACAAAAGAGGGGAGTTCTATGTCATATCAGTGCCCGATTCTGACTCCTACAAATTACCCGGTGTGGGCCATCAAAGTTAAGTCGATTATGGATGCGTATGGCATATTGGAGGCGGTCAACCAAGGGGGTTAGGAGCTGCGGTGGATCCAAAGAAATCAAAGCAAACTCTTGCTTTCTTGTTTCAAGCCATACCCGAAGATATTGTGTTACAAATGGCGGGTTACACCGATGCAAAACAAGTATGGGATGGGCTGAAAACAAGGTATTTAGGAGTGGATCGGGTGAGAACGCCTAGGCTAGCAACATTAAAGAGGGAAATTGAAGGACTACGCATGAGGGAAGGCGAGTTAGTTGATGATTTTGCAACTAAACTTACCGGGTTAGCTTCAAAGGCGAGGAGTATAAGACAAGAGATTGAAGAAAAGGAATTGGTGAGAAGGCTACTTGTTTCAATGCCTGGTTTTTTTCTTCAAATTGTGGCCTCAATTGAACAAGGTTTCGAGCTGGATTCGATGCTCTTTGATGAAGCCGTTGGACGATTGAAGGCATATGAGGAGCGTATCAAAGGATCCGATAAAGGATAAGACATTAATGGGAGCTTGTTGTTTGCTAAGGAGAAAAAACATGTGTGTGAACATTGTGGTTGTGGAAGTTCAAGTCGGGATGATCTAGGACGAGGCCAAGGAAAGGGTCGGGGATCCGGGAGGGGTCAAGATGGTGAACGGGTCCAACGAGATAAGAGTCACGTTAAATGTTTCAAGTGCGGTGAGTTTGGTCACTTTGCGAATGAGTGCCCAAAACGGGGAAGGAAGGAAGAGGCTAACTTAGTGCAATATGAAAGAGACAATGAACCCGCTTTATTTTGAAGAGAAGTGCATGACAAGATTAGGGGGGTGATCGTTGGACTAATCTTGTCATAACCGATTTCTTGAAGGCGAAGGAAGTATTATTTTGCAAGTTTTTAGGTTTACTATTTTGGTTTATCTTTTTAATTAGTTTATTTAGTTACCTAGTTTAAGGATTTGATTTGATTTAGTTTTCCTAATTTGAGTCTAATTAGGTTGCTTCCATTTCAAGTATTGTTCTATTATAAATAGAGGTCTAAGGTTTATTTGTAATAAGTGGTTTTTTTGATATTAACAAAAGAAAAGATTTGTGGGTTGTGTTTTCCCACAAATCGTTGTTGTTCTTTTATTTTATGCGATCCAATTGATCCTTCAGGGTCAAGTCACGAAAGACAAAACAGAAGCACGACATGGATCGCGGCCACGAAGATTGTGAATAAGGCCAGAAAAATCTAGTCTCATTCATATGCACGCCACACTGAAAACCGACCTGGATACAAGGTTGTTAGACGAGGAAGGAAGGCGAAAAATAATGCAAATCAATATGAAGGAGTAAGGTGCTTTCAGTGTCAAGAACTCGACCATATAGCAATACATTGTCTGGGTAAGTTTATCAACTCACCAAAATCTCCCATATTTGTTGAATATTTGGTTATAGGAATAGATGGGGGTTGCTGGGATTACATTTGGATGGTTGTTCTCTCATTCAAACATCACACCACAAGAAATAAAGGATTACTCATATGTTTCAAAAGAAATTTTGGAATTGAAACACGTGGTAATGAAAACAAGTTTACTTTCATCCATGGGTTCGGAGAAGCAAGGGTTCTTGTGGATGACAAACTAAAAGCAATCTCTTGTGTAAACCATGTTCCTGGATTGAAGAAAAATATATTAAGCCTAGAACAACTTTTACACCAAGGAATTGTGGTTGTGTTTGAAGGGGACAAATGTTACCTAAGGAAGTTGTTTGATAGAAAGAGGAAAATGGATTGTGTGTTTGGTAATAAGTCGGAGGATGATCTAGAAAAAGAATATCTAGAAAAATATTTCAGAAGGCTGGATGAATTTACAACCTACTGACCCGAAGAAGAAAATGGGAAGGCTTAGATGGAGAATGTAGCCGCCAACAAGAAATGGTAGGAGAAAACCAAATGGATGTAGATACCAATTGTTGTGAAGTAAGTTGGAAGGATCGAGAAGAGAATCATACAAATGAATAAGTTTAATTTGTTTAAGAAAAATCGGCCCTAGTCAAATATCTAGAGATGCAAGTACAAGATTATGGTAAAGTTCATGAAGTACATAGGAAAAGAGTGTGGGATTATGCTAAAGGAGAAGGAAGCACATCCACGACTACAATTACTCTTGTTAATGAATTATCTCTTAAAAGTTGCATCAACTTTCTTGATTTGTTGAAAATACACGATCTTTTCGCAAAACACAAGGTCGGGTTTAAGGTGGAATTCGAAAGGTTGGTTAAGTGGTTCGTCAAGGAATGTTTAGTGATGAAGGGGGAAAATGTTCCTCCTAAGTTAGAGTATGGAACCGAGATCGACATTCTTGATCTCTATATGAGCATACAAACCTAAGGAGGTTATATTAAGAGGGTGTTTGGGATTGCGTTGGAAACTGCTTATTGACTTATTGACTTTTTGAAAAGCCAATAAGATAAAAAAAAAAGTGTTTGGCAAACATAAAAGCACATTTTTTTTAACTTTTTGATAAAACTAAAAAGTTGTTTTTAAGAAGCTATAAATTCCTGGCTTTTCAAATGACTTTTGGCTTTTGTAATAAAATATTACCAATCTACCGCTAACAATTTCTAACAAATACATATATATCATTATATTACGTGAATGTTTTTTTAATCATTTTGGTTTTAAATATAAAAATGTCATTTTTGGTCATTTTACGTGAATAAGCTAAGCCAAACACTTTTAAAAAAATAACTTATTAACTTATTGGTTTTTTCCACCACAAAAGCTAATCCAAACACTTTTTTTAAAACTCATTTTCAAAAAGTTATAAGCTAATAAACACTTTTAACAAAAAGCACTTTGGAGTTAAATAAACAATCCCAAACACCCTCTAAGGGTTGTACAGATCATAAATGGGAATTGGTTGCTATTAAGTTAGGGTTTGTATGGAACGTTGGAAACTAGTTGAAGCTTGTGTCTGTAAAGTACCTAGATATTTTAGAATGGTACTATGAAATGGAGAAAGATAAAGAATAGGTCAATGAAGAGGAGGCAAAAGAGATTGATGCATGTTTACATGAAGAACCAAGATGGAAGAAACGCAAAGTAAGTGCAATAAGGGATTCCCCCGCCCCCCTCCCCCGGGTTGCGGCCCCATTAGCAATATTGGAGGTGATAACAAGCTGTTATGAGCAACACTGGACCAGGAAGATAATGGTAGCAAATTTGCGGAATCAGCAAATTTTAAAATCGAATACAACGGTTACGAGGAGTTACAGATTCACCACCCGTCTATCCGTTGGGCAACGGTTCAAACCCCAGTTACAGTTGCACACAAAAAAAACATGATCCCTTGATCTCCACTCGAATGCCAATACGTTAATAAGACTCACAAACTCTTGAGACACGATAAAATTTCTACAAATTCTCAAATTCTCATTCCTTTCTTTCCTTTGTTCCTTTGTTTAATATAGAGAATTCCAAACAAATAAAAAAAACCAACCACGACTCCCACTAACAGCATGGCACAAAAGAAGGAAACATTTGCGGAGCAAAGTAAAATTAAATAAACTTAAAAAAATACTGAATTAAACACGTGGGGTGGAAGCCATCTGCATGCATGCTACTAAGATGGTGAATCCACTTGCAAGGTTGTGATCCAATTTACAAATAATCCCCTGGAGATTGTAGAAGTTGTCACACCCGTCTGACTGTCATCACAAGGACAAAGGAGAGGCTGCAATGATATGTGAAAATGGATGGCTTGAAGAATCTGTGGATTCAGGCCCAAGTGAAGATGAGACCGAAAGAGACGAAGACTTCATTCTCATTGAGAATGAGGATTGAGGATAGTGAAGCTTGAAGATTTAGAAGATTTTGATTAAACGGAATTAGGGGGGAATATTGGATTCTAATGTCCGTTTATCCAAACTAGTCCTATTGGGTCATTTATTTGTATGTATTGGGTGTTAAAACAAAATGTTTATTTATGTAATGGTTTGGGTCGTAGGCCAGCAAACCAAGTCTATAGTTTAGAGTCCAATACCCGTGACAATGGATAAAGGATATCAACCCAAACTCGATATCATCGTAGGGTTAAACCTTAAACGTCGTTTGGTAGTTTTACTAACGATGGTTAGGCGGTTCAAGTGAAACGACGCATTGTTTCACAAATTTATTCATGGGTATTTAAATGTTGTAGATGCCAAGAACAAAGTGTCGATTGTATCTTTGATTTCAGTCAATTACATTTAAAAGTATTCATATTTTGCATACTTATATATATAATCACGTTTGATTATAAAGAACTTGGTATTCATGTAGGGAGCAACATGTTTTTTTGGTCACTTTTTAGTTTTTTTACAAGCTTTAAAAATAACAATGAAATTTTATATGCACCTACACATGTTCTTAATTGTCATATCCAAGTTTAACGGGTCGACATGCAATTAATGTAAAGTTAAGTTTGAGTCATTTTATGTATTTATTAGAAAGTAAGAGGTCTAGTATGTAAAATTAAAACCTAGAAACCGTTTAATTGAAGGGATGCGACAATTCGCGAATCATCACATCGATTCCCATGTGTCTGTATTTATACAATCGAGTCATGTAAACAGTTTGTAGGATCGATCAATTGAGGGGGTGTTTGAGATTACTTTTCAAACATACTTATTGACTTATTACATTTTCTAATAAGTTATAAGTTTGTTTGGGTAGGGTAAAAGGAGGTTTGAAACTAACTTTTTAAAAGGGTGTTAGAAGTTATTTTGAAGAAGTAACCTACACCTTACTTTTGATACCTTCTTATAACTTTTGGAGGTTAAATTTACTAATGTACCATTCATCCATATCCATTGCCAAACACCCCAAACGTTGGTTTCATTTTCATTTTTTTTTAAATATTTTATTCAATTATTTTATTTTATTCTAAGTATAAAATCGTGATTTAAAGTATACTTTTTTTTAAAGGCAATAAAAAAATATATAATAGTATAATAAGCAATCCCAAACACTTTTAAAAAAATAATTTATTAACTTATAAAAGAATGTTATTTTTGGTCATTTTACATAAAGAAGTCAAGTCAAACACTTTTTAAAAAACAACTTATTAACTTATAAAAGAATGTCATTTTTGGTCATTTTACATGAATAAGTCAATCCAAACACTTTTTAAAAAATAACTTATTGACTTTTCTCACCAAATAAGTTAATCCAAACACTTTTTTAAAAACTCATTTTCAAAAGGTAATAAGTCAAAACAACTGTCCCAAAAAAACACGGAATGCTTGTTTAGGGTTAATTCTCTCTTGTTCTTCTTCTTATTTCTTGATTGAATGGTTTGATTATTGAATGCCTGGGATCTACAGTGGTATCAGAACCCAAGGTTCAAACGAGATTCAAATCATCAATTAAGGGCTGTTGGATAATTGGATCGAAATTACTCAAAAGACAGCAACGATTTTTGTGGGAAAACACACCCACGACTCTTAATTTTTATTAAATCAAAACCACACACCTTAAACTCTAACAATGACCCTCTTTTATACTAATCCTAACCTTAATTACTAAGAAATCACAGCTCAAACACAGCTGGAATGACAGCCCATTCACAGCCAAAAATAAACACACAATACCTTAAATAAAAAACTAAATCAATCTATCTTTAGACTCATTACGATTCCCCCCCCCCCGAACTTTCACATATAAACCACATTAGGATTAAAAACTCACAATCACCCCTTTAATCCTAATGTGGGCTTTCTACAGTAGAGGCGGTCCAGCATCCTCACGAACCAAGTTGGCTACCTCATGCTTTGGCTTTTAGACATTCCCCCCGCAAAATGACCAAACTCTTCACACCGAAAACACTTGAACAGCAACTAAAATCTTTCTTTGCCTTGCGTCTCACATAGCCCTCCAAGCAAATCACTTGCTTTCTCACTTCTACACATTCTTTGTCAATAACCGAATCACTCAGGTCCTCTTCACTGCCGATCGCTGCCTCACACAGGAATCGCCTTGTGTTCTGTCTCACACAAAATCCAATCTGCCTCACACAACTTATGTTCTGCCTCGCACAGAACCCACTAAACCTCTGTTTCACACAGATTCTTTTGCATGTCACAGTCGATAACCCTGTCTCGCACAGGTTTGCCCTTCACTATGCAGATTCGTCTCTCAAAGAAATCACTGCTCTTGATCGCTTCCCACGATCAGAGCCTGAGTCGCTCAGGTCTTCGTCTTCAGGGATTGACTCACACAACTCCAATCAGCCTTGATTGAGTCGCACAATCAATCTGCTCCGGCCGTATCTCATGGCCCAAATCTCTCTCGCGTAGACCTTCTGGTAGCTTTTACAGCCCTTCGATTGAAACCTCGCAGCAGCCTTCACACTTCGATCTATATCAGATCGGATTTCAACAGCCTTCAATCGGTCACAGCCCTTCACAATCGACCAGCAGCTTTTCATAGTCAACCAACAACCCTTTTGTAGTCGACCAGCAGCCTTAATCGATCAATGCCCTTTGCAGCCCAAAGAAAAAAATTGCTGACCCTTTCTCCTTTTCAAACCGCCAATCAGCAGCCCTCAACAGCGACCCACCTGCTGTTATCTGCTATGGCAGCCCTTGGCTGCTCCCCCCTTTGAAAGTCGACTCTCAAAACCTCTCTCTGATACCAATTGTTGGACAATTAGATCGAAATTACTCAAAAGACAGCAACGATTTTTGTGGGAAAACACACCCACGACTCTTAGTTTTTATTAAATCAAAACCACACACCTTAAACTCTAACAATGACACTCTTTTATACTAATCCTAACCTTAATTACTAAGAAATCACAGCTCAAACACAGCTGGAATGACAGCCCATTCACAGCAAAAAATAAACACTCAATACCTTAAATAAAAAACTAAATCAATCTATCTTTAGACTCATTACGATTTCCCCTCCGAACTTTCACATATAAACCACATTAGGATTAAAAACTCACAAGGGCAAACAAAATTCATTTTGTTCCATCAATTGAAGAAACGAGGGAAAGAAAGAGTAACCAATCAGACCGATCAATCACAGTGGGGAAGAAGGAATGAAGAAAGCAGCGAACATTGATTTCTGAATCCATTCAGAAACTTCTACCAGAAGAGAAAGAATCAAACGAGGCAGTGCTACAAGGATCATCTGGATTTCTAAGCATGTTCATCAATTTCAAATAAGTATCTAGTCTTGTTTACTGCATAAGAAAAGAAATTTAATTAGTTGGAATCGAAAGGTATGGACTATTGCTAAGATTAACAATCAGAAACCAAAGAAACAGAAGGCGTTTTTTGGGCTGTTTATTGATAAAAGAAACATAAACAAAAGGAACTGTTTTCTCTGTTGTCTTTGGTTTCATCAAAGACAGAAAAGTTGTTTTTGTTCGCATGGTTTCAATCCGAAAGAAAGCATGTATGAAAGCAAGTCAAATTGCAAATGGAATGGCAAGGTCAAGAAAGTATGAAAGCAAGTCAAAGAATTAGTTTGTCTGTTATTGTGGATTGGAACTAGGATCATAACACTAAAAAAGGATGTTAGGATGTTTGGATCAAGAAAAGATTGTGAGTCTGATTATAAGCCAAATCATAAATGGAAGGGGCAAGGTAAGAAAGATTGGATTCTTTTTGTGAATCCATGGAAAAGAAAGTTAGAATGCGAGTATGAAAGGAAGCATCAACAAAACTTGAGATAAGAAAGCAAGAGTAGAAGCAAGATCAAATCATAAAGGTTTAAAGCGAGCAAGAAGACTTGTATGTTACGGGCAAAGCGAGCAAGAATCTGATTAGCAAATAAGTCAGAAGAAGTGGTTAGCAAGTTGGCCAGAAGCAAGTATCAAGCAAGAATCAAACCCTATGTGGTTCGATCAAGAAAGTAAGAAAGATTTTAAGTATTGTTGCATTTTCATTCAAGAAGAAAGAAGCAGTTCAAGTTGAAGACTTAAACTTGGATTAAAAATTAGGGGGGTGATTATTAGCTTTAATTGTCATATCCAAGTTTAACGGGTCAAGAATGCAATTAGTGTAAAGTTAAGTTTGGGTTAGTTTATGTATTTATTAGAAAGTACTCTAATTGAAGGGATACGACTATTCGTGAATAATCACATCGTTTCCCTATATTTATACAATCGAGTCATGTAAACAGTTTGTAGGATCGATCAATTGAATGCTTGTTTAGGGTTAATTCTCTCTTGTTCTTCTTCTTGTTTCCTGATTGAATGGTTTGATTATTGAATGCCTATTGAATGGTTTGATTATTGAATGCCTAGGATCTACATCACCTTCAGTAGAGAAACCTTGAACTTAAAAGGAAATCATGTAAGTGTATATTCTGAACCATAAAATTATAAACAGTTAATAAAATTACATAATTGATAAATAGAAAACTGAAATAAATCAAAATGAACCTGTCCAACATCAATGGTTGGATTGATGGAGAATCCAAGATAACATCTACATTGTTAAAAACTACTATATAAATGAAATGTCGTTAATGTAATAATGTACCTCCACAAAAGAAGCATATTGTTTTATAGATGCAAAGTAATATCGCTGATGAAATTCATTTCCTGAAATCAAATCATACCTTTTAGTGATAATTATTACTAATCTTGATTAATTAAAAAGAGCATTGCTTTGAATCTTAATGCATACTCTGATCTCTTCTGGGCTTTTCTTAACTTCCATAGCAACTCTTTGAATATAATCCAACTTTCAGTAATTAGCATACCTTGGGCCTCAGAAAATCCTCTAAATGCTGTGTTACTAGGATAATTAGTGAAACAAACACTTTCATTAACTCTAAAGAAACTGGTGTGAAATACAGAAATTTTAATCAGTAATGTAAAAAGTAGCTGACTTGATGAAATCATGTGGACCTCATTGCCACTATCCATGGTCCAAACGAAGGTGCTTTATGGCTCCATGTACAAGTGTTCTTGACCCCATATGAACCTCACCCTCAATGATCTTATGGAATTGGTTTGACCGAAAACAGAGGTCAACATCCCCTTTACTTAAAGACCTGTGAGAATTTGGATGAAAACTTTTGAACTTGACAGCATCCTCTATGGATAAGATTGCTGACAGAGGTTCATACTCAATGACCACTTTTGTTACTGCAAACTTTGCATTCGCATGCGTGCAGCAACAACTACTCCTAGAACCTGCGTAAAAGAGTTAGATGTGTCGACCCAAACACGGGCTGTTTAGATTAAACCCGAACTTGTAAATTTCATATTATATTCATGTCGTGTCAAAAAACTACACCCGGTTAAAATGCTTTAAGTTGTTAATTTAGTATATAGAAAATGTCACTGTTCTCTCTATTGTACCTGTGGGAAGATTGTCTTGAACCTAGCTAATCCAGCAGATTGTTTGGAACCTAGTTCACATACATGATACATTCAGAAGATAAACTGGCATTTAAAAGTAACAAGGTGGATAGTCTTGAATAGTTTACTTTCAATCAATAAAGCAAAGCAAACAAAAACTCAATTATCCTATAATATCTAGGTGTTGCCGTTAAAAAAAATAACCCAGCAACCAACACTTAAACCACCTGAATTAACACCCCTTTTCAAACCCAATAAGGGTCCTATCTCGCGACCCATGTACCACCACTCGCTCTCACGGTCCCCCCCTTAACCTGTGTTATAAACTGGTCCAGACCAAACGGATCAACATCTTCAGCCACTTCTCTCTCAAACTCAACCGGCCATCTCTTGGACGACCACTCTTCTCACAAGCACCCGTGAACCCCTTATCTGGTTTGAACCGGTCAGTCTTCCTAATCTTCTCAAGCTGCTCATCGGCCCCACCATACATCTCATTGTCAACATCCTTCTTTGGTCTGTATGAAGTGGACAAAGTCGGTTGGGCAGTAAACAAACCCTTGTCATAAACATTGCACTGATCATCGGTTGCAAAACCGGAGTTCATACCCTTTTCTTGATTGAATAACCATTGGTCATACATGACTTCACCCCCACGGGCTGACCCGTCCCATGCCATACCCAAAGCCACCTTTTCACTCATGTCACGATCCCGGTCTCGGGTGATGTTACTCCTTTTCCTCATGGCTGCATCTTTAGCTTCCAACCGCCTTTCTCTACGTCTTTCTTCTCGGATTTTCTGTCTCTGGATCCGCTCTCTAGGTGGATCCCAATCATTATCAGTATCCATCATACTTACATGATCATGCACAAACGATCCTGAACCCCCGGCTCTTTGAGATCGGGCTTTTTGAGCCAACGAGTGTAATTCTTGGTCTTTTTGTTTCATCATGATTTCCTTTCGAAGTTTGGACCTGATAGAAACAGCTTGACGGGCCTGTTGTTGAGCTACATCTAAAGCTTCTGAGAGGTGTGGAAAATTATGATTAATTTGGACGCCCCTACCATCTGCAACTAAACGTTTATCAAGTGAGATTGTGTAGCCTTTAGGGTTTTTCCTGTTAGAAATACAGGGCGGGATTTTCCAATCTTTTTGGTCTTTAAAGGTCGGTGGTCGTGGCGGGGAGTGCATGAGCGGCACAGGTGGCGACTCGTTAGGTTTAGGTTTGGGGAGACGCTTGCGTTTAAACTTGGGAGGGTCTAACGGGTCAAGCGGCACTTCCACCATCCTTATTATTCCACCTGAAGCAGCCGATGGTTTGAATTTAGAATCTTGAGATTGGGTTTGAAGGTATTTTGGTTGTGCAGTAGTTAGCATGACGTCGATCACAATCTTTTCAAGAGCTTTTGTTTGTTTCTCGTCATCTTTCAAAATCTTGGGGATGATATCTGTATGCTGTGAATAAATTTCCTTCAAAGCTGCCATCGATCAGGAGAATTCAAATAACTCGTACGTCTTAGTGCGGTGGTTTTGTGAGGATTTTTTTTATTAGGGTTTAGGAGATTATTATATATCTAAGTCATACAATTGAAAGTGACTTATAGACACACGTAAATAGTTCTTATCTTCCATTCGTTGTTATGGGCGGTTGTTGATCTTTGATTGGGTGGGTTTGTTATTTTCGTTTTCCATTACTTTTTTTGAACTGCAGAAAGTTTTATCCCATTCTTAACATATAACTTTTTTTTTTCTTTTGAATATTTTATTTCTAAATCATACAACCATATATTTGAGGTGAAAGAACCAACAACAAGACAGAAGAACTTCCTTTTTAAATATATAGTTTTAAACGAAGTTTTTTTGTGTGTTTTTTTTATAACGGTCAACGAATACTATATGTCCGATCATCCGGATAAACCCAATGACAAAAGGTCACATATGTCCACGAACGCCAATTGCAAATGAGTTTCTCTCACATGTGTACAGTAAATGTTTGTGATTTGTTGTGGGCGGCAAGGCCACCTGACCATGTTTAAAAATTCAGAATATACCGTTATACTATTATTATTTCTACATATGTTTTAGTTCGATGTTCACAACCGAGTCGTCGCAACGTGCCACCCGTCACCCGCCGCAACGCGCGGGTAGCGGGTATCAAAACTAGTTAACATATAATTGGCCGTGTGATTGAACAGCAAACTTTCCATCTTTTGTTTTTTCCACCAAACTTTTTTTTAGATTTGCACAAATTTCACCTTTTTTGTTTTTTACACAATTTTTTTTTTATAGATTTACACGACTTTAATTTTTTACTTTTATTCTTTTGACACAAATTTTGTTTTTTATATATTTGCCACAACTTTATATTTTGACTTAAAGTTATGTTTTTTCTAAAGATTTGTCACAAAACTTCAATAGAGTAAAGGTTTTTTATAAAATTGCAACAAAAGTTCGATGAGTATTTTTTTTTGTAATAACTTTCGTTTGTTAACTTTTTTTTAAATGGGATGCACAGGTTTGTTTTTTTGTGTCAGTGATCCGAGTATTTTTTTTGTATCGTACGAAATAGCGAGTCTGTGTTTAGACGTATATTTTATCCCCGTCAACGAGCGGAACTGATAACTACCAAACTCCCGCCGCGTAGCGCGGGGGAGAAAACTAGTTGAATACAATCATGGAGACGGGGATTCCAAAATCCCGTCATCTTCGCAGCCGACTCAACAAAGAAAAGGAAATAAAGTTTTTAAGATTTTTTTAGCCCCAAAACAACGCATAGCTTTAAATGAACCATAACTCCATAAGCATGAAACTTGCTGACCTTGCATTTAGTCATAAAATTACAAGAGAAATATTTTGTACAATAAATAGCACGCCCAAAACATGGTAAAACCGATGAGACTAAACTCAAATAAATTTGTGAATTAAAATAAATACATTGCTATAGATATTTTAGAATAACGCTATAACTAATCTTTTTATAACCAATATATAATGGTTGTTCAACGAGCAAGGCGAGTCAAGACATTATCAACTTGACAATTTGGACTCGAGTTCATACTAATACGAGTCAAGTTGTATTGGCTCAGCTCGTAAACTTCAATGTGAGGTAGAAATCAAGCTTGTATTCAACTCGAGTCGCTCGATGAGTTGACTCATTTTTTTTTTATGTTTCTATCTCTCGGCGACCTCCATGAGTGGAGTACCGATTATGAGAGCTTGAAGATTCAAATTCGTGAAACATGAGCTTACCTTGGGTCTCGGTATGCAAGTCTTCATCCCTAACCCGTTCCTCGTATGCTTTCAATCGTCCCACAACGTCTTCAAACCCGATAGTCTTGAGATCCAAGAATTGTTCAATTGATGCTACAATGTGAATGTATTTGCTCCATGGAATACTTTTAAGGAACTTTTTCACCATCTTTGACTCGTCAATCGTCTCACCCAAACCAGCCGATCTGGATGCAATTCCTGAAAGTTTTCCTGCGAACTCGTATATCGTTTTCGTCTCCATCATCCTTAGTCCATCAAAGTCAGAACTAAGGGTTTGTAATCTCACCTCCTTCACTCTGCAATTCCCCAGATTACGCGTTTTAATCGCGTCCGAAATCCCCTTGGCCGTCTCTAGGTTACCAACTTGCAAGATTGTAGATTCCGGGATCGATTGAAACAACGCAATAGCCACGTTGTTCTTGTCGACTTCAACTGTGCCCGGATCTATGGCATCCCAAACCTTATACACGTTCAAGATCACCTTCATACGTATTGCCCATACCATATAGTTGGCAGAGGTAAGCATGGGACATTGGAATGAATTCGGGTTCCCGCTCCCACCGCTTGTCTTTGGAGTTTCCTTATCATCCATGTTCTTTGGTTTCCTTTGGCACGTAACGCCTCGTCAAACCCTAGTCGTGATACAAACACCGTTGTGTAACCTTATCACCTGAACCTTCGTTGATCGCAAACAAACACCATCGATCGCAAATAAACAATTCGTGACTGTCCACCAATCACAAGTCCACCGTTCACGACTGTCCTCCAACCACGACTGACCTCTATTCGCTAATATCCTTCGATCGCTGCTGAATCTGCCGATCTCAACTGACCTCTCGCCTCGCCTTGATCGTCGAATGCCAAAAACTAGAACACTTGATCGCAACTAATCAACACGCTGATCGCGATCGGATTCTTGCTCGTTCGCCGATGATCACAAGCACTACAAGAAAACTAAGCAGTTTCGTCGAGGCAATCTCGACAACATATGTCGTCGAGATAGGGCACCCAAATACGACGACATGTCGTCGGCGATGGTCCAAGTCAACTTTTTGACTTTTTTCACCTTTTCTCGACGACATGTCGTCGGTGATGGTCAAGTAGGAAATGGTGAAAAGTTTTGGCGCTCATCCAAGAGCAGTCTCGACGACATGTCGTCGCAATTGCCTATTTTATTATTATTATTATTATTATTTTTTTGCCAGACAGAATATTAAATGTTTTTTATTTAAGGAAAATACCTAATCTCGACGACATGTCGTCGAGATAGGTGTGTAATAAAAAAACAATTTTTATTTAATAATTAAATTAATTAAAAAAAACTCAATCTCGACGACATGTCGTCGAGACTGGTCTTAACCGGCCTTAACTACGCAAAAACTTTTTTCTGCCTCATTTCACCCCTTTTTTTCTCTCTACTCTTTCTCTCAGCTTTCACTCTCAAATCCGACCATTTTACTTGAAAAGCCACTGTGTTCCACCTCATCCACAACCGTTACTCGTCTCCTTGAAGTGGTAAGACTCTATTTTGACTTTTTTTTAGTAATTTTCCATTATAATTGAAAATTTTTAATATAAATCTTGTGTAGGTGAGGTTTTTAGTTAAGTGAACGGATTGGAAGCTAGATTGAGGCTTTTCCGACGACGTCTCGTCGTTTCAAGAACGAATTCGGAGGTAATATGTATATATTTGTGTGAAAATTAGTGTATTTGGGTATGTAGTTTTGTATAGATGTATAAATATATTTGTGTAATACTTTGCTAATAGGTATATATATTTGTGAAATTTAGTTTTGTATAGTTGTTCTAATTGTTATTTATTTGGATAATATAGATGAATATATAAATGTATGTATTATTTGTGAAATTGATGGTTAATTTGTATAGATGTATGTATTATTTGTGAAATTGTAGGTTTGTATAGATGTATAAATATATAGATGTATGCATTATTTGTGAAATTGGTGAATTGTAGGTTTGTATAGATGTATTATTGGTGGTGTTATGTATGTATTATTTGTATGAATTGTATGTTGTTATTTATTTTTTGTGATGTATGGTTTGTATGAATATAGATGAATGTATGCATGTATATATGTTAGTAATTCGAACACGAACCGTTTCTCTTGTTTTGACCCGAATATTTGTATGTATTTTTTATTTGAGTATTTGTATGAATGTAGATGAATATATTGTTGTTATTTATTTTTTGTGAAATGTATTATTTGAATGAATATAGATGAATGTATGTATGTATGTATGTATATATGTTAGTAATTCGAATACGAACCGTTTCACTTGTTTTGACCCGAATATTTGTGTTTATAATTTATTTGGGTATGTGACTTTTTGTTAGTAATTTTCCATTATAATTGAAAATTTTTAATATAAATCTTGTGTAGGTGAGGTTTTGGTTAAGTGAACAGATTGGAAGCTAGATTGAGGCTTTCCCGACGACTCTCGTCGTTTAAAGAACGAATTCGGAGGTAATATGTATATATTTGTGTGAAAATTAGTGTATTTGGGTATGTAGTTTTGTATAGATGTATAAATATATTTGTGTATTACTTTGCTAATAGGTATATATTTGTGAAATTTAGTTTTGTATAGTTGTTCTAATTGTTATTTATTTGAATAATATAGATGAATATATAAATATATGTATTATTTGTGAAATTGATAGTTAATTTGTATAGATGCATGTATTTTTTGTGAAATTGTAGGTTTGTATAGATGTATAAAAATATATATGTGTGCATTATTTGTGAAATTGATGAATTGTAAGTTTGTATAGATGTATTATTGGTGGTGTTATGTATGTATTATTTGTATGAATTGTGTGTTGTTATTTATTTTTTGTGATGTATGGTTTGTATGAATATAAATCTTGTGTAGGTGAGGTTTTTGATTAAGTGAACAGATTGAAAGCTAGATTGAGGCTTTTCCGACGACATCTCGTCGTTTCAATATATGTAGACGCTTATATTATTGATGATTATGATTGACTTCAAATTTATGAAGGTATATATGGCGACCTACGCTAGTTCACACGGTGGTGACGGTGGGGGTCGAGATCCGCATGACAATTCTAGGAGACCCCCTATAGATTGCGAGTCTTGTAAGTTACATACTTGTTTTGCTAATTCTTCAAATTATAGGTGCAACAAAGTGGAAGCGCCAACCTGATTGATGGATGGAGACGTATGCACACTTCTCACGGCACATGGGTCAACAATCGGGCACAAAATGATTGGGTAAATATATATATTTTGTTTTTATGTTGTGAATCAAAGTATAAATGAATCAAAATGACACGTACCCATTCTAAATGGGTCAAAATTACTCGTTTAACCCAACTCCACTAATACATGTATACTATCGCGTTTTGATACCTTTATTGTAGGGTTAATATAGTTTGAGAAATTTTTTGCGTATTAAGTTTGTATATTGTATTTGTAGTTTGGGAAATCCACTAGAATATTAATCATATTGGTTATTGTTGATGTTATTATAGGTTTTTATTGAGTTTTGTTGAATTATTATGTTTATTGAGTATTGTTAAACTGGTTGGTTATCAATTTACAGTAGTTATGCTGCAGGATTTTTAAATTTTTTTTATATATGTTTATTTTTTGTTTATTACAGAATTCAATTCAAGAAGAGTTGACCCGGATGCAACAAGCCGGCGAAGAGGTTGATGAGGAAGAGGTACTACGACGTACCCTTGGTGAGAGACGCGGTTGGAGCCGAGGGGTTGGACGAAAAGTAAGAAACATACCCACTAATGTTTCGTATTTGTCCGACTCTCAATTCAACGAATTGAAAGAACAAATCCGGCAACTAAATGAGACCGTCAAACAGATGAAAGGGGACCGTAGCCGATCCGGCAACCAAGATGACGACGATGAAGATGATTAAACTTGGTTGTAATATTTTATTTGAACGATTTGTAATAACTTACACATTATATTTATTTTTGTTGAATGTTTTATGTAATATGTTTTAATGTATATAACATGTTCTGAATGTTTGTTTAGTTTAAAAATCTAGATATTTATAAAATTTATAAAAAAAAATTTAAAAAACTTTTTTCCAACAACCCTTTCTCGACGACATGTCGTCGAGATTGAGGGATTTTAAATTTATTTTATCTTTATTTTTAAACGGCAAAAAACTTTTCCCGACAAACCTTTGTCGTCGAGAAAAGGCATACTTGTCTCGACGACTCTATCTCGACGACATTTCGTCGAGAAAGGTCGTTGAATCTGCCTAAAATTCTTGTAGTGAAGATCAATCCGCAAAACAGGTGGGGAGGATTATGCTAAACTCCAATTGCTTCGGTTTGACTCTGATACCAATCGAAGGATTGAATTGATAAACACAAACACACACACAATTTTGATGAACTCTCGTATTATTATATCCAAGAAACTGGCTTAAAACTTAGATACAATAATCTTCATACAATAACACTAATCATGGTTATGTATTTATAAGTTAACCCAAACTTGGTCAACAAGAAAACCCTAATACACCCATAAGCTCATTACCATTTTTTAATGAAACTCTACAGGTCCACTAGGTCCGGGCCTCCACCTACTCATGATGGCCCTCTACAAAATAATATTATTAGAGATTTAAAAAAAATTAAAAGAAAAAAAAATCTTTAGAAAAAGGCGGCAGGAAAAAGTTAAATAGAAGTAAAAAAAAACTTACAAATAAACCAAAAAAAAAAGAAAACCCTATAAAAGAATTTTCAATATTTAACATTGACCTTTGAATTTCTTTTTTCCAAAAATGTCTTTTTGTCTCTTTCAGGGTGGTCTTGTAATTAAACTTACTACTCACATGTATTACATACAATGTCACGTAAGCAATTAACTTTTAACAAAATGACGCATTGAAATTTTACCAGTGCAACACCACAATTACTATAATGGAACATAAATTGAAATTTTGATAATCTGGTAATAAAAATGTACATGTATGATGTTGGACAAAAGTGAAATTAGGTTGCTATTTAATTGATGATAAATAAACATTTACAAACTTAAACTGGCTTGGCTTACTCTACAAGAGGGTAAAACTCATTGTACCCAAAAATGGATGAATCCGGCATCAAAACTTTATATCCAGATTGGTTTGATCAGGGAATAAGTTTCTGATTCAACGTGTCTTCTTTATAATGAAGTGTTTGTGATCGTAGAGGGTCTGATTTTTCTGATTGAGAAAACAGAATTAGGATCTGCATCAAGATCACAACAAACAATACAAGTAGTGCACAAAATGCAATTGTTCCCCAAGAGAATGAACACCGTTCGAAGAATTTAACTGCCCCAAATAGTAGAAGACATGACCAAACAATAACCACCTGTTTCATATAATAAAACCAGTTAAAATGGTAAGAGAGTATGAAAAAAGAATGAGAGAAATTGTGACTCAAAGTCGCGATAAATGCCTTACAAATAAGGATTTCTTTGGTCTACTTAAGTTGTGGCATTCAGTGCTTTCAAATGAGTTTTTAGACTTATGCAACTCCAATGAAGCATCCTGAAAACCCAAAACAGGTTATTCATAGCAATAATTAGACGAGGTCATTTCAACTCACTTACTTATGAACGAGTCAAACGGGTTGAATGTCACCCAATTTGTGTTTTAAAGCATAAATTCTCCTAAATTGTTTTATTAAAAGATTAGCTTCTTTATAATAAAATTTTACAAATTTTGGACAAAAAGTGTTACGGGTCAACCAAGCCAACCCATTTCAACCCGTTCAAAAAGTTACTCATTTTGCATTGAACATGTTACCTAATTTATCTAACCTCGCCATTTTTCCACGATGTTATTAATGATGAAATGATGACTACCAATAACGTACGTTAGTAATACCTTTTCGACAAATATGTCTCTACACCATTGTTTGATGCCACTGTCGGTTTCTGGCAGTTCACAAGTCAAGTGTCTCTTGATTTGTACGTGTACCTACAAGAAATAGTGTTCAGAGGTCTTTTAATAGCATAACATGAACAAAATGTATACTGGAAATGATTTAAGCGGAAGAAAAGCTATTTTAACAATCGAAGGTGAGGTAAAGATGTTGATGTATGTGTATTTTCTTAAAACAAAGACAAGTATGACGTTTTTGTGAACTATAATGAGTTGACTAGATGTTTAGAAAACCATGGATTTACTGTGGAAGATCTTCCTCTGAACATTCTTAATATTGTTGGTAACGGTTCATCTTTAGGAATAGCCACCGTACAGTTATAGATTGCTGGAACAAATGAACGCAAGTGATTGACTGCAGCAACGAAACCCTGAAAGATACAAAACATACAGATGACTCTTGGTTAACTATGGTTAGATAATTTTGGATGAAATTGCATAGGAAAAGACTAAGGTTTAAGAAAATATATGTTAAACCTTTGTTCTAGGAATCAAAAGATTCCTAGGAATAGGTAACTTCATTGCAATAGCGTACTCCTGAGCAGCAATAAGCTTTGCCTGTGTAAAGCGAGTCCCTTCTACGAAAACCGCTAACCAGAAAGGCATTGGGAAATCTGTTAGGTTTTCAAAACCAGCCTGCATTTGCAAAATCCCCCCAAAGATAAAATAAATAATAATAAATAAATAAAGGAGCAACAAAAGAGAATGTCATGAACATTGTTTATTTCAGTTTATGAACTTTGTGAAAACTCACCTTCAATGTGTTTTCATCTTTGGACCAGCTTCGTTCCAAAAAAATATACTCAGTAAACCACATTGACCAGCCGATAACCTGCATAAGCAATTAAGCATAAAGGGTACCCTCTCCCTTTTTAGTGTCCAAGTGCTAACAAGATCCTACTCTATGATGAGTTGATGAGCGTTATTAAATGTAATTAACTCACCGGGAGGAACTTTAATGATTTTTTAATTAAAGAAAGAGTGCTACCAAGACAACCTGAACGCTGCCAACAAGAAATAAAAATAAATAGAAGAGCAATGGCATAATGTTTAACAGAGAGGAAATGCTTTACCTTATAAAACATATTATCCTCTAAATCAAGCTTGAGTTAAAGCAGTGTTCAAAGATAAAAACCCATGCAAAACTGGATGTTTGCTAGCTTGATGTGGTAAATAAACAATTACCTGAGCCAAGACCCATCCAATGAGCCAATCAATGTCACTTTTATGGTTGCAAATAAGTAGTGCATGTTCTTTACCTGAAGATAACGAAAATAAGCAGACATACAAAAATATACTCAAGGCTGCATACATGAACAACTGAAATAATACCACTAGCAACTAACATCTCTTACCCATTAATTCAAGTGTTTCGGAATCTATATACAAATCAACCTGCAAAAAGGTGAAGCAAATCACCCTCAATATTGTGAAACTTATTACAGGGTGATGTTAATGATCAAATATAAGTTTGTGATGCATGTGGAAATGAACATGCAAAAGAATTAAGACACTTTTAGAGGAACCATATGATGGTCGAAAGATATAATTCAAGAGCCAAATCAATAACACAAGCTTTATTAAGAGCACACATGTGTGCATCCACTTGAAATATGAGAAAGTAAAGGGAACCAAATTCATCTTATATCATTTCAATACATATCGTATCTTGTAGCAGGGACCAGGGTTCCATGATAATAACTATGAGATATATAAAAATGTATCCGATAATAAAACATTAAACTAAAAGCACCTTAATATGTGCCCACCAGTCGAAAAGCCATACGACCTCCAACCACAACAGTTGTGCAAGATGAGCATTGATCTTCCTATACATATTCTTTGAACAAGGACGGATAAAGACAAAGAATATCGCCTGAAAAATAAACATGAGTTAATAAAACGGTTAATTCTTCATCATAGCTTTTCTTTTCAGAAATAATTTCATAAACACTCTAAACTTCTATGTTGAGTACTTCAACGTGTTATTAGGGACTGAATAGATCGATTCCCTAACATTCATATATTTGATAGAAAGACAAAACACAATAATCTTGTGGACCAAAATCAATATTAGGAATATATTGTAATAATTGTTAATTTTCATGTTTAACTGGTATGGATGTTCAAAATTTAACACCAAATATTGTCCATTGATGGACCAATTCCAAGTCGAAACCTATAAGTTCGACATTAAATATCAACTGTTTCTGATTCAATACAACATACTTAACGTTATCCTCTGTTTCAGTCCACCTAGAAGAGCTGTACTAATCTGTTCCCGAGGGGCTCCATTTGAATTTCAATTTTGATGCCAGCTATTTTAACCTTTTATCTTGCAGAACCCTAATACGGAGAAAATATATCTTATAAACTAAAGCAAATGATAGAAGCTCCAGAATTAAGTGACGCGATTTGCAAAATATAGTATACAAGCAATCTGCAAATCTGATGCTCAATTTCAGAAAAACTTTTATCTGTTAAGTATCGATAAATCATAACGTATCCTCGTAGCTGTGTAACGATTCAATTTTAAATCGTTCTATAAACAAAATGCCGCGGATCGCGTTAATGAAATGAGAAACGCTGATCCAGTGATGCGCATAAGTAGAAGCCATTCGTTAATAATGATGAAAAATACCTGGAGAAAATTGATGATGAGTCCAGATAGAAGGAATAGTAGGCCGATTGGTAAAACCACGGCCGCTGCAATCGCCATTGCTGGGGATTTGAAAGAACGAAAGATGACCTACGAAGATTGAGGATAGAAAACGGTTTGAATCGAAGGAGAAGAAGAGAGATTGGGGAAGAAACAGAATGACGAGTGGATGAACCACCGACTTTCTCGTTATCTTCTCGTAAATCCAGAGGCAGATGTAAATTTGTTGTAATACATTTAATTTCATTTTTTTTTTGTTTTATAAGTATACTAGGTTATGTACTCGTGTATTACACAGGTTATAAAAAATTAAATTATATAAAACATAAATCTAAAAATAAACTAAACATAAAGGAAATTATATATTACATTAAATAACAAAAAAATATAAGTTTCTATAAATTTTCATAAATTTCTAAAAATTTCCTTGTAAACTACATTTGTTGTTTGGTTTTTAGCTTTACCATCTTTATCTACTATCAGTAGCTTTACTCCGTCTCTAGTCTTGACTCTTGATAGTGGCACATACAACTGTCCATGGGTGAAACCCGTGTGTTTTAAATACAAACCAACTCTAGATAATGATTGTCCTTGTCTTTTGTTAATCGTCATTGCAAAACACACAAACAGTGGAAATTGTCTTCTTTGAAACTTGAAAGGGATCTTCTTGTCTAAAGGAACCAGATTAATTCTTGGAATAAATGTGCGAGTACCAATCTTACCTCCAGATATTATCTCGGCTTCTATTACACGATTACCAAGCGATATGACTTGTAGTCTAGTACTATTACACAAACCATTTTGCTGATCAATGTTTCTTAAAAGCATTACCAGAACTCCGACCTTTAGTACTAATCTATGATTTGACAATCCTGATATTTTAAGTCCATTAAGAACATCTGGTGAGTATAAATTTTCTTGTAACGGATCCTTAAAACTTTCAGTTTGACAGATACTGTCTGAGCTAAGGTACTCTTTTTCATCTCCATGGAAAAGTGATAGGAAACGATCATTAGTTTCCTGAACAACTTCATTTTCCGGTGCTAATATTGCTCTTTCACGAAAAAATTATGGATCTTTGAAATGTTGGAGAATCGAAGGATAAACAAAGTCAATTAAACTTGAAATAGGATCAGCTGAGTCATTAATTAGAAAAGCTTCTGTAATGTCGATAGTAGCCTCACCATCATTGGTACGGCCTACATTTCCTTCACCTAAATCAAAACCCACTTTGCAAAATTATTTATTTGTTCCATATTAGATGTCTGACTTCCTACAGTTAACCTCATGTTTTTGGTTAATGTAAGCATTTTGCATTTACTCCAAATATAGGATGAACTTAAAGATGCATTAACGATTTCTTGTCGACTTCCGTTGGGAACAACAGGAAGGATTTATCTAAAATCACCACCAAAAACAATTACTTTACATCTAAATGGCATTTCATAATTCATTGAAGTATCAGAACTGAATATGTCTTTCATAGTCCTATCTAAAGCTTCAAATGCATGTTTATGAACCATTGGAGCTTCATCCCATATAATCAATTTCGTTTCCTTTAATAAATTGGCAACATCACAACCTGGCTTTATGCGGCAAAGTGAATCCTCGTTAAGATTTACAGGAATATGAAATCGGGAGTGGGCTGTTCTACCTCCAGACAATAACAAAGATGCAATTCCACTTGATGCGACATTTAAAACAATCTCACCTTTACATCTTATGGCTGAAGATAATGTCTTCCATAAAAAGGTTTTACAGTTCCACCATAACCATAAACAAAAAAAATGCCTCCTCTGTTATCTTCAACCACTCTTATGATCTCGTCAAAAACAAACCGTTGTTCATTTGTTAACGAATCTATAAGTTTATTCAACTCATTTCCTAGATTCGTTATGTCATAAGATAGCTCCTCATTGATTAAACGATTGTTTAAAGAAGAAACAGAATCATGATCAGGATAAGGCATACTTGAAAATCTTTGTAGGCTAGAGTTGTTGCGAAGCAGATATTTCTCAATTTCACACAAAGTCAGGTTCTGAATTTGATGATCTGATAGTGATAAAGCTGTGATAATAAAAAAAAAGGTTACTAAAATGTGTGATGTTTAAAAAATAGTTTAATAATATAACCCTTCCATTTAATGATATTTGAAAGTTTAATATATTTGAATTAAATTGTTTTCATATTATCAATCTATCAATCTATACTATGTGTAATAAAATGAAAAAACATATTAGCTATTATTGAATATGAAAAAATTTACCTAGAAGCTTTAATAATCTTTGTTGTTTGTAAAGAATGCCATCTGACAAGTAATCCCATGTTTTCTCCCATACAAATTCCGGTCTGGAAAACGTGTTAGACAATAACATTGTTGCAAATAATGCACGAAGATAATAACAAGTACCTGAAACACTTGCTTCCTTAATAGCCTCGATATACCCCGTGTCATCATCTAGAAGTCCAAGTGAATAGCACGCATCTCTAAATGTAGGTAATATATGTCCATTTACTGTTCTAATCTCTTCAAAAGATCTTGGTCCTTTGACTTTGTTTAGAAGGATTCTTATAAAATAAGCTTCACCAAGTGATGGAGAAACAGAATGAGTTCTACCAACTGAAAACCCTTTTTTTCGTGGTACCCAACACCGTTCATCTTTTTTCCAAACAAACTTTGAAGGGAATTCTACATAATTCAGTTCCCGTGCTTCTTTAGAGGTTTGGTTACACTTCATCCAGGCTAAAAAGATTGAAGAATCAACAGATGGTTTGTTGAGGGGATTGTCAATGTCATCATCCGCACCATATACACCTTGTTGTTGTCTTGGAAGATGGAAAGGAAGACGCATAAAAAAAGGATACATGTAATGAACATCATATGCGAAGATTCTCCATGATGCTTCGCATGCAGAAATGTATCTACAGTCGTAATATTCTTTTATTTCATCTTTTGTTTGATCTTGATCATCTTGTACAACCGCAACTGTAGTTATATAAGGACCTTTATTAATTTATTTAAACAAATACTTTTTCGATCCGACCTGATTGCACCACTCAACATTAATATGAGCTTGATATCGTCTCAAAAGCTTTTTATTGTATGGAACGACATTCCTGTTGTCTAGTTTAACTCCAGACTTTTCAACAAACAATCCAGTATCTCTTCTTCTATATACAGGGAAGCCATTTGAGTCAACAATAGTCTGAGCAGAGAAATTATTTGGAAAGTTTTTTTAGCACTTTCTATCAACCATGCATGGACAATGGATATTATAATCTCCACAAGGACCATGAATCATGAATTCATTCGTAGTAGAGAGGGTTATGAATTCTTGAGAGAATTTGTGACTTAGTGGTGGTGTTCAACAACCTTTAATCTCTACCTAATGATCTCTATTTATACACCCAAGGGGAAACCCTATTTAAGATAGTAAGGGTAATTACGTCCATTAAATAATTATCATTTAAGTCATATGGGTAAATAAGTCAATGATCTATTAATTAATAAATGATAATAAAGGTCACACAATAATAGTGAGTCTTACACTTCACTTATGTAATAACGTGAAACTTATTTTCCATCTAGCATCTCAATTTGTATGAAAATACTCAAAGTTTATTTCCATATTACTAACTATTTGTAGGAACAGCTATTTTCGCATCAGAAACCTTGTTTTTAACATCTCATAATCATATACTAGATCATCAAATTAAAGAAGTAATCTCGCACGAGACGATCATGTGCAACTTCATGATCTCTTCTTACGTAATTCTTGTAGGAAAGTGGGTAACGGTTTTATTAAAATAATAATAATGATACTCTCGTTATTCATGGGAAATGCACCAGTACAAATACAAACAAATATAAAGATAAATTACAAAAATATCTAAAGAAGATTATTCAAACCGTAGTCTTGAATGATATTCTTGACTCCAAGCCGAGTCATCTACTCTGTTCTTGACTGCAACAATGAATACACAAAATGTTGAACGGTTTTAGCTGAGGATCGTGTTTAACACGGGGCCCTTAAAACAGATTTCGTGTCTCCTCTTGGACGAACACGTCTGTCTTCCAGGGTACAGCAGACGAAGCAGTGTGTACTGCCGGGAATAGCTCTCGCGCCCAAGGTAGCACCGGGTTATGGTGTTAGTGATTATGGAAAAGGAATAAAGTTTAGTTGGTGGAAGAACAAATAGAGAGTACTCCTCTCTATTTTATACAACAACAATGTGACTACTAGTTTTCTATGGACTAAGATTTAATGAAAACTCATATATTCTTTTTTTTTCTCATAAAAGATGAAACATAAGGTTCTATTTATATTCATACCAAACACCTTATTTAATTATTTTATTTAAACACAATTATGATCATAATGAGTCAAATAAAACATCTAAAACTTTATGACATGTTAATGTCAAAATTATGAGTAATAATCAAAACCTTTATAATATTCATGACAATTTTTTTTATAACCAAGATTTGTTAGCACTAGCAAAAAATATGTGACACATCCTACTAGAGTCACCCAAGTTTAGCAATTATTCATTCCAACCACACCACTTCGAGCATCGATATTTTATTTATCTTCGCTCCGTTTTGGACATGTTTTTGGTTCGTTATGATACTCTCACAACATATAACACAAACCCATAAATAATTATTTATATAACGCATGTATAAATACAATTATTTACGTCCAAAATTAGTGAAAAAACATTTTCACTAAAATTTTTCACTAAAACATTTTCACTTCGAGCCTTGTTGAATGACTAATATAATTTATAACAAAAAAAAAAAAAAAAAACAATTCTTGAACTTGTAGTATCTTCAACTTGATGATTTCATGATGTTTGAACAATTACAGATAGAAAATAAAAACTATCCATGTTTGCATTAGTAGATGAATCGTCTGAATTTGATGACGATGATGATGAACTAGATGATAAAATTCGAGGGAGAGACATGTTCTAAAGCGTAGGTTGGAATATCAAGTCTTTGAGAAATAGTGATTAAAAAGGCGTAAAAAAAGTTTTTAGTTGGTATATGTAGAGGATGGATTTTTTGTAATTAAAATATTTTTTAAATGGTCAACAGCTATATGACCGTTATTCTAGCGATATGGCGTTGATGAGGATATGCCGTCTTAAAGGGAGTGGGCTGGTGTTCCCGTCGGTCACGTAGTACCCTGGGCCCACCCCGGTTAAATCTTTATACTAATAAATAAAAATCTTAGGGACACACGTGTCACTTTCTGGTGCATCCTCAACATGTTTTTCTCGCACCTCTCTACTATTAAATAATGATATTAAAAAATATATTTTTAAATATTTAATATAAATCTAATTATAGATAGTTATTATATCATTAACCAAATAAATTTAATATGAATTAACGTTTATCAATTACATAAAAAAAATTAATACATAGTTGAAAAAAATGTTTTAAAAATTAATTTAACAAAATTTATAACTGTCACGTCAAAGTAAATTTTTTTAAAGACATATTTTGACGAGTGTATGTGTTAACAGATTACATTATATTTTATTCAACTCGTGTAATAAACGGGTTTTAAAGACATAAATTTATTATTACTAAGTATATAACATTACATTTATTCAACTCGTGTAATACACGAGATTCTAACATAGTTGAAGATATAAATTATTATTATCAATTGGTCATAATTTAAATTATTAAAATACAATTTGTTAGTTATATATTTAAAGTTGATCCATACAAGATTTTTATTTTTTTTGATAATTTGGAAAAGAATTCTAAATTATATAGGACCGCATGTTTTTGTCCATAGTCCGACAAACCTTCCCTTTCTTTGTCAATAATAAATAATAAACCCATGCAACCCTTTCGTTGTTATAAACAGTTGTCGCCTTTGTCGTGCTCGAAGTAAAAAAAAAAAAGAACACAGGTAACGTTTAAAAACATATTTTTTTCACATTATATAATGCACAACATGAATAACTACCTGCAAACTTACTTATGCATCATTTATTTATTTAATTCCAATAGTTACACAATTAAAAAAAAACAAAATCAATTAATAACATTCAAACAATTATTAAAACATGTAAAACATATTCTCGCCGGGTATTAATAAAAACTGATCAAGCCTTACTTTTTAAACCTAACTTAATTAAAACAAGTGTGAAGTAATCATATCGTAAACCCGATTTAAGTAGCTGTAATTTCTTGTTATTCCAGGGAGGATATCTGAATCCAAAATCAATAAGATATCCCCTCATCATCACCGCCTTCTCATGACTGAAATTTTCAAATGAGTATTTTCCATGGTACCTTCCAAACCCACTTCCGCCAACTCCTCCAAACGGTAACGTATCAGCTGCATACTGTAATATTGTTTTCGTAAATAAAAACATAATTAATTGTTAAATAGTAAATAATTATCATACTAATTACTAGGTGTTCACGGTCCAGTTCGGCCGCTTTTGACAAAAATTAATTAGACCGGCCAGGTGGGGTGGGTCTATCTGACTGGCTGGTTTTAACGGTTGAACATAATTTTTTTTTTCAAAATTGCTAGTTTATATCAAATGTTTTAAATGATAAAGATGGTTCATAATATAATGCATGTATCTTCAGAAGAAAAAAAATATGCAGATAAGAAAAAGGCTAAATCGCATGTTTCAAGTTCAAAATTATCGACCATACAGTAAAAACCGTTAAAACTGAACTGTAAACCAAACTATATCAATCTCAAACATGCCGATCCGGCTAAATTGTTTTGGTATGTTCTGTTTTAACGGTTTATAAACACCCATTAAAAGATTGACTAGTATATCACTTATTAAATAATTACTTGAATGATGGCATCATTAAATGTAATGCTTCCTGATGAAGTTTCAGAAATCATCTTCTTTTTGAGGTTTTCGTTGTTTGTGAAGCCATAAACAGCAAGTGGTTTTGGCCTTGCCCTTATAAACTCAACACTATCTTCAATTCTTTCCAACTGCATTCAAGAGTCAAACGTCCAGGGTTGACCATCTATTAGCTTTGATATACTGTACATTGGAGGGTGATGACCGGTTTAGTTTCTTACAGTGATAATCGGAAGCAATGGACCAAAGATTTCTTCGGTCATGATCGAGGAATCAAGAAGAGGATCAAGCAATATTGTCGGCTCAATGAATCTACATATCGGCTCAAAATTCATTAGTTAATTCCCCGGACTCTAGATTTATAAAAACTAAAAAGATTAATAAAAAAAATTACTTACAAATTTTGTTCGTCTGATTTACCACCATAAACGATTGAAGATTTGACACCAGGTTCGTCTAAGAGCTCTTTCAGTCTTGAAAAGTGTTTCTTGTTTACTATCTTAGCAATGCTATGAGATTCCATTGGATTGTCTCCAAATGATCTCTTTATGTATTTTTGCAACATTTCAACCTAAAATAATTAAATTGTTGTTTGGTGATTAATTTTATAAAAAAGTTTGATATTAATATGAAGTTTCATATCTGCTTTCTTACCAAAGTTGATGCGAATTGCTTTTGTGTGAGAATGTAATCAATTGCGATACAAGCCTGTCCTCCACACGCTCCAAATTTACCCCAAATAATTCTTTTCATCGCGATCTGTTACGAGACATTAACATAAAATTGGACTATCGTCTAGATATGTGTTGTAAATTTGATCTTATATTATTTCATGTTATAGAAAAAGTTGAATTACCTTTTTGTCCCAAGAACTAGAGATGAAATCAACCACAGCAGGGCATTTTCCACCCAACTCCAGAGTCACAGGTGTCAGAAATTTAGCAGCGGCTGTCATAACAACTTCACCCACTCTTGGACCACCTATAACCATAAATTCATAACTATATCTCAAATCATGAGCTGAGGCATTTACTACTCACATGCATTACACACCTACTGTTGAACCAGAATCCAAATAATAACACCAAAACACTATGTTTTTATCAAAAAACCCTTCTACAACTCTTTTTGTATTTATCAATGAAAGCACATACTTACATTGTGTTCCCAAGTCCTTTTTAAAAAGAGAATTGAAAAGAAGAGGAAAGAAACCGGAAAAGTGTGTTTATGAGTTTTTTAGTGAAAGGAAGTAAAAAGAAAAGAAAGGAAGATTCACTTTCCTCACAAAATTGACAGATTTGAAGAGAAAGTAGTCAAATACAAATATAAAGATTTTTAATAACACATAAGATCTTTAATTTATTTTTCTTTCCTTTGAACTCTGGAACACGAAATTACATTATATTTTTCTCCAAACAAAACTGACTCAAAAGGACTACTATTAATCTCGGAACTTTTTCTTTTTTTCTTGAACAGAACTGACGCAAATACTACATATTATATTGTATAATACAAGTCTTTAATACATGTGAAAGAGTATGTACATGCTTCAAAATAATATGGTACATATTTCTAGAGTAATTTTAGAATGTATAATATTATGGGTAATTTTAGAATGTATAATATTATAACTCGATCATACATAAAAGTTTGAGAGAAGTTTGGACCTGTGAAGAAAACTTTGTCAAATTTATGCTGAAGAAGTTTTTCACCGACAAGGGGTCCACCTTCAACGACCTTAATCGCTGAGTTATCAAGGTAATCACGGATGGTGTTAGCGAGAACCGACGAACATGTTGGAGACAACTCGGAAGGCTTTAGGATTACTGCATTTCCTGCTGCTATCGCCCCTATAATTGGTTCAAATGATAACCCTGTTGTATTCAAGTTTGAAACATAAAACACATTTTAAGTGTCGTTATAAAAAAATTAACATTTTTCATATATATATATATATATGTATGTTACGATATTATATTGTATGGCACGAGTCTTTAACATAAATGTGACATGTGACAAATTAATATTGAACAATATATGATCTGTAAAGTGTCCAAACTGATTGTTTATTTATTTATTTTTGTTAATTTTAAGATATCATGGGTGTTGATCTAAGTCTAGGTTTTATAAAATATACTTATAATATTTGATGAAATAAAGTAAAAACATTAAATTATGTTTCGGGACCACTATTTTAGAAGAATGTGTTTTTCAAATAACATATGTTCATTTATATTTTTCTCTTCTCCCTTAGTCTTTTAATGTTAACATGTGCCATAATCATACAACTATAAGGAAAATTAGATACAAAAACTTAGGAGGAATTAGCACTTCCCACTTTAGCTATGGAATTGTTATTTTTTGGGAACGGGGACTATTTTATTACAAGAGTAGCAAGAAGTAGTGACAAGAACAAGTAAAGAAACAGTTATAAACAAATATTACTATTTTGATATTTGATTATGTACGTGTAACAATTTATTATTCACGCATCAATAGTTATAGATTTGTCTAACTTGTGTCCTAACAACACGTGTTAAGACTAATTTAAGACAATCAAAAAACTATTTGTCGTGTTTTAAGTTTGGTTGGCGAAAAATATAAAAACACTTCAAATAAAATTAAAATCATAAAACTAATTAATCAAGCATTTACTTAACAAAGGGAATGATCAATTTTGAGTTAGATTAAGGAAAATATTAATAGTATTAACAAATTTATAAGTGGTAGAGATTCAAATATTTTGAAGTAGGTACATATTAAATAGCAAGATTCGAATGGTCCAGGCATAATTCAAAAAGAAAATGTCCATGCATGTACCCTGATTACAGGGGCTAATTATGTAAAATCAATAAAATGAGGTACCAAATGGGAAGTTCCAAGATGATATGATGAGGACGACTCCAAGGGGCTCCGGAACCAGCTTCGCCGAGCTGGGGAATGAAGCTAGCGGCATTTTAGCCTGTCGGCATGAATTTACTATTTTACCATCAACTGCATTCACTAAAAACATTTAAAAAAGAAAAAAAAAACAATGGAAATTTACTCTTTTGCTAGACATCCATTTCTTTAAGTTCCCAAGTGCATAGGTTGCAGATTTCATTACTGTTCCAATCTGCAAAATTTCAAATCCAAAAGGATATTGTTAAATCAACTTACATAACAAAAATTTGCAAAAGGATAAGGGTATGGTTTGCATACATCTCACCTTATCCAGACCCTACAGATGACTTTGCTATTTGTGGGATTTTACTGGTTATGGTATTGGTTGATATAGAAAAAATTACTTCTGACTAAAAAAAATCCGATATTCAAGCCATTGTGTTTTAGAGTTAACCAAGGTACCAGTCATTGAGGGTTTTTCTGTTAGCGGTTTTTTTATCCTCTGGGATAAGATCCTCAGACCGCACTGTTGGAGTGAGATTTTACTAAGTATGTTTGTTTGTTTATAGGTTATGATTTATCATAGGTTAGTATGTATACACGATATTTTTTTAAACTTTCATGTTTTATTATCATGTAACAAGAAAAAACTAAAAATATATTGTAATATGAGAACAAAGATGCTACAAAATTAGTGGTTTTCAAATCTAGCTTCCTACTTTGATTCCAATTTTACAATTGTATGATATATTTATAAGAAAATAAACTAAAAATAAATAAAAATATGATTTTCTTGACCATCAAATGATCCTTACCTCATCTCTATAAGCTTCTACATGATGCTTTCCCAAATCTTGATGGAGAGCCTTCAAGATGTCACTTTCTCTCTCTTTGAAGAGAGAGAGTATCCCTTGTAGTTGTGACCTCCTCCATGATGCTTCTCTTGTCTTTCCACTATTGAAAACCTCCCTCAATTCCTTCAACTCTCCTTCAAAACCACCCACAATTGCTTCCATTGTGTGTTTTGTTTAGTCTAATTTATCACAATGATAAAAGGGTTTCTATATATAAACATCCATTAGCCCAAAGTTGTTTGTTGGTGTAGGCTATAGTACACCGTACACGGGGTGTTTATTGGCCCATTATTAGGTTTCATAAATACACCCACCCACCCACCAAATTCAAGTGTTTTTATGATGCATCTCTTTTGAAATAAATACTAGATAAAAAAAATAAAAATAAATAAATAGGTAGTTACCGCCAAAATTAATTCACTAGTACAAAACTTATTTTCAGAGGCAGTTCATTAAGTTTTTAGAGTGGTTTCTAAAAAAACCATCTAAAAATGTCCAGTTCAACAAGATAAACATTTACAGAAAGGTTAAAAGATATCCATTAATGGCGTATCAATCAAGAAGTCGAAAACGAGTCAATGTGTTGCGTCGTGGTCCTCATGGCAGTGCCTTTCAAGTATGGTATTCATTATTCATCCCCCTTCATCTCTATCTCAGTGTATATACATGGTTTTAATGTGGTTTTGTGATTATGTTTCAAAATCATTTATTTGGCAGTGGAAGTTGTGGGATGTCGATAGCGGTTGCACCTTGCGGATATGCATGAATGTGAATCCAAAAAGGATGTGAATAAATTCAAAGTGGAAATGTTGTGATTTCGGATTGAGGTAGAACAGGGGTTTCAAGATGAACCCAAATCTAAATTTTGATTCTTCCTGAACCCAGAACAGATCAGTGTTGTTACGATGCTATTTGGAGATGAACCCAGATCAGAATTTCAATTTTTTTTTAATTGGATCTAATTTTTTAGAGCGGTTGTACATGTTTTTAATAATAAATTGATTTTTTGAGGCGATACTTTTTGGAGTGGTCCAAAACCGATTTATAAAATCAAATTCATCGCCTCTAAAAAATGAGTTTTGTAACATTGATTGTACCATGTGAAGGAAATATCGTATTATACGTATGTCACATCTTTGTTTGTCAAAAGTTAGCATGTTGAATACTTGGTTTATTTTTACTTTTAGATATAATTATTACTATTATTTAAATACTCGTAAAATATAAAATTTAAAAAAATAATGAAATAGTAATAAGTGTATAATAGTAATAATAATATTTTGAAGTTTTGACTCGATAAATATTCGTATTGGAAAATATAAAAAATGAAAATAAATAATTAAAGTTTGAAGGTATCTAAATTTAGTAATAAAAGTTGTGACACCTTGATTAAATGTCATATTGATCATTAAGAAACAAAAATATTAGTTAGTATGATTTTCCAAATGTTAGAGTTACGATTTTGTAAATGTGATGATTATTTCTTTTCTTTTCGTTTTCGCATTTATGTGTTTCTTGATAGAGAAAGGGTCCCACGACTTTTATGGTGAACCTTATTGTTTGCATGCCCTGCATAGTACTCCAATCTTGTTACCCATACTTCCAATCTTGTTACCCATGCCACAAAATCTGAAAGCTACTAGGTATCTGGTCGATCTCAAAATATGTAATCCTCTTGAATTATTAGAAAGAGAGAAAGAAACAGATAATGTATTAATTTTAGTTTGTATGTCTTATTAGTGACGGATCCAGAGTTGTTTGTGATCGGGTGCAAAAAAATTGGTTAGGTCAAATGGGTTAGCTAAAAATAAGCCATGTCAAATGGACTAGAGAAAACTGTCACACCCTGTCTCAGACACCCCCTGAACGTGTGTAAGCTCGATTGTTACCTGTTTTGATTTCAGAATTTATATAAAATACAGCAAAAGTTTTTTCATAAGGATTGTTTCCTCATTTTCTCAACCTCGAGGGTTGCTTTTTGTAAATATCAAGACCCGTGGGAAAACAAAAGTCTTGTATTTATTTCATAAGCACAGAGATTTAAATACCTTTTTTATATTGATTACAAACAATGTTTGAAATCAAATACATCTCTTCTCTTATGAACAAGTTTCAAGCCACCAGAAATTGTACTATCAAAGGTTGATCAATCCCTTAGTCATATCTCCTTTTTCTTCTTTTAGAATTATCTATGCATGAGACCTGAGAATCCAACAAGTATTTCATTATTTTTATTTCTCATTTCATGGGTCAGATCCTTTGTCTACCCGTATCCCTTTTTCCTTTATATTTTTACTGATTACCTGAAAACATTTTGAAAATGAAACGTAAACGTGGACGCTGGTGAATACAATTATCTTGACAGTAAAATCATTTGACACAATGAAGTATTAATTTTATAATCATAACTTTTGTGTTCAATCTACACATTCAGCAAACCCTTATCTCATGATCATATGAACCACTGTATACACTGGTATCATGCCAACATACTAAAAGTTCACTACCATTTAAATGCAAGATCCAAGTTTGGGGTTCAAACGTAATTACTATATAGATGAGGGGGGCAAAAGGGAAAGTTTTAAAAAGCTAAAATACCCATTGTAATGATGCAGCCGCCACCCCGTGTTTTCTCCTTCCTCGCCGACGGCAGTCTCACGCACCACCTCCACCCTGAAAACCCTAATTCGACCAATTCCAATCTTGCTCGGTTTAGGTGGAGAAGATCGCAGGAACGAAGAAGCACAGCCTCGTGACACCATGTGGTGTGCTCGGGTGGTGGTAGCATGGACGGCGGAAGAGAGAAAAGCTAGGCAGAGACTGTTAATGACAATGGTGACAGGGTGGTGGCGAGCTTCACGACGGAGGTATTGTGCTGGTGTCATTGTGGAAATGGTGCTGGTTGTACGGGATGATCGTGGAGAGGAAGGAGGTGAAATGGTGGCGGGTTACGCAGGTGCTTGCAACCACATTCCGATCGGAGCTTCCTGGGTCTCCGGTGAGCTCTTGAGGCAGCAATTGAACAAGTATCATGGTGTTGGTTCTGTGGTGGTTCACGGAGGTAAGGATGGAGATGGTGACAGGGCGGTGGGGAGAACTTCATGATAGTGGCTAATTTGCGGGTCTAAAGACAGGAAGGGGGGGGGGGGAGGTTGTGCAGGTCTCACGGCGAAAGTAGAGTGGTGATTAGGAGACAGGTAACGGTAGAGATAACGGTGGTTGTCAACAGAAGTGGTAGTGAGTCTCACGGTGAAGGAGGCGGTGGTTCCATAACGGTGCATGGTGGGTCTACGATGGTGATTATGTTTCACGGCAGAAATAGTGGTGACTGGGCTGTTATGGCGTGACGGTGGTACCTGGTAGATGATGGGGGTGGGCTGATTGTGGTTAGCGATGGTGGTAGGGTGACCTCGCGGTGGTTAACAGTGGTTCACGTAAGGGTGGGGATGGTAACAGCGGTGGTCGGAAGTGAATGGTAGTGGTGGCTGTTAGCGGCTCTAGGGTGGGCATGGTAGTCATGGTGATAGTGGCAGCCCGATGATGGATAGTGGTTACATGAAGGTGTTGGCGGTGGTCGGAGCCCACACAGTGGTTGATGGTGGGTGATAGTGGTTCATGGTGGCGTTTGCAATGCATTGACGACAATGGTTTGCAATGCCGGATGATGGATAGTAGTTCGTGGACTTTCGAATCATCCGATTCGGAGTCCGTATAGTCGGGTTCGGGCACGATACGTGTTCGTATTCTAGACGCCGTGACCGGGAAGGTACATACCTTATAACCCGTAGAATATTAATTATTATTATTGGTGATAAAAGTATGAAAAGATATCGATGCTAGAAGTTAAAACTCAATTATTGTGTTGGTTGTGATTTGGTAAATGACAATCTATATTGTCGGGTTTTAGATAAAAACAAACGTGACTCTGTCCGATTTTCGTTAGAATTAAAGAAGTATATATTACGTAAACGTCCTCATTACGGTTTGTGTTTGTATGGGAAAAGGCCCAGTTCAGGCGAATTTAGCATGTTCGCATGAAGCCTGGATGGCGAACTTAACATGTTCGCCTAATGTAGAGAAGGCGAACTTACCATATGTTCGTCTAAGTCAAAGAGGCTCTGATACCAACTTGTAAGGCCCCAAACCAAACACCCTACAGTTGGTTCTCATAACTGGTTATACTCTTTAAAAACATCTAACTTTTTATTTAAGTAAACAGTGGAAGTCTTTCTCAAAATAGTATTATCTTTAAATCGTTAATTTTCATAACGTTACCTGACGAATGCATACGCACCAACCCGAGTAGCCATCTCCCAAGCCAAGGTACCCCGTCTAGCAGACTCACCTGCAAAACAATCTAACGTACATACAAAGTCAGCTACGCTGAGTGAGTTCTAATAGTTTAATTTAACAAAAGTCAACTCGTCTCATTTAATATTTATTTCCACTCAAGACCCTCTGGTCTTTATAAAATCGTTTTATAAATTGTCCTCATATAGATAACCCTGTTACCTTATAATATCCCGGAGGATTCACCACCCTAGACTCCACCCACCACTTTAACTCAGTAAGTCTCTCTGACATTGAACGAACTTACTATTCTGATAACTCACAATTTACCATATATATTAACCATACGCTGGTTAACTCATCCAACCTCCAGACACCGACTTACCAGTCCTAACCAGGACTCTCATAAACCAATTGACTAAACAGTTGTACACAATATACTCATCCCGACACAACGGTCAATCTAACTCGACACACCACATTGATTCCTTTTATTTATCACATTAATACCATCTCATAAACAATTAATATAACTCATCACTTGCATGCAATGTAACACATATATAAGCACACAAATACATACCTCATCACTGCACCCTCGTCAGGGTTATCCCCGTCGGGATACTCGTCCTAAGCTCAGCTCCACCCTTGTTACAGGGCCCCACCGCTAAACATAGCGACACACTCGTCATCTATGATGACTACCCAGCCACCACACGGTGACTATATCATCTACCATATGGTGACTGACACATCACACGTACAATGATGACCCCGAAGGACTCCGTCCTCCACATCACTATTATCCGTAAACACAGACAACAATGCAAGCACACAAAGCAACACATATATACACATGACACTACCTGGACATGTACTACGACTCACCACCATTTACGGATCATTTACGTGTGTAATCCAACGCTTACTTAGATGTATCCTCGTAACGTCTAGACACATTACCCAACTCTTTCCGAATAGGAAGTTATACGACACACAAACACCATATTGACTTCTAGCCCACACATACTATGGACACCACATAGACTCATGCAAACACGATACTCGTCGTGTCACGAGGACAACGACACAATACACACAGCATCAAGCACACGACGCATGACAGCATATTAGCACCTACTTGACTCGTTAATGAACCACGTACGGGTTCCCATGCTAACTCTCCTTATATAACTAGGTTTAACTAAATTCCCGACTCACCCCAACTAACTCATAAGATGATACACACAGATCATCACTACTCTTGTTCACCCATCCTAGAGATCCCATCATGACTCTTAGCTCATTATTACATAATGGTCTCATAAAACACTTCAAGTTTAAATCATAACTTGTAATACGTTCGTTTAATAAAATATTCAAGTTTAAATCATAACTCTTAGCTTGAACTAACCCAAACTCTCCTCCCCTTGACTCCCGATGGTCTCAAGCAGCCCCCGCCATCATCGCGAACAGCTCGCGAGCAGGGCCGTACGGCTGCTCGAAGCCACCTCAACCTGCTTCTGGCCTTTCCTGCCGCTGTCGTGGTCCACCATCACACCCACGACCGCCTTGCGCGGGATCCGTGCTTCATGCCCCCTCCCCGGTTACCTACTCGACCGAACAGCCACCCCTTAGGGTTAGCCGATCCCATGCAAATGCATGATAACCCTCAATCAACCATAAACAAATTAAACGCAATGGTTTTTGATATTATACCTCTAATCCCCGTGACTTGCATGAATCGAACCTCCAAGGAACTCGTCTTCCTCAAGATATTGTTCCTTTCGAAACCCTAGATCCACCAAAACATTCACCACAACTAATCGATGATTAAAACACGTAAAGGTAGATTAGAGGTTATGAAAATACCTTAGATCGAACCCCAAACGCCAAGATCGTCTAGTCTCTCCTCCTCCTTGTTCTCGACAGCCGCAACACATGAATGGGGAGCCTCCCTCTTGTGTCGTGCGATATAGGGCACTCCCTTGTAGGCCGGGTTTGGCCCACGTGCGTAAACGGTCCCTTACTTTTATTCTTTTTACGTAAACAAAACGTAACTTGACCAATTCTTTTGATAATCCCCCATTAACACTTCATAATAATGGCTCACTACAAACCCCGTTAGTTGGTAAAAACCCGAGAGGTTACACATTACAAGAGACTTAGGTAACCCGTTATCTCAAATAATCCGTAAGCGGATTTTCGGGATGTTACAAGTCTACCCCCTTAAAAGAGGATTCGTCCTCGAATCCTGCGTCGGTACAAACCAACACAACATATTCTTGTGCACCCAATTAATTCGGTGCCAACATTTACCTTGACACTACCTCGTTGCTCTTAACGTTCTTAACACGTCATTCCTGGTACTAGGTAACACAATACTACCAATTGTCCGCTTCAACTTTGGGGTTTATAGGTTTCACCTACTCATTCCCTTATCTCTCGTCCCTTGGCCAAACGACTACATCTGCTGTAACATTTCTGATTTTTATCATGTAATCGTTTGATTTCAATAAACAAACACATTTCAGTTTCGATTCATGTACAAACAAACTACGATGCAGTTACATATACAAACTATTCTATTACAATAACAAATTAAACAAAAACACCATTATCTCACAAGCCCCGAGGACCAAATCTGACAAAACTCAAAAACTACAAAACTAGGCAAGCACGGTCGCGCCTAGGACTAGGCACGGTCGCGCCTGCAGACCTAAGCACGGTCGCGCCTAAAGTAGGCACGGTCGCGCTGATGAACCCACTTGACTCTGCAGAAGTCAAATCATACCATACCCGCTGAATTCGTGAAATTTAAAATGGAGAAAAGCCGGTCTTCGCGCGTCAGACCATACTCGTCTGAATTCCGTCTGAAACACGCATCAAATGTCGTCCAATTTGCACAATTTTTTTAATCCCATTCACACCACAACCGAGTTTCTCGAATTCGTGGATATAAAGCGACTTGCATGATTTCTACGCCTTCATATAAGCCCACTCAGCCTCCCTGAACTCTCATTCGACACTCACAACACTTCTGGAGTCCGATCGATCGCCAAGAAGCTCGACTCTTTGACCCGTAGCCGACTGCATTAAATTGCCCATTGTTAACGAGTAAGTAACACTTCCTTAGCTTCGTATCTACCCCTAGGATGAAAGCCCTATACTAATTCGTAGTTATATCACACAATCAATTCGATTTTGAACCAAAGAGCCGAAAACTAAACTTTTACTCGAACTACCACTTAAACACGATATAAATACAATCAAACTATGTAGATACATTCGCAAACACCTAATCTATGAAAGCCCTAAGAATACAGGAGCGTTTATTATAAGAATCGATCGAATTGTGTCTGGAAAAGACCCGACACGGTCGCGCTCATCCCTGAGCGCGGTCGTGCCTGACCAAGCACAATCGTGCCCCAGGTGTGGCCCGGTCGTGCTTACCGAGCAAACAAGTCTTGATCAAAAACAAACACTAGACGCGGTCGTGCCAGATACGAGCACGGTCGTGCTCTATGTCCAGAACCTATGAAGTACCTTCTGACTCGACCACGGGCGCGTTTCAGACCACCACGGTCACGCCCGGCAACGAGCGCGGTCGTGCCCTACTTGAGCACGGTCGTGCTCCTTGACCAGAATCAATTATTTTTCTGTTTTAAAGTCTATTTAACATATTTTAGCTAAAAAAATTTCAAAAAGTAATTATAAAAATTATTTTATAAAATCCCAAGACCCGGAAATCATTTATAAACCAAATCCTTGATTTAGAGATTTAAAACGATTAATTCCCGATAGTTCGAAACCGATGAAATCGTGAGTTTATAAAACCATTCACACAAATATATATTTTGACTTAAACAAATATTATTTATTTAAATTTATATTTAAATAAATATAAATATATATCAGTTATTTAAATTTACATTTTAAAGAATATATATATCACTACTATTTAAAATGTACTAAATAGATAAATAAAATTATTTATTTATTTATTTCAAACAAACCCTAAACATACAAATCCATTTTTCGACATAAAAATAACACAAACAATGACACGCGTTATACATTTATCCAATAGGTCAAACGTAGCGACCTACAACACGCTTGGTATTTTTGTTGATCTGTGCAAACTACACTACCCAACACAAGTGAGTTACATAGCCCCTCTTTTACTCTATTTACAAACTTTTGGGGTGGAACATGCGTTCTATTTACTATGTTTACAAACTACACAATATACAATTCCACCCTACAATCATGTGTTACAATTTTGAGCTTTGTGCTTGAGTACTAGGTGTGTAGACCAACACGCAGTTTGCTATTCACGTGCAATCATTAACTATTTTATAGCCTACAGTAAACAGTGATAGATCTATTGAGTCTGACAAACCCACCCAGGTAGGGTGACTGTTACTGCCAACACGCGTTTGTTTTGCATGCTAGTTACAAAGGTTTGATTGTACTACCAGGTCACACGATGGTATCTCTCCATAAATGCCTTAATTGCCATGTTTGTATGAATTGTATGCACACGACACTATATTCTATTACATGACACGAAAACCTATGTATTCTCACCAACTTTTTAGTTGACTTTGTTTTTAACCATGTTTCAGGTGACAATGTTTGAAGTATTACAAGCTGCTACATATAGGATTTGGACCTAGCAATTAATCTAAACTATTTATATTTTGTAATCGCTACATTTGGTTCTTGTATGTTATGAACTTGCTACGTGTAACGAAAATGAATGTTTAAATTATTCAAACTTAAGCAACCATGAGCTATGAACAGTCTGCACAGCTTCACGCCCCGACGTTTTCCGCCGTCGGTTGGGGTGTGACAGATTGGTATCAGAGCCTTGGTTATAGGGAATTAGGTTATTAGACACCATTGACCTAGACTATAACTTTAGGACACCCAACAATGTCATGCTACATGTTTTATGTGATACGTGCTATTTGTTATATGTCACATGATTTATGTGTTAGTTATTTGATACTTAAGATGTTTAGACTACATGACTTAATAAGCATACGTAAATAATAAATTAAATAAATCGTATCCATACCCGTATCCTAAGCCGCGTATCTTCCTTAACTGCTTCTGTGTCATCATCGCCATAACTTGTGGAAAAACTCATACTCGTAGACACTAGTCTATCAAAAATATTTTTATATACCCGTTAAGGTTTTAGACTCTGTTAATTATTAAAGGACATGTGCAATCTGGAAGGGTGACACCTGTATTCTGGGTTTTCTGTCTAGGAAAGCATTTCATATAAATCCCAATCAACCGAGGGATCCGTATGCTTTCCTGGGAATTCCCGGGATGAGTGTTTACCTATAGGCTAAAGCACGTCTCCTTGAAAATTATATGAGTCTAATTAACCTTAATATGTCATTGTGTTCAAGTAGAAATGTGATTACTTGAAAACAATCCGAACTATGAAATAAATATGTTATTTTTCCTCCTATCCTAAATTTCAACAGATTTTTTATAAATTCTCACAACATTTTTGTATCATTCTCTTTTTATAGAATGCCTCCTCGTCGTAACATCAACCGCAACAACACCGACAACGCCAACGATAGCACCAACACCAATACCAGCAATGCCAACAACAATAATACCGACCTTGCTGCTCTCCTCACTCAGCTAGTAACTCAACTAACTCAAGCCAATAACAACAACAATGGAAACGCCAGTGGTAGTGCTAATACTGGTGGTGGCGGTGGTGCCAACCCGCCACATTGTACCTTCAAGCATTTCAACTCTTGCAATCCCCTGAAATTTTATGGTACCGAAGGAGCCACGGGACTCCTTCAATGGTTCGAAAATATTGAGGGCACCTTCCTCAATAGTGACTGTCCGGAAAATCTGCGTGTTCGCCATGCCACTAGTGTCTTCCAAAAACGGGCACTAACCTGGTGGAATGGGGAGAAGAGAACAAGGGGAGTAGAAGTAGCAATGGCTCTGCCATGGGATGAGCTGAAAAGGATCATGACCGAGGAATTCTGTCCTCGAAATGAGATGAAGAAACTGGAAGCGGAATTTTGGGATCTTACCCAAGATAGCGGTGAAAGCTTGGCGTACACCAACCGTTTTCACGAACTGAGCATGCTGGTACCTCACATGGTTACACCTTTGTCTAGGTGTATTGAAAAATATATCGGTGGCCTACCGAGACAAATCCAGGACACTGTTCTGGGAAGAAATCCTGCAAACCTAGAAGATGCTATTCGTCTAGCTGCCACACTGACCGATAATCACGTTAAAGCAGGTACTCTTACCAAAAAGGGGGCCAAGAAAGTTTCTGACACCACAACTCCTCCTACTCATGTCAAAGAAGTTCAAAACGAACAGTATCGAAACACCAGGAAGAGAAAGGCGAAAAATTTTGCAGTAGTCACTCCGGCCGCCCCAATTAATCAAGTTGCACCCTTGGTTCAAAATCCAGCCAAGAAATCTTATGGAGGTACCTACCCACTCTGCAACAACTGCAACTATCATCACCCACAAACTATCCCATATCGCATTTGCAATCATTGTGGGAAACTTGGCCATACGACCAATATCTGCCGACAAAAGGCACTTACTACTCAAGCCAACCTGGTTAATCAACCCGGAGCTAATCAAGTGGTTCCAATCAATGCAAATGGACGGGCTTGCTTTGAATGTGGCAACCCGAACCACTTCCGAAACCAATGTCCAAAACTTGTGAACAATAATCAGGGCGGAGCTCGTGGACGTGCTTTCAACATCAACGCCAATGAAGCTCAAGCCAACGATCATGTGGTCAACGGTACGTTTCTTGTAAATAAACAATTTGCATCTATACTATTTGATACCGGGGCCGATAAGAGTTTTGTGTCACTTAACTTTGAACCTTTACTTGCAAAAACACGATCCAAACTCGAGAAAACCTTCACCGTTGAAGTAGCGGATGGAAACTCCATCACTATTGACTCCATCATTCATGACTGCTCACTAGAACTCAATGGTCACACGTGTCCAGTCAACCTTATACCCATGCCATTGGGAAGCTTTGACGTCATCATCGGCATGGATTGGTTATCTAAAAACCATGCCGAGGTCATGTGCTTTGAAAAGTACATCCGAGTACCTCTTCCACCGGGAGACATATTGAAAGTCTTTGGCGAGAAACCTTGCAAAGGACTCAAGCTGATGTCATGCATAACTGCCCAGAAATACATTCGAAAGAAGTGCATGGTTTTCCTAGCTCATGTGATTCAAAAAGAAGACAAGGAGAGAAGAATAGAAGATATTCCCGTCATTCGAGAGTTTCCCGAAGTCTTTCCCGACGACTTACCCGGTCTTCCACCTGTTCGGGAAGTAAAGTTTCGAATCGATCTTATACCCGGAGCAAACCCTGTGGCTAAAGCTCCATACCGGCTTGCACCTTCCGAATTGCAAGAACTTGCAAGTCAACTTCAAGAACTCGCTGACAAATGTTTCATACGGCCAAGTCATTCACCGTGGGGTGCACCGGTCTTGTTTGTTAAAAAGAAGGATGGTTCATTCCGCATGTGTATTGACTATCGAGAGCTCAACAAGCTTACAATCAAAAACCGCTACCCGTTACCTAGGATTGACGACCTCTTCGATCAACTCCAAGGTTATACTTGTTTCTCGAAGATTGATCTTCGATCTGGTTATCACCAACTGCGTGTCCGAGAAGAAGATATTCCAAAGACCGCCTTCCGAACAAGATATGGTCATTATGAGTTCACGGTTATGCCTTTTGGGTTGACCAATGCACATGCTGTCTTTATGGATCTCATGAACCGCATGTGCAAACCATACCTTGACAAATTCGTGATCGTTTTCATCGATGACATCTTGATCTATTCCAAGACTGAGGAAGAACATGAACAGCACCTTAGACTGATTTTGGATCTCCTGAGAACCGAACAATTATACGCCAAGTTATCCAAATGTGAATTCTGGCTAAAGGAGGTTCAATTTTTGGGTCATGTTGTCAATAAAAAGGGAATACATGTCGACCCTGCCAAGATCGAAGCTGTCAAGAATTGGAGTGCTCCTCAAACCCCTACCGAGGTTCGTTCGTTCCTTGGTTTAGCGGGTTATTACCGAAGATTCATTTCCAATTTCTCCAAGATTGTTGTTCCCCTCACCGCCTTGACTCATAAAGGTAAACCTTATGAATGGGGGCCGAAACAAGAAGAAGCTTTCCAAACTCTTAAACAGAAGTTATGTGATGCTCCTATTCTGACTCTTCCCGAAGGAAACGATGATCTAGTCGTCTACTGTGATGCCTCTAACCTAGGCCTTGGTTGTGTTCTCATGCAACGAGGCAAGGTAATCGCTTATGCATCGAGGCAACTCAAGATCCATGAAAAGAACTATACGACGCACGATCTGGAGCTAGGTGCAGTCATATTTGCCTTGAAGATTTGGAGACATTATCTATATGGCACGAAATGTGTGGTATTTACCGACCACAAAAGCCTCCAACACATCTTCAATCAAAAAGAACTCAACATGAGGCAACGACGTTGGGTTGAACTCCTCAATGATTACGATTGCGAGATTCGTTATCATCCCGGCAAGGCTAATGTTGTAGCCGATGCGCTGAGCCGTAAAGAACGCGTCATGCTCCAAAGTGTCAAGATTCATTCCGACATTCAAACCCGTATTCTAGAAGCTCAACACGTCTCGATTACTGAGGGCAATATGTATGAGGAAATGTCGTGCGGTGCTGAATTCCAACTAGAGACTAAAAACAATGGTTTGCTTTATTTCTTGGATCGTATTTGGGTTCCCAATCGCAATGATCTCCGGGAATTCCTCATGACTGAAGCACACAAGTCTCGGTATTCTATTCATCCCGGTGCGGATAAAATGTATCACAATCTTCGACCACAATATTGGTGGCCTGGTATGAAGAAAGACATTGCACTCTATGTTGCTAAATGTCTAACCTGCTCTAAAGTTAAAGCCGAGCATCAACGTCCTTCCGGTTTACTTGAACAACCGGAAATCCCTGTGTGGAAATGGGAAAATCTAGCCATGGACTTCATTACTAAACTCCCCCGTACTTCAAACGGCTATGATAGCATTTGGGTAATCATTGACCGTCTCACAAAGTCCGCACACTTCCTGCCCATCCGTGAAGACTATCGGGTTGAGAAATTGGCCCGAATCTATATTAACGAAATTGTGAGTCGACACGGTATACCTTTGAACATAATCTCCGACAGAGATGCTCGTTTCACTTCCAGATTTTGGCAATCTCTGCAAAAGGCACTTGGCACACGATTGGATTTAAGCACAGCCTACCATCCCCAAACTGATGGTCAGACAGAACGAACAATCCAAACCCTCGAAGACATGCTGAGAGCCTGTGTCATAGACTTTGGTGGCAATTGGGATTCACACTTATCACTTATTGAATTCTCCTACAATAACAGCTACCACACCAGCATCAACATGGCTTCATTCGAAGCTCTTTATGGTCGCAAATGCCGTTCTCCCATCTGTTGGAACGAGATTGGTGAAGCACAAATCACCGGTCCCGAGTTAATTCAGGAAACATCCGACAAAATCCTTCAAATCCGTGACAACATCCGAGTAGCGAGAAGTCGACAAAAGAGCTATGCCGACAAGCGACGAAAACCTTTGGAATTCCAAGTGGGTGACCTTGTGCTTCTCAAAGTATCCCCTTGGAAGGGTGTGATCCGCTTTGGAAAGAAAGGCAAGCTAGCACCTCGTTACGTAGGCCCGTTCAAGATCCTTGAAAGAATCGGGAAAGTGGCTTACAAACTTGAGCTACCTCCAGCACTCAACAATGTTCATCCAACCTTCCACGTGTCCAACCTGAAGAAATGTCTTGCTGATGAGAAACTCCACATACCTCTTGACGACGTGCGCATTGATGAAACGATGCATTTCGTCGAGAAACCAGTGGAAATCATGGATCGTGAAATCAAGCAACTCAAGCGCAGCCGCATCCCTATAGTCAAAGTCCGTTGGGATTCAAAACGCGGTCCTGAGTTTACTTGGGAACGTGAAGACCAAATGAAACTCAAGTATCCTCACCTATTCACAAATTCTGCAACCTCAACTAGTTGAATTTCGGGACGAAATCCCCTCAACAAGGGGAGACTGTAACATTTCTGATTTTCATCATGTAATCGTTTGATTTCAATAAACAAACACATTTCAGTTTCGATTCATGTACAAACAAACTACGATGCAGTTACATATACAAACTATTCTATTACAATAACAAATTAAACAAAAACACCGTTATCTCACAAGCCCCGAGGACCAAATCTGACAAAACTCAAAAACTACAAAACTAGGCAAGCACGGTCGCGCCTAGGACTAGGCACGGTCGCGCCTGCAGACCTAAGCACGGTCGCGCCTAAAGTAGGCACGGTCGCGCTGATGAACCCACTTGACTCTGCAGAAGTCAAATCATACCATACCCGCTGAATTCGTGAAATTTAAAATGGAGAAAAGCCGGTCTTCGCGCGTCAGACCATACTCGTCTGAATTCCGTCTGAAACACGCATCAAATGTCGTCCAATTTGCATAATTTTTTAATCCCATTCACACCACAACCGAGTTTCTCGAATTCGTGGATATAAAGCGACTTGCATGATTTCTACGCCTTCATATAAGCCCACTCAGCCTCCCTGAACTCTCATTCGACACTCACAACACTTCTGGAGTCCGATCGATCGCCAAGAAGCTCAACTCTTTGACCCATAGCCGACTGCATTAAATTGCCCATTGTTAACGAGTAAGTAACACTTCCTTAGCTTCGTATCTACCCCTAGGATGAAAGCCCTATACTAATTCGTAGTTATATCACACAATCAATTCGATTTTGAACCAAAGAGCCGAAAACTAAACTTTTACTCGAACTACCACTTAAACACGATATAAATACAATCAAACTATGTAGATACATTCGCAAACACCTAATCTATGAAAGCCCTAAGAATACAGGAGCGTTTATTATAAGAATCGATCGAATTGTGTCTGGAAAAGACCCGACACGGTCGCGCTCATCCCTGAGCGCGGTCGTGCCTGACCAAGCACAATCGTGCCCCAGGTGTGGCCCGGTCGTGCTTACCGAGCAAACAAGTCTTGATCAAAAACAAACACTAGACGCGGTCGTGCCACATACGAGCACGGTCGTGCTCTATGTCCAGAACCTATGAAGTACCTTCTGACTCGACCACGGGCGCGTTTCAGACCACCACGGTCACGCCCGGCAACGAGCGCGGTCGTGCCCTACTTGAGCACGGTCGTGCTCCTTGACCAGAATCAATTATTTTTCTGTTTTAAAGTCTATTTAACATATTTTAGCTAAAAAAATTTCAAAAAGTAATTATAAAAATTATTTTATAAAATCCCAAGACCCGAAAATCATTTATAAACCAAATCCTTGATTTAGAGATTTAAAACGATTAATTCCCGATAGTTCGAAACCGATGAAATCGTGAGTTTATAAAACCATTCACACAAATATATATTTTGACTTAAACAAATATTATTTATTTAAATTTATATTTAAATAAATATAAATATATATCAGTTATTTAAATTTACATTTTAAAGAATATATATATCACTACTATTTAAAATGTACTAAATAGATAAATAAAATTATTTATTTATTTATTTCAAACAAACCCTAAACATACAAATCCATTTTTCGACATAAAAATAACACAAACAATGACACGCGTTATACATTTATCCAATAGGTCAAACGTAGCGACCTACAACACGCTTGGTATTTTTGTTGATATGTGCAAACTACACTACCCAACACAAGTGAGTTACATAGCCCCTCTTTTACTCTATTTATAAACTTTTGGGGTGGAACATGCGTTCTATTTACTATGTTTACAAACTACACAATATACAATTCCACCCTACAATCATGTGTTACAATTTTGAGCTTTGTGCTTGAGTACTAGGTGTGTAGACCAACACGCAGTTTGCTATTCACGTGCAATCATTAACTATTTTATAGCCTACAGTAAACAGTGATAGATCTATTGAGTCTGACAAACCCACCCAGGTAGGGTGACTGTTACTGCCAACACGCGTTTGTTTTGCATGCTAGTTACAAAGGTTTGATTGTACTACCAGGTCACACGATGGTATCTCTCCATAAATGCCTTAATTGCCATGTTTGTATGAATTGTATGCACACGACACTATATTCTATTACATGACACGAAAACCTATGTATTCTCACCAACTTTTTAGTTGACTTTGTTTTTAACCATGTTTCAGGTGACAATGTTTGAAGTATTACAAGCTGCTACATATAGGATTTGGACCTAGCAATTAATCTAAACTATTTATATTTTGTAATCGCTACATTTGGTTCTTGTATGTTATGAACTTGCTACGTGTAACGAAAATGAATGTTTAAATTATTCAAACTTTAGCAACCATGAGCTATGAACAGTCTGCACAGCTTCACGCCCCGACGTTTTCCGCCGTCGGTTGGGGTGTGACATCTGCCACTATTGCTATACCAACTCACGGTATAGTTGTCTTTGTCCCTCGATGATCTCGTCATTCCTACGGTCATCCTCCCTAGTAGGCTCCTTACTTTGCTCGTCATCCTGCGATGATTTCCCAAACTCAAGTCCACAGTCTACATATAAGGGTATTACTTCTACTCTTCTCTGATGATCTCCAGGAGCTTGTGCAAAGCTACACTAGGCTCTTCTAAATTTCTTAATCATAGTATCTATTTACTTCATTATCTCGCATTCAATATGCCCCTTAAGTACGTACACACACACCCAACCCTGGGTCATCCTCATCAGCTCTCGATGTTTCTCGAAAGTTCCCTTATTACCGCCATGTCTGTTACAACAGCCACACGCTTACTTTACTTGTATGATCCACAGGAGCTCGCTTTCGCATAGATGGTAGATGGTTTAAACAATTCGGTAGCTTTTTAAGTTATTGCTAAAGTTTGGGGATTTTGACATCTTTTCATGTGTTGTAATAAATGGTTAAACTACTAAATTGATGTACTAAGACTTCATTAATCAATTTAGCGATCCACATATACATACATATATATCTATATATATACACACACATGCACACACACTAGGTTAGAACCACATGTCTTACACGAGTTGAATAATGATAACGCTGGCAAACTTTAGAAGCATACTTAACTCAAGCTCAGAGCCATATTGTTGTAGATATTTTCTGAACCCATTCTAAATTAGGCCATACAACATCAGAAACAACCCATGGATCCATCTACACAAAAAGCAACTGCAAATTTGCAATTTGAAAAAAATGAAGGTTTATAAAAACATATATAAAAAGATAATACCATGGAGCATCTCGATTAATAGCCAACGAAAAGACAGACACACAACATCGCTAGAAAAAGGGTTGTGATGTTGAGGATGAATACATGTACACACATCCTGGCCAGAATAGTGCAACCCCACCTCCTTTTTTATATATCTAGAACAGTGTTGATGTTAAAAAAAGGCAGATAAAAGACAGAGAGAAAATATTAGATAAAATATATTTATTACACTTTATTGTAATATATTTATCACAATCAGCAGATATAATCGGAGATGCACCGGATCCGCGAGATGAGATGCCAAATTTCTTGAGAAGTGGTTACCGAATATCGTACCGAATCTATCGGTACGGTACCGGTTCGGTACGGTACCGTTACTCATTACAAAATACTCATCTCTAGATGGTATCGGTATCGGTACCAAAATTACCGATACCGAATTTCTGGAAAAGTGGGTACCAAATACCGTATCGAATATACCAGTGCAGTACGGTATAGGTACCGGTACCAAATGCTCATCCATATGGATGAGGATATCGCCAGGTTGCAGGAAATGGTCACAGAGTTGGAACTGAACCGACATCAGACGGATGAAAAAGAGATGGATACGTGGAGGAGAGTGAGTCAGGGACGGATGGCGAGAATCAGTTCGAGGTTTTTTGTCAAAGAGATTGAGCCCCACGACATCTCAATTCGCTGTGGGATCTTGGTCTCAATGTAGAGATTCCAGATTTTGATGGTAGTGTTCAGGTGGACGACTTCATCGACTAGATCAGCATTGTGGAGCGAATCTTTGACCTCAAAGATATCCCTGACCGACTGAAGGTCAAAATAGTGGTTATCAAACTAAAGAAGTTAGCTTCCCTCTGGTGCGAAAGTGTCAAGAGACAGCGATAGTGGTAAGGTAAGCCAGAGGTGGGTTCATGGTCCAAAATGAAGAAACTCATGAGTAGAAAGTTTCTACCCGCTAACCACCACTAGGATGCTTTCCTGGATTATCAACAGGCGATGCAAGGGACCATGTCAGTAGAGGAGTTTATTGCCTCTTTCGACATGTTACAGATGCGTTTTGTTGTGGATGAAGAAGAAGAAGAATAACAAGTGATTGCGAGATTCCTAGGGACTCTCAAACCCGAGATCTCAGATGTGGTGAAGTTATAGCAGTATTGTACCTACACTGATGTGTGCAGGTTAGCGTTGAAAGTGGAGAAATAGCAGAAGGGCAAGGCAAAGGTAGAAGGGACTAGAGCCGCGGCGGGGACACAGGCTTTTGCGACAGTTGTAGCACCCATGGTCCCCAAAGTGGGTGAAGGTCCTAAAGTAGTGGCACCGGCAGTGGGCCCCTCTATGAGTCGGTTTGTCTGTTGCTACAAGTGCAGTGGGCTAGGGCATGTGTCATGGGACTGTCCCAACATATAACTAGTTTCACTGGTCAATGACGTTCCTCCCGTGTACGATTATCATGAAGAGTATGGAGGTGAAAAAGAACCGGTCGTCGAAGATGAGGTTGTTGGGCCTGACCACGGTGAAACACTCATCATTTAGAGGGCTCTTACTGCGTCAATCGTGGCTGAAGCCGACAACGATTTGTGGAGGCGTCACAGTATCTTTACTACTAATTGCACGTCCAAGAGCAAGGTTTGCACTATGATTATAGATGGGAAGTTATGAAAACGTCATGTCACGAAAGATGGTTGAGCAACTCGGGTTGAAATAAGAAGACCATCCAGATCCATATTCAACAAGAAGGCAAGTCGGCCATGGCATATCATAGTGGATACAAGAACACATACTGATTTCGGAAGGAAGGGGTGAGTATTACCTTGCTGCCATGGGACAGTCGTGGAGAGAAAAAAGACTCGTCAACCCACAGAGTGATCCATATTATCACTGGCCCTCTTCAGTTACTCATACTGGTACGTTCTATAATAATTCTTCATCTACAGTACCTATGGGGGTTGATTCGGGAAAATTGGTTATATTTCAGGCAGTATTGTGAAGAAAGAACATGGGCAAGTAGGCATTGACACGTTTGTAATATCTGCCATGGTTCCTTCTGATTTTGTTCATCGTTGGTTGTTGGCCTTGGTTGGGGACGCAAGTAATTTCGGTAGGGTATAGACATGATATGGGTCAGTCGTTTGTGGGTGATTGGTGGCATGATCAACTTCGATAGACAAGGGAAAACAATTGGTTGGTTTGGGTTGACAGTGGCGGTCATGTATCCGCTCCGACTTGATTTGGTGTTTTTTTTGGCATTTGGGTGTGTTGTAGGGATATGTGGATCGCTGAGTTACGGGTGTATAATCCAGTAAAGGGTGGACGGTTGGTGGTGTTATTGAGATTCACGATGGGTGTTCTAGAAGTAGGCCAGTTAGAGTTGGGAGGTCCAGAACATTGGATTTATAAGTGTGTGCAAGTACGGAGCACATGGTAGGCCACGTGTGTCACGAGGATGGGGATTTTGGGCTATGCCATGCCGAGTTTTTCTTATCGTTTATTTAGGCTCAAGTTTTACTATAGGAGGTTTGTGGCAAGCAGGACTGTGAGGACTTGTCTCATAGCATGGGTGCATGTGTTTGTGGGTTAGGCATTTCATATGAAGAAGGTTTTTTAGAGGGAGAGGATGATGCATGAGCATGAGGCTTAGTCTCGTTGGGCCTTCTTAAGGGTGGCAGGCTTATGAAGGAAGAATCCGACTGGGTGTGATGGAGCGTTTGTGGGGACCGATCCAGATGGATTGAAGATTCTGAAGAATTTGGTAATCAAAGCTGCTCCTTTTCTTATTATTTTCTGATCGGTGACCAAATGTCAAATTAAATACAAAACAGTCCAGAAAGATCGGAACTAATCCCAAACAAACAAAGGCTAAAAATAAGAGATAAACATAAAAATAAGAGATAGAAACTAGAAGCAGCAATAATCTCGATATCCAACACTCCCCCTCAAGCTGGAGCGTGTAAGTCTTTCATGCCCAGCTTGACAAGTAACTCTTGAAGTCTCTTGGTCCCAAGTGGTTTTGTAAGCAAATCGGCAATTTGAAGTTTCGTCTCAATATACCTTGGCTCCACCTCCTTTGATTCAACACGTTCACGAACGAAATAACAATCCATTTCCACGTGTTTCGTTCTTTCGTGAAAAACCGGGTTATTCGCTATGTGTCGAGCAACTTCATTGTCACAAAATAAAGTGGTGCCACCGTGTTGTGATTCACCAAGTTCCATCAACAACCATCGAACCCACAAGATCTCACTAACCGTTGTTGCCATAGCTCTATATTCCGCTTCTGCCGAGGAACGGGAGACTACAGATTGTTTCTTTGACTTCCATGAAATTGGAGCTCCTCCAAGCAATAAAAGATATCCGGTCCTTGAACGTCTCGATAGGGGACAACCAAGCCAATCAGCATCACAATAAGAAATAATTCTAGTTCCTCCTTCTTTAGGTAGAAGAATTCCTTGACCCGGTGTGGCCTTGAGATACCGTAACACTCTCGTGGCTGCCTCCATATGTGTTTGACGAGGATCGGACACAAATTGACTCAAAATATTTACGGCATATGTGATATCCGGCCGAGTAGCTTGCAAGTATAATAATCTCCCCACTAAATGCCGATATTTATTTGCATCAACTTTCTGTTCTTCCTCCCCCTTACCAAGCTTCAAAGTAGATTCCATGGGGAAAGGACTAGGTTTGCAGCCCAGAAGTCCACTGTCTTGCAAAATGTCGAGGGTGTACTTTCGTTGGCTTAACACCATGCCGTCTTTTGTTCGAGCCACTTCGATTCCCAAAAAAGTACTTTAATGGTCCGAGATCCTTGATGCTAAAAAGATCATTGAGCTGTGATTTTGTATGTTGTATTGTTGCCATGTCGTTTCCAACAACAAGCACATCATCTACATAGATTAAGGCTGCAACGAATATAGATTCATGCTTATAAAGGAATAAGGAATGATCAGCTTTAGCTTGAATGAAACCCGTGTCCAAAAGAACGGTTGTAAACTTGTGATACCAATTGCGTGAAGCTTGTTTGAGCCCATAAATAGACTTCCTTAGCCGACATACCCGAGTTTCATTCTCTTCCGAAAAACCTTGAGGAATCTTCATATAGACTTCTTCTTCAAGGTCTCCGTGCAAAAACGCGTTGTTTACATCCAATTGATGAATGATCCAATTGCGTTTTGTTGCTAAAGAAAGTAAGGTTCGCATCGTAACCAACTTCGCAACCGGCGTAAATGTCTCATGATAATCCACCCCCTCCATTTGGGTGAAACCTTTGGCAACTAATCTCGCCTTGAACCGTTCAATGCTCCCATCCGGACGATATTTGATCTTATACACCCACTTTGAATCAATCGCTTTCTTTCCCAGAGGTAACGTTTCAAGCGACCATGTTTTATTTTGCTCAAGAGCTTTGATCTCCTTCTTCATCGCCTCCCTCCAACGTTCATCCTGTGAAGCTTGGTAAAAAAATTTCGGCTCATCGTGACTTGTGATGGCCGCAAGAAATGCTTTATGAGCAACACTAAATTTATCATAAGAAACATAATTGGATAGAGGATGTACCGTGGAGGACGTTTGATCGGAAGACGGGTGTGCGTGGTCAACAGAAGGTGGAAGCTTGACTTGGTAGTACTTTAGGTGCCTCGGTTGCGTTCGGATCCGTTGCTCACGTTGGACAGTATTATTCATTTCTTGTTGACCCTCATTATTATTATCCTCTTGTATATCATTTTGCATGGAAAAACTTGGAGTGTGTATGTTATCTTCAACTTCATGCGTGGGGGAAGAGTCACGTGATGGTGTACCCACCATCAATTCATCATTTGACAACATATCACCCATTGTGGGACCTTGAGCTTCATTCATGTTTCCTTCATTATTCAACAGTACCTGTTCCATTTGATTATTGGTTTCAAAATAAGTTTGGTACTCTTCAACAATCTCTTTATCTCCTTGAACTGTGATGGGCCTATTCATGGAAAATGGAAAAACACCCTCAAAGAAAAGCACGTCTCTAGAGATCACAATTTTTTTCTTTTCTAAATCATAAACTTTATATCCTTTAGTGCCAAAAGGATAACCCAAGAAGACTCCCGCTTTAGCTCTCGGTTCAAGTTTGTCACCTTTAGTGTCCGTATTCCGAAAATACGCCAAGCACCCAAAAACTTTCATATGATTGTACATCGGCTTCTTTCCAAACATTACCTCGTAAGGTGTTTGTTGTTTTATAACTTTGGATGGAAGCCTATTAATGATGTACGTAGCCGTCAATACACATTCCGCCCAAAACTTGACCGGCAGATTAGCCTCAAATCTCAACGCCCTAGCGACCTCTAGAAGATGTCGGTGCTTCCTTTCCACCACCTCATTTTGTTGTGGGGTGTGTGGACACGTTGTTTCTAGAATAGTCCCATGATCATTATAAAACGCTTTCATTTTATTCGAAGTGAACTCCCCCCCATTGTCACAACGGACACGTTTTATTTTCTTTGAAAATTGGGTTTTAACCATGTTATAAAAACTAATCAAACAATCACTGGCCTCATGTTTATGTTTGAGTATGTACACCCACACGGCCCTACTAAAATCATCAACCAAAGTAAGAAAATAACTCCCACTCGAAAGCGAAAGTGTTCTATAACTCCCCCATATATCACAATGCACCATATCAAAACATTCAGTTGTTTTTATTGAACTAGTTGAAAAGGGCAATCTAGTTAACTTTGCTCTAACACAAGAGTCGCAAAGATCTTTTTCTGAATGAAAACCAACATTCTTTAAAAAACTAATATGAGAAAGTTTAATACCAGACGGGTGACCAAGTCTCTTGTGCCACACATTTGTCGCCTCCACAGTCATTGCCTTTGGATTTCCATGCATTGCTTCCATTCTGTAGAGACCACCATTGCACCTACCCGCTCCAATCAAGTTCCTCGTCCTCAATCCCTGCATGACAAAGAAATCCGGGAAAAATGTAATTGCACATTGCAAGTCTTGTGTCAGTCGACGAACAGATAAGAGATTGCATTTAAAATTTGGTACAAAAAGGACATCTTTTACTCTAATGCCTCCTTTGAAGAGGACCTCCCCATTTCCCTTTACAGGAATGGTTTGTCCGTTAGGAATGTTGACAGGCAACCCGTTTGTATTGGTAGTGAGATTGTCAAGCAATCCTCGTTCGTGAGTTATGGAGTCAGTCGCCCCCGAATCCATAATCCAATTACAACTTTTATCAATTCTACCTGCCATGTTTGCTGCTGGAGGGCTGCTCTTCTCCTTTTGCTCGTCCTTTTTCCCGAAAAACTTTAGAAACATTCCATATTGTTCATCGCTGAGGCCGGGGACTGGGCTGGATGTTGTTTCCGCCACTGCAGCCTTCGGTTTCACATCCTCTTTCTTTCCCTTTCCAAAGAACCAATCCGGGTACCCAATAACCTTGAAACATCCTTCTCAAACATGCCCGTCTCTTCCACAAAATGTACAATGTTCAGCCTTGGTGTTCAGTTGTGATTTTTCGTTCCTCTGCCACGGTTTCTTTTGGGTCTGTCCTTCTCTTTTCCGTTGCTGCGTTGCTTGGAATGCCATGGATTCTGGCGTCGTTTTCTTTCCTGCAGCAATGTTTCGCTATTGTTCGTCTTCTGCAACCAGATGATACGCAGCACCGAGCGTTGGTGTTGGCTTCATGGCTAAAATCTGAGTTCTAATCACCGTGAAATCAGCATTTAACCCCATCAAGAACTCCTACAGCCTTTCCTTTTCTTTCAATTCCATCAACTTCTTTCCAATATCACATGAACACCCTTCACACTCGCAGCGAGGCACCGGTAACATGGTGTCTATTTCATCCCATAATCCACGTAACTTTGTAAAATAGCCCGATACAGTGGATCCTTCTTGGCGAGTCATGGTGATTGATTGCTTGATTTCATACGTCCTTGGTGCACTTTCCTTACCGAACCTTTCATATAGATCCTTCCAAATTTTCGCAGCCGTGTTTGCATACTTGACGCTAGCTCTTATCTCCTTCTCCATTGCAGTGGTGAGCCATCCTTTTTGTAACGAACCAAAATCCGGGTTTCGTTTTCAATTAAATAAATATTTCTAATTAATATTATGGTGAAAATAATATTTTAGAAATAAGTTGAAACAAGTGGGTTTCAAGTTAGTAATGGGGTTATATTAGTTTTTAACTAATTTTGGAATGAAAATGGGTGATATGGAAGTTGAGGGACTGAAAGTGTAAAATGGCAAATCTGCCATATTTGACTAAAAGAAGTCAAAATTCAGATTTCTCTCATTTGTGTGTGGGTTGATGCTCTCAAGAGAAAAAAAAGGGAGAAAAAGGTGTTGAAGTCAAAATCGTGCAATTGAAGCTTGGATTGTGAAGGTGTTGGCTTGCACATCATCCTTCTAACATCAAGTAAGTGTTAATCATTCTTTTGATTTCACCATTGATGTGTTAATTGGTGGGTTTTGTAGAAATCCGAAATTTATGTTGCATGTTGATAATTAGTGTTAGATTATTGATAATCTAGCTAAACTAAAGTTAAAGAATGATGATTAACATCTTAGAACCCTTTGATTTTGATTATGAGAAGTTAGGGTTCATATGGTGAAAATTGGGGGTGTTTGGATCATAATGCTAGAATGTTGAATTAATGAAGATTAAGTGTTTTTAAGATGTTAGACACTTGAACAAACACCAAATTAACTTAATGATAATTTTTGAAAGAAGAATTAGTGTTAAGATTAAGTTAACGAAACTCAAGTAGGTGAGTTTGTGGTGAAAGAGGGTGTTTGGTTATGAGGATAACCCAAACGGGTCAATTTGGGTTGGAATTGGGGAAATTGAGTTGTGAACTCAATTGTAATGAAATTTTGGTATATGTTAGATTACTAAACTAGGTGTGTATGTTTAGGTAATCAAATTGTGGGTCTAGAAGGCGGAGCGGGATCTTCTAACCCGAAAGGTAAGTGCTTTTGCACTTACTTAGTTATGATGATAAATGAGTTTTATGCAATGTTGTATGTATAATGTGTAAAGTTGCATAATTTGTTATGTGGTATGAATGAGCATAAAATTGTATGCATAATTGAAGGAATGTAGTTATAGTATTTATACTATAATGGATAGATTGGTTATGGAGTTACGATCTCGTATCCTTTGGGATACGAAGTTATGGCCTACGTGCCATAATGGAAATGGATCATGTGTTGATTATAAATGAAACGGAATTATAAATGATGAAAGTAACTTGTAGGTGATATACAAGTGTATGAAATCCTTAATTGACCAAATGGGTGTTAACGGGTCAAATGGGTGAAAGGTGTGAAAACAAGTTGTGAATTTTGTGGACTATGTGTTATGTGATTGTATGCATACTTGTGATATGATAAATTATGAATGATTTAGTATGTACAATGAATGAATGTAGTTATAGTGTTAACCTATAATGGTAAAGGATCATGGGTTGATCGGATCATGTGTTGATCATAAACGAAACGGAGTTATGGCCTTGTACCATAATGGAAAAGGATCATGGGTTGATCGGATCATGTGTTGATCATAAACGAAACGGAGTTATGGCCTTGTACCATAATGGAAAAGGATCATGGGTTGATCGGATCATGTGTTGATCATAAACGAAACGGAGTTATGGCCTTGTACCATAATGGAAAAGGATCATGGGTTGATCGGATCATGTGTTGATCATAAACGAAACGGAGTTATGGCCTTGTACCATAATGGAAAAGGATCATGGGTTGATCGGATCATGTGTTGATCATAAACGAAACGGAGTTATGGCCTTTGTGCCATAATGGAAATGGATCATGTGTTGATCATATTTGAAACTTGTAGTAAGGGTGCAAGAATATGTAGCCTAAATGACAATTTGGGTGGAAACGGGTCAAATGGGTGAATGGGTGAAACAAGTAGAAATTTACTTGTTTGTTATGAATTTATCTTCATTACTAATGGTGATATGTGTGGTGAATGTAGGAAAAGCTCCGAGGTAGTTAAAGTCAAGTCCAAGGCGTTGGCGGATCCTCGTATGCATATTTTCATGTTTTGATGATTTGGCGGAATTTCCCCTTTTTTATTGTAATTTGATAAACAAAACATGTTTTTGGGGTGTGATCACGTTGTTGAAAGGTTTTTGGTTAAAACCCATGTGTTGGGTGAATTTGTTGTTTTGTATTTTGGAAAAAGATAGAAATTTGGCTAAGTATGAAACCTGCAGAAAAACTGGAAACTTTCTGTGAAAACAGGTCCCTCGCGGGGCGCGAGGGAGGTGGCCTATGTTTCTCGCGGGACGCGAGAGGTAAAAAAAAAAAAAATTCTGGGATTTAAGTCTTCCGCGCGTTAAAGTTTTGTTTTTAAAAGTGGTGTGTTTCAACTTGGTATCAGAGCAATGGTTTGAGGGATTTGGTGTGGTGGCACCAAACTCAAACCGGATGCTCTTGATATCGGGGAAAATGATACGAGAATCCATGAAGGACTTGACTAAGACTCGGAGCTTACGGAAACGAAAGGTTAGTAATGATTTGATAAGGTGGTTAAGTATATGGTGTTTACGTATATGTATGAATGATTGGTAAAGTGTTATGTGTGCCGAAACTTGTCTTGTGATTTGTTATATGAATATGATAATTGCAATTGGGCATAACGCATTATTAAACATGTCTGGCCAATATGATTAATAAGACGAGATGTGCAAGAGCTTTTATGATAACCATATGACAATGAACATTAGCAAGGAGTAGGTGAATGTGGTTATATGTGTATGTATGTATGTATGTATATGGATGATTAGATGGGGGTAATACATATACACATAGATAAGATATAGTGCCTTAACAAGTGGGTAGATTAAAGACCTATAAATAGGTAGAACATCTACAACTTAGTTAAAAATTGGTCGGGGAGACTAAGGGGCACTTGTGTAAGTAAAAGAAATGGGGGATGAAAGTCATCTTAAGGACTCGAGTATGTTAGAGTCTAGACGTGTATCACCTCGTGGGTGGTGAGGAACATGGAATAGGTTGGGAGAAAAAGAATGCATCAATCTAGCGGAGAATGGCTAGAGCTTTCTATCATGCTGTATCGATCTTCCTTCAAGGAAGATAGGGCTCTTTGAGGTGATCCTTGGGAGGAACAGTGTGAAGCCTAGAGAGCGGGAAGAACTACGGTTGGTGAACCGAAGTGGAAGGAAAACCTTGTTTTCACAAGAGGGTTCGTGGTGTGCGAACCAAAGGAGTTAAAGGGTGAGAGTTAATAGCTGATTAATTAACGATGAATCACTATGATGGTCTTGTCTTTTGAAGCAATCCATTGTGATTGGTAGAGGGCGTATTACGCACAATGAGTCGACTCCGGGACATGGCGGAGGATTGGTGAATTATTCTTCGTGAGGAGAAAGGCATAAAGGCGTGAAGGCACATGCATCGGGGGAATTCAAGAGATAACGTTGAATTACCATCGATTACAAGCCATGGTGGGTGGTATAGTAGAAGAGTTCCTTCATGTGCAGTGGACAGCAGAGGTGATCAATAAGATTTCGGGCAAGTGTTTTATGACTGGTCGAAGTCGCTCGAATCTTGGAATCATCGAAGAAATGTAGATAGATCGGGTTTCTCGATGCTATCTGTTGACGTTATAAAGGGGATCCTTGCGTATAGGAGTACAACTCAGGTGGAGTCAATTATTAAATGCGCAAGGAAAGGTTGAACACAGGAGATAAGTGGAAAACGAAAAGTAAATGAGAAGTGGCTTCGTGAAAGCCGAAACATTCTAGCTGAGCTAGAAACCCTTTATGGGAAGAAATGCCGGACATTTGCTATATGTCTGGAGGATAACACAAATGGGGAGAAAATTTGAAATTTACTTAGGCCTATGGGTCACGCATTCTAATCACCATAGTCGTGACTGAAGCTTTTCGATCGTTGTGTTTGATGAAAGGCTAAGCAGATCGGTGGATTCGGGCGATCATCATTAAGGGTGTCATAATGTTGATGTTTACATGTTTTAATAACATGAGGTTGTGGATGAAACGATCACATGGATTTTGATCCGATGATTGTAAAAGAGGTGTTGGGTTACTTAGTAACCATATCATTGTCTAGTAGGATAAAGGGGTGACGTGTTAATCTGTTCTCATTAGAGACAGTGAAACACGAGGTATACGAACTGGTGTATATACATGGCTTGTGCCATTGACATCAACCGGGGATATAAAAAGGGATACTTAGTATTCCAGTTAAGAAAGAGAATTTGATAAGGGTCATTGAACCTGTGTGCTTTGCTCTAAAGCACATAAACTTTTCGATGGAAAGGGAAAATGGAAGAGTGCGTATTGTCACTGACAGTCGGTGGTAGGATAAAACTGACTAAAGGTCTCGCGGTTGTGGACTTTTTGGTCAAGGGGTAAATGTTAAAATGTACATTGTACGCAAACGGTGATATACATAGGTGAAATATGTATATAAAGGGGTTAAATGTACATAGGTGGAATGTGTACATAAATGGTGGTTGAAGTCCTAGAACTTCGTAAATGATGTTGGAAGTCTTTTGGACTTCACAATCGGTGTTTAAAATCGAAGTTTTCGAACTTCAAAGGTGGATTCGGTGATTGAGATCCTTAAATCTCAAAGGATGACTTATGATTAAGTCAATGGAGATAATTAGGGTGTTTGGGTCACGGATAGGGATCTTCCTTCCAGTGTTGTAAAAGAGGATTCAAGTAAGGAAGTTGTCGTATCCTTACTTGAGGAGGTCGCAAGCTTTATCGGTTAAGAATGGGTGAGTTGAAGACTCGAGCTTCAAAGGGTGTTATGTATGGGCATTGGGATCCTCGAACCCCAAGAGGTATGAATTTGAGACCTTGAGTCTCAATGGGTCGATTGGTAAGGAAGTTTTGAAATTTCCATGTAAGAGGTGGGTGACGTGGGATTAGAACTTGGATTTCCTTAAGTTGTCAAACGTGTTGACTACTCGTATAAAGTGGCTCAAAAATCCAAGTATCCCATGGTTAGGAGTGTTGAAATTCAAGTGGAAACTTGACGTTATAAAAGTTTTCCTTTGAAATGAGTGGACTCCATAATACATTTTTACGTGACCATACATGAAAGCGTTAGGAGGATAGAACTGTTGTTATTTCATATGGTGAAGATGAGATAAACGATAAACGTTTCGTCTAAATGAATCAGTGACTATCTTAGATAGTGGACGAACTAATTGGTGCAAAAAGTAGACAAACTGCGTATCGTTGTCAAAGGAACCATTAAAGTCGGAGATAACCTTAGGGGAGTAACAAGGGCGTATAGAGTTACTACATTAAAGTGAAGTCATTCATGATGACAATTTCATCGTCTCTTATTGACGAAATTCGAGAGGCTCAAATGTTAGCACTTGTTGGTGACTTGAAGAAAGAGCGGATGGTTGCTTATGTTGATAAGCTTGGTGAAAATAGCATGGGCTTGAAGACATGCTTTGATAGGAATTGGATTCCTAGTTTGTCAAGTGTTTTGACAACTATTTTGGATGAAGCGCATAAATCCAAATATTCTATCCATCCGGGTGTCACAAAGATGTTTTATGATTTGAGGTGTCATTTTTGGTGGCCGGGTATGAGGCGTGATGTTGTTAAGTATGTTGAGAGGTGTCTCACGTGCTTAAGAGTAAAGGCGGCGCAAGATCGCCAAAAGTCTTATGCGGATAATAGGAAGCGGGCGATTGAGTTTCAAGTGGGGGACTTTGTGCTATTGAAAGTCTCTCCTTGGAAAGGGGTGATACGGTTTAGGAAACGGGGGAAGTTAAGCCCACGTTTCATTGGACCGTTTAAAGTGAAGGCAAGGGTGGGTGCGGTAGCTTATCGATTGGAGTTACCGGAGGGACTAAGTAGACTTCATAACACGTTCCATGTGTCTCATTTGCAAAAATGTTTAGCGGATGAATCTACTTTTGTTCCATTGGATGATATAGAAATTGATGAAAAGACGAACTATGTGGAAGAACCGATGGCAATCTTAGATAGGAAAATGAAGCGGTTGCGTAATAAAGAGATTAGCCAATTATTGGTTCGATGGAAGCATAGAAAAGGGGGGGACGGAAATGACTTGGGAAACCGAGGAAGAAATGCTTAAACATTATCCGAACCTTTTTATGTGAAGTCGGGTTTCGGGGACGAAACCCAAATAAGGGGAGGTGAATTGTAACGAACCAAAATCCGGGTTTCGTTTTCAATTAAATAAATATTTCTAATTAATATTATGGTGAAAATAATATTTTAGAAATAAGTTGAAACAAGTGGGTTTCAAGTTAGTAATGGGGTTATATTAGTTTTTAACTAATTTTGAAATGAAAATGGATGATATGGAAGTTGAGGGACTGAAAGTGTAAAATGGCAAATCTGCCATATTTGACTAAAAGAAGTCAAAATTCAGATTTCTCTCATTTGTGTGTGGGTTGATGCTCTCAAGAGAAAAAAAGGGAGAAAAAGGTGTTGAAGTCAAAATCGTGCAATTGAAGCTTGGATTGTGAAGGTGTTGGCTTGCACATCATCCTTCTAACATCAAGTAAGTGTTAATCATTCTTTTGATTTCACCATTGATGTGTTAATTGGTGGGTTTTGTAGAAATCCGAAATTTATGTTGCATGTTGATAATTAGTGTTAGATTATTGATAATCTAGCTAAACTAAAGTTAAAGAATGATGATTAACATCTTAGAACCCTTTGATTTTGATTATGAGAAGTTAGGGTTCATATGGTGAAAATTGGGGGTGTTTGGATCATAATGCTAGAATGTTGAATTAATGAAGATTAAGTGTTTTTAAGATGTTAGACACTTGAACAAACACCAAATTAACTTAATGATAATTTTTGAAAGAAGAATTAGTGTTAAGATTAAGTTAACGAAACTCAAGTAGGTGAGTTTGTGGTGAAAGAGGGTGTTTGGTTATGAGGATAACCCAAACGGGTCAATTTGGGTTGGAATTGGGGAAATTGAGTTGTGAACTCAATTGTAATGAAATTTTGGTATATGTTAGATTACTAAACTAGGTGTGTATGTTTAGGTAATCAAATTGTGGGTCTAGAAGGCGGAGCGGGATCTTCTAACCCGAAAGGTAAGTGCTTTTGCACTTACTTAGTTATGATGATAAATGAGTTTTATGCAATGTTGTATGTATAATGTGTAAAGTTGCATAATTTGTTATGTGGTATGAATGAGCATAAAATTGTATACATAATTGAAGGAATGTAGTTATAGTATTTATACTATAATGGATAGATTGGTTATGGAGTTACAATCTCGTATCCTTTGGGATACGAAGTTATGGCCTACGTGCCATAATGGAAATGGATCATGTGTTGATTATAAATGAAACGGAATTATAAATGATGAAAGTAACTTGTAGGTGATATACAAGTGTATGAAATCCTTAATTGACCAAATGGGTGTTAACGGGTCAAATGGGTGAAAGGTGTGAAAACAAGTTGTGAATTTTGTGGACTATGTGTTATGTGATTGTGTGCATACTTGTGATATGATAAATTATGAATGATTTAGTATGTACAATGAATGAATGTAGTTATAGTGTTAACCTATAATGGTAAAGGATCATGGGTTGATCGGATCATGTGTTGATCATAAACGAAACGGAGTTATGGCCTTGTACCATAATGGAAAAGGATCATGGGTTGATCGGATCATGTGTTGATCATAAACGAAACGGAGTTATGGCCTTGTACCATAATGGAAAAGGATCATGGGTTGATCGGATCATGTGTTGATCATAAACGAAACGGAGTTATGGCCTTTGTGCCATAATGGAAATGGATCATGTGTTGATCATATTTGAAACTTGTAGTAAGGGTGCAAGAATATGTAGCCTAAATGACAATTTGGGTGGAAACGGGTCAAATGGGTGAATGGGTGAAACAAGTAGAAATTTACTTGTTTGTTATGAATTTATCTTCATTACTAATGGTGATATGTGTGGTGAATGTAGGAAAAGCTCCGAGGTAGTTAAAGTCAAGTCCAAGGCGTTGGCGGATCCTCGTATGCATATTTTCATGTTTTGATGATTTGGCGGAATTTCCCCTTTTTTATTGTAATTTGATAAACAAAACATGTTTTTGGGGTGTGATCACGTTGTTGAAAGGTTTTTGGTTAAAACCCATGTGTTGGGTGAATTTGTTGTCTTGTATTTTGGAAAAAGATGGAAATTTGGCTAAGTATGAAACCTGCAGAAAAACTGGAAACTTTCTGTGAAAACAGGTCCCTCGCGGGGCGCGAGGGAGGTGGCCTATGTTTCTCGCGGGACGCGAGAGGTAAAAAAAAAAAAAAAAAATTCTGGGATTTAAGTCTTCCGCGCGTTAAAGTTTTGTTTTTAAAAGTGGTGTGTTTCACTTTTATCATGGCGTCACACCGCATCCAATTCATGTATTTCTTGTCGGTTTTGTCTGGCTTCTTTATAGATCCGTCCACGAATCCTATTTTATTCTTTGCGAACAAAAAATTCGTCATTTCCTGAATCCAATCGTTGAAGTTGTTATCCGTGAGGCTTTCATTAACCTGCATCTGTTTCGGATAGTCCGAAGGATGCAAATAGAATGGTGAGTTGGCGTCGACCAGCTCGGTACCGCTGTTGGATGACTCGTCCGCTTCATCGCCAGCCATCGGAATATATTTGATGATCTTAATTTTGTGTTTGTTTCTGTGCCTGCTCTGATACCATGAAGAATTTGGTAATCAAAGCTGCTCCTTTTCTTATTATTTTCTGATCGGTGACCAAATGTCAAATTAAATACAAAACAGTCTAGAAAGATCGGAACTAATCCCAAACAAACAAAGGCTAAAAATAAGAGATAAACATAAAAATAAGAGATAGAAACTAGAAGCAGCAATAATCTCGATATCCAACAGATTCTACATTATCTTTTAATTTTATTTGAAATTTCAATTCTTAATTTGTGTGATTTCTTTCCTGTTTTGAACTATCACTCTCATCTATAAGTTGAGAGCTAGAGTTTAGATTTGTTTTAAATTGTTTCTGATAATTATTTCTATTGAAATTTCCAATCAAAGCGTTTGACTTTTCGAAGTATTTGGTTTATTCGTGTGTTCGTGATCACCATTTGATTATACTTCGTTTGCATCAATTACTCTATAAACTTATGCATACTTTTGATTGATTTAGTTTATAATAATTTAAGTAGTTTCAATACATAATAAAATTTCCAATTCGTGTTGTCCATGTACTACATGAACTAATGTAATTATGTTAATATAATAACATAACATTTTATAAGTTATTTATAAAATTATAAGAAACTAAATAACAAACATTGTTGACAAATCAATCAACCCAACGTAATCTCTTATGCCAAAACACAATTAATTATTTTAACGTACTATTTTAAGTATTTTAAATATATAAATGAGATTTTCCATTCATGTTGTCCATGAAATACATGAGTTATAATGTAATTATGTTAGTTTAATGATATAACATTTAGAGTTAAGAACACGGATAGTCCTTGTAGTATGTCTAAATTTTAGATTTGATTCTTAAGTTTGAAAAATTACACTGTCAGTCCTCATATTATACATAAACGTAACATGTTTGGTTACTGGAGTGGATGACAGATAACTTTTCTGTTAAATATTTTGAAAATGACAAAAATATCCCTAGATTAAAAAAATAAAAAATATAAATTAAAAAACCTATTTTTATACCCCTAGTTCTCAGACAGCACCACCGCTTTTTCTTAAACCTATTTTTTTAAATATAAGAGTATTTTGGTCATTTTTTTAAATACTTAACTGAAAAATTAACTGTCATCCACTCCAAGACCAACCGTGTACTTAAGTATAACATTTATAATATATTTAAAATATCCAAAATAATATATTTATTATTTAGTTTCATCTTTAACCATGAAATACAGAGCTAAATATAAATATTTATATTTATTACTTTAAATATATTTTTCTATTTAAAATTAGTTTTGTAGGTGTAAAATAAATTAAAATTGTAATTTTTGGGAGTATAATATTAGTGGGAGGAAATAAAGAAAGAAAATTCGGGATGTGTTACACGCGTCGGCATAGAAAAGTCGTGGGGGTTCGTATGTGAGGTTGAGTCAAAGTCCAGTTTTCAAATCAAGAGAGAGAACACACACATATCTCTCTCTAAAACTATTTCCTTCTTCTAGATTTACACCTGAATTCTCTCCGATTCATCTCCCCGATATTAGGGTTTTTACTTTTCACTGGTAATTTTTTCTAAACCTATTTACTTTTCCAATTTCTCTGTTTCTTCGCATATGCATGTTCAATCTGATTATTGCAATTTCTCGTTTTGGTTTACAATTTCCAATTTTTTGGTTTGGGGCATGCTGTTAATTCGATTTTGCCTTCCAATTTGGTATTTTTGATGAACTTGATGGCACAGAGTTTGATTTTATTGATTTATCTTATTCCTAAGGCCCCTTATTAAGTCTTTAAATTGAAGTGTTGGACTTGATTTTGGTCTAAAACTGAATGGATTAATGATTTTTGTTTATCTCACAAGGATTGACATTGATATCCTTCATGCATGTGAATGTTATTGGACAAAGGTTTAATTATTTGTTGTTATTAAAAAATTGGGTGCTAGATGTTGTTCTAATTAGGGTTTGTGGTTCCAAAGAGGGATAATTGTATGGATTATGAGGTTTGACATTGAAAACAAGTATAATTTCTGTAACAGTTTACATTTTATTATTCTGAATTGATATTCATCATAAACTTGATCAATGTATGTAAACACTATCCCTCCCTGAATTCAGATGGAAAAAAATGTTACTTTAACCAACATTTACCATTTTAAGTGGTGAATTATGGATCAATTTTAAGTTTTAAAGCAGTTTAGTGGAGTCTTTATATGTAAACATGGTAATAGTAATAGAACTACCCTTATGAACAGTTCATATCTACTGTGTCTAGGTCTACTTGATGTTAAGCTGTGTTTATTTCTTTTAGTGTTGCTTTTTATCCGTCATGAATTACTTGAGCATGCTTTATATGGCCATGTTTGTAGATGAAAATCAAATTGATTATTTCCTCATCTACTACAGGTAGATTTTGCTGTAACATAATTGCATAAACTCCATGTCATCTACCGCCATGCGGGCGAATTCATCTCCTCCAGAACAATCACTAGACAGGGAATCACAGTCTGAGGAAGTTCTAAGTGAGGAAGAAGATGATGCAAGCAAAGGAACTCAAAATGCTACATCTTTTACTTCAGGTACTTTTAAATTACTATGCTAGTTTTTGCATTTCAGTTAATTGAATTCTGAATGTGGTATTGGATGTCATATAAGATTTTCGAAGACATTAAAACACAGAGTTTGGCATATTTAAACTATCCAGTGTCCTTTTTGTGTGTCTTGTTTATATTTCATTTTCAAAGTTTCATCTCTTCATTTAGATTATTATACAGCCAGCTATTCAGCTGACCACAGCTATCCAAGGGAGCGGAACCTAGGAAAGATTTGACAATACGCAATTTCTGTGAATTTGCATTAAATATAGGTTTAATTTTGGTAAAATGTGGACATAAAGTTGTTATTTGCATATCATGAACCCTGCTATTACTTGATATTTGTAGCTCATGTTGTTAAATGCTTATTGATTGCTGCAGTTTAGAGTCCTCATTTTTTTTTCCTATAACCTTGCTCAATCTTGCTTGCAGACATCTCTTCTTGTCCATTATACCAGTTGAGATTTTGAACCCCAAATATCAACATCTGTCATGTGCAAACCCCCCCCCCCCCCCCAAAAAAAAAAATAGTTTAGAACCCTTAAATTCCACAACCGTTTACATATTTTCTGGAACTATTTATGTTGCCGTAAAAGTTATAACCGAGTCTAAACTACTTCAATCTCCACATGGCTTCAAATCCCTTGTCGAAATCATGATTTTTCTCTATTTTAGGAATTCAACAAACTCCAATCATGAAATGAACTCAGATTCGAGTCTACCTTGGCGCACTTATTTTTTGTTTGTCTTGACAAGTTGATTGAGAGAGATAGACAAGATTATTCTAAATTTCTAATTCAACTTAGTTAGGATGAGGAACTCGGTTTAATTTGTCAAAACTTCTAAATATGAAGATCTTTTTTTCTAACAGTATTCCTTTAGGACTTTTTGGCACTTCCAACTTTATTAGTCTTTTCTTTTTCGCGTGAGAAAGATATTTCAAGCTATTATCTGTACTGAAATTGTTTTCTTACTAGTTACACACTTACACCTGAGAGCATCACTTTAAAATTTCCAAATCACTACGTAATCATTGTTGAAGTTGAAACTGGAGATACGTTACTTATTATGATACTTTATAAGTTTATATTTGTTTGGAATGATTAATTTTTACACCTGAAGCAAATTATATGGTCTTAAATTATGTTGTAATACTGATGATGATCTCCACCTCTTGAGATCAGATAAAAATGATCAGCAGCAAGGAGTACCAAATGTGCTTCCAAGAAATGGAGAAACCTTTGGACAGGTCCCACAGCTAGAACTTGTTGGTCACTCAATCGTAAGTTCTTTCACCTTATGTATGAATATTCTTATATTTTATTCAGAGTCACTATTATCTTTAAAGTTCCTTGCTTTTGCAGGCTCCAAATCCTTACTGTGATCCATATTATGGTGGAATGATGACAGCTTATGGTCAGCCTTTGGTAAGATACACGATCTCATTTATCTTTATATGTGTGTGTATGCATGCATTTTAATTGTGTTTTGTAGGTTCATCCACAGTTTCTTGACATGCAAGCAAGGATGCCTTTGCCACTTGAAATGGCACAAGAGCCTGTTTATGTGAATGCCAAACAATACCATGCAATATTAAGGCGAAGGCAATCCCGTGCAAAAGCAGAGCTTGAGAAGAAACTGATAAAAGACAGAAAGGTCAATTATGATTTTATTTCTTTTGTGTCTGTGAAGTTTTGGTTGGGTAAATTGTTAAATAACATGTCATGTTGGCGTTTATTTTGTGATTCTTACAGCCTTATCTTCATGAATCACGGCATCAGCATGCTATGAGAAGGGTGAGGGGTTCGGGTGGTCGTTTTGCAAAGAAAATTGAAGTTGATTCCTTGAAGAACACAACAGGTTCAGGTTCAGGTTCCGCCATGTCATCATCCCAGTCGATGAATTTAAAGCGTGTGCACTCGGAATCTGCTGAGAGTTTGGAAACGCCAAGGGGTGGATTGGTAAATTCACTCAATACTCACACGTATCTTGATAATGGAGGTTCTTTAGGCCAGCAGTGGATAAACATATCATCTAACCAAGCTTCACAGAGGGCTGTTGCCATGAAGTGATGTCAAGTAACATTTAACATCTCTCTTAATCCATCTGTGGCTTCTAGAAGCTGGCCGGCAAATCATTCTTGGCTGATGTTTTTACGAGGGACAAAAAGGTTGATGTACCTTTTGGTTACCTCTTTGGATTTACTTTCAGGATCTTTGTCAGAATCCATGTTATGTACAAAGTCTGTTTTGGGGTAGAAAGAATTGGTTGGTTGGTTGTGTGTGTGTTCTTTTCTGAGTGTTTGGTATTTGGAGGTGAATCATTGATTTCTAAGAAATGCTCAAGCACATCACATGTGTAATGTTTGTGGCTGTTGGATCTACTGTTTTTGCAATCGTCATCTTTTATTGATGTTTGTTTAAAACATTCGTTTTCAGTCCTGATCTTCCATGTGGACTACCTGTTCCGCCAGTATTACAATTTGTCGAATCAATTGACAATTCTTCTTAGCGATTTGTAATTTGTATATATCTCTAAAAAAATGTTGGTCTGATAGGCACATTACAAACATGTCTACAGATTTCAAATTCTGATCGACGATACCAAATCCAAATTAAAAGATTTACATGTGTCCACCAACCAGGTGATGTAATCCAGAAATCGGTTTCAGGCAATCTACCCAAAAAAAAATGAATAAGATCAACAGAAGGAAGCACCATGATTAGAAAATAAAGATGACCCGTTTGACTACAGAAGTCGAAATGTATATATAATCGAGAAACATAGACGGGTTATCAATATCCCGGAGATGCTTACTAAGACTAAAACGCAAATCCAAACACCCCAGATCAAAAATACAAGATTGATAAAAACGTAAAAATATATGTTGACCATGTGACAAAAAATCAAAAAGACATAACAAAAACGTAACGCTGACCTTTAATGGCTAGTGTCTGCAGAAGATTTTATTGCTCAAACATTAATATCAGCTGTCTCAACACAATTATGGTTACTTTCTCTTGCATTTGAAACCTGTTGGACTAGATTACTCGATGAAGAATCATTATCATTATCTTGTCTATTATTGTCTCTCACTTCGAGACGTTCAATCATGCTAGATATGTTAGAAATTCCAGAACCAACATTTGGCATGGATGGGCTTATGTAAGACATGATTTTTTACATCCAAAAAAATTGTGGCTTAATAGCCATATTACAAAAAATGGATTTGTCAACAGTTTTACACTTACCAGACAATGTAAGAAAAAAAAGCGCGATGAAGCGGGTCCGTATAACGAAAAGATAAAACGGCGGCTTGAGAACGTAGGTATAAATAAGCACGTCGCTGATTCTTATAACCAAAAGATAAAACGATGGCCCGGGAACGTAGGTATAAATAAGCACGTCGTTGTGGTTGGTTGGTTTAATGTGGTCCAATAGCATTGCGACATTTGGCCGGTACTGTAGATACAGACTGACGCGTTGCGGCGCGTCAAACCGCGGAAAAAATAACGCTTTTGAAACTTTATATAAAATAAAGCAACCGTAAATATGTTTGACGTTGAAACAATGATAAAAATGAACATGTGATAATTTAAAAAAATCAAACTAAAACATGTAATAATCCAAATTATAATAACCAAAAAGACGAAGATAAATAAAAATTCAGATCATATAAACAAAGAAGATAGAAATAAAAAGTAATCCAGATTGAATTAAAAAAAATGAAATAAAATATAATTATGAGCGGATTTTGAGCGGCTGTTGAAGAAGATGACTGGAAGAGGGTGAGAAGGGGCATTGGGTGGTTGACCAGGTGGTGGTAGACTTGGTGATGGTTTTTGTTATTACAATATATAATTTATAAAATTAATAAATTTTAAAATAAAATTTATATTCATATCAGTTAAAATAAAAACCAGTTCAATAAATCTGGTTCGATAAATTTACAATCCAAGTTTATAAATAGTATTAAATTTAAATAATATTCTAATCATATTATAAATTGGTTATTGAATTTGGAACGTAAGTAAACGTGCCCGGTAATATTTCACTTATAGAGTAGGGTTTGGAGATGGTTAGATGAGGGCAAACTTTATCCTTATCCTAGGAGATAAAGTTTTATAGTATATAATATAAAACATGAAGTGCATAATACAATTTTATAGTATATAATATAAAACATAAATTGCATACTAAGAAAAATGGCACGAAAAAGGATCATGCAACACCTAGAAAGTACCTAATATTGACACCTTGGAAGAATGATAAACAAAATGATAATACAAGCCGAGATACCAAGACAAAGCTAAGATAAATCTATATGTTTCTTTAAAAATCCTTAACCTTTATCCTATGTCTCGAAGAACTCTTATCACCGCATGTCCTTAGAGAAGTGCAAGTCTAACAAATCTTGCTTTATATGCTCATCCCATGTTGGTTGGGTCTGCCTCTGCTCATCTTATGTCGTCATTTGTCTTCTCTGCACATGATCAAACCATCTCAACCTTCTCTATCTTATCTAAAATGCGTGCCACCCCTAAGTTCTCCGAAAAAACCTCATTCCTTATCCGATCCAATAGTGTGTGTTCACACGTCTAGTATCCTCATCGCTGCTAACTCTAACTTTCGCGCTTATTTCTTCTTGATGGCCCAACAATCGATTCCTTATAACATAGCAGTGCAAACTACAATCCTATAGAATTTCCCCTTTAGTCTTGTTGGGAACATTTTGTCACACAAAACTCATGTGGTTGCTCTCCCCTTGCACCAACCTACTTGAACACAGTGAGCTTCATCGCTACTCTGAGTGAGATATTACTCGGTACTTCGTTTATTTTGTTTGGAACACAATTGTAGCTTATTAAAATGGTAAAATAACCCTGATTTTAAATACCATTTTTTTATAATTTTGAATATTTAAGAATTAAATATATATATATATAATTTTTATAAATAACATAGACCATTTATGTAATTTAATCTGATAATAAATTAAATATAATTTACTCTAATATTAATTTAAGAGTAAAGTGCCATTTTCGTCCCTGTGGTTTGGCCATTTTAGCCACTTTCATCCAAAAACTTTTTTTTTAGCATTTTCGTCCCTGACGTTTCTAAATCTAGCCATTTTCATCCAACTGACTAACTCCGTTAAAAATTTAACGTTAAATCAGGGGCATTTTAGTCTTTTTCAAAAATTCTTCTTTTTAACTCTTTTTTTAATCCCTTTTGTATCCCCTCCTTTTCAAAGCTTAAAAAAAATAAAAAATTCTCGAAGTTTTTTTTTAAGATGACGATGACTAGGGGTTTTTAGCGAGCCGATCTCGAGTAGCTCGCGAGCGGCTTGGCTCGTTTACACCCCTAGTCATCGTCATCTTCAAAAAAAACTTCGAGAATTTTTTATTTTTTTTAAGCTTTGAAAAGGAGGGGAAACAAAAGGGATTAAAAAAAGAGTTAAAAAGAAGAATTTTTGAAAAAGACTAAAATGCCCCTGATTTAACGTTAAAATTTTAACGGAGTTAGTCAGTTGGATGAAAATGGCTAGATTTAGAAACGTCAGGGACGAAAATGCTAAAAAAAAAGTTTTTGGATGAAAGTGGCTAAAATGGCCAAACCACAGGGACGAAAATGGCACTTTACTCTTAATTTAATTTTTTGAACACACAGTTAAGATGGAAGTATTAAAAATTGACATAAGAAGAGTTTACTAAGTTGGGATGACTCTTTCTACCTAAACGTTGATTTGTTCTGTATGTCTCTTTTGGAATAAATCAAACTCAATAATAAGCAAGTTTTTCAAAAATTCTGTTTTGAGTCTAAGACAAGCTTTCTGCATTTTAGTTATGACATTTGCATATCAGCAAGAGAGTCGTTGAAACATGAGAAAGATATCAAATATAAGTTGTGAGGTAATTTAGAAGATATATGTCTAGATCTTTTTGTAATAGTTGCATTTTAAAGAATCCTAAGAACACATATATTACTTATCGATCGTTTATAATTTCTATCCAATTAGCTGCCAAGAAAGGTGATCATCCATCACGTGCGACAGAAATTAGGGGTGTAAACGAGCCGAATCTGAGCTCGACTAGCCTCGTTTAACTTACTCTAAGCTCTAGCTCGAGCTTGGCTCGAGCCGAGCTCTATTTCTAAAACTAGATCACAAACTCTATAGCCTAAAATCAACCAAGGCTCCATTTTCTACCCTAAGTCATTAAACACATAAATTATTTTTTTATGGCACCGGAAGCTGTGGAATTTCTGAAAAGGGTTCAGCAGGTCGTGCATAGTAATTTTTCGGCCCTTAAAACCTAAAGCTTTATTTTTAGTAGGATCAGTTTTGCTATCCAAAAGGGGGTTGCGGCACAGCATGTTGTCCATTTACCTGTCACTTTATTATAATCGTCCTTATCTTTTATATAAAATATTTAAAACTCAAAAATAGACATCTCCCATACATTTGCAAAACTCAAAAATACAATCTGACCCATTTGGGCAAAAACAAATCAAGCATTCATAACTACGAATAAGTATTTTTTTTTTTTATTAAGAATATTATTTAGGTATATAGTATTGTAAGTCCCTAAACCCGGGAAGCCTCACTTGTTTGATTTACTTATTCACACACAGTTCTTAAACTTGAATATCAAATAACGCTGCGAAAAATTTTGTTCAAACATAACGTCAACATAGCCAGACATTCGAAAGTGTAAACATTGTCTAAAACATTCATTACATAACATAAACATAACGTAACGGGATGCCAGTCATCATATCAGCCGGGTAACTCTTCATCGCTTGCCAAGCATCACCGTCCCTCCGTACCTGTCCTTAACCTGAATGTACATACTAAAAGTCAGCTACGCTGGTGAGTTCTATCTTTATATAAAACCTTAGCATAATCAGTTTGCCAAAAACATAACATATATTTATTTAACAAAAGCGTACGTAACATGCAATAACGTAACATCATCAAAATATCGTAACATAAGTCAACATGAACCGAATCTGCGACTTCTCGTAACCGTCAATTCCATACATCGCATACCAGCGGATGAACTTAAGGCTCGTTACCTCTAAGTCATCCATCACCCAGGCCTTCTAAGGCTCGTTACCTCTAGGTGGACCAGACATATGTCTCCTAAGGCTCGTTACCTCTAGGTAGACAGAACATAACTTAGGCACTATTTCCCCGTAATGAATAGTACCTTCCATTGGGATCCCGGTAATCCCATGGGAGACCGTCGTCACCCCATCATCAACCAGTTGTACAACCGTTAGCCAGCCACAAAAGCCCCGTAAGGGTGAGGCCAATACATACATACATACCCTATCTCCCGTAGGAACTCGTGGCAGATTCGTTCATTCGTGACTTTCATAAAACCTTTACATCTTAGTTAAAACATTTGTATTTTTTTAATTAAACAAAACATCATCTCTTTCGTAAACCTTTCGTAAACTTCATTTGGCAAAACATTTCATAAACATCATCTCGTAAACATCATTTCGAAATCCTCATTTCGTAGACATCATTTCGTAAACATCGTTTTGTAAACGTCATTTCGTAAACATCATTTTGTAAACATCATTTCGTATGTATTCACGCCAGCCCAAAAACATTTAATTAAAACATTTAAAGAGGGGCTTCTAGAACTCACTTGAGATAAACAGGGTCAAAGGTCTGTAAAGGATCTTCTAATCTGTACGTACACAACCTAGCCTTAGCTTTACACACAACTATTACATTTTACTTCTACATGTCAAGAACTTAGGGGTACACGGTTTCTTCCCCGCGAAATTAGGGGTTCGTGGTTCAAGGGGAAATTCTCGGCCGTGAACTTCACTTAACCGTGAACTTCACCCAACCGCAAACTTCACTTAACTGTGAACTTCACTCAAACCGTGAACTTCACCCAAACCGTGAACTTCACCCAAACCGTGAACTTCACCTAACCGTGAACTTCCCAAACCGTGAACTTCCCAACCGTGAACTTCCCAAACCGTAAACTTCCCAAACCGTAAACTTCCCAAACCGCAAACTTCCCAACCCGTGAACTTCACAAACCGTGAACTTCATCCAAAACCTTGGACTCAGATCTGGATCGACGGATTCATCAAGTTTGGAACTTTTTGCATTCAAAAGGTGTATTTTCCCCTCGTGATTCCAGACCTATAATCCTTTTCTCATTTAGTTTATAAAAACTCATCTTTTTTACGAAAATACCCGAAAACCCAAAAAGAACAAAAACTCAGATTTTGTTCGGGTCGTTACCTGTTTTCGAGATTCTGAATCGAAGATCTTGCTCACATGTTGAGTAGTAACACGTTACTTCAATCTCGGGTCGATCATTCACTTTCTCTTTCTACGGTTTCTCTCTCTAGATTCTTGCAAATGAGATAAATGGAGGTGACTTGGGCTATTTATAGGGAGGCTCCTCCCCCCTTATGCGCCACCCACAAGCTTGCCGGCCCATCCGGCCCGGCCCGTCACGCCGCGTTCCTTTCTTCTTTTCATCTCGTGTTCACTCATTATTATAACTCGTCGTCTTATTTTTGGGATGTTACAAGTATTTAAGTATTGGGGCATCAAATTCACAATATCACATTTTGAAGCAAAAAAAAAAAGTATACATTTTGTACCCATTTTTTCATTCAGGTGTTCCATCAAAAAAATTGCCTCCTAAATTGCAAACCAACAAATTGAACTCTTTCTTTATGTATAAACAAAGCTCCTAAATTGCAAACCAACAACAAAGTTGTATAAATCTAATAATCACAAGTACAACTCAACTCTATATAAAGATAGAAGAAGCAAATGAATATTTGAGAAACGAAATTCAAGAACACACAGAGCTAAAACTTGTAACTAACCTGAAAGAGGATCATTCCAACATTGAAAGGACAGGTGAAAGATTTCCATAGATTTCTTGAACCTAAAACATTGATACCTGAAATCGCCCATTTCTGAAATCTTGTTACCGTCATCGTGAAATTGGGAAGAAAAAAACCTCTAATTCTTGGACCTAAAACCTGTGTCGACGATGAAGAAGCAGAATTTGTTTGTGTTGCTTTGCAAAGGAAGGGGAGGGGGATAAGAACACCCAAGTGGAGGGAGATGTAGTTAGATATGTAGATGAACACTGAGTTCTCAAATATAGGAAACTTTGAATCACCCGTAAATCTCATATGCCGCATAAGAAACCTGATGGAGGGCCCCTCCTCAAACATGTAAATTCCTATTTTGTTCTTTAAATTACAAGGATATGGTGTAGTGGAGCACAAAAAACCGGATTCTGGAACCTGACCCGAAGACTCGACATGGAACCGGTTCCAACCAGTTTTGCAGTGGACCCGGTTCCATCCCGTTTGAACCCGGCAGTTCTCTCTAACCGGTTAAAAACTAGCATTTACAGCAATATCTATACATCAAAACCAGCCAAACACAAACAAAATTCAGATTGGTTTTTATAGATAAATTATATAAATCTAACAAATACCAAATATTGCTAACACCAGATTAAGAAAAAGACATAAAGCTAACACACTACAAGAACCATAAGAAAATGAACATTAAGAAAATTAAAATAAGTAAAATACCAGATTTAACAGTTCTTTTCACCCATCAACTACAAACTCATTGCAGTAGACAACTATAAATTTAACTCACAACAAAAGTCTACAACCCAAAAACCCTTCACAAAAATGAAAGCTTCAAGGATCGAATAACAAAAACCTCAACAAAATATAAGTTCAAAACTAGTAAATTAAAAGCTGAAAATAAAATAGTCCATTAATCAAACACAAACAACCTCTCACTTGGCTCCCTTCTTGACTGCAGCCTTGGTAACCTTGGCTCCAGTTGGGTCCTTCTTGTCAACACTCTTGATCACACCAACAGCAACTGTTTGACGCATGTCTCTCACAGCAAACCTACCAAGTGGTGGGTACTCTGAAAAAGTCTCAACAACCATGGGCTTGGTGGGAATCATCTTCACCATACCAGCATCACCATTCTTCAAGAACTTGGGCTCCTTCTCAAGCTCCTTACCGGATCGTCTGTCAATCTTGGTCAAAAGTTCAGAGAATTTGACAGCAATGTGGGAGGTGTGGCAATCAAGAACAGGCGCATAACCATTACCGATCTGACCAGGGTGGTTCATGATGATAACCTGGGAAGTGAAATTAGCTGCACCCTTTGCTGGATCATCCTTGGAGTTTGAAGCGACATAACCACGCTTGAGATCCTTGACAGCAACGTTCTTGACGTTGAACCCAACATTGTCACCAGGAAGAGCCTCGGTAAGGGCTTCATGATGCATCTCAACAGACTTAACTTCAGTAGTCAACCCAGATGGTCCAAAAGTGACGACCATACCCGGCTTGATCACACCAGTCTCAACACGCCCCACTGGCACAGTTCCAATACCACCAATCTTGTAAACGTCCTGAAGTGGAAGACGAAGGGGCTTGTCTGATGGTCTCTTGGGCTCATTGATCTGGTCAAGTGCATCAAGAAGGGTTGGTCCCTTGTACCAGTCAAGGTTGGTTGACCTTTCAATCATGTTGTCTCCTTCAAACCCAGAAATTGGAACAAATGGGATTTTGTCAGGGTTGTATCCAACCTTCTTCAAGTATGATGACACTTCCTTGACAATTTCATCATACCTCGCCTTGGAGTATTTTGGTGTGGTGGCATCCATCTACAAAAGTTAAACCCAAACAGTTTGCAAACAGACTAATAAGCAATAGAGCAAGTTACAACTTATTTAAAAAAGAAAACTCAATTTTTTACCTTGTTACAACAGCAAATCATCTGCTTGACACCAAGAGTGAAAGCAAGAAGAGCATGCTCACGGGTCTGGCCATCCTTGGAAATACCAGCTTCAAAACCACCAGTGGTGGAATCAATGATAAGCACTGCACAGTCAGCTTGGGAGGTACCAGTAATCATATTCTTGATAAAGTCACGATGTCCAGGAGCATCAATGACTGTGCAGTAGTACTTGGTGGTCTCAAACTTCCACAAAGCAATATCAATGGTGATACCTCTTTCACGCTCAGCCTTAAGCTTGTCAAGAACCCAGGCATACTTGAAGGAACGCTTATTCATTTCCGCAGCCTCCTTCTCGAACCTTTCAATAACACGCTTGTCAATACCACCCAACTTGTAGATCAAGTGGCCGGTTGTTGTGGACTTGCCGGAGTCGACATGTCCAATGACAACAATACTGATATGAGTCTTTTCCTTACCCATCCTGAAATATCAAACAGCTAAAAATTTCAAGATCTGGATAATCCATATACCTCAATAGTCAATTAGTATAGTTGGAAAACAAATAATCATAGATTATTCAAAAAAAATGACTCAAATCATTCGGATCAAAACAGTTGGATTGCAAAAACCAGAAGCTATTGGAATATTTTTACTGAATTTAGCTTACAAATCAAGTAAAGGATTTTAATCCAGAAATCACAAATTTCGTATGCGAGTAACGAATCATAAAATATTTACATGAATACTGATAAATCGACTAAAACCACTAGCATCGATACAAGATCTATTACAGTCAATCAACAGAATAATCATAGTCAAGATATATGTACATATATGCATATTCAAAGCTAAAACAGATTCATTTGAGCGGATCTAAAAAGCTAAATCACAAACAGATCTACTCAAATACAGATGCATAGAAGCTACATCGACTAGAATTGATAAGCAGGAGCTGAGAATAAACGCTGACCTTAACGAAAATATCTGCAGACGGCTTCTGTGATAGATGGAGGAAGACGAAGAATGGAAGAAGTGAGATGCAAAGAGAGGTTTTATAAGTGAGGTAAAGAAAGTATGAGATTAGGGTTTTGTGAGAGCCGTTGGATTAAGTAATCTGACGGTTGTGGGATAATCAGACGTGGAATCCATATTTGGATGCCCTAGCCAGCCTCCTTCCTTTCTTTTGCTTTCCTGCTGTTGTTCAGGTGTTGATGAGTTGTCTAATTACGATATTATCCTTGTCATCTTCCATTAATATCAACTCCTGTCCAATGTCTTATTTTATTCGCCCTTCAATACAGATTTTTTGTAACCATTTATTACGGTTTTTTACTCAACTAAATGTATGAAATCGGTTTTCTCAGTTTAATCGAATTGAATTTCTTAAAGTCGGAACTCAAATAACTATTTTGTTTTGGTTTGAACGGTTTATAAACACCTCTTACTCTTCCCCCCTAACAAACTAACAACAGGTCGATTATTTACATAATTTCCTTCTAAAATTTATAACTGAACGAGAGGATTAATCTATTCTCCTGTCAATAAGTATCATATTCATGAATTGACAAATCTTAGAATCAAAGGAATACCAAGAACAACCAATTTCAAGAATCAATGATCAAAACAAGGTTCTAAGCAGGCTCAAACTTTACTACAATGACAAACATTGTAATTAAAACAATCGAATCTAAAAAACAATCAAAACAAGTTATTAACAATTTGTAACATCCCAAAAATAACAAGAAACAATAAAACGAAAGACGACGTGTCCATGAAAACGAGATCGGGATTTAGAGAGAGAAAGCTTGAGGAGCAACATTCAAGCTCTAAATTATGCTTCATCTTGTTTCTCCATCATCCTTGATCGTTTCTACACGAAGAATGACGAGTTTCTACACGAAATGTTTTGCCAAAGAAAGTTTATGAAAGGTTTACGAATGAAACATTGTTTAATAAAACATACGAATGCTTTAACTAAAATGAGGTAAAGGTTTTATGAAAGTCATGAATGAACGAATCTGCCACGAGTTCCTACGGGAGCTAGGGTATGTATGTATGTAAATTGGTGTAGTTGACTTATGTAGTTAATAGTCAAACTAAATTATAGAATGTGATAAATCGGTATAAATTAACTTATAATGGCATAAAGTTTAACCGTTGTGGAATAATGGTAAAGTGGTGGATTGGGCGAATACTCGAAGTTAAACACTTCACGGGGAATAAATGAGTCAAATACTCCACGATTGACATGAAGTTAAATACTTCATGAGATGACATGGAGTCAACAGCTCCATGTAGAAAAGCGAGTTCTGGTTCTCGCATTAGGCGTGTCTAAATAATCAGTTGATTTTTGGTAGATTAATAAGACTTGTATAATGTATATACTTGTCTAAAAGTCGGTCGTCGTACATAAGTACAAAAGGATGGTAAGACTTGAAGTTAAATATTCCATTGGTGTTTTGAACATTAGAACTTTTAAATAAATATTAGGATGGTTGAGATCTTGAATCTCATGGATTACCATTGTTTATGTTAATTGGGTGATTAAGGTTTTGAACCTTAAGGGGGGTTTGGTAAATGTGGGATCACAAAATCTAAAATGATGTAATTAACTTGAGACTTTGAGTATCAATAGACTTTGAGTCTCAATATGTGTATTGAGGCTAAAGTCCTAGAACTTCAATAATGTGGATATGAAGTCTTGAACTTCAAGGAAACTATTTGTAAGTACCTAAGTATTGGGGAATTCCTGATGGGGGAGATAACTACATATTGTGGATATGATTTTTATGGATTCTCAATTTAACGTAGAATTCGGGTGGGTATGTTTGGAGTTATAAACGAGGTTTTTCAAAAATGTAAGTAATTGCTCTCTCTCTCTCTCTATATATATTTGACTTGAAATATCACATGGTAACAATGAGGAATCATTAGTGCTAAAGTGTTGACTATTCCATATCGCGAGTGAAATTGTAAACACATGGACCTAATGTGATCTTGATATAGTCATGCTTTTGTTGATAGTAATAAAGAATGAGGAGATGGGATTTGTATTCACCATGGGATCATTGAATCCCAATGGAGGTGATTGTTATGGGAAGAGGACAAAAGCCTTAAATTGACACTATGGTGTGAATTAAATATATTTCAATATCTAGAAATAAAGGTAAAAAGTTATTAATCCTATGCGGTATTGTGATAACAACTTTTATTTATACATATGGGTGCTAAAGAAATTGATGAAGCTAAAAAGTTGAGACAGATGAGGATTGCACGGGTGTTGTGCAACAAAAGATGAAACGACCTTGGATGGATTTCTACACAATAATGCATGTAAGTGGTTTTAATTATGAGATCCATATTGTTGATACTCCTTTGGGGTTGGGTGATAAGTATGGTTAAATTTAACTCTTTGGATAAGTATGGTGAGTAAATAAATCGGGATAGGTGAACAAATAAATGAGGTTATGTCTTATTGTAGAAGGTAATTCGGTTTCGGGGACGAAACCATTTTAAGGGTGGTAGATTTGTAGCATCCCGATTTTCATATGAATTAAGAGATATTTTTAATAAATATCTAGCATCAAGGTGAAATCATTTTGATAAAAATGGTTTTAAGTAAATACTATAAAATAACATTTATAAAGATGTTAAATGTCAGGAAATGATATTTGATAATTTAATTATAAGGTTTTCACCCAACTTAAAAGTTAGGGGTTTGTTATTTAAAACATGAGAGTTAGGGGTGCTTTTAGTTATACTACAACTTCAAGGACTAAACTTGATTAAGATCAATACTTGTGGTAATAAGGGGAAATTACAAAAATAAAAGAATTAGAATCGTGGAAAAAGGGAGAGGGTCGATTACCCCATTCAGTCGACGACCAGAGAAATCAAACGAGGTAGAGGGGGCGATTTCAACCAAGGAATCCCGAAATCGGAAGATTAAGCCTCGGTTATGCATCCTTACTCGATTTCTAATACTCCGGTTAGTGATTCCTATGTTTTTTTGTGATGAAACTCTAGATTAGGGTCTTATATGATCCTTGGTGACAAACACACGAAATTATGGGTAATTGGTGTGATTTTTTTGTAGAAAGAACCCTAAACCATATGCTAAAATGGTTGAATGCCACTCTTAAGTCATAGGTTTAATTGCATGTTATAGTTTGGGTGTTGATTCCATGACTTGGTAAGTATGGTGTGAAATCTTGGGTGAACTATGTTGAGATTTATGAATGTTCACCTAGATGATGATTATTAACTTAATAAAGTGAAATATTGATTATGTGTTTTAGTTAAACTTATGAGAGTAAGGAAAGGGGATAAAATTGTTAATGAGATGGATTAAGGAAGTTTATTTTGATACTAAAAATAAGAATTCATAATCGTGCCCACAAGGTGTTCCATGAAATGTCTAATTAAATAAATAGTGGAAATTGAGAGATTTTATAATGTTTACTCGATTTATAGTAAACATAAAGCTTGGGTGAAGCTAACGACGAATGAGGTTAACATAAATTACATATGTGAATGCTATTTTTAGTTAATCACCTTAACGGGTCGCATGGGTATTTAGGATTAACATGGTTTGGTTTATAACCAAAAGACCATTACTTATTGTTAAATGGTGTATGTTGAATTGATGACTTTGACCCATAGTTGTGGTTGAACAAGAACGGGTCAAATGGGTGATGACGGGTCTCATGGGTGGAAGTAACCCGTTTATTATTTATGTTAAAGAATGGTGGGTTAGAACACATGTTAGGGGTGGGTGAATAATACATATGCTTGGTTTAAAAAAGCGCTAGGCGAGGCGAGGCGTTTCGGTCCCAAAATCCGAGGCGCCACGCCTCAAGCGCGAGGCGAGGGCTTCACGTATGCGAGGCGTTAAGCTAAAAAAGTAATAAAAAAATTAGTAACATTCTTAAAACCTCCCAGTAAATGTTGTTTTAGTCTAAAAACTCCCCCTTTTGAGTAATTTTCACAAAACTTGCAAGAAAAACAACTTAAAAAACTGATTTAAGTAAAGAGGAACTAAAATTGGAACTCAAATTCATAAAAAAACAGTGAAAAAAGGGCAAAAATACATGAGGCGCGCCTCACCTCGCCTCGCCTGTCAAGCCTGAGGAGGAGCCTCAGGGCGCTTCATGTATATGGGGCGCCTCACCATTTTGAGGCGTTTTGTTCAGCGCCTCATGCGCCTCACGCCTTAAGCAGCGCCTCAGGGCGCTTTTTTAAACCAAGTACATATGTATTAAAGGGATGAACGTCTCGATTATGTGTTCTAATGTTTTGCAAATTTGACTTATTGTCAAAGTAGGAATGACATGGATTAGAAGACAACGGGTCAAACGGATGGAAAGAACTACAACACTCCTACGGGCGAAGGTGAGTGACTCGAATTGTGTTTGGTTGTAACTAGTTTTATTCTATGTAAATTATTGACTTTAAATTCTTATGGTTATGGTGGTTTAATACAAATTATTGAATATGGTTTGACATAGCAATAATGTATTGTTTTGATGGTGTTTTGTGGGTTTAAACCTATAAAGATAGAGGGCAAAATGAAAATGGGTCGTGTGACCCAAGTGCTGAAAATTCAGCACATTTCTAGATTTTTACCGGTTTTCAAATATTCATAGTAAATTAACCGAGTATCCGTTTGGGGCGTATTTTATATCGGCGGAAAGCCTTATGAGTCTACTTTACTTAGATTTTTACTTTGAAATGAAATACCAATGTAAGTGGGGGGAAAATACTGAGTTAATACAGCTGATCAAATCTGTTTGAAACAAAAACTTGTAGTTAATGCAAGTTGATTGCTAGGTAATTAAGGTGTTAAGGGAGCTAGCTTTGAAGACCAAGTGGAATCATCTCTAGCTAAAGGTAAGTGTTCTTGCACTTACTGAGTAAATGATAGATGGTTGTTAATACACATGTATGATTACGTGTTTGGGTATTTGGTGTTTATGTTTGATGCTTACATATAATTAGGATGTATGATTATGTGTTTGGGTGTTTGGTGATCATGAGTGATTCTTACACATAATTAGGGTGTATGATTATGTGTTTGGGTATTTGGTGTTTATGTTTTATGCTTACACATAATTAGGGTGCATGATTATGTGTTTGGATGTTTGGTGTTATGTTTGGTTCTTACACATAATTAGAGTGCATGATTATGTGTTTGGGTGTTCTGACGTTTTCAATTGTGTGTGTGTTTGTTTGCAAACAATGATGATTCTTGAGGCTTGATCTCATGAGTGTAAATCTTGGAGTCATGTCCCTTATGGGTGTTTTGAGGGCATGATCTTCATGGGTGTTAAAGTGGAGTCACAATCCTCATGGGTTTTTTGAGGTTGAGGACTCCACGGGTGATATGTGAAGACATGATCCACATGGGTGTTTTGAGGACATGTTCTTCATGGATGCTATGTGAAATCATGATCCTCATGGGTGTTTTGAGGACATAAGTTTCATGGATGATGGTGAAATCATGAACTTATGGGAGTTTTGAGAGCATGATCTTCACAGATGTTTTAAGACTTGTTCTCATTTGTGTGTTTATAATTTAAATCCTTAAATGTTTGTGTGTTTGCATTTGGGATTGATGTTGGTCGGGTTGGTAGGAGATTAACTAACCAAAGTATGCATACATAAGTGGTATTGTATGTAATTGGGTGTATTTAGGGAGTAAAACGGGCCGGGGTCGCAAGCTAGTGGGAAAGCTGGACCAAAAACCTTTAAGTTGGAGTGCAGGTGCAGAGTACAGTACGCCTAAATTCTCCGCCGTATGCCCACCTTACGCCCAAATGCTGAATTTTGTCATTTGGGTTATTTGTTCCTTTAAGGACTTGTGTGTGTGTGTGTGTGTGGGGGGGGGGGGGGCGTTGAAGTATATATCATTACTAATGGTTGTATTATGATGTTTTATTGAAGGTAAAGCTCCGGTTTGAATTCTCGGGTCAAGCTTCCTGATGGATTGGATTCTCGGTTTCCTTCAGGTGTTTATTGTTGTTCGGAGTTAGAACTCCTAGTTGAGGAGTCCTTGAACTTATTATTAATCATATTTTAAGTGTCTAAACTTGTCGTTTTGTTAAGTAAATTTTTGGTTGGTTGTTTTGAAATAAACTATGTCTATGTCTATGTCGTTTGCTTATAATTAACATGTGTTGATATCAAGAGTGTATATGGGATCTACTTCCGCGTATTTCTAAGGTTTATATTTGGTTGAAAATTTTGGATGTTACAGTTGTTGATTTGGATTTTAGTGCGAAAAATATGGATATGTGGTAGCATATTCTTTTGGTTTCCCTTTGGCACATATTCTTTTGGTTTTCCTTGTTTGTGATTAATATTAACTAGTAAGAACAGCCGCTCGTTGCAGCGGGCTTTCAAACTGAAGCTAGTCGTTTGTCGCAACTGATTTCACAACTGATTTATGTAATCAAACAAACCTGATGTAGACCTCTACACTATCATAGCTTCATTAGGTAGCTATTCTTTCATACAAACTTGATGTAGACCTCTACATAAAAGCATAACTTTGTTACATTGTATACAAACTTCTGTAGGCAAAAGTGTTGTTTGTAGATGCAACATATTTCAATATAAAACTCTCTAAAGTCTCATGGGTATAAAACCTCAAATGTAATGCAACGATTTGTATACAAGAAGATCAATAGATTATTACAATTGTACGCCAAATAAATTAGTTGTTGGTGCTTAGTCTGGGTATCTTATCTGTTTAGTGTCACTAATGCCGGTACCTACAAGTTGTAATCACTATATTAGAGTTGTTTCCAGGAACACAGTCTTTATGCCCCCTAGTGAAGTTGCTGGTGGTGGTGTTGTATCCGACAACTAATAATCTAGGGGAGTAGCACATACGCGGTACATGGTAAACTGACTTGAACATGAAGCTAGTATCTTTTGGCACTGAAGAATTCTCGTCTGTCCTATATCCTTCGACGCTTACCTACTATTGATACGACCGCTGCGTTAAAGGTGGTTATTGATGTGGCAGTTTCTTCAGCACGGGTAGCAGTTGTGTAGTACCTGCTAAACATTAGAAGTTATATAGGTATTACTGTGAACGTACATCAGGCTAGGTTCAACAATGTTCATGGTTTCCACACGACCAACACTGGCTCTTCGGGTACACTTTCCTACAACATTGTGGACAGCCCTTATAATACCATGCACGACCTTGTTTGTACCTGATTATTCTTGCCCTGTACGTCAGAATATGTTTATGTAAGGACATAGATCATTAAGCAATTTATCGTCTTTAATTTTACAATGCATTGGACATTTGTAAGTTAAATAGGGAATGTTATGGGATAATAATAAAACATAATTTTTTCTGTTTAGTGAGAATTTAATTTCTTACCATGGTTTCTTCAGGTGCGGCTTCCAGAAGTTCAACAATAGATTTTTTTACGGTATTGGGTTGTGTCATGTTGTAACGTTTGGTGGCTCTGGTCAAGAAGCGGATGCCCTCTGATCTTATCGCAACAAGTCTACATTAAAAAAATAAAGAAATATTAAAAAAATTTGTGAAAACTCAAATTCGACTCCCAAATTCTAAAAACTACCCTGAAATTATTTTATTCCGCATAAAGACTCAAACTCTATCACTGCCAAAAGCATTTCATGCTTGTGATTTGCATCTTTTAACACATTTGGCTTCAACTACGAAGAAACGATGCCAATTCCTTATCAGGATGAGCCCGTACTGACAATGCCCGATCAAATTAAGGTACCCGATTCAGGTGCATATGTAGTTTTGTATTGGTGGTAAGATAACATAAACAAAACATCTTATACAATTTTGGTAATAATGTGTAACCACGGTTCTTTATGGTTAAAATAGTAAACTAAATACAACATGCTTAAAGCACGGTGGTACACGTTGCGTACTCACCCGGACCTTCATACGAAACATTAAGGACGTGAAAGGTGTTCGCATAGCCCCAAAAGATATGGATGCAACACCGGAGCAGTCAAACACACCCACTATAGCCACCATCTTCAACTCCTGTAACTAAACAAAAGACCAAAAACAGTTAACAAACTGTAAGAACCTGACAACCAAAAATCCAAACAAAAATACAGTAATAAAAAACATTAAGACTGAGTTCATGAACCTAGGGTTTCACATCTGATACAAAACATGAAATTAGCCTCAAATATAGGTATTCACACATATTGAATCAGTTTCACTATACCCATAATTATCTTCTGCATCTTCACACATAAATTATATAATCACTTTTAGGTTACAAGTCTAGATTCATAATACTTATGAGGTAAAAAACTGACCTGATACACAAAAAACTAAGAAATTGTAAAGAGCAAGTAAACGGTTCTTGAATCCGAATTGAAATCCACCAAAAATGGTAAAAACCCACTTTCTCCTCTCCAATCCCATCCCCGTCGTCATTTTATCCGTCACCACCACTATCGACACAAAATTGGGGGAACAGGAGTGTGAGAATCAGTGAAGACATAGAGCCATACTGTTGTTCTGGCACAAATCAAGTGGACCACTGCCGTTCACCTTCATAACCACCGCTAGGGCCAAGCAACGACGGAAAAATAGACCTCTCGGCCGACGCATGCGTCTGATTTCAGCGTGTGTCTCTGTCTCTCCTTTTCTTTCTCGCGATCTCCCTCTCTCTCGCTCTTATCAAATCGGAGGAAAGAGACAAAGATAAGAACTATAGCTCATCGGTGAAGAAAAGGAGACGCGTGTGTTTTAACGTGCGACACAAGAAAATGTACAGAAAGTCGTGTTGTGAAAGGTTTCTCCTTTAAAGCCTTTTGTTAATTGTAATTGGGAGGACTAAATGTGTGTAAATTGTTGTTGTTGCTACCTCTGTTAAAATAGGGTAAAATGTTTATTTGTTTGTTTTTTTCTTTATTTCTTCAACAACCCGTTTTAACCCGTACCCATATTGGTTAGAACCCCTTCAGATTCAAAATAAAATGACTTTAAAAGGCCCATTTTGACCCGAACATGATATGATCCACAACCCGCCCAACCCACACACATGTTCTTCACCTGTGAGTTCCACCAGGTTAATGCCTTTCCCTGGAACGAGCAGGCGGCGTACTTCACTTTTTGGCTCTTCATACATTCACTGATGTTGATTACCGTTTCCATTTTTTCAATCCATTTGAGAATTCCAATGGCTCCTTCTGTTTCACAGAAATCCTTGGGTTTACCAGCAGTGAAAGACTTACAAACAACCATTCATGTTTCTTTCCTCCCTAGTGTCTTCACTAGTCCTGCCTGTTCCGTTTCCAGTGCCTTCATTTGATTCACAGGTGCCATTACCATTGTTACCATTGGTTCCGCTTCTGCTGTTGGTACCGGAACCTCCATTTAGGTTGAGTTGGGCAATGAGGTTTGGTAGTGTAATAACCACTAATACATACCTCCAATGGGCATGGCTGCTGTCTTTGTAGACTCATTCCAACATAGCTCTTTTGACATTACAAAAACTAGGATATTTTCTTAACCTTTTTATGTTGGTTCAGTTATTCAAATATGACAAATCAATACTGAAACCAAACCATAAATTTCGGTTTCTATAAAATGGAGAAAGAAAAGAGAACTGAACAGAGGGAAATGGAAAATGATATGGAGATGTTTCAAGAATTGACGACAACTAGATAAAAATAAATTAGTTGGAAAATGCTGTAACTTAAAGTAAACAGATTTCTTTTTCCATATTGAGTGTAATACATGGTCAAAAATGGCATAAGAGGGTTTGCCCTGTTGGAAATCATGTCCCTTTACGAACACACCAAAATCACGATTGTTTGAACAAAACACGTTTGACTCTTTTATTATGATAACCAAGAAAAACCACGCACCTTTCAGGTTTACAAAATCGATATTTAAACTAACCCAGAACCCAAATCTATTCTAACCCAAACTCAATTAAACTAATTAAATAAACTAACTCCTAATTAGATTCAAACTAGGAAACCAATACTAGATAAATATAAACTCTAATAATAAAACAATTTTTTTTCTCTATTCAAGATTAATGTCTTCATTCTCCTCTTTAACCTTGATATGGTCCACGTCTAATATCACATTAACGCAAATCCATTATCTTCTAGAGTTAGGTTGGCTTCCTCATTATTTGGTTTTGACTTTGGACATTCCCACGCATACTGACCAAACTCTTCACCCCGAAAACACTTGACCTGCGACTTGTCACGTCCCTTTTTTGGCCCTCGACTTTCACCTTGGTCATGTTGATTATTATTTGACCCGGTTCCCCTCTCGGCCCACATCAGTTCCATAGTTTCAGCTGTTTCCATGACTTTGGCAACAATCACAGTTACCACACCCACCATTATTCCCTTTAACTTGTCCATCATCAGGAGTGAACAAGAGTTTATCACAGACATCTTTAGTTGGGTCTTGAGATTTCACTCGCTCCTCATAAGCCTTTAATCAACCCACCGCTTCTTCAAAGGAAATTGACATAATCTCTGAATACTGTTCAATTGAAGCCACGACCGGTAGATATATTCTAGGCATTGAGTTTAGGAACTTCTTCACAAGTACTTATTTTTCACGTGATGATCAAGACTTTTATATTTTGACTGCACTCCACTCGACTTACCTGTAAATTCTTCAATAGTTTCAGTTTTTTTCATCTTCATCATCTTCAACTCGCTTCTAAGTGTTTGCAATCTAGCATTTTGAGCCATCTCGGCTCCTATTATATTGAACCCGGAGTGCATCCCACACGTCCTTTGCTTCTTGATACTTAGCGACTTGAAGCAAGACATCTTCTGGAATCGACTGAAATATCAAAGCCTTTGCCATGGATTTTTTTTTCTTATCTTCAAATGCCCCTCCCATCACAGGATCTATGGTCTCTCGCAGTCCATGTGCAGCCAAGATTGTTTCCGCCATGATTGACCAGGCTGTATAGTTGGTTAATATTAGTTTCGGACATTGCAATGTCACATTGCTTGGCTCACGGGTTTGTACACTCGCCTTATCTGTCATGTTTCTCTCACCTACAACAAACCAAAAAGAACTCCCTCTATTTGAAGCAAAAAAAACTACCGTTACTTCTTTCAAAAGTCAACACAAAAACACCACTTTTTTTCCTTCTTTGTCGATCCCCAATAGCAAGCAAACAAAAATTTATTCTTTGTTTTTTTTTTCAATTTACATGCACTACCAAAAGTCTCCAATAATTAATAATTTTTTGTTTTGTTTCTGTAGTTAATTTGTAAAAAAAAAAACAAAACTTGAATTCTTCATTCTCCTTTGCTTTTCTCGCACAGCACAATAGCCCAAAAACAAAACTTTTACCGTGCTTCGACTACCTCTTTTCCTTCCCTTTATATGGCTACGCAGGTTTACCCAAAAAGAAGACTTACCTCTTGATCGCAACTGTTTCTCACAATCTGCTTCATCCCGCTTCACACCGATCCGTGCCTCACGAATTCGTTTAATCTTTGACGTGAATCACACAAGTCAGTGGTGCTTACTTGAATCACTCAAGTTTCCGATTGCCTCTTGATTGCTTCGCACAACCGACCTTCACCGCTTCTTAATCATCTCACATGATCGATTTTGGCTTCTCACCTTGATCTTGATTGCTTCACACAATCAACTTGCTTTCGTAGCTTCACTTGCTTTCACATCCTTCACGGATCAATCTATCACATATTCGATCAACTTTTTTGGTGTATTTGTTTCTTCAGATGTTTCAAGATTTGGCTCCATTGCTGTGGAATTCCTTTGGTACTATTGTGGCTCTGTTACAGGTATGCTTTATGTTACGCTTTACTTATACTTTTCGTGCAGTGTAGATATCTATGGTATATAAACCATAAAGTTGGCTGTTGTACTATATATAGGAGATCATTCTATGAATTCAGATCCCACTTCATGTGTCAGCCTTAAATACTATATATAATTATAATCATGTATTATCATGCTATGTTACAGATGGGACTTTTGTTAAAACATAGATGATTGAAAACATAGATGATTGAAAACATAGATGATCATTGTTTTGTATATTGAATCACTGTATTTACATATATTTGTAGCTTTCAGAGAACATTTCAAGACAAACTTAGCTAGCTACTTATTATCTGAATTCTCTTCACAAGAGTTAAATAAAGATAGTTTGATGCTTGAGAAGGAAAATGATCACTCAAATATTGTTAAAACGGATGACGAGTCAGACGAATTCTTTGATTTCTCATAACCTTTGTATGATAGATGAGAAAATAGCTAGGCTGCTGATAATAATCCTGGAATTTACACTCAGGTATGGTACCATATATTTGTTACAATCATTTTTGGTCATATTTCTTTGAGCTTAACATGTAAATTTATCAATGTGCATCTATTATACATGTAGTCAAAAAACTTTTTTTTAGTTTTCAGGATGCCTATATTAAAGCATAAAAGAAGCATAAATTTGTGTGTGATCAATTTACATTACATACCGGATCTATATCTGCTGCAATGTAGAAAAAAAGTTGTCAAGACTTGAAGACAATCTTATGGGACAAATATTTCTCACATAACTACACAATTACTCTTTCAGAAGATCAAACTGGTAATCTTCCCCACAGTTGGTCAACACCAGAACCTTCTTTGTTTCAACTTCAGGAGAAACCTTTTTGGATGATCGTAAGAAGGTTAAATTCAGTTACAGTTGTCTCAATTTTTTTAAAAATAATCCTGCATCTGAGTTCAAGATGTTGGTTGTCATGTAACTGTTGCAGATCACAGCAGAAAGTACGTTGTTGCAAACTGTTGCAGTTGACTGGTTGAGAACTGGCAACGAGAAGATCCTCATGCTAATCGACCTGGGAATATTGTTCAGGTTGGTCTATTAATTAAATTTCTCTCTCTTATATGAATTAAATTCATAAGATTTATTCTACAGAAATGGCAGCTGGTAGCCGTCTAGAATTCTTCATTATTGTTAACTTCCAGGTTGTTAAACTATGGTAGTATGGTTTATATAAACACCGATTCAATTAACCATATGAAGGGTTAAAAACTAAAATATATTCCTCTATATTATTGACGGAGGATGTGTAACCACTTTTAGAAAGATCTTGGCCATTCAAAATCTTTAACTTTTAATCTTAGCCCTTTAAAATCCCTCAAAAACTTCTAGAAGGAGCAGTTCTCTCTCATACGCTCCTGCGGTTAGCAGAGGTAAGAAACCACCCCCTTTTTTCCCTCCCCACGTCGTCACTTGTAACCTTCGTATACAACCTCATCCCCATTCCCCACCATCACTCCATCTTTGTTGCTCCCAAATTCATCTCACTCCCTCCCATACAAAATTTTCTTTTTAATTGTCAATTGCTTCATTGGCATCCCAATCGTCACCGTCACCTTCGCCTGTAAATTGGGAAGCCCTAGATGCGCTGGTTATTGAATTTGTCAAATCCGAAACCTAATCGAAGAATCGTATCCTCCTACTTCTCCGTCTTCTTCATCTCCATCTTCATCTTATCGGTATCGCCTGATGATTCTTCAAATCAGACGGCTATTGCAGTTCAGTGACATTGATTCTGCCTTTGAATACTTCAGTTTCTAGATGAAGATAAGTTTAAGGAGACTGTGCGCACGTAAGGTTTATGAATTTAGAAAGTTCCTTTTTGTATTTACATATTTACTACTATTTCTCTGTACAATTGTTTGAAAAATGGTTTATTGCTTTCAATTTTCTTTGTGGTGTTGTGTTTATGTGTTATTGGCTTTGGTTTATTGTTAAGGTTGGAGCAATAGTCCGATTTTTTCTTCAATATTCGATATTTTGTGCAAATGGTGACGAACGTTGAATGGGATGAGGTGGAATGGTATCTTTCTGGATTAATGAATGTGGATGATAACATATATTCAATGAAGATCTTCTTTGAGATACGAAAGCAGAAGTATTTAGAAGCCCAGATAAGTATGTTTTTGCATAATTTATTGTTAAAACGAGTGCTTTCATACGCGAATGCGTCAAATAACATTTATTTAGCAGGTGGTTATGCCATCAACCAGAAATGCAGTTAATGGAAGTAAAGTCTGAAACTTTTGAGGCTTCGTTTCCATTTACTCGACCTTTAATCCGTAAGTTAGCAATTTATTTATTTATCAGGACTTTTGATTTTGATAAAATCAAAGAATGAAATTGGGTTTGAAACACACAATGAGATTGTTTTAACGGGTCAAAATGGGTTAAGGTCCAGATGTAACCGTTTGGTACCAGTTGAAACGGGCCAGGACGGGTTGACCTTGAACACATATGTTGGAGGCAGGGCACTACCTACCATATTTTAACTTTGTGGTTAACATCCTAGAGGCTGTTCTAATTTCCATTTGTACCCATGAACATAAATCTGCACATAACATTTCAGCTTAATATATACTTTTTTTTTTAATTTTTTAACTCCAGGGATCATTGAATTACCTGCATCTATTTCCCAGTAGAAAGATACCATTAGCAGTCCTTCATGATGTCTGTGGTATTATCAAGCCTGGGAGGTGAGAAGTAAACATAACAGATTTTGAATTATAACATATTTTTGTTTTTCATAAATAAATGGAACATATGGTTAAGAGAACATAATCTAATGCAAGTAATATGGATTGAAAAGTGATTTGACTTTTTAAAAAGTCAAAATTTATGTTTGCAACACAGAAGAAGAATGTACAACACTTGTAAAATCCCTTCCTCAAACAAAAGCTGCACTTCTTGATTGGGATATTAACTTGATGGTAGATATTGCCCCAAACATGACTCAGGTCCATTTAATTGATTTCTTAAAATAAAAAATTCACAATTAAGTTGTGGAAATGTAGGTTTTGTACATTTTTTTTATGATATTCGTGTATATTAGTATTTTTGTTCTAAAAGAATTAGACCGCACGATTCTGCTTATTTGGATTTGAGGGTTTTTTTAAACTCTATCTCACCTATAGCTTACGATTCACCAAGATTTTATGGTTTTGTGCTTTTTGCAGCTAACAGACTAATTACTTTCTAATGATTCTGTTTATTCTTGGTAAGCCAACTGATGAAAAGAGATCCAATTGTTTGACATGTTTATATATTTGAGTTGCAAAGAACTGCTATATCATAAGTCAAAAAAAAAAGAAATTCGTAAACAAGAAATTGAGGTAAGATTTAACCTTTTTATGTTACCAGTTTCAAGATTCATATATTTTGCATTGCTTTATTTGAGTTTCATATGAAAAACTGCATCAATAAACCAACATGCGAAATTAAAACTAAAATGTTTTGTCGACCCATTTTGACCTGTTACACAACCCTCCTAACCCGCACCTTTTGCCATCTCTAGGGGATTTATTAATTCATAGCGTACTTTGATGTTATCGGTTGCATTATTTTTCTCGAATTTTAACAGAGGTTATCAATTGAGACGAGAGAAGACATGAAGAACATATACGTCACAAAATGTACACCATCAAGTCAAATATTATTATTGATTTATGTTAAGCAATAGTTACACTTATTTGTAAATTATAATTGTTTTTAGAGATTGTAAATTGTAATTGTAACAGTTATCAATTTTCATTATTACATGTCGTATGTAATTATTTGTTATAAGAAGTATTTACAGATTTGTTTATTGCATCTTTTTTAGTATTTAACCCCGTGTAATACACGGGTATATAACCTAGTAATATATATAATATAACATCACGACACTCCTTTGTAAATTTACGGTTTTTATATATAAATGTTTTTAACAATTAAAGAAAAATAAGTCATAACTAATATAAATTGCTTAAATTAATTATGTGATATTTTATAACGTTTTTAGCATGATATTCAAAATGAAATAATATAAACTTGAAAAGATTGACACAAAGTTTAATCTTATGTTCTTTCGTCATATAGCTTTGTACAGGGGCGGATCTATGAGGAGCCCAGAGGTACCGTCAGGTACCCCTCAACTTTTGACGCGTAGTGGGAATTTTCGACGCGCAGCGGGAATTTTTTTTTTTTTACCGTTTTATGTATCCAGATACCCCTGAACGAAATTTTAGATACCCCTGGATTTTTTTCCTAGATCCGCCACTGGTTTTGTATTATCTTTCACATGTAGAAGGGGCTAGTCTATCTAGACCACCCTAGAAGAATTTAACAAAATTGGAAGAAACTAAAAATATTTAATTTTTTAGCTAGATCTAGCAAGCACGTGTTGACTTGAACCTTAAGTCAGATATGTTGATGCCATACTCGATCTATTTAACCCCTTTCAATTTTGCTGTGCTTTGTGTTCCAAGATGTTGCAGAGAGTGGCGAGATCAAGATCAATAGCGACTGCGTTATCACCATCAAACGCTTTCTCTCGGCATTGCAATGCACTGTTTACGACTTCTATGTTGTTCGATGATACCCAAATACAGGTTAATTATATGATAAACTACTTTCACATCGCTTTAATTTATATATCGCCTTAATTTGGTTGACGATCTATTAATGCAATGATGACAGTTTAAAGAAAGTGTTGCACAATTTGCCCAGGAGCATATTGCTCCTCATGCAGAAGATATAGACAGAACGGATAATTTCCCCAAGGTTGGTTAGATTCAAGACAAATAATTCGTTATAAGTTTTTATAAATCTTAATTAATACATTTATATTGTTTTCTTTTTAAAAAAAAATGACACTATCCCCATGTTGCCATGCACAAGCATATTTTAGTTAATTCTTGTAGTGGTTATTATTTTCCTAATTGTCTATTAGTTAGTGGTGGGTTAATTGTTTAGAAGAGTAATGAGTTAGTTTAGGGAAAATTACCAAAATAGACATTTGATCAAAGAGTTTTTCTAAAATAGACTTTGACTTTTAGCCTACGAATTTATAGACATTATCTCTGAACACACGGCTAAAGCCGGCCTAAAATTCAGTGCGTAATAGAGATTTGGTCCAATGAAATTTTGACACGTGGCTTAGCTGCCGGCTAAGGGCCTTACAACGGCCGGCTAAGCCGGCGCCCAGGCTCACGGCTAAGGCTAAACCTTATAACGGCCGGCTAAGCCGGCGCCCAGGCTCATGGCTAAGGGCCTTATAATGGCCGGCTAAGGCTAACTAGCCTAGATAGGCCGGCTATTAGCCTGCCACATGTCGAGTATTCATTGGACCAGAAGTCTGTTGTGCACTGAATTTTAGGACGGCTAATTAGCCGGCTTTAGCCGTTTGTTGTGAGAGAATGACTATGAATTCGTAGACTAAAAGTCAATGTCTATTTTGGGAAGTTGGATTGGTCAAATGTCTATTTTGGTAATTTACCCGTTAGTTTATCTTGAGTGGTCAATAGTTAGTGGTGTGAGTGGTTAATTTCTACTAGTAAGGCTATATATATATATTTTTATATTTATTTATTTAACAGCACTAATTAAGGCTATAAATAGCTAAGGATGTTATATGCTTTTGTCTAAGAAATGAGTTAATGAGAAAATTGTCCTAAATTTTATTTTTGAAGATTGACTATCTCGAATAGTTCGTAACACCGTGACTTTTTTATTGTCCAGGATGTGAACTTGTGGAACCTAATGGGAGACTTTAATCTTCACGGACTTACGGCCCCGGGTGGGTTTCTTTTCACCGTTAATGTTATTATTATTATTATCATTACTATTATTATTGTTTATACTTTTTAATATATAGTTGTAGTCATGTTTATAAATATAAAGAACTAAATTAATAAAACTTTAGACGTTTATGATGTGTATGTTTGTTATACCCGGAAGAGGGTGAAAACTGAAAACACATTAATGAGTTGGTTGGGTTGTGTAGTGATTTAAAACTGGATTGGGTTAAAAATTAATTTTCATAGTTTTAAATTTCAATATTGTGCATTTCAATGAAGATCGACTTGATTCCGATCTGAACTAGAAATTAAAAATTGTGGCTTTAAATTAAGGATATGATAGCATACTTATCGGGTCAAGATCCTGATTTCCGGATATATAATCATTTAAATAATTTGCAGATTTTAGAAAATTTGATTAAAAATAATAATTAATATATTAGTTAAATCATAAAAAATATATTTGTTACGCATATAAGATTTAATGTAATTATCCTTCCTCATAACTAAGAAATTAGATTAGGTTTTCTTTGTATTCTAAGCGTACTCCAATATATAGTTGATAGTTAATATATAGCCACCACAGAGCCTTCTGGTGGAGTGTTAGCCTCATAACTTTCTAAATGGAAGGTCATGAGTTTGAGTCTCGTCAGGGGGTTTTCTTAGTTATGGGTTTCCTCCTAGGTGGGTCTCGGGTTCGAGTCCGCTGCGGTTACAACCCATTGAGAAAGACACGCATGACTCACAGGAACACCTGGGCTGCTCCCGATGGGAGTAGGGGTTTAAGAAAGTCGTCTTTCAAAACAAAAAAAAGCTAATATATAGCCTTTTACAAAGTTTTTATTATTATATAACTATGTGTTAATGAAAAGATAATGCCTTATAAGTGGGATTTGTTTTATTTTTTTTACAGTCGAATACGGAGGACTAGACGTTGGTTACTTATACCATTGTATGGCCAAGGAGGAGATCAGTCGTGCGTCTGCATCTGTTGGTTTGTCGTATGGCGTCCATTCTAACGTTTGTCTTAACCAACTCGTAAGTTAATTAAACCTAAATTGAACTTTTAGTTATCAGTACTCATATACCATGCATAATTTATGTCCTTGAACTTGTTCTTGTAGGTGAGGCATGGAAATGCTGCCCAAAAAGAAAAATATTTGCCCAAGGTTTAATTACTATAAAAATAACTGATTTTAATTCATTATGATTTCAATTATAATAATCGTGTTTATTTTAATTAAAGCTAATCAGCGGGGAGCATGTGGGAGCTCTATCCATCAGCGAACCAAATGGTACATATTATATATTTAGTTCACTACAAGAAAAGATATATTTTGCTAGAAAATGAACGACGTTTAGACCATCTCCAATGCATGCATTTGTGGACAAACGTGGCCATCCTTACACATTAAAGTAAAAGTTTGTGGGGGGTAATCTTTGAATTTGTCCGAAATTTAGGATGGAGAAGAATGGATCCTCATGGTTTGTGGGTTTCATTGGAGAGAAAATCCTTGGATATATTAATTTATAATTGAGCGAATTACAAATTACGTCATTTAAATATTAACCAAATTTCAGAATACATACTTTAACTAAGGAAAGCACAGAAAACGTCCTTTATGTTTAAAAACCTTGCACGTTCGAAACGTACCCTAACTCGAATTCCCGTGTCACACGGTATAATAGGTTCGGGCCGTCGCGGTACTATAACGATAACGACACTCGCTATGTGCTACGATACCAAAAAAATACTCGATTTTGAATACAAGTCTGTTTTAAAAAAAAAATTATATCGGAACGTTGACAAAAAAGACAACAACCGTGTATTCTGTTTTTTTTAAGTTAACGAACGAAAGTTATTAAAGAAAAACAAAATTAATGTATAAATAAACGGGTAAAAAGCGTAAATTATATATAGTATACGGTGGAAAAAAAAATTCAGCATACTGCCTGCTAGGTTAAGTAGCCTGCTAGGCAAATTCACTATTCCTAAGAGTTGGTTTTTAAAAGGATTATAATTTATAATATACTTTTTAAATATATTCTACTATTTTAAATAATACAAAATTAGAAAAATAGTTTATTATAAAAATTAATTTGGTTATGAAAAATAAATATAAAAAAACAAATAAAGACGTGAAAATTTAAGGATGTTTGTGAAATATGTATATTGGAGAGAAAATGAACGTTTTTAAAGAATGAATGAAAATTTGATATGATTAGTTGGCGCGTTTGTGGTGTTGCATTTCGGATAGTATTAGGCTTAAATATTGAGGAAAATTGTTTTAACTAAAAGGAAATGCGGCTTTATTGTGAGTTAAGTGTCATTTTTCTTGTTAATTACCTACCAGCTGGGTCAGATACCGTTGGCATGAGAACCAAAGCTGATCGTGTTGATGGTGGTTATGTTTTAAATGGGAACAAGATGTGGTGCACCAATGGTGGAATTGCTGATACCCTGGTAATTATTAGTTAGTTAATATGTTAATATTCTGTTATGATCAAATTAACTCCAATTAAACCTCATACATGATTCCAGGTGGTTTATGCTAAAACAAATGTCGCTGCTGGCTCGAAAGGGATAACAGCGTTTATAGTCGAGAAAGGAACACCTGGGTATGCCTTAACTCCTCATGCTTTAACAGTAATCTTGTTTTATCTGCAAACACAATTGTGAAGCGGTTTGGATGATGCACAGATTCATTGCTGCCCAGAAATTGGATAAACTTGGAATGCGTGGAAGTGGCACGTACGTAGTATAATCTACTTCAAAACAATCCCATACGCGGCCTAACAATATGATCTAACAATGTCTGATTCTTATGAATCTCAGATACGAGCTTGTTTTCGAGAACTGTTTCGTTCCTACGGAGAATATTCTTGGTGAAGAAGGAAAAGGTAACATTTGAGAAGATGACAAGTGGCGGAACCAATCTGGCTACTGGAATTCATCATATTTTTATTATAAAATGTAATCTTTTTCTTAAGAAAAGAAACTACGATGACTCCAGACCAACAAGTTATGGTTCCGCCACAGAAGATAACTGTATGAGGTTATGGTTTTTAAATCTGAATATCAATATGTTTTGATTATGCATTCCAGGAGTTTATATCATGATGTCGGGTTTAGATTTGGAGAGAGTTGTATTTGCATCTGCGCCTATTGGGATCATGCAGGCATGTCTTGATGTTGCGCTTCCATATGTGCGCCAACGAGAGCAATTCGGCCGTCCTATCGGAGAGTTTCAACTTATGCAGGTTTGATAATCAATTCCTACATGTATTTCTTGTTGAAGAGAAAACTAACATTAGTTCTAGTTTAAAACTGTTTATCTTGTATGAAAACTAACAGGGAAAGATCGCAGACATGTATTCTTCTCTGCAGTCGTCGAGGTAAAATATGTCGTCTTATTTACTCCATAACACTTGACACGTGGCCCTGTTTATTGATGGTTAACCTTGTTATTACAGAGCATTTTTATATTCTGTTGCAAGAGATTGTGACAACGGGAAAATCGATCCTAAGGTGCAACATCAAGTGTTATTTTTCTATTATCATGCACATATATAGCCGCAGAACTTAACATTTTTTTACTAGTGTCACATTTCAGAAATTAATGTGTCAGACACATAAGAACGAGAGTATCTGGTATTATATAACACTTAATCTGAGAATTGTATCTTTTTCAGGATTGTGCTTCGGTAATACTTGTTGCTGCTGAAAGAGCCACCCAAGTTGCTTTGCAGGTCCAACGGATTAAATTTTCTCACTTATAAATCACAGTTTCTTAACTGATTTTCTGAATAAATTTCTACTTTTTTTTCAGGCTCTTCAATGCCTGGGTGGCAATGGGTATGTGAATGAATACCCGACTGGTCGATTACTACGCGATGCTAAATTGTACGAGATTGGTGCGGGAACCAGTGAAATTAGAAGAATGATTATTGGTCGGGAACTCTTCAAACAACAATGACAAATTCCTCTTTTCTTGATAAAGTTTCATCTTTAATTGCTATTGAGAAGATGGTGACTTTATGTAACATTACATTATATATGCGTGGTCATCATTAGCAAAATAATCAAAATTTTATATTGTATAACTGAAGTCTTAATTGAGTTAATGTATAATCGAAGTCTTTATTATTAGATTCGTTTGTTGTTTGCTGTTTAGCTTTTATGTGTAGAAATCTATGGTTTTATTATACTTGTCATGTCTTGTTATGGTTTGTGGAGCTGTAACATCCTGAAAATAATGACGGTTTAATAAGCGGGTTTTGAAAATAAAAAGATCGAGGGCTTTTCGGGATTTATTGGAAAGAAGGAAAAAGGGGTATATAACCCTAGCCACCACCCCTTCACTTGTAACATCCCAAACTCCTAACAATAAGTTAAGACAAGTGTCGGCTAAGAAACACGACACTAGAACGTAACCGGACGCAAAAACAAAAAGACGGTTCAATCGAAAATAGCCAAAAACTTCGCATAAGCATATCCCAGGCTAAAAAATGAGTTACAGAAGCCATAATATATGAAACTTGGGTGCCTCAGCGAGAAAAATCTGCAAAAAGTACTATGATGGACCGTCACCTGGTGTAACGGTCCGCACGACCAACCGAAGCAATAACAGACAGTCACCGGTCTTGACGGTCCGTCACGCCACAAAAGTGAGAAAAACCGCTGTTTTACGCCACGTATCACTGACTCATCCCGAACCTAAGGCCGTGACGGACCGTCATGGGTTGTGACGATCCGTTACGTGGTTAGGAAGTGCTTGGAGGCCAAGAAAACGGTGACGGACCGTCACCGGCGGTAACGGTCCGTCATGGACCCTGGGATCAACCTATAAATAGATGCAATAAGCCATTCAAAGGGGAAACATCACAACCCGAACACCACAGACAATACATACAATATGAGAAATATTTGAAGAGCTAGTGTGGCGCGTTAGAGTGCGAATGCGGTTCGGATTCGGAGAAGCGGTTAAACGAGAGAACGAGCATAGGAAGCGACCCGAGATTATAGTAAGTACATTGGACCCGTACCTAGTTTAATGGTTTATGAGTTTATATGATTATCTGCTTTGTGTGAAACTAAGGTACGGGGTAATGGTAAATTAGTCTCAACCCTAAACCCAAATAATGGAGTATTCACGAGGCATTAAAGGGGTGGTGGGCACGCTACGGTATACCCTATATATAAACCTCTTTGATACCTCGGGGTGAAGCCATTACGAAGGTTTAGGGTAGGGACTAATGTTGAATAGCATGATGTAAATGCATGCTAAATATATGTGAATACATGATAGAAGCTCTAAATATAAGTAAAAAAGTATTCACGAGACATTAAAGGGATGATGGGCACGTTGCGGTATACCCTATATATAAACCTCTTTAATGTATCGAGGAGAAACCTTTACGAGGAATTAGAGCAATGACTCGTTGAAAAGCATGATAAGAAATCATGCTATACGTGATAAATGTGATTGTGTGATGTGAACGAGTATAATTACTAATAGTGATAGTGATAGCGTAACGGTATAGTTACTGATAGTGATAATGATAGATGTCTTGCTTCGTGCGAGCACCTACAACGATAGTGTAACAGTATAGTTACTGATAGTGACAGTGATAGAAGTCTTGCTTCGTGCGAGCATGGATAGAAGCCTTGCAAGCACTGACAGGAGTCTTGGATTCATCCAAGCATTGATAGAAGCTTTGGATTTTGTCCGAGCACCGACGGGAGTCTTGGGTTCGCCCAAGCATTGATAGGAGTCTTGGCCTCGCCAAGAAATGACAGGAGTCTTGGATTCGTCCAAGCATGACATGAGTCCTGGATCAGTTCCAAGCAGTGATAGAAAGTCTTGCCTAGTGCAAGCATTGATAGTAACGAAAGTCTTGCTTTGTGCAAGCATCAAAGGGTAATGATATTGGCCCAGACATGTATGGCAGTATTAATGAATTAACCTTATTTTATAAAGTTACATTAATAAATGAATGTGACAGTTTGACAACGAAAGTGAGAGTTTTGAAAGTGAATGAAAGAGTTTTCAAATACATACTATGTACTATATAAACGAAAACTAAAAAAATGTGAAGTTTATGATTTGAAAGACTAATTTCATGTTATTAAACATGATAAATACAGTGTTACATAACTCATAGGGTCATGTTTAATTTACTATTACCGACCACTTAGTCGGTTAGTCTATTTGTTTTATTTTAACAAAGGTAGCTAATTTGTACTTTTTTAGATCATTTATTCAAGTCAACATCTTACAATCCTATGATCAGCATATATGCTATGTTGGATTACAATCCTATGATCAACAGAGATACTATGTCGGAAATCCTGAGTATACATTAAAAGTTGGACATTTCTTGGGAGATTGATTTCTTATTTCTTATTAAATAGTTCACGACCAATAATCATTCTTCTGATCTCTGTGGTTCCAGCACCAATTTCATATAATTTGGCATCGCGTAGCAATCGGCCAGTTGGGTACTCATTCACATACCCATTGCCACCTAGGCATTGAATTGCCTGCCAAAAATATAAAAGTTAAAATATATAACAAATGAAAAGAATCAATAATTGGAAGCATGATTTGCAGTTGGGAAATTGGTTTGACCTGCAGAGCCACTTGGGTGGCTCTTTCAGCAGCAAAGAGTATAACTCCAGCACAATCCTGTAACCAAATGAGGACATCTTACAACCATCAATACACAACCGATAATAAGCACCAATGCACTCAAATCTCGATACGTTGATAACCTAGAAAATGCACCTTTGTAACAAGTATTCCATTGTCACATTGCCTTGCAACAGAGTACATAAACGATCTGTAAAAATGTTTATAAATTGTTAGAAAACGCGAGCAAGTGGTCAAGACTTATGGAGTCATGTTTTACCTTGAAGACTGCAAAGATGTATACATGTCTGCAATTTTCCCCTGTTCTCACAGAAAATTGAAGTTTAAACGAGCCTTAATCATTTTATTCAAGTATTATTGTAATAATATTGTTTCTGTAATATATGATTAACATATTAATAACGGACCTCCATTAATTGAAATGTTCCAATGGGGCGTCCAAATTGTTCTCGTTGGCGGACATAAGGAAGAACAACATCAAGACATGCCTGCATGATGCCAACTGGTCCGGCTGACAATACAAGTCGCTCTAAATCTAAACCCGACATCATCACATAAACTCCTGAAATTTTTTTGATTTAAGTCTAAAAAACACAAGAACTATATTCACATGAGTATAATCAGCAGGGCCGGTCCTGAGGATTTAAGTGCCTCGGCCGAGCCGGAAAAAAAAGGCCCCTACGAACAAAATATATAAACTACATTTTTTTAAGCGACGATTAACGTTATAACAATAAACATAGAAAAAATATAGTACGTAATAAACAAAAACAATAAAAAATTTATTATAAGTTTAAAGAGGGCCCAACCAATAAACATATAAATTTTTTTTTTAAATGACTCAATGGTCATGGAATAAACAAAAGGGCCCAACCAGTGTAAAAATGGCCCAATAATTTTTTAAGTTTTATAAAAAGGACCCAATATATAAAACCGGTATTTAAAATTTTATAAAAAACATATATATATACAGGCCCCGTAAAAATTTTAGGCCCCTCGAAAAAAACGGGCCCTGGCCGGCGGCCCGGCTCGGCCTACCCCAGGGCCGGCCGTGATAATCAGAAATAAATTTATCTATATAATGGTGGTACCTTTTCCCACTTCACCAAGAACATTCTCGTTAGGAACGAAGCAATTTTCAAAAACAAGCTTGCATCTAAGATGTTATAATGAGATAATCAGATTGTATTCTAATTAAAGAAAGATTAGGATTATTTAACTAACAACATACGTATCACTTCCTCGCATTCCAAGTTTGTCCAATTTTTGGGCAGTACTGAAACTGCATCACATTCACAAAGATAAATAAAGATCTAATGAATTTGCAGACAAATTATTTAAGCAAATTCTACTACTTATGTTGCCTATTAATGTCATCAAGATGAACAAAAGATGTACCCGGGCATCCCTTTCTCAATAATAAACGCTGTTATCCCTTTTGAATGAGAAGCAATATCTGTTTTAGCATAAACCACCTGATTTTAACCAAGTAAATAATATGTTGATAGAGATAGATATAATATGTAGAGTGATGAACATATTAATGAATTACCAGGGTTTGTGCAATGGAACCATTGGTGCTCCACATCTTGTTCCCATTTAGAACATACCCACCGTCAACACGATCAGCTTTGCACTTCATGCCAACCACATCTGAACCAGCTGGTGATATAAAAGCAAGAATCAAGCCCTCACTGATCTAAAAAAACACTCAACATAATTCAAAATTTAAAAAAAAAATACCATTAGGTTCACTCATTGCAAGAGCTCCCACATGCTCCCCACGGATTAACTATGAGAAAAAAGAAAAGAAAATTAGAATAAATTCGTGAAAGAAGAAACAAAAATTAAATAAAACCTTAGGCAAATATTTTTCCTTCTGTGCAGCAGTTCCATTTCTCACCTGCAAGATTAACAAACCTGTTAATTATGTATGAATTAGCAAATATTCAAAAATTTTAGAGTTTTAATTAATTAGCTGTTACCAACTGATTAATGCAGGCGTTAGAATGGACACTAAATGATAAACCAACTGCTCCTGATGCACGGCTAATCTCCTCCATAGCTATGCAGTGGTATAAATAACCGAGACCTAAACCTCCATATTCCTCTACAAAAACAAGTATAATAATTTTTAGAGTAAACTGTCATTTTCGTCCATGTGGTTTAGTTATTTTTGTCAGTTTCATCCAAAAAGTTAATTTTTCTCCTGTGTATCCTCGTAGTTTATAAAACTTGTCATTTTCATCCAACTGGTTAACTCCATCCATATTTTAATGTTAAATGAGAGGTATTTGTGTCTTTTTATATATTTCTTTAAAATATAAAAAAATAAATATATTGATGGAGTTAAGTGATTGAACACAATTACCCATTTGTTAACGTTAAAATATGGATGAAGTTATGTGATTGGATGAAAAACGACAAGGATACACATGTGAAAAATAAACTTTTTGGATGAAACCGGCAAAAATGACTAAATCACAGGGACGAAAATGACAGTTTAATCTAATTTTTAAAGTTCATTTACTCAGTTAATCTGAACACGTTAAACATATGCTCAATCAGAAGAAACACATATTTAACAATCATGATTTGGTCCAAAACACTCGGGTAATTAACAAGGTACTAAGTAAGGATAGAGGGTGCGGCTATACCTGGAGCAGTAATTCCATGAAGATTAAAGTCACCCATCAGTTTCCATAAGTTAACCGCCTGGACCATTAACAAACAAGACATAGAATCATTTTCCAGAAACTGGTATATAATATATATGGATGTCTGGGAAGTTGAAACCTTTGGGAAACTATTCATCTGGTCTATTTTTGGTGCATGAGGAGCAATATGTTCTTGGGCAAATTGCCCAACACTTTCTTTGAACTGTCATCATAGCAATAAGTTGTCAGAAAATAACCAAAACTTGTCACTTGAATCTACATTTCAGTTATCCAAAACTAAAACATATATAGAGATGAGACTAATTAAACAAGTCAGAAACAGAATAAATTAATTAAATAGGGTCTGTACGTGGAACCTGTATCTGAGTATCATCAAACAGCATAGTTGAAAATGCAGCCGCTATTGAAGTTGATCTCACCGACCTCTGCTTCATCATCATCATCATCTTGAACACAACCTGAATCAAACTTCCAAGCCCTTGGGTGTTTAACTTAGTTAAATAGGTATTATTATTCTTATTCAGTTGACCAATTAGTTAATGCGATATATAAAGAAGAATTTAAAATTTCCCCCTTGGATGATACTTAACCTTTCGTATTTGTTGGTTCACATATAAAACGGTGTGATACAGGTAGTGGCGAAGCTTGAAGAAAAACGCAGGGGGGTCGGGATTCTTTTTTCCTATGGGGGACTATAAAATTTTCACCGAATACGTATAAATTAACACTATTGAGCAAAAAATCGGCCGATTACATATAAATTAACACTGCTGAGCGAAAAATCGGGGGGGGGGGGGGGGAGGGGCTAAGAAAGCTTCGCCTATGGATACAGGTCAAAATTGGCGTGCAATGAATTTACGATGGACATTTTGGTAGTAAAGTGGTCTAACATTTATATGAATTCTTGTATTAAAGTTACATTCTTTTACAATCCTTCTGTATTTTAGGACAAATTTGTGAAATGTTTAATTGACAGATAAAAAAAATATATACAATTTTTTTTATAAAGTGAAGCTTAAAATAATAATAATAATAATAATAATAAATCAAACGTGAAGATTTGCATATGACGTAAGTAATTGAAAATGCATAAAAATCAAGTGGGATTTGGGAAATGAAAAGGATACGATTAGCTGCATGTGATTCCAAGCCGAAATCCTGGGTTGTGCTGCACGTATAAATTAAAGATTGGGTCAATCAGATACATTAATTAGATTTTGTTAATTTTTAAATAAAATATCGAAGATACCGATACAAGAACGTGACCCATTTAAGATATATAAATTAAAATAAAACGTACCACAAGTCAAAAACCTTTTTTTAACTTGAAGGAGAGCCAAAGAGGTTGTAGTATAGTGGTTGAGGTGAGGCCTGAAATTCCAAGAGACTCGAGTTCAATCCTTACCACCACCATTATATTCTGAGACATGCAAATGAGGCCCAGTTCTTAGGCTGATGCACCGGGGTTTTACCCAGGCCGATCCAGGGTTCGAGCCTCGGCTCTCCCTCAAGCCCGGAAGGGGCCGTATTGGGTGAGATTTTTAAAAGACAATCACGATTTTCACTTCATTATAGCTGCCATACACAACTACTATCATTAAAAGACAATCATTGAGGCTTTAAACGACATTATTGATCAAATTAAACCCAATTATGGATAATTTAATACATAACCGTCGATATCATAGCTATAGCCTCTCAATTCGATCAATTGGTTTAATAATTTTGTAATCAAACCTTCTGCGAACCTCTGTCAAGCTCCTCCACGTCCCATCTTGGCCGAAGATGTAGCCGGAGACGCCGGAGACCACTGAGTTTTGGTCGGGAACCACCAATTCGAATCCAATCCTTGTAAGTTCCTACACCATTAGCTTTGTTTCGATCCCTAGAGTGAAAGCCCTATGCTAATTAGGGCTTATAACATCGAATTGGTTGAGATCCGATTCTAGGGTTCTTCATATGAACCGGTTTAGTCGAGCACTACACCAGACTCAATCTAAATCAAATTAAATAGTATGGTTAGATTCGCAATCCCACACTCTTTGAAAGCCCTATGAATTCAATCAATTCTATTATCAGGATTATTCAAATTGATTCCACCTTCTAAATATAGGGTTTCGGCCTTCCATTTTGTAATTAATCGATTCAAAACTCAATGATTTTTGCAATAAAACCTCACCCCAGGATCGCTAATACTCGATTAACTAAACCCTATACTTTCGTGTTAAATCGATATCCAAATCGACGGATTTGGGTTAGATTTGTGCTCCGGCATCGATTGGGGGGGGGGAGAACCTGGTGCGCTTGTATGTTAAAAACTATGGGAGTCGGGTTCTGTTGCGATAGCCCTAGTAGCCGGGTTGGTTAAGGTGTTGGTGTGTGGGGGAGGAGACCCGGGTTCGAGTCCCTCCACCCCCATGTTATTTTTAAACTAGTTTTTATTATTAATTTAATTATAAAATCACTCCCCATATTATTATATTAGTATATTGATATATTTTAACCCCGAAAACCAATCGTAGGCTCGGGTTTGGTTTATAACCCATAATTACTATTATTACCCACTTATAAAATAATATAGATATTATTTTCAACCTTTAACTCCGATTTAAAAATAATATATCTATATGTATTATTTTGCCACGTTTTTAAACATTGTGAGACGTTTCAAAACGTGGCAAACTAATAAATAATATAATTATATTATATTATTTACCCTCGGTTTTATTCTCGAATAAAAATAATATATTTATTATTTTTGCCACATAAATGATTATTGTATTAATTCTACGAGTTCAAAAATAATATAATAAGTTATATTATTTTCCTTGGCCATTGTTTAAATGGTACAAACGAACGAATATATTTATTATATATTATTATTCGGAATTAGAAACATTCGACACAAAACGTTTTTATCTTAATAAGTATATTAAGAATCCCTTATCCCCGTGGACAAGTTCGTCTACTCGTTGATCCTTAGAATGTTTTAAGACGTTCAAATCCTCCGTGTCGTTGTCACAAAAATCCCATTGTATCCCTAATTGTTATGTGTATAATTCTAGGTGTCACACCCCCAAATTCCACTAACGGAGTTTTACCGTTTTGGAGGGTGACCAACCAGGATCTCAGACATCAGTTACTTCAAACGACACTATATGGGACTTGAAAAGTAATAATATAAAAGATCAAGGTTCAGAGTGTATATGCGGAAGCGTTAAATGAAAGTAAATGCGCAAAACAACGCGCCCAAGTCCAATTACAAACAAAACATAAATATTATTCAGTAGATAATTATTTCAATTGGAGTCCAAGACACATGCATGACTTAACGTGATCCTGAGTGCCAACCTGAGAAAACATGTAAGAAAACGAGTCAACACTAGGTTGGTGAGTTCACAGGTTTCAATCATTTAAAGTAAAGCGTTTACGGATTATGTACATTCAATATGTATATCAATAGGTTGCATGCCTATATTCATGTTTTGCTAAAGCGCTCGCAACCGAAACTGACAGTGTGTTTGTTTGTTTGCCTCCAGTCAGGTCTATCAACTCTGACTAATGTGTTAAGGTCAATATAACACCCGTTCGACCTCCAATCGAGTTAGCGCGACTAACACGGGTGGGGTTTGTCAAACCCAGTAGTACTACCAAAATTACCTCGTTCATACCATATTAACGGTCCGATGTGTGTGAGGACTTTTCATGATAGTGTGTTACGCTTAGCCTCAACAGTGATATTATATGAATTACAATAAACCAAAAAGGTTGTGACATGTTTTCTCCCCCAAATAAAAACAGTAAAAGGGGCCGTGAAACTCACCTGCGTGGCGTAGTAGGTAGTATCACACAAGTATGAGATTTGAAATCTCAAGTGTTAGCCTGCACGGCTTACGTATGCCCTATAATCATAAACACATAAATTAGGGACACGATGGGATTTGTGACGACGACACGGAAGATTGAACGCCTTGACGCATTCTAGGGATTTAAGAGTAGACGAACGTGTCTACGGAATTATATATATATATATATATATATCCTAATATAATAATTAAGGTCGAATCGTTACGCGTCGTACGTTAATAACGAATAATAAATAAATAAATACATTCGTACGTTAAAGTTGTTTACAAAAGTTAGAAAAATAATATAATTTAATATATTATTTTAAGGTTCGAAGGATTAACTAAATAATCATTTGTGGAGAAATAATAAATATAATATTTTTAATCGATATAATAAATGCGAGTAAATAATATAACTAATTATATTATTATTTAGTTTAAAACGTCACACGAGGTATAAAACGATACGAAATAATATAAATATATATTATTTAGTAACATTAGTCACGGGTTGAAAATAATATAAATATATTATTTTATACGAAGTTACGGTTTGAAAATAATATAAACATATTATTTTTATTTGACAATAACATAAATATTTTATTTACAAAAGTGGGAATAATATAAAAATAGGTTAATAATTCAAACCCGAGCCTACGGGTTGTTTCCCGAGCTTAAACTCATTTATATAATAATATAATATTATAGGGTTTGATTTTTATATTAAAATAATACAAGAAAATGCTCCAAAAATAAAATGTGGGAGCCCGGTCTCGAACCCGGGTCTCTCCCACACACGCACACAGCTCTAACCAGTCCCGGCCGCTAGGCTATCGCAACAAAATCCGATTTGAATTTGTTTTATTCACTAACCAGAAAACTCATGAACCCTAGATCTTTGATCTTGGTAAATTCGATAATACAGATTTGAATTGGCATAGGGCTTTTGTTAAACCAGTGATTACGAGTCTTATGATGTAAGTTAATTGGATTTAAACAGGGTCTAGGGTTGTGATCGGTTAAACTGGTTTTACAAGAACCCTAGGTATCAGATCATGATGATTCCGATAATGTAAGCCCAATTAATCAAGGGGCTTTTGATTTAGGGACTGAAACGAATCTATAGGTATAAGAAATTACCAGATATGATGTCGAATTGAGGGTGCTCCACTAAATGGACTCCGACTTCGGTGGTTTTGGTCCCCGACGGCTCCGGCTTCGTCTCTGCTCGTGTTGGTGTGTGGAATTGTTTCTGAGAGGTGTGATAGAGGTGCGCAGATGATGAATTTAGAGGATAACAGACCAAATGATCGAATTCGTTTGGAATAGAGGTGGGTTTCGACGGTTAGAACATGAATTCGCATTATGATAATTAATTTGGTGTAATGGTGATGATTAATGCATTGATGGAGTCGCGAATGTCATTAACATGAACTTCTGTTACGATTTGATCAATTCTTGATTGGAATTTGGGTCAATTGAAACGTCTTTGACTTTCCAAAAAGTCAACCGGAGTTAAATTCGTTGATTTTGACTTTGGGAAGTCAATTGATTGGGTTTTAGGAGTTCGCAGATTCAGTCCCTGAAGTTTGAGATACAAAACTGACAGAATTGGCCCCTGGGGTTAGATATTTAACTGGATTTAGTTAACAGGGTTAAGTTTTTAACCGAATATTTAATGGGAATGTTAACGAAGTTAACATGAAAAGTTGGATTGTCACATCATCCCCTAGTTGAAAGAATTTTAGTCCCGAAAATTAAAAAAAATAAATTTTCCCGGGTGTCACATCATCCCCTAGTTGAAAGAATTTTCGTCCCGAAAATTAGAATAGTACCTTAAGAGTTTGAAGTGGATTGCTTGAACAGATGCGGATACTTGCGTATCATCTGATCCTCGCGCTCCCACGTGAATTTCGGTCCGCGTTTCAAGTTCCAACGAACTCTGACAATAGGGATTTTACTGCGTTTTAACGTTTTGATTTCCCTATCCATGATTGTTATCGGTTCTTCAACGAACCGTAGTTGTTCATCGATTTGTAGTTCCTCAAGAGGAACCGCGAGTGTTTCGTCTGCTAGACATTTCTTCAAGTTCGAGACATGAAAGACATCGTGTACACCACTAAGTCCTTCAGGTAGGTCCAGTTGATACGCTACTGGGCCAATTCTCTTCACTATCTTGAATGGTCCAACATAACGGGCATTTAGTTTGCCTCGTTTCCCGAAGCGAATTACACCTTTTCAAGGTGAGACTTTGAATAGAAACATGTTGCCTATTTGAAATTCTAACGGTTTACGACGCTTATCGGTGTAGCTCTTTTAACGATCACGAGTTGCCGCCATACGGTTTCGGATTTGAACGATCTTTTTAGAGGTTTCGAATACAAGTTCGGGACTCGTAAGTTGGCTATCCCCAACTTCAGCCCAACATATAGGAGATCGGCATTTACGTCCGTACAATGCCTCGAATGGTGCCGTCTTGATGATAGTGTGATAACTATTAATGTAGGAGAACTCCACTAGAGGTAAGTGAGACTATTATTTGTGCATTCATGAAGGATATGATGCCCATAATAGCACCACTCCTTTCGCCTTGGACGGAGAGGATTTCTCCATTAGGAAGTGAAAAGCGAACGATTATCTCGCGACAGATAACCTCAGCCTGATTCTTAGATAATCAGTCCATTCCGACAATTACGTCGAAACTACCGAGTGTGACCGGTATGAGATCAAAGTCAAATTTATGACTAGTCAGTTCAAGTTTACAACCCTTAAGATCATGGGTTGCTTATATTATTTGTCCGTTGGTTATTTCTATGGTGTATCTGTTTTCTAACAGAGTTGGGGTTTTTCTTAGTAGGTTGCTAAGTTTATTAGTCATGGAATTCCTATCAGCATCAGTGTCAAATAGTACAGAAGAAAAATAGTTGTTTAGAAGGAACTTACCGGTAACCACGTTGTGGTCATAACGAGCTTTTCCGGATCCTAGCACAAAGGCTCGCCCCTTTGCACCATGCCCTGCATTATTGCCCTGGTTGTTATTATTGCTTTGGTGGTTGTTGTTGTTGTCGATGTCACCCTTCTTTAATTGTGGACAATCCTTCCGGAAGTGTCCCTCTTTTCCACATTCAAAACAACCTTTGGTAAAACCCGGTTGTTGGAAGGGCTGCTTGGCTTGTAATTCCCCTCTGCAGTCTTTGGCAGCATGGCCCACCTTGCCACACCGCTGGCAACGGTTTTTGTCACAAGAACCGAGGTGGTGGTAATTACATTTGTTACACCTGGGGTGTCTCCCAATATAACCACTTTGATGCTGACCCGAAGAGGTCGACTGGTTGAAGTTCTTCGTAGGTTCAAACCTACGTTGTTGTTGTTGCTGTGATTGATTCGGCTGAAATCCCACGTTATTATTGCTACTGTCAAACTTCCTCTTGTTGTTGTCAGTAGACTTGGATGCTGACTTCCTGGGAGGTAGTGTCCCTTGGGTAACGGCTTGGTCCGTCAGTTTGTGAGCAAGACGGATGGTTTGTTGAATGGTAGTGGGGTTGAATGAAGTAACCATGCTCTGGATTTGTGGTACTAATCCACTGATGAACATTTCAATTCTCTTGTAGGGTGGTGTGACCATGTGAGGACACATCCTCGCTAATTCATGCGAGCGAGTGGTGTAGAGTTCTATTTCAGAACCCTCCATTTTCAGATTCCATAATTCTCCCTCGAGTTTCTGAATTTCATCCCTGGGACAGTACTCTTCCTTCATCATGTTCTTGAAATCTTCCCATAGTGATGCATTGGCCATGTCCAGACCTAGCATCTGGACCTGTGCATTCCACCATGTGAGGGCAGGACCCTCTAAAGTTCCCGATGCAAATTTGACTCGGTCGGCCACAAGGCAGTTACACATGGAGAACACAGATTCAATCTTTTCAAACCATCGGAGTAATCCGACAGCTCCCTCAGCTCCACTGAATGTGTGGGGTTTACAGTCCATAAATGTCTTGAAGGTACAGACATGCTGACTGTTCGGTGGATTGTTCGCTTGCCCTGGATTGGAGAGAGTAGGTTGGGTTTAGGAAAAAGTGGAATAAATGTGTACAGTTGGTTGTCTAGAACTAACGGTTAACAGGTTTACCTGCAATGTGTGCTGCTAAGGCTTCAGCAACACTGTCATTAATTAACGCAGCCAGTTCGGCTGGTGTCAGGTTTATATTTCCACGACCACCGTTGCGACCGCCACGTCCACGTCTGGCCATGATTCTTCATATTCACAAACACAAGAAATGAGTAAATACATCGCATATTGACATCACTCAAGTGTAAGCAAATAGAAGGAGATGTGTAAAGACATGCAGGTTTATGATTTTAGTACAAGGCTAACTTAAATCATAAGGCCATAGAATAAATGGTTCAACTCAAACAGTTCACTAAGATTTTATTGGAGTGGGAACATCCTTACCCATTTAGGTTTTTATTTGAAACATAAAGAAATGACAAAATAAGATAAGATAGAATGGAATGGAATATCAAGCTCCACTGCCGGCGGATGAGATGACTGACTCAGCATCATACTCCTCTACTTCCTCGGGCTCATCCTCAGGCTCAAAATTGGGTACTTCGGCTGGCTCTAAAGCAGCTGCAAGTTGTATCTCTAATTCCCCAATTCTTTCCTGGGATTCTACCTCAGCCTCCTCGAGTACATTCACTCTAGCCTGCAACGCCCTTACCTCGTCCACTAATGCATTATGCAAGCGGTCAGTGCTTGCCAGTTCTGCTACTAGCAGATCTATCCTGTGATCCGTTTGTTTCTCTGCTCTTAACAGACCTGTGATCGCTCCTGCTGCGTCTCTCATATTCCGGATCTCTCGATCCATAGTTGCTACAAATGCTGCAAAGGCTTGCTCCAAGTGACAAGGTAATAATGGTAAACGTGGTCCTGATGATGACGAGGCTCCAAAGTACGGTGATGGAACTCGTTCCTGTCTAACCCATTTGCTCAGTAAACCGGGGTACCAATCCTAGTCACTCCCATTCTGGATATGCATGGGCTCTCCATACACAATAGAGTTATCAGTGGGCTCAAGCCTACGCCTCTTGGGCTCCGGTGATGCAATGGCAGGAATGTCATGTTCCTGATTGGTAGGTGGTGAAGATGGTGGTGTAGACATAATTCCTGAAGCATAAGGAGTAAGTGTCTATGCCAAGTAACTAATGTGTGTGGCTATAGTCTAGAATACAGTCCTAGTTCTCTATAACCAATGTCTCTGATACCAATCTGTCACACCCCCAAATTCCACTAACGGAGTTTTACCGTTTTGGAGGGTGACCAACCAGGATCTCAGACATCAGTTACTTAAAACGACACTATATGAGACTTGAAAAGTAATAATATAAAAGATCAAGGTTCAGAGTGCATATGCGGAAGCGTTAAATGAAAGTAAATGCGCAAAACAACGCGCCCAAGTCCAATTACAAACAAAACATAAATATTATTCATCAGATAATTATTTCAATTGGAGTCCAAGACACATGCATGACTTAACGTGATCCTGAGTGCCAACCCGAGAAAACATGTAAGAAAATGAGTCAACACTAGGTTGGTGAGTTCACAGGTTTCAATCATTTAAAGTAAAGCGTTTACGGATTATGTACATTCAATATGTATATCAATAGGTTGCATGCCTATATTCATGTTTTGCTAAAGCGCTCGCAACCGAAACTGACAGTGTTTGTTTGTTTGTCTCCAGTCAGGTCTATTAACTCTGACTAATGTGTCAAGGTCAATATAACACATGTTCGACCTCCAATCGAGTTAGCGCGACTAACACGGGTGGGGTTTGTCAAACCCAGTAGTACTACCAAAATTACCTCGTTCATACCATATTAACGGTCCGATGTGTGTTAGGACTTTTCATGATAGTGTGTTACGCTTAGCCTCAACAGTGATATTATATGAATTACAATAAACCAAAAAGGTTGTGACATGTTTTCTCCCCCAAATAAAAACAGTAAAAGGGGTCGTGAAACTCACCTGCGTGGCGTAGTAGGTTGTATCACACAAGTATGAGATTTGAAATCTCAAGTGTTAGCCTGCACGGCTTACGTATGCCCTATAATCATAAACACATAAATTAGGGACACGATGGGATTTGTGACGACGACACGGAAGATTGAACGCCTTGACGCATTCTAGGGATTTAAGAGTAGACGAACGAATCTACAGAACTATATATATATATATATATATATATATCCTAATATAATAATTAAGGTCGAATCGTTACGCGTCGTACGTTAATAACGAATAATAAATAAATAAATACATTCGTACGTTAAAGTTGTTTACAAAAGTTAGAAAAATAATATAATTTAATATATTATTTTAAGGTTCGAAGGATTAACTAAATAATCATTTGTGGAGAAATAATAAATATAATATTTTTAATCGATATAATAAATGCGAGTAAATAATATAACTAATTATATTATTATTTAGTTTAAAACGTCACACGAGGTATAAAACGATACGAAATAATATAAATATATATTATTTAATAACATTAGTCACGGGTTGAAAATAATATAAATATATTATTTTATACGAAGTTACGGTTTGAAAATAATATAAACATATTATTTTTGTTTGACAATAACATAAATATTTATTTACAAAAATGGAAATAAAATAAAAATAGGTTAATAATTCAAACCCGAGCCTACGGGTTGTTTCCCGAGCTTAAACTCATTTATATAATAATATAATATTATAGGGTTTGATTTTTATATTAAAATAATACAAGAAAATGCTCCAAAAATAAAATGTGGGAGCCCGGTCTCGAACCCGGGTCTCTCCCACACACGCACACAGCTCTAACCAGTCCCGGCCGCTAGGCTATCGCAACAGAATCCGATTTGAATTTGTTTTATTCACTAACTCCCCTGTGTTCTAATATCCCATCGAAGCCGAGATTAGATCAGTCCCGATTCATTCGATTACGATTAAGATAGATCCAAGGTTCATAGGGGTTTTGTTTATCGGGGTTTTGCGAACATGTGTGAGAGTTTAATTTCAAAAACAACGAGTCTGGGTCGGTTAATTCTTGATTTGGAATCTCGTAACCCTAGATATGAACTCAAAACCAAATCGAATTATTCTGATGTTACAACTTGTTAGAATGATGAGGCTTTTACTCATAAGAGCATTACGAATCTGTTGGTATAAATTAATTGGATTTAAAACTGGTGTAGATTAGGATTCGATTAACCAGAAAACTCATGAACCCTAGATCTTTGATCTTGGTAAATTCGATAATACAGATTTGAATTGGCATAGGGCTTTTGTTAAACCAATGATTACGAGTCTTATGATGTAAGTTAATTGGATTTAAACAGGGTCTAGGGTTGTGATCGGTTAAACTGGTTTTACAAGAACCCTAGGTATCAGATCATGATGATTCCGATAATGTAAGCCCAATTAATCATGGGGCTTTTGATTTAGGGACTGAAACGAATCTATAGGTATAAGAAATTACCAGATATGATGTCGAATTGAGGGTGCTCCACTAAATGGACTCCGACTTCTGTGGTTTTGGTCCCCGACGGCTCCGGCTTCGTCTCTGCTCGTGTTGGTGTGTGGAATTGTTTCTGAGAGGTGTGATAGAGGTGCGCAGATGATGAATTTAGAGGATAACAGACCAAATGATCGAATTCGTTTGGAATAGAGGTGGGTTTCGACGGTTATAACATGAATTCGCATTATGATAATTAATTTGGTGTAATGGTGATGATTAATGCATTGATGGAGTCGCGAATGTCATTAACATGAACTTCTGTTACGATTTGATCAATTCTCGATTGGAATTTGGGTCAATTGAAACGTCTTTGACTTTCCAAAAAGTCAACCGGAGTTAAATTCGTTGATTTTGACTTTGGGAAGTCAATTGATTGGGTTTTAGGAGTTCGCAGATTCAGTCCCTGAAGTTTGAGATACAAAACTGACAGAATTGGCTCGTGGGGTTAGATATTTAACTGGATTTAGTTAACAGGGTTAAGTTTTTAACCGAATATTTAATGGGATTGTTAACGGAGTTAACATGAAAAGTTGGATTGTCACATCATCCCCTAGTTGAAAGAATTTTCGTCCCGAAAATTAAAAATTTTTTTTTTTCCCGGGTGTCACATCATCCCCTAGTTGAAAGAATTTTCGTCCCGAAAATTAGAATAGTACCTTAAGAGTTTGAAGTGGATTGCTTGAACAGATGCGGATACTTGCGTATCATCTGATCCTCGCGCTCCCACGTGAATTTCGGTCCGCGTTTCAAGTTCCAACGAACTCTGACAATAGGGATTTTACTGCGTTTTAACGTTTTGATTTCCCTATCCATGATTGTTATCGGTTCTTCAACGAACCGTAGTTGTTCATCGATTTGTAGTTCCTCAAGAGGAACCGCGAGTGTTTCGTCTGCTAGACATTTCTTCAAGTTCGAGACATGAAAGACATCGTGTACACCACTAAGTCCTTCAGGTAGGTCCAGTTGATACGCTACTGGGCCAATTCTCTTCACTATCTTGAATGGTCCAACATAACGGGCATTTAGTTTGCCTCGTTTCTCGAAGCGAATTACACCTTTTCAAGGTGAGACTTTGAATAGAAACATGTTGCCTATTTGAAATTCTAACGGTTTACGACGCTTATCGGTGTAGCTCTTTTAACGATCACGAGTTGCCGCCATACGGTTTCGGATTTGAACGATCTTTTTAGAGGTTTCGAATACAAGTTCGGGACTCGTAAGTTGGCTATCCCCAACTTCAGCCCAACATATAGGAGATCGGCATTTACGTCCGTACAATGCCTCGAATGGTGCCGTCTTGATGATAGTGTGATAACTATTAATGTAGGAGAACTCCACTAGAGGTAAGTGAGACTATTATTTGTGCATTCATGAAGGATATGATGCCCATAATAGCACCACTCCTTTCGCCTTGGACGGAGAGGATTTCTCCATTAGGAAGTGAAAAGCGAACGATTATCTCGCGACAGATAACCTCAGCCTGATTCTTAGATAATCAGTCCATTCCGACAATTACGTCGAAACTACCGAGTGTGACCGGTATGAGATCAAAGTCAAATTTATGACTAGTCAGTTCAAGTTTACAACCCTTAAGATCATGGGTTGCTTATATTATTTGTCCGTTGGTTATTTCTATGGTGTATCTGTTTTCTAACAGAGTTGGGGTTTTTCTTAGTAGGTTGCTAAGTTTATTAGTCATGGAATTCCTATCAGCATCAGTGTCAAATAGTACAGAAGAAAAATAGTTGTTTAGAAGGAACTTACCGGTAACCACGTTGTGGTCATAACGAGCTTTTCCGGATCCTAGCACAAAGGCTCGCCCCTTTGCACCATGCCATGCATTATTGCCCTGGTTGTTATTATTGCTTTGGTGGTTGTTGTTGTTGTCGATGTCACCCTTCTTTAATTGTGGACAATCCTTCTGGAAGTGTCCCTCTTTTCCACATTCAAAACAACCTTTGGTAAAACCCGGTTGTTGGAAGGGCTGCTTGGCTTGTAATTCCCCTCTGCAGTCTTTGGCAGCATGGCCCACCTTGCCACACCGCTGGCAACGGTTTTTGTCACAAGAACCGAGGTGGTGGTAATTACTTTTGTTACACCTGGGGTGTCTCCCAATATAACCACTTTGATGCTGACCCGAAGAGGTCGACTGGTTGAAGTTCTTCGTAGGTTCAAACCTACGTTGTTGTTGTTGTTGTGATTGATTCGGCTGAAATCCCACGTTATTATTGCTACTGTCAAACTTCCTCTTGTTGTTGTCAGTAGACTTGGATGCTGACTTCCTGGGAGGTAGTGTCCCTTGGGTAACGGCTTGGTCCGTCAGTTTGTGAGCAAGACGGATGGTTTGTTGAATGGTAGTGGGGTTGGATGAAGTAACCATGCTCTGGATTTGTGGTACTAATCCATTGATGAACATTTCAATTCTCTTGTAGGGTGGTGTGACCATGTGAGGACACATCCCCGCTAATTCATGCGAGCGAGTGGTGTAGAGTTCTATTTCAGAACCCTCCATTTTCAGATTCCATAATTCTCCCTCGAGTTTCTGAATTTCATCCCTGGGACAGTACTCTTCCTTCATCATGTTCTTGAAATTTTCCCATAGTGATGCATTGGCCATGTCCAGACCTAGCATCTGGACCTGTGCATTCCACCATGTGAGGGCAGGACCCTCTAAAGTTCCCGATGCAAATTTGACTCGGTCGGCCACAGGGCAGTTACACATGGAGAACACAGATTCAATCTTTTCAAACCATCGGAGTAATCCGACAGCTCCCTCAACTCCACTGAATGTGTGGGGTTTACAGTCCATAAATGTCTTGAAGGTACAGACATGCTGACTGTTCGGTGGATTGTTCGCTTGCCCTGGATTGGAGAGAGTAGGTTGGGTTTAGGAAAGATTGGAATAAATGTGTACAGTTGGTTGTCTAGAATTAACGGTTAACAGGTTTACCTGCAATGTGTGCTGCTAAGGCTTCAGCAACACTGTCATTAATTAACGCAGCCAGTTCGGCTGGTGTCAGGTTTATATTTCCATGACCACCGTTGCGACCGCCACGTCCCGCCATGATTCTTCATATTCACAAACACAAGAAATGAGTAAATACATCGCATATTGACATCACTCAAGTGTAAGCAAACAGAAGGAGATGTGTAAAGACATGCAGGTTTATGATTTTAGTACAAGGCTAACTTAAATCATAAGGCCATAGAATAAATGGTTCAACTCAAACAGTTCACTAAGATTTTATTGGAGTGGGAACATCCTTACCCATTTAGGTTTTTATTTGAAACATAAAGAAATGACAAAATAAGATAAGATAGAATGGAATGGAATATCAAGCTCCACTGCCGGCGGATGAGATGACTGACTCAGCATCATACTCCTCTACTTCCTCGGGCTCATCCTCAGGCTCAAAATTGGGTACTTCGGCTGGCTCTAAAGCAGCTGCAAGTTGTATCTCTAATTCCCCAATTCTTTCCTGGGATTCTACCTCAGCCTCCTCGAGTACATTCACTCTAGCCTGCAACGCCCTTACCTCGTCCACTAATGCATTATGCAAGTGGTCAGTGCTTGCCAGTTCTGCTACTACCAGATCTATCCTGTGATCCGTTTGTTTCTCTCCTCTTAACAGACCTGTGATCGCTCCTGCTGCGTCTCTCATATTCCGGATCTCTCGATCCATAGTTGCTACAAATGCTGTGTAACGAACCAAAATCCGGGTCTCGTTATAAATGAATAAATATTTCTAAATAAATATTATGGGAAAATAATATTTTAGAAATAAGTTGAAACAAGCGGGTTTCAAGTTATTAACGGGGTTATACTAGTTTTTAACTAGTTTTGGAAAGATATGGGTGAAATTGAAAGTTGAGGGACTAAAGGTGTAAAGTGGCCAAAATCTGCTATTTGACTTGGTGAAAGTCAAAATTGAGTCTCATTTGGTGTTTAGGTCGTTCAAGAGCAAAGGAGAAAAAGAGGAAACGGGTTTGGAGCTTGAATCTTGCATTTGAAGCTCGGAATGAGGAGGTTTTGGCTCACACAACACTTTCCTAACATCAAGTAAGTGTTAATCATCCTTTTGATCTCACTTTAGATGTGTTCTTGATGGGTTTTGAAAGAAAACCGAAATTTTGTATGCATGTGATGAAATGGTGTTAGATTATTGATAATCTAGCTAAACTAAAGGTAAAGAGTAGTGATTAACATCCTAGAACCCTTTGATTATGATTTTGAAAAGTTAGGGTTCATATGGTGGAAATTGGGGGTGTTTGGATCATGATGATAAATGGCGAATTAATGAAGATTAAGTGTTTTTAAGATGTTAGACACTTGAGCAAACACCAAATTAACTTAATAATAATTTTTGAAAGAAGAATTAGTGTTAAGATTAAGTTAATGAAACTCAAGTAGGTGAGTTTGTGGTGAAAGAGGGTGTTTGGCTATGAGGATAACCCAAACGGGTCAATTTGGGTTGGAATTGGGAAATTGGGTTGTGAACTCAATTGTAATGAAATGTTGGTATATGTTAGATTACTAAACTAGGCGAATGTGTTTAGGTAATCAAATTGCAAGCTTGAGAGCGGTGCGGGATCTTCTAACCCGAAAGGTAAGTGCCTATGCACTTACTTAGTATTGATGATAAATGGTGAATTTTGTGAATTATGTGTTATGTGATTGTGTACATACTTGTGATATGATAAATTGTGAATGATTTAGTATGTACAATGAATGAATGTAATTATAGTGTTAAGCTATAATGGAAATGGATCATGTGTTGATCATAAATGAAACGGGGATAAATGAGTTTTATGCAAGATTGTATGCATAATGTGTAAAGTTGCATAATTTGTTATGTGGTATGAATGAGCATGAAATTGTATGCAAAATTGAAGGAATGTAGTTATAGTATTTATACTATAATGGATATGTCGATATGGAGTTATGGTCTATGAACCATAATGGATAGAATGGATATGGAGTTATGGTCTATGAACCATAATGGATAGAATGGATATGGAGTTATGGTCTATGAACCATAATGGATAGAATGGATACGGAGTTATGGTCTATGAACCATAATGGATAGAATGAATATGGAGTTATGGTCCAAGTACCATAATGGATAGAATGGTTATGGAGTATAATCTCGTATCCTAAATGGATATGAAGTTATGGCCTACGTGCCATAATGGAAATGGAAATGTGGTAATGAAATGATGAAAGAAACTTGTATGTGAAAAGTATGTGTATGAAAACCTTAATTGACCAAATGGGTGCAAACGGGTCAAATGGGTCAAATGGGTGAATTATGATCTAGTGTTATGATGGAAATGAGATTGTGGCCAATGTGCCATAATGGAAAAGGAAATGTGTTAATATGAATGATAAATGAAAAGAATGAAACTTGTAGGTGAAATACAAGTGTTATGTAGCCAAATGTTAAAATTTGGTGGAAACGGGTCAAATGGGGGAATGGGTGGAAACAAGTAGAATTTACTTGTTTGTTATGTTTTATCTTCATTACTAATGGTGTTATGTTTTGTGGTTATGTAGGAAAAGCTCCGATGTAGTCCAAGTCAAGTCCAAGGCTCTGGCGGGTTCTCGTATGTGCAAATGATTGGTTTTTGGGCTATGTATTGAAATCCTCGAAAGGGGTGTGCGTTTGGGTCAAGAATTTATGTTTTGGTGATTTTGTGGTGTAGGTAAACTTTTGGTCAAAACCCAGGTGTCGGGTATTTTTAGTTTGTGTTTTGGATGCAAAAAGTTGGAAAAATGGCAAAGTTTGAAATCTGCAGCTGAAGGGAAACTCACTGGAAATCTGGTGCCTCGCGGTACGCGAAGAACCTGGTATGGTTCTTTCGCGGTACGCGAGGGACAAGTTATCCGGATTGCCTTCCTTTGGCTCTCTCGCGGTACGCGAAGATCATAGTGGTATCCTCTCGCGGTACGCGAGAGGTTTGAATTCCGGGTAAGAATTTTGGGACTCCCTCGCGGTACGCGAGGGAGGTGGCCAAAACGCCTCGCGGTACGCGAGGAATAAAAAAAAAAAAAAAAAAAAAAAAAAAAAAAAAAAAAAAAAAAAAAAAAATCTTGGGATAAAAGTCTTCCGCGCGTTTTCGTATTTTAAAAGTGGTGTGTTACAACTTGGTATCAGAGCAATGGTTTGAGGGATTTGGTGTGGTGGCACCAAACTCAAACCGGATGCTCTTGATATGGGGGAAAATGATACGAGAATCCATGAAGGACTTGACTAAGACTCGGAGCTTGCGGAAATGAAAGGTTAGTAATGATTTGATAAAATGATAATATATATATATGGTGTATGTATATATGTATGATGAATGTTGTTAAGGTGTTATGTGTGCCGAAACTTGTTTTGTGACTTGTTATATGGAGATGGTAATTACAATTGGGCATGGCGTACTATTAAACATGTCTGGCCAATATGTTTAATAAGACGAAATATGCAAGAGACTTTATGATAACCATATAACAATGAACATTTGCAAGGATTAGATGAAGGTGGTTATATGTGTGTGTATGTATGTTTATGGATGATTATATGGGGATAATACATATGCACAAAGATAAGATATAGTGCCTTAACAAGTGGGTAGATTAAAGACCTATAAGCAGGTAGAACATCTACAACTTGGTTAAAATTTCTCGGGAAGACTAAGGGGCACATGTGTAAGTAGAAGAAATGGTGGACGCAAGTCATCTTAAGGACTCGAGTACGTTAGAGTCTAGACGTGTATCACCTCGTGGGTGGTGAGGAACATGGAATGTGTTGGGAGAAATAGAATGCATCAACCTAGCGGAGGATGGCTAGAGCTTTCTATCATGTGGTATTGATCTTCCTTCGAGGAAGATAGGGATATTTGAGGCAATCCTTGAGAGGAACAGAATGAAGCCTTGAGAGCGGAAAGTATATCGTTTGGCGAACCGAAGTGGAAGGAAAACCTTGTTTTCACAAGGGGATTCGTGGTGTGCAAACCAAAAGAGTTGAAAGGTGAGAGAATTAATCTTTGATTAATTAGCAGTTGATCACTATAATGGTATTGGCTTTGAAGCAATCCATGGTGATTGAAAGAAGGTGCATCACTCGCGATGAGTTGACTTCAGGTCGTGGCGGAAATTTGGTAGATTTTGATCCGATGATTGTAGAAGAGGTGATGGGTTACTTAGTAACCATATCATAGTCAAGTATGATAAAGGGGTGACGTGTTAATCTGTTCTCATTAGAGACAGTGAAACACGAGGCATACGAATTGGTGTGTATACATGGCTTGTGCCATTGACATCAACCGGGGATATAAAGGGATACTTAGTATTCCAGTTGAGAAAAGGGGACCATGTGATTGTTCTATAGTACATAAACTTTTCGGTGGAAAAGGAAAATGGAAGAGTGCGTTTTGGCACTGACAGTCGGTGATAGGATAAAAACTGACTAAAGGTCTCACGGTTTGTGGACTTTATGGTCAAGGGGTAAATGATAAAATGTACATAGGTGGAATGTGTACATAAATGGTGGATGAAGTCTTAGAACTTCATAAATGATGTTGGAAGTCTTTTGGACTTCACAAACGGTGTTTGAAAGCGAAGTCTTCGAACTTCAAAAGGTGGATTCGGTGATTTAGATCCTTAAATCTCAAAGGATGACTTACGTTTAAGTCAATGGAAATTCTTAGGATGTTTGGGTCGCAGATAGGAATCTTCCTCCCAGTGTTGTAAAAGAGGATTCAAGTAAGGAAGTTATCGTATCCTTACTTGAGGAGGTTGCATGCTTTATCGATTAAGAATTGATGAGCTGAAGACTCGAGCTTCAAGGGGTATTATGTTTGGGTGTTGGGATCCTCGAATCCCAAGAGGTATGAACTTGAGACCTTGAGTCTCAATGGGTGGATTGGTGAGATAGCTTTGAAATTTTCATTTAAGAGGTGAATGACGTGGGATTAGAACTTGGATTTCCTTAGTTGTCAAACGTGTTGACTACTCGTATAAGGTGGTTCAAAAATCCAAGTATCCCATGGTTAGGAGTGTTGAAATTCAAGTGGAAACTTGACGTCATAAAAGTTTTCCTTTGAAATGTGGTGTTTCGGGTTTGAGATCATAGGAGGATAGGTTCACGTATCGTTGGGTTGTCCAACATGGGGACTTTATTGGTGGATAGATTAATGTTTGGGAACTTCTCAGATGAAACGAGTGGGCTCCATAATACATTATGCGTGACCAAACACGAAATCGTTAGGAGGTTGGAACTGTTGTTATTTCATTATGGTGAAGATATGATAAATGATAAACGTTTCGCCTAATTGAAACAGAGACCATCTTAGATAGTGGGCGATCTAATTGGTGCAAAAAGTAGACAAAATGCGTTTTCGTCGTCGAAGGAACCATTAAAGACGGAGTTAACACTTGGTGGGGATTTGAAGATGGAACGGGTGGTTCTTATGTTGACAAGCTTTGGGAAAATAATTCGGGGTTAAAGACATGCTTTGATAGGATTTGGATTCCTAGGTTGTCAAGTGTTTTGACAACTATTTTAGATGAGGCGCATAAATCCAAATATTCTATCCATCCGGGGGCCACAAAGATATTTTATGATTTAAGGTATCATTTTTGGTGGCCGGGTACGAGGCGTGAAGTTGTTAAGTATGTTGAAGGGTGTCTCACATGCTTAAGAGTAATGGCGGAACACCAAAAGCCGTATGGAAAGCTTCAACCGCTTGAAATACCGCTTTGGAAATGGGAGAATATAGCTATGGATTTGATCACTAAACTACCAAAGACCCGAAAGGGTTATGATGCGATATGGGTAGTAGTGGATCGGTTGACGAATAGTGCATAATTCCTTCCTATAAAGGAAACGTACTCATCGAATAGATTGACAGAGTTATATGTACAAGAGATTGTGTCACGCCATGGGGTGCCGGTGTCGATTATATCGGACCGGGATACGAGATTCACTTCTCGTTTTTGGAAGAAATTCCATGAGGACATGGGAACGAGGTTGAACCTTAGCACCGCCTATCATCCACTAATGGATGGGCAAAGCGAGCGAACGATTCAAACGCTCGAGGATTATGATGCGAGCGTGTGCTCTGGATTTTTGGGGAAAGTTGGGACGATCATTTACCGTTGGCAGGAATTTTCTTATAACAATAGCTACCGTTCTAGTTTTGGTATGCCGCCTTTCGAGGCGTTGTATGGGAGAAAGTGTCGAACACTCGTGTGTTGGGGTGAAATTGGTCAACGGGAACTTGGTAATGTCGAGGCGGTCAAGGAAACTAATGATAGTATTGACCAAATTAGAGCACGCTTGAAAACGGCTCAAGATCGCCAAAAGTCCTATGCGGATAATAGGAGGCGGGCGATTGAGTTCCAAGTGGGGGACGTTGTGCTTTTGAAAGTCTCTTCTTGGAAATGGGTGATACGGTTTAGGAAACGGGGAAGTTAAGCCCACGTTTCGTCGGACCGTTTAAGATGATAGTAAGGGTGGGTGCGGTAGCTTATGTTTGGAGCTACCGGAGGGACTAAGCAGACTTTATAGCACGTTTCATGTGTCTCATTTGCGAAAATGTTTGACGGATGAATCTACTTTTGTCCCATTGGAGGATATTGAATTGGATGATAAGTTGATTTATGTTGGGGAAACGGTGGCAATCTTGGATAGAAAGGTGATGCGTGTACGCATTAAAGAGATTAGCCAAGTTTTGGCAAGGTGGAAACGTAAGAAGGGAGCGGAAATGACTTGGGAAACCGAGGAGGAAATGCCCAAATATTATCCGAACCTTTTTATGTGAAGTCGGGTTTCGGGGACGAAACCCAAATAAGGGGAGGTGATTTGTAACGAACCAAAATCCGGGTCTCGTTATAAATGAATAAATATTTCTAAATAAATATTATGGGAAAATAATATTTTAGAAATAAGTTGAAACAAGCGGGTTTCAAGTTAGTAACGGGGTTATACTAGTTTTTAACTAGTTTTGGAAAGATATGGGTGAAATTGAAAGTTGAGGGACTAAAGGTGTAAAGTGGCCAAAATCTGCTATTTGACTTGGTGAAAGTCAAAATTGAGTCTCATTTGGTGTTTAGGTCGTTCAAGAGCAAAGGAGAAAAAGAGGAAACGGGTTTGGAGCTTGAATCTTGCATTTGAAGCTCGGAATGAGGAGGTTTTGGCTCACACAACACTTTCCTAACATCAAGTAAGTGTTAATCATCCTTTTGATCTCACTTTAGATGTGTTCTTGATGGGTTTTGAAAGAAAACCGAAATTTTGTATGCATGTGATGAAATGGTGTTAGATTATTGATAATCTAGCTAAACTAAAGGTAAAGAGTAGTGATTAACATCCTAGAACCCTTTGATTATGATTTTGAAAAGTTAGGGTTCATATGGTGGAAATTGGGGGTGTTTGGATCATGATGATAAATGGCGAATTAATGAAGATTAAGTGTTTTTAAGATGTTAGACACTTGAGCAAACACCAAATTAACTTAATAATAATTTTTGAAAGAAGAATTAGTGTTAAGATTAAGTTAATGAAACTCAAGTAGGTGAGTTTGTGGTGAAAGAGGGTGTTTGGCTATGAGGATAACCCAAACGGGTCAATTTGGGTTGGAATTGGGAAATTGGGTTGTGAACTCAATTGTAATGAAATGTTGGTATATGTTAGATTACTAAACTAGGCGAATGTGTTTAGGTAATCAAATTGCAAGCTTGAGAGCGGTGCGGGATCTTCTAACCCGAAAGGTAAGTGCCTATGCACTTACTTAGTATTGATGATAAATGGTGAATTTTGTGAATTATGTGTTATGTGATTGTGTACATACTTGTGATATGATAAATTGTGAATGATTTAGTATGTACAATGAATGAATGTAATTATAGTGTTAAGCTATAATGGAAATGGATCATGTGTTGATCATAAATGAAACGGGGATAAATGAGTTTTATGCAAGATTGTATGCATAATGTGTAAAGTTGCACAATTTGTTATGTGGTATGAATGAGCATGAAATTGTATGCAAAATTGAAGGAATGTAGTTATAGTATTTATACTATAATGGATATGTCGATATGGAGTTATGGTCTATGAACCATAATGGATAGAATGGATATGGAGTTATGGTCTATGAACCATAATGGATAGAATGGATATGGAGTTATGGTCTATGAACCATAATGGATAGAATGGATACGGAGTTATGGTCTATGAACCATAATGGATAGAATGAATATGGAGTTATGGTCCAAGTACCATAATGGATAGAATGGTTATGGAGTATAATCTCGTATCCTAAATGGATATGAAGTTATGGCCTACGTGCCATAATGGAAATGGAAATGTGGTAATGAAATGATGAAAGAAACTTGTATGTGAAAAGTATGTGTATGAAAACCTTAATTGACCAAATGGGTGCAAACGGGTCAAATGGGTCAAATGGGTGAATTATGATCTAGTGTTATGATGGAAATGAGATTGTGGCCAATGTGCCATAATGGAAAAGGAAATGTGTTAATATGAATGATAAATGAAAAGAATGAAACTTGTAGGTGAAATACAAGTGTTATGTAGCCAAATGTTAAAATTTGGTGGAAACGGGTCAAATGGGGGAATGGGTGGAAACAAGTAGAATTTACTTGTTTGTTATGTTTTATCTTCATTACTAATGGTGTTATGTTTTGTGGTTATGTAGGAAAAGCTCCGATGTAGTCCAAGTCAAGTCCAAGGCTCTGGCGGGTTCTCGTATGTGCAAATGATTGGTTTTTGGGCTATGTATTGAAATCCTCGAAAGGGGTGTGCGTTTGGGTCAAGAATTTATGTTTTGGTGATTTTGTGGTGTAGGTAAACTTTTGGTCAAAACCCAGGTGTCGGGTATTTTTAGTTTGTGTTTTGGATGCAAAAAGTTGGAAAAATGGCAAAGTTTGAAATCTGCAGCTGAAGGGAAACTCACTGGAAATCTGGTGCCTCGCGGTACGCGAAGAACCTGGTATGGTTCTTTCGCGGTACGCGAGGGACAAGTTATCCGGATTGCCTTCCTTTGGCTCTCTCGCGGTACGCGAAGATCATAGTGGTATCCTCTCGCGGTACGCGAGAGGTTTGAATTCCGGGTAAGAATTTTGGGACTCCCTCGCGGTACGCGAGGGAGGTGGCCAAAACGCCTCGCGGTACGCGAGGAATAAAAAAAATAAAAAAAAAAAAAAAAAAAAAAAAAAAAATCTTGGGATAAAAGTCTTCCGCGCGTTTTCGTATTTTAAAAGTGGTGTGTTACATGCTGCAAAGGCTTGCTCCAAGTGACAAGGTAATAATGGTAAACGTGGTCCTGATGATGACGAAGCTCCAAAGTACGGTGATGGAACTCGTTCCTGTCTAACCCATTTGCTCAGTAAACCGGGGTACCAATCCCAGTAACTCCCATTCTGGATATGCATGGGCTCTCCATACACAATAGAGTTATCAGTGGGCTCAAGCCTACGCCTCTTGGGCTCCGGTGATGCAATGGCAAGAATGTCATGTTCCTGATTGGTAGGTGGTGAAGATGGTGGTGTAGACATAATTCCTGAAACATAAGGAGTAAGTGTCTATGCCAAGTAACTAATGTGTGTGGCTATAGTCTAGAATGCAGTCCTAGTTCTCTATAACCAATGTCTCTGAAACCAATCTGTCACACCCCCAAATTCCACTAACGGAGTTTTACCGTTTTGGAGGGTGACCAACCAGGATTTCAGTCATCAGTTACTTCAAACAACACTATATTGGACTTGAAAAGTAATAATATAAAAGATCAAGGTTCAGAGTGTATATGCGGAAGCGTTAAATGAAAGTAAATGCGCAAAACAACGCGGCCAAGTCCAATTACAAACAAAACATAAATATTATTCAGTAGATAATTATTTCAATTGGAATCCAAGACACATGCATGACTTAACGTGATCCTGAGTGCCAACCTGAGAAAACATGTAAGAAAATGAGTCAACACTAGGTTGGTGAGTTCACAGGTTTCAATCATTTAAAGTAAAGCGTTTACGGATTATGTACATTCAATATGTATATCAATATGTTGCATGCCTATATTCATGTTTTGCTAAAGCGCTCGCAACCAAAACTGACAGTGTGTTTGTTTGTTTGCCTCCAGTCAGGTCTATCAACTCTGACTAATGTGTTAAGGTCAATATAACACCCGTTCGACCTCCAATCGAGTTAGCGCGACTAACACGGGTGGGGTTTGTCAAACCCGGTAGTACTACCAAAATTACCTCGTTCATACCATATTAACGGTCCGATGTGTGTGAGGACTTTTCATGATAGTGTGTTACGCTTAGCCTCAACAGTGATATTATATGAATTACAATAAACCAAAAAGGTTGTGACATGTATTCTCCCCCAAATAAAAACAGTAAAAGGGGCCGTGAAACTCACCTGCGTGGCGTAGTAGGTAGTATCACACAAGTATGAGATTTGAAATCTCAAGTGTTAGCCTGCACGGCTTACGTATTCCCTATAATCATAAACACATAAATTAGGGACACGATGGGATTTGTGACGACGACACGAAAGATTGAACGCCTTGACGCATTCTTGGGATTTAAGAGTAGACGAACGTGTCTACGGAATTATATATATATATATATATATATATATATATATATATATATATATATATATATATATCCTAATATAATAATTAAGGTCGAATCGTTACGCGTCGTACGTTAATAACGAATAATAAATAAATAAATACATTCGTACGTTAAAGTTGTTTACAAAAGTTAGAAAAATAATATAATTTAATATATTATTTTAAGGTTCGAAGGATTAACTAAATAATCATTTGTGGAGAAATAATAAATATAATATTTTTAATCGATATAATAAATGCGAGTAAATAATATAACTAATTATATTATTATTTAGTTTAAAACGTCACACGAGGTATAAAACGATACGAAATAATATAAATATATATTATTTAGTAACATTAGTCAAGGGTTGAAAATAATATAAATATATTATTTTATACGAAGTTACGGTTTGAAAATAATATAAACATATTATTTTTGTTTGACAATAACATAAATATTTTATTTACAAAAGTGAGAATAATATAAAAATAGGTTAATAATTCAAACCCGAGCCTACGGGTTGTTTCCCGGGCTTAAACTCATTTATATAATAATATAATATTATAGGGTTTGATTTTTATATTAAAATAATACAAGAAAATGCTCCAAAAATAAAATGTGGGAGCCCGGTCTCGAACCCGGGTCTCTCCCACACACGCACACAGCTCTAACCAGTCCCGACCGCTAGGCTATCGCAATAGAATCCGATTTGAATTTGTTTTATTCACTAACTCCCCTGTGTTCTAATATCCCATCGAAGCCGAGATTAGATCAGTCCCGATTCATTCGACTTCGATTACGATAGATCCAAGGTTCATAGGGGTTTTGTTTATCGGGGTTTTGCGAACATGTGTGAGAGTTTAATTTCAAAAACAACGAGTCTGGGTCGGTTAATTCTTGATTTGGAATCTCGTAACCCTAGATATGAACTCAAAACCAAATCGAATTATTCTGATACAACTTGTTAGAATGATGTGGCTTTTACTCATAAGAGCATTACGAATCTGTTGGTATAAATTAATTTGATTTAAAACTGGTGTAGATTAGGATTCTATTAACCAGAAAACTCATGAACCCTAGATCTTTGATCTTGGTAAATTCGATAATACAGATTTGAATTGGCATAGGGCTTTTGTTAAACCAGTGATTACGAGTCTTATGATGTAAGTTAATTGGATTTAAACAGGGTCTAGGGTGGTGATCGGTTAAACTGGTTTTACAAGAACCCTAGGTATCGGATCATGATGATTCCGATAATGTAAGCCCAATTAATCATGGGGCTTTTGATTTAGGGACTGAAACGAATCTATAGGTATAAGAAATTACCAGATATGATGTCGAATTGAGGGTGCTCCACTTAATGGACTCCGACTTCGGTGGTTTTGGTCCCCGACGGCTCCGGCTTCGTCTCTGCTCGTGTTGGTGTGTGGAATTGTTTCTGAGAGGTGTGATAGAGGTGCGCAGATGATGAATTTAGAGGATAACAGACCAAATGATCGAATTCGTTTGGAATAGAGGTGGGTTTTGACGGTTATAACATGAATTCGCATTATGATAATTAATTTGGTGTAATGGTGATGATTAATGCATTGATGGAGTCGCGAATGTCATTAACATGAACTTCTGTTACGATTTGATCAATTCTCGATTGGAATTTGGTTCAATTGAAACGTCTTTGACTTTCCAAAAAGTCAACCGGAGTTAAATTCGTTGATTTTGACTTTGGGAAGTCAATTGATTGGGTTTTAGGAGTTGGCAGATTCAGTCCCTGAAGTTTGAGATACAAAACTGACAGAATTGGCCCCTGGGGTTAGATATTTAACTGGATTTAGTTAACAGGGTTAAGTTTTTAACCGAATATTTAATGGGATTGTTAACGGAGTTAACATGAAAAGTTGGATTGTCACACTAGGGCATACGTAAGCCGTTGCAGGCTAGCACTTGTGGTCCCAATCTCTTTCTTGTGTGATTCAACCTACTACTCTACTCAGGTGAGTTTCATGACCCCTTTTACTGTTTTATTTGGGGGAGAAAGCATGTCACAAACTATTTTGATTACTGTAATTCATATGATGTCACTGTTGAGGCTAAACGTAACACACTATCATGAAAGTCCTCACACACAGACCGTTAATATGGTATTAGCGAGGTAATTTTGGTAGTACTACTGGGTTTGACAAACCCCATCCGCGTTAGTCGCGCTAACTCTATTGGAGGTCGAATGGGTGTAATATTGACCTTAACACATTAGTCAGAGTTGATAGACATGGCTGGAGGCAAACAAACAAACACTGTCAGCTTCGGTTGCGAGCGCTTTAGTAAGACATGAACATAGGCTAGCTACCTATAGATATGCATATTGAATGTACATAATCTGGCAAACACTCTCTTATTGCAAACTTGAAACCTGTGAACTCACCAACCTCGTGTTGACACTTTTCGTACATGTTTCTCAGGTCGCTAAGGCACAGGTTGCACAACTAGGAAATGCATGGAGTCATACTATCATTTCACTCATATGCAAACCGTTAAAACAATTCACTTACTTTTATTAAACTAAACTTTGGCGCGTTGTTTTGCGCATTTACTTACTTGTCTAAACGCTTCCGCATTAACTCTGAACTTTTTTGTTATGAAATTTTAAGTCTCCTATAGTGTCGTTTGATGTAACTAATTACAGAGATCCTGGTGTGTCACGTCTCTAACGGTACAACTCCGTTAGTGGAATTTGGGGGAGTGACAGATTGGTATCAGAGTCATTGGTTATAGAGAACTAGGATTGTATACTAGACTATAACCCACACACGTTAGTTACATGACACAAACACTCATACATGCTACACGTAGCATCTACACATGTGTTGCATTGCAGGCATGTTGACATCATTCATATCACCCTCTGCTGACGAGGAACTCGTCATTCGCATTGCATCATCATTTCTAGGGGAGACACTCGAGGAATCATCAGAACAACATCCACTCCCGTCAGAGGGCAGTGAGATGGAGCCTTCGGAGGAGTCACTCACACCACCATCATCTACACCCTTGTTACACCACCAAAGCCGAAGATAACACCGGCTTGAGCCTATCGATGACACAATCGGAAATGGTGGGCCTTCTCAAGTCCGTGTTAGGGGCGACACATAGCACTAACACATGTCTCTTTGGGAGTTGGGTTTGTCGGAGGCGAGTCCCTCCTGCACCCACTAGCAACTATATCCCGACCTCACTAGCTTTACTATACTTCAAGCCCGAACCCGTGGGCCTCGCTTGAGGTACGCCGTGTGAAGGCAAACCGTTGCACGCATTATTACATAATCCATTGACACATAGATATCATCACTTTCCCGAGCCGTGGGCTCGCGCTTTGGTCGATATTCTGTTGAAGAAAGATTGACCATAAGGTTGAGAACGAGTTGCTCATTGCATACTCAAACCCTATCCTGACTCAGTTGGAAGGACGACTACTTTGCCTCTTCCGGTAACACATTACCATGAACTAGTTTTGCTCCTCGAAGCCGAATTTCATGTACATGTTTGTTTCATGTGCATGTTCCCATCTACAATCCACTGGATTGGACTCTCGTATTGTGTTTCAACTCGAGTGAATACTCGGATCAAACGATTCCCGACTACTCATCCTGATGTGAGTCCTAGTTGACCAACTTATGGTTGATGAATGAGCCTTTCAATGACTTATCGTCTCTAACAACACTTTTGTACTCAGCCACAAAAATTGAGGGACATTTTAACACCGGACAGGGAGAAGCCAGGGTGAGCATGCAAAGCAAATTATCATTACGGGTGCACACGTAATAGTAATTTGAGGTGCATGTAAGTCCTGGTGAAACCTAGTGTGTGGATAAATGGTCCTGATCAGTGATTTACAGACTCAAGTTTCCACTGTCTATAGAAACTCTCGTAACCTACTCAACGACTAGTTGGTATCATTAAACATGTTCAACGGTTGATAGACGCAACTATCAAGTTGAATAGATTTACGGACACACTGAGCTATCATCAATGGAACCCATTACTTTATGTCACTCATGTAAGAGTCTTAGTGAACTTAAGACTCTCATCCAGACTTGATCAATGAAACCAACTAGATTGAAACTCTAGTATAACCTCACGGTAAACCCACCGACTCCAAGGATGTAAGCGGAATTTGAAGAATTTCTTCTAAGGTAACACGTTATCCCTTACACTCCAACACTAAATTCCATTTGACCATATTACTTTATCAGGTGGCTAATCCTTAGTCTAATTCGATTTATGCCCCAGCATACCCAACTCTGCAATCAGATTTCTTTCGTCACGAAATAATCCAGTTGTTTCAAAGACATTAGAAAGCGGGGATTTAATCTAACTAACCATCAGTTGAACGCAATTACTTAAACAGACATCCTATCCCTTATAAGCGTCGGTCTCACTAGAAGTCTCAGTATGACTTTACGAATTTCATGCTGGTGCGGTCGTACTCCGACTCTATTAGAAAACTAAGTACACTATAGGGATAACAGACGGTCAAATAATCGAAGCAACTCACAATCTTAAGGAGTGTAAACTGGGATTGGCTGGTCATAAGCTTGACATTGACCTCATGCCAGTCACACTCGGTAGTTTTGACGTAATTTTCGGAATAGATTGGTTATCTAAGAACCAAGCCGAGATTATTTGTCGTGAGAAAATTGTTCGCCTTCCTCTCCCGAGTGGAGAAACCCTTTCTGTCCAAGGCGAAAGGAGTGGTGCAGTCATTGGCATCATATCCTTCATGAAAGCACAAAAGTGTCTACGTAAAGGTCATGCTGCCATTCTGGCTCTCGTCACCGAGCAACTTATCTGAAAGTCTTCCCGAAGACCTGCCTGGTCTTCCACCACATCGTCAAGTCAAATTTCAAATTGATCTAGCACCCGTAGCAGCGCCGATTGCTCGGGCACCCTACAGACTTGCACCCAGTGAATTACAAGAACTATCTACACAACTGCAAGAGGTGTTGGATAAAGGTTTCATCTAACCTAGCTCATCACCATGGGGAGCCCAGTCTCATTCGTCAGAAAGAAAGATGGAACTTTCCATATGTGCATCGATTATCATGAACTGAACAAAGTGACGATCAAGAACCGTTATCCTCTACCCCGCATTGATGATCTATTTGATCAACTCCAAGGATCAAGCTTCTATTCCAAGATATATCTTAGATCCGGTTATCATCAGTTGAGAGTCCGAGGTGAAGACATCTCAAATACGGCATTCAGAACTAGGTATGGTCACTACGAATTCATGGTCATGCCATTCGGACTGACCAACGCACCCGCGGTGCTCATGTATCTCATGAACCATGTGTGTAAACCGTACCTTGATCAGTTCGTCATCGTCTTCATTGATGACCTCCTCATCTATTCCAAGAATAGGGATGAACATGAAGAACACCTGCGTTTGATTCTGGAATTGCTGAAACAAGAGCAATAGTATGCCAAATTTTTCCAAGTGCGAATTCTGGGTTTGTGAAGTGCACTTCTTAGGACATGTAGTCAACGAGAAAGGAATACATGTCGATCAATCTAAGATAGAATCCATCAAGAATTGGGCGGCACCGACAACTCCGACAGAGGTGCGATAATTTCTGGGATTGGTAGGGTATTACCAGCGATTCATCGAAGGATTTTCCAAGATTGCCCAACCCCTCATCGCTCTAACTCAAAAGGGTAAACCCTATAATTGGAGTGACACCCAGGAGTCAGCGTTCCAACTTCTTAAACATAAACTTTGCAGTACACCCATCCTATCTCTTCCGGAGGGAACAGATGATTTTGTGGTATATTGCGATGCATCCATTCAAGGTCTTGATTGTGTATTGATGCAACGCGAGAAGGTTATCACATACGCTTCTCGTCAACTGGAAATCCATGAGAAAAACTACACGACTCATGACTTAGAGTTGGGAGCCGTGGTATTTGCACTAAAGATATGGAGACATTACTTGTACGGTACCAAATACACCATCTACACCGATCACAAGAGTCTTCAGCATATCTTTGAACATAAAGAGTTGAACATGCGACAACGTCGTTGGGTCGAACTCTTAAATGACTATGACTGTGCAATCAGATATCATCCAGGGAAGGCTAATGTGGTAGCCGATGCCCTAAGCCGTAAGTACACCAAACCTAAACGAATTCGAGCATTACAACTTACTATTCACACCGGATTACCTGACAAAATCAGAAGTGCTCGACTTGAAGACCTTAAAGAGGAAAACCTACCGCTGGAAGCCACACGCAGTATGGAAGAAAAACTTGAGGTCAAATCAGATGGAATTCGCTTCCTGGCAGAGCGAATATGGATTCCAGTGTATGGGAACTTAAGAGAACTAGTTATGGATGAAGCTTACAAATCTCGATACTCTATTCATCCAGGTTTCGACAAGATGTACCATGACCTAAAGGTGTTATATTGGTGGCCGAAGATGAAAGCTGATATAGCCACCTATGTGAGCAAGTGCCTAACCTACTCAAAGGTCAAAGTGGAATACCAAAAGCCTTCTGGTCTACTCCAACAACCAAAGATTCCAATGTGGAAATGAGAATAAATTTCCATGAACTTTATCACTATACTACCCCGAACTCCTATCAGATGCGACACCATCTGGGTGATCGTAGATCGTGACAAAATCCGCTCACTCTCTGGCAATCAAAGAAACTGACAAAATGGAAAAACTTACTCGTATATATCTAAAGGAAGTAGTCTTTTGGCACAGAGTGCCAATCTCTATCATTTCGGATCGTGACGCCCGATTCACATCACGTTTCTTGCAATCTCTACAAAAAGCTTTAGGCACGCGTCTAGATATGAGTACAACGTACCATCTTCAAACTGATGGTCAAACGGAACGTACCATTCAAACCTTAGAGGACATGCTACGAGCTTGTGTGATCGATTTCGGTAACACTTGGGAATCTCACTTACCTCTAGTGGAGTTCTCCTACAACAACAATTATCACACTAGCATCAAGGCAGCACCATTCGAGGCATTGTACGGACATAAATGCCTATCTCCTATCTGTTGGGATGAAGTTGGGGATAGCCAACTTACGGGTCCTGAACTTGTATTCGAAACATCTGAAAAGATCGTTCAAATTCAAAACCGTATGGCGGCAGCTCGTGATCGTCAAAAGAGCTATACCGACAAGCGTCGTAAACCGTTAGAGTTTCAACTAGGTGACGTGGTTCTACTCAAAGTCTCACCTTAGAAAGGTGTAATTCGCTTCGGGAAACGAGGCAAACTGAATCCTCGTTATGTTGGACCATTCAAGATAGTGAAGAGAATTAGCCCAGTAGCGTACCAACTGGACCTACCTGAAGGGCTGAGTGGTGTACATGATGTCTTTCATGTCTCGAACTTGAAGTAATGTCTAGCAGACGAGACACTCGCGGTTCCTCTTGAGGAACTACAAATCGATGAACAACTATGCTTCATTGGAGAACCGGTGAAATCATGGATAGTGAAGTCAAAATGCTCAAACACTGTAAAATCCTGATCATCAGAGTTCATTGGAACTCGAAAAGCGGACCAGAATTCACATGGGAGCGCGAGGACCAGACGATGCGCAAGTATCCTCATCTGTTCAAGCACTCTACGTCAAAACTTAAGGTATTATTCTAATTTTCGGGACGGAATTTCTTTCAACTAGGGGATGATGTGACACCCCAGAATTTTTTTTTATCTATTCTAATTTTCGAGACAAAAATTCTTTCAACTAGGGGATGATGTGACATCTGACTCTTTTAAATTAACACCGTTAACTCAATCCCGTTAAATCTTAACCTAATTAACTCAATTCAAAACCCAGGGACTAATTCTGCTAATTGCTCAAACCCAAATTCACATAAAACTGCAAGGATCAGTTGTGTAATTAATCTAAACTCAATCCCGTTGGCTTCTGAAGTCAAAATTGAGTGTATATAGTTGTTGTTGACTTTTTGAAAGTCTAACAACCATGTTCTTGACTCAAATTCACGATTTTCACTTCATTGTAACTACCATACACAACTACTATCATTAAAAGACAATCATTGAGGCTTTAAACGGCATTATTGATCAAATTAAACCCAATTATGAATAATTCAATACATAACCGTCGATATCATAGCTATAGCCTCTCAATTCGATCAATTGGTTTAATAATTTTGTAATCAAACCTTCTGCGCACCTCATTCGAACCTCTGTCAAGCTCCTACATGTCCCATCTTGGCCGGTGATATATCCTAAATTATACATGTTTTTCATGCATAATAATCCCCATATTATGGTACTAATTGATTAATAACCTTACAATTGATACTTAAAACGTTAATATGTCACAATTGTAGGTTATTCGGTGCTCCAAGATAAACAAACCAAAAACCAGCTTAAAACATGAAGAAATCAAGCTTTTGGAGGACCAAACCCGAGCATTGACCCCCAAGAAGTCAAACCAAGTCAACCAACAGGTAAAAGACGAGCCTGGGGAGCAGGCAGAGGGTTGCATGGCCGTGCAACCCATTGCACGGTTGTGCAATGCCCTTCTGCCCTCCCCAGACTCCGGTACACTGTCCTTTGTACCCTGTTTGATTCCCGAGGTGTTTGCACGCCCGTGCAATCCAATGCACGGTCGTGCATTGCTCATTTTGAGGCCTATAAATAGATGGCTTGAGTTCTTCATTGAAGCATCCCTTACACACCCCAAGAACACACCTGAGAAATCTTATTTCATAGTTATAGTGTAGTAGTAATGAGTAGAGGGGCTCTTCCTCCTTGTTCCGCAATAGGGGAGTCTACGAAACTCAGCATTGTGCTAGTTAGTACGGCCATTTGTGGCTAGACTCTTTGTATTGCTAGGGTGAAGATGAAGTTTGGTGCATGTTAATGTTTAACGTATTAATCCAAGTGATGTGTTTATCTCTTTAACTATTCGTCCTTAAAACCACCATTTTGGTGGGCTTTTATTATTGTCTAAATCCGTCTTTATATTTGTGAGTGTTCTTGATTTTTAAAGTGTAAAACCTTTTTAATCAATTTTCTCTTGAAGCTTGTACGTCTTTATACAAGTAGAGATTGATAAGCCAAGGCTTGGTTAACACTATTAAGATCGTACGTCTTTATACGAACTTATTATGCGACCAAGAATTGGTGAACTCATGTTGGGAACGGTACGTCTTTATACTTGGTCCCATTGTTGCACCGCCTCCCGGTGAGTAAAATATAATCACCTATTTAACTCTAATACAAAGCAGTTTACGTTCGATGTCGATGACCATTCGAAGGGTTGAGAGTAATTGTTTTCCTTAACGGGAGGCACTACCACTTGTTAAAGCTTTTAAATTTGCAAATCAAATGTCGTGAGGACGAGGCTCTAACGGTGACCCGGGTCACACATTTGTAGTAGTCATATCACTGGATTAGTTAACTTAACATTATCACGCACCAAACGAATTCGAAACCCAAAGAAATACTATTCGTAACATGATCATTTCCGATCTATTTACTTTCCTGTTATTTACTATTCTGTTCGTTACATTTCTGTTACACACTTCACGCACGTTTTTACTTTTCTGCTATTTACTTTATCGCCATTTACTTTTCTGTCATTTACTTTCCTATTTCACAAGCACACAAAACTCACTCACTAATTAAACCGGCTAAACGTTAATAAAAGTTGAGTATTGGAATTCGACCGTGTCCGTTGGTTCGATACTTGGTTCTTACCTAAACTATATTACGCTGCGAAATGTGCACTTGTCTATTGTGTGTGTTTTAAGTTAAAGTAATTATCATTTTATAAATTTAAAACCTGATCTCGTGAAACCATCCTAAAAATATATTTATTATATTTTTACATATTAAAACATTATGCATCAAGTTTTTGGCGCCGTTGCCGGGGACACGGCGATTTCAAGAAAAATTCGAGTTAACGGATTAGCCTTTTTTAGGGTTTGTTTTGATTGTTCTTTACAACAACTTTCATGGATGACAACTACGAGAGTTGTTATGGAGGACACCAAGACGACTATGAGTACCACTATTCAGAGGTTTGGCGTGAGATCTGTGGGGAACCCCACTGCACTCAAGATTGTTATCACTATCAAGGGTATTCCACAGATTTTCACCAACCCTACTGGCAACCATATGAGGAGACCACACCGCCACAAGAAATTCAACACTCAACTCTAGAATCTGACTCATGGACACCAGGAAATCTGTTTCGTCATTTGGAAGAAATTAAGGTACAACTTATAAATAGCTCTACAACTGAACAACAAGTGTTTCATCATTTGGAAGAAAATAAGGTTCAATTCCTAAAGAGTTTTTCAACTGAACAACAAGATGATTCCTTCAAAGTCCAAGAATCAGAATTCATAGTTCCAACATCTGAAGTAAGGTCAAGTGACTCTAAGGAGCAAGAACTTTCCATCATCACAAGCATGGATCAATCGGAAGTGAGAACGGATGATTCAGAGGAAAAGGTTACTGCGACTTTACAATCACTTCTTGACTTTCCTGAGAAGCTGGAAGCTAAACAATCAAAGGATCCAGAAGAGCGAAGATCTAAAGAAGAACTGGTGGGAATCCTCAATGTGGAAGCACAAGAAGGATGTTTGGAACAGTCTGGAGTTCCTGTCACTTCAGAGACAACGTCATATGAAGAACCATATTGTGAGACCAACATCCAGGAGGAGATTATGCAGGAAAATGTGATCATCAATAAACAAATGACAATGGTGGCACCTCTTCCTTGCAACAGTGATAGCTTGCCTGTGACCAAGCATATCAGTGAATCACATAAGCCACAGGATAGGGCACCTCACTCTGAGGATCACTTCTCATGGAGGAAGCAATGTTCATCCAACAAAAACTATGTGACAAAATTATCATACCGGGGTGACTGTCTCCTTCACTACATGGGTTTCTTGAAGTTTGGTCCAGGAAATTTCAAATGGCGGTGGCGTGATTTAATTACATTGTTTTCTTTAGATGCTCTTCTATAGAGCATTCTAAATTTGGCAGGTTTGTAAAATTTTTAAAATTTCAAATCAATCCATCCAAACTAAAATTAAAACTATAAAAAGACTTTTAAAATACATAAATAAGTGATTCACCCGTTTTAGCACAAAAAAAGTTGAAAGTATTAAAAATAGAGAATTGTGGAAGGCCACCTAATGGGGGAATATGGCTCGGACCACTGTGACAAACCGTTTGCGACATCAGCCAACTCTCGAGAGTGTCAGCCGACACTAGCAAGTTTAACCAATTTTATGTATTGTATTCGCACAGATCACGTAACACTTGTGTAGCCCAAAGCCTTTTTAGTTTCCACGGTAGACCGTATACCAGGTGAGTTCTAACCCCCTTTTTGCCTGCTTTAGGGGTGGTGTGCATACTTATTGAAAAGTGTTTATTATATACTTTATATTAGTAAACGAAAGCGAAAATTATGTTTTAGAGAAATGTTTAAAAGAGGCAAAAGTACGATTTATGTAAAGAATAGTTATATTTATAGCAAGCGTTTATTATATTTTCATATACATAAACAAAGGCATGATACACGTGCAAAGTATATTTTAAGTAAAGTAAAGTTATATTTATAGCAAGCGTTTATTATATTTTCATATACATAAACAAATACATGATATATGTGCAAAGTATGTTTTAAGTAAAGTAAAGTTAGATTTTATGGCAAGCATTTACTATATTTTTATATACATAAATAAAGGCATATTATATGTTAAGTTTTGACAAGTTAAAGAAAGTTTTATGGAAAGAAAGTGAACAGTTTTCCTACGGGAATGTGTACCGGCTTGTTAAGGTCCTTTGGGGATAGATGTTACATGTACAAGATGTCAGTTATAGGTTATGCCCATTAGTAAGAACCTTTGTGGTTCGTTAAAAGTTGTACAACTGGGATGAGTGACAGTGGTTGCTCGGGAGGACCACACAACTCCCCTTAGTGTTAAGTGGTATCGTCGGTTCATGGCCTTTGGCCATGGGGGCATTGACCGGGTACTCGTCGGTTCATGGTCGTCGACCATGGGGGTGGTACAATAGTGACAAGGAAATTGACGGTTAAGCGGTATTGTTGGTTCATGGCCGTTGGCCATGGGGGCATTGACCAGATAAATGAATTGATGGTTAACGCATGTTTTTAAAATGTTTTGAAAAGTACAGTACGTAAAGTCTTGCCTAAATGGCAGTATGTATGTATTAGTAAATCTTTTGTATAATTGATTTAAAGTAAACGTTAGAACTCACTCAGCGTTGCTGATTTTTAGTATGCACATCAGTTAAGTGTAGGTGTCTGTATACGGATGATGATGTTTGGCTTAGCGCAGAGAGTTACCTGAAGATCAGTGTGTTGCATCCTGTTTATGTTTCTTTTGAGTATGTTGTTAAGACAAGATTTAGTTTGTAACTGATAAGTATGTTTAGACATGTTATGCTTCCGCTATTATGTTAAAGTTTAATCGTTTTCGCTGCGATGTGTTGATTGTCTCATGTTTATATGCTATGTGTTGATGTGTAAATGCAATAAGTGAGGCCTCCCGGGTTTGGGGCCTTACAACCGGGTTGTCCGCATCAGACAACTTATTGCAAGCTCATTGAGCTTTTGACAATAGGCTTCAAGAGAAGGTAGGGCCTTGAGCGTGAGGTTTGTAAACTCATGTTCAAAGGCAGCAACCCTAGTACCTTTGTTATTGAGAAAGATATTCTTGATGTTATTCCATGCTTCAAGGACAGTGGATTCAGGTTCCAGGACACAAATCAATAACTCGTCAGGTAGTGTGCCATAGATCCACTTAAGAACGATAGCTTCAATCTCGTCCCAGATTGAAAATGACGGATCGGTCCTAGCAGGTGAGTGTGTGCCATTGATTTGGGCTAAAACTTTGTAACCATGGGCATGTAGTTGAAAAAGCTTCACCCAATACGAGTAAGAAACATTGGTTCCATCTAAAACTCTGACCTTGTTTTGAATTTCGTGACTGTGTAGACCGGGTGGAGAGCAGGGATCGGTTTATCGGAGGGAGTTTGATGGCTTCGGCGGTGACTGTAGTCTCTTGTAAGGCCCCAAACCTGGGAGGCCTCACGTATTGGATTTAATCATCAACACATAGATCTTAAACATAAGACATTCAGATATCTCAGCGGAAACGATTTAAAACATAGCATAAGCAGCGGAAATTACCTAACTTGTCTGGTACGAATTTAAACTTGTCTTAAAATCTCATAAACTGTAAATATTGACTATTAAACATAACAACGGGATGCCAGATCTTTACTTTGGGTAACTCCTCAAGCCATCCAAGCATCCAAACGGTCACCTACACTCAACTGATATGCATACTAAAAATCAGCAACGCTGAGTGAGTTCTAATGTTTACTTTAAACCAGTCATATAAAAGATTTATCAATTATATACATACCGCCCTTAAGGCTAAACTTTACATATAGTATCTTTTAACTCATACATTCATTTTCTTGACTGAAACTTAGCCTTTTCTTTTCATTTCTTCCCATGGCTGCCCCAATTAACTCAAATCCAAAGGCCGACTACTAAGGGAAGTTAACACGATGCATCACCGTAACATTTTGTAACAGTCCTGACTAGTGTCAGGACGTTGTCACTCAACCGTTAATTCCATTAGTAAATGTTCAGGCACAAAACCTTCTTAGGCACTTAAGCCCTTCAATAGGCATCAGAGCCCTTCACTAGGCACCGAAGCCCTTTAACAGGCACCGAAGCCCTTCAATAGGCCCTACGTTAGGCACCGAGCCCTTCTATAGGCACTGAAGCCCTACTATAGGCACCAAAGCCCTACTATAGGCACTAAAGCCCTTATCTAACTCTCTGTACATTGTAACATTTGTCCCCGTAGGAACCGTAGCTTGACTTGGTACTTATTCCCGAAGGAAACTTTATCTTTTCTTCCCTTGTTAATGAAATGACTTTCTTTAAGACTTTACATTCATTCTTCGTTTAAAAATCATCTTTTACTACTCGTAGACATTTCATATTATCATTTATAAAACTCTGTTTGCCTCTTTTAAACTTTCCTTTTAAATCATGACTTTTGCCATCGTTTATCGTTTATTAATATACTATATAATAAACACATTATTCACTAAGTATGTACACCACCCCAAAAGTAGGCAAGAAAGGGGATTAGAACTCACCTAACTTTCTTAGCTACTTTTCCTAAGGCTCAACGATCTGTACGAGTGGTCATAAACGAAACGTGTTAACATCGTGTCATATTAAAACTATATGTCCGAAATCTACTCGTCGAAAACTCTACTTGGTCCGAAATCTATTTTCGATCGAAATCTATTTCGGTCGAAAAGTCCTTTCCGAAAACCATTTCGCCCGAAAACTAATTCGCCCGAAAACTAATTCGCCCGAAATGTCTTTCATCCAAAGGCTTGTTCCTCCGAAATCTGACCCGTCCGAAATCTCTTTTCGATCGAAATCTCACACCACGTTCGAAATACTTTTCGGACGAACTGGACTTTTCATTCCATTCATCGACTTTTCGAACGATTCATCTGATCTAAGCTAGATTCTTCGTTTTTGATCCAAAATCCCAAATTTTTACGTCCAAACTGTTCTAATCTTATCCATGAAGCTGAATCTATGGTTTTTATTCAAAAACACACGTAAAAATCTAATCTTTTTGAAGAAAACTTGTTGAAACCCTAAAAAGCTCATTTTAAACAAAATCTCAGATCTGAACGAGTTTTGTTACCGGATTGTGCTTGATTCTTCGGAGAAGCTTCAAACAAATGCTGGAGAAGAAGGTTGGGCGGATCTTTGGTCAAAACTGCCACTCTCTCTCTCTCTATCTCTAGATGTTTCTCTCTCTAGAATGGTGATGAAGATGAAGTGGGAAAATGAGGAAAAGAATGGAGGGTTAGGGTCTTAAGGCCCACCCTCACCCCCAACTCGGCCCACCTAGCGACCCGGCCCGAGGCCCGGTCCATCTCGTTTCTTCTTCTTTAATTCTATGTAAATCCTGTGCTCGTCCTATCGCTTTCGAAATACGGGATGTTACATCACTGAATGTGGCGGCGACGGTGACCGTAGTCACGGGAGGCGGCGACCGGAAAAACTAGGGTATAGAGCGGGTGCGCTCTGATACGGTATCGTAAACGAGACCTTTATTTTGGAAAGGATACGCATTTACCATCCGGCTACAAACAAATTTTGTTTTCTTCTCTATTGGTTTTTTAACTGGGGTCATCTTCCAAAATTGTATGGGGTCAATCCACCATCAACTATGTATATTACATATAGAAAAGGAAATTCGATGGGGTCAAGTGACCCCCCTACGCTCCACATGACTCCGCCCCTGCTGATACCATGATAGTATTGAAGAATTGATATCTTTCTATTGAATACAAAAGTGGTATAAATACATAATTTCCTAACTATGTTCCATCTATGGAAAAGATAAACACAATAAATACAATATATTCACAAAATATATCTAGTCTAATAGAAGGGTTCGAGGCCTGAATCACACATGTTTCAAGGGTGTTTTGGTGCCTATATAAATATCCCCTTTGCCTTCAGTTTTGCATTGGATACACATACAGAAACCACTAAAAAACTTTACAATTCTCTGTCCTTTTATATGCTAGAAGTACAATCACTTTATTACTCTTGAAGCAAAGCAATTGTACTCTAGAAATCTATGAATCACTCGCTAATTCGTCCAGGTTTACATTCATAGTTGATTAACATACTACATTCGTTTCTTCCATGTATTTCGTAAGGCAATTCACCAATTACCCTAGCACGCAATTCAAGAAAGACCAAAAGAGGCAAAATATATTGCTTTAAAAACGGCGCCGTGTACTCTCCTTGAAGTAACATGTAGTAGAAAAGTATTTTGCATACAGTAAAAACAACATATTGTACACAAACAAACAAGTGACTGCTTTGAAGTTTTGTTTGTACTGAAATCTTGATAGGGATAGAACCGTAAGGTCTAAGGAGCAAGAAAAGCTAAGAATTAGGAGAAAATAACTCAAACAATCTGATGATTTCATTCATTATACGATACCAAATATATAATCAAACAAAATACTAAAGACACCCCCAACTAACAATAATAGCCACTAACCCCCTTACATAAAACGAAATAGAAAACATTTAATTAATAACGTATCAATACTCACCCTTTAACCCACTTTTTGTCCTCAAAAGTGATTCAAGGAACCTTGTCTTTATCCTCTTCAACAAGCACCGTTGTTGCTTGTTTTTCATCCTCTGTCACTTCGAGTATATAAAGTTGTTTTTTCTTACAATTATGCCCCGGAACGAACCTTTCTGTACACCAGAAATATTCTCCCTTTGCCATTTTTGACTCGAGCTCCTCACTCGTCAAACGCCTCGAGCTAAGTGTTCCCGATTTAGAAGCCGGTGGCGCGGTTGTTGGACTTGGCAGCAAAGGAAGTTTTGAACCATTAACAGGTGGTGTTATTTTAGTTTCTTCACTCCCACTCTTGACATGTTGTGACCCATCCTCCACATCCTTGAGTCTATTCATCAAGCTCGCGTTGTTGATATTTTGAATTCTTGCTAACACATACGCCTCATGTAGTGTTTGAGGATTGAACATCTTTACAGGCCCTCTTATTCCTGGCTTCAAGCCTTTCAAATATAGGCTAACGACATATGGTTCGCTAATGGTAACCTTGTTAAGCAAGCGATCGAAAGCCGAATTATATTCTAGTAGGCCATCGGCGCCATCGGTTTGAATGAGAGATGCTATTTCTTCCATTGAATCCTCAAACATGGCGTTAGAGAAACGAGCCGAAATAGCCCGTACATAGTCCTCCCATGGTAGTTCAGCCACGGTAGCTCCCACGGGTTTTCATATACGCTTGATGCCACTCAATGGCATCCCCCTCGAGATGTATAACCGCATACCTGAGTTTCATATTAGCCGGAGTCTCGTCGATAGTAAAGTGTTCACATCGGTAGATCCAACCTTCAACGTCCACCCCCGAAAACCTAGGAAACTCCACCTTCCCGATTCACATGGGCCGAGTACCGCCCCGGGCATCAGCTTCACCGGCTGAAAACGAACCGGATGCCTTGCCGGAAACTGATTGGTTTTTGACAACTTGTAGGATCTGCTCTTGCTGCTTCAATGACTGTTCTTACTGTTTCATAATAGCTGTCAATGTTGCTTGGAGCTCTAAGATTGCCTTGCCATGGTCTTGGATAACCTTGTCAACCTCTTGATTACGTGCGTTCGTCATGGTAACGGAAACGAATCCGATGGGAATCGTCTGGTTTAGCTCTGATACCCTTGATAGGGTTAGAACCGTAAGGAGCAAGAAAAACTAAGAATTAGGATAAGAGAATAACTCAAACAATCTGATGATTTCATTCATGATACGATACCAAATATATAATCAAACAAAATACTAAAAACACCCCCAACTAACAATAATAGCCGCTAACCCCATTACATAAAACAAAATAGCAAACATTTAATTAATAACGTATCAAATCTTAACAAGTATTTGTAGAATCCTTCAGACCACCTTCCATACGCAGTCCTAAAAAAAACATAAATATTTTTTCCAATAGAATATCACTCCTCATTCAATAAATAACCGAAATTTTTCTCAGTCTTGCTAAAGTTAACACAAAATAACATTACAAATCATCACAAAAACCGAAGTCTGTAACTTATTTGCTTGCAAGTCTGGTGAAGTACTTAAAACTCGTTTGAAAAACAAAGGTTCCATACTTATGGCACCACACAACACACAAACATAGTACAGCACATTACTAGACAACAAAAGAAAAAAACAGTTTGATAAATACGATGTTAATCCGGCTCCCCAACTGACGAGGACTTAGCCGTATCAACTACAGCCGGTGCTTCCTCCAAACAGCTTGTATTCTCACTAATCACCCCACTGCTCATCAGCTTCTCAACTTCTTCAGCAGTGTATATGTGTATCTTTGTAACCATTCTTGCAAACTCACTGCATGCAACATTCGCAAACATGTTTTAGTTTTACTACTATGCTTCTAGAGTATTACTATAGAAAACGCTAGAACATAGTACTCACTCCCATGGATCGTCCCCAACAACCATCATGTCGTTCTCTTCATCGGTATACAGCAGTCGCCATCCACCTTCTGGATCATTAAACACGCCTTCCATAGTAAATAACACTTCTAGCACCATGAACAACTCGCGATAACTAGACATTTTTGATAGGTCGATCGCCCTTCCAACTTTATTTCCTTGTTTGTGAACCTATAATCCAAAGCCGACTTGGACGAGTTTATTAAAACCAAATAATCTTTTGTATAGAAAAAATTTCGATTAATTACTTACCTTGGTACAACTCCTCTTGTTTGAACTTTTGGCATCTGGTAATTGAGGTACTTCATTCAAGGGAAAACCAAAGAGTTTACAGCTACTCACAATGCTATCAGAAGCACCGTCGTCTTTCTCACTGGTTGAATTAGGTTCAATAACGGTTTTCTTAATGGACCCACTTCCAACAGAAGGTGGAATGATGGGAAAGCTGGTGAAGTTTGTACGCATGACCTGACCCAATCCTTGTCCTGGTCCCAGACCCGGATTTGGATTCGGTCTTGGTTCAAAAACATTGGGATTTGGGAAACCAAAGTTTCTACCACCTTCAGAACCAAGGGGATAGAAACTGGGATTTTGGGGGGTTTGATACATGTTGAGAACATTGCAATGGGTGTTACCAAGATCGGTTCTTGGTGGGGCCCAAGAACCGATGTCGGTTTTGCCAGTCAATGATCTCAATGAGAAAATTTCTTGACCTTGCAAGACCTTTGGGAATCTAGTGTTATCAGATCCCAGAAAGCCCGAGTAAGGGGTGGTTGAAAGTGGTTGATGAGGAGTATTTCTCATACGTTCATTAACAAAACTTGTATTCCTACCCATCATCATCATCCCATTTGGGGGAAAACCCGTGTGCATAGGAGGTTGTAACCCGAAGCTTAACGAGTTGTTCATCTTATCACGTCCAAAGAGAGGCGACACGGGACCTACATTTTCTTGACCTTGCAAGACCTTAGAGGATCTTATCGACTCCTCAAAGTCTACATATCCACCCAATGCTGCAAAAAGATCAACATAATTAAACGACTACCGTTGGCCATTTGGTGCAATGGTAGCCCCAAGACTTCCCATAGTGGAGGTCTTGGGTTCGAATCCTGGTAACAACAAAAAAGGGGTCTGTGGTCAGGTCAGAGGGTTTACCCAGTTAGGGGGTTCCTCTTGTGGTGGGCTGCCCTGGATGTTCTAAGTGTTGCCCCGGGGAAACCCAATTATATTAGAATATCTAGGTGTTGCCGTTCAAAAAAAAAATTAAACGAATAATGTTTAAAGAAATTAACTTGATTACTTGTTAAAGAAGTAAAACTCATACCAGCTACAGGGTGTACAGAAGGAGTTGCATGCAGACCTGCACGCAGTTTCTTGAGTCTTGGGGAAGACTGAATGTTTAAAAGTGGGAAAGTCCCAACAGAAAGATCAATCTCCCAAGGAGATATTCGTTCTTGATGATCGTTTCCAATATCTTCATCCCATCTCACCTGTTTTTGAAGCAAGAAAACATGTAAATATACATATCAATCAGTATATAAAGAATTAATTTCTTATATATCCTTTTACAGATTGTCATAATTTCATATCTACCTTTTCAAAACACAAATATCATATTCACTTGTTTCATATTTACTTCAAACAGTCTGTTTCACTCGATTATTCGGTTGTTTTTAATGTTTTGATAACCATTTTTTGCTTCTTGTTATTTAGGGTCGAATATTAGTTTCATACTAGCTGCAACAAACCTAATTATAAACATAAAGTTGCCTATTTACCCCTTTTTAACATAAATTGAGAACCTTTTTAATCTATTTCAACAAAAACATTTCTTTTTTGTGGAAAAAATGTCTTTCTTGATCATTCTATCTTTTAATTTCTTAAATATTTAAAATTTATCAAACACTCAAACATCTTATACTGTGATTATTACAACTTCAAACAAAATAAACACCATCTTTTGAAACCAGTTTTAGTTATGGAAATTAGAAACTTCTTTTTTCGTTTTCTTGTTGCTTGGTTACAGGTAACAACAAATTTTAAAAAATTATTTCTTTAAATGAAGTCAAAAAATTATGCCATGTACCATTAGACATCTCCATTTTGAGTCAGCCCATTTGTAAGGATCTATATCACCTACACCAGTCACAACTCCACTAAACCTGCATGAAAGAATGAAAGAAAACTATCCCAGATATTATCAACCACAAACAAATAAACAAATCATCTTTACATCATACCTTCTTTCAGGAGACTCATCCATACAGAATTTCATTTTGAATCTTGCGCCGATAGATATCATGTTACTGACTGATTTCATGTACTTCGCATAAGGAACAACAAAATCGGCTCGACTAGACCTAGATTAAATTTATTATTCATAAAAATAAGTTAAAGAACAGTAACGAAAATTTGTTTTTCTTGATTTAGATAGTTTTTTGCAAAACTTACCTTGGACTGTAGAAAACATGGAAGGTACTGTTGGTAGACACTGCATTAGCGACGGATGCAAGAGTGTTGGCATAAGATTTCAAGTTGCCCATGGTTGTATCCGGAAGAATTTTTCTTGGTCGTATGGCTCTTCGGGTTCCCAGCCTCAGTTCTCCCCCTTCTCCCCTAAAATCACCATGAAAAATGGATCAACACACCAAAGGGGGTGTTTGGATGTCTGTTTTGAAAGTGATTTTGTGAAACTTGATAACTAGATAATCATAATCCGATAATCAGTTGTAATGCAATTTTAACCGTTTAAAGTAATGTTTTGACGTGCTACCACCGTGTGACAAATTCTGATTATTTGAGAAATTCATAGATAAAATAAAACAAATTCAAATTACTTATTGGTTTGGATTCATCACATATATATAGGTGGGACTCCAAATGAAATCTTTATATAGTGCATATTTGTGACTCACATGCAACTTTATTCTTTTTTACACTTTTTAAAAATCTAAACGAAATGTGTAACACGCTACAAAAAGATACCTCAAAAAGAGGACTGCATCCCCGGAAACAAGTTTCTTTTGGCTTACAAAGATGCTCCAACCTGTGGTAAGCAAATGACGCCTCGGCTGACCTGTAAAAACATGATTTGATTCCCAAATCAATGCATGAATTTTCAGTTCACTTAAAACCCTTATTCAGTTACTTAACAACCAAATTTAACCTCTATAAATATGCCTAAATTTCCATTCCACTCCATGGAGATCCTTAGCAACTAGTTCTTGACTGGGCCTCTGCTGCTTATAATCCTAAAATTCAACCAGTATATACAATGTTACTATTCTACAAAGTTACCAGAGTGGATGTATCAGAAGCATATATAAAGAACAAAAAAGTAGTTAACCAGAGGTGGGAAACAATCTTCAGCAGCTCTTCGAGGGACCGAGAATCCACCATGAGTGGATGTATCAGAAGCAGTGAGTGTTTTGCAGAACATTTGAGGTGTTGATCTTGTGGGTGTAACCCCACTCCCCTCTTCTTCCTTTTCTGGCAAATTTCCCTGCAAATTAGCACAAACTTGCAAAGTTAAGATTAAACTAACAAAGATCAAAAAAGGTTACTTTTATTACCACAAAGGGAGATACCCACAAGATTTCATGATAATAAAAACACACCCTAATTAGCATAAACATAAAAAAGGGGAAATCTTGAATTCAACTCAAATTTAGAAAATGGTTCTGAATTTTACCTCTGGTAAAGGGAAAAGAGTGAGCTTTGTGTAGACCTCATCATTCTCCTTGTTTGTCTGTTTCCAATAATTGGGGAAAACATGAAAAAAATTACCAAAAAAGGTGAAATTGAGTGAAGGAAACAATACCCAATATAGAAAAAGGGGGAATTTACAACTTACAAGCAGTTGAACATCAACAATTTTGCAAAAGATCTGAGGAGGGAGTCCTAAAGAAGGAACATCAATGGGTGAAAAGTGAGTGGATGAGTGTGAAGCAATTTGTTCCAAATGACCTTGAGGAAAGTAAACCACCACATTTCCTTTATTTGGGAGAGTGGTGAGAGGGCCAGCACAAGCATGCCAATGTTCCGTGTGAATTGTGGATGAATTTGACAAAGTTGATAGTGATGAATCCCCTTCATTTCCACAAGATTCTGCATGATTCAGGTCAATCTCCATCACAAAATCCAACAACAATTTTCCCAAGTGATTCTTGAAACCTAAAAGAAGAGGATTCTTGATCTTAAAGGGTGCAAGAAAATGAAGTCAAATCATGGGGAATAATCAAGAAAAGCAAGAACACAATGGAAAGGCATTGTTTTTATGATACCCAACAAGAAAATTTGGGGGAAAGGATTGAAATTTATAAAAAGAAGAATCTTTGTGAGGAAATTGAGAGTATGATTGCTAACCCATTTTGTTGTTTAGAGAGTTAAAGAGGGAGGGGAAACAGGGGGAGGAAGGTAGACATGGACAAATGCATAGGTAGCACAGAAACAAAAGTTGAAACAAAAGGCAGAAAAAGCCAATGGGTGGTTTATGTCTTTTTTTCAACTTCAACACTTGCTTTTCCAACCTAACAAAATCTATATAAATTATTAAATTACAGTATCTTTATCACCATATCATAAAACTTTGATTGTATAAATCATTAATTAACCATTTTAAGAATGTTTGTCCAGGTCCCCTTAAACCGTACCGGTTAAATACACTCACATGTTTATGGTGCTTTTTATATATCAAGTAATAACCCCTTTCAAGTTTTACAAGATTTCAGTGTTTTAGTTAGTAAAATTTTATTATAATAATATTATTATCATTATTACTATTTTTTATAATTATTATTATCGTTATTTATATAAGTAGAAACACATGATTAATAAATAAACATTTTTATTCTAACAGTTTAGGTTGATATATACGTTTGATTATTAACTTTACCATCTATCGTATTTGTAATTCATTTCTTTACCTATTAAAAATAATTAATTTTGTAATTATTCTTTTAAAAATATCTTTAAATCCATTATATATTTAATAATTCTTGTTATTTTATTTTAGTTATTATATTTTTTATTACTATTATTATTATTTATATAGATACCATTATACTAATTACTATTAGTATTATTATTATAATAACTATTATTGATGTTAGTATTAATATTACTATTACTATCTCTATTATGATTACTATTTTTATTTTAGTAACATAGTGATAATTATTATTAGGGGCAATTACATATATTTTCCTAAAAACATCATTACATATATACTCAGCTCAAAATTTTATTTACGTATATCCCCTTCATAATTACAAAAATACCCAACTGGATGATGAAACCGATCAAAAGCGACGCTGGATGATGAAATCGAGCAGAAGCGATGCTGGATGTTGGAATAGATCGGAAGCGTGAATCAGAAGGTTATAGTTGAGATCAATGAAATAAGAAATAGTCGTATTTCTTGTAAGTTTAAAATGTTAATTTTATAAAAGAGGGGGATATATGTAATTTAAGTTTTGGGTTGGGTATATATGTAACTAGCTTAGAACCCGTGTAATACATACGGGGTGAAAAATATCAATACATAAAAATCTTAAATCTTTATGTATATATTTTACAGTCGTAAAAATGTATTACATATACTAAGGATAGAAAACAAAATTCAAAATATGTAAAAATTAATATATAATTGGGTTTTGAAAATACGTTAATTACTATTTAATGTAATTTGACTTTCATTTACTATTTGATTGAAAATACAAGTTACATAATTAGATTTCAAATTTTTTTATAATAAGAGATAATTTAAAATAAATATGTTTTATTATTATTAGTATAAATTAGTATTTTTTTTAAATATATTATTATTAAAAAATAGAGGTGTAGTTAATAAGAGAGATGCGGGAAAAAGATGATGATAATGAATATGGAGCCGACACGTGACATGAAAAAACGTTTATTTATTATATAGTATAGATTAGGGTTGAAAATATAAGGATATATGTAATTCTACCTTATTATTAACACTATAAGTTTTGGGTTTGGGTACTGCGTCATACCAAATGTTTGGATATGTTTGGATGTGAGGTCATTCCTTGTAGGAAACACGTTTCAGACCATTTTCCGACAAAAGTTAGGGTTTGGATTTTCTAAAATTTCCGACCATATACCGACCACTATTTTCTGGCCGTCATTTTCCAACCATCCGACCACCATTTTCTGACCACTATATAGTTATTTTATTATGAAAACTTTATTTACTATAAGAAAAGTAAAGGGTAAAGGTTTTACCTTATATGATTGAAGTTGGAAATCTTTGAAGAAAAAAATTCTTGAAAGAAACTCTGTTATACATATGGTGAAAGAAAAATAAAGTTCGGAACAAGCTTTTAGTTCTATATAAAGTTTGATCTTATTACAAATTAATTGACCGTCAAAAAATTGCAATAATAAATTATGCAATGCTCATTTATATAAATCTTCAAAAATTGAAGTAATTTAACCATTACTATTTTCTTAACGGCGGTAAAACAAATATATCTATATCTATATTACCTAATAAACAAGTAAACTAAAAGGACACTTGTCACATTTCTAAGCATTTTCATTGCATTTTCCCGCCTATCTCTCCTATTAATAATCAAGTTCACTATTTTAGACAACTAAATTAATTATTTGTTTCAAATTTTATCTACACGTTTTTAATTTAAAATTGTGTTTATCATCAATTAATTTGTTTAATCATATTTTTATGAATTCTACAAACTAAAAACAATTTTATAGCCAGCTAGGATTCAAGTAAAAAACTTTTAATCATATATTTACATATTCATATTGTTTCATTTTGACGAGTGTATGTATTAATAGATTACGTTATATTTTATTCAACCCGTGTATAACACGGTTTTATTCAACCCGTTTATTACCAAGTATATAACATTACATTTATTTAAACCGTGTAATACACAGGATTCTAACCTAGTTAATAATAAAAGAAGTGATCTAGCAAGGAACTAGAACACAAGTATACATCACCAAAGAGTTTAGAACTACTAGGATATGTTTCCTAGATTAAAAGTACACCATTTAGACCAATCCAAATTTCTAAGATTCGGTCTATTCTTCACCCATAAGAACGCCAATGCTTTGATGTCTTCAAATAGTCTAGAGACCGATGCAGTCTTCTTGTTAAAAACTTTATCATTCTAAGTCTGCCATATACACCAACATGAAGAAACAATGATTGTCGGCACCAATTTCTTTTTGCAATATTATTTACGACATTCTTGTGGAGGCCTCCAATAGATCCCGAACAGAGAAGGCGAAAATGGGGGTAACTTACACCATCCGCTAACCATATGCCAAGTATGCATTGCAATGTAGCATGAGGCAAGTAAGTGATCTGCGGTTTCTGGATATTCACCACAACGGGTGAAAGAGAGTGAAGTTCATGCACAAAGCTGGAAACCGATTGCATAAAGGCAAGTGATCCACCCAAATATGGAGCCAAACCAAATGAGATTACCCCTGCCTAACACCACTTATATATAAGACCGAATATCAACATTGTATTGAGTAAGTTCATATTCAGTTTTTGAGATTGCTTTCCATGAGCTTAGTAGACAAGACTTAACAGGGATTGATTTCCAGATTCTTTTACTTTTGTGAAACGCATATATCACATTGCGCCACAAGCTTCCATTATCCACTTTTAGCCGTCCCCACCATTTGGCCAACAACCCAAGGTCTGCATCCCTTAGCGAGCCCACACCAAGACCACCTGATGATTTTGGGGCTACTCCTTTCTCCCAAGCGACCAAAGACCACCTGATGATTTTGGGGCTACTCCTTTCTCCCAAGCGACCAAGTGTATTTTTGAACTATTATGTTGACCACCTCATAAAAACAGATGGAGAGGCGTTTAGCCTTCCATTATAAAAGCCAAGACTCGAAAATTTACACCACCGGTCTTCAATATTTTGATAAGTTCATGTTGACGCCTACGAGAAGACCGAGATAGATAAAAAGTAGTGAGCCCTTTTGGCAGTGGAGTATGCTTGTGAGACCATCTATTGAGTCATCGATCATCCACTCCAATGCCAAACAACTTACATTTATCCAAGTTTACTTTTAGACCGGAGACCATATAAATGCACCTCATGATTCTAGCAAGATTATGCACATTTTCTGCGGACCATTCACCCAAGAATAATACGTCATCTGCAAACAATAGGTGTGATAGTAACGGGACGTTATTTGGGATGGGTATACCATGAAAAATGCCAATCAAGACCGCCTTCCTGATGAACGAGCCCAACGAGTCCACGGCAATTATGAATAAGAACAGTGATAATGGGTCACCCTAGCGAAGTCCCCTCAAACATTGGAACTCCTTGGTAGGATTTCCATTAACCAATACCGAGGATCTTGTAGAAGAGAGACAACCCTTAATCCACATACACCATCTAGATGAAGTTAATCAATTGGTTGAAAATGACAAGTTTTAGAAAACACGAAAATACTCAGGAGAAAAATAAACCTTTTGGATGAAAGTGGCAAAAGTGACCAAACCACATAGATGAAAATGACAGTTTACTATAATGTTTTAAATACCGGTTTAAACCGGCCGGTAATACCGGTTGAACCGGGTTTCGGTCACTGACCCGGTAAGTTTGAGCCAAGTAATTTGGAAAAACAGTTTGTAAGTTCTACCGCCGGTATTATCGGTAATACCGGGTTATACCGTTGTACCGGTTTTAAGTTTGAACTTTAAAACAAAAAAAATTTGTTCAATTCCTTTTAAAAAAAGTTAACGACCCAGTTTAGAAAAAAATTTTGTGTAACCATTGTACTTCTGCTTGCGGTTAAATAATTGCTCGGTTACCTAAGGCTCATTTTAGAAAAAAAAATTTGCACACTTTTTTTTTAAAATTTTTGTTGGAAATTGAGTGTTTTTGGATTATTTTTTTATTATGGATTAACTTTAGATTATTTTTTATTATATAATCATGTACTTTTAGATTATTTATTGAGTTGAAGTTATATTTTTATAGAATTATAGGGTTAACTAGTCAACCCGATTGAACCGCCCGGTACAACCGGTTGAACCATTTCTGAGCCCAACACGGTAAGGTTTAAAAACCGGTTTTTAAAACATTGGTTTACTCTTTATTCTTTAGGTTATTTACCTGTCAAACCCTGAACACGTTTAACTAAACAGATTTGTTCAGTCAATCTGACAGTTTCACGGATTGACTCAATTATCCTGTTTATTTTTATGGATTTAAAAAATTGTTTTTGTTTCTTGACTTTTAAGTATTTTATGCTATGATATAAAGAGAAAATTCATAAAATAGTACTAAGTTTTTTATTTGTTTCATTAAAGTTACTTAAACTTTCTTTTATTTATCTAAAATCATTAAACTTTAATTTATTGTTTCAATTTTACGTAATTACTAGGTTAACATGTTAGTTGTTAGTACTTGATAACATATCAAAGTAAACTTTTTTTAGTTTCTAATGCTTACGTGTCTAATGATTGGCTTTTTTTTCAATTAAAAAATTAATAGAAGAATACGAATTATGTTATTCAAAAAACAATCGATTCCAGTTTTCACTATTCACGATTCTTCGTTGCAAAAACTGCTTCAATCATTCGATTATTGTATTTTCAATCACATCACAGGATTATTTTTTGTCTACATGTTTTGACGAACTCCGGGGTTCACGAAACAATAGATAATTTGATATCCTTTTCGTATGTTTTTCACTTTCTAATAGAGGATTAAATTGTAAAAAAAAGAAAGAAAGAAAATCATATATACTTGCAACAAAAAGATACAACAGGGATGTAGGATTTGTCTAAAGTGTCCTCATGGACACTTATGGGCCATGTTAATCTTCTATGTAGTGTTACAATCACCACCCCCTATCGACTCATCGTCCTCGATGAGGTTTGCCCCACCATCCCAATCAGGGATGTAAGATTTGCCTAAAGTGTACTCATGGACACTCCCGGTGACTCACCATCCTTGATGAGGTTTGCCCCTCCATCCCGAACGGCACAATAGTGGCTCTAATACCATTTGTAACATTCGGCCTCTCGTACAACCAATATTGTCCGCTTTGCCCACTAGGAGCTTACCGATTTGTTTTTGGTTGTTCGGGTGAAAACTTCCCAGGGGGTCACCCATCCCTAGATTACTTTTACCCGAGCACACTTAACTGTGGAGTTGTCCTCTCATCCACAGCCAATGCACCTACAATGCGTTGATGATATTTGAGGCAGGGCATGTCTTTTAAACCAAGAATCTTTCCTAGTCAGGCCGATGTGGGATTGCCTGGGTTGTTACATTGGCCATGCTAATCTTCTCTGTACCGTTACATTTTTTGTGTAGGAAAAGCTTCAATATAAGCTCGGGGTTTCAAGTGCTCGGATTGGATCTCTCGTTGAAGATTGAACTTGTCCTTCTTTGTGTTGATTAAACCTCCTTGGGAGGGTCTTAAACTAGTGTTTTTTGATGTAAATGTAAATAAACTAACTTGGTGTTAACACTTTGGTATTGATGTGTCACGTCTATGTTGTTGAAAAGTTTTAACTGTGACCATTTTCCGCGTGTGTCATAAAAGTAAATTTTGTTGGAAAAATTTGGGTTTGCATCAATATTTAAAAAAAAAGGTTAAATCACTGGTGAAAGGACCATTGTCGTTAATTTCCATTGTGTTATGTAAGAACTAAGTTTTTGAACTGAAGATTACACGGCTATGTAAGAAAATAATCAAATACCCGTGTTATCCCTATACATAATGAAGTAATGGATTGCATATCTTGATAGTGCAAAATACATGTATGTAATAAATATTCAAATAGTTGTGTGATTTATAAATAAGTAAATTTGAGTTTTAAATCGTAATAGTATATAATTATGTAGCTTATTCACATAGGGAGAGTATCAAGAGAAAACTCATCCTTCAGGAGAACTAGAAAACTTTTTTCCCCTTAATTTTTAAACCTCAATAACTTTTTCATACGTTATCACATTTTTTTTAATTACACTATAAAATCGAGCACTTTTTATCTTTAATTTGAGTATCATGTTGTTATATTAAAAAGAAACTTTTTTAACGTGTCGGATTTATTCGATACTACATATATGCAGTATGATGATACTGCATATATACAGTATCATCATATTGCATATACTGCATATATATAGTATAATCATACTGCATATATGTAGTATCATCATGTAGTACGATTAGTATCGAAAAAGTCTGACACGTTAACTTTTTTGTTTTTTTATATAGCAACATTATACTCAAATTAAAGATAAAAAATGTTTAATTTATTGACGTAAATTTTTTTTTAAATAATAACGTATGAAAAAATTATTAAGGTTTAAAAATTGAGAGGATGGAAGTTTTCTAGTTTTCTCATGAAAATAAGTTTTCTCATGAACCCAACCCTATTCACATAATCGTGTAGCTTTTAATATATGAAAGTTTATACATCTGTTTATCAAATTGTATGTTGACACATTTTTTGACCCTACCTTGTTATTTATTGCATTATAATATAGTACAATTCTTGTATGCTTTTAGTTTTTCGCTAAGTATGTGTAATGTGTGGTCTTATGTAGTAATTTTGCACATGATCGTGGCAAGAAACCATTGAGCAACTAAAGATCTTATTTTTGCTTGTTATATCATTTGTATTATATTTAACTAATAACTTGGAACATTGACTATAGATTAAATTAATAGAGATTTTTGGTTTTGGGACTTTGAAGATCAAGATGGTTTTTATGTTAGAAATGTGAGAAAAGCTATTGAAAGAAAGATTCTACCGGAAAGTGAACATTTTTGTTTGGAACTTCTTCTTGACAGACTTCCTATGAGGGCTAAGATTAGCAACAAAGGTTTTGATATGCCGTTCATCATGTGTCCTTTTTGTACGATAGAGATTGAAGAGAAAGATCGTATTTTTAGCGAGTGTGGGGTTGCTTCTTCAACTTGGAGATCGATCATGTGTTGGTTAGGAGTGGCGGCTCTTAGACCGAATGATTTTTTTACCTTGGTTTGATTCCATGATCATGCAAAAGTTTTACGCGAGTTCTTGAGGCCCTCTTTTAAATGCTTTGTTTTAGGGCTTATACGCATATTGTAAAGTTTTACTTAAATTCTTAATGCCCACTTGTAAATGTTTTGATGCTTTAGGCTAAGATACATGTTAAGAAACTGGTTTGGAAAAATGTGAAGTTTCATACGTTCTTTTTCAAATGTTTTGGGTACATTGGCATATTGTTAAAAAAAATTGATGTGAATTCCATATTATGCTTTTTTCTATAATTTTGGGCTAGAATGCACGCTTGAAATGGTTTTCAAATGCAAAGGTTTTGAATGGCAAATCCTTGGGAATTGCAAAATATAATGTTTGAATGACACATTCTCGTGAGTTCTTTTGAAACTGAGATGTGTAAACTTGGTTTAAATAAATGTATTTAAACACTTGATAAAAACGTTATGATGTAAATGTGAAATTACAACGGGTTAATGAAACCGACATGGCAAGTTAAATTGTGGTATATGCATATAACTAACTTTTGGGGGATGGTTGTGCTCTTATCACACATCTCTAAGTCCCAATTGTGAGTCCCGAAAGGTTGATGATAGATGGCTATGCTCATATCACACATCTTAAACTTCGGACATGACAGATCACCGTAATGCGAGCCCCAAGGGGAAATGATCGCTACGTGTGGACTTTTGATAGTGTTGGACATGAAAACCACACTATCTTGAATTGTAGATTTGCATGTGCATGGTTTTATCTGTTAATTTGTAAATCATTTCCAGGACACCTGATTGACTTGATTGAACAAATGTTTTGAAACAAACTATGTTTTGAGAATTCACCAGTGTAAACTGACTCAAAAATATTTTTAAACACATCTCAGGTGGATGATAGTTATGGCTTTGGATAGCTAGTGACTAGAGATAGCTAGTACTAGCTAGCTGTGTAGTACGAGCTTTGGAACATGTAACTGTTGATCTGTACTTTTGATGTACTTTGTTTTTTACTAGAGCTTGTACTCCAAATTTTGAAAGAAATAAAATGAAAATTGTATACCTTAAGTTATGTTTCCGCTGCTTTCGTTGTGAATCAATATGTTACAGTGAACCCAACCTGGACGGGGAGTGACAGTTTTCTACAACTTCACATATTTACAACAAAAGTTACTTTTATCATTACTGATACACCTGAAGGGTGGTAAGTGAGATAAGGAATAGTTAATCAAATAGCAAACACATTAAATTTAGTGCATTAAATCGACTTAGCTATTGATACATGAAAGAAGGTTACACGCTAAGGAAGAGGAGAACCCGTTAAGGGTTTGAAGAGACTTAATTGCTTATACGCAAAAGAAAGCTGACATGTGAAAATAGAGCATGCATCGTAGGAAATTGAATAGGTGTATCAAGTAATAAGATGAGATACATGAATTGAAGTTGGCACACAACTATATTATCATGTAACATATGGCTATAGAAGTGGGTTTTAATAAATGGGTAATACCTCATAAACCAACATATTTTCTTATTTTGCATGAGAAAGTCCCACTACCTAATTCTACTATACTAAAGCCCTAAACTTGTCAAAAAGAAAAATACATGAAAACCCATCTAAGGATAATTTTATTTATTAAAGTCAGTAAAGTTGGTTAAAATGCATGAATTTATGGGAAAAAAAAAATAGTGGCTTGTTATCTTTAAATTGATCAAAATAAGATAATATAAATTTTTTGTATAAAACATTGAATGTCACTTTATTAAATTTTGGTTAGTTAAAGGGTAGCAAATGAATATTTTAAATTCATTTCATAACGGCATCCATTCTAGTAGAATATAGAGGCTTTAAAAAATCTGGTTAGAGACTTTTTTTTTCGTTTATTTATTATAAGTTTAAAAATTGTAATATGTCAAAATTCCATACAAGCCTTTTATATATAATAAAAAATTTATTAATGTTTTATGTCTTTGGGTTGAGAATGAGTTATAGTAAAAAGGGTATTTAATCTAAAAAGGTTTAAAAAGAATTCTCGGCTTGACATCTGTACTTTTATTGTTTTTGAATGGAGGGCATATTGGTCATTGTGCCAAATACGTCAAGTCATTGTGTCTAATGTCAGGTAATTGTGTCAAATATTTTTCATCATTGTGTTACATGTATTTATCATTATGTTTTACGTTTTACATAATTTCGTGTTATTTTTGTCACTGTTTTTTACGTATTATATATAACACAGTGATGCAAATATTTGACACAATAACTTGACATTAAATATAATGACCTGACATTAGAAAAATATTTGACATTAGAAACAATGATGAAAAATATTTGACACAATCACTTGACATTAGACACAGTGACAAGCAATAATCACAATGAGCTGGAAAACGTAATTTTTTTTCGTTTTTGTATATAACGACACTATACTGGTTTTATAGATAAAAAAACGCTCGTTTTTATAGTGTATTTTTTTTTAAAATAATGTCGTATGTAAAAGTTATGAACGTTTAAAAAAGAGTGGAACTTGATAAAAAGTCAACAAAAGTGTTATAACTAAAATACATTTCCAACAACTTTTTCTCCTTTAATTTGATCTCAACTATTAAAATATATTTAATGACCATAAATCCTTCTCATTCTTTTTAGATTTAAAAGTCTTTTTATTTGAAACTAATCCTTATGCATTTACGGTATTTTATCTTTTCTTATCGGTTGTCCATTTAAAATGAAAAAAAACTAAAAAGTAGAAAATCTAACGAAAAGTCATTTTCATACGATCAAGTGACCAATCGTCAAGTCGTCCCCTTCAAAACAAAAGCACATGAAGTTGATCTTTCCCTCTCTCTTTAGAAGAATCTTTTAAAGGAAATGGTCCTTCCTTTCGTTTATACTTTATAATTTTAAGAAAAAGTTACAAATAATATATGTAGAAAAAAATATTGTGAAGTAGTAGAAATCGTGCTTTTAGTCTCAATACTTACTTTACAGTCTTCATGCTTATGTTTTTAATTTTATTTTTTTAATACTAAAAAAAAATAATCGCTTGTTAAGTTTTCTATTAATTTAATAAAAAGATAATAATTGTATATAGTATTTGTGAATATCGGTGCTCTCACACAAATTAATGTTCACAATATCACATCAATGTATACAAATGATTTAAGCATTTTGAACAACTTATTTATGCATTGATTCAATTGAAACAAATAAGTTATAATAGAGTCATGTGAACTTCAATTAAAGTTAGTTTTTACACCCTAGACTTTTTGTTTTTTTTTGGATAAACCAGGCACGTAACTCACTCATAATTATTTTTTAGTCTATAACTTTTAAAATGTAATGTTTTATAAAATTTTAAATATAACGTTGCGACGAGCTTATTTTTATTTACATTTCGATGTAAACTTTATTCAAAACTGAGTTGTGCATAATAATATACAAATCATCGATGCACAAACATACAAGCCGTCAAAGTTGCTTCGAGGTTTCGTTTTTTCACAGATTTTTTTGTTTTATTCTTACAACTTTAAAAATATAATGTTTTATAAAATTCCGAATTTGTCGTTACGATATGCTTATTTTTATCAATGTTTTGATGCGAATATTTTTTCACGGTTTCTTTTTTTATATAAATATTCGAATATTATCAACGGCCCTGCCGCAACGCGTTGGATTCGTCACAATTTTGTCTTTTGTATAAAATTCGTAATATTATCAACGCCCCTGTTGCGACGATGGTTTTACATTTACTAGTTTCGTATTAGAGATGAAGAAAACATAGAGAATCTAACGAAGATGATGATGTTGATTTTAGTGTTTGTTTTTGATGCTAGATAAGTATATAAAACATATATAAATATATATTTGTTTTAGAATGGTTTCACGAGATCATGTTTTAAATTTATAAAATGATAAATACTCAAACTTAAAACACACACAATAGGCAAGTGTACATATCGCAGCGTAATATAGTTTAGGTAAGAACCAAGTATCAAACCAATGGACAGGGTCGAGTTCCAATACTCAACTTTTATTATCGTTTAGTCGGTTTAATTAGCGAGTGGGTTTTGTGTGCTTGTGAAGCGGAAAAGTAAATGACAGAAAAGTAAATGACGGTAAAGTAAATGACAGTAAAGTAAAAATATGTGTGATGTGTGTAACAAAAATGTAACTAACAGAATGATAAATAGCAGGAAAGTAGATATCTCGGAAATGATCAGGTCACGAAGAGTATTGCTTTGGGCTTCGAATCCGCTTGTTACGTGATAATGTTAAGTTGACTAATCCAGTGATATGACTACTACAAACTTGTGACCCTGGTCACCACTAGAGCCTCGTCCTCATGAGATTTGATTCACGAATTAAAATAGTAAAGCCCCCCGCTAGGGACAACATTTACCCTCAACCCTTTGGTGTTATCTCCAGGTTGGTTTGATACATCGAACTTAAATGCTTAATATTATTGGTAAATAGGTGATTATACTTTACTCACCGGGAGACGGTGTAACAATGGGACCTAGTATAAAGACGTACCGTTCCTAACATGAGTTCACCAATTCTTGGTCGCATAATAAGTTCGTATAAAGATGTACGACCTTAATAATGCCGACCAAGCCTTGGCTTATCAATCTCTGCTCGTATAAAGACGTACTAGATTCAACGGAAGTTTGATTAAAAAGATTTTACGGTCTTACACTTTAAAATCAAGAACACTCACAAATATAAAGACAGATTTAGACAATAATAAAAGCCCACCGGATTGTGGTTTTAAGAGCGAATAATTAAATACATAAATATACCACTAAATTAATACGTCAAACATTAACATACACCAAACTTCATCTTCACTCTAGCAATACAAAGAGTTTAGCCATAAATGGTCATACTAACTAGCGTAACGCTGAGTTTCGTAGGCTCTGCTATTGTGGATAAAGAGGAGGAGCCTCTCTACTCTCTACACTCTACTCTAACTACGAAATACTCTCTCTGGAATAGTATCTTGAGGTATGGAATGGTGTATAAGGGTATGTGAAAGCAAGAACTCAAGCCCTCTATTTATAGGCCTCAAAATGAGCAATGCACGGTCGTGCATTGGATTGCACGGGCGTGCAAACACCTCGGGAATCAAACAGGGTACAAGTGACAGTGTACTAGAGCCTTGGGGAGCAAGTTGGGCATTGCACGGCCGTGCAATCGTGCATTCCCTTCTTGCCTCCTGTTTTTGTCTTTTAGCTGCTTGTTTGACTGGCTGTTGACCTGGTTTGACTTCTTCAGGGTCAAAGTTCGAGTTTGGTCATCCAAAAGCTTGATTTCTTCATGTTTTAAGCTGGTTTTTGCTCTGTTTACTTCTGGACACCGAATAACCTGCAATTATGAAATATTAAGGCTTTAAATATCAATTGCAAGGTTATTAATCAATTAGTACCATAATATGGGGATTATTATGCATACAAAACATGTATAATTTAGGGTATATCAGTTATTTACTATTTATGTTTTTTTAAGGCAAATATCATTCACAAACCCGCAACCAGAAAAAGGCGCGGGCAAAACAAACTACAAAAATACAACTACATCAAATCGAAATTAGACCATTGCGTCCAAGAAATGGACTTATGTTTAGATCTATTAGAAAGCCAAAGAAACCCGAAAGACTTGATATTATGAATAATTTCTTCGGTCTTAGTGTCCTTATTTTAGAATCTATTCTTGTTCCTAGCAAGCCACAAGCACCAGCAAGCAATTATGACAATCCTGTGGAAGATATCCTGGACCAAGTCCCTGATCCCAAGACTATTATCAAGCTCCATTAAATCTTGCATGGAGAACACGAAGATATGGGGCACTCGACGCCAACTACTAATGAATTGCCACACAACCGAAGCAACGAAACAAAACGTCAACAGGTGATCAGCCGATTTAGACCCAAACTCACAGAGGATATACTAAGGATCCCCAACATGGATGTTCCTTCTCGACAACCCGTCGAGGGTCGGAATGCGGGCAAGCTCCGCCCTCCACACGAAAATATTACATTTGAGAGGCACCCATTTGGACCACTTGAAAACGAAATGATTACTGATATCCCTCTCGACATTTAACATCCTTTTAAACGATCCAACAGAAAAAGTACCCGAGCTGTCTCCCTCCCACTTCCACTCATCACAGTGATCCTTGAGGCGCATAAAAGCAATAAGGGTGTAGCAAGAGTCCCACTCCGACTTCCCCGCATCAGTAAAATTCGACCTTTTTCACCTCCACCGACCCAAAAACATATTTTCGATGAAATTGTACTTGTCCCAAACACTTCAACTTTTATCCGTTTCCAGCAAGAAAGAAGCGGGAAGACGACGTTCAACGGAAGGGGACAAATCCACGGGTCGAGCCAAAACCTAGTGTCCTTCCCGTTCCCGACTATCCCCTGAAAAAATGAAGAACCCGCTAACCTGATGCAATCCCCAGCCGGCCGGGGTATGACACCTGACACTTCCATCTTAGAAACCAAATTAGCAATGTTTTTCCACATCCCTGTCACAGCCTTGTTAATAGGAAGGAACGACCAACGGCTCTTAGAACTATGAACTGCGACAATTACTTTTTTCCACAAACTACGGGGTTCAGATTTGAACCTCCACACCCATTTAACCAAGAGAGCATGATTGATATCCTTAAGTTTACTAAGACCAAGGCCCCCCACATTTTGGGGGAAGACACTCGATCCCTATCAACCCAGTGAATCTTCTTCACGTTGTTAGTCCCTCCCCACAAGAATCATTTGATAATCGATTCCAGCCTATCCAAAACTTTGGTCGAGGCCTTATAAAGGGTGAAATAGTAATTAGGCAGAGATTCTAGAACCGATTTCATGAGGGTCACCCGAACACCGATGGATAACAAGGAGGCCTTCCATAAGGACAGACGGGATCGAACAATATCAAAAATCGACTTCCAATGAGAAACTTTGTTCATGTTCGCACCGACCGTAAGCCCAAGATAAGAGAACGGGCTGAGCTCGCCTTGCACCCTAGCACCGAAGCCATGCTATCCAAATCAACAGCCTCGACTTCGAGCCCGAGAACTGTAGACTTTCCGATATTAATCTTGAGACCTGAACATAAATGAAAACATCTCAGAATTCTAACAACATTTTTAAAATTAAAAACTGACTAGTCTCCAAGGATGATGGCATCGTACGCGTAGAGAAGATGAGAGAAGATCGGCCCATCTTTCGTGGTGCTAATACCATTGAAAGCTCCCACGGCACAAGCCTTGGTAATCATGCCCGAGAGCTCCTCCATAACGATAAGAAAAAGGAATGGAGCAATGGGGTCCCGTTGCCTCAAACTTTTGAAGCATTGGAACTCAAAGGTAGGGGCACCATTGACCAAGACAGATGCCCTAGCAGAAGAGAGGACTCGCATAATCCAAGATACCCACCGAGACGGGAACCCCATTTGGGACATAATAGCAGCCAAGAACTTCCAGTTAACATTATCATAAAGTTTTTCAAAGTCGATCTTGAAAATAAATGTCTTCTTTTTTCTTTTTTTTAACCCAAGACATAACCTCTTTGACAATCAGGGGACCATCCAAAATAGATCTGTCACTAAGAAAAGCGGATTGATTCACCAAGATGACAAACCCTAAAACTTTCTTCAACCGATTAGCAAGGACCTTAGATTAAAGTATTTCTTCTGGTTAACTATTTATGTTTTGTTAAAATTGAGAAATTTTTTTTTGATATTAATTAATCAAAAAAGTACAACCATGTGATCGACAAGTCTTTTATGTAGGAATTTATATATTTCATTCTACTTGGATAGATTTTTTTAATCGTGTGATCACTTTCAGATTAAAGTATTTTGTTTGCATACGAAATTAGTAATGAGATTATGAATTCCTATGAACGAGATGCGATACATCAATTACATCAGTATCATTAGAAAACACCATAAGTAGTTACTACTAGTAACCAGAGATACTACTAGTAACGAGAGTTACTACCGACTATCCAACCATCAGTAGTAACTTATTGAGTTCTTATTGACCTAAAGTTGCTACTGGTGTATTTAGCTACTACTAATCGCTCAGTTCTTACTGACGCAAAGTTGCTACTGATGTACTTAGTTACTACCGAAGTACTAAGTTACTACCGGTTGGTCATTTACTACCGATCTCGATTTCTACTGAAGATGAGTTAATACTGTTTTTGCTATTGATATCAGTAACTACTCATCATCTTTTCCTAAGCAATTTTACTAATCAGACGAATCCGAACCAACTTCCGGTCACGGATGGCAATGAGACTGGTTTAGGTAATCCCAACCCTATACCCGATTATAAAAGTGTGTCGCATACCCGACCCGAAACCCGTCTGGTATCTATCGTGTATTTACCCGTCAAGTATGGGGCATACCCGCGGGTAATCGGGTATACCCATTAGTTTCATAAAAATACCCGTTTCGTATACTCGTCGGATATCTATCGGTTAAAAAGCATATTACCAACATCAATTGTAATGAATCATATAAAAATGAAGCAAGAAAACGACCGGTGTAGTGGTGTTCGAAGGCTAGGATTCCAAAGCAAAGTAGAAGATCGTCTATTTCTTCGACCGTCGGAGATGGAGAATGGGAGGGAAAAGGGAATCAAAGAATTCGGATAAAATTAAGAGACTGGTTTTTCATAATCTTATTTAAATAATTAAAAAGAAATATAAATATATAATGCAATTAAAATAAATAGAAAAAGGAAATTATTTCGGGTAAACGGGTATGCTTTATCGGGTAATCGGGTCAGGTAAACGTATATACTAAGTATACTATTAAATCCCATATCTGTCTCGTACCCGCGAAAAAAAATAAAAAAGCAATCTCATACCCGGTCTCATACCCGATTAACTGACCCCATACCCGTCGTAGATGTCTCGGGTTTCGGGTATTCTCATAGGGTTCGGGTTTGACTGCCAACCCTACTTCCAGCGTATAACAAAATATGGAATATAAAAATTTTCTTTACCAGGGGCGTTGCCCGCTGGATCTAGTGCCAGCCCCCGACCCCGTTAAGACGTTGCCCGGACCCCCATGGTCTAGGGCCTTCACTCCCAACAATCTTAGGGGTTCCATGGTTTCAGAAATTATAATATCTTGATTGTGTATGAACTCCATATTTCCTACCTCAAGTCAATGTATATTCTAATATCTCAATTGGTCTTAAGTAAATATAATTACATAAAATGACATTGATAAGACTAAAATCACCAACATTTTATAATAATTTAACTTCTAAAAAAAATTAAAACGTACCAATACTTATTTAATTTGTAAAGCAATATTAACTTTAATCGATATATAAAAGTCGAACAATTAAAAAACAATCAAATTTTAGTGCTCACTTTATTTGTTTTATTATAAAAAAACTTATACTAGTCAAACTATTAATGTTATGCATAAAATAGAATGATAACATAGGTGATATTAATAAATATCATTTAAGTTACGTGATCTTAGATTCAAAATTTAATATTTTTAACGCTTAAAGTGTTTAAAGAAGTATTTTTTTTTTATTTTTTAACTATTATTATTAACACCACACAGGCTTACCAAATACATTGTCAAAATTCAAGATTCATTGTACACAATGGGAATTTCACGAGTGCAAAGAGGCACATCTTACCATTCAACTCATTAAGTTTGACCAAATGTGGTCAAATGTAGCCATGTAGAAGCATTAATTGGACAGCACCTTGACTTGGAAATGGTCAAAACGTCAAATTGATTCATCAAATCATTCCTCACGATGGTGCGGTGTCGGGAGGAAAAAGTGGGCAAGCAACTATTTTTTTTTTTTTTTTTGAAACGGCCAACAAAAACTATATTAGGGGGGTGTTTGGGATTACTTCTCAAAACTACTTATTAACTTTTCCAAAAAGTTAATAAGTAGTTTTGAAAAGTAAGTGGGACTTACTTTTCAAAACCTACTTATTTCTTCTATATTTTCATCTTATTTTGATTTATCCAAACAAACTTTTAACTTATTAACTTTAAAAAAAAGTTAATAAGTTAATAAGTAATCCCAAACACCCCCTAGATAAGCAGAGCTAGAAAGAAACTAGCTCTAAAATAAGTAGAGTCACTAATACACCAGAAAATAAAGCAAACTACAGAAACTATGAAGCAATAAAGAAGCTACTCCAGTGATCCCATGAAAGCCAAGCAGATCGAGACCGGTTACTCACCCAAAGGAAACCCAAATCCTTGATTTGATTCACCAAGTTCACAAGAGAGACGGGTTTACAGTTAAGGACCAGATCATTCCTAGCAAGCCATAAACACCAGAAGGTTGTGAGTACCACCACGTGAAACGCCTTTTTCTTCCTTTTGGAGCCACTGATGTAGGAATGCAAATCCAACAAATCTCTCGTGCAAAAAGCGTAAATGGAAGGAACCTTGCACCACTGACCAATAATCTGCCAAACTGATCGCGCCAAGCTACAATTGAGAAACAAATGCTCAGCTGTTTCTAGCTGTTCACCACAGAAAGAACACATCGAAGAATTTACATTTATGTTCCTTGCAACTAAAGATGCCATTGGACTCATCAGTGGTGCGTCCACAGTGTAAACACTTTGGGGCACGTACACTTTCCAAATCACCGAGGCTCTCCCCGATGGGGACAATAAGAGTACCTAGTAAACCCAAGCGTTCAAGCACAAACATAACGAAACGATCATCAAACAGTTGGTACATGACATTCTCCCACCACCAAACCATGCACGACCTTGGGCAGCACCCTGAACATGGGCTTGGCTTTGTCTTTGGCAAAGAGACGCGCGTAAGAAACGTGACCCCAATGTGCAGCAACCATCTTCACCCCAGATCATCCTGATCCTTAACATGGGCTGGTCCATTACTCTCTCTAGTGATCTTGCTAGTTCCAGATCCCGACCACTTTATTCCACGACCGGTTCAAGTTGGTTACCAGGCCCCAAAGCCGAGGCGCTGATAGATCATGTTGGACTTGCGGCTCAGGTGACCAGTATTGGACTTGCGGCTCCAATGATCAAGGTTTCAGACTTCCGGCTTTGAAGGACCAAAGATGTCGGATTTACGGCACCGGCGCGCCAAGTACTTGAACACGATCGCATGATCTTGAACTTTGATTCTGACAACTAGGGATGAGCGGATCGACAAAATACTTTGTAGCTTCATGTATCCGTGACATTCTCAGGATATATCTTTGCACTCTTGAGCGAGTCCATGACACCCCGCCTTCGAGTGTAAAATTTACTTTAACTGAGTTGGCTCCCATACTACCAACACAAGTTTCCCCTCCAACTGAATCACCGACTAGTCCCATACTTAGACGCAACAAAATCTTCGGGTTAAGAATATTTTGATCTACTCCTACCGCCATTGCTTAGCCATCTCTTTAAGAACATTTTGAGATCAAGTCACCTTCCAACTTGACGGAGTGTGTAATCTACACATATAACTTGTATAAATGTTTATTTCAATTTCTATTTTAGTTTTAAATAATTTTAATTATACTAAATGACAATGATGACACTAAAATCATTGGCGCCTATGAAGTGAGATGGAAGAGAGAGGAGGGTCGCATCGCACGGTTGACATTGGGACGCCTTTGCCCCATCCGTGACGAAGATGTCTTTAGCAACAATAACAAGATGACTTTTAGGGAAAAAAAAATATGTGTTATAAATATATGTTATTATCACGTACTTATAACACATATTTATTACAAGTAATTTTTATTATTATCATTATTATTATTATCTTTCAAAGAGGTATAGTACTAATGAGACCCAAGTAAATTGGGTCCCACATGCTTATGTGGCATTTTCTGATGACATGTCAGGTTACGTGGTCAACAAGTGCACGTGATATAGATGACATTTCATTAAGTCCTTGTTGAAAGGTGTTAACCAATAAGAATCGTGATAGCCTCTAACAGAATTCAGTTCTAACCCGATAGGTATCACCCAATAGAAAAGGGACACTAATATAAGGTCACACATATATGAATGCATCATTGTTAAATTACATTCAATGACTTTTTTACTCGTATACACTATGATAATCTAGACTTGTACTCCAAGTTTTCTCACTCACGAAATAACATTGGCCGGATTCTAGTCAGAATTTTGGTCTTGCAGGTCACCGGACGATTGGAGTGAAGCTCATACACACTCGGAATTCTTCATTCATAGGAGGAGATTATTGTCTCAAGATTATTGGTGATACTTTGTTCCTTCATCATTATTAATATTATTATTATTGATACTAATGTGTACTTCTTTTGGCCTAATATTAATTATAAAGGTGTATTAAGGTGAGCATTTTCATATTCAACCAATCATACCATCTAAAATTATATGTTTTCACTTTTCAATCACATTTAATTATTGAGTTTTTTTTCTCATCATGCATCCACAACGCATCAGTGGAATTTAAGGTGAGCATTTCTAATTATAAACTTAACATCTCTTCGGCTGAAGTGTGATTTAATTAACAGTGTGTTAGTTAAGAGAAACTTCACAATTTTAGAAACAACGTTGTGTATATTACTATATTTAGTGTGGGGGCATATTGGTATCCTCTCAATCATTCCAAAAGAAGAAAAGAAAAAAAGAAGAGTTGGTCCGGATAAGAATAAGATAAATCATAAATGCTTTCATTCGGAGAAAGTTTAAAAAAGTGGTCAAAGTAGTTAGCATGCGAAACCTGATTTGATAGTTTTTAGTGTTTTTCTTTAATTAAAGACATGTTTTGTCTGAAAGCTCAAACACTGCACTTCATCATAAAATGACACATAGTACAATATTTTCTTGTCTTTTTAGTTGTCCACTAAGACCACCTATGAAAAACATTGAACATTATTAGATACTCTAGTTAGCATTTAATTTCTTACCACACATTGGTTATCTCATGACGATAATTTAGAAAAAAAAAATCAGAAAATAAGGTCCACTACTAATTAGCATATGGATCATACTCTTTTAGTCTTATGTATAATATTCTCAAACATAAGAGACCCTCAACCCTTTTGAGTTTTCATCACGATTCAACAGGAACACTACTACCTTTCATCCTCAACCATTTAGGTAGCAACATGAATCACTACTAGAAAGTTTATGACAAAAAAAAGCTACCGTAAATTCCTACATATTTCCGCAAAAGTCCTACTGCGATAACAAAAATTCTAATTTAGCGACAACATTCCAACCACAAACCAACAAGAAAGAAGAGCATCGGAAATTTAGGGACAATATTTCGACCAAATACCGACATGAATATAATATGTCTATGTATTCATTGCTTGTTTTCTATGGATTTATGAAAGTGAATGAATAAGCCTGTGCTTTTAGGGTCACTAGTGTTTGTATTGAATCGATTATTTTACTTTTGGGATTGTTATGATTTATTCAATTTGAAGATGATTTTTGTCCTGATGTTCAATTTTACTTTTGGGATTGTTACTTTGAGGTATTCGTTGTAGTTCTACAAGATGATGGAAGTTTGACTGTGTTTAACCGATATCCATATTGTGAGTAGCTCTAGTCAGACTTAGTTATTAGTACGTGGAAGCTAGCTTATCCAGGTGAGTTCTAGATTTCATTTTATGCATACTTTTGAGGTGGTGTGCATACTGTGTAGTGTCTATTATAATTGTGTGTTAATAAACAAAAGTGAAGGAAGTGTTTACTATAATTCTGTGTTAGTAAACGAATGTGAAAGAAAGTTTTAAAGAAAGATAAAGTGAGGCAAACGAATGTTTTATGTAATAAAGATGTTTATGAAAGTTTAACGAAAGTTAAAGAAGGTTTTTAATAAATGTAAGAAGATGAAAGTTTTAATAAGTCATTACATTGTCTATCCCGGAAAAGGAAGGGAAGAGTTCCTTCGAAAACATATGTTACTTTATGACATGAGTCTTGGGAATTCGGCACAGTCCTTGTGACTAGTCCTATCCTAAGCCTTATAACACCTTCATGGTCCCGAAGTCCGTGACTGTTATAAGATAACATAGACGGTGCCTTTGTGGCTGGTCGATGGGTGCGGTCTTACAATTGTTCAGTGTTTAAGGGTAACGACGGTTAATCATAGGGTTAATGTGATCCTCAGCGAGGAATGTCTGCATCATGGACGGTCGTCATTGTAAAGGCATTACGTATACTTCATGGACGGTCAACATGAACGCTACGTAAACTCTGAGGACGATCGTCATTGAGGATAGTACCGAAAGGAATTGACGGTTATAGCGTAATACGAATTAGACTAATAATGTATGACTTGACAGGAAGTATGTGTGGATGTTTTGCCTTTACCGACATTGATGTTAGCGTGTTTTAAATCCTTCTTCTTTTATTAAATGATATGTTTTATGTAAAGTTAGAACTCACTCAGCATTAGCTGACTTTTAGTATGCACATCAGGTTGAGTGTAGGTAATGAAGGTAGCTCGAGGATGCTTGGCTTATAGCAAGGAGTTACCCGACTAATGAAGATCTGGCATCCCGAGTGTTATGTTTGGAAGTTGTTATGTTGAAACAATATTTGAATTGTTTTGGACAAGTTGTATTTTGACTGAATGTTTCCACTGCTTAGTTTGAAGTTTCAAGTTTATGAACTATTTGGGAATGAGTAAATCCAATACGTGAGGTCTCCTGGGAGTCGGGGCCTTACAATATACATACATATATATATACATATATATATATATATAGGGAAGAGTTCAAATAATAACCAGTTTTTTATGTGATAATCGTGATAACCACTATCAAACAATGACCAAATACTGTGATTCTATTAGTGGAGGCGATGATCAAAAGTAACTTCTTTCCTGACCTCATAGCATTTACCATTTTTTGGGCTCTCATACATATTACTAATCCTGTTTTGTTTCCTGTGAGCTACATGATTCCAACATTTTACATGGCAGTTGTGAATTCATTTGCAACATGCATCTGTAATTAACTTTTAAAAGTTTACATTGGACATGACCAAGAAATCTGCACAATCACAGGCAGCCTACTCGGGGCACCACGACTGCACCTAAACCCCGTAATACTCAAAGAGCAGAGGCTCCCTCTGTCAAGAATACTAAACCCTCTTCAACTATAGACACATCTGAATATGATCAACAGATATTACAAGTACCAAAATTCTGTAATCCAATTTACATAAACAAACAAAAAACCTTAAATTTTCTTTGTTATATACAGATCACTGAACTGAAACTCACAATGGATAGTCTTGAAAAAGAAACAGATTTCTACTTTGCAAAGTCGAGAGATGTTAGCACCTATGCCAACTTCCGGCCATCTCAAATTTGCCTGTAAGTTGTTCTATCAACTCTCATTTTTTTTACAGGTTATGAAAAAAAAAATCAAAAAACATATAAGCAGTTTTTATACCTTTTTACAGGTTATTGATGTCATAATGAATATCTTGTATGCTGCTGAAGAGGATGCTTCAGTTATGGTATAAGCTCAAGCTATGATTCTTAACAGTGAAAAACACGAAATGGGTTCGGGTCAAACAGTAGAAGAAGACCGGTCAAAGCCCGATTCACAGAAGAGGAAGGCCATTGTCAGTGCAGAAGTTGAGGCAACTGCTAACACGACGTTGTCTCTTAAGTTATGGGTTTCAGATGCTTATGATGTCCATTCCAATGGCTCACCTCTTATAACCTACCGATCATCATTTCATCATCTAGATATATTTCTTATCTTTTAATTTGACAAACATTAGAGAACACACTGGTATGCCAAAGTTTTATTTTTAGCACATTATATCGTTATGTTCAATGCAGTCCATGTTTTCAATGGTGAAATGAGGAAAGATTCACAAATTACTTCCGTCATCTTGAGAAGTTCATAATTTGAAAATGAAAATGAATTTATTAGATGGTCACTACCAAAAGTTAAAAAAAGTATTTTTTTTTAGAACCGCAAAGGCGACTGTACGTAGTGCTGGCCTAATATTAATATAACAGGAGAGAAAAAGAGGGAGGGTTATGCGGTAAGATTAGACGTCTTATGTATATCTGTTAAATCACATATGCATAGTTTATACTAATTTTTTTAATCCACTTTTCAAAAAGTAATATTATAACCTTCAGAATTTTATTTTGTTTGACTAGATACAAGTATTATATTATAATATTTAAAAAACAAAGTTATTTTAAAGAGTGATTGTTGAAAATAGAGGCATTTAACTCAGGTGTGGCTAACCAATTACAATGAGTTGTACAACTTTTCAATTTTGATTGGTTTTATAATGAGTTTTGACACACTCTTAATTACAAATGTATATCATGGATTTAACAACCATCTTTATCAGTTTAATAAAGGAAAAACATCAAAGAATAGTAACCAAGTTTTAAAAGTGTTTCAATTAGGTCACTCATCATATTATAGTGTAAAATACGTATTGAGTGACCTAATTGGAACACTTTCAAAACTTGGTTACTATTTTACAAAGTTACCCCTTAATAAATTTAAAACAAACTAATGATGTTCTAAACAAAATGAAAATAAAATACCACCCTTAAAACAAAACTGTCAAGACGTTAAAACCGCATGGTTAGTATTGTCATTCATCTAAACCATAGTTAACAGTTCGACCTAAATTTTTCCCCAAAACCAATTTAACTGGACCTAAAATTTTTGTTTCTATCAATATGAACATCTTGATTATAATTTTGATGAAAATTTATACTCTCCTGGATTTCTAAATGGACTTAAGTTATCAGGTTTGTCGAATCATAAATTAGTTCTAAAGGTCGGAATTCCAGTTATGCTACTAAGAAATATTGATTAGAAAAACGGTTTATGTAATGGAATAAGACTTCAGGTCAAATCATTGGGTAATCGTGTTATAGAAGCAGAGATTATATATGGAATCAACATTGGTCATCGCACTTTTATCCCTAGAATTTGGTTAACACCTTCATACAAGAGAATTCCGTTTAAATTTCAAAGAAGGCAATTTCAATTGTTGTAATGAAAATAAATAAAAGTCAAGGAAATCATTTTCAAGGGTTCGTTTGTATTTGAAATGGTCAGCTTTATATTGCATTATCAAGAGTTAAAAGTAGATATGGATTCAAGCTATTAATCTTTTATAAACATGGAAAAGTTACTAATACCACTTCAAATATTATATCCAACGAAATGTTTTCAAAGTCGTAAATTATCATTGTAAGTTTCATTTAACATGTAATTTAATCTTGTGTCTACAAAGAACAACATTTATGAAATTTATTTTCATGTGTTTTTTTTAATGTTTTCATTACTCTCATCAATATAATATTAATGTTTGAAAGTATGAAAAAAAATTACTAATACAACATCAAATATTATATAAAAAGATATGTTAAGATATTTATCAGTATAATCTTAAAGTTTACACCGTGTAGCACACGGGTTTAAAGCTAGTATATATATATATATATAGGGGTGAGTTATACTAAAAAGTAGATTTTTTCCTAAAAAGTGTAAAAAAGACGTGGTATTTTAAATTTAGACATGGTGTTCTAAATTTTAGGCATGATGTTCTTTTATTTTAGGTATAGTTTCTATGTTTTAATTTTTTAAACATATCTCAAAATTAAATAACATGCCTAAAATTTAAATCAGCATGTACTTTTTACACCTTTTATCCCATTTTTAGTATAACCCAAATATATATATACACACACACACACATATAGGGTAGTGTTCCTATCAAAACCCACTTTTCGTGTCAAAACCCTAAAACCGTGGCAAAAAGCGATCAAATCATAAATTTTTTTAGTTTAATAAAATTATTACACGATTTCAACGTCACATCCTTTTTTTGCGTTTTTACAAATTCATAAGTGTGAGAAAGTTTACACCGGTGTAAAAAAATAAATGTTATAAAATTTACACCAGTGTAAACTTTCTCACACTTACGAACTTGCAAAAACGCAAAAAAGGATGTGATGTTGAATTCGTGTAATAATTTTATTAAATTAAAAAAAATTATGATTTGATCGATTTTTGCCAGGGTTTTAAGGTTTTGACGCGAAGAGTGGGTTTTGATAGGAACACTACCCTATACACACACACACACACACATATATATATATATATGGGGGAGTGTTCAAATCAAAACACACTCTTTGCGTCAAAACCCAAAAAAAACCCCGCAAAAATCGATCCAATCATCAAAAAAAAAATTAAAGAACATTATTACAGGAATTCAACGTCATGTTCTTTTTTGCGTTTTTTCAAATTCGCAAGTGTGAGAAAGTTTACACTGGTGTAAGTTGGGTTACAGTGGTGTAAAAAAAATAAAATTTACACCAGTGTAACCCAACTTACATTAGTCTAAACTTTCTCACACTTACGAATTTACAAAAATGCAAAAAAGGATGTAACGATAAATTCGTGTAATAATTTCATTAAACTAAAAAAGTCATGATTGGATCGATTTTTGCGGGGCTATTTCGGGTTTTGACGCGAAGAGTGAGTTTTGATTTGAACACTCCCCTGTATATATGTGTGTGTGTATATATATATATATATATATATATATATATATGGGACGTATCAAATGAAAACACTGAGTTATTACAAATACCCTTAAACCCCATATTTTTCTTTTGGCTTTCTTGTTTTATTTTTATTCGGAGGGCAGGAGTGTAATTTGCTCTCTATCTTTCTTCAGTTTAAACCTACGAATCTTAGTTTTAAAATCAGATTATCCATATCTCCTATCTCTCTAAACACATAAACCCAGATCTATTCTCTCTCTAAAAAAAATGGCGACATCTTTTCATCTCTGTATCAAAAAAATCAGATCATTCATTTTTTGTACAAATCAGAACCAGTTCCAACACTGAATTAAGGCTTAAATTTTGATTTTTTTTTTCTAGATTCATTTTTGATTTTTTTTACACAGGTGTAAAATGAATTTACACAAGATTGATTTGCCCTAATCTTGGGATAAATTTTCGTGTGGAAGCATTGCTGCAAAACTGCACAGACGAGTATTCTTAATTTTTTAGTCGTAGTATTCTTAATTTTTTAGTTAATACTTGGTAAACAAACCCTCTTTAAGTTCACGAATATGAAAAATACCAGGATATTCATCTGTTTTTAAGTTCAAGATTTTATGTGAACTTTTTATTATGTTTTTGATAATTTTAGTTATTTGAAAACCACGTCGCCTTGTATTTTGTCTTTACACATGTGTATTTTTTATTTACACATGTGTAAACTGAGTTGGACCTATGATACACTGTGTAAAATGCGTTTTTATTGGATTTTTTTGTATATACACACGTTGAATCTTCGTTTCTTTTTAAATCTTCGTTGCTAATTCATGTTAAATCTTTGTTTCTTTTTTCAGAACATGTTGAACAGTTTAAGACGGTGTAAAAGTTAGATCTTGGTTCAAGATGGGTATTTCATGGATATGTTTTACGGATTACACTACATAAAATTTGTTTTTGAGTTTTTTTTCATGTTTTATTTGATTATTAGACATGTGTATTTAATTTTTTACACATATGTATTTTGATTCTACACATGTGTACAAATGTCTATTCTTGAATTATTCTTTATTTTGTTTGGTTCTGATCATTATTAAAAATGAAAAAAAATGTGTATTTGATTATGGAGATAGAGAGAATGTGTGAATCTAGAGAGAGAGAAAAAAATGATTTTTTTAAAAATAAGATTTAATAAAAAAAATATAATTACCTTTTTATTCTTGTAATAAATATAGACCACATGTTTTGTTAATTTAAAATAAAAAATGTTAGATTTAATTACAACCACACATTTTAATAAAAAGAATGGGTTTAAGGATTTTCATAACAACTCAGGGTTTACAACCGATACGTCTTTTATATATATATATATATATATATATATATATATATATATATATTATTAGTTATATGAAGATTTGTTTGGTGAAATAAGGATAGTAACTTTAATTTATATTTAAGGACATATGGTAGGCCTCACTCCCCTCTCTTTCTGTTGCAAGACAAAGCTACATCACATGACTACAACCACTGCTTATCATATGTTACATCAATGCTTTTTTTCAATGTTTAGTCAAACTTTTTCTAAACTTTTACTATTTCATTTTTATCTCCAAATTAATGTCATGAATTGAAAGTTAATAAAAGAAAAGGAATTACTAATATGTTTTGATTTTCCTTTTTAACACAGTACTTCCTTTCTTTTTATAATATGTGGCGATAGTTTTTTTTCTTTTTCATTTATCAAAAATCATAGTCAATTACGATAGTAGTAAAAATGCAAATTGCTCTAAATTCATATTTTCTAGATCACTCAACAAGGCTTACACATTTAAATAAACTAGTGGTTGTCCCGTCCCGTGTAAAACGGCGGGTGTCATCGAAGCTTATTTTGAGAGCGCAATCTAACCGACCTGCCTTAAACAGTGATTATATTTGAGTATTATTATTATTATTATAAGCTTCAAACCAAGCTCACCAGCCGAGCTTGGGCTCAGCTTTTTTACAAACCAAGATGATCCAAGTCAGCAAGTTTACAACCGGAACAATTTCAAGCCGAGTTTTTTTCAAGGAAGTATCGAACCTCGGTTAAGTATCCAAATTTTTGCACTAAAAAAAATATTCATTGTTTACCCAACCTAGCCAAAAGAGGCATGGAATAAATAATTCAATTTTTTCAAGTAACGAGGCTTCTCTATTTATAGTGGTTTGCTATGTTGGATAAACCACCAATGTGAGACAAACTAAAAAGTCAAAGAAAAAAAAATATTTGGTTTAGCTTTAAATGATTAGGCTTTGATGTACATGTATATTGTGTTTAACTGGTGATATTTAAGAAGGTGTCTTAAAATTGGGTAAAATTACCCTTTTGCCCACCCAATATGCATTATAAGCTAATATAGATATAGATTAAAAATTAGGGAAGCATGCGCTTCACGACGGGTGTGAAATACCAATACATTACTCTTGGATTTGGTATTTTATAGTCTTACACTCTCACTAAAATCAATATGATTCAGTTGATATCAAGTTGACGGATTGATCCCGACTATCTTTAATCTTGGATTCAAAACTTTAAAGTTTTAGCTACGTTTGGTTGGCTAACCATTAAACCCACGATAGTGAATTTAGTTTGGGCCTCCCTTTTGTAAGACAAGGGACGCTCGAAGTTTTGTTTAACTTGGTGATGTGGGATAGATCCCAACCATCACATGAGCACTTTTGATCATGCATTGAGTATGCTAAGGTAAGCGTACAATCAATTTATATAACTCATCATTTATTTTATTTTCTATTCTCCATCGATTTGGGATACGTACATATGTTATGTGCTTTGTGTTACTATACAGGCCAATGGGCTGATTAAGCAACAAAAATAAGTTAACTGAAAGCCAGATGGTGTTCTCCATTTATAACCACATTTCTTTTACAAATTTTCTTAACCAGGTGAAGTGGGATAGAAAAATAATAGGTTTATGAACTTTCTTAGAGTTCAAACTCTGTCAACCTTGTTCAACTCAGTCTACTCGACGAACCGGTCTTGTAGCTTTCTTCGCCAATTGATGAAAAAAAAGCAAAACTTTACGTTACTATACGGACCAATGAGTCAATTAAGCAACAAAAATAAGTTAATTGAAAGCCTGATGGGTGTTCTCCTTTTATAACCACATTTCCCTTGAAAATTTTCTTAAGCAGGTGATGTGAGATAATATGAACTTTCTTAGAGGGACAAAATTGTAATTTGCGAGGTGGGCTATGCATCAACACTTGTATCAACTGCAATAACTCTTTTCCTAAGTGTTTTAAAATTTTAGTGAAATTACAACTTTACCCACTCTATATATTTTATATAGTAGTATAGATAACGTTAAGATTCTGTGGGGAAAATCAAGTTGAGGAATTAATAACTCAAAAAATGAAACAAAAGCTAGCCAAACTATTGGGAAAAAAAAATGAAAAATACATTTAGAGAACGGAAAAACTTCACCTAATACTAACCAAGTTTCCCAAATGTTTCAGTTAAGTCATTCAAAGTTTTTTTGTCGCTCTAAAGTTATTGAACTTTTACTAAGTGTTCCAATCCTATGTAATATTTTTTAAAATGTTTAATTTTTTTAAAATTGAATGAGGCAAATGAAATATATATGAATATTAATTACCAATAAGTGAAAATTTTATTGCAATTAACTTAAAATAGGAGGTAGTAGTGAGAAAAAAAATTCACCAAATAATAAACTAGTTTTAAAATTGTTATATTTAAGTCGAACTGAAAAAAAATAATTGCTAACTAGTAAACAAGAATTATATATGTTTCATTTATCTCTTTCAATTTATAAAAATATAACATAGGATTGGAACACCTACCGAAAGTTGAGTGACTTTAGAGGGACACAAAAACTTTGAGTGACTGAAATGAAACACTTGAGAAACTTAGTTACTATCGTTAAAGAATAAATATGCTATTATCTTAACAGTTAACTATTTAAATATTGCTGTTCAAAAAATAACTATTTAAATATTTTTATCCAAACTCAACCTTTACATTTTAACATGTATTAAAACTTTTAAATTTTACTATTACTCATTCATTTTTTTTTCATTTCATAAATCATAACAAGTAAAGCTACTATCAATTACGAATCTTGAAAAATATAATAATTATTTTTTAATAAAAAGTGGGATGCATGGGCAAAGAAATAACTTTAATCGACATGTATGTTTGTCTAGGGACCGATGTCATGATCGATGGTATATCACCCGCATTCATCGTAACCTTTAATCATCCATCCTCATCATGTCTGGTCCCCCCTTGAATAGTAAGTACTCCAAACAAAATTTATAATATTATTCATTTACTTTTTTTACATTTGATTTTTTCGGCTTATAATGAATACTAAAAGATTTTAAAACGACTACTATTTATAAATATTTTATTTTGTCAGTATATATTATGATGAAAGACATAAAAAATATATATAATTATTAACATAAAAATTTAGACAGTGGTGTTATTATTGCTTTTATTCAATCATGACGCCTTTTCTTTTTTTTAAATTAGTAGTTATTATATTTTTATAAAGTTAAAAGGCAGATAAAGAGAGAAAAAGTAGTGAAGACAACTTTACCTAAAATGCTCGGAACACAAACAAATTGAGGAGACAAAATGTATCTTCATGATTGGAAGCTTGCATTTGGCATCTCTAATATAAATTTACATTTTATTTATTTATTTATTTTTCTACAAAACCAATAAAGAAATATCAAGTCTACTCTAATTGGTATTAAACCGTCATCCAATGGAACCAAAGATGCGGTTACTAACTTACTATAGAAAGGGAATTTTTTTTATTTTTTTATTTTTATTTTTAATTTAAATTAGGATTGTAAATGAACTAAACGTTTAATGAACTATTCGTGAATCATTCATTAAAAAGTTCTTTATGTTTGTTCATTTAATAAACGATTGAATATTAAAACAATTTTTGTTTATTAAATTAAACGAACGAATATGGACACACACCCCATTCGTTCATTTACGTTTGTTTATTTATCTTCGTTTGCGTTTGTTTATCTTCGTTCATTTACGTTTGTTTAAATATTAATCCAAATTTATTTATTACTAATGCTAATTTACAATTAATTCAATTTTCTAATTTTAATTTAAACTTGAATTTAGATATTTTGCATCACTTTGAAATGTTTAATGTGAAGATTATGATGTTTTGGACTTTTATTTGGATATTCATTTTTTACTTTTAATTGGTGTTCGTTTATGTTTATGTGTGTTAACGAACGAACATAAACACGTTTATTTTCCTAATGAATGAACACGAACATAAATTTCGTTTGTTTAAGTGTTTGTGTTCGTTCATTTTTTCAGTTAAATTTAAATGAACGAACACAAACACACTATTTCGTGTGTGTTCATTCGTTCGTTCACATGCCTAATTTGAATATAGAAACAATAGGATGTGACATGTGTATTTTAAGAAAGAAATATATGTATCTATATAATTAGACATCATAATTATGTATTACATATATAATTACGCACCATATGTATATATTACATAATCACGCATCGCTGTATATATAACTACGTAACATATGTATATAATTACGTATCATTATAATAAACAATGCATCAACATTTAAAATAGGGATGAGATCGGTATCGTACCGGTACCGAATTTATGAAAAAGTGGGTACCGGTACTGAATTTATCGGTAAGGTACCGGTATGGTACGGGTACTCATTACAAAATGTTCATCTCTAGATGATATCAATACCGAATTTATAGAAAAGTGGATACCGGTACCGAATCTATCGGTATGATATCGGTTCGGTACGGTACTGGTATGACATCGGTACCGGTACTCGGTACCAAATGCTCATCCCTAATTTAAAATATTTAATATATTTTAATATATAGCAATATCATACTCAAATTAAAAATAATAAAGTTCTCAATTTTATAAAATATGTTTTTTAATTAACAAAGTATATAAAATTTATTTGAGTTTAAAAAGATTATGAAACTAGATTTACAAAAAATTGACTATATATAACCCGGGTTTTGTTTTCCACACGATTTCAATGATTTTTTTTTCTATTTTCTTTATTTCAATTTATATTTAACATGTAATTTACGTTTTCTTTTAAAACTTAAAACATACCATATAAATCTAAATATACATTTTTGTTTATTTTTTTAGTCTACATTTCAATAAAATTTTTATTAAAAACTAAGTTGTATAAAAAAAATAAATCATTTTTTTACATAATATGAAAAAAAAATACCAGCTTAATACAAATTGAATTACAGTTTTAACTCCAAAACTTGAAGAAATTCAAATTTAAATCTAGCTGCCTCAAATTGTCAACTAAATTAAACATTATTCACAAAGAAGTCAATCAAACATTACTCACAAAGAAGTCAATCATACCCTTTTATTTCTACAAAATTTGACAACACACGATCCTTGACTATTACTTCACCAGTGCCTTTTCAAGTAAGCCCTAATCCTTAACCTAAGAAGAAAATCGATTGATACAATTAATATACTTTGATATTGAAGCCATGAAGATTGGTTCCATTCGGGTATTACACAAATCAAAATTGAAACGAAACTATCAAGTTCAGTTTTATGAAATGACTTAAGTTTTTTTTTAAACGGCAAACGTTACTCATACTCTATTTTTACACCAATAATCCTAAACTACTTCATTGTCCAGATTTGAACCTGAGACCTCCCATCTAAGAGGCATATGCCTCTACCAAGTAGGCTGAAATGACTTAAGTATCAATTATTTGTTTGATTCAGTTAATTCGACTTGATTATTCAACTGCGGTTTAATTATTAGTTTTTTTCTATTTAATCCTACCTTTAGTTACATGTGATAGAATTGGAAGTATAGTTAGAAAACAAAATTCTAGATAAAATTGATAGAATAGTTAAAATATATGCACACTTAAAATAAATATATTTCTATCATTTCTTTAAAATTTTGTATTTTGTAAGTGAAGGAGTTTTCTTAAGAAAAATATAAAGGATGTTCTCACTATTAAAACTGATACAGTAACTAGAGGTGCACAAATCGGGTATTCTTAAGAACCGGTTCCGGTTCCAGGTCCGGTTCTTGGTTGAAAAACCGGACCCTATGTACCCGGTTCTGGGTATTCAAGAACCGGTTCCGGTAATCTAAGGCGGGTATTTCAAGAACCTATTTCTGGGTATTCGAAAAACTTAGTTAAACATATAAATACATTAGTTAAACATATAAATAACTAACTTAAAAAGTCCAATAAACATTAAAAACTTAAAATGTTACAAAATAGATAAATGTTTAAAACATAAACTCATAAAACATAGATAAATGTTTAAAACATAAACTCATAAAACAGAAGAACTGGTTTTAGGAAGAACCGGTTTCGAGTATTTTTTGGAATCGATTTTGACTAGAAATATTGGAACCTATCCAGACCGTACAGGTAGGGTCGGTTCCGGTTCGGGTCCGAAAGAACCGGTTTTTAGGAAGAACCTGTTCCGGTTTTTTTTTCACCTCTAACAGATAACCCCTCTATATTGGGCCGACATGATTTGAACTACTTTAAACGTTAGCCCATTAAATTTCTAATAATATACACATTTATCTTGGGCCTGAGCTGGTTGAATGAATTTACAAAAATCAGAAACTATCCAATTTTCGGGCGTGAGACAGAAAAATAACATTCAATCTATTGGTTGAATTTATAAAATATAAAATGATTAACCACTTAAATTGCATTTTTATGTCATACACGTATATACTATCGTGTAACAGCGTCACTCACGTGTTATAATCTTCTACGTGGTTCATATCTATAGAATTTGATGTAATTTTTATTCCAACTATTGATTATATAACTTTCATTTGCTTATTGTTAAATAGAAAGAATGACTAATCAACTCAAGATAATATAAGAAAAATATTTTTTAAGCGCGTGAACAACTATATCTGCCATTTCTCAACGCATTTCTTTAGACAAAGACTCCGTTTTTTCCTCTTTTCGGATGGTAAATATTTCTCAGAACATGGAGTGTGAATCAAACCCATGTTTGAATTCAAATTGAGATACTTTCTGAATCAGATAGATTCATATCCGAAAGAGGTTGACAATAAGTTATTTCAAAATTGACTATTTGTCCCTCTGTTAGAAGTGTTCAAGAACTGTCTACAACCGAGTAAATAGCTCTACGAATGAATGGATTGGCCGAACCAAAATTATACACCTGAACCAAAATAGCTCTGTCACTAATTTAATACACCCGAACCAAAATTATACACCTGAACCAAAATAGCCTTTCAAAAAAAAATTGTCTTTTTGAATTATTTTACTTAAAATAAATATATAAACGGTAAAAATACATTGAATAAATTATACATAAATAATCATATATTTATTTAATATAACGATTACAACAAGTGAAGTAAATGAATATAATATCTCTCAATGATAATTTCTTGATTTGTTGTAATAACACATATAGGTAAACTACCTTTCTATCAAACACAACATTTTATGTTGAACATGCTATTAATCTATAGTATATAATAAATAAAGGTTTTCCATGTCACCTGCACATGTATTCTCACCATTTTTTTTCGCTCTTTTATCTTATTAAATACACTTATATCTTTTATTAATAATATATTTTTAAAGAAATACTAATCTATATATTATATTAATAAATAAATCTACTGTCATATTTTGACGAGTGTATGTGTTAACAGGTTATATTGTATTCCACGGGTTTGTTCAACCCGTAAAGTGACCTTGGCAGCACAACAATGCCCGAATGTATTGCATGTTTTACAGAAAGAAAAAAAAATGTTGGGGGGAAAATACCCGAACTAAACACTTTACTAAGTGTTTGTACCATCCTATTTAGATAAATGTAGTTTCTTACCATATTAATTATTTACAATGTTCTCCTTTAACAACTCTTTTTATCAGGAAAACATGTATTATAAACAATCATTGTAGGCTGCTAATGTTGGGTATATTTATTCTATATAGTTAACATCGCTTGCTAAATTATTAAGATGATAGTAACTTCTATGCGTTCTCAACTTTGTAGAAAGCAAGAATAGGTGAGCAACAACAATATGTTCAAAGTAATGTGGAAAGGTAGAAAATGTTAGAAATGTATAGTGATTAGATCAGGGTGTTGTCATCTAGAGATAAAGGACAACGATTGGCTACCAAAACTTAAATCTATGCTCTCACAATTGTTAAGACATTAACAAAGGCTAAATGTTGTAATTTTGGAGTCATGAACGTCGTAATTCGAAGATTGTGCGGTTTTCAAGTTATTAAGAGGCTAAGAACACTCAACCCTCTTAAAACGAGTTCTAAATTGGACATCGATCCCACTTTTTTGTTTGTCAGGTGTGATAAATAGTTGCGGTCTCGCATTATTGGTCTTATGAAACAACCAAGAACGTCAGTTGATCAAGCAAGAACAAAAACATTAGTTTGATGTATACTATTTCAATGACAGAAAACACAAACAAACACTTGACTACTTGAGCTCAATTCTAAAGGTGTAACCGAGCAATAAACTCGTAAGCTTCCTCAAAAGCAGTTTTAATTCGATTTCCACTAGCTTCAACTCCTTAAGTGGTCTTATTACATTTGTCTAATTCGGTCTATTGATTTCATAGATCAATCTTGATATATCAAACCATAATTAATCAAACGGATACATATCAAACCACATCTACCCAAAAGTATAAATTTTACAATACAAACAGAAATAGCCACACAAGATATCTAATTACACACAATTTCATAACTTTCAAGCTTGCAAACACCCAATTAATCACTTAAAAATCCTGTTTCTAGCTCATGTCACCCAATCATTCTTGTTGTTCTTGAACATCCCCAAGCTTAGAACCAGACGGTGTGACCGTCTCTTCATTGCTTTTAGTTTCATGCTTGTTCGTTAATATTCCATAGACACGTGATACATGTTCCCATTCAGTCATGGCAGATAAGTGGTCGTGACGATTGAGATACCTTTTCAGTTCCGTTTGAAGATTTCGAGCAGGCTAGCAAATATTATAAATAAAAAATTAAGTTAGGATAATAAGGTTGTATGAATAGTTTAACTAAAAAGTGAAAAAAAACACTGCCATGTAAGCAGAAATGAGACCATTGACTAGACCCACTAAAGTGTGTAATAATTCACTATCCAGCATTAAATAAAATATTTAATTTTTTTTATTAAAATCGTCGACCCAACCGCTCTTTTTGACTTGCAACGACTCCCCACGCTCGTGATTTGCCCCACCCCAGAGCCCAAAACGCCCAACGGGGCGGCCCACATGGGACTGACGTGGCACTCGGCGTGAATCCACTACACATAGGAAAAGAGGAACAATAAGTGAAACGGGAAATACCTCTGCTTTGCAATCATGAGCTAGCCGGAAGAAAGCTGCAGACACAAAATGCTTGCCGACGGCCTCCGCTGACTTGATCTGACCAAGCCAATACGACGACGTCTCCAGCCTATCAAACCGGCAACTGCTACACTTTTCAGCACTAAGATACGGAGTCCCCGGGATTCTAACGGGTTTTACAGAAAAAGGCGGTCTGATAGGAGTTTTGACCACCCCATCCCCTTCCTTAGCAGGGGATTTTTTCTTCACATATCCATAGTCTTTTTTGTTCTTCCTCTCGTTTTGAGGGGTTTTCTTCGCGGACTCAGTTTTTGGTACCAGGTCGGTTTTTGATTGTTTTAGAGAGATCTGATTGGATGGTTTTGCTTTGGGATTTTGGGGAACTTTTTTCACCGGGACATTGGGGTCCCGAATGGTGCCGAAGGTTCTTCGGTGCCTGAAATTACGCAAAAGTATTTGTTTAGTCATAATTGAAAGCCTGATATGAGAAATCAGAATAAACGAGTTGTTCGTAATTACATCTGAGGAGCAACTTCTTTGGTCTTCTGTTTGGGTGCTTCGGATATCTTTTTGTACTTGGATTTAACTGACTGGGTTTTGTTACCTGTGCAGTGAAATTAGGAATTCAAAGAGAAATTAGAAATAAAATTGTTGAAATAAGGAGTGAGATATGTGAAGATGATGGTACCAGGACAAGGTGTAGGATGAACATCCATTTTTTTGGTTTGTGGAAATATGAATCCAAGAGATGATAGATATGGAATGGAGATATAGTGTTTATGAAGTTTGAAAATGAGAAAGGGCGGCAACAGGTGAGGTGAGTGAAGCAGGAGGAGTAGTTGATCATATACGCTCCATGTAGGCCCTATCTTTTTCAATCTAGTTATTCTTTATTATAGTAGTCAATCATGGAGGTTGGGGGTTACCTCCAGTGACAAAGAAATTTGAAATTAAAATGGTGATACTCCCCTTGAGGTAAAGGGTTTAGCGGTGATCAACGACACCATAGTGGAGAAGGCTGCGTTTAGCGGCGGTGTTGAGGTAGTGGTGAATAGTAGTGGTGGTTGTGGTCCGTAGCAACCGAGGGTAGCGGTGGTTAGGGGTGAGGAAAAAACTGAATTAACGGCACTGAAAAAATCGACTCAAACTAATAACCGACGGTTTGGTTTTCTATTTTATGAAAACCAAAAATTACGGTTTGGTTTTGGTTTTGGATTTTTGTAAACTGAAAAAAACAAACCGAACCGAACCGTACATATACATTTAAACTTTTATAATATATTGAGTGCAAACATTGTATGTGTCAAGTATTTATTTGTATTAAAAGTATGTTAAGATTTATGTTTGATGTTGAATTTATGGATTATGTTTTTTTTCTAATGTTAAGTATATTATAAGAAACGAATACACTATGTAGACCAAAATTTTTACGATCAAATGTGTAATAATAAAATAATCATTAATTATAAAAAAAAATTAGGCCAAAGTTTTAGACAGAAACTCATTATTTTGGGAAATATTTTTTGGCCCAAAAAATTCAATCCCAAATGACAAAACCAAAAACACTGAAACTGAACCGCACTGATCGTGAAAACCAAAAAAACGAAACCAAACGGTTTTAAAAACATACAAACCGAATTTTCGGTTTTTGGTTCAGTTTTTGGTTCGGTTTGAGCCCAAATCCGACTCATGCACACCCCTAACGGTGGTTGTGGTCCGTGGCAGCCAAAGGTAGCGATGGTTGTGGTCCGTGGCAGCCGAGGGTAGCGGTGGTTTCAAGTGGTGGTGAGGGAGGGAGGGAGGCCAGGAGGGTTGTTGTGCGACCGACGATCAAACGAGAAGGAGAAATGGGTTGTGGTGTCTCTGGTGATCAATCAAGAAACAACTAGGGGTTGTAGTGGAGGTTGTAGATGGAGATGACATGTGGTATAACAATGGTGGTGTGCGATCGGGTAGAGAGAGATTGTCGTGGACAAGGGTGTGGTGCAATCATTATCGGGGCTGTCGAGAGTAAGTATTGATGGTTATTGGTGACTGACTGACCATGACCAAGCAAAAGGCTGTTGCAGGTGGCAGCCGACTGCGGTGATCGACGGCAATGTGGTATTTTGGGCGATTTCGAGTCCAAACGAACGTGTGAAAAGTTGGTAATCGTTTTACACAACTAAGGTGGGTTCCATATGCCATATTTTAACATTTTTTTAATGTTTTGAGCTAATTGACGTACGAAATAAATGGTTTTGAAACGAGAGGTAAACGTTTAATGTTTAAAAAACGGACCGGAACATGGAGGTGATATTCATGGGTTTAGGGGCTGTTTTAATGTGGGTTTTATCAACTGTTTTAAATGATTAATTAACCTTGTTATGGTGGGACTAAATATGTTTGTGTGGCGAGTAATGTACATGTAACGTTAAAGATGTGGGTGCGTATGTTTTATGTGCATGTGGTGAGTGTTTGGTTTGATAATTGGAGCAAGTTGGGTAAATGTGGTGTTATAGATTAGTTTTTGGAAATAAGTTACACGAGTGAATTTTGTTCGTTGGTTCACTTGTTTGACACATATATAATCTGTTTATAAATTTTGCATTTATGTAAAGATATTAATTTTTATTAAAATTTGGAAAAAATAAGTTACTGCCTTGACGAGCCACGAATTGGATCGAACTTTTTATGAGCTAAGCTCGAGCTCAAATTTCAGCTCGTTAAGAATGACTAGGTAAACTTCGAGCTCCGGTACGAATCGAAGTTGGCTCGGCTCGGTTCGCCGTGACATTAAGCAACCTAAATGAAACTACCTTGCAACTCGCTACTAATCAACTACGATCAAGTAAATAAAAACAACTCATATGATTCCAAGTTAACAATCGATCTAATAAGAAATGTTCAATTTTAAAGCAAACCTACAAAAACCCAGAGAGAATGAACCGTGCAGCAGGAAAAAAAAGGTTAAAAATATATAGCTAAAACATCAAATATGAGGACTTGAGGAGCGGCTGAGCGAGACTTACTGGACCCTGAATAATGGACCTAGATACGAGCCCAAACCACATATCTAGGTCTGTGTATTAATAATAAGTCAAGGATACCTATAGCCATCGTACTCTTAGTTTAAACCCATTCAGGAAGGAAGGCACCAACTAGGCCCATGATAGGCAAGAACCTATATAAAAGGATTAAAAGTAATGCCTAGAGATGCTCAAACCAGTTCTTTTTTAAACCGGTTCGGTTGGTCAATGAAAAGTCAAAACCGGGTTGAGATTCAAACCGATTCATGACCTGTTTTTCGACTGTTTTTGACCGGTTTTGAGTAGTTTTGGCCTGTTTTTGATCCGTTCGGTTCGGTTTTAACCGGTTTCAATGGAGAGGATTATAAACCAGTCCCTAACCTACGGTTTCTATCGGTTCCAAACCGGTTTCGGTGTCAGGTCTCAACCTGGTTTTTTTGTGCATCTCTAAGCCTAATACTAGTTTGGGCCAACTCCTATTTCCAGCTTTTAAATTATAAGAGATGACAAATTTTCTAATAATGAACCACATGTGCTTAAAATGTATGTATATATATACATACACACATATACATACGTACGTACGTACAAACATATATTAAAAATAATATTTCGGTAATTATGACTGAATTTTACACAGACCGGTGATGTTTTTATCTTTCATAATTATGAACATACTAACTCATTGATAGAAAACAGAAAAAACAATTGGTGTCTTAAATAATTAGTTATAATTAATTGGTAAGAGGACCATGATTTGATGGAATGATTATAATTTTGGACCATCTCAAAGTCTTCAAATTTCTTTGTTTCCATTAATTTGATAAGGATAACATTTAAGTCCTCATAAAAACACTTCTTCTAAGACTTGTTCATACGAGCCTTTCATTGCCACAGATCACATAATATGAACAAAATAAGAACGACTAGTATTTAAAATCCGTTGATTTGACGAAACTTGCCCTATTAGGGGCCACAATATATAGGAATTGATTGAGATGTGAAAAATGATAGACTTAGACGTGACAAATATAAATTTATAAGCGTAAATAACAGGTTGATAAGTTGATTATTGATGTTTTATAGGAAAAACAAAATTCAGTTCGTATTTTATTTTGAGCCATTTGAGTGTACATGATAAATAAAGTTCAGCAAATCCATATGAAAATGGTATATTCTAGTACGTGTAATCAGGGTCAGTCCCGATAGTCCTTAAAACGTTTTGGTCCCGGGACATGTAAAAAAGAGCGGGCCCTATAATCAGTGGCGGAGCCAAGATCTTTTTTCCTATGGGGTCGCTATTTTTTGGTGCTCAAATTTCTAACAACTCGACGTTAGAATTTTCGGGTCGGTTCGGGTTTAACTAACTAGGGTTTGGAAATTTTTTAGTCCTCTTCCAAATTTCATTATTAAAAACCCTTCCCATTTATCCGGATAAAGTCTTACCAAACAATGAATTTGTTAACATTTGGAACTTCCAATTATCATTATTCAATATTTATTAACCTAAAATAACCATAATAAAAAACTACAACAAGTGACCAAACGATTAACAAATCAATGAATTATGAATCATACATTCATTTACATACCTCAAATAGTCGATTGACTCGATTCGACGATTCCCGATCATCCTTGGCGGCTGGCTCCCCGCTCGATTAGTCCCTAGCTCCCTGTTCGATTAGTCACCACTGGCACTGTAGGCCTGCTCGAGTAAGTTTCCTGCTGAATCTGGGTTGCCTTGTGAGTTGTGCAACAGTGCACCTGAGCTACCTTCTTCTGCTGAATCTGCTGCAGTGCTGCCGTTCACTTCTTCTGAGTTCTGCCCAGCCCACTATTATTTATTTTGTTATTTTTTATTAAGTTTAAAAATCTATTGGGCGTTTTTAATTTCTAAGTGGGTTAATATGATAAATGAATGATACAAGTTGGGTCTTTATAAGTAATGGACTAGTGTTAATGAGATTAGGTTTAAAACTTTAAATATATAGAATTTTTTATAAATATATATATAATATAAAAAAATTAAAAACTACGGGCCCCTCAGGAGACCGGGCCCCGGACTGTCGCCCTCACCGCCCCCTAGGGCTGTAAACGAGCCGAGCCGAGCCAGGCTTGGCTGCTCGGCTTGGATTGATTTTTTTTCGAGCTTGAAAGTTGAGCTCGGCTCGTAAAAAGCTCGAGCCAGCTCATGGCTCGTCGAGCTAGCTCGTTTATTTTTATTTTTTAATTTTTTATACATTAATAAATAAAAGACAAAAATACAAGATTGTTTGCATCAAGTCAATTGCATTACTACATTACCTATTTCAAGTTTGCTATAGAGAAAGAGAGGGATTGAGGGAGAGACGTAATTTGGAGTCTGGACTTCTCGAGCATGGAGGTTAGGGCCGTCAAATTACGGGTTTAAGTTTAAAAAGTTGAATTTCAAATATGAAATTACCTATTTTAATTTAGTGCATTAAAAGCATTCATACGACTCTTTGATTTCTTTTTTTAAATTATAATATATATATATATATATATATATATATATATTTATGTGTATATATTAGTTATTTAGACAAGCCCACGAGCCGAGCCACGAGCCGAACCAACGAGCCGAGCCACGAGCCACGAGCGACAATCTAGCTTTTTCCGACAAACTTGGTTATTATGAAGTTTTTCCGAGCGACAATCTAGCTTTTTCCGAACTTGGTTATTATGAAGTTTTTCCAAACAATAAAACAAGGCTCGGCTCGTTTTAATTAGGCTCGGCTCGTTTACCACCTAGCTTTTTCCGAGCGACATTCGAGAGAGCCGCGAGCTTTTTGAACTGCCCTACCGCTCCCCCTTTGGGCCGCCCCTGTGTGTAATGGGGCGTGGTCGGTCCTAGGTGGCACCCCTATCACGCCGGCACACTGCCACCCTAGGCGTGATAGGGGCGTGATGGGTTGTTTCGTGAAGCCATCAACGGGCGTGAGAGTCGTTTGACACAAAAACCGAAACCCAAAATCTAGCCGTTGAACTTTATTAAAAAAAAATCAAACCCAAAAGCACCTATAAATACCAACAATCTTTTACATATTTTACCATAAAAATTCTACACATCTTCTTCTAAACTTTAATATTCTCCAACATTCCAATTCCAAAACATGAATCCTTTCAATCACCGTTTTATCATGTATACAACCCGAACCAAGCACCGTTTAACCCAAACAACCTGAAACAAGTCCCGTTTCCTCAAACATTCCAAAACATCTTCGATCCAACCCTGTGTTACCAGCTTCAAATGGAAAGGGCACCACCACAACCTATACTAACCTTTGCCAATTGGAGCCACACTCCATCCATCTACACCCAAGCTCCACCGACACCTGAATTAATTTTTTCCGGATACACAACCCGAAGTCGAGGTTGCTCCGGTAACAATCTTATATTGAAAATTCAAAATAAATAGAATACATCAAAATTCATTGCTATGGTTTATTGTTTGGAAAAACTTCATAATAACCAAGTTTCTTTACTCTTTTAATTAAGTCACTTAGTCTTTCCTTGTTTTAATTAGGTTACTCAAGTTCACTTAATGTTCTAATCATAGATTTTTTTTACCTGTTTGGTAGGTTACAATGTTGACGTGACAATTTTTTTATTTTTAAATGTTGATGTGGAACAATTAAGACTTTGATTTTTAGTTAAAAAAAATTAAATATAAAATTGAAAAGAATAAAAAAAAAGGGCAATAAAAACCAATATACTTTCTGTTTTTTTCTCACAAAAGTCATTTAACAAATTTTTGCACATAAAAAAATAATATACTCTCTTTTTTTCTTCACAAAAGTCACTCGACAAATTTTTGCTCATAAAAAACCAATATACTTTCTTGTTTTTCACACAAAAGACCCTCAACAACTATTTAACCTAGCAAATGATTCGGTAAAAGAAAGACAAAGGAAATCGACTTTATAGGAATTTGATTGCTTATGTGTTTTCATAGATTTTATAGGAATTTTTAAAAAATGGATTTAATTTGATTACAAATAATCTCTTTATTGAATGAATTTGTCAATCGATTTCCTTTACGTTGCTTCTGCCGATTCATCGCTAGAGTAGATAGTTGTCGAGGGATTTTTGTGAGAAAAACCAAAAAATATGTTGGTTTTTTATGTGCAAAAATTTGTTGAGGGACTTTTGTGAGAAAAAAAGAAAGTATATTGGTTTTTATGTGCAAAAAATTGTTAAGAGATTTTTGTGAGAAAAAACATAAAGTGTGTTGATTTTTTATGACATTTGCCCTAAAAAAATACGCAACAGTTGAGCCGTTACCGTTCCTTTCTATTAAAAAAATGCGTTACCATTCCTTTTTATTCAAGAAAACGCAGCAGGTAATCAATTCTAGAATTTTAGATACATTATAAGATCTAAATCGAAAGGAATAAAACAAATTAAAATCTAAAATTCTATTAATCGATTACTGCATTCCTATCAAGTCACAAAAAAATACTCAAATTCCTTAGATGTCTGTAACACGTCAATTGAGTTTAGCTCTTTAGATGTCTTGCAAGAAATAGGAATGCAGATAAACTATTAATCAAATGCTACCAATCAACTCAAAAAAAAAAAAAGTACTCAAATTCCTTTTGATATCTCATATGATTAACTGACTACCATATCAAAATCAAATAGCAAAATCAAAATAAAAGATAAGAATATGTTCTGAAAAAAAAATACGATTACCGATTGCACAGTTAAAATTCACATATTAATAACAACGATCGCAGATTGCACTCAACACCACCGGTCGCTCATTGCACTCTAAAATAGTCACCCTTCAAATTGTCTCCAAAACCAGTTGCGAATCCACCGATTGCAAAGAATGACCGCCACAAACCGATATTCAGTGGTTTAGGGATTGAATCATGGATATTGAATCGTCACTTTGGGAAATGAAGATCTTGGGAACGATTTGAAATAATTTGTTTACTTGTTTCTCATGATTAATTAATTAATTTTTTTTAATTAAAATTAAAGTCATTAGATTAGTTGTTCCACATCAGCATTTAGAAAAAGAAAAATAAAAAAAACTGCTAGGTCAGTATATAGTAATCTATGATTAGAAGATTAGGTAAAACTTGAGTTATGAAGTTTTCCCTTATTTTTAACTAGGTTAAAATCCCGTGTATTACACGGGTTGAATAAATAAAATGTTATATACTTAGTAATAAAAAAATTATATTTTTAAAAACTCATGTAATACACGGGTTTAATAAACCGGTATATTAAATCGGTTGAATAAAATATAATGTAATTTGTTAACAAATACACTCGTCAAAATATGTATTTAAAAATGTAATTTGTCGTGACAGTTATAAGGTATGTTGAGTTAGTTTTTAAAACAACTTTTTTCAGCTGAGTATTAATTTTTTAATTTAATTGATAAATGTTAGTTTATATTAAGTTCATTTGATTGATGATATAATAACTATTTATAATTAAATAATAAACATCAGTAATTAGATTTATATTAAAAATCTAAAAATAAATTCTTTTAATATCATTATTCAATATGAGAGAGAGACGTAAAAAAAATGATACAAATGGGACAGAAAGTAACGTGTGTCAATATAATTTTATTTATTAATATAAAGATTATTATTTAATAAAAGAGAGAAAAAGAAAAATTAATATTTAATAGGAGAGAGATGCGAGAAAATAAAAGTGAGGAGTAAGCAGAGAGTGACACGTATCCCCCGTAATTTTCCTTTATTATATAGTATAGATATAGATACGAAACTCGTTATCATTTCATATTAGAAATTTGAAAAACATACAAGTTTTTGATTTATTCTACTTTGTGGAGATTTTTTATTTTTTCAAAAAAAGCATCTCAAGGACATTGACGTTGATTTTGATGGATACATTTCATTATAATCTTTTATTACTTTTATTTTTTTTAACGACAACGGACCTTTGTAAATCATCAAAAGCTAGTAAGGAGTTAGACAAAATACAAACTCCAGGCCAAAAATAAATCAAACTATGAAACTAAATTTACTTTTATGTATGTAAATAAAAGTTAATAACTACAAATTACCTTTTGTGTAATCTTTTATTACTTATATATAATAAGAGCATTCACATCAGTATTGGTATATACACCATATCTTTAAATTATAAGGGGAAAAATAAGATTTAAGTTAAAAGAGTCTTACATCAGATTATTTAAATTTTATCTTTATCCTTAAAATTATAAGAAAATGTACACTGAAATCTTAAATATACCAATTCCTTAACAATTTTTTTAAAATTATAAGGATAACGAATAAGATTTGAGAGGTTTTTAAAAAATAATTTTTTTTATGAAATGATGGTTTTTAGTTAAATTATAAAGATAAGGATAAATAATCCGATGAGAATGCTCTAATAAATTACATGTTAATCGACATGTAATTATGTTCATTTACACATGAATACTCGTGAAAAGTCAAAAATGAAAACTATAAAAAGTAAGAACTAAAAATTACCTTTTCAAAATATATGTATCGATTTGTTCATATACAAATGATCTAAATGCATGCATGTGAGCTGTTTGTACCCTTTTTAATTTTGTTTTCGGTATGGAATACTCGCTAAAGCCTTTTATCAAAAAATTAACCTTTTTAAAATATGTGTTTCGATTTGTTCATATACAAATGATCAAATTTATATTTTCATGTCTTTTTTTAATTTTTATCTTTTACTTACACATGTATATGTTATGTGTAGGCAGTATAACCTACACATGAACTACACATGTGTAGGTTATATAAATAAATAAAATTTGTTAATTTTTCTTTTGGGATTTTAAAATAGATGAATAAAAGATACATTTTTATCATTTTCTTTTGTTTTAAAAATTTTTAAGATTGAAAAAATAAATGATTTATTTTTTTATGCAAGTTCTCGTAATATTTAGTGTTCTGAATTGAACATTCTCCTAAACACACATAAATATACAGATATATATATATATATATATATATATATATATATATATAGTTAATTACACGGTTAGTCCCTGTGGTTTATGAAAAGTAACATGTATGGGTATTAAGGGTTTCAAGTTACAAGTATGGATATTATGCTTTCAATTTTGTAACAGGTTTAGGTATTAAGACTAACTGACGTTAGTTTTCTTGTTAAGTTTGTGTTAAATAACCAAAATACCATTTAATAAAAATAATTATTAAACAAATATAATATATATATATATATAAGACTAACGCCGGCCACCACCTCTCTTTATCACCGCCGCTTCCTCCACCAATTCGCCGGAATCTTCCCTCCACCACCCTCGCCGCCACCATGATCAACATTGCGCCACAACCACCGCAACCACCAACTGCTTCCAATTCAGATTCCTCCCTCACCGGCCACCTCTCCCACCACTACCGCCGCCACCGGAAGAAATCAATCCAAGATACGGCGTAGCAAAAAGATTAGTCCCTCATGGACCAAACCCACTTCACAATTAAAAAATTTCAGCTTCTTTTTCATCGATTTCAAGATCCCCTGTTCCGTTCTTTAAACTTTTTATGTTAATTCATCCATCCCATGATCCAAGATTCTACAATTAGTTTGTTTTTCCCTTTTAATTTTGATGTTTCTTCTTTGGAATGTAATCAGAGAATCACTATTTCCATCCTTGTTCTAGAATTTTGAATTCCGATGTTGAATTAGAAAAAAGCAAAATGTTGATCTGGAAGCAGCAAAAAACAAGAATGGAAATAGCTAAGATAGTGGTGGTGGACGGCGATGGTGGCGGCCGGGCTGCGTTGTTTACAATGGTGGACGGCTGCGATGTTTACATATGTATTTATTATATATATATATATATAAATATATGTTTAATAATTATTTTAATTAAAGGGCATTTTGGTCATTTTACACAAATTTAATAGAAAAACTAACGTCAGTTAGTCTTAATACCTAAACCCGATACAAAATTGAAAACATAATACCCATAATTACAACTTGAAACCCTTAGTACCCATACATGTTACTTTTTATAAACCACAGGGACTAACCGTGTAATTAACTCATATATATATATATATATATATATATATATATATGGAGAAAGTTTTAAATACGTTGCGAAAGGTCCATTGATCTACGAATTCAAGGGTTAAAATGAAAAGTGTGTCTAGTCAAGCTTGTTTTTAAGCGTGAAAAGAGCCTGAAAGGGTAAAATTAGAATAACCTACCTTTGTTTAATTTTTTCAAGTTCCCCATTTTTTTTAAAACAAGCATAACATTTTTATACGATATTATTTTTGTAAAATAATTACACCATAAAATCGAGCATTTTATTTTTTGTAATTTGAGTATAGTTTTGTTATACTTTTATTTAAAAAACACCGAATTAAAAAAAATGTCGATGTGTTGTGCGTATAACATGCGTAATTATGGTTATGCGTTATTATAAAACATGTGTGATTATGCGTATAACATGCGTGATTATGGTTAGTCGTTATATATAAAACATGCGTGATTATGGTCATACGTTATTATAAAACATACGTGATTATGGCCATGCGTTATTATCACTTTAAACATTCGTTATTATAAAACATGCGTTATTATTATAACGCGGACGCATTTACCCCTTGCCTACTTGTAACGAACCAAAATCCGGGTTTCGTTATAAATAAATAAATATTTCTAAATAAATATTATGGTGAAAATAATATTTTAGAAATAAGTTGAAACAAGTGGGTTTCAAGTTAGTAATGAGATTATACTAGTTTTAACTAGTTTTGGAATGAAAGAGGTAAATGAAAGTTGAAGCACTGAAAGTGTAAAATGGCAAAAATCTGCCATTTTGGCTAATGATAGTCAAAATTACACTCATTTGAGTGTTTGGGTGTCGATGGTTGCAAGAGAAGAAGGAGAAAGAGGAGAATCCGGTCAAGAAAGAAATTAAAGGCTTGCATGCTCGGGATTTTGGGTGTTGACTCACACAATACCTTCCTAACATCAAGTAAGTTCTCATTCACCTTTTGAATCCACCATTTATGGTGTTCTTGGTTGGTTTTATAGAAATCCGAAATTTATGAATGCATGTGGCTAATTAGTGTTATATTGTTGATAATCTAGCTTAACTAAAGGTAAAGAATGATGATTAACATCCTAGAACCTTTTGATTTTGATTATGAGAAGTTAGGGTTCATATGGGAAAAATTGGGAGGTTTTGGATTAAAATGAATAGATGATAAATTAATGATAATTAAATGATTATATGATTTTAGACACTTGAAAAAACACCAAATTAACTTAAAGATGCTAATTTAATGAAACAATTAGGTCAAGGTATTGGAATGGAAACTTAAGTAGGTGAGTTTGGATTGAAAGGGCGTGATTGGATATGGAAATAACCCAAACGGGTCAATTTGGGTTGAAAACAGGAGATTGGGTTGTAAACCCAATTGTAATGTGATTTTGATGTATGACTAGATTACTAAACTAGGTGTATATGTTTAGGTAATCAAATTGCAAAACTTGAAGGTGGTGCGGGATCTTCTAACCCACAAGGTAAGTGCTACGCACTTACTTAGTATTGTTGATAAAGGGTGGTATATGTGTTATGTGTGCATACAATGTGTTGTGAATGGATGTGTATGAAATAGTATGTGTATTGAATGAATGTAATTATAGTTGTAATACTATAACGGATATGTGAATGAATGAAGTTATGGGATTTATACCATAATGGATATGTGAATATGGAGTTATGGCCTAAGTATCATAATGGATAGATGAATATGAAGTTATGATCAAAGCATCATAATGAAAAATGTGGTGTTGAAGATATGGCTTATGTGCCACAATGGAAATGGAAATAATGTAAATTGTGGATGACAAATGAAAGGAATGAAACTTATAAAGTGTAATGCAAGTTATATGTAGTCTAATGACAAATTGGGTGTAAACGGGTCAAATGAGTGAATGGGTGAAAACAAGTTGTAACTACTTGTTGTTATGTTTATATCCTTTACTAATGGTATTATATATGTGGTGTTATGAAAGGAATGAAACTTGTAGGTGTAATGCAAGTTATTTATAGCCTAATGACAAATTGGGAGGAAACGGGTCAAATGAGTGAATGAGTGAAAACAAGATGTAATTACTTGTTTGATATGTTTATCTTCACTACTAATGGTTATTACATGTGACGTTATGTAGGAAAGGCTCCGATGTAGTCCAAGTCAAGTCCAATGCATTGGCGGGATTCTCGTATGCTTACATGAGGATTTTGGGGTTTAGACGGACATCCGTATTTTTGTCGTGTAAATTGATGCTTGAACAAAGTGGTAGATGTTTTAAATGCTTTTGGTCTAAACCCAAGTGTAGGGAATTTTTGGTGACATGTTGAAATGTAAAATGGTGAAAATTTGGTTAAGTATGAAAACTGCCCACGTCTTAAAACTTTCTATGAAAAAGAGGTTTTTGCGCCACGCGAAGACCTGGTTCTCCGGTTCTGCCCTTTTTGGACTCCTTCACGCCACGCGAAGGGTCGGGCCCCGGTTTTCGCGACACGCGAAGATGAATTTTTTTTTCTTAGGACGAATGCTTCCGCGTTTATAAATCAGTGTTTCAAATTAGGGTGTTAAACCACTGAACACGTGTCGCGTGCTGGCGCCTTCGTACGTTAAAAACCCTTTGTACAATAATCGGACCCTATATATATGTAAACCTAGAGTGACGTAAGTAGATTTTTTTAAATTTTAAAAAAGATTAAGGAGCCTTTTGGAAACAAATAGTAAGAATTCAAGTAAATTAAATACAAGGTAAATGATAGAAAGATATCGTCAAATGAGTGCATAGTGGTTCTAATTAAGGTTAACAACTTCATCATACTCCTTAATCCTTGATTAAGAATTTTCTTTACTATCAACATCTCTTTAAACCCGGTAGAGATTATTGTTGCTACGTCTCACTAAGAGGGTAGTGGCCACCACAAACTTCTCTTTATAAAAGTTGAGTTATCGTATACACATGCTTTAAAGTAAAAAAATGCAATTATTTGTTTGAGTGCTTTTGATCTACTCTTGTTTGAGAATCTTGAGATTGAGAATGAATTGATTTGAGCACTCAAGAGTATGCGAGTATTATGTGTTTTTAAGTTTGCAACAGGTTAGTCAAAGTATTGGAAAAGTGGTTATTTAAACATCCAAGAAGAAAACAAGTGAAAAATTGGCTAGGTAACAGGCGGTCGCTAACGCGGTCTATCCACTTTTTCACTATAAATAATGCGTTGCATTATGTCCAAAATTGATTTTAATCTCTTTAACAAACCTTAAGTAATGTGAAAAGGGTTCTATCCCTGACAAGGGTGTTCTGGTGTAATTTAGGAGTAGAATTAGTGGGTGTATGCGTTAGCCGTTAAAATAATTAAGAGGGATTTTTCTTGACTAATGAGAAGAGACCGATGCTTGTTTTGTAAAACATATTTACTTACAAGAGTAATTTGGTTTTATCCTTTTCAAACTATAGTTGATTACTTCCATATTAGTCTGACCCATTTGATTTGGTTTTGAAAATTATCTTCTTAGAGAAGATTCTTCAAATCTTTGACTCAAGGATTTTATAAAAAACAAATTTCTTGGAAATTTTAGAGATTTCATAAAAGCTTAAAACATATTGTTTTGTATAAACATACCCATGAATGAATGTCTATCCATTTTGACTCAAGATATATTGACCTAGTTAATTTTTGTTATTAATTGAGAGTTTCTGTTAATTTATAAAATTTCTTTTGGAGTGATACAAATCATCCACGGTCGAACCGTGAGACCTACCGTGGAAGGTACTGTTAATTTCTTCACGATCCTTGATCTTTAAGTTACTTAAAGTGGCCAATCTATGAAACGATCGTGACATAGACTATGGACTTGCCGATGTTTTTTTAATCAGACTATTGGCGGGCGATGTAAAATATCAAACCGTGACATCGACCGTGGAGCAACTATCGATTTTCTATCTTTTATTTGTTGTATTGTGTAGGTGACTCAACAATTGGAAGACAAATTTTATGAATATACAGTGAGACCATGACATCCACTGAAAATACACTAATTCGTGTATTTAAATAAACTCATTTCATTAAAACAAACACCAACAAAATAATAACTTTAAATAAACTCATTTCATTAAACCAAACACATCCTTAAAGCCGTAAATCCTATATATGTTTCTATCTTGACACGTTGGTTTCATTAATATAAAGATGTATTCTAGTAGGATCTAAAATTGACATTGTTAGATGACTTTTAGGTGACATGTTGCCACCATAGGGTGTTCATTTGTCGAGTTGGGACCACGAACCGATAAATGAAGGTGGTATGAAGATATATGATGGGCTTTTGTTCAATGGCTTTGATAATGATATATATACGTGCCATATGGATTCATTTGGGATTTCAAATTTAATTAAATGACCCATTGTGAAACATATGAACATAATTAAAAAGAAAGGAAAATTTGTATCTTTTATTTAGGTTAACACTCTTACCAATTTATTTCTAATTGATAAAAACAATAGAGAAAATTAGGAGGGGAAAATGATTTCATTCATGTTGATATTCCATACATAAAATACAATATATAAAGATATAATAGGAAAACCCTAAAGCCCATATATATTGGGTTGGGCCTAAAATAGTCTGATATTATAACACTCCCCCTCAGACATTTTATATTATATACTATCAACATTATACTACTGGATAATGTTGTCTCGGTTCTTCAGGACCGATACTAACTGATACTGCAGGATCAGTTATGCTGCCTCATTAAAACCTTACTAAATATAATGATGTATTCTTTGAATTTCACTCTCTCTATTTTGTTGTGAAGGACGAGTCTACACATACCACCCTTCTCACCGGTCCCAGTGAACAAGGTCTTTATTTTCTCAGTCTTCCTAAACTCAAGTCTATCCATAACAACGCCTTCTCTGCTACTCGGACCTCCTCAAACGTTTGGCATATAAGATTTGGTCATCCTCATCAGCGTCTTTCTCTTCCATTTTATGCTTTCTAGTTTTAAACTTCCTATATTTCTTGTATTGCTTGCCATTTAGGTAAATCCACAAAACTATCATTACCAAATGCTACTTTTCATAGTTCAAAGTTTCTTGACTTGATTTATTATAATGTTTAGGGCCCTGCACCTGTATTATCTTTTGATGGCCATCGTTACTTCATGTTATGTGTCGACCATTATTCTCATTATATCTGGATTTTCCCTCGGTTAACAAATAGGATGTCTTTTCTACTTTTAAAAACTTTGTTACAATGGTTGAACGTCAATTTAACACTAAGGTCAAACATGTTCAAACAGATTGCGGTGGTGAATTTCCTCCCTTGACACCTTTTTTCACTTCTCTTGGCATCATTCACCAATTATCGTGCCCACATACCAGCGAACAAAATGGTATAGTTGAACAAAATGGTATGTGTAAACATGTTGTCGAAATTGGCCTTGCTCTTATGGCCCAGTCTTCTGCACCTCAACGCTTCTGGCATTTTGCCTTTGACAATGCTATTTGTCTCATTAATCGTATGCCATCTTGAACCACCTCTCGTATTTCTCCTTTAGAACACTTGTTCAACCACTCTCCCGATTTCTCATTTTTTTGAGTCTTTGGATGTCAATGCTTCCCACATCTTCGACCATATAACCGTCGCTAAATGGACTTCCGCTCTTACCCTTGTATCTTTTTGGGCTACAGCCCCTCTCACCATGGCTATCGCTGCTTTGATCCGTTCACATATCGGATCTATATCGCTCGCCACGTACATTTTAATGAGGACAAATTCCCTTTTGCCACACCTAACAACGTCTTTACTCCTATTACTCCATCCAACCCCTATACTTCCTTTTCTGATTTCACAACTCTACCTTACGGCATTCCTGAACCGTCCTCACCTACAACTTCCCAACAAACTCCTCCACCTTCTCCTCCCAAATCTATTCCTTCATTTCCTTCTTCCAACTCTAATACATCACAATATCCTCCTCCAACTCCTCTTCCACCTCCTCGTACTCGTCCTCCGAATCTTCGTCAAAATCCCAAACCTAGTGCTCCTTATAGTCCTTTCGCTAATCATGTGTCAACTTCCTCTCCTCCTATAAATGAGCTCACTTCCTTTACCATTGCTAACTAACATTCGGAGTGGCGTCATACCATGGCCGAAGAGTTTTTAGCTCTTGTTAAAGTGGCACTTGGTCATTAGTACCTCCCGCTACTAACGCTAGTGTTGTTGATTGTAAGTGGGTGTAAATATTAAAGAAGGACCAAAATGGAGCGGTAACTCGTTACAAAGCCGTCTTATGGCAAAGGGCTTTCAGCAACAGTTGGGTATTGACTTTCAAGAAACTTCCACAACTCTCAGGTAGCGTTTGGTATGTAGGAATTGGAGGTGAAATGGAATAGACGATTACGAGGGAATGAAAAAAATGGTGTTTGGTTGGATGATGGAATAGAATCACCCATTCCACAAGTAATGTCATTCCCTCTAAATCCCTCAAATTCATTCCATCCACCCCCCTTGTTTTTTTTTCATTCCAACCCCTCTTTCACCCTTCATCACCACCACACCCTCCTACCACCACCGCCACCAACCACCACCCACTGTCACACCCCAACCGACGGTGGAAACGTCGGGGCGTGAAGCGTGCAGATTGTTCATTGCTCATGGTTTGCTAAAGTTGAAATATTTAATCATTGTTTTCATTGCAATCAATAAGTTCAATCAAAACACAACCAATCCATAAAACAAAAATGTAAATTACATAGAATAAACTGGTTTAATTGAATTCTAGGTCCAAAAATCCTATGTGTAGCATATCTTGATTACTTCAAACATTGGTACCTGAAACATGGTTAAAACAGAGTCAACTAAAAAGTTGGTGAGAATACATAGGTTTTATTGTGTGATAGCAAAATACGTGTTGTGTGCATACAGTTCAATACAACATGACAATTAAGGCAATTATGGAGAGAAACTATCGGGTGACCTATACAATCAAACCTTTGTAACTTGCACTCAAAATTTGTGTTGTCAGTAACAGTCACCCTACCTGGGTGGGTTTGTCAGACTCAATAGATCTACCACTGTTTACTGTCGGCTGATAGTTAATGATTGTACATGAAGAGCATAATAATTGGTCTACACACCTAGTACTCAAGCACAAAGCGCAAAATTGTATATGCATAGGATGGAACTGTATATGTGTATAATTGAAAACATGTAAATAGAACGCATGTTCCACCCCAAAAGTTTGTAAAATAGAGTAAAAGAGGGGCTATGTAACTCACGTGTTATGCAGAGTGTAGATTGCACAAGCAAATGGAAAACAGCGGTGTGTTGTAGATTGCTAGGTTCGACCTATTGAACAATATATGATTACGTATTATTGAGTTGCGTTATTCGGTGTTGGAAGTGGATTAAGTTTAAGGTTTGTTTAAATAAAATACACCATTTGTTTAGAATGTTCACTAGATAGCATTTATATATATATTTATTTAATTATAAGTTTAAATAAATAATATTTGTTAAAGACAAAACGTATGGAATATATTGTTGTTTATAAAATAATTATATAAACTTGTAGTATTTTATTGATTTAAAAGAAAGATTAAATAATCGATCTTTGATAAACAATACTCGGTTCTGGATATTTTATAAAATAATTATTTGTAACTTTAAACTGATTGAAGGATAAAATATATATTAAACTGTTTAAAAGATTCTGTTTTAAGACTGAGCACGACCGCGCTCATGTAGGGCACGACCGCGCTCGTTACCGGGCGTGATCGTGGGGTCTGAAGCGCGCCCGTGGTTGAGTCAGGAGGCTACAAAAGGGTCTGTAACATAGAGCACGACCGTGCTCGTATCCGGCACGACCGCGTCTTGGGTTTGTTTAGGTCAGGACCTTGTTTGGTCGTCAGGCACGACCGGGCCATTCTCGGGGCACGATTGTGCTTGGTCAGGCACGACCGCGCTCATAGGTTAGCGCGACCGTGTCTGGTCAATTCCAGAAGCAATTTCGATTGTTCTTATATTAAAAGCTGTTGGATTCATGGGGCTTTTACTAAGTGGTTGATTACGAATCTAACCACATAGTTTGATTGGACTTATATCGCGTTTATGGTGTAGTTCGATTAAAACTTTGTTAAAACAAAACTTAGATTTTAATTCGGTAAAATCGTGTATTATGAATCCGAATTAGGTTAGGGCTTTTGTTTAGAACGAAGAAACGAAACGAATGGACTATTACTAACCTGTTTTGAATGGGCAACAAGTGATGTCGGCTACGGGAGGGATATCGCGGCTTTTAGAAGGTCGACAGAGAGATAGAGATGTTATTCTGATGATGTTAAGGTTGAGGGAAGTTTATAGGAGTCGTATAAAATTATTAATGTGGTTTGATTCGTTTGATTTGGTCATAATTACGTGATTCGATTTTTAAAAAGGAAAGTTTGGTAAAAGTTCGCGAGAATCGATCGATTGGATGTGTATTTGGTCGTGTTTTAGTCTCAATTCGTCGAATATCTTCTTCTGTAAGTTTCGCGAACTTCCAAACGTGTTTACGATCTATTTTTGGACAAGATTGAGTTGGTTTGACTTTCACGGAGTCAAACTGTATAACAAGCGCGACCGTGCTTAAAGTTAAGCACGACCGTGGTCGTTGGTTTAACCGCGACCGTGCTTAGGACTAAGCACGATCGTGCTTGTGCACTTTTTGATATTACAAGAATGGTCCCTGTAGTTTTGTAGTCTTGATGTTGTTTTGAGTTTTGGTCAAGTTTGGTCCTCGAGGTTTGTAAGATTGTTTTAGTTAATATTGTAATATAATAAACGCGTGTATGTTTGTTATTGCACATGAAACAATGAATGTAAAATTGGAATCGGAATCGTCTTTTATTGCATGACATAAAATAAATAGGAAAACAAGAAAATTAGGAATGTTACAGTATCCCCATGTTGAGGGAATTTCGTCCCGAAATTCAACTAGATGAGGCTACTGATTCCGTAAAGAGATGTGGGTACTTGAGCTTCATTTGGTCTTCTCGTTCCCAAGTAAACTCGGGTCCTCGTTTAGATTCCCAGCGAACTTTGACAATGGGAATACGGCTGCGTTTAAGTTGTTTTATCTCACGATCCATAATCTCAACTGGTTTCTCAAAGAAGTGCATCGTCTCATCTATGCGCACATCATCAAGAGGTATATGAAGGTTTTCATCAGCAAGGCACTTCTTGAGGTTGGATACGTGGAATGTAAGATGTACGTTGCCAAGTGATGGAGGTAACTCGAGCTTGTAAGCCACCTTCCCAATCCTTTCAAGGATCTTAAATGGACCCACATAGCGAGGTGCTAGCTTTCCTTTCTTCCCAAAATGGATCACCCCCTTCCAAGGAGACACCTTTAGAAGTACAAGATCACCGAGTTGGAATTCTAAGGGTTTGCGTCGTTTGTCGGCATAGCTCTTTTGCCGACTCCTTGCAACTCGAATGTTGTCACGGATTTGAATAATCTTGTCGGAGGTTTCTTGAATTAACTCGGGACCAGTGATTTGTGCTTCACCAATCTCGTTCCAACAGATGGGAGAACGACACTTACGACCGTAGAGAGCTTCAAACGGAGCCATGTCGATGCTGGTGTGGTAACTATTGTTGTAGGAAAATTCAATAAGTGTCAAATGTGAATCCCAATTGCCACCAAAGTCGATGACACAGGCTCTCAGCATGTCTTCCAGGGTTTGTATTGTTCGCTCGGTCTGACCATCAGTTTGGGGATGGTAGGCCGTGCTCAAATCCAGTCGTGTACCAAGTGCCTTTTGAAGAGATTGCCAAAACCGAGAAGTGAAACGAGCATCTCTATCGGAGATTATGTTCAAAGGAACACCGTGACGACTCACGATCTCGTCAATGTAAATTCGGGCCAATTTCTCAACCTTATAGTCTTCACGGATAGGCAAGAAGTGTGCGGACTTAGTGAGACGGTCAATGATCACCCAGATGCTGTCATAACCGCTCGAGGTGCGAGGGAGTTTAGTGATGAAATCCATAGCTAGATTCTCCCATTTCCACACGGGGATTTCCGGTTGTTCAAGTAAACCAGAAGGACGTTGATGCTCAGCTTTGACTTTAGAACATGTGAGACATTTTGCTACGAACAAGGCAATGTCTTTCTTCATACCAGGCCACCAATATTGTGGACGAAGATTTTGGTACATTTTATCCGCACCAGGATGGATAGAATATCGAGACTTGTGTGCTTCGGTCATGATGAATGCTCGGAGATCGTCACGGTCGGGAACCCAAAGACGATTTAGAAAGTAAAGCAAGCCATTGGTTTTAGTCTCTAATTGGAATTCAGCACCACAAGACATTTCCATATACATATTGCCCTCGGTAACCGAGACATGTTGAGCTTCTAGAATACGAACTTGAATATCGGAATGGATCTTGACACTTTGAAGGATGACATGTTCCTTGCGGCTTAGAGCATCGGCTACAACATTAGCCTTGCCGGGATGATAACGAATCTCGCAATCGTAATCGTTGAGGAGTTCAACCCAACGTCGTTGTCTCATGTTGAGTTCCTTTTGGTTGAAGATATGTTGGAGGCTTTTGTGGTCAGTGAACACCACACATTTCGTGCCAAAGAGATAATGTCTCCAAATCTTCAACGCGAATATGACAGCACCCAACTCCAGATCATGCGTCGTATAATTCTTCTCATGGATTTTGAATTGTCTTGATGCATAAGCGATTACCTTGCCTCGTTGCATGAGAACACAACCAAGACCTTGGTTTGAAGCATCACAGTAAACAACTAGATCATCTTCACCTTCAGGAAGGGTGAGGATAGGAGCATTGCATAACTTTTGCTTGAGAATTTGAAAGGCTTCTTCTTGCTTCGGTCCCCACTCATAAGGTTTACCTTTTTGGGTTAAGGTAGTGAGGGGAACAGCGATCTTGGAGAAGTTAGAAATAAACCTTCGGTAATAACCCGCTAAACCAAGAAACGAACGGACTTCGGTAGGGGTTTTAGGAGCTTTCCAATTCTTAACAGCTTCAATTTTGGCGGGGTCAACATGAATTCCCTTTTCATTGACAACGTGACCCAAAAATTGCACTTCGTTTAGCCAAAAATCACACTTGGAGAACTTGGCGTATAGCTGTTCGGTTTTCAAGAGATCCAAAATCAACCTAAGGTGTTGTTCATGATCTTCCTAAGTCTTGGAATAGATCAAGATGTCGTCGATGAACACGATCACAAATTTGTCAAGATATGGTTTGCACATGCGATTCATGAGGTCCATGAAAACAACAGGTGCATTGGTTAGCCCAAAAGGCATAACCATGAACTCGTAGTGACCATATCTCGTTCGGAAGGCGGTCTTGGGAATATCCTCCTCTTGCACACGGAGTTGATGATAACCAGATCGAAGATCAATCTTCGAGAAGTAGGTAGAACCTTGGAGTTGATCGAAGAGATCGTCAATCCTAGGTAAAGGGTAGCGGTTTTTGATTGTAAGCTTGTTGAGTTCTCGATAGTCAATACACATGCGAAATGAACCGTCCTTCTTTTTAACAAATAAGACCGGCGCACCCCACGGTGAATGACTCGGGCGTATGAACCCTTTGTCGGCGAGTTCTTGAAGTTGGCTTGCAAGTTCTTGCATCTCGGAAGGTGCAAGCCGGTATGAAGCTTTAGCCACCGGGTTTGCTCCAGGTACAAGATCGATGCGAAATTCCACTTGCCGAACAGGTGGAAGACCTGGTAAGTCATCAGGGAAAACTTCGGGAAAATCCCGAACGATGGGGATGTCTTGTACACTCCTCTTTTTGTTTTCTTTTTGGACAACATGGGCTAGGAAAACCATGCACTTCCTTCGCATATACTTTTGGACGGTAATGCATGACATTAGTTTGAGTCCTTTGCAAGGTTTCTCACCAAAGACCTTCAACGTTTCACCGGATGGGAGTGGTAGACGGATGCATTTTTCAAAGCACATGACTTCGGCATGGTGCTTCGACAACCAGTCCATACCTATGATGACGTCAAAACTCCCTAATGGCATTGGTACGAGGTTGATTGGAAAGGTGTGTTTATTTAGTTCTAGGGAGCAATCATGAATGATGGTGTCAATTGTAACGGTGTTACCATCGGCTACCTCAACGGTAAAGGTTTCCTCTAGTTTAGACCGGGTTTTTGCAAGTAACGGTTCGAAGTCTAGTGACACAAAACTTTTATCGGCTCCGGTATCAAATAGTATAGAAGCATAACGATTATTCATAAGGAACGTACCGTTAACCACATCAGTGTTGGCCTGAGCCTCATTGGCGTTGATGTTGAAAGCACGCCCACGAGCTCCGCCTTGGTTAACATTGACCAGTCTTGGGCACTGGTTACGGAAGTGGTTCGGGTCGCCACATTCGAAGCAAGCACGTCCATTTGCAATGGCTGGGATGGCTTGGTTAGTTGCTTGATTATTGGCTTGATTTGCTGGGTTGGTTTGGTTGGCAAGTGCCTTGGCTCGACAAATATTAGCTGTGTGGCCTTGTTTCCCGCAGTGGTTGCAAAGACGACAAGGTATGCCTGGAGGGTGATGATAGTTGCAGGTGTTGCAAAGTGGGTGGCTGCCCCCATAGGGTTTCTTTGCTGGGTTTTGAGTCATGGGTGCAACTTGATTTACTAGAGCAGCCGGAGTGATTACAGCACAGTTCTTGACCTTTCTCTTCCTAGTGTTGCGGTATGGTTCAGTTTGGACTTCTTTGACATGAGCGGGAGGTGTTGTTGTGTCAGAAACTTTCTTGGTACCCTTTCTTATAAGTGTACCCGCTTTAACATGGTTGTCAGTAAGTGTGGCTGACAAGCGGATAGCATCCTCCAGAGTAGCAGGATTTCCTCCTACCACAGTATCTTGAATTTGTCTAGGTAGACCACCAATGTACTTTTCAATACACCTAGACAGAGGTGTAACCATATGTGGCACAAGTAGACTCAGTTCGTGGAAACGGGTGGTGTATGCTAAGCTTTCACCACTATCTTGAGCAAGATCCCAAAATTCCGCTTCCAGCTTTTTCATCTCATTTCGAGGACAGAATTCCTCAGTCATGATCCTCTTCAACTCATCCCATGGCAGTGCCATTGCTACATCCATTCCCCTAGTCCTTTTCTTACCATTCCACCAAGTAAGCGCCCTTTTTTGAAAGAAACTAGTAGCATGACGAACATGGAGGTTGTCGGGACAGTCGCTATTGAGGAAAGTGCTCTCAATGCTTTCAAACCATTGAAGGAGTCCCGTGGCTCCTTCGTTGCCATAGAATTTGAGGGGATTACAGGAATTGAAGTGTTTGAAGGTGCATTGTGGCGGGTTGGCACCACCACCACCTCCAGTGTAAGCACTCCCACTGGCATGACCATTAGTGTTGTTGTTGGCTTGGGTAATTTGATTCACCAGCTGTGTGAGTAGAGCAGCCAGGTCAGTGTTATTGCTGTTGTTGCTGTTGTCGCGACGGGGAGGCATTCTACAGATTTAGACACAATAAGAGTTGTGAGAATTTCTTGAATTAAATAGAAGAATAAATAGATATAAGTAGTTCATAGTTTGGATTGTACTCAAATAGTGACATAATCACTCGAGTACTATGACATATTAAGGTTAATTTAAACTCAGATAATTATCAAGAAGACGTGCTTTAGCCTATAAGTAAACACTCATTCCGGGAATTCCCAGGAAAGCATACGGATCCCTCGGTTGATTGGGATTTATATGAAATACTTTCCTAGACAGAAAGCCTAGAATACAGGTGTCACTCTTCCAGATTGCACGTGTCCTTTAACAATTAAACAAAGTCTAAAAACCTTAACGGGTGTAAAAGAAAATTTTATAGACCAAAGTCTAAGAATATGATTCAAGTTATGTTGATGATGACATGGAAGCAGGCATGAAGGATATGTGGTTTAGGATATGGGTAGGGATATTGTTTATTTAAGTTGTTATTTATATATAGATATAAAACATGTAGTATATATCATATAGCATGTAGCACATAGCATGTAAATCATGAAGCATGGCATAAGTGGGTATCCTAAAGTTATAGTCTAGGTCAAAGGTGTCTAATAACCTAATTCCCTATAACCTGGCTCTGATACCAATCTGTCACACCCCAACCGACGGCGGAAACGTCGGGGCGTGAAGCGTGCAGATTGTTCATTGCTCATGGTTTGCTAAAGTTGAAATATTTAATCATTGTTTTCATTGCAATCAATAAGTTCAATCAAAACACAACCAATCCATAAAACAAAAATGTAAATTACATAGAATAAACTGGTTTAATTGAATTCTAGGTCCAAAAATCCTATGTGTAGCATATCTTGATTACTTCAAACATTGGTACCTGAAACATGGTTAAAACAGAGTCAACTAAAAAGTTGGTGAGAATACATAGGTTTTATTGTGTGATAGCAAAATACGTGTTGTGTGCATACAGTTCAATACAACATGACAATTAAGGCAATTATGGAGAGAAACTATCGGGTGACCTATACAATCAAACCTTTGTAACTTGCACTCAAAATTTGTGTTGTCAGTAACAGTCACCCTACCTGGGTGGGTTTGTCAGACTCAATAGATCTACCACTGTTTACTGTCGGCTGATAGTTAATGATTGTACATGAAGAGCATAATAATTGGTCTACACACCTAGTACTCAAGCACAAAGCGCAAAATTGTATATGCATAGGATGGAACTGTATATGTGTATAATTGAAAACATGTAAATAGAACGCATGTTCCACCCCAAAAGTTTGTAAAATAGAGTAAAAGAGGGGCTATGTAACTCACGTGTTATGCAGAGTGTAGATTGCACAAGCAAATGGAAAACAGCGGTGTGTTGTAGATTGCTAGGTTCGACCTATTGAACAATATATGATTACGTATTATTGAGTTGCGTTATTCGGTGTTGGAAGTGGATTAAGTTTAAGGTTTGTTTAAATAAAATACACCATTTGTTTAGAATGTTCACTAGATAGCATTTATCTATATATTTATTTAATTATAAGTTTAAATAAATAATATTTGTTAAAGACAAAACGTATGGAATATATTGTTGTTTATAAAATAATTATATAAACTTGTAGTATTTTATTGATTTAAAAGAAAGATTAAATAATCGATCTTTGATAAACAATACTCGGTTCTGGATATTTTATAAAATAATTATTTGTAACTTTAAACTGATTGAAGGATAAAATATATATTAAACTGTTTAAAAGATTCTGTTTTAAGACTGAGCACGACCGCGCTCATGTAGGGCACGACCGCGCTCGTTACCGGGCGTGATCGTGGGGTCTGAAGCGCGCCCGTGGTTGAGTCAGGAGGCTACAAAAGGGTCTGTAACATAGAGCACGACCGTGCTCGTATCCGGCACGACCGCGTCTTGGGTTTGTTTAGGTCAGGACCTTGTTTGGTCGTCAGGCACGACCGGGCCATTCTCGGGGCACGATTGTGCTTGGTCAGGCACGACCGCGCTCATAGGTTAGCGCGACCGTGTCTGGTCAATTCCAGAAGCAATTTCGATTGTTCTTATATTAAAAGCTGTTGGATTCATGGGGCTTTTACTAAGTGGTTGATTACGAATCTAACCACATAGTTTGATTGGACTTATATCGCGTTTATGGTGTAGTTCGATTAAAACTTTGTTAAAACAAAACTTAGATTTTAATTCGGTAAAATCGTGTATTATGAATCCGAATTAGGTTAGGGCTTTTGTTTAGAACGAAGAAACGAAACGAATGGACTATTACTAACCTGTTTTGAATGGGCAACAAGTGATGTCGGCTACGGGAGGGATATCGCGGCTTTTAGAAGGTCGACAGAGAGATAGAGATGTTATTCTGATGATGTTAAGGTTGAGGGAAGTTTATAGGAGTCGTATAAAATTATTAATGTGGTTTGATTCGTTTGATTTGGTCATAATTACGTGATTCGATTTTTAAAAAGGAAAGTTTGGTAAAAGTTCGCGAGAATCGATCGATTGGATGTGTATTTGGTCGTGTTTTAGTCTCAATTCGTCGAATATCTTCTTCTGTAAGTTTCGCGAACTTCCAAACGTGTTTACGATCTATTTTTGGACAAGATTGAGTTGGTTTGACTTTCACGGAGTCAAACTGTATAACAAGCGCGACCGTGCTTAAAGTTAAGCACGACCGTGGTCGTTGGTTTAACCGCGACCGTGCTTAGGACTAAGCACGACCGTGCTTGTGCACTTTTTGATATTACAAGAATGGTCCCTGTAGTTTTGTAGTCTTGATGTTGTTTTGAGTTTTGGTCAAGTTTGGTCCTCGAGGTTTGTAAGATTGTTTTAGTTAATATTGTAATATAATAAACGCGTGTATGTTTGTTATTGCACATGAAACAATGAATGTAAAATTGGAATCGGAATCGTCTTTTATTGCATGACATAAAATAAATAGGAAAACAAGAAAATTAGGAATGTTACACCCACCACCACCCACCACCGCATCCCACCACAGCCTCCATCAACCACCACCACCGCCACCTCCACCACCCACTGCCATCTCTTGCCGCCACCACCACCGCCACCCACAACCACACCACCGCCACCACCTACCACCCACCCCCACCTCCCACCGCCGCCGCCACCACCCACCGCCACCTCCCATCACCGCCACCGTCACCACCACCCACTGCCACAACCGCCCACCGCCACCTCCCACCACCACTGTCGCCTCCTCCACCACCACTGTCGCCTCCTCCACCACCCACCACCACCACCACCTCCTACCACCGCCACCCCTACCCACAACTACCCAGCACCGCCACCATATCCCACCGTCACCCACCACCACCACCGCCACTCACCACTGATTTTATTCCTTCGTCTTTTCTAGCCTAACAAACAACATAAAGTAATGACTTATTCCATTCCTTCATGGTCACCAAACAAGACAATGGAATGAAATGGTCCATTTCATTGCTTTGTCCATTCCATTACCTCGTCCATTACATTAGTTCATACCAAAACAGACCCTCAGGGTTGTTCTCTCACTTGCTGTTACTCAACAATGGACTCTTTGTCAACTGGATGTTCAAAATGCTTTCTTACATGGTGACTTCAAGGAGATGGTCTATCTTCGGCAACCACAAGGCTTCATTGATCATGGGCATTCAGATCATGTTTGCTTACTTCATGTGACACCCGACAAATCCCGGTTAACCCCGTTAACTATAATACAAACCTAAGGGACTAAACTGGTCATAATTCAAACTCTAATACACTTAAACTACAAGGAGTATTTGTGTAATTAACTCAAACTCAATTCTGTTGACTTTATAAAGTCAAAATTGAGTGAAATTGGTTCTGTTGACTTTTAAAAGTGAAACTCAAATTGTTCTTGATCTAAATTTGCATCTTTAACCGCAAAACTGATCGAATTAGAAGTTGTAACGTATGGAATTGATGATTTCGAACATCATTGAGCCGTTTCTAACCGTTCATCATCGTTAATGATTGCGAATTGTAACCCCAAACCGTAACCGTTGACCCTACCATCGATCACTATCAAATTCACACGATTCGTCTGTTATTCTCACAATTAAGCACATGCGCACCTTGAAAGAACTCCTCGGAGGCTATTGCACACACCAATTCAACCGGAGACGAGTCCGGAGTAACCGAGAGCAAGCACGCATAGTCAGAACTGAGTTCTAGCCGAGCACCAACAATTCGAACCCCATTCTGGTAATCAAACACTTCCTTAGCTTCGTTTTCATGCATAGATCAAAAGGCCTATGCTAATTCAGTCTTATAACATCGAATCGATCATGAACCGATTCTAGGGTTCATATGAATTCGGGTTTAATCGAATACTAGTCTAGACACGACCTCAATCAAATTAAACTATATGAGTAGTTTCGCAATATCCTAATCAGTAAAATCCCCATGATTCCAACTCCAAACATTATCGAATTTAATCAAATCAATCCTAAGTTCAAACCTAGGGTTTTCGGTTTTCAAAACTCGAATTAACGACCTTAGACCAAATGATTTTGCAATTAAACTTGTACACAGATTCGCAATACCCTGATTATCAAAACCCCTATGTTTCCAAGAGCAATCGCGATTGAATTGGTGGGGGGGGGGTTGGGACTGGTTCTTGGTTTGGTTTAGATAGGGGGAAGAACACAGGGGTGTTAAAGACTAAAACTCATTCGATCCGGTTGTGTACGCGAGACCCTAGCAGACGGAGATGGTTAAAGCTTTGGACTTACACGTAGGAGACCCGTGTTCGAGTCCGGTCTCCTGCAACATTTTTTTGGGGCCTTTTTCCTTGAATTTCTTTTATAAAATTTATTTCCTATATTATTACAATAGTATATTAATATGTTTTGACACCGGAAAATACCCGTAGGCTCGGGATTGAATTTATAATACATTTTAAGTTTTATTTACACTTTAAAAATAATATAATTATTTATATTATTTCCTAAACTATTATTTAATTCATAAAAACCCACGAATGTATATAATATATTATTAACTCGTGTTTGGTAATGTTTTTCACGTATACCACATTCGTATTTAATACCGAACTAGGGATTCTCTAATCCCGATGACAAGCGTCTATTTATTATTACTAAGTATATTTTAGGACATCCGACCTATCCCGTATCGTTGTCATAAAAATCCTATGTGTTCCTAACTGTCATAAATCATATTCTAGGGCATTCGTAGATTGTCCACGTGCCATCCATTGTGGTTTTTGTTGCATCTTTGTGTGGTGCTAATTACTACGCTTTACACAACTCAGGTGAGTTTCACGGCCCCATTTACTGTTTTTAAACTATGGGAGAAAATATGACACAAACACATGATTACTGTAATTCTTATATTATCACTTGTTAGGACGTAACACTCTATCATGAAAGTCCTTACACATCGAACCTTTTAATATGAACTTAGCGAGGTAATCTTGAGTATTACTACTGGGTTTGACAAACTCCATCCGCGTTAGTCGCACTAACTCCATTGGAGGTCGAACGGGTGTAATATTGACCTAAACACATCACCATTGTTGATAGACATGGTGGAAGGCATTCAAACACAACAAACAGTCAGCTTTGGTTGCGAGCACTTTAGTAAACATGAACATAGGTTAGCTACCTATTGATATATATTGAATGTACATAATCTGGCAAACAGTATCATGAAAATGAAACCTGTGAACTCACCAACCTAGTGTTGACACTTTTTTTACATGTTTTCTCAGGTCGCTAAGCACAGGTGCACATTAGGACATGAATTGGAGTCCTTTAACATTTGAACCATTCATCTGCTTTTATTTCATTAACTTTGGGCGCGTTTGTTTTGCGCATTAAATACTTTGTTTATCCTTTCCGCATTTACTCTGAACATTTATGGTTTTGTTTAAACTCATATAGTGTCGTTTGACGTAACTAATGACCGATATCATGGTTTGTTACACGCCTTACGGTAAAACTCCGTTAGTGGATTTTGGGGGTGTGACACTTCACACTATATGGCCTTCGCCAAGCCCCGGGGCTTAGTTTGATCGCCTATCTCAAGCTCTTTACAAACTAGGCTTTCAAGGATCCAAAACATATCAAACTAAACACGTTTTTTAGGAGAGTTTTCAATGTTTTCTCAACTCATGTGGGTTTCAAAATATACATCCCCTATATATATATATGAGGGATATACTAGAAATGAGGAAAACATTAAAAAGCCTAGGAAGGCATAAGAGCACGACACGTGTCAATGGGAAACGCATATACACGTCCAAAAAAAAAAGAAGGAGGTATGCACATGCAAGTCACATGCAACTTTTTGGTTGGCTATTCATATTCTATCATTCATCCCTTTTAAATACCACCCATGTGATATGACGCACTCTCATCCATCCAATTTTACAAATCAATGGCCTAGATTGTTTTCTAGACTATTTTAGATTTTTGTCCTAACTAGCATAACCTGATATGAGGGAGCTGATAAAATTAATGAAAGAAATAAAGAGGTTTATATATATAAGTTACTGGGATATTTCAAATAACACCAATTCTTTTATCTTATCAAAAATTTTATGAGTATATCTGGTCGTACTAAATAATTTTGAAGAAATATTTAATTATATCATCTAATTGAGAAAATCCTTTTTTATATCAAATGATTTTTTCGGATTCTTAACATTATACAAATACTAAAGAAACAGTCTGTTAGCTTACACATACGAACAATAGCGAATATTGTGTTAGCGAACACATACATGCATATATTAGCGAACAAACAAGAACATGGTGATATTTTTTTAAACGTAAATAAAATATTAATTTAATGGATTGGAAGTAAGAGTGTGATTTAAATAAAAAAAATGGGTAAATTTAAAATCTTGTTCTTACGAAGAATTATAGAACTATGTAGACTGATTTTTTCTTATATATTTTACCAAAAGTTTAAAACTTCGCATTCATCTATATTTAATGATGTCACTCCACGCCACGTACACTATATCAGAACTCACCCTCACCCAGGTGTGTAATGATGGGGTGAGGGTGACCAATTTTGTAATAATTACTGAATGATTGTTTTAATATTAAATAAACAACATAATATTAAAAAAAACATAATATTAAAAAAAACCAACATAATATTAAAAAAAAACATAATACTAAAAAAAACTACTAAACTACATATTATATTTTTCTTCAATTTCTTTCTTCAATTTAAGGAATTTCTCCCGCTCGTCGCCGACCAAATGATCGATGTTCATGAAATAAAATCTCATATCGCTCGCCTTTTGTTTTGCCTCATTTATTTTGATCTTCTTCTCGGATATCTCGTTGAACTTGGCCATCCGGTCGGATATAGTGTCTAAACTCCCCTTGTACTCGTTGGTTTGGGTTGATGACGATGATGCGGCTAATTTTGCTTTGTCTCTTTCGATAGGGTGTGCGGCTTCTTCCGGAAACTCAAGCTCATCGCCCGAGTCATTGAGATTAATGCTACGCTTATCCGAATTAGATTGGCTAACGTCGGATGAGCTTTTTGATCGTTTAGACGATGATTGTCCCATTAACGGGACTTGTTCAAACTTCGTGCACTTTCTCAATAATTCCCAAAGTGGAACCATTTTAAATACCGAACCATTATTATCGTCTTTATACGCTTGTAACGCTTCTTGAAAAATATCAAGGTCACTTTGACCACTCCGGCGATTATTTTATTTGTTTAATAATAAAATAAACAACGGGTTCGTGTTGTCCGGAGGGTTGTGGAACGTACCCCCCATCGGGTTGTTCGGGTGGTTCGGCCGGTTCGGGTTGTTCGGGTGGTTCGGGTTGCTTACAAATTGTCATGGAAACAATTTTGTAAAAATTGGTTGTTTTGGTATAAATTTGATATAGATAGGAGAATGAAGAAAATATTGTGTATAAAATTGGTTGTTTAGGTTAGTATTTATATAAGTTAAATTTTAAAAAAAAATTATTAAATGCCCCTCAAACGGTCAAAAAATTGAATGGTTTCACCCCCCCCAAGCCGTGAACACCATCACCCTCACCCACCACGTCCATGCTTCACGCTCCACGCCCACCCGGCGCGGTGTTTCACGCCCTTGGTGGGGTGAGGTGGCACCACACCCTCCTTCTCACAGGGGTACTACGGACAGCCTTACTATTTTTAAAACTATAAGGAATTGTTATAATTAACTAAGTTTAGTTTTTTCTTGAACACTTATTTAAAAAATACACTGTTATAATTAACTAGGGTTAAGTTATTTGGCAGGAAATGGCAAATTTAAGAGTTTTAGTATTTTAGAAAAAGTAAATATAATATTAAGGAAATTCAACATTTTAAACTTTAAATAGGTATACATTTTGTCTTTCTTATGAGCCAAAATGTCGGTCTTGAATTTCTTCCATCACTATACACATATAAATTCATGACTATTGTAAAGGAAATAATTGCTCTTAATTATTTCATTTATTAATCTATATATTATTAATCTATATATAGAGGAGGGATATATAATATTGATATATGTGTATAGCATACTGTGAGCTTATCATTCGAGTTACTGAAATCAATTCCGGAGATTCGATATGGGAGGAGAAAGTGAAGGAATATCTTTGGAACAGACGCCTACATGGGCTGTGGCTATTGTCTGTGTTGTGTTGGTTGCAATCTCCATTGTTATCGAACAGATCATCCATAAGATTGAAAAAGTAAGTATATATATTATTTAAAAGCTATACATATTACTTTATTAATTTAATATATGTTTGAAATGTTATTTTTCAGTGGCTCAAGAAGAAACAGAAACAAGGTCTATATGAGTCTTTAGAAAAGATCAAAGCAGGTACGTACTACTAAATCTTTATATAATTTGAGCAAAAATGTTAAAATATATCCACTGATCATAGACCATGATGTTGTTTTGGTAATTGTGGTAGAACTTATGTTGCTTGGATTCATATCGTTGCTACTGACGGTAGGAACGACTCCGATCACACAAATATGTATACCAGAAAGCGCAGGGTCGACTTGGCATCCATGCAGCAAGCAGAATGAGCGTGCATCAGATGGTGGTGATGATGATGAAACAGAGAGCCGCCGGAGACTCCTCAGCTTGTTGGGGGCTCCCCGTCGCATTTTGGGGGGAGTCACTAGCAACGACAAATGCGAAGACGTAATATATCAATCATTTTAAATTTTTTCTACATCTTTTATTTCTCTTTTATTAAGTTTGCATAACAATAAAAATCAAGTTTATGACACGGATTTGATCTAATTTTTTTTGGTGATCTACAGGGAAAAGTGTCGTTTATGTCTTATGATGGGGTTCATCAACTTCATATATTCATCTTCGTGTTGGCTGTATCTCATGTTTTCTACTGTATTCTTACCATGGCTTTAGGTAGATTGAAGGTAACATATTGTATATATGTCGTAAATAAAATACTTAATTATATTGCCTATTAATATTAGTTTTTTGAGCCGTTCAATAAATATATATAGTTTTTTCAGTTATTGTTATTGAAGAATTTTATATTTTTATGTTTTACCAAAATGAAGATTGATCTTTTGCGCGACTCATGTTAACAATTTGGTCTTGTTCGGTATAGATGAGAAGTTGGAAGCGTTGGGAAACCGAAACGGAATCGGCAGAGTATCGATTCACACATGGTATGTAAAATGCTATAGACGAAACTTATTATAACATTGTCACGCCAGTTTTCAAACACGGGTGCTTTCTATGAACAAACCAATGCATTATAGTGTATTTATCCATATATTTCTTAATCGAGTCTTATTTCATCATCAAAATTGATATAGGTTAAGAAGTATATTTTTTGTTAAAATCCTCAAGTAGGGCCTTCAATTTTCGTCCTTGTCCATCCGTCCACTGGGACAAAACTAGCGCTTTTTGTTCTTGACATCCGCCCGAGTGGGGCGTCATGTCATGGAGAGTTGTGTCCATGAAGGCCGTATTGTGGTTGCTCATATAAAATTTTGTGTAGATTTAAAAAGGTTCAGATTTGCACGAGACACATCTTTTGGAAGAAGACACATGAGTTTTTGGAGCAAATCACCCATTTTACTTTGGATTGTAAGTTTGTATGATCTCTTTATACCTTAACCGTTTCTCTCGTTAAACTACATAGACCTAACTTAACATACGACCAGAATTGAAAACATATTTTCAAAATTAAAGGATATATGAGCACTTTTTTAGGTTTTCCTGAATTATCTTGCCATAAATCTTTAAGAATTTACTAATAAAAAAATCTTTATAAAAGGGATTATCTTGAATAAACTGTAATTAAGAGTTAAGACTGCCTTCATGTTATCGACATTATTCCCTTGTCTTTCATATATTAATTAACCTTTTGATTTACTCTTTTAGGTCTGTTTCCTTAGACAGTTTTATAGATCGGTGCCTAAAGTTGATTACTTGACGTTAAGACATGGTTTCATCATGGTATGTAACTAAGCCCTTTAATGCATAATAACACTTTATAATACCCAAGATTTATCATGACTAATAAAATTTTCTATTAACACGGATACCAAATATTGTCGCTTTCTTGTAATTTGACTCGTCGTAACTTTTGAGTTGTTTTTTAGGCACATTTGACACCACAAAGCCACTCAAGATTTGATTTTCAAAAATACATCAATAGATCACTTGAAGAAGATTTTAAAGTGGTTGTGGCAATCAGGTGGCTGTTCTCAATCTTTATATAAAATCCATAATTCTGTCTATGTAAATGTTGGTTCAAACTCATCTATCATGAAACTGCGACGTGTGGTTCCAACATGGGTCCAAAGCTATAAACAGTTAGCCCTGTAGGCATTTAGCGTCTCTCACTTTTTTTTCCTTTTTATCGATATTCTGTTTTTTGCTTTTTTTTTCCATGTAGACCACCGATTTGGTTATTTGTTGTAGCGTTCATACTCTTCAATACTCATGGTGAGTTTAATGTTTATTTTCATCTTTCAATATTATTTGGATTTTCGCTCACTATTTTTCTTATTAATTTCTTTTCTGGACAGGATGGTATTCATACTTATGGCTACCCTTTGTCCCCTTGATTGTAAGTAATTTTAATTTTTGTTATCAATATTGTTTAATTTTAATTTTTTTTATTAATATTGTTTAATTTTAATTTTAATTTTTACATGTGACCATTAATTATATGAATGATTGATTATGAAGATTGTTTTACTGGTGGGGACAAAATTACAAATGATAATAACAAAAATGGGATTAAAAATTCAAGAAAGAGGAGAGGTAATTGTCAAGGGTGTACCAGTGGTTCACCCCTGTGATGATCTCTTCTGGTTCAACCGCCCTCGTCTCCTTCTCCACCTCCTAAACTTCGTTCTCTTTCAGGTTAGTGTTACATACAGTTTTGTTTTCTATCATTTAGTGACGTATGGTCTCCTGTTTGAATCATGATGGGTGCGCAAGGGGTGAACCTATCTGTAGTGAAATTTTTAGTATTTAGAAATCGAATGATACCATATATTTTCGAATGATGACACCTAAAATAGTTTGTTGTCACAATTTAAAATATAACTACTATAATTAGTTAAGTGGTTACCATCCATCCTTGTTACTGGTAGTTCATGTGTTATTTAATTAAATTTGACATATATAATTTTATAAAATTATTTTAAATGAATAAAATTTATAAATATTATATATATGTTTTATAATTTCTGATATTTAAATTTTATATCACACTAATGATAATTAACAATTATAATAAAATATAAAAATCATACCCATGCTATTTAAACTAAATAAAACATTAAAAATAAGCAAATCTTAATAAACCTATGTACAATAATAAGAACTAATAAATCAAGAATCTTAAAAGCCTCCGTTGTTTGAAATCAATTAACCAACAAAATAAATAACATAATCCTTCGACTTCAATAAATCTAATTTTGAAAAATAACTGGATTTATAGAATTTTGAAGTTAATTTTTAGGTTTTTAGCATAAGTTGAATTGGGACATTGCTGACACATCCCAACCAAGTAATCAAGTGGTGAATTTGATATAAAAAACAACTCTTTATTGTAACCGGAAAATATAACTCAAAAAATCAATTACAATAATTCTCTAACTATTATAATGAAACCCTAATCCGGTAATATCTATTTATAGACTCACCCAAACTTGATGAACAAGAAAACTTAATAACCCTAGCCTGGTCATTAAACAACCCAATAAAACCCCCTTAACACATAGGTTAGGCCCGTTTCTTGACCAGACAACAACCGAGCCAACAAGTAATACTTTTTTACTAGGATTCAAATACCAAAACATGATGACACCAGTGAAAAACATTTTTGCGCCAGCCATTGTAGGTGCAATCAAATAAAAGATGTGGTTTTCATGTCACGAGTTGCCATCAACCTTTAAAATTACACCGGATATAAACGAAGAGTAGAGTTAAAGAATATCATTTTTTCAACTCGCGAACACGGAAAATATATCAATTTTCTTTGTTTGTCCTTTCTTTTCGATCTGTCGGAAGCTTGTTATGTATTAACATTAACTTATGTTTATTGTTGTTTCAATATGAAAACTGCAGAATGCATTTCAGCTCGCCTTCTTTGCATGGACCTCGGTAAGAATTAAGATGCATCACATCCTCTTAAAATATTTAATATTTAATTAATTTTCTTCAGCCTAATAATCGCGATGTCTTCAGCCTAATATATAATCGTGATGTTTTTCTGCGGGATCCACTTTCACTGACGGGTTTTTATATTTTTGAAGGATCTATCTATCAGTGAAATCATATGTTCAATTTGTAGTGTTGTTTAAAAGTTGTTCTTGATTTTGATAGTCATACTTATATATATATAACCGAGAATTCCAATAAAACAGACACTGGGAGTAATATTTGATATAGAATTGATTAATATTATGTTCTGATCAAATAAATATAATTAACAGATTTGTTAAACTGTTCTTTTATCTCATAATTCAGTATCAATTTGGATTAAGATCTTGTTATCATGAGCATATGGAGGATGTTATCATCACAATCACAATGGGGTCAGTTAGCCAATCTTCATGTATTATAAAATTATAACACATGCATATAACTAAATTATTTTATTTTGTTTTATTTTCTCAGGGTTTCAATCCAGATCCTTTGCAGTTATGTCACTCTTCCTTTATATGCCCTCGTTACACAGGTGAATTTTTCGAAGCGTATGATTTTAGGGAACATTTCATCTTTTTTTTTTGAACGGAGAACATTGAATGTTGTGACGTCACACCCACTCGTCACATGGGAGAGCCTCGTCCAACTCCGGCCAATATGTTGTCTTAACCGGGTCCACTTGGCTTCAGAGTTGGAGAGCATCCAAGAAAAAATCCCACTCAATACGGCCCCTTCCGGGCTTGAGGGAGAGCGAAGCTCGAACCCTGGATCGGCGTGAGTAAAACTCAGGTGCATCAGCCTAAAAGCTAGGTCTCATTTGCATGCCGCAGAAACTAATGAGGAGGGTATGGATTGAACCTGGGTCACAAGGAACACCAGGTCTCTTCCTTACCACTCCACCACCAGCTCATTGGCGAATATTTCATCTAATAGTCAACTTTCTTCATTGTTTTATTGAAGTTACTCTTACCTTTTTCTAACAACTAAATTTTTAATCTTGTTTATTTTTATGAAATCTTTTATAAATGTTAAATTTTTTTAAACGTAAACAACATAAATGAATCATATATGAAACTTAGTTAGCATTTAATGATTATTTTTCAAGTTTAAAAGCAAATTATGAAGAAAAAAATTCACTAGTTAAATGATAACCAAGTTTCATAATTATTTCATTTTATCCTAACACTTATGAAAACTTTCTTTTACCGATGTTCAAAATATCATTAGTTTTTACCATTTTATGTGCTTCCCTTATCATAGATGGGTTCCACGATGAGACCAACAATATTCAATGATAGAGTGGCAAGCGCCCTGCGAAAATGGCATCGTACCGCAAGAAAAAAGATAAAAGAAACCAAGAAATCGGGCCAAGTGACCGCGATGTCGAGTAGGCCCGTGACACCATCCAGTGTCCATAGTTTGTCCCCGGTTCATCTCTTGGGTCAGTACAGAAGCAACACTGATGGACTTGATCAGACCTCCTTAACCAGATTAAACATAAATAACGAGAATTGGCATGTTGATGGTTCGCCCTACCCTACCTACCCTCTAGGCTACCCCATGAGTGGAGACTCAACATATCATCATGAGATCGAACTCAGCCACATGGACCAGGGTATGAACCAAGTCCACGAGCCTAGTTCAACAGAAGTTGCATCATGTTCTGATGCCGCTATTAAAACTGAACATGAGTTGGTGACAGAGGCTCCAAAAGAATCTTCTTTAGAAGATGAACCTAATATATGAATAAATATTTTAACACATGCATGTAGCAAAATTCAGCAAATGATTATTCAATTTAAAAGTGTAGAAAACAATATTCAACTAATTTTCATTTACATGGCCCCACCTCGATGCCAAGTATTTCCAAAAGTAATATTTTAATATTGTTAGTTATATGTAACTGTTTTTTCTTTTTCAGTTTACATGTAATTAATGTAATTGTGTGTATTATAATTTATAATCTCCATGATCTTCCCTTGAGGTTTATTTTAAAACCATTTGTTTAATAATTTATTTGTTATTATATTAGTTAACTTTTATATTTAAAATTGAAGTGTTCTGCATGCACTAGTTTAAACACTTCTATAAGTAAAATTTGAAAATATAATATTATAAATAAGTTATAATAATTAATTAAATATTGGAACAATTATTCTTAAGAAAGCAGGGATCGGGCCTGGATAGGACCATCGTGCCCAAATTAGTTTCGTTTTTGAGTTGAGTAACATTTGTATTCGAAACCAGACATTGACTAGGCTCGGACATCACTTTTGAATTTAGTCCTGGGCCTCCAATGACAACCTATATATTGCAATTGTAATAGACTAGTACTATTATTCTCTGTGACATCTAAACCAAAATAATTGCTTTAACATAGGACGTATATATTCGTACAGTTTATTACATTTTTATATTTTGCAAAATAGGTAATCATTAAGTTATTAGTCTTTACCATTTTCAAAGGCTTGATTGAACAGGATATATATATATATATATATATATATATATATATATATATATATATTATATTTCATATTAAATATCATTCTACTATATAGAAAATGTTAAACGACATAAAAACATCATTTTAAGGTTAAGTTTTTCGTCCTATTAGATATATGCGATATTACATTTTTTTTATGAAATTATCAAATGCTTAAAACATTGGCTGTGAAGAAAATGATTAATGAAATATTCAAGTGAAGTTTTTCTTCTATTAATCGTAGAGTTTGGGATAAACACATTAAAGAAAAGATTCGAATAAAAGATATGGAGTCATCAATTAGTTTAACCTTTAAAAAAACCTAGATTTTTCGAAATGGTGAATTTTATAAATACAATCAAGAGCCGGATCAACTAACAAAGAGCTAGAACCAACCAAAAACTTTTACTGTTACATAGTAACTTATGACATTAAATTTGCACCACATGAACCAACTAACTAATTAAACCCCGCCTATTCTTGATCCTTAGAAAACTCGTGACCTTTACTTCTTTGATTATCTTTGTAGAACTTTTCGCCTTGCTATTAACACCTTGTCATTCCTTGAACGCTAAATTCAATGCATTGATGTTACCAAAATGACCTTTAATAAGTTTCTAGGAGAAGCCTTATAGCATAGAGAAGTGGTGAATTCCAGTTGCTCGGTGTCTGACGAGCCTGTTAATTAAGGGATTTTACACAATAACCAGACATGTCTCCATACATCTCTTGCCACACCACAATTGATCAGAAGATGGTCCGTTGTTTCCTAAGCTTGGCACAAATTGAGCAATATGTGGATGTTATACCCACACCTCTTTTCGACAGCTACACCAAAGTGGGGTGCTTATTCAATATCGCATGCCATTAGAGGAAATAGACCTTTAACGGCGGCGCCACCTATTCCATTCAAAAGGCAAAGTAAAGTGAGAGCATAAGTGATTCTCGATTAAAAGTCGTAAGGAATGGGTGGTAATCATGTCACACCCTCGCCAAGGCGGAAACACGAGGGAGCGACGAAATTGAATCATTACACATGATTAAAAGAAATTTCTATTAATTGAATAATTGATTACATTGATTAGAAAAATCAAACAAAACAAATAGAACAAATAAGTCTTCTTTTGTTAATCTCTAGCTACGTCCACTAAGGCATAGTACTTGATCCTAGCATGAGCATATCAACATACTAGTTAGCTTCACCTGAAAAACATGCTTAAATAGGTGAACTAAAAAGTTGGTAAGAACATAGGTTTAAGTAGTAATTACATGGATATAACATAGTATGATATTGTAGGATTCATAAACATTTTCAATACAAGTAAATTAAACTTCACCAACCCTAATGACTAGAATAGATTCCACGTCTAAATGCATCAGACCTAAAGTATTGTTATAGTATGCAGTTTTTGTCATCTAGCTCCCCCAGATTGAACAGAATGCATCAACCCGAGAAGTTGAACAGAATGCATCAACCTAGGCACTAGATGGGCTTGTCGGGCCAATAGATCTATTTACTTACTCCCGTTGGCTAAAAAGTTAATGGTGTGGTAGAGAGTGTGTATGAACCTGTTTTAGTTACAAATATAGAAAGTTGTCATTAAATAGTATGAAAACTTGTAGTATGATAATAGTATTGATATAGAGTTTAAATACGAGAGCATGTTTTCCACCCAAAAGATAGAAAGTAAAAGAGGGGCTATTGTCACACCCCAACCGACGGCGGAAACGTCGGGGCGGGACATGTAGACTGTTCATGAGCACAAGGTTGACTAGATTTCAATATATTAATCATCAAATTTTATTTCAAACAAATCAAACACAACCAAGTTCAAAAGTACATAATTGAAATACAAATGGTTCTTCATTTAAGATTAACTAAGTCCAAAGCCTATGTGTGGCAAGCCTTGATCAAACATTAGCACCTGAAACATGAATAAAATAAGGTCAACTAAAAAGTTGGTGAGCATACATAGGTTTTGACACACAACCAAGTTTAAAGTATTTTATATAATTCATACGATACACGTGTATAAGGCATTTATGGAGAATCTATAGTTAAACTAAGTGTGTACAATCAAACCTTGTGACTGAGGCATAACATGCAGGTTACCCTAATGTAAATTCGGTAACAAACACCCTAACCGGGTGGGTTTGTCAGACACAATAGATCTATCAATGTTAACTGTTGGCTTGTACGGAGTTAATGATTGTACTAATGTCATGTATATGTAGTCTTAACTCATAGCATTCAAGCATAAAGCACATAACACATAATATCATATTATTGAATTGTACTTAAGTCTATGCAAAAAGTTTTAAAAAGTAAATCATGTTTCACCCCAAAAATGTAAAAAGGAAAAGGGGCTATGTAAACTCACCTTGATATTAAGGATGCAGCTAGCACAAGAGAATAGGTGGCAAAGTGTTCCTTGTACTCACAAAGTTAACCTAGAGTGTAATATGTAAGGATATGAATTAATAACACGCACAAATGTCTAAGGCAGTCTAGGGTTTCAATGGGAGTGAGTGTAGGGACTTTGTATGACGAGTTCATGTTATATCATATTGGAGGATCGTGTAAAGGTTTGTGTTTAAATTTAAATAAGAGTTTGAATAAAAGTGTGAAATATGTGTTTTTTTTAATAGTAAATGATTTAAGGTTTGGGTTTGAAAAACTAAATAAATTAGATTTATTTATTTAGAAAGGTAGTGTGTATTTATATTGTTTTTCAATATAATTTAAATAAGTTTATCTATTTAGTTATGAAAATGTGTCAAATTATAGTAAATATATATAAGTTTATAAAAACTTAATATTAAGCACAATTTTTAACTCTAAATGGAAAGTAAATGCAAATTTTACGAATAATAAATAGGTTCATTTATTTATTTATCATTTAAAATAGATATGATATTCTAAATGAAAAGCACATATTTAAACAAAATTCTACTTGTATTAAATATACATATCTCAATATAGATTTTAAAAAATTACATTTGTTTAAATAAATTTAAGATTCTAAATAGACATTTGATAGTAACTGATTTATAAAAAAAATTATTTATGAAATTCCTTAAAATGTATTTCATAGCGTCTTTACACGATTTTAGATAATATAAACGTTTCAATAAAATTAATGATCTCTATTAAAATAATTCTCTTTTTATTTTGTAGATTAGGTTTACAAATCATTCGGTCGCAAAACGTATAGCTAATAGTTTAACACTTTGAATTTATAAAACCGTTTAGAGGAGTCGAGGGTTAAATTGTTGGTTAAGTGTTTGAAATGGATCTCTAGGAAAAGAAGTATGTGTGTAACAGGGCAAACAAAATCATAGAGAAAAAGGGGTAACAGGCCGGGTCGAACCCGTGACCTGTCCCCTTAGCGCGTATGTAACTAACCACTAGACTAGTTTCTGATTATTGGTTTTTGAACAGAAAGAGAAATTTTATATCAAAACTCGTCTGAGTCATCTTCTCCAAATAGTCCTACCCCAACCCTAGCCCCCAATAGATGACGGTTTGGTGCAGATTGACAAAATAACACCAGGGCTTTTATCCAAGGAAACAAGACGAGTAAGAAGACATATAAATCACCTGAAATGGTTGCGAGGAAGAGGAGGCCGACTGGATTCGCGGGTTCGAGTTCTTCGTCTTCCGTTCGAGTTCCAACAGAGGTGAGAGGAGCGATTGAGGGTTCAGGGAGTTAGGGAAAGGTGTCGCGAGCGTAAAGGGTTGGTTTTTGTAAACCAATTTCACTGGACGCGTTCCATTCGATTCGAAGTGGTTTGGAAACGGCTACGGGAGCGATTTTTGAATAAATTCATTTGATCCTCAACGAATTGGACGATGATTTGGGTTCAAAAGCATGTAAGTAAAGTCTGAGCATGATTTACGGGTCGTATCACTCCCTGATTTCACGGAATAGGATTGATTTGGCTCTACTTTGACTATGAAAGTCAAAACGCGTTTAAACTTGAATGTGCCCGCTATTTTGGTCAAATTGGTATGATAATTGGTTGCAATTCGGTCAAGATCCCTTAGGTATACGAAGTAAGTCCGTAGATTTCGGGTATGATCGAATTTGGGTCCTTTTGACATTTCTAAGTCAAATTGCAAACCTTGTTGACTTTTAGAAGGTCAAAGTACATGTAAGAATTCAAGTTTGAGTGTAACGGTTCAAATTGGAAGGTCCGAATACGTATAGAGGTTCAAAGATAATTTGAGAGGGTTCTTTGCTTTAGAGGGGGGTTCCAAGACTAATTTTAAATTGAAGTTTTGTAAAAAAATAGTTTTTATAAAACTTGAAATCAAAACTATTATTTATTTTATCTTGAACTATTTTATATAGGAAATTCCATTTTTATAGTATTATGAATTAAGGAAAAATTTGATTTATTTGGTACCAATGGTTATCTTTATATCTATATATATGTATTTATAATTAAGTACATAAGTATATATATAAAGAGATGTAAAAACACAGAATTAAAGCTCATAATAATTTTTTTTATATAACAACGTATATAAGTATGTGCTTACATAGATATATAATAGAAAAACAATGTGTTATTATAGAGTTGAAATTGGAAATCGATATAAAATCATAAAATGTTGAATATGTACGGGATTTGGAAATGAAGTGTCATTTTTATAAAAATAAATGAATAGATAAACAAGTAGTACCAGAAAAATCATGGATGTTACAGCTATGAACTCACCTTGCAAGTGAAATGGTTGAACTTGTATTTGATGTAACTTGGATTGAATGCCTTAAGGATTCCCTAAGTTAAGTTATAATGCAAGTTAGTTTTAGATTTCAAGATTAGAATAGTTGAGGGGTTGATATTGTAAATAGAGGAAGGTAGTTGTCGTATACTAGAGTGGTTATCGTCACCAGAGTAGTACCTCCAACAAAAACGTTCCCAGGAAAGAATGACAGGTCCAGGGGGATTTATACACCACTCTTTCCTTAGGCAGAACTTTCTGCTTGTTAGATAACTACATACCGGTTGGGTGGTTACTCTGTCGGTATACTAGACCAAGTTTAGGGTTTGTTTGGTAAGTTTGGAAAATATAAGGGTTAAAGTGTAAATATGAATTTAGTATGGATAGAAATGAAATAAGTTGAATATTAGAAAGGTTTAATTTGAAAATAAGGAGTTTTAGTAGAAACATGATTTTAGAAATTTAAAGGAACAAGAAAGATCAAAATCAAGTTTTTAAATACAAGTTTGAACAATTTTGATTAAATAAGGCTTTTGATCTTGGATAGTTCTTTGATTATAGCATAAAGAGGTTAGAGAATCATAGATCTAGCTAGTTGTGACGAATTTTGAAAGGAAAAGTATGAACAAGCAAGAACATAAGAAAAACTTACTTATAATGCAAGGATTTAAGCTAGAATATTCCACAAGATGAGAGGAACGGTTTTTAGTTGTTAGAGATCCCTAGAGGATCGTTGAGGTATGAAGAATGAATGAGAATAAGGGCTCTATTTATAGGGTGGGTTTAAGAGCTTATTAGCAAAAAATTAATTTGTGAAAAGGACTAGAATGCAAAAAGATAAAGATAGTTTGTTAAATTTTAATAAAAAAAATTCAAAAATAATGGGGGGGGGGTAGGTCACGAAATTTTAAGGGGATAAGGTTGAGATTTTGAGTTCAAAATTAGTTAGTTAAAATGGTATATGATCAGGATAGGATTAAAGAATAAAAATAATGGTTTTTAATGGTTTTAGATAAGTTTAATTAAGGTTTTTAAATGATTTAATAAATTAAATAATAATAATAATTATAATATATATATATATATATAGAAAACAATCTGGAAATTATAATAATAATAATGATATATAATTGAAATTACAAAAATTAACCAGATTTCAAAGACGTTACAAAAGAAACCCTGAAATTTACGTATGTGTAACTTTTATCCTTGAAATTTTATTTTAGTCAAACGAAGTTACAAACTTGAATTGTTTTGATTGGATTAGAGTCTAAGATATCCAAAGTTACCATAAGTAGCAAGTTCTAGAATGAATACGAGAATTATATATAGAATCACAATATAATAAGTAAACTGCTATAAAGTGTAATAGAATACTCATTTTAGACTAAGGCTTAAAAGTTTGAAATGAAAGATATCATAAGTAGTATAAGGCATAAGAATTAGACATATGATCAACATAGAATCAACAAATCTTAGAATTCAGGCATAGAAATCAGAGATGTCACAAATTACCGCTTGATTTATCTTCCAACCAAGATCATTTGTCTCTTTTGTCTGAGACCACTTCCATATTTAACACCGAGGCACATTCATTCCAAAAAGACCTTTCATCATACCACTAAATTTCCTTTTTCAGTTGCAACGCGAGGCAATTTAAACACCAAACCTACTATAGCATTCATCTACTGAACAATTCTTTGCAACAACAAGTGAAAAAAGAGTAGGAAAGAATTTGCATAATGGTTTTTGATCCGCCGGTTATATAGCCAAAATGAAATTTCATCACCTTTTCCAACCAAACCTTTTATTAGGCCCCTAATGTTAATTGATAATTTTGACAAATCCAATTCAATAAAACAAATGTTTTTTTCATGTACCTAATAAACTAGCCTTTAAGGGATGGAATAATGGAACCTGGAATTTCAGTGCAACGACGAGATGACTCGATACCAAAGGTTGGATTTTTTCAGTTTTTGATCTCCACCATCATTTGCCAAGAAGAACTAGATTAGCTGCTCTAAGAAACCCGATACCCCCCCCCCCCAACTTGTTTTAGGAGCAATGATTCTATCCCAAGCAATCCAATGAATTTTAGACATAGAATTCGAGTCTGTCCATAGGAACCACCTTCTGATCATTTCTAATGATTCTATTACAAGGATAGGTGCTTTAAACAACGAGAAGACATAAGTGGGGGCCTTCTTAGCACTAATTTTATGAGAAGATAGACTCCATAATGAGAGTGGATTGGAATATGTCGATAACCACCTTCCAATTCTTGATATGGGTGATGTTAGCCCTTATGGGTAATCCAAAGTACGGAAAGAGGAAACCACCAATTTGACACCGGAGAAGACCCGCCATATCTTCAATATGTCCATCATTTAAGACTACACCTATAACACCCCAAAATTTAAAGGAAACAAAACCCGGAAATAAGGAACTACAAATAATTCAAAGTCCAAGGACCAAAAGTGAAAATTGGGAAAAAAAAAAGTGGTCGTGACGGACAATCACGAGATGGTAACAGTCCATGTTGATCGTGACGGACCGTCACCAAGTGGTAACGGTCCGTGCCGCAATGAGGGAGGCGGTTTTAGGGCTTAGCTAGCAGAATGACGTGTGGCTTGTGACTCAGGCTCGTGACAGACCATCACCAGTAGTCACTGTAACATCCCGGTTTTCGGATAAAAACAGGTCTTGTAATCATTGTAAATGATTGTACAGGGTGTTAGAAAGCTAGACGGGAGTAGTGTGTTATCGTTTATATGTAAATAACTAGTAGGGATATCGAGCAATTAATGAGACTTTAGGGAGAGTTTTTTTTTATAAAAACTACAACACGGGCCAAGCCTGGGGTACGACGGCGCGTGAAGGGGGCCAAGCCCGGTCCGAGGGAACACCCTTTAGGGTGTTACGCAAAGGGGAAACCCCCCATTGTGTCTTGCGGGTGCCGAGAAAGAGAAGAGAGGGGGAACGAGCCGTTCGTCGCGTTTCACGTCCGGATCGAGGTATTACCGTGATTTCTAATCATCCGTAGTGTGTCGAGTCCTTGAATCATTGTAATAAAACGTTTGTGATGCTAGGGTTTGAGCAAGAAAGGAAGCTTGAAGGAAACAAGTTCCACCAGAGATTCGATCCGCACGAATCGTCCGATTGAAAGGTATAAACCCTATATCCCTTCCGTGTAATCGTTTTTGTCATTTTAAGATTGTGTGCGTCGAGTGGTAGTTGGTCGAAAACCCTAAGTTGGTAGGCTTGGGCACATGGGTGTCCGACCGGGATACGGGGAAGCCGGAACTACGTAAAACGGTTGGACCAACCCTGGTCGGTCGCGGCAGCAGCGAACGGATAAGGAGGAGGGCCAGCCGAAAGCCATATGCGGGCGGAGATGGTGCTGGGCAGTCACGACAGTCCTCCGAAGGGACTTTTCATGGCGGATACGAGGCAGCGGAAATACTCGAGGCCGTCTGGAAGTCGGGTGAGGGTTGGTTTGGGTTAAGCGTGCATGGAGGGGAGCCGTACGTGGGAACCGGAGGTGGCCGGTGACGTCGGGTCATGAAACCTATAAATTTTGAGACAAGTAAACGCGTTGGAACGACGGAAGTGAACGGTTTCATATTTCAAGCAAACCATGCATGGTGGCATGCACGTAGTCGTGTTAGTCGAGTCAGCGGGGGGTAAGTATTGAGTCGCGTATTGACTCGTGAATTGTGTGTATTTTTGGTACGAGGTCGAAAGGCGAGCACGAGAAGTTAGCGAGTTCTAGTGACCGAGGTGTGTCGAGTAAAGGTGCGTTTCTATCGCCCACTTTTAAATGTTTTATCGTTTTGGGCATGAATACATGTGAAGCGTGTTTTTAGTAAATTCATGCATAGACGATGTCTTGTGATAAACTATTTATTGTTAAATAATCGTTATGTTTGCATGTGTGTATGAGAGTTGTGTCTTGTACTTAACGGTCGTGGCGGGTGATCAAGCGTGAGCTTGGCATTGTGTTGACATTAGTCAACGGGTTATTGTGTTTGGCGGCAGTCAGGCGGGAGACTGTGTTTGCTTGTGTCCTCGGATACAGTGAATGGGATATACTTATGTGTCGTTGATTGTAATTACTTAATTTTGAGAGAAACTATTCATGAGCTAAACCTTTTGAGATATAAACCATTTTTTTGTAACGGTTTTGGGATTTCATATCCCTAGTAAATTACTATAGAACTCACTCAGCGTAGCTGACGTTTTAAGCATGTATTTCAGGTAAGGAGAAGGTGTGAGCTGGCTGCTTCTGGATGGATTTTGGTCACCGTGTGTGTGTCATGACATTTCGTAGTTATTGTGTTGAGATGTTTGGATATTATTGCTAGACTTGAGTTCTATTGAGTTGGGTCGTTGACCATTATTAGACTATTTGATTTCCACTTCATTAAATTGAGTTTATTCTGATGTCTATGACTACTTAGTTTGCGTTTGTGCCAACAAGTAGGGTTCTCGGGTTTCGGGCTTTAAAGTAACGGTCTGATACGTGGGCAGAAAGTTCGTAGCCGCCAAGCAAATTGGTGACGGACGGTCACCGGTGGTAACGTTCCTCACGAAACCTGAAATCAGCCTATAATTTAAGAGTTTGAGCTCTCATTTAGGCACAACAATCCTCAAACACTTCCACACTTCTGAGTACGTTTAATCAAGCTTATTGCGGCGCGTTGTGAGTGCGGGTCGGATCAGGTTACTCATTTGAATGAAGAATCAAATCTAGCAAGGCCCTGAGGTTACATTAAGTACACAAAATCCAGCCTATTTGTCTACGTGACTATGTGTTATTAGGGTACACTAATGTACAGGTAATACTTATACGTGAAAGAACATGAGTATGTGATATACAATCATGATGAATGCGCATGTTAAACGAACATGATTAGATGTTACGATACATACACGTGTTGCATGAGTGTGCTTGATAAAATTGAGAGGCTATGGACCTATGATGTCCAAAGATCTCAATGAAACGAGGGGCCATGAACCTACGCGGTTCAAGGACCTTGTATATGAGGGGCCATGGGATCTACGCGATTCAAGGATCTCGTAAGAGTGTGATTGATAAACAAGGGGCCATGGGACATACGCGGTTCATGGACCTCGTTAGGGTATGATTGTGATGACTGTCGTTAGGGTCGGTCAAAAAGTAATTTATAAACCCTTAATCACTTCTTTAGTAGATAGCGGTAATAGGGTGTCGATCCAGGGGAATTGGGGTCTAGCGTTAATCTATTATCAGAATTGCGCATAAGAAATTGTCACAATATTTAAAAATCGGATTTTGTAAGATGTTAAAGGAAACAATGGTTCCCTTTCGGATCCGGGTTTGCCAATCACAAGCATTTCAGATAATAACTCAGTGGGAATCTCTTAAATGGAGATTTACAAATGATGAATCTAGCCAGCATAGCAAACAAAACTTAACAGGGTTTTGATTATCGCAACAAACAATCCAATAACATATATATGACGGATTAATCTTAACAGGCTTAATCACAACACATAACATAATCAGATTTCTAGCAAACACATCATATTGAGATTAATAAAACTTAAATGGTTTACAATCTAGTCCCAAAATTAGTTACAAATCAAGAAATACAAGCAAAGATTAACAAACCCATTACCTAGGAGAACCATCAAGGATTTAGCCTCTCATTTCTTCCAACGTGGCCTCCATCTTCTTCAAATCAGAGGATTTCATGATGTAGGATGATGATCTTGGTGTTGGATAATGATTTTCTGGAATTTTGGTTATAGGTTTTTTTTAGTTTATGGAAAATTGAAAATGGATGGATGATAAAATTGGAAAAGGTGTGTGTGTTCTTGGTTGATGGATCGATAGATTCTTAATCTTTTCCAGGAAGATTTTTTTCTTCCCCAACAAGTTGACCGATCAAGATAAGATGGTAAGGTGATGATATGATGGTTTTATCAAGTGGGAGCAAGTTGATGCGGCAATTTCTTTTTTTTTTTTTTTTCTGAAATTTGTTTTCTTGTTCTGCTTCCTGTAACACGCGTTCCTACTTGCTTTAACACCTTCGGTTTGTGTGATTTACCTACAAAACCACAAGTTCTTGTAGTTAATCAATTCAAATGGTATAAACACACAAAACACATTAAAACCCATATATTTGTATCATTTAACGCTCGGGTTTTTTACCCCTCGATCACATCCCCACACTTGTCTTTTGCTTGTCCTCAAGCAAACCATTTCAAAGTTAATAAACACATTTTCAACAAAACACCTCAAAATCCATATCAACTTTTAGAATTAAGGTCCAAAGTCATCCAAGTCCTACAAATGATCACAGTTGGGTTTGATAATGACAAGACAGTTAATTATATGCCAAATCAAGACCTGCCTAACTAAACCTACCATGCTTTAGCCTTGCACATACACAGCATACCCCTCACAATGATACTCTCCTCTCGGCTATATCTGAACTACTAGAAAATGTACTAGTGTATTCACTCAAGACCAGATGTGTTATCATGTAAGCATAAGCTTGTAAAGCGATCATACCTCCACTGTTGCAGAGTAGTTCACAGATCAAAGGACTTTTTCGGTTTTAGGCTTTGGCTAAAGGTAGGGATTAGGCTTTATTTAGTGGCTTAACAATATGAGAAATCCAATTGATAGCATTCTATATCAAATCTTGAATACACGAATCATTTTGACCCGCTTGTTCTTTTCATTCTTTTTTTTTTTTCATATATATACATATATATATATATAGATTTATCACAGCTATATTTGTAACAAAACTATTGGATTCTCAATTTCAGAAAAATATGTCTTTGATACTCGGTTTTCGGGTTTACAAATGAAAAGGAGAATTGTAGGCTCAAAATGGGCAACTAAGGGAAAATTCTTTTGATAATTAGGGTTAATACGGGATAATTGGGTGTCCTAATGCCTTCTCATTTCTGTTTCACACATCTGACTAAGTTTCAGCACGAATCAACCAAAACAAGTTCTACCACAATCAACACATAATAACCACACTCAACAAATGAATTCATCTATATGTGATCTAACCATCTAGTTGAATAGGGCTTCAAAATCTCACACACGGAGTAATAGGGTTACCGACATGCAGTGTATGAGACTATCTAAAGCATGCTAACTTTTGTTAGGCATTTCTATCCGTTTTCTTCAAAAACACTTGTCACAATACTATCCCAATGCTACAAGAGACAAGGATGATTAAGGACCTATATCTGTTTGTCAAGTAAGGAATTATGTGATGAATTGGAAAATCCGCTTTCGGTTGTTTAATCTTGAGGACGTTTTTTGCTTGTTCTCACCCTTGTAACACAAAATTTTTCAACATTTTCAGATTTTTCTCTATTATATATGAACTATATACACACAGATAGACAACAGATAGACGCTAGTCTCCCTCCCCACACTTGAGAATTACATTGCCCTCAATGTAGATCAACAAGTGACTAAACGACTATCGACAAAAGGCAAAGCATAAGTTGGAACAAACTAACCGGGTTTCTTTCATGAATTGAAGTTCCAAGCTCCGTCGCGTGGTGTTTGTGACTGTATAGCATTTCTGTCGCAGCTTCAAAACACCAGCCAAAAATCTGAGATGCTTGAGAAAGTTGGATTCAATCGGCCACGTCCAAATGGAGATTGAGTATGAACAGGTCAAGATCACTGAATTCTTCTTTCTACCATCTCTACCAAAAATCGCGTGTTTGATCTTTCAAAAGGCTTCCCCACACTTGGGTGTTGCATACGCTACAAAAATCTGGAATTTTACTTCCATATGGGTTGCCTCCCAAAAAGCGCTAAGTTTACACGTCTTCAGCCAGACGCAGTCCCCTCGACTCTCTAAACTGGGTCATACACAACCGTTTCCACAAAAAGGCATTCAGACTGCTTGTCGACTCCATTGATATCATTCGCCTCTAGATATGGTTTTAGGCGATGTCCGTTCACAGTTTGCCTCAAATGATCATCGAAGTCCTCGATTTCGACTTCTCCAAACTCGCCTACCCGGATAATCGAATATGGACCTGTCCATTTGCTTTTTAGCTTACCGGGGAATAACTTGAATCGCGAGTTGTATAACCAGACTTTCTGGCTAGGCTCAAACTTCTTCAATCGAAGCTTAGCATCATGCACTTTCTTCATCTTGTCTTTGTATGCTGATGCTGTTTCATAAGCTTCGTCTCTGATTTCTTCAAGTTCACCCAATGCCAGCTGCCTCTGTTTACCTGCACACTCGTAATCCATATTAGCAGTTTTGATGGCCCAAAGGGCCCTGTGTGCAATTTCTACAGGCAAGTGACAACCTTTACCGTAGACCAACCGATAAGGTGTAGTTCCGATAGGCGTTTTATAAGCAGTTCGGTAAGCCCATAATGCATCGTTTAATTTATTTGACCAATCCTTTCGATCTGGTCTTACCGTTTTTTGTAAAATTTCTTTTATCTGCCTATTAGAAACTTCAACCTGTCCACTCGTTTGTGGATGATACGGTGTGGCAATCCGATGATCTACGCCATAGCGTTTAAGAAGTTTGCCAAAGTGAAAATTTTTAAAATGCGATCCCCCATCACTTATGATCACACGGGGGATACCAAACCTGGAAAATATGTTTGATTGGACAAACTTACACACAACGCTATGGTCGTTTGTTTTGGTGGCGATTGCTTCAATCCATTTCGATACATAATCTACCGCCACCAAAATGTAAAAGTTTCCACAAGAATTCGGGAAGGGGCCCATGAAATCAATGCCCCAAACGTCAAAGATGTCAACAACAAGAATGGGTCGTAATGGCATTTGATCTCTTTTAGTATACTACCCATTTGTTGGCATCTTGCACAGTTCTTAGCAAACCTGTATGAGTCTCTAAACAATGTTGGCCAAAACAAACCACAAGATAGGATTTTATAACCCGTTTTCTGGCCACTGAAATGCCCTCTACATGCTGAGGTATGAGCCATCTCCAGTACACAATGGATTTCTTCATCTGGTATACATATTCTAATGATCTGATCTGCTCCTACTTTGAAGAGGTCCGGTTCGTCCCAAATGTAGTACTTTGCCTTTGCTTTAAACTGCTGCTTCTTCCTTTTGTTCCATTCGTCCGGCATTGTACCTGTCACAAGATAATTAGCAATATGAGCGTACCATGGACTGGTGGAGACAGACATAAGGTGTTCATCTGGGAATTGTTCGTTGATTTCAGGGGTGGTGTCTTTCTCAGTCGGTTGGATCCTTGATAAATGATTGGCCACCACATTCTCACATCCTTTCTTGTCGCGAATTTCCAGATTAAATTCCTGCAGCAACAAAATCCATCTGATTAGTCTAGGTTTAGCATCCTTTTTGTTCATCAAATACCTGATAGCACTGTGGTCAGAATACACAACAACCTTGCTACCCCAAATATAGGATCTAAACTTGTCTAAAGCATATACAACAGCAAGTAATTCTTTCTCGGTTGTAGTGTAATTCATTTGAGCTTCCGAGAGAGTCTTACTTGCATAATAAATCACAATGGGTCTCTTTTCCACCCGTTGTCCCAAAACAGCCCCAATTGCAAAATCACTGGCGTCACACATTATTTCAAAAGGTAATGACCAGTTTGGTGATTGTAAAATGGGAGCTTCAACCAGCTTTTGTTTTAACAATTCAAACGATTTTACACATGCTTCATCAAACACAAACGGGACATCTTTTAACAGAAGGTTACACAATGGTTTGGTTATACTTGAAAATCCTTTTATAAACCTTCTGTAAAAACCGGCATGTCCAAGAAAGGAACGAATACCTTTAACGTTAACGGGTGGGGGTAAAGTAGAAATAACTTTAATTTTAGCATGATCGACTTCAATACCCCGCCCCGAGATAACATGTCCCAATACGACACCCTCTTGAACCATGAAATGGCTCTTCTCCCAGCTCAAAACCAGATTTGATTCGATACATCTTTTTAAAACCTTTGTCAATTGTTCTAAACATAAATCAAATGATGTACCAAATATAGAAAAGTCATCCATGAAGATCTCTAAAGACTCCCCGATCATATCAGAAAAGATACTCATCATGCACCTTTGGAAGGTGGCCGGGGCATTACACAATCCGAATGGCATTCGCCTAAATGCAAATGTGCCATACGGACACGTAAATATGGTCTTATGCTGATCATCCGGATGAATGGCTACCTGATTATATCCTGAGTAACCATCTAGAAAACAATAAAATTTCTGACCTGCCAGCTTTTCAATAATCTGATCCACGAAAGGCAGAGGGAAATGGTCCTTCAAAGTTGCATCATTTAACTTCCTGTAATCTATACAAATCCTCCACCCGGTTACCGGCCGAGTGGCAACTTCTTCACCGTCCTTACCTTTGACGATTTGAATGCCCGACTTCTTTGGAACTGTCTGAGTCGGGCTCACCCATGAGCTATCTGAAATGGGATAGATGATCCCGGCATCTAACCACTTAAGAACTTCCTTTTTTACAACTTCCCGCATGTTCGGGTTCAATCTCCTTTGCACATCTCTCACTGGCTTGACTCCTTCTTCAGTAATGATCTTGTGCATGCAAATAGATGGACTTATGCCCTTGAGATCAGCGATACTCCATCCAATGGCGGCTCTGTGCTCCATCAACACTTCCATTAAAGCATGCTCCTGTTCCTGTGACAAGTTAGAAGCAATAATAACAGGGAGAGTTTTGTTTTCTCCCACAAAAGCATACTTTAGATGGTTGGTAACTCCTTCAACTCCACTTGTGGAGGTGATTCCAAAGATGGCTTCAACTGGGTATCAATGTGCTCGGGAAGCTTCTCCACTTGATGTGTCCAAGTAGGTCTTCCCTCCTGCATGGCCATCACCTCCATCTCTTTCTCTTCTTCTGCAAGTTCCCTCTCCAGATCATACCTGTTCCTGTCACACATAAAGCACGTCTCCGTGGTGCCCTCCTCATTTTCATGAGGTGGGCACCCTTCAACAATGTCTACCATAAAGCAATCACTGTTGAACGGAGAATTAGGAGCATGGGAAAATACATTCAATCTTAACTTGCGGTTTCCGAAAGCAAGATCTACTATGCCGGTTCTGCAATCGATCACTGCATTGGCTGTAGCTAAAAATGGTCTTCCAAGGATGACCATGGGTTGTTTTGAAGAACCAGCCGATACATGATCGAGAACCAAAAAGTCTACGGGATAATAGAAATTCTCTACCCGCACTATCACATCTTCAACAATTCCCCTAGGGAGCTTTGGTGTCAAATCAGCCAATACTACAGTAGTATCGGCTTTCTTTAAAGGTCCAAAATCATATTGATCATATAAGCTCCCTGGGAGAATGCTAACACTAGCCCCGAGATCCAACAACGCCCTGTTGATTTCAAAGTCACCTACTTGAACAGAAATAACAGGCGTTCCTGGATCTTCCATTTTTGGTGGGATTTCACCCGACAAAACGGCACTAACTTGTCCGGTTAAATCAATTTTCTTTGGGACTTTGTTATGCCGTTTCTGGGTGCACATTTCTTTCATATATTTGGCGTAAGCCGGAATTTGTTTGATGGCATCAATCAGAGGAATGTTGATTTTAACTTGTTTAAAGACTTCCCAGATTTCCTCTTGTTGAGGCCCCCGTTTATTACCCTTTGAACCTGATGTTGATTTCAATAAAGCTTGTGGAAAAGGAATGGTATTATCCTCCATATCATTTTCCACAATTTCAGGTTTATTTTGAAAAGTTACCTTTTTCTTGGTAACGGGTTTTTCAGAAATTTCAACTTCTGACTCACTATCACTATCCTCCCGACCCGTTAAGTCCTCCACCTCACCATCCCGTCCCTGAGGTGGTGTACTAACATTATTATCATAAGTTTTACCTGATCGAAGGATTGTTACCTGATTTACTGAGGGATTGGATGTCTGTTGAAAACTTGAAGACGGATGACTCGGGTTCCTTCTTGTATCACTAGGCAGCTTTCCCGTGTCTCGCCTTCCGGTTGCTATCTCTTCAGCCAATTGACCTACTTGTCTGGATAGAGCTTCATGGCTTTTGTCCCTCACCTGATTGTTCTTTCTGATCTCCTCAAAGTTCTTCTTCATTTCATCGTTGTCCTTCTTCAGTTCTTTTAGTATTTCGAAAATGGCATCCGTCTTTGATGCTTCATTGTTGGAAGAAGAACCACCTTGTTGGTTGTTGAAGTTCCTTTGAGGTCCTCGGTTATAACCACCTTGATTGTAGCCTTGATTGTACCCTTGGTTACAACCCTGTTGACGATTTTGATAAGGCTGGGGGTTGTTTTGTTGTTGTTGCCCTTGATTTGGTGCTTGAAAGTTGGGATTCATCTGGTTGGAGGCATTACCGTATCTGAAATTTGGGTGGTTCCTTAAAACTGGGTGATAAGTCTTTGAGTTCATGTCAAACGGTCTTCTATCACCATAAACCTGATTTACCTCAGCAGTTCTATTTGAATCTCCCGGGCATTCTAGATCCGAATGCCCCAAATCACCACAAGCAGAACAAATGGGAAATGAATTTACAGCTTTTGCTTCATCGCCCCTGCCTACAGTCAACTGAGCTACCTGCCTTTCCAAACTCTTGATTCGCTTTTCGGCTTCTACATCAACAACTTTAGCCGACACCCCCTGGTTTTCCTGTTAGAAGCTAATCTCTTAGAAATCACGCTCATTCTCTCCAAGAATTCCCAATCAACATCTTCATGGTTTGTTAAGAACGTGCCATTGCTTGTAGAGTTTACTTCCCTAACATCCTCGGGAAGTAGTCCATCGTAGAATGCTTTAATCAGTTCCTATTTTGGGATGCCATGATGTGGACATCTTCTTAACAAGTCTTTAAAGCGTGTGAATGCTTCATGAAAAGGTTCACCCATGTGTTGTTGGAAAGCTCGGATGGCTTCTCGAGCTTCTGTTGTTCGATTCATTGTATAATACTCTTCCAAAAAGACCTGCTGCATTTATTCCCAAGTTCTAATGCTTCCTGCGGGCAGTGTAAGAAACCATTGTTTTGCCCGATCTTTCAGAGTGAACTGGAACATCATCAATTTAACTTCATCAAGGGAGAACCCGTGTCCTCCAATTGTTCCACAGATGTTTTCAAACTCAGCAAGATGTAGATATGGCTCTTCGTTTGGCTTGCCATAAAACGTGGGTAGATAACCCAAATACTGAGGTCTTACCTCAAATGTCCTTCCGTCCTGATTGGGTGGAACAATAGGTGAAGTACTTTGAGCGACCATGGGTCTGAAATGGGTGGTAACACCTTGAGCTGGCCGATGATAATTTCTTCTCGGTACCCCATCTGCATAAAATTCGGCTCGAGGTTCCCGAAGTGGAGGATTTGGAGCGCCCATATGTGGTACCCCCGTTGTACATTCTTGGCCCCTGTCGACCATGTCTGACTCGTCTATGATAAGCTCTCTGATTTCCCCCAGAATGTGGGTCAGGACCCCCTTCGTCCATATATCCATCTGAGTATTCTTCATAGCTCTCGCTGCCGTTATAATCATCATTCCAGTCATCTGTGTGAGCTTTGGTTCTTTGATAATAGGCATGCTGGTTAGTTGCGAAGGGTGGGGGATCATAGTTCATGTTCGGTTCCCCTTCGTCAAATACCGGTGGATATTGGTAATTTGGATTGGGCGGAAAAGGTGGATTTGGTTGTAATGGAAGAGATTGTGGAGGAGGTTGTGTTGGTAGTTGGTTGAATGGTGGTGGTATTGGCGGTACAGGTGGTTGTTGTGGTGGGATACTGGTGGTTGCGACATGAGATGTCACATTTGGATTCACGGGAGTGTTTGGATTGTTGGGTTCCATTTTTGAGTTTGTTGTTGGTTTTCTGAGTGATCGTTGATTGGCACGATTATGTCGTGCAGTTCTTTCAATTTCTGAATTGAAAATAAGAGGCGATGTCTTTCCCGATCGACGGGTGTGATGCATCAACCTGTAATTAACCTGCAATGACAAAAACAACAACGTACGCGTAAATCCGAACAATAAGGATGAAAAATAACTAAGAAATCAACTTAGAAAATTTTTTGAAAACAGTGAAATACAACTCAGAGATTAACACTAAATGCACCGATTCCCCGGCAACGGCGCCATTTTTGATGACTGTCGTTAGGGTCGGTCAAAAAGTAATTTATAAACCCTTAATCACTTCTTTAGTAGATAGCGGTAATAGGGTGTCGATCCAGGGGAATTGGGGTCTAGCGTTAATCTATTATCAGAATTGCGCATAAGAAATTGTCACAATATTTAAAAATCGGATTTTGTAAGATGTTAAAGGAAACAATGGTTCCCTTTCGGATCCGGGTTTGCCAATCACAAGCATTTCAGATAATAACTCAGTGGGAATCTCTTAAATGGAGATTTACAAATGATGAATCTAGCCAGCATAGCAAACAAAACTTAACAGGGTTTTGATTATCGCAACAAACAATCCAATAACATATATATGACGGATTAATCTTAACAGGCTTAATCACAACACATAACATAATCAGATTTCTAGCAAACACATCATATTGAGATTAATAAAACTTAAATGGTTTACAATCTAGTCCCAAAATTAGTTACAAATCAAGAAATACAAGCAAAGATTAACAAACCCATTACCTAGGAGAACCATCAAGGATTTAGCCTCTCATTTCTTCCAACGTGGCCTCCATCTTCTTCAAATCAGAGGATTTCATGATGTAGGATGATGATCTTGGTGTTGGATAATGATTTTCTGGAATTTTGGTTATAGGTTTTTTTTAGTTTATGGAAAATTGAAAATGGATGGATGATAAAATTGGAAAAGGTGTGTGTGTTCTTGGTTGATGGATCGATAGATTCTTAATCTTTTCCAGGAAGATTTTTTTCTTCCCCAACAAGTTGACCGATCAAGATAAGATGGTAAGGTGATGATATGATGGTTTTATCAAGTGGGAGCAAGTTGATGCGGCAATTTCTTTTTTTTTTTTTTTCTGAAATTTGTTTTCTTGTTCTGCTTCCTGTAACACGCGTTCCTACTTGCTTTAACACCTTCGGTTTGTGTGATTTACCTACAAAACCACAAGTTCTTGTAGTTAATCAATTCAAATGGTATAAACACACAAAACACATTAAAACCCATATATTTGTATCATTTAACGCTCGGGTTTTTTACCCCTCGATCAGATTGTAAAACAAGAGGTCATGAACCTATGTGGTTCAAGGATCTTGTAAATGACGTAACATAGACCTAAGGCATGTCTAAAATGTTACCGGGGCCAGTGGTGTCTAGAAATGTGTAATTAAAGGGATCCTAGGAGTCCAATAAATAAAATGAAATGGTTTTGAACAGACAAAGCATTGTACTTACTTAGCATAATGTAAAAAGTTTTTCAACACATTTCAGAAAAGAGCAACCGTGACAGTTAAAGCTCCAAGCACATGGCTAGTCGGAGACATGAATCCCTAGATCTTGTAATATGTATATCAATCAATGTTTGTAAAACAATGTTTTATATAATATAGAGTATCTTTGTATAATAAAATAAGTGTTCTTTCATATAATATAATAAAATGATTACGAGGATAATGTTGAACTATGTCTATATTGATAAAATGATAGAACTTCTTCACATAAAATAAAAGTGACATTAATAATTTCTAAACGTTAAAATGATTAGAAAGGTGGCGGGGATTATTAGAGATTTTAACGTGAGTGTTGAGTAGTTGTTGTAATTTATCTCCAAGTTGTCCGTGATCTTCATCGGATTATATTGAGTGATTTAATGCAACTTATGCCCCACTCGCCCATGTTTCATCAACTTAAGAAATGTCCCTCCCAAAAACGTAACAAAAATATACAATATTAAGTAGACTCCTTTCCGGTAATAAACTATTAAGTAAACTAGGTTAGAAACGGGTTAAATAAATAAAATATTAAATAATAAGTAATAAAAATTTAGAAATTATAAAGAAAATATTAAATAGTAATGAATATTTAATAATTAATAAATAAAATATTAAATAGTTAATAATATATACTATATAATAAATAAAGTTTTTGATATGACATTTGTCACTCTCTCATGTATTCTTAACTTTTTTTCCCGTCTCTCTTTTCTATTAATTATACAAAGTTCTTTAATTGTTTTTATAATTTTTTGTTTCCCGACTCTCTCTCTTATTAAATAATAGAGCGAATTACAAATTACGTCATTTAAGTATTACCTAAATTTCAGAATACATCATTTAATTATGGAAATTACAGAATATGTCTTTTATGTTTAAAAAAGCTTGCACGTAACATCTTTTCGACTAACGGGCGTTAATTTTTTCCATTAAGTCAGGTCATGTACAAGGCACATGAGGGTATTTTGTTCTTTTTACCCTAAAAGGACTATTTATGTAAATTACTAAATATAAAGGATTAAATAATAAAAAAAATTAAATAAAGCCATCACTACCCTCTCTCTCTCTCTCTCTCTGCCCTCTCTCACTCTACCAGCAATCACCGCCACCGTCTCCGGTTACCGCCGCCACCGTCTCCGGTGACACCATTCTTGACCGCCCTCTTTAACTATTTCCACACCCTTTTCTACTTTCTTATTGTCTTTCGATCCATCACCATATATCACTAGATACATTATATCATCAAAATTATGATAAAGTACATTTAGACATTCAAAATAATACTGGTCGTCTTCAACAGCTAGATACATTTCAACATTTTGGCCCCCTCCTTTGGTTCTTTCATCTTAACATACCTGAAACAGTAAAGAAATAAGATACGAGTCAAAGGGAATATCAGCAGGTACCAAACAAACACAAAAACACAATCCGATCTTCTTAATCCCACCTAATTATCAAAAACAAACTGAAAACCTAATCTTTTATAGCCAATTCAATGAAGGGCAAATCAACAAACAGTTGGTGGGCATAAATGGACAGTGAGGTGTTACCAGTGAGCAAAATCAAGGGGGAAGGTCGGGAAGGGGCTTGATGATCATACTTTTCTTCTTCTTATTCTTCCTTTGAAACCGTCGACCCATCTGTCACCAATTACCACTGTAGCATGGCGACATCAAAACATTTGAAGACCAAAATGCAAATCGAAGATGGATTCCCACCGGTACCCTTCAACCAAACAAATGCCCACCACTATCCTTCATCCAGACACCCAAATCGTCGGATTCATTCACCGGCGGAAAGGGATTACACACCGGAGGCTGAATTTGTTGCTGGTTGTGGTGAAGATTGGTTTGCGATTTGGTCGGGGAAGGGTAGGGTGGTGACCGGTGACGACAATGGGAGGAGAGGAACGATTGAACAAAGGGAGGGGATGATTATCTTCAGGGTTGTCTTGATTTCTTCAGGAGGAGGGATGATGGGGTTGACTTGGTCAGCCCTATATAAATACATTTATTTTCATATAACCATAAAGCTTTGAGTTAATTACACTAATAGTCCCTAAAAGTAAAATGACAAAAGTGTCCTCAAGTGCAAGGCACGTGATTGGATTTTACGGACAAATTTAACGTCCGTCAGATGAAAGGGCGTAAACTGTTGCAAAATTTAAACATAAAAGACATTTTATAATTTCCTTAGTTAAAGTACGTATTTTGAAATTTGGGAATACATGACGTAATTTGTAATTCGCTCTAAATAATAATGATTTCTATAATTATTTTTATAAAACGTTTTTCATAAATATGTAAATCTTTATTACTAAGTATATATAACATTGCTTTTATTTAACCCGTGTAATACACCGGGTTTCTAAAGTTTAACATTAATTAACATTTATTAGTTACATAAAAAAATTTATACTTAGCTCAAAAAATGTTTAAAAATCAACTTAACAAAATTTATAATTGTCACGTAAAATTTTATTTAACCCGTGTAATACACGAGTTTTAAAAACATAAATTTTTTATTACTAAGTATATAACATTATATTTATTCAATCCGTGTAATACACGGGATTCTAACCTAGTTATGGCAATATATTTGTAACCTCTAAAATATATATCATCCAAGCGTTAGTAAAACACAAAATCAAATGTTTTAAAATTTTCTTTAAGTCCATCCGGTTCTTTTTTTACAATATGTTACCTTTTTATGACATCGTATTAGTAGTTACAATTGATTATTTAAATTTTAGAGATTTTGTTTTACTTTGAATTGTTTTGAAATGAAAGTTCGAAATACATACCGGGAATGATTGGAATTTTAGAGGAGCTAAAGATGAAATTTTATTATAAGTTTGAGTATAAAATATGAGTAGGAAAGTAAAACAACAAAATCTATACTATCTAATAAATAAAGTTTTTTTTCATGTTACGTGTTGTCTCTATATTTATTCTTATCATTTTTTTACCGTCTCTCTCTTATTAAATGCACATCTATCTTTTAATAATAATATATTTTTAAAGAAAATACTAATTATAGTAATAAAACACATTTATTTTAAATTATCTCTTATTGTAAGAAACTTTGAATCTAATTATGTAATTTTTTTAATCAAATAGTAATTGAAAGTCAAATTACATTAAATAGTAATTAATGTATTTTTGAAACTCAATTATATATTAATTTTTATATATTTTGAATTTTGTTTTATATCCTTAGTATATGTAATAAATTTTTACACATGTAAAATATATAAATAAAGATTTAAGAATTTTATGTACTAATATTTTTCACCCGTGTGTATCACACGGGTTCTAAGCTAGTGAAATATTAAATAGTTAGTAATGAAAACCAAATAAGCAGGAAAACGAATTTTGGGTTCACAAAATTGTGACACGTGACGCAAACGATTACTTATCCTTATTATAATAAATAAATAAGTTTGTCTGTCACGTGTAGGCTTCTGATGAAGTCTAGATTTTTTTTTCCCGTCTTTCTCATATTAAATAACTCTCTCCTATTAAATAATAATGATTTTAAATAATTAAATTATACTATTTTATTAAAACTTACTAAATCATACGAAGATTTCAATTGTATCTTGTTTTAAAATATAATTTTATAATTCTTAAGTCTTTGTTATTTGTTATTTGTTATTTATAATTGTTAAATCTTCATTATCCTTATTATAATAAATGAATAACTTTATACGTCACGTGTCGACTTCTGATAAAGTCTAGATTTTTATTTTTCGGCTCTTTCTCCTATTAAATAACCATCTCTCTTATTAATAATGATTTTAAATAATTAAATATCTAAAATTTGTTCTAATATTTTATTAAAACTTACTAAATCATTAGAATATTTCAATTATATTTTACCTTAATATATAATTTTATAATTCTTAAATCTTCGTTATTTGTTATTTATAATTCTTAAATCTTCATTATTTGTTATTTATAATTCTTAAATATTTGTTATTTTTTATTTCACCAATGATTGATGACGTCAAACATACAAATATTCATAGAAATTATTGGTTTACAACAAGTTAGATTTATTCAATCTGTGTAATACATGAGTTTTTAACATATTTTATTAAGTATAGATATGGTTTAATACATTTTCTACGAGAACTTGTTGAGAATATGTATGTATATATACACACACATAATACGTATGCATATAAATACATAAATAGTTAGGGTAAGTATACTCCGTCTTCATGCTTGTCACACCCATCTTTTGAAAACATCATCAAACAAAAAAATAAAAAATAAAATAAAGATTTGCATTTTTCCTTATATTTTGTCTTTTTAGTTGTCCTTTAATTTTATCTTGTTATTATTACTATTATTATTTTAGAAAACATTATTATAAAATAACTAACATTTTTATTCATCAAAAAATAATAGAATTTGCTTTAAATTATTTCAATAAAACGTTTTTAAAAAATTAAAAAATAAAATAGAAGAAAAAACTTTTCTCTAAATTTTTTTTGAAATCGTTTCTAAAAATGTTGAATGTTTTGAAATGTGTTAACAACAATCTAAAATGGAATTTTAATAAAATTGATTTGCAAGACATCAAATTATATATGTTTTTAAAACTGTCGGTGAGTGGCTACAGTGCCGTCGTACAAGCCTTTATACAGCTGTTGATGCAACGATTTGTTTTATTTAGTTTTTCTGTTTGCGGTTTATATGGGGTCCGCGTATATTTACAAGAATTGGGGTTCGGATCCCCCTCCCTCGACTTCCCTTTCGGTTCAACTGTTGATGTCATAAGTATCTTTGCTCACGTCAGCATTAATTACATTTTTTTTAAATAACATCTTTTTGTTTCAAAATATTTTTTTTTTGTTTAAAATTTTTTTATCTTTAAATTTCTTACTACTTTAAATTCTTAAAATACGGTTTTTTTTGTATTTTGTTTTTTAGTTATTCTTTCGCAGTTTAACGCGTCGCAATTCATGGGTTTTGATAAAAAAAAAATTTTAATTTTTTTAATTTTCTTAATACTTGAAATATGATGATGTTTTTTTTTGTATTTTGTCTTTTAGTTATTCAACTTTCTTAAAGAAAGTAAATTTCAATTTATAATTCATTTGTTTTCTTTATATATATACATATAGTTGCTAAAAAGTATATATAATTTTATTTAATTATTTTAATGCTTTAATATTTAAAGTTCATTTTACACATATTTACAATTATTTTTACTCATATTTTGTTTCTCACTTGCAACTTTTAAAATATGGTTTTGATATAAATTTTAGTTAAAACCGATCCGGTTTACGTTTCGATAAATTTTAAGCGTTTAATTTAAATTTTATTAAGAATAAGTATGTAGCCCGCCGCAAATAATGTGGTTTTGGTATAAACTTTATTCAAAACCGAGGATTTAACGTTTCCATTTATTTAAATTTTTTAAATGTCGTCCCGCCACGAAGTGAGGGCATAACCCACTAGTTATTGTTTAAACATGATTATTAACACTACATTAAGTGTCTAGAAAGACTGAATCATGTTTTTTACTAGAAATATTAGGAATGTGGAATTGGTAAATTGTCAATATTGACTAATTTCGACTTAAAGGTAGTTTTGACAAATTTGATGGTCAAGTAGATTGATTATAGTTCTAATAAGTATAAGATACATGTTGAAGTCTGTTTATAAGGTTAATTGAAGATTTTGATCTAAAAATTTAGTTTTGTGAAAAAGGTTAAGACCGGTGCAACAGACTGAAAGCCTAAGGCATTTGTTAATTGGACTAATAACCTATTAATGTGAGATTATGTAAATCAATGTAATGAAAACCAATTGGTTAGAAATGAAAACTTTGTAATTAAACATGTATGGATGCTTATATTTTAGCTCTACTTTGTGATACTTCAGCTAGGTAGTGATAGTGACCTTTCCTTCACATGGTATGCATGTGGAAAACCACCAAATGATATCAGATGATTGGACTATCTCTCGCGTGGTTTTAAATAAAGAGTTAACATCACTTGGGTTGTATAAGCTCAAGGGTAAGAGACAATGCTTTTTGGGAGAAGATTCAAGTTCAAACCTAGGCAAGATGTAAAAGCTGTAATTTATGAGTAGTGTAAATGTGTGTGTGTTAGTCGTTCAAAAAAAATAAAGATTTAACGTTTAAATATAAGACACAGTTTTATTATGTGACTATTATAATCATTTATCTAATTATTAAATGATCAAATTATTTATTTATTTATTATTAACATATGGCTAGTAATTAGTTGATGGGCCTAATTACTCTTAATGGACTATTAATGGATTTCCCCTTATGTGTACATATATATAGAGAGATAATTAGAGCATCCGGTATGGTGTGAAAGATACTGGCGTGATCCTAGGTGGCCACCAAGATCACGCTGTGATCTTGGTGGAACACCGCCCCCTCGATTGCTAGTTCACGGCGTGAACATTTGGCGTGAGAAATATCACGCTCGAATTCTCCCTTTTTCCTAGTAATTGTACCGTTGAACGGCTCCATTTTTGACCGTTTGAAATAGTAAATTTTAAACAAATAATAATAATTAATAATATTAATTTTACTCACTATAAATACTTAATTTTTACTACATATTTTTCACACTTCTACACATCAATCTTCTATATTTCTAATCATCTACTCACTACTTTTCTACCAAAAAATGAGTAACGATCCGAACCAGAACCAACACTTTTCTACCAAAAAATTTGTACCCGAAACTCAAGAAATGCCACAAGAAACCGTGGACGAAAATCTAAATGTCTCACAAAAAAAAGGAAAGAAAAGTAGTGAGTAGATGATTTTAATTTTATTAATGAAATTTTAATTTTTATTAATGTAATTTTAATTTTTATTAATGAATATTAGTTTATTATGTTTTATTTTATTTAAATAAAAATTAAAAAAAACATTAAATTATCACACCACCACAATCACATGGGTATACCCCTTGCCATGTGATTATGGTGTGATTTTTCAGAATCTGATGTGGCGCCACGTGGCGTGCACTTTATTATCACATGACACCATAATCACATGAGTATACCCCTTCCCCTTAGAGGGAATTGACTAATGATCATTTAATTACCATCACCACTCAATCGTCCCTCTCTCTCCAAAACCGTGAGCTCTCAACGATCTAACCTAAGCCGTCCTAAACGGGAACCCGAAACAAATCAAAGATCATGACGTCTTCCCTATCATGATTTACTTTATTGTTTTCCCTTATCATGTTCAAGAACTGATCAACATGTGGTATCAGAGCAGATGTTGATTAATCAGTTCTTGTTTCATTCCCTAGACTGAATTAAAATCGGAGAACAAATTTTTGTTAAAACCATGTGAAAAACGTGCTTAACAGTTTCACGGTTTTCCTTTTTTTTATTATTAATATATCACGTTTTGATCTCCTAAATTTCGAGATCCATTAAGTTTTTTTTTCTAAAATCCATTAAAGATTATCTTTCAAGATTTCGATTCAAGACTTATATCTGATATTACTGAAGAACAGTTTATCTGAAGTTCATAAACTGTTCTTCGTGTTCATCATAATTTCGATGAAAATCCCCTTATTTTGGAATAAATTATGATTTTGATTGTGTTTCCTAAAATCTTGTAACTTTATCTCCAAGTTTTGAATTAAAATATTAATTTTATTATTTTAAATAAAGAAAATTGGATATACTTAACAACTTAAAAGATTTTTGAAATTTAAAATACAATCAAATCCCTTAGTTTTCGCACTTGCCTTAACAGGTTCACCTTCACGGTTTAGAATTCACGTTTTCACTTCACGGATTAACCTTAACGGTTTTAATTCACGGTTTATGCTTCACGGGTCTAAATTTTTACGGTTTGAGTTTTCGGTTTAAGTTCACAAGTTTTTTATAGTTCACGGTCTATGAAAATGGACCCGTTAACCTTATAGGAACCGTGAACCCTTCCTGAGCCGTGAACCTTCCTGAGTCGTGAACCTTACTGAGTCGTGAACCCTATTGAGCCGTGAACCTTATTTTTCCCGAGAACTTAATCTTTTTCCCGAGAACTCACATGTTTCCCGAGTACTTAGATTTCCCGGGAACTCACTTGGAGTCGTGAACCTAGCCTTATATGTGCCTAAAATGAATGCTTTAGTTTTAATAGGGAGGTTTGCTATTAATGAATACTTTAGTTTTAGTTTTGTTAAACCTTAAACTTGAATGTTTTACAAAACCTTAAAACTTACTTAAATAACACTACTTCTGTCCAAAGGTGACGTGATGCATGTGTAAATTTATTCAAGCCTAATTAATCATTGTCCTAATATGAACTAATTGTTTTGTTGAAATCTTATACTTTACAAAACCTTAAATTAGAAAACATACTTAACTTACATAACACCTAAAGTTTCACTTCTGCCCAAAGTTGATGTGTCACGATTTTAAAGTTATTTAAGTCTAATTAATCATTAGTTCGCCTAAATTACATAAATGTTTCTACTTCTACCCAAAGGTGATGTGTTACATTTGTGTTTCGCGAACCTAATTATGTGCATACTAAACAAATGTTTCACTTCTGTCCAAAGGTGATGTGTTACATTCTTACTGCACATACTCATTATTAAATTGTTCCTAATACTAAACAAATGTTTCACTTCTGCCCAAAAGCTTTAAAGATATCAATTCATATATACTTAATAGAATTCCTTCTAAATTTGTCTATAAAATTTCTTATGAAATTTTGGACGATAAGGAAATGAAGTCTAAAATATATGAAAGTTTCCCACGTCACGCGCATCATTGAAACTTGTCATGTGTAGTTCCTAGAGACCTCAAAGATAAGTGGGAGCACCTAATGTCCTAATTATAGCTTGCGAAAGTTGCAAGAGGTGGGGGAGTGACAAATTGTTCTTACCTAAAATTACACCTCTTGTACATGACACTGCTCCATCACAACTTGTCCCCTTAGAATCTAATGCTACCTCTAACAAAGTCTCATAGATGCTAATATGTGGGAAAACTTAGATTTCTTACCAAAACTATAGTAATCCTCAATAAGAGAAACTAACATAAACATCATTAAGTTGTTTTTCTATTAGAATCTATTGGTCTTCAAATGTTAGATACAATGTTGACCCTAAGCATGCTGAATTACTTAAAATTCCTAAGGTCAGTAGGAGCAGTAAAAGTCCTTATCATGACTTGCCAGGAGTACAAGAGGCGGGGGAGAGACTCGTTAAATTTAATTCCGTATTTAACTCCGATTACACCTCTTGTACACCATACTGCATCAACTCCTACACACTTAGAAACTAATGTTGCTCCTAATATACCTGAAAATGAAAGCACCTAACCAAGAGCTAATATATAAACTTGAAACTCCTAATAAACCCAATAATCAACTCAGAAGGTCGTCTAGGTCTAAAAGGCCTACTAACTTTGATGATTATGTAACCTACCTGACTGAATTTGAAATGGATGTTGGAAAGTTTACCAATCCTACATCTTCTAATTAAGTCATTAGTATCAATCAATCAATCTTCTAAATGGAATAAAGCTATTATTAACAATCCTGACTCCATGAATTAGAATTACATTTGGGATTTGGTTGAATTACCTAAAGGGTGTTCATAACTAAACTGAATCTGAATGGAAATGCACGATTGATTGCAAAAGATTATACTCAAGAAGGAATAAATTATCAAAGAACCTTCGTACCTGTTTTACAAAAGGTGTCTTTAAGGATCATTACTGTTCTAGTAGCTTACAATAACTTAAAGCTACATTAGATGGACATTAAAACAACTTTCCCTAACATTGATCTACATGTTTATAAAATAACCTGAAAGTTTTAAACTAAAGGTTAAGAACACTTATTCTGTAAGTCAATGAAATCCATGTATGGGTTGAATGAAATCATAATGCAACTCTCTTCATCAAGAACTGAGTGAATTTATACACCTACCTCAAGATGAGTGGGAGCAACTAATGTAAACTTGTCCTTACATAGATGACATTCTTTTGAGAAGTATATATTACATGAGTCAAAGCATTGATTACTCATATTTTGACATGATGGATCTTATGTGATAAGTATCAAAATACACCGAGGTAGATCCAATGGGACATTAGTTTCATCCCATAAGCTTTACTCTAAGCGGATCCTTACACGTGTAACATTTAAATTGTTCTCCTTTAGAGGCTAATAGGACAAATGAAAATTATTTCCTTATGCTTCATTAAGTAGAAGCCTTATAAAGGTTAAAGTCCATACTCGTTTAGATATTGCTCACATTGCTGAACACTAGACTAGTCTAGATTATTGTGAAGCATCTAATGGAATATTACAATATCATTAAGAAACAAGAGACTAAAATTTAAAGAAGAAGTGTGAACTTAAAACAATTGACTACTCTTATTCTAACTTTGTTGTATTCAAAGGTAACAAAATATCAATTTCTGGGTATATCCTTATGTCAGCAGACATACCTATCTCATGGAGGAGTTATAAGGAATTGTTAACAACAACCTAAGTTTCAATGACATAATATGTTACTGATCACAACATAATTGTCACTAAATGTTGTTGGAAAATTTATCAGTAGACTTATAATTAAGTAACTCCACATAAATATCATATCGAAGACTTACTGTGATAAGTCAGCTACCCTTACTTCTCGAACAATAACAGTTCGACCGGAGCTGCATTAAATTTCGATACGGAATTATTGTTCGTTTGTGAACAAGTAGAGGAAACTAAATCTTTGTATCGAATACATCCATGATATGCTTATGGATCCAATAACTAAAGGTCTATCACCCATAAATCTTATGTAAGCGCTTATAATAAAGACGAGTTTTACTAATGACCATGTATAATCGCATATCGTACTATGAATGATTAATTATTAAAATTTCCTCACTTACTTGAATTTGTTTGTCTCTAAATACGTTTATGCATGCCTAAAGACGTATAAACAAGTAACTATACAAATCAACGTTAAGGGGCTTATTTGTCAATTTGATCCTAAGTTTACTTAAGTCTTAAATTGGGATTGTAGTATGATTAATGGGGGTCTTGAATGATTCAATGACTGTATTTCTCTGCTACATTTTTTGTTTAAAACTAAAATGAGTATTAAATCTGTGCAGAATTACTAATGCTCATAATAAATTATTACTCAGCCAAGTGGGAGAATGTAAGACATAGTTTTATTATGTGGCTCTTATAATCATTTATCTAATTATTAAATGATCAAATTATTTATTTATTTATTATTAACCTATGGCTAGTAATTATTTGATGAGCCTAATTACTTTTAATGGGCTATTAATGGGTTTCCCCTTGGGTGTACATATATATAGAGAGATAATTAGAAGGAATTGACTAATGATCATTCAATTACCATCACCACTAAATCGTCTCTCTCTCCAAAACCGTGAGCTCTCAACGATCTCACCTAAGTCATCCTAATCGTACACCCTAAACGGGAACCCGGTCCAGATCAGAGATCATGACGTCTACCCTATCATCGGTGAACTCAGCATGTATGATTTACTTTATTGTTTTCCCTTATCATGTTCAAGAACTGTTCAATATTAAATACTTCATAATAAAGATATCGATATAAGTCACACCACAATAAAGTCAAAAATATGACTTGTATAATATATAACAAGATTAAGATAAAACTAAAGAACATATATGATCATATGATAAGAAAGAAAGAAGATGTGTCTTGACATAAGTACAACTAAAAAAAACATGATATGATACGATGGAATATGTCATTATCTTCTTATGATGACAAGGATCACCCTAAAAGGCATGCTTTTAGATACTTATGAACTGATTTCACTATTTAGTTGTGATATCCCATTGTGCTTACCGAGGTTAAATATATTATGCTAGTTTCTACATGTCAAATGTGTACACCATATAATCTATATATAAAAAGACAAATAATTAAGAAAGTGTGTATGATGGGTAGATAATAAAGAAGATTAAGACTTGATACTCTACTTAACTATTACTTTTTTTTTGAACGGCACTTAACTATTACTCTTAATATAGTCTCCTCTAGTTTGACTTTTGGTTTATTTCCTCAACTTTAATTATGATTCAAGAACGACAAATAACACTATTATTGGATTAAATTCAGTAATTCTTTGGGATGCGAAATTAAAAAGTAAATTTTAAAAATGTAAAACATAAATATGAGCATAAAATGCAAATATATAAAAGAGTTGGAAGTAAAAGTCAAAAGTTGCTCACGGAGAAGGTATCAATTGTGGTCCACTTGAGTCTCTGCTTGACGGTCTTTACATACGACCCGTGTAGCATAATATAATTCTCTCTCTCTCTCTCTCTCTCTCTCTCTCTCTCCCTCCTGTGGTGTGTGTTTTACTGTCTGAAAAATATTCTCTAAATTCTCAATCGTATGTGTTCTGTCGGACGAAGATTCAAAGCAAATCAAGATCTCCATGTAACTTTAGTGGAACAAAAGTTGAATCTTTGTGTAAAATCCGTGAACCACCGTCTTGGTTTTCGTCATCTTTGAAGAAAGCTTGATCTTGAAGCACATGGCCATACATCATCATCTCCTTCATCTCTTTATCTATTTTTAGCACCTTCTTTTCTTGTTATCGACTTAAAACTTTAAATCCACTGATCTAAAATGATGTCTGGTGATGGATTCTCATCACCTCCTCCTTCCCACACACCTTTCATCCATCATCCCATCACAAACCCTAACCCTAATTCTTCAAATTCGGCTAAACGAAAACGTAATCTACCTGGAAATCCAGGTAAATTCATTAATTAACCTCACCGGTTTACATATTCATGATGAATTATTTGTTTCTTTTTGTTTAACTGAGTTTATAAATTATAGATCCAGATGCAGAAGTAATAGCTTTATCACCAAACTCACTTATGGCGACGAACCGATTCTTGTGCGAGATATGCGGCAAGGGATTTCAGCGAGATCAGAATCTGCAGCTTCATAGAAGAGGTCACAACCTGCCATGGAAGCTTAAGCAAAGAAACAAACAAGAGGTTGTGAGGAAGAAGGTGTACATATGCCCGGAAAAAAGCTGTGTTCATCATGACCCTTCTCGCGCTCTCGGAGATCTCACCGGAGTTAAGAAGCACTTCAGCCGGAAACACGGTGAGAAGAAATGGAAATGTGAAAAGTGTTCAAAGAAGTATGCAGTTCAGTCGGATTGGAAAGCCCATAGCAAAATTTGTGGCACAAGAGAGTACAAGTGTGATTGTGGAACCCTCTTTTCAAGGTATAGTAAAGATTAGATTATCTTAATATTATTAATAAAACTAATGAATGGATTTGCATGTGTATGATATGTTTCAATTTGATTAACAAAACATAACAGGAAAGATAGCTTCGTAACACATAGAGCATTTTGTGATGCTTTAACGGAAGATAATTCAAGAATGGCATCTTTCACAACCACAAATCTCAATTTCCAAAATGATAATTTGATGATGATGAATCCGGGGATGAAACCAAGATTACCAATTTGGCTGCACCAACATGACAATAATATTCCCCTTGTAAACTCGACAACAAGTTCATCGTTTAACAGTGGTGGGATTAATCTATCATCAGAAATGGTGCATTGGTTGAGTAGAAGTCAGGAAACAAGTGCAAATTTTGGACAACTGCCACAAGGGTTATCCTTAAAAGAGGAAGAAGATAACACCAAACAGTTGAACATTCCATTGTTTAATAACTACGGTGGTTGTTCTAATTATAATCCACCACCGCCTCAGCCTCGGCCTCCACCACCGCCACATATGTCGGCCACCGCCCTTTTGCAACAGGCATCTCAAATGGGATCCACCAACTCGGGCGGGTTTGGGCTTATGAACACAATTAGTGAGCTCTCCGGCTTTGATTCATTGAACCAATCCGTGAACTTGAGTGGTGGGATGATGAACGGTGGCGACGGGTTGATGATGATGATGATGGCGGGGCTGACGCAAAAAACAGGCGAGGTTGACTCAGGTGAGGGTAATTTAACCAGGGATTTTCTTGGGGTGGAAGGGAAGGAGAGACGAGCATTTAGTTTGCAACAAGATCAGCTAATGAAGTTCAGTTGTTCGATGAATGATTCAAGCAATGGATTCAGTGGGAGTCATTGAGAATGGTTTGGCTCATAAAGTACATTCACCAATCCATTAGTTAGACACTAGTCTCGTGAGTTGTCTTGGTGAGGGGAACATGACCAAATGGTCTGGTTTGGTCCGATCTCATTTTATCGTTTTTTCATGTACCTTTGGTAACAATCTATTTGTTTCCGGTGAATAGTGGTGGTAAATAATGTGGTGGTAAATAATGTGTTGGCCGTAAGGCACTATGATATATAGTAATTTAGTACCATCGATCTTTTATGATTTGAAGTGAGTTATTAATCAAATAATGATCGACAATAATTTGTTGTGGAGTTGTAATATTTTAAAGGAAAGTGGTCACATTTAATTAAAAATAAATATATAATAATAATGATATTCTTGTTATTGGTGGGAAATAAACTAGTAAAATACTATACAAAACCGAATGGAAAAAGAAGTATAAAATAAATTTAAATAACTAACTTGATTCGAACTAGTGTTTTCAACGAGTACTTCAACAATGCTTTCTTGTAGTACTTGACACGAGTCTCCAATACGTTGAGTATTCAACTTTGTCCTTGATTACAATAATGAACAATCTAAGTGTTGAACGATTGTGGCTGAGGAGTCGTGTTCGACACGAGTCCCTTAAAATAGATTTCAAGTCTCCTATAAGAGAACTCGTGTATCTCTCAAGGTACAACAACCGAAGCAGTAAGTACTGCCGGAGATGGCTCTCGCATCCAAGGTTTCACTTGGTGAAATAGTGTTTTCAATATTAGGAAAAGAAAAGATGAAATGGATGATGTGGTAGAAGAAATTTGTGAGAGTTCTCATCTCTAGTGGTTGCTTGACTCTCTTTTTATGTAGGTTATTATCTCTTGAAAAAAATGAAACAAAAGGTTCATTTTGTACACGTACCAAAACTCCATATTTAAATTTTTTTATTTAAACACGATTATGACAATTTTATGAGTTAAAAGAAAACATTCATTTAATTCATGACAGGTTAATGTCAATTTTAAATAGAATTTTTAGCCATAATTAAAACCTCCATATTGATTCATGAAAAGGATTTAAGAGTCAAAAACAAAATATCAATATTGCTTTATGACAAAGATTTGTTAGCATTAATCAAGAAAAGATGCAACAAATTTCTACTAGAATCACCAAGTTCAGCGTTATTCATTCCAATCACTCAACTTCAAGCATCTATATCCTATTCATCTTAGCTCTGTTTTGGACACGGTTTAGTTCGTTGCAAAGCTCTCACATAATAGAACACAAACCCATTAAAAGATGTTTATATTTATCGCAATTACATATAACTATTTGTGCCCAAAGTTAGTAAAACAACACATTTTCACTAATTTTTCCAACAATCCCCCACATGAATAAAGGTTGATCAAAAACACAAAATTCCCAATGAAACCTCGACAATTGAATCTTGCGTAGAATAGGTAGTTAAAACTTTAAACCTCCCTTATAAAAATGCACTTAGTCTCCAAAGTGTGAGTGAACTATGATATCCTTGTACTGATAATTATAAGAGTAGACGACAATACATGTGTACACAAGACACTCCTCAGCCAGGTAAATCCCCTCATTATCGTGTCCATTTTGGTCCTGGAACACTAGCATGTTTCTTTGAAAGCTCTAGGAATTGCGCACCCCACAATTCCAGTCGAAGCGACCCCACTTCTCTTTCACATAGGTGATTTATCTCAAATCATTAAAAACATTAAGGCTGCCATGATTTACACAAATCATTAACCACGTTATGCTTATCCTCACAATAATGTCACTGGTTGGTATAGGAATGGACTAGGAAGTAATAAACTCCCTTTATAATTTAGGGGATACATATAAACATATATAATAGCATATACATCAACTTATAAATTAGCTATGCCCCCACAGTGACCACCCTTAGAAATATGAGTCGGTTGTCCTATTGAACCTAGATCTTGGGAACTTCGGTCAACTAGGTTAAGTTTCCATCACATATCCTCTTTCATGGGCTTTAGTCTCATTCCACATCTCAATCTCTCATCAACCCTTGGGTTTTTGGATTCAAAACCATTATTTATGACTTCATCAAGTCAATATAGATAATTGCAATTGAGATGAGTTCTTATGATATGTTCTTAACTCACAAATTAATATTTCGTATTGTTAACTTCTAAGACTATAACATCATGTCTCACCCTGAATCTTGTTATAATGTTGTCTTTGAAGAATACGATTCTCATTTCATGGCGAACACATCAACATTATGCCTTTAGTATGCTATATCAGACATCTAGCAAGATTCTGAGTCTAACCAATTGGCATTCGAGCCTATCAACCATATAGATTCCTTATGACCATTGGGTACTCCACTCAATCATGTGTTTTCAATATCACTTTTGTAAGGGCCCAGACCCAGAAAACCTCACTTGTTGGATTTACTCATAAACACATACTGAATTAAACCTTAAACAGAATAAAAGCAGCGGAAATATCACTCAAATTATAAACTTGTTCAAACATAGCGGAAGCATTGTCATAAACATAAATTCAAACAACATAAATTAAACGGGATGCCAAGGTAAGCACTTGGGTAAACTCTCGTCACAAGCTCCGCATCCATCCTTAACAACAATGCTTTACCCTTAACCTGAAGGCATACTAAAAAGTTAGCTACGCTGGTGAGTCTAATTTTTCGTAATACATTTATGACAAAAAAACGTTTTGCCAAAAATCATAACATTTATCATACAAGAATAAAATCGTACATATTATGCAATAACATTAAACATAAATTATTCACATCAAATATGCGCCTTTTCGTAACCGTCAATTCCTTTAGGCATTACTCGAAATAAATCGAGGCCCAATGTCTGTCCAGGATGCTCAATCTCGTCTAGAATCCTAACCTAGACAGAATCACGCCCCATCATGATAGTAACATTAAAACTCGTGTGCATTCACACGATATCTAAAGAAAGGTTAACTAATCTCGTCGGATAGCTAATCCTGTCATTCATCCCAGTTGTACAACCGTTTGCTAGCCACAAAGGCTCCTGTATAGGTATAGCTAATCTTCGTGTCTAGGACGCCCAGTCTCGTCTGGATTCCTAACCTAGACACGGTTTCATTCATCACATTCGTTCCCGAAAGAACCGTTGACAGGTTTGACTTACATCATATATTCGTTCATTCGTAAAGTCGTTAAGTTAAAGCATCGTACGTTTTATTAACACACCTTTCGTTGAAAGCCTTTCATAACCCTTTTAAGGCAAAACATTTCATAAATTCTTTCGTAAACATTCATTTCGTAAATATTTTGTAAGCATGCGATCAGTCCCGAAAATATAGTAAAACACATAAAAAGGGATATTTAGAACTCACCTGACTTTCTTAAGTAATCCTTCCTAAGTGTAAGGCTCAACAAGGTGCTAGGCTATCTGTTCGAGCGGTCATAAACGAAACGTGTTAACTTCGAGACATAACAAAACTATCCGTCCGAAATCTACTTAGTCGAAAACTCCATTTGCCCGAAATCTCCTTTCGATTTCGATCGAAATCTTTTTCGGTCGAAATCTCTTTCACCCGAAATGTCTTTCATCCGAAAACTATTTCACCCGAAAACCATTTTTCCCGAAATATCTTTCATTCGAAATCTATTTCGCCCGGAAACTAATTCGCCTGAAATCCTTTGTCCAAAATACTTTTCGGACATTTCATCGTTTTCGGACCAATCAAAGATTTTTCGGACGATTCAACTGTTCTTGGCTAGATTCATCGTTTTTTATCCAAAACTCTAACTTTTTACGTCCAAACTGTTCACCATCCCAAAACCTCAGTATTTAGACATAAACACACGTAAAAATCCGAACTTTTTGAATGAAACTCATTTTACCCACATAAACCCTAAAACAAAGTTTTAGACGAGTTCTTTACCTCAAATCCGCTCGTTTCTTTAGCAAGTCTTCTAGAAATTAATGGAGAAGGAGAGTGGATCGATCTTCAAGCCAAAACCGTCACTCTCTCTCTAGAATTTTCTCTCACTAAAGGTGTGGGGAAGATGAAGATAGAAATGAGGGTTGGAAGGGGAAGGCTTGGGTTATGGAGACTCTCCCTCCACCTTCAGGCCCGCGCGCCCACTTATGGCCCACGACTGGTCCGTCTTGCCCCGCCACTTCTTTCGAGTTAAAACCCGCACCGTCACGTGATAAAATTTCGGATGTTACAACTTTGGATTACCAAACTACTTAATTATTGCCAAACTTCCTAGCTTCAAATACAAGGCACCCCCACATTTTAGTGTTATTGGATATCATCAATACGGGGTAATGAAAGGTTTTCCCTTTCTACTTCTCGCGCAACCATTTCTACGTACCCCCAAAGGGTTGTTTCTTAAATGGCTTCTCTCCCACATTTCTTGTAATTTGATCGAAATATACTTATGACGAAATTTAGACACCCATGATTAGATAACAAAGATATTCATCATGTATCAATGAGTTCATCATTGTCTCAACTCATATTACAATAGCTCATAAGAGCTTCTGAGCTAATCAAAGCAATTAAAACATGCCTTAGTTTAAGTTTTCAACACTTACTAGTGTTTTAGCTAACCATGTCATAAGTTTGTTATCAAACCATCACATACTTAGGATGATTATAAGTGACTATCTAGGATAGACCTAGAAAATGAGCTCTCCTCATTAAACTTAGGAAGCCGGGATAACAATATTTCCAATGATCTAGTTAATTAAGTTCTTCATAAGTTATATCACTCTCCTTATACTGAATGAAAATTCTTTTTCAACTTTCTCTATACACACAAATTTAATTTGTGTTAATACATATTTGAATAGTTAGAGTTAATTAGTCTCCACAAAACACAAGTGCTAGGGTAGCATGCTTTAAACTACAATACTCTAGCATGTGAACAGAAAATACATCATTTTGATTCTTCACAACCTTAAGGAATATAACATTATCACTTGCCCATATTCATTTATCAGTTTAGACAAAAACATGAAACTTATTCACCATCCCAAAACCTCAGTATTTAGGAAAGTCTCATAAGTTATTGTATTGTAACATCCCAAAAATAGTAAATAAGTAATTAATAATACGATAGAGATTTAAACGTCAAGAAACGAAAGAAAAATGGATGGGCTTGGGTTCGGCTCGAACGGGCCAAAGGAAGCCCAGGTATATAAAGGAAAAGGGCTGCCACAATTCATTTCATTTCACCATCTAGAGAGAGAAAGGGGAGCTCGGTTCTAGAGAGAGAAAGTGACGAATCAACTCAGGAATTCAGGAGAACGTTTCTACTGTGCTCGTGATCATCTTCTCTGAATCATAACTCCAATCCAGGTAAGCGTTCGATCATAATCTAAGTTTTTATGATTATTTTAGGATTTTCGGTTTTAGCTAAATAGGTGAAGTTTTTATGAATGAAACTTGAAAATGAACAAAGATCTAACATCTAGAATAAAAACCGAACGTTCTGATCAAGGAAAATTTAGATATTGACATGATCAGACCCGCATGCAAAAAGTTAGGGTTCTTACGCCTGAATCAGATCATGCGTACTTATCAAGTACGCAGGAAGAAGGGTTCTGCGTACTTATCAAGTACGCATGAAGTAAAGTCTGCGTACTTACCAAGTGCGCATGAAGTAAAGTCTGCGTACTTACCAAGTGCGCATGAAGTAAAGTCTGCGTACTTGTCAAGTACGCATGACCAAGGCCCTGCGCACTTGCTAAGTGCGCAGGCATCAGAATGGTTAAGTAAAGTCAGTATGTTTAGAATGATTAAACAGTTAGAGTCGAGATTAGATCTGATGTGTATTTAACTACTCAATTCAGATCAGAAGTGACGTTGTTGGACTTTGTTTAGGACAACCCAGACTAGCTCATCAGGTGAGTTCTATGTGCCCCTTTCTATGTTATGTGCAAACCTTATTAAATGTTTTGGGGCTAAAATGTATACACTAAATGAATAAATACTATGAATGCCATTGTGATCATACGTGATATACAAATATATATATATTTATATATATATATATATATGAAAATGAATTATGAACAAAGAATGAAACGTATGTTTATAAAGTATGAATGAAAGAATGACAAAATATGAATGAATGAAATCTTGCTTATTATAATATATGCTGCATGTTATGAATATACGTGAATGTTATGGACGCTTCGATGCTAACGGCTACTACGGTAGACGGACGACCACGTGTCTATCTTGCAACCGGGACAAAAATATTCCTTCATCAGCTAGGAAATAAAAAGGGGCATTAATGGACGGTCGAAGCAAATGCCAAATCATATGTAGAATGGTTGCAAACATGGTAGCACGTAGGAAACGGATACCTTCGGGTAGACGGGCGAAAAGGACGGACTACGATGGTAGGACGGTTTATGACGGACGGCCGAAGGTTGGCCGGACGGTTTTAAGGCGGACGGTTTCTAGGACCGGACGAGTCAAAGGGCTACGACGGTAGCTTCATGGCGTATGTCTTTGTGACATACGTAGTAAAAGACGGGTTGATCACCCTTATGTGTATGACCAAATGAATGTTAAGGAAAAACTAAAGGTGAATGCATATCAATGTAGTCACTCAAGAATGATGAAAGAAAAGTAAAAGTTAAGAATACGTATTTATATTCTTTATATATAAACTTATGTATACTTTTGAAGAAATAATGTTTATATCTAATCTTTTTAAACTAGAACTCACCAGCGTTAGCTGACTTTTAGTATACATGTCAGGTAACAAAGAAAAGGGTCGTGCGAAGGCGTGAAGGCTGCTGATCGAGGGGTAAAAACCCGAGCGTTAAATGATACAAATATATGGGTTTTAATGTGTTTTGTGTGTTTATACCATTTGAATTGATTAACTACAAGAACTTGTGGTTTTGTAGGTAAATCACACAAACCGAAGGTGTTAAGGCAAGTAGGAACGCAGGTTACGGGAATCGGAACGAAGAAACGAAGAAGTGAAAAAGGGCTGGCAGTAACTTACGGCCAGGCCACAGTAACTTACGGTGGCCGTAAGTTACGGTGAATCGAGCGTAACTTACGGTGGACAGGGGAGAAAAATGGACCGTAAACCAGAACCTAAAGACCGTAAGCTAGAAATTAGTTAAGGCTCACCGTAACTTACGGTTACATCACCGTAACTTACGGCTCCTATGCCACAAAAGTCAATCCGCCGCCCCCCACTTGCTCCCACTTGATATATCATCTATCACCTTATCTTTTATACATTATCTCGGGCCAAGGAACTCGTTTTTAGAAGAAGAGAAAAAGAAGGAAGCTTGCAAGAGAAGAAGAGCCACCAAAATCATCATCCAACACCATGAAATCCTTTGATTTGAAGAAGATGGAGACCACATTGGAAGAAATGAGAGGCTAAATCCTTGATGGTTCTCCTAGGTAATGGGTTTGTTAATCTTGCTTGTATTTCTTGATTTGTAACTGATTGTGGGATTAGATTATAAACCATTTAAGTTTTATCTAATTCAATATGATGTGTTTGCTAGAAATCTGATTATGTTATGTGTTGTGATTAAACCTGTTAAGATTAATCCGTCATATATATGTTATTGGATTGTTTGTTGTGATAATCAAAAACATGTTAAGTTTTGTTTGCAACACTGGTTAGATTCATCATTTGTAAATCTCCATTTAAGAGATTCCCACTAAGTTATTATCTGAAATGCTTGTGATTGGCAAACCCGGATCCGAAAGAGAACCATTGCTTTCTTTAATATTTTACAAAATCCGATTTTTAAGTATTGTGACAATTTATTATGCGCAACTCTGATAATAGATTAACGCTAGATCACGATTCCCTTGGATCGACCCCTTACTACCGCTGTCTACTTAAGAAGTGATTAAGGGTTTGTAAATTACTTTTTGACCGAACCGACGAGGGCCAAGGAACTCGTTTTTAGAAGAAGAGAAAAAGAAGGAAGCTTGCAAGAGAAGAAGAGCCACCAAAATCATCATCCAACACCATGAAATCCTTTGATTTGAAGAAGATGGAGACCACATTGGAAGAAATGAGAGGCTAAATCCTTGATGGTTCTCCTAGGTAATGGGTTTGTTAATCTTGCTTGTATTTCTTGATTTGTAACTGATTGTGGGATTAGATTATGCCCGGCTAGAAACTGACATTCTGATTTATGTTTTCTTTTTTTAAACAATGATGTATGTTTTAAATGTTGAGACTTCCGCTGTAATGTACTCAAACGTGATTGTTTTTGTTGTTAATTGAACGTGTTAAATTTAAAGTTCAGTATTAATGACTTTGTTTATGAGTAAATCCAACAAGTGAGGTTACCTGGGATAAGGGGCCTTACAAGTTGGTATCAGAGCAATAGTTTGAGAGATTCAGACATCCCTAAATGTCTGGACTCAAGCTGATTATGGGACCAACGCACGGATGTCAGTCTGGGTAGCCAACGCTAACGCCAGCAAGGTAAGTAAGTACTAAGGTTAATACACTTGGATAAGAATAGATACTCTAACCTAGAACCAATAGATGTCAATGTCACGACCAATTTGAAGAGTTTGGAACCCGAAAAGCAATGTAAACTTCTAATCACAAACCGGTCACTGTAATTAAAAATTTACCTTGTTCGTATTATTCCAAGACTATGATCTGAGAGAATGACATTGATGTATACCCTTTATGACTATCAGAAAATTTAAAGACAATGGCAGGTGGAGGGAGAACAGGACGCCGAGGCGGTCGCACGGGCCGAGTCGGCAGGCCTCCACTGAATCCAAGACATCAAGAAGAAGAGGATGTGCACACGGAAAGCACAGAGAGCGTGCACCAAACTAATGTCACCCCAACCGGGGGCGACCATCAAGGGTCTCTACAGTTGGAACCCGAGGTCAGAGATGCTATTGCCCGTGAGGTCGTGCTCACTTTGAAGAATGTATTGCCTGGCATACTAACGGAGGCATTAAAGAAAATCAAGGAAGATGATGAAGGGAACAATGAGGGAAAGGTATATGACAGCGATGGGGATGAAATAAAGGTGGGATCAAGTAACCGGGGGTGCAGCTATAAAGGTTTCAAGGACGGAGACCCACCCAAGTTTGATGGGAACAAGGATTCAGTGGCTACGTTCGAATGGATTGAGAGGATGAACGCTGTAATCAACATAAGCGAGTGTCGACCGGACCAGGCCATTAAGTATGTTGCACATTCTTTCACCAATGAAGCACTAGGTTGGTGGAGAAACATTCAGAGAATAAAGTCGCCAAACGCTATTGCCAGAATGACCTGGGAAGACTTAAAGAAGCTGATAATCCAAAAGTTCTGCCCACAGAACGAGATTGATCGTGTGGAGAACGAGTTCCTAAACTTCAAGGCTGGCAACAAGACTCATCGCCAGTATACTTCGAGATTCAATGAGCTGGCCCAACTGGTACCACACTTAGTGGAGACTGAAGACCGTCTGATTAAGTACTATGTCAAGGGTTTGCCGCAAAGGGTCCGTGTCCATGTCAAAACTAACCTACCCTCGACCTTCGAGTCAGTAGTGAATCTGAGCGAGATCGTCTACGACGATTACGCCAATGAGGACCCGGCACCTGATACACAAAAGAGAAAGTGGGAGAACCCGTCTAGGGGCACCGGGAAAAGGGATGCAGCAGTTGAAGTTAAGAGACCAAGGTCAGATGAATATGAAACTTGCAAGAAGTGTGGAAAGCACCATCTTGGCGAGTGCCGAATCGGCACCATCATGTGTTATAAGTGCGGGAAGCCGGGGCACTTCTCCCGAGAGTGTTTAAAGGATGTCAAGTGCCATAGTTGTGGAAAATATGGACACCTGACTAGGTATTGCAGGAAAACCAGACAATCCGGTTCGGGAAAGGAAAAGGAAGCTGAAAAGGAACAGCCAAGGGCTAGGACTCGAGCCTATGCCCTGATTGAGAAGGAAGCAAGGGGAAACTCTGATGTTGTGTCAGGTACGTTTCTAGTAAATGATGAACATGTTGCTATCTTATTTGACTCTGGTGCTAGTAAAAGTTTTATATCAAATGCCTTTAGCCAAAAACTAGATTGCACTGTCAACACCATAGTAAAAGCCTTTAGCGTACAAACTGACGTTGGTAAAAATTCGGTAGTATTCCAAGTAACCGATGATTGTATCATAGAAATAGAGGGCCATAAGTTCCCCTCTAGATTATTCCTTCTTACCTTAGGAGGATTCGATGTAGTACTGGGTATGGATTGGTTAGCTGCCAACGAAGCTCAAATCATATGTAAACGTAAGAGGATACACCTCAAGGCTCCTAGCGGAAGTCCAATTACGGTTTATGGGGATTGGAATTGCACAATGCCAAACGTCATTTCGATGATCAAGGCCGAAAGTTACATGAGGCACGGTTGCGAAGCTTATCTGGCGTATGTTATTGACGATAGAATGAAAACGAAAGCACTCAAGAATGTACCCGTGGTGTGCAACTTTCCGGAAGTATTCCCTGAGGATCTACCTGGATTGCCACCCGATCGGGAAATAGAATTTCAGATTGACTTACTGCCAGGAGTTGAGCCCGTTGCCAAAGCCCCCTACCGATTGGCTCCGTCAGAAATGAAAGAATTGATGTCTCAACTACATGAATTAATAGAAAAAGGATTTATTAGACCGAGCATTTCACCATGGGGCGGTCCGGTACTATTCGTAAAGAAGAAAGACGGTAGCATGCGCATGTGCATTGACTACCGTGAACTGAACAAGAGGACAGTAAGGAACAAATACCCACTGCCTAGAATAGATGACCTTTTTGATCAACTGCAAGGTGCGAGTTGGTTCTCAAAGATCGATCTTAGGTCGGGTTACCATCAGTTGAAAGTAAGAGAGAAAGACATACCAAAAACCGCGTTTCGCACGCGTTATGGGCATTATGAGTTTCTCGTGATGTCCTTCGAATTGACCAACGCACCAGCAGCGTTCATGGATTTGATGAATAGAGTGTGTCGACTAATGTTGGATCGATCGGTGATAGTTTTTATAGACGACATACTGGTATATTCGAAAAGCGAGGGTGATCACCACTGTCACCTGTAATATCCAGGATTTTCCGAACATATCATTTCGTGATATATTTTTTAAAAACTTAAATCCTTAGAACGTTGTACTTGAAACATATATATATAAATATATATATTTATATATATATATATATATATATATAAATAAAACTTATTTGAAAGTATATATATATATATATATACATTCTTTATAAAAAAATGATGAATCTAAAAACTTTGTGATTATTATTGTATAAATAATATAATAAATTTCTTAAGACTTGAAATCTTATTAGTTACTTATAAACTAACAAACTTTATAAATTATTTTATAGAGTTATAAAATAATAAAACTTATTTAGTTAAAAAAATATATATATATATAAGTAAAACATACTTATTCCTTTAAAAGTCCATGGACTAAAACTGCCAGCCTGTGAAACTTATTTTAACCCAAAACCCAAGTTCCAACATAAAATAGCAAAACCACTAAACTACAAGGACCTGTTGTGTAATTAGCCTGAACTCCGGGTTCTGAGACCTGTCGTGAGTTCGAGTCCCGCAACACCCGTCTTGACCATTCTTTTTCCCGAAATCGCAAAACCGGCCAAATTCACTGAACCTTGGGGATCCATACGCGCATGCGACCCAACCCCAATGACCATCAATGCCTGACTCCCAGTCGTGGTCACGCATGGGTTCGAAATTGAACCCGTCGGCTCAACCCCCACCCTCCTAACTGTTAACGTAATAAATGCCAAAATTGGCTATAAATACCCACTCGAACACCTCAACGACATCACCCCTGATCTCAGTGAACTATCAATTCATTCGATTCGAACCTGCAATTGCCGATTTAAACTCGTGGAACAGTCGACCGAAACCCAAACTAGTTCTCCCTCATTTCGAAACCAATCCAGGCTTATTGTGAGGATATTCTCCCTCAAAGTCTTGCAAACTTACTCTTATCGGATACTCTTCATTAATCCAAGTGAGTATACTTAGCCCCTTTTTCCTTTCTATGCTTTTGGGGTGAAACATGTTCAAAATTCTTAAACTTATACAATTCGTGTACAACTATGACTATGTGTTTATTCTTATGTTAAACTTGAGACTTGTATGCTTAGATTAAACTTAAAACTAGCACATTCAATAACTTTGATCAAGCCTATAGTAACAATGATAGATCTATTGTATTTGACCAATCCACCTTGAATGATTGACCCCTTCGGGGGGAGCCCTTGGTGATTGTTACTGAATTAAACTTTAAACTTGGGACTTATAAGGGTAACCTGCGGGTTATGCCTAAACTTGGTTGGAGGGTTGATATGCACAATGTCTAACATGCTTGTTTTCTCATACTTACATAATAGAATGCATGAATTATAGTGAATTGTAATTATTTTCAAATACTTGTTAAACTGTGTCAAAACCTTTGTATCTCACCAACTATTTTGTAGTTGACAGATTCTTTCACATGTTTCAGGTTTTACATCATGAGACTTATTCGTGATCACATAGGATGCTTTGGACCTAGACTACTTGAATTAAATGTTGTATTCGTATTATTCTTCCTTGTATTGAATCTTAAATTATTCATTAATGAAATATCGAAACTTTAATAGTTAACCTTGTGCTATTGAACAACCGCATCCGCCCCGACGTATAATCCGTCGTCGGTTGGGGTGTGACATCACCTAAGAGAGGTTCTGGAGGTGCTAAAGCAGGAAAAGTTGTACGCAAAATTCTCTAAATGTGCGTTCTGGCTTAGGGAAATCCAATTCCTAGGTCATGTAATAAACCCAAACGGCATTATGGTGGATCCTGCAAAGATCGAGACAGTAAAGGAATGGAACATCCCAAAGACACCAACAGAGATACGAAGCTTTCTGGGATTGGCAGGCTCCTATCGAAGGTTCATTCAAGATTTTTCAAGAATAGCCTTGCCACTAACTAAGTTGACACGGAAGGAAGTGAAATATGAATGGGGTCCAACCCAAAACGACGCGTTTGAGGAACTTAAGGCACGATTAACCCAAGCTCCAGTCTTGGCACTACCTGAGGGAAATGAAGACTTAGTAGTCTACTCTGACGCTTCGGGTCAGGGTTTAGGTTGCGTACTTATGCAACGAGGAAAGGTAATTGCCTACGCCTCGCGACAACTAAAGATTCACGAGGTTAACTACCCAACACACGATCTAGAGTTAGCGGCAGTAGTTTTCGCATTGAAAATATGGAGGCACTATCTGTATGGAGTTAAATGCACCATTTACTCCGATCACAAAAGCCTGAAGTACTTTTTCGGGCAAAAGGAATTAAACATGAGGCAAAGGAGGTGGTTAGAGCTACTGAATGACTATGACTGTGAGATATTGTACCATCCAGGCAAAGCAAACGTGGTGGCTGACGCTTTAAGCAGAAAGGAAGAATCAGAACCTATACAGATCAAAGCGTGTCAGCTGATTATAACACCAGATTTGATGAGTGAAATATCAAAGGCACAAGACGAAGCGCTATTAGAAGGAAATATAAAACGAGAAAGAATAGTAGGACAACAAGGGAATTTGGATGCAAATGCATACGGTGTACGAACTAGGTTTGGCCGAATGTGGATACCTAAGATTGGCGAGCTTAGAACCAAAATACTCGATGAGGCCCATAAGTCTCGCTATTCTATCCACCCCGGGACAAACAAAATGTATCAAGACTTGAAGAAGGAGTACTGGTGGCCTGGCATGAAGAATGATGTGACAGAGTACGTGAGCAAGTGCCTAACGTGTGCTCTAGTTAAGGCCGAGCACCAAAAACCATGCGGTAAAATGCAACATTTACCAATACCGGAATGGAAGTGGGAGGAGATCACGATGGACTTCATTACCAAGCTACCGCGAACAGCTAAAGGCAATGATACCATTTGGGTGATCGTCGACCGTTTGACGAAAAGTGCTCACTTCTTGCCAATAGTGAGACTTCTTCGTCAGAAAGACTAGCAAAAGTATTTATCAAGGAAATTTTAAGCAGACATGGTATGCCGCTGTCGATTGTGTCCGACAGGGATACTAGATTTACATCAAGGTTTTGGAAGAAATTCAATGAAGCGATGGGCACTAGATTGAACATCAGCACCGCTTACCACCCCCAAACCGATGGACAATCGGAAAGGACCATTCAGACCTTGGAGGACATGCTCCGGGCCTGTATCATTGACTTCGGTGGGAGCTGGGACAGCCATCTACCATTGGCAGAATTTTCATATAACAACAGCTATCACTCGACTATTGGCATGCCGCCATTTGAAATGTTGTATGGGAGGAAATGTAGGACCCCGGTTTGTTGGGGGGAAATTGGACAGAAGGATTTTGCAAGCCTCGAAGTGGTCAAGGCTACTTCTGAGAAATTTGATCAAATCAAGGCTCGAATGAAAGCCGCAAAAGACAGGCAGAAATCATATGCAGATAAGAGAAGAAAGGAGTTAGAGTTTCAAGTCGGGGACATGGTACTGTTAAAGGTATCACCATGGAAAGGAATCATCCGATTCAGAAAACGTGGCAAACTAAGTCCAAGGTTTGTCGGACCTTTTAAGATCTTAGCGAGAGTGGGTCAAGTTGCTTACAGACTCAACCTACCCGATGCGCTTAGCGAAATACACCCTACGTTCCACGTGTCGCACTTACGCAAGTGTCTAGCTGACGACACGGCTCACATACCTTACGATGAGATCAAGGTGGATAACAGTCTGAATTATGTCGAGGAACCAATAGCCATTCTTGACCGATTTGAGAAGAGACTACGCAATAAGTCAATCCCATTGGTCAAAGTTCAATGGAAGCACAGAAGGGGATCAGAAGCTACATGGGAGAAAGAAGACGAGATGCGGGAAATATACCCTCAATTATTTAACGTATAAGCAGTTTTGAGAACGAAACCTCTTTAAGGAGGGTAGACTTGTAACATCCCAAAAATAGTAAATAAGTAATTAATAATACGATAGAGATTTAAACGTCAAGAAACGAAAGAAAAATGGATGGGCTTGGGTTCGGCTCGAACGGGCCAAAGAAAGCCCAGGTATATAAAGGAAAAGGGCTGCCACAATTCATTTCATTTCACTATCTAGAGAGAGAAAGGGGAGCTCGGTTCTAGAGAGATAAAGTGACGAATCGACTCGGGAATTCAGGAGAACGTTGCTACTGTGCTCGTGATCATCTTCTTTGAATCATAACTCCAATCCAGGTAAGCGTTCGATCATAATCTGAGTTTTTATGATTATTTTAGGATTTTCGGTTTTAGCTAAATAGGTGAAGTTTTTATGGATGAAACTTGAAAATGAACAAAGATCTAGCATCTAGAATAAAAACCGAACGTTCTGATCAAGGAAAATTTAGATATTGACATGATCAGACCCGCATGCAAAAAAGTTAGGGTTCTTACGCCTGAATCAGATCCTGCGTACTTATCAAGTACGCAGGAAGAAGGGTTCTGCGTACTTATCAAGTACGCATGAAGTAAAGTCTGCGTACTTACCAAGTGCGCATGAAGTAAAGTCTGCGTACTTGTCAAGTACGCATGACCAAGGCCCTGCGCACTTGCTAAGTGCGCAGTCATCAGAATGGTTAAGTAAAGTCAGTATGTTTAGAATGATTAAACCGTTAGAGTCGAGATTAGGTCTGATGTGTATTTAACTACTCAATTCAGATCAGAAGTGACGTTGTTGGACTTTGTTTAGGACAACCCAGACTAGCTCATCAGGTGAGTTCTATGTGCCCCTTTCTATGTTATGTGCAAACCTTATTAAATGTTTTGGGGCTGAAATGTATACACTAAATGAATAAATACTATGAATGCCAATGTGATCATACGTGATATACAAATATATATATATATATATATATATATATATATGAAAATGAACTATGAACAAAGAATGAAACGTATGTTTATAAAGTATGAATGAAAGAATGACAAAATATGAATGAATGAAATCTTGATTATTATAATATATGTTGCATGTTATGAATATACGTGAATGTCATGGACGCTTCGATGCTAACGGCTACTACGGTAGACGGACGACCACGTGTCTATCTTACAACCGGGACAAAAATATTCATTCATCAGCTAGGAAATAAAAAGGGGCATTAATGGACGTTCGAAGCAAATGCCAAATCATATGTAGAACGGTTGCAAACATGGTAGCACGTGGGAAACGGATACCTTCGGGTTGACGGGCGAAAAGGACGGACTACGACGGTAGGACGGTTTATGACGAACGGCCGAAGGTTGGCCGGACGGTTTTAAGGCGGATGGTTTTAAGGCGGACGGTTTCTAGGACCGGACGAGTCAAAGGGCTACGACGGTAGCTTCATGGCGTATGTCTTTGTGACATACGTAGTAAAAGACGGGTTGATCACCCTTATGTGTATGACCAAATGAATGTTAAGGAAAAACTAAAGGTGAATGCATATCAATGTAGTCACTCAAGAATGATGAAAGAAAAGTAAAAGTTAAGAATACGTATTTATGTTCTTTATATATAAACTTATGTATACTTTTGAAGAAATAATGTTTATATCTAATCTTTTTAAACTAGAACTCACCAGCGTTAGCTGACTTTTAGTATACATTTCAGGTAACAAAGAAAAGGGTCGTGCGAAGGCGTGAAGGCTGCCCGGCTAGAGACTGACATTCTGATTTATGTTTTCTTTTGTTAAACAATGATGTATGTTTTAAATGTTGAGACTTCCGCTGTAATGTACTCAAACGTGAATGTTTTTGTTGTTAATTGAACGCGTTAAATTTAAAGTTCAGTATTAATGACTTTGTTTATGAGTAAATCCAACAAGTGAGGTTACCCGGGATAAGGGGCCTTACATGTATGTTACACATGTATAACTTTATCATTCAGTTTAGGGACATAACTTGTTTACCTTTGATCTCCAAAGCTTAACTGTTGACTTATAAGGACTTAAATATAAGTCTCAATCCAAGTCACATCGGTGAAACATTCATAACCAATAAGATGAATGATACTAGTGTACAATCACTGTTACGTTGAGATGACCATATGTGATTTGCACACTTGCCTTGTTTCTTAAAAGCTATGTATATTTAGGATACTTTCCAAAATTAAAGGTTAATCCTCCACATAGTTCCAACAATATTAACATGGTAGACGCATCTAAATGTAGATCTCTCGTAAAGTATCCCGAACGATTCATTAAAGACTTACAATAACATATGTTTCTTTCATGTGTTAGAATTCACACTTGTGAATTTTTATGATATGTTCAAATGAAGTATGTAACATATCTCATATTTAATTTTTTTTATTTAAACACAATTATAACAATTTTATGAGTAAAAGAAAACATTAATTTGATTCATGACAAGGTAATGTCAATTTTAAATAGAATTATAAGTCATAATCAAAACCTTAATATTAAAGATTTAAAAGTCAAAAATAAAATATCAATATTGCTTTATGACAAAGATTTGTTAGCATTAATTAAGAGACGCAACAAATTCCTACTAAAATCACCTAAGTTCATCATTTTTTATTTCAACTCTTAAACTTTGAGCATTGATATCTCATTTATTTAAGCTCCATTTTGGACACGGTTTGGTGTCATGCGTAGCTCTCACATAATAGAACACCAACCTATTAAAAGATAATTATATTAATCGTAATTACATATAGTTATTTGTGTACAAAGTTAGTAAAAAATACACTTTTTCACTACTTTTTCCAACAATTTTTAGATGGATTTAGATGATTTCATTGATTCTATCATATAGCTCGTTGTCACAAGATAAATTTTCAGTTTACGACTCTACCCTGTAAGATGTTGAATTGTGTGGGTTTCTGGTTAATCATGTTTATCTTATGAGAGTGCCTTAACAAGTAAGGTATAATACGTGTTAAGAGTGCATACTAATCTCAGCATCACACTGGTCGGGTTAGCATCACTTCCCTAATGATTTCAAGAGAATAAAACTAGTAAACCACTAATCATAAATGAGACGGAAAAACTTTGTCTTTATCAAGATAAGGACACATCACGACGCTTGTTGAGATGGATCATCACATCAAGCTTTCAAGGATGTGTAGTCTTTCCTTATAATATGTACGTAGTTACAGACTTACAGTACTATCATTTATATATACGAAAATTTCCTTATATTATTATATTGGAATGTTAGGTTGGAGTATTATTTGCACAAAAGCATATTGTGAAAAAAAATTGTTTTCAACAAAAGTTTCTTTTTTTTAGTGTTATTATTTAAAAGAAAATAGATAAAAACAGAAAGAATGAAAAGTCAATGTAAGCGGCTCTACTACGTTTCAAAAGCATGACCCATATATTATACTCAAATAAAAAACTATATTTGCTGCAAATTAATACAGGGAATAATCTGAAGTGAGTCAGCATAAATCAACTTGAAATAGTAACGAGGGCTCGGAGTATTTTTTTTTTTTTTTTTGAGAAATTCTAATGGGACACAGAATTTTACTATTTGGACACGTCGTCAATGTTATACATTTTGTATAGGCCAATACGGGTCGTATAGTCCCTAACCTTAAAAAACAGAACTGCAGGTGTCAGTTCTGGTTTGACGGTTGACCTTATACGACACATATAGGCCTATACGCCGCGTATAGACCTATACGACCCATATAGGCCTATACGCCACCTCTTTTTTTCAAACTTGAGCAAATTTTGATTTGTATATGGTGAGTATAGTATAGTATAGGATAGTATAGCTTGGTATAGGATAGTATAGCTTAGTATAGCTTAGTATAGTTTGAAAAAAATAGGTGGCGTATGGGCCTATAGGGGTCGTATAGGCCTATATGGGGCGTATAGGTTTCTGTGTATAGGGCTATACTCGCCATATACAAATCAACATTTGCTCAATTTTGAAAAAAAAAAGAGGTGGCGTATAGACCTATATGGGTCATATAGGTTTATACGCGGCGTATATGTCTATATGGGTCGTATAGGGTCAGCCGCTAGACCATAACTAACACCTGCATGTATGTTTTTTAAGGTTAGGGGCTATACGCCCCGTATTGGCCTATACGAGACGTAAATGTCCGGTCCATTTAGCAACTTTAGTGTCTTGTTAGTAGGCCCCAATTTTTATTTACAATGTTTTTCAGGTGCTGTAGCCGGAAGCTGTTTGATTCGTAAATATATTTTTATGTTTAAATACATACATAATAAATTAAATATATTAAAAAAAATTCTAACATTACAATAGTTTTTAATATTTAGGTATAAACCATGTTTTTGTAAGGCCTTAAACCCGGGAGGCCTCACGTATTGGATTTACTCATCAACACATAGCACTTAAAAATAAAACATTCATCACTAGCAGCGGAAACGATTTAAACTTTAACATACGCAGCGGAAATACATAACATGTCTAAACATAACTTGTCTGAAACTACATAAACTTTAAACATAAACGGAATGACAGACTCTGATATTCGGGTAACTCATCTCGCCAAGCCAAGCATCCACATCCATCAACTGTCACCTACACTTAACTGATGTGCATACTAAAAATCAGCAACGCTGAGTGAGTTCTAACGTTTTCTTTAAATCAGTTATATAAAATATTTACTAATACATACGTACTGCCCTTAAGGCAAACTTTACATACTTTACTTTTCAATTCAGTTTAAATAATATAATAAACCGTCAATTCCTTTACACTATATTGCCCTCATGGCTTACACCGTGAACCGACAAGTACCTGGTCAATGCCCTCATGGCTTACACCATGAACCGACACTACCTTTTAATCGTCAATTCACTTGTCACTACTGTACCGCCCTCATGGCTTACACCATGAACCGACACTACCGCTAAGGGGAGTTGCGTGGTTCTCCCAAGAAACCGTCGTCACTAATACCACCCCAAAGGTTCTTACTAATGGGTAGAACTCATATCTGACATCTTGCATAAGTAACATATGTCCCAAGGACCTTTTCAGCTGGTACACATTCCCGTAGGAAATCTATTCAGTTTCTGTTCATAAAACTTTATCTGACTTGTTCATAACTTTTACATATCTTATGCCTTTGTTTATGTAAATAAAATATAGTAAACGCTTGCCATAAAATATAGTTATGCTTTACTAAAACATAGCTTAACACACATATCATGCTTTTGTTTATGTATATAAAAATATAGTAAACGCTTGCCATGAAATATCTTTACTTTACTAAAAATGTACTTTTACATCTTTTAAACTTTACCTAAAACGTAGCTTTCACTTTGTTTATTAATATATATAATATGTAATAAACACTTTACACTAAGTACGCACACCACCCCTAAAGCAGGCAAAAAAAGGATTAGAACTCACCTGATATGCTAGCCTCAATATGTTATCTACTGTCCAAACGATGTTACGCACAATCTGGATAAAAGGATAAATAGTAGGTCTACGTTACACCGATCGGTTTACTTTATTTCAGCGAACTTAAGGAAAGTTTGTCTGCTACAGTATCGGCAAACTTAACAAGTTCTCCTGCTACAGTACAACGAACTTAACAAGTTCTCCAGCTACAGTACAACGAACTTAACAAGTTCTCCTGCTACATTACAGCGAACTTAACAAGTTCTCCTGCTACAATACCAACGAACTTAACAAGTTCTACCGATACAGTACAACGAACTTAATAAGTTCTCCTTCTACAGTACCAGCGAACTTAAAAAGTTCTCCTGCTACAGTACCATCGAATTTAATAAGTTCTCCTGCTACAGTACCAGCGAACTTAATACGTTCGCTCGGTCGTCATCTTCTTCCTCAAGAACCCTAAGTTTGCATGAAAATGGCGGCTAAGGTCAAACCCATCAAAACCCGTACTTTTTACGTCAAAAACTTGTGTTTTCTAACCATGAGTCTAAATCTATGATTGGTTTCCATTTTTAAACGTAAAAACCCAACCTTTACTCGATTTTTCTTCAAAACCCAACATAATATAAAAACTCAGATCTGGAACGAATAGTTACCTGAAATTGATTCCTTTTCGTTGCTAAACACTTTAGAGACTTTTGCTAACGATCCTTGGATCTAGGAATTAAAAACCGGGACTTTCTCTCTCTAGGCTCTTTCTCACTTTCTCTCTCTAGAAAACGAAATTAGTGAAGCTAATGAGGCTTTGGGGCTGGTCTTGAGGCTTATATGGTAATCTTTCTGTGATTATGTAAATTCAAGCAGATGAATATAATGTTGATATATATGAATGTGTCACTTTGTTTACGTGTGCGTGAATGCATCTGATAACTCCTTTGTTATACTCTACAAATATATGCCATCTTGGACTTCAGATTAAAGTTGACCACTTCGAGGTTGAAATTTGATAATGATGATGAATTTCATATTATTTCTTTATGTTACTAGTCTTTCCTTATTCAATTTCCCTCTAAGACGGTGAATACCATCTCATTAAGTTGACAATCAACTTATATATGTCCTATTTTGGTATGTGGCTATATTGGTACATAGACCACACAACCAAAAAATTTATTGTGGGGCATACTTGATTCTCTTTTGGAGATTAGTTGTAGCGAGGATATTTGTGATTAACAGCTGGTTTTAAACTGATTAGAGCAGCGTTATGTCCTATTGTAGAAGAT